>CM050918.1:22296560-23779060 GCA_027742785.1 Vigna reflexopilosa
CACCAACCAAACCCACCCAAAAACCAAACGGCTTCTTCATTCAAATATATGTATGTATATTGCATGATCACACACCCAAACGTGCAAACCTAGCTTATTACCCTTCATGCCACTTACACATCTTATGATTGATTGATTGTGATTAATTAAATGACTTAGCTCTCTTCCTATCTATATGGATCTACATCATTCACCCTTGCTATATTATTACTATTGTCTAGCCCCAAAAGGGCCAAAAAGTCCTAAACCTTAGGACCTCATTCCTTACTTTTCTTTGTTACCCACTTTCCTTCTTTTCCTCACACCAATGAGGATTTCGCTCTATTCTTTTTCCCTTTCACTCGCATGTCCCACCCTTGTCTCACTTTTTTATCATCATTAGTTTACTCCTTCAATTCTGTTTCCTTCCTTGCTAATCTCTTTTACCCCCTTTATTCCAACCTTGTTTAATTACTCATGGCAAATCATTAAAGTTCGGGTAAGGAAAAAAAAAGGGTGAATTTTGTTGGACTATTTTCAATCCACCTTCATTAATAATGCATTTCAATAAGGTTTTCTTGTCCTCCAGTACTCTCATTATTCTGCCCATGTTCTTACCCACTTTGTCCTCTTCAATGCATCCTTGCATTTTCTTTTTCTTTAATTCCACAATTTTATTTTTCAAATCGTTACTATTTATACATAAAGCTTTTTTTTTTTTGCTTTTCTCATTCAGATGTAAGTTTTCGTATTGCTATTGATGTCATGTCACCGCTTTGGGGAGTGAGAATGAAGAGGAACAAATAAGGATTTTTAAAATTTAAATTTTTTTCTATTTTTGATAATTTTATGTATATTTTAATTAGAAATGCTGTTCGTCCTTTTGAAGCATTAAGATAGGACAGATGTTTAATAATATGATTTCCAAAAATATTTAAATTTTATTTCTATATAACTCTTTTTTTATCACCCATTGTTTAAAATTGTGACTTTTTTATTATGTTTGTTGGAATCTCGAAATTGACTTCTAAAGTTCTTACTATTGCAGAATTGACTTTTAACGTCACCTCTTAGACGTCAATTAAGCGGGAGTCCGACGTAAATTAATAATCGGTGGCACTTTCGTAATTAAGTTACCAATATAGACGTCAATTAAAAGGGGCCCCGACATCTATATAGACGTCTGATCCTGTCACTTAAAAGTTACCTAAATCCAAAAATTTAAAAAGTCACTTTTTGACTCCATATAGACGTATGATCCCGCCATTCCGACTTCTAAAGCACTTTAGACGTCAGTTATAGGGGAACCGACGTCTAAACCCTAAATCCAAAAATTTAAAAAGTTACTTTTTGACTCCATATAGACGTCTGATTCCGCCACTCCGACTTCTAAAGCACTTTAGACGTCAGTTATTGGGAGAATCGACGTCTAAACCCTAAATCCAAAAATTTAAAAAGTCACTTTTTGACTCCATATAGACGTCTGATCTCGCCACTCCGACTTATAAAGCACTTTAGACGTCATTTATTTGGGAACTGACGGTTAAATGTCGGCATTAAAACACTGTGATCGCGAGACAGCCGTTACGCGCACTCATTGTTGATCATCTTCGTCGTATTTTCTCTCTACGGGTTACGCTTTTCAGGTTCGTTTTCTCACTTTTGCACCGTTTTAAATTAGTTTTACTCCGATTACATCACTCTTTGATGCATTATCTTTCATTTGAACCGATTAAAATGTGTGTTCATTGGGTTTTGATGCAGTTATTCTCGTGTCCTTGGGTGTTCTTTGGCGGCGATTTCTTGCGTTTTGTACTCTCCAATTCCTTCGTCGCGTTTTCTCTCTACGGGTTACGACGTTTTTCAGGTTCGTTTTCTCACTTTTGCATCGTTTTAAATTAGTTTTACTCCGATTACATCACTCTTTGATGCATTATCTTTTATTTGAACCGATTAAAATGCGTTTTCATTGGGTTTTGGTGCAGTTATTCTCGTGTCCTTGGGCGGCGTTCTTTGGTGGCGATTTCTTGCGTTTTGCACTCTCTAATGCCCTCCACTATGTTTTTAAAACCATCCAATAAAAAAATATACAATACATTCTCTTCAACTAAAATATAAAGTTGTAAACTCGAATCACCATCAGTTAGGAACAACCTCAGAGACGTCTGACCTGTATAGATCGGACGTCTATATAGACGTCTGACCTATATACGCCCAACATCTATATAGATGTCTGACCTATATAGGTCCGACGTCTATAGAGACGTCAGACCTAAAGGGTCCGACACATCATTAACGTCACCCGTATAGACATCGGACAAAGATCAGACGTTAAAAGCCCAAAATAACAGATATCAGTCTAAAATATCATTTAACATGTAAAGAAATTTAACATTGTTGGCTTAAAAAGGATTACATTAATTTATTTTTAAAGTTTTGAAACTAAAATATATCATAATTTTGGTAAAGGGACAAATTCCAATTTTGCATCTAAATTTAAGACTAAACATATTTAATCGATATATATATATTTTGTTACTTTTATAATATAATTGAAATTTGATTCCATTTTAACTAAAAAAATTGAGAGAAATTGATTTAGCTACATTGTTTCATCTTATAATTCTCACTATAATTTATTTATCAAAAGATTTTTTTTATAATTATAATCTTATTTCTTTTATAATTGTTGAATTTGTGAAAATGCTAGTTAGAAACCAACTTTCTAATTGTTTAAAAGGCAAGAGATCATATCGATTAGAGATATATTTTTTATACAGATAATAATCTTATTTCTTTTATAGTTTTTGAATTTTGAAAATGTTACTTAGAAGTGTACGAAATCACATCAATTAGAAATATCACAAAATTAATATATGTGTGTGATAAATTTCATTATCTTGATATTAAAATTGAATATATTTAGATAGTATAGATATTATATAATCAGTTATTTTTGTTTCGTTTTCTATTAAGCTTCTTAGTATATTTGATGTTATATATAGACTTTTATTTCTTCTTATGAATGGTACATATCTTGATTTAAAAAATTATTTTAGTTTTTTCTCTCTTGATATGAAAAACATTAAAAAATTATCCTAGTTAAGATTTGTTAGGTGTATGGAGTTCTTCTTTATTCTCATGTTCAATTTTTGTTATGAGGAAATGTATTGAAGATCTTAATTATATCAACTATGATCAAATTATAATTATAAATGATAGTAAATTTTTTCTTACTTAATTTTATAGAGTTAACTAATACTTATATTTCATTATCTTAATAAATAAAATAAAAAAGAAGGAAAATGAAATTAAATTTCAATTTCAAAATATGTCTTCGATATTATGCACGAAAATTTAAACTTTGAAGCTAAAAATTTTGACACTAAACATCAAGAGCTAAATATAAATAATGTGTTATTTTATTAAAACAATAAAAGTTAGAATGATTTTCATAATCAAATTAAATGTTTGATTGATGTAGGTCAAAGTAAAAAAAAATAAAAATATCCAATTATGGAAAGGAACAACCTAGTTAACTTATTCCTTTGCTAGACGCTTATGATCCAAAAACATGGAATAATCCTAGAAGTGACTCAAGCATATGAATTATTGAAACATATTCTAAACAAAATATCTACATTATTAATGGTCCCAAACATAATTTTAATTGGCAATCCTCATCATCACATTTTATTCATTAGTTTTCTAATGAGGATAAACACGTTAGGAGTTAGCTTTTGCATTCAGGAGAAGATAAAGTTGTTTTGTTCTTATTATAAGCTCTTAGGTATTAGTATTACTGTCATAAAAAAAAAGACGTTTTTTACATATAATATTTTTAACTTTTTATGTTTGTTAATAATTTCACATTTATGCAGAAAATTTATATCAAATCTTATAATATTTAAAGTAAATTTACGTCAAATTTATAATATTCAACTTAAAATTTAGTATTTTTTATAAATAATTTATGTTAAAGTATATTTGAAATAAAGAAAAATACAATTACCACTACAAAAATCGGGAATTTTATCAGAGGTTATTTTTAATATTACCGGCAGTTTTAACCTCCGGAAAGTGCTTTTCCTGCGGTTGCGGGAACCGTAGGGAAAACGTGCGACGCCAAGTAAGTACCGGCGGTTTTTTGTAAAACTGTCGGAAATAGTGGGGGTTTTCTGAAAACCGCCGGAAATAGTGGGGGTTCTTAGAAAACCGCCGGATATTCCAAGGGTTTTATCAAAACCGCCGGTACTTCCAGGGGTTTTGACAAAACCGCTGGTAATTCCAGGGGTTACTCAAAAACTGCTGGTACTGCCTGGGGTTCTCTCAAAACCGCCGGTACTGCCTTATCCTTCGCATGTGGATTCCTAACTGTCCATATTTGGCACTTCCTGGGTTTCATCTTTAAAATGGACGAGAAAAGGACTTTGCCTATTACTACTACTACCAGTTGTCAAGAAGTTTCGTATGTAGATTGATTTATTAATTTAGTCTTCACCGGGAGAAATCAAGAAAGACATAAAAGGAAAAGTTGGTTCTCTAATTATAATTGTTGATTGACTAGATACAAGAATGAACAGTAAACAAGATTTATATCGAATAGCATTCACATGTTTTAAAGCTGGACTACGTCTTAATTAAGTTGCATGTCCCTATTATATGAATTTAAAAATGGTTGTTCTTCTATCTTGGAGACCAAAACAGTGCATGAAGGTATCGACCACCCTAGAAATTTTACCTTTGAATACGTTGTTTCCGTTCTTAGTAAAAACTTGACATATATTTATAACATGAATTGAAAATGCTTGCTCTTTATAGAGAAATATACGATTTGAACTACTTGACTACTTGTTTACTGTTGTTTCACATGGAAGTATGGTACATAGTTTTATAGCACCTCTCTCTCTCTCTCTTAAACACGAGTCCAAAAAGTCTTAGTTCTTTTATGTATTTTCGACCAGCCCGGACTGAAGTTGGTTTTCATTATACGTCTTTGCTTTGATTGTGTTTATATAATATAATATAATATATATTGTATATTTGTCTGTGGTCCTTCCGCTTTACCCTCATGTACATATATATAACACTACATTATTGTATTATTGCTCCCTCCATAGTGACTGGTCAGAATTAATTATTGTTCCTTTAAATCAATTCTATCTAAAATTTTCAGGCTCACAACAACAACTAGCAAGCATGAACGTTTTCCTACTCAGAATGAGATGAGAAGTATAAAGAAAACCAAATGGCAGTTCCTTCAACAGATTGGATTTAAGTCGTGAAAGAAACACTTGACCTTTTTCTTCTTCTGAATAGCAAGAGGAGGAGACTCTCTAATGGATGCAGCTGAAAAGCAAGATGACCACAATACCCTGGCATCACAATGCAACGATGAAGACGTTGAGCATGAATATATTATATAAAACAACTTTGACCCTTATTTTTATCCTGGAATTATGGAGAGATGTGTGACTGCATTTGGAATTTGGAACTGATTCAAAAGATGTGTATATTATTAACTTGAAAACCTATAAGATCACGCCATAGCAAGCATAACATTTATAGTGGCAATCCATCTCAAATAACATCCAACTTCTTCTCAAATAAAACCTTTTACTTTGACTCAAAGATATTCAATAACAATATCTAATTTTCTTCTTCTTCATTATATCCATTGTTTGGCACACTCCCTTGATCAAATACCTACAATATAACATAATAGTTAGTCGATAATATATTTAATAAAAAAATCATACAAATAAATTTAATAATTATTACCGATGATCGTTGAAATACTACAAACTGTGAAGGAAATGAGCCTTGATGATTTTGCAACAAAAGTGTCATCATTGCCTTCATTTCACTGATTTGTGATGTTAATGAAGATACCTATAACAGAAAAATTTATTTAAAAAGTAAGAAATATGATACCTAACATGTTAATCTTAAAAGGAACAAACCAAGTAAATATTTATTAAATATTCATTAACCTGAGATTGTAATTGAACATTAGAAGGAGTAGATGAAGATGATCCACTATGAGAACGAGCATGGACTCCAAAGACTTTAGATGGACAAGGACCCAAACCTAGACCGCAAACACGTCCACTATGCTCTTGGCTTCCTTAAACATGAGCCAATGAATCTGAACTTGATATTTCTTTTGATTGAGACGGTGTTGTAGATTCATATGCTTGAATTTTTTCCTACATACAAGGGAAAAAGGATGGAAACAGTGAAAGAACGCTTAGGTTCTATTGTTGATAGGTTCGAATATTGAAAGATATAAATTTATAACCTGAACAATGTGAATACATTTAACTTAATTAACTGTCTAGTATCAAGGTTGCGTGAATTATATGCCTAGTTGTTAATTTATAATCTGGTTATGAAACTTTATTTGACTAATGCAAATGATAATGAATGGTGAAACTGTTTTAGGCCAGGAACATGAATCTAGTTACCTGAAATTAACTATATAAAAGTATTGCCAACGCATGGTAGTGAAGTTAATAGAAGTGAACTCATAGATAATGTAAGGTTGTGATGCCCTGCTTATGTGATTGCACATATATTGCTTATGATGGGTTGTGCATTTCATCTTTCCTCTAAAACATTTGTGTTGCTGGTAGTTTCATTACAATATGATCTCTATGTTGGAATTATGAATTCCTATGGTTGTATTAAGTATTTGTACCCTGATGATGTCCAAATTGATTACCAAGACTTAGTGTAAGGGTAATGTTTGTATTTTTGTTAATTATTTTTCTCCTATTTGATTTTGAGAAATCACTTGGGTAGGCTAGGGTCTTCATATTTTTTTTTACTGATGACTTAGTTTTGTCTGGTTTTACTTGAATCTAATGTTCTGTCCTCTAATCAAGATAGGAAAGTTTGGATGATATTTTTGTAGATTTGTTTCTTTTAGACTAATGGATCTTTTAGAACTATTGGGTTTTGTGAGCACACTTGGTTAAGGTCTTTGATGTTTAGAGTATTTTTCACTAAAAACTTCTTATTGGGTTTTGCGAGCATATTTGGTTAGGGTCTTGATGTTTAGACTTAAATTAATATTTAAATTATTTTTTTATTCCATCATGTATATCAATACATGATTGGGGACCATTTGATTGCTTTAATTTTGGGTCATTTTCCCCTCATAGGACCCTTCTTGTTAGAAGTTTAGATACAACAATAGCAGAGACGTTTGGGTCACACAGAGTTACAGACCTTCCTACAAGCCCACTACTAGTGGCATGTCCAAGAAGTTGTGCTTTAATAAACATTAAAATATCATGAAAAAACAAATCAAATGAGATAAATTGGTGAATACATGCATTGTGCAAGTAAACATCAGCTCTTATTTATGCTTTTATTAACCAAAAAAATAACAACTTCATTCTAAATTGGCAAGTACAACTAAGTCATGCAGTGTTATGAATCAGTTTCCGCTAAGCAAGATGCACCAGAAATAATGTCATAGTTCATCAAAATCAAAGGTAAAGCATACTGACACAGAACAAAGATTGGAACTTATTTATGCTTGGTCAGTTGTTTAGGTATATAACTAAACCAATCACAGAACAAAGATTGGAACTTACACCAATTTCCCTTGCCTCATCATTGACAAAAGCTTTATTGGTCTTTTTATGGGTAGCTATCCAAACTTCTCCTCTGCTAACTTTGTGCCCACATTCTTTTTCCTATGATAATTAACAAATGCTTATTAGGTATGTCATAAGTATTATGAGAAACAAAAAATTGAAGATAAATAATGCTTCACCATTTCATCCCTCTTCCTTGCAATGCTCTTGGACCCCCCTGTGTGAGCAAGAATTTGTTTTCTCCTATTATGCTTATTTTTAAGGGCAATCTCCTAGCATTGTGATAAAAAAAAGTTATTAAATCATTAACAGAATTTTATGAAAAGAAATATAGGTTTTACCTTTGTTCTTTCATCAAGTCGATAATCAACAAAAGAAGCCCAATGATCTCTATCTATGCCTTCTGGAGCCATGGCAATAAATTCTTCTCTATTACGCGTGCTACCATCTCTTTGTTGCCATAATTCTTGTCGGCAATCTCTCCATTTATGATTTAGTGCTTTCAAGATATAATTGATTTGAATATCGGAATTCACTGCAAATTTTGCCTTCAAAACAGATTTAATAAAAAATTAACAAACAATTACCAAATAAATCAATTGTGAATGCCTTCTTTAAATGATATTCTGAATTTACATTACTTACTTGAATGGTATTTTGAATTATGTCTTCTTTGTAGTATTTGGGAATCTTCTTCCAACTAGAATAACAAATTGGGAATACCTTGAAGTTTTTAGCAATACTTCCCAAGAATCAATTCAATAATGTTCCACCATCTCCAATCGGTTGATACTCCTCATTCGAATGTACAATAATCCTTTAATTTTGAGGTAAATTCCAAACATCATTTGTTTTTAAGTGTTTGGAAGTCATCTTACATTGGTCATCTGTGAAGAAATAAAATATGAGTCAAATACCCTTGTGTCAAAAAACTTCAACAATAAATATTCATATAAGTAACATAATCCAAGCATTAATATGTTGAACTTGTGTCTTACCAATAACATCAACCAACCATGCTCCCTTGTGTGTTGGTGGCCTTTTTTGTTCAACTTCCAACAAAGTATCCCAATTTTCATCTTGTTCATGTTCATCTTGTACATGAAAATTTCCTCCAACTTGAGGTGGTGAATGAAGATCATCTTCATTTAAGGGCTACACAAGGTTAAGTGTCAGATCAATAGAACTTGAGGTGGTGAAGGAAGTTGTTGGTGATATCTTTAACCAACTACAACTTACTCTACATAGGCGAAGTAAAAGACTTAATGCTCAAGTAAGTTTCGTCCTTTACTTCTCAAAGGCATGGTTCTGTTATAGAATCATGTAAAGCTAGAAATTTGGAGTTCTTTTTTTATTTACTTTTCATGTATCTTTCATTACATTCTATTAGAAATAGGAAGTAGAGAAAAACTAGATTGGCTAAAAGAAATTTTTTTATTCATGTTAGTGAGTGGAAAATACCATTCTCATGGTGCGTGTGAGGAATGATGAGTCTATGAGAAATACCATGATTAGCTAAATCGGTAATGGCTGATATTCTGCACTTCAATCAAAGTGAGCATTTTTTATTTTTGAGTCAAGCTGTAATTCAAGGATTGGCATAAAAGTTTGAAAGACAAATAGTGTATAAATAGTGTTGTAAATTTAGACTATGTAGGAAAAATCTAATTGAACCTTGAATAAGCATCAGTGAAGGACAAAAATCTAATTAAACCTTGAATAAGCATCAGTGAAGGACATTGATAACGGTTGAAAAACCGTTATTTTCATACTTAATTTTGATACTAAAACACACCCTTTATGACTTAGAATGAGCTTAAACTAAGTAAAACACTTAGTTGAGTCATGTGAGAGTCAAAAGTTGGTTTTAGAGATATTATGCTTGTTTTTACATTGTTTTGCAGGGTTGTGAGATAAATTGAAGATGGAAGTAAAGCAAGGTGGATTTGGACTCGTGAAAAATGAAGAAAAAGGATGAAAAGAAGAGTTGGCAAACCGCTGAGCGCCAGAATGGACCGCTGAGCGTCCAGGGGATTAGAGGCAAACCGCCCAGCGGTCAGTTGTACCGCTGGGCGGTGGCGCGATTAAGGGGTAAACCGTTTGGCGGTTTATTTAGCCGCTGGACGGTTGTCTGTTTTTACTGTTTTTATTTGGCCTCGATTCTGTTATCTTTTGGGCCTATATATAGCCCAGTGCGATTCAAAACTCATTCCTTTGGCAGAGAGAAACGTCTACAACAGCTCTACACACCTTGGAGGATATTTCTTGGATGCTTGCTCCACTTTATCAAACCTAGGGTTTGCTCTTCCATTCTTCCATTATATTTCATCTAGTTTGACCATGATTATGGTGAACTAAACCCTTTGTTGTTGGGGAACAATGTAATCTTTTGAAACTCTCATATATCCAAATTCTTATTTAGTTTATATGTTTGCATATGCTTGATTTATCAATTGTTGGATTCCTTACCTGTATTTAATGATTTTACCGTTTAACTCATTCGGTAGATGTTGTTTGTCTTTATTGATACAGGGATGTACAGTAATGTCATGAACTGGGGGGAATTCCTTCATTATGCTAATACCGCCTAGGGATAGGGGTAGGACGATCAATTGTATTTTGCTTCCGTTTATAATGCATTATTAATTACTAGGGGAGGCTAGGGATAACAAGCCGGTAGTTAGTAATAGGCTCTTTTCACCAAGGGATTGGGTTAAGGGTAGACCAAGAAAGTTTGCATGGCAATATGATATATAAGCAAAGTAAATAAAGAGAGTAGATATATGAGGGTGGATAAGATGAAATTGTAAACCCCAACAACTCCATTCATCCATATTTTCTTTAAGCCAATTGAATCACTACATTTGCATGTTTGCTTTTGTTTTGCATTTAACCATTCAAATTAATTTCTAGCGATTAGTTTACACGAAAGATTAGCCCTTAAGAGTTCTTTAGGAAGAATGATATTGGGTTTACCATTTATATTACTTGATACGATCTGGTACACTTGCCAGGGGTTTAACAAGTTTTTGGCGCCGTTGCCAGGGACTCTTGGTTTAAATTTTTCTAGTAGTGTAAATTGATTAACTTTGACTTGATTGTAGATATTTGTATATATTTTATTTCTTTTATATAAAAGTGCTACTAGGGTTTGTGTTTCTTGTGCATGCAACAGGAGACTAGACATACTAGAAGCAAGAAAAATACCCAACCTCTTCTTGAAGGCTTAAGCGAGACAAGGGGAAGAAGGAGAGTCAGACGCCCATCTAGGGATTTATTCCCTTCTCCTAGAAGATCATTATCACCTTCACCAGATAGAAGAACAAAAGAGATGGCATGACAACCTCCTCCAAGACGCACATTGGCAGATCAATCTAATGTTGTTGGTCCTTTCCACTTCAACAGCATAACCATGCCTACGCATCAAACGACCAACATGGTGATGAATCCAGCGCTTATACACCTAGTACAAGGCAACCAGTTTCACGGCTTGTCAAATGAGAATCCATATAATCATTTGACAACGTTTAGTGAAATCTGCAATACTATGAAGATGGTAGGTGTATCAGATGAACGAGTAAAGCTTAGCTTGTTCCCATTTTTATTGGCGGGCAATGCTAAGGCGTGGCTTAATTCTTTTCCTGAAGGAACATTCACCACATGGGAGACTGTGGCTACAAAGTTTGTCACTAAATATTTTCCACAGTCTAAAATTACTCAAGGAAAGTTGGAGATCTCATCATTCAAGTAGGGCATGGAAGAGACTCTAGGTCAAGCATGGGAAAGATTCAAGGGCTTACTGAGAAAAACGCCAACCCATGGTTTTGATAAGACCACCTTGGTTCTTGCATACCTTGGAGGTTTGAACACTCAGTCGAAAATGATGCTGGATGCCTCAGCTGGAGGCAATGTTAAACAGAAGACTGAAGATGAAGCCTATGACTTGATAGAGAGTATGACTGCTAATGAGCAAGAAAATTACAGTGAAAGGGGCATACCTACACAAAAGAGAGGAGTTTTGTACTTGCCTGCAGATGACGCCATGCTAGCCCGGAACCATCTTCTGACTCAAAAGCTAGATAATTTGACAAAGATTCTCTCACAACTTCCTAAGGAGATTCGTAATATCTCCCAAACATAGCAACTGTGTGATTTCTGTGGCGGTGACCATATCAATGGTCAATGTACTTTACCTGAAGAGATGCAGCAAGAAGCTAATTTCATGGGAAATCAGTTCCAGAATACTGTTAAACTCCTGGCAAGTGTACCAGATTGTATCAAGTAATATAATTGGTAAACCCAATATCGTTCTTCCCAAAGGACTTTTAAGGCCTAATCTTTTGTGTAAACTAATCGCTTAAGACTTGAGAAAAGAAATTAATTTGAATGGTTAAATGTAAAACAAAAGTAAACATGCAAATGCAGTGATTCGATTGGCTTAAAGAAAATATGGATGAATGGAGTTGTTGGGGTTTACAATTTCATCTTATCCACCCTCATATATCTACTATCCTTATTTACTTTGCTTATTTATTATATTGCCATGCAAACTTTCTTGGTCTACCCTTAACCAAATCCCTTTGTTAAAAGAGCCTATTACTAATTACCGGCTTGCTATCCCTAGCCTCCCCTAGTAATTAATTATGCATTATAAACGGAAGCAAAATACAATTGATCGTCCTACCCCTATCCCTAGGCGGTATTAGCACAATCAAAGAATTCCCCCCAGTTCATGACATTACTATACGTCCCCGTATCAATAAAGACAAACAACATCTACCGAATGTGTTAAACGGTAAAAGCATTAAATACAGGTAAGGAACCCAACAATTGATAAATCAAGCATATGCAAACATATAAAGTAAATAAGAATTTGGATATATGAGAGTTTCAAAAGATTACATTGTTCCCCAACAACAAAGGGTTTAGTTCACCATAATCATGGTGAAAATAGATGACAATAATGAAAGAATGGAAAAGCAAACCCTAGATTTGATAAAGTGGAGCCTAAGCATCCAAGAAATCTCCTCCAAGGTGTGTAGAGCTGCTGTAGACGTTTCTCTTTGCCAAAAGAATGAGTTTTGAATCGCACAGGAGCTATATATAGGCCCAAAAGGTAACAGAATTGAGGCCAAATAAAAACGGTAAAAAACAGACAACCGCCCAACGGCTAAATGAACCGCCCAGCGGTTTACCCCTTAATCGCGCCACCGCCTAGCGGTATAACTGACCGTTAGGCGGTTTGCCTCTAATCTCCCTGGACGCTCAACGGTCCATTCTGGCGCTCAGCGGTTTGCCAACTCTTCTTTTCATCCTTTTTCTTCATCTTTCACGAGTCCAAATCCACCTGGCTTTACTTCCATCTTCAATTTATCTTAAAACCCTGCAAAACAATGTAAAAACAAGCATAATATCTCTAAAACCAACTTTTGACTCTCACATGACTCAACTAAGTGATTTACTTGATTTTAAGCTCATTCTAAGTCATAAAGGGTGTGTTTTAGTATCAAAATTAAGTATGAAAATAACAGTTTTTCAACCGTTATCACAACCCCAAACTTAGAAATTTGCTTGTCCTCAAGCAAAGCAAAACAAAACTTAGCTTTCCACTTTTTCATCAAATAGTTCAATAATCCCAAAGTTCACTTTGCTTATGAAAAGAACTACTAAACTCAGATTTTCAGTGGAATCAAATCAAGATGCATGCATGCTTTCAATTCACTTCAGTTCACATGATCACATATTTCCCAACAGATGTTATATTCATGAATGATCAATCAACTAAGCATAGATGTAATCATGGAATTCAACAATTCTTACCAAGCACATGTTTCACTCAATCACCCAAGTGTTTACGAGGTCACTCCACTCTCTATTTATTCACATGTCACATGAAACAAAATTGCCCTCCATCCAATACAATCAACATCCTCACATACAAATGTCATCACAAGGACTTTCCAAGGCTTGTAATGAGGTTGGGCTATCAAGAAAAATTGGTTTTTCTGGATCACAAAATCTTTGAATCAAGAGAGCTCATTTAGCATTCAAGGTTCAAGTTCAACTCTTAACCAATCTCACTTTTTCCCAACTTCTTCCCTTTTTCTTTTATTTTTACACTAAGCTCATCTTTCATGAATTTTTTTCTTTTCTCATGCATTTTTATTTTTCAATATTTGAGCTCAATGCCTTTATTTTTGCCATTCAAATTTTCCCCCACAACCCCAAACTTGAACCTTGAATGTATTTACAATTATCAACCCAATTCAAAGTAAATAAATTCAATACAACGGTTTTCATCCTGTTTAGGGCCAAGTAAGGGTTTTCAACACAAGGGTTTTCAATCACTTTTGGGTAAAAATTTTGGCTAAGTAAGGGCTTCCAAAAAATGGCCTTGATCATATGACATACACATGCAATTCAATCAATCATCAAGACTTAGGCAATATCATTCATGCTTTCCTGTGACAATATCGGTAGATGTTGTTTGTCTTTATTGATACGGGGACATACGGTAATGTCATGAACTGGGGAGAATTCCTTGATTATGTTAATACCGTCTAGGGATAGGAGTAGGACGATCAATTGTATTTTGCTTCCGCTCATTATGCATTATTAGTTACTAGGGGAGGCTAGGGATAACAAGTCGGTAATTAGTAATAGGCTCTTTTCACCAAGGGATTGGGTTAAGGGTAGACCAAGAAAGTTTTCATGGCAATATGATAAATAAGCAAAGTAAATAAGAAGAGTAGATATATGAGAGTGGATAAGATGAAATTGTAAACCCCAACAACCTCATTCATTCATAGTTTCTCTTCGTCAATTGAATTCTTGCATTTGCATGTTTATTTCTGTTTTGCATTTAAACAATAAAAATTATTTTCTTTACTCAATTCTTAAACGATTAGTTTACGCGAAAGATGAGGCCTTAAGAGTCCTTTGGGAAGAACGATATTGGGTTTACCAATTATTATTACTTGATACGATCTGGTACACTTGCCAGGGGTTTAACAAGTTTTTGGCGCCGTTGCTGGGGACTCTTGGTTTAACTTTTTCGAGTAGTGTAAATTGATTAATTTTGACTTGATTGTTGATATTTGTATATATTTTGTTTTTCTTTTTTTTTTAAAATAAAAGTGCTACTAGGGTTTGTGTTTCTTCTACATGAAACAGGAGGCTAGACATACTAGGAGCAAGAAAAATACCTAACCTCTTCTTGACGACTTAAGTGAGACAAGGGGAAGAAGGAGAGTCAGACGCCCATCTAGGGATTTATTTCCTTCTCCTAGAAGATTATTGTCACCTTCACCAGATAGAAGAACAGGGGAGATGGCAAAACAATTTCCTCCAAGACGCACATTGGCAGATCAATCTAATGCTGTATGTCCTTTTCACTTTAACAGCATAGCCATGCCTATGTATCAAACGACCAACATGGTGATGAATCCAGCACTAATACACCTAGTACAAGGCAACCAGTTTCACGGCTTGTCAAATGAGAATTCGTATGAT
Organism: Vigna reflexopilosa; assembly: GCA_027742785.1. NCBI lineage: Eukaryota > Viridiplantae > Streptophyta > Magnoliopsida > Fabales > Fabaceae > Vigna > Vigna reflexopilosa. Next base: position 22,311,659 of record CM050918.1, read on the forward strand.
CATTTGACCACGTTTAGTGAAATCTGCAACACTGTGAAGATGACAGGTGTATCAGATGAACGAGTAAAGCTTAGCTTGTTCCCATTCTCATTAACGGGCAATGCTAAGGTGTGACTTAATTCCTTTCCTGAAGGAACATTCACCACATGGGAGACTATGGCTACAAAGTTTGTCACTAAATATTTTCCACAGTCCAAAGTTACTCAAGGGAAGCTGGAAATTTCATCATTCAAGCAGAGTATGGAAGAGACTTTAGGTCAAGCATGGGAGAGATTTAAGGGCTTGCTGAGAAAGACGCCAACCCATGGTTTTGACAAAACCACCTTGGTTCTTGCATACCTTGGAGGATTGAACACTCAGTCAAAGATGATGCTGGATGCCTCAGCTGGAGGCAATGTTAAACAAAAGACTAAAGATGAGGCCTATGAATTGATAGAAAATATGGCTGCTAATGAGCAAGAAAATTACAGTGAAAGAGGCATACCTACACAAAAGAGAGGAGTTTTGCACTTGCCTGCAGATGACGCTATGCTAGCTCAGAACCATCTTCTGACTCAAAAGCTAGATAATTTAACAAAGATTCTCTCACAACTTCCTAAGGAGATTCGTAATGTTTCCCAAACACAGCAGCTGTGTGATTTCTGTGGTGGTGACCATATCAATGGTCAATGTTCTTTGCCTGAAGAGATGCAACAAGAAGCTAATTTTATGGGAAATCAGTTTCAAAATACCTACCAAGGTAATGCCAAACAAGGTTGGAAGAATCATCCAAGTATTAGTCAGGTATCGAATTTCCCATCAAGGCAAACAGGAGGTTTGAGGCAGCAGCAACCTTCACCTTTGTGGCAGCAGGTCACCCATTTGACAGAGGTTGTCAGAGACTTAAATGATAGATTTGATAAATTCTTGAAGTTTTATGAGTCCAATCAAGCAGGTAATCAAGCCAGTATCAGATCTTTAGAGATGCAAGTTGGGCAGTTGTCAAAAAGGGTAGATACCACTGAGAAGCACCAATTTAGGGCTAACACTGATGTTAATCCTAAAGAGGAATGTAAAGTTGTTGTTACAAGAAGTAAGCGAAAAGTTGAAAGGGAAGTTGTGGAGATTGGAAGAAGTGATGAGGAAGAAGAGATAAGAGAAGTCATTGAAATAAGCAGCAGTGAAGGTGAGAAAGAAGAGGAAGAAAAATTCAGTCATAATAGACCATTTATAGAAAATCAAGTGACTGTGGTGCCTTCTGTAATCCAACAAATTCCTGCAAGAATGAAATTTTATCTTGGAGATATGATAGATTTCGATACAGATGAAGATGAACAAGAATTTGAAGTTCAACCTCAAAAAAGGAATGATCCGCATAAGGTAAAAGATCTAGGTTGTTTGACACTTTCATGTATTATAAATGATTTTGAGGTAGAAAGAGCCATGATAGACTCTGGATCCAGCATTAATATGATGCCTGGACGGTTCTTGAGAAAGATTGGAGGGTTGACATTAAAACCGTCTGATCTTACTGTAACGATGGCGGATGGTTCCAGTAAAAAGCCACTAGGTATGGTGGAAGATGTGGTTGTGCGTGTGGAGCAACTGGAGTTTTTGGATGACTTTCTAGTTTTGGGCATTGAAGATGATGAGAGGATTCCAATTATTCTTGGAAGACCTTTCATGGCTATGTCTAAAATGTTCATTAGTGTTCATGATGGAAGTATCATGATGCGAGATAAGAAGAATGTGCTCTTATATACTGGTTCTAAAGGGAACAATATTAGAATAAAGAAAAGATCCAGATTCAGAAAGTCAAGAAGAGAAACTGCATCAGAAGAAAGCATGACAGGTACCAATTCTAACAGTTGTAATGTTTTACAGGTACCTAAAAATGAGGAGGTTGATAAAGGAGGAACAATTCACTCAGAAGATATACCACTTCCACGAGGCTCACAGGTAAGATTCAAGAAAAGGAAGTGGATTGTTGAAAATATCAAAGAAGATGGCAAGGTAGAGATCAGAAAACCATTTACTAAAGCCATCAAAAGAGTGGATAGAAGACAACTAATGAGTTGGGAGGATCAAGATCCCAACCGGGATGGAAGGATGTAAAGATATTTAATTTTATCCCATTTGTTGTAGAACAATTTTTAGAATAGGTTTATTCTGGTTATGTAAGTTGATGGATTTTTAAACACTTTTTGGGTAGCATCTACTGAGGGATGCTAAATTTTTATGTATCCACTGAAGGATACAGGAAGGTACACCTACTGATGGGTGTTGGTAAGATTCGCACTTACTGATGAGTGTTAAATAGGTTTGGGTCAGGCTCGTGACGTTAAACAAGCGCTATTGGGAGGCAACCCTGGTATCTTTTTCTTTTGTACTTTGAATTTGTAGAATAGGCTGAGCTTTTATTGTGTGTCTATGCTTGACTTGTACAATGGTTCTGATGGTAGTATTAAAAATGCATGACAAGTATTGGATAAGGATTGAATGTGGTTGACTGAGAATGTATGTGTGTTGATATCCAGTTAAATGATTCACTAATTATATGAACAGATGTATTGTGGTTCATGATTGTGATTGTGATGCTAAGCAGGATAAATGAATGATGTGTGAGAAAGCATGTGTGTGAGGTTTTGAGCTCCAGAGTTCTTACTGATGTATGTATTGTTCACAGGGAATCATGAATGGTATTGCCTTAGTCTTGATAATTGATTGATGTGCATGGTTATGTTATATGATCAAGGCCATGTTTGGAAGCCCTTATCTAGCCAAAATTTCACCCAAGAAGTTCAAAATTTTATACCCTTTTTGAACCTTGGCCTTAAACAGGATGAGAACTCTTGATTTGAAATTATTTATCTTGAGTAGGGTTGAGAATAATTTTATGTGATGAAAAGGTTCAAGTTTGGGGTTGTATGGGGAAAATTGAAACGCAAAAGAAGAGCATTGAGTTCAAGTATCTAAAAGAAAAATGCATGAGTAAAGAAGAAAAGGAAAAAGTAAAAGCATGAAAAAGGAACTCAATGCAAAATTGATAAAAAGGGAAGAAGTTGGGAATAAAGGAGTTTGGTGATAGAGAGAGTTTAAACTTGAACCTTTTCAATCTAGAAAAACCAAATTTTCTTGATAGCCTAGCCTCATTACAAACCTTGGAAAAGTCCTTGTGATGGTATTTGCATGTAAGGATTTTTATTGTTTTAGATACATGGCAATATTGTTTTATGTGGCATGTGAATAGTAAAGAGTGGAGTGATTCCTTAAACACTTGAGTGATTGAGTGAAACACTTGCTTGATGAGAATTGTTGAAATCCAGGTTTACATCTATGCTTAGTGGATTGATCGTTCATGAATAAAACATCTGTTGAAGAATATTTAAGTATGTGAACTAGATTGGATTGAAAGCATGCATGCATTTTGATAGGATTCCAGTGAAAATCTGAATTAACTTGTCATGAAGAAAAGGGTTTTGAAAAGTGTAGAACTATTTGATGAAAAATTGGAAGGCCAAGTTTTGTTTTGTTTTGCTTGAGGACAAGCAAAGATTTAAGTTTGGGGTTGTGATAAGGATCTCAAAACCGTTATTTTCATGCATAAATTTGATATTAAAACACACCCTTTGTAGCTTGAAATGAGCTTAGAATCAAGTAAAACTCTTAAGTTGTGTTACATGGGAGTCAAAAGTTGTTTTTAGAGATATTATGCTTGTTTTGCATTGTTTTGCAGGGTTTTTGATGAAAATGGAAGATGGTAATGAAGTAGGAAGGGCATAGACTCAAGAATGAAGGAGAAAAAGGAAGAAAAGAAGAGTCTGTGAACCGCTTAGCGGTAAATTCCACCGCTGAGCGTCCTAGTGCAAGGAAAAGTTATTGTCTGGCGCCCAGGCGGTGACGCTGAGCGTCCAGAGCGACAAGAGGCAAACAACTCAGCGGTCATTTTAGGTGTCTGGGCGGTTGTCTGTTTTTATATTTTGGATTTTGAGATCTTTCTGTTATCTTTTATGCTTATATATAGCCCTAGTGCGAATCCAAATGTAATTCTTTTGGCAGAGAACAACGTCCACAACAGCTTTACACCTTTGGAGGAGATTTCTTGGATGCTTAGGCTCCACTTTATCAAATCTAGGGTTTGCTTTTCCATTCTTCCATTTAGTTCATCTAGTTTCACCATGATTATTGTGAACTAAACCCTTTGTTGTTGGGGAACAATGTAATCTTTTGAAACTCTCATATATTGAAATTCTTGTTTACTTTATATGCTTGCATATGCTTGATTTATCAATTGTTGGGTTCTTTACCTGTGCTTAATGCTTCTACAGTTTAATTCATTCGGTAGATGTTGTTTGTCTTTATTGATACGGGGACGTACGATAATGTCATGAACTGGGGAGAATTCCTTGATTATGTGAATACCACCTAGGGATAGGGGTAGGACGATCAATTGTATTTTGATTCCGCTCATTATGCATTATTAGTTACTAGGGGAGGCTAGGGATAACAAGCCGGTAATTAGTAATAGGCTCTTTTCACCAAGGGATTGGGTTAAGGGTAGACCAAGAAAGTTTGCATGGCAATATGATAAATGAGTAAAGTAAATAAGAAGAGTAGATATATGAGAGTGGATAGGATAAAATTGTAAACCCCAACAACCTCATTCATTCATAGTTTCTCTTCGTCAATGGAATTCTTGCATTTGCATGTTTATTTCTGTTTTGCATTTAAACAATAAAAATTATTTTCTTTACTTAAGTCTTAAACAATTAGTTTACGCGAAAGATGAGGCCTTAAGAGTCCTTTGGGAAGAACGATATTGGGTTTACCAATTATTATTACTTGATACGATCTGGTACACTTGCCAGGGGTTTAACAGCACCATGGTCACTTGATTTTCTATAAGTTGCCTCTTGCGACTGAATTTTTCTTCCTCTTCTTCCTCACCCTCACTTCTGCTTATTCCAATGACTTCTCTTTTCTCCTCTTCTTCATCATCACTGCTTCCAATCTCCACAAATTCCCTTTCAACTTTTTGTTTACTTCTTCTAACAACAACTTTACATTCCTCTTTACATTCCTGCTTCCAATCTCCACAAATACCCTTTTTGACAACTGTCAAATTTGCATCTCCAAAGATCTGAAGCTAGCTTGATTGCTTGCCTGATTGGACTCCTAAACCTTCAAAACTTTATCAAATCTATCATTTAGGTCTCTAACAACCTCTGTTAAATGGGTAACCTGCTGCCACAGAGGTGAAGGTTGCTGCTGCCTGAAGCCTCCTGTTTGCCCTGATGGGATATTCGGTGCCTGACTAATACTCAAATTAATCTTCCAACCTTGTTTGGAATTACCTTTGTAGGTATTTGATAACGGTTGAAAAACCGTTATTTTCATACTTAATTTTGATACTAAAACACACCCTTTATGACTTAGAATGAGCTTAAAATCAAGTAAAACACTTAGTTGAGTCATGTGAGAGTCAAAAGTTGGTTTTAGAGATATTATGCTTGTTTTTACATTGTTTTACAGGGTTCTGAGATAAATTGAAGATGGAAGTAAAGGAAGGTGGATTTGGACTCGTGAAAGATGAAGAAAAAGGATGAAAAAAAGAGTTGGCAAACCGCTGAGCGCCAAAATGGACCGCTGAGCGTCCAGGGCGATTAGAGGCAAACTGCCCAGCGGTCAGTTCTACCGCTGGGCGGTGGCACGATTAAGGGGTAAACCGTTTGGCGGTTTATTTAGCCGCTGGGCGGTTGTCTGTTTTTACCGTTTTTATTTGGCCTCGATTCTGTTATCTTTTGGGCCTATATATAGCCCAGTGCGATTCAAAACTCATTCCTTTGGTAGAGAGAAACGTCTACAACAGCTCTACACACCTTGGAGGAGATTTCTTGGATGCTTAAGCTCCACTTTATCAAACCTAGGGTTTGCTCTTCCATTCTTCCATTATATTTCATCTAGTTTGACCATGATTATGGTGAACTAAACCCTTTGTTGTTGGGGAACAATGTAATCTTTTGAAACTCTCATATATCCAAATTCTTATTTAGTTTATATGTTTGCATATGCTTGATTTATCAATTGTTGGGTTCCTTACTTGTATTTAATGCTTTTACCGTTTAACTCATTCGATAGATGTTGTTTGTCTTTATTGATACGGGGATGTACAGTAATGTCATGAACAAGGGGGAATAGGGGTAGGACGATCAATTGTATTTTGCTAATACCGCCTAGGGATAGGGGTAGGACGATCAATTGTATTTTGCTTCCGTTTATAATGCATTATTAATTACTAGGGGAGGCTAGGGATAACAAGCCGATAATTAGTAATAGGCTCTTTTCACCAAGGGATTGGGTTAAGGGTAGACCAGGAAAGTTTGTATGGAAATATGATAAATAAGCAAAGTAAATAAGGAGAGTAGATATTTGAGGGTGGATAAGATGAAATTGTAAACCCCAACAACTCCATTCATCCATATTTTCTTTTAGCCAATGGAATCACTGCATTTGCATATTTACTTTTGTTTTGCATTTAACCATTCAAAATAATTTCTTTTCTCAAGTCTTAAGCGATTAGTTTACACGAAAGATTAGGCCTTAAGAGTTCTTTGGGAAGAACGATATTGGGTTTACCAATTATATTACTTGATACGATCTGGTACACTTGTCAGGGGTTTAACAGACATCGTATTATGGTTTGAAATTTATTAAATATATAAAACCATGATTTTGCTAAACTATGTATATTCTAAAGTAACTCTGAGTGGGTTTGCTGCAACTAAAACTGTCCAAAGTAACTCTAATTATTGAAGGAAACAGAAGAATACTTACATTAACTTGAAAAAAAAAAATCATTTGAGTACTGGATAGGAGTAGGAGTGCATGTGCTTTGGACTTAAGGAGCAGATAGAGAGGGAGAGGATTGGACTTGAGGAGCAACACTTTGAGTTGCTGGTGGATGATTAACAATATGACCCCATGTATGATGTGTATGATGTTTTGTCTCCTTCTTCTTAATTGTCATTTTCTTCATCTTCAGGTGGTCTACAAACAATTACATAAATAAAAGTTAAACCACCTATATAAGATATAATAAAGAAGAAAATAAACAAAATAACAACATATATAATAACTTAATAACTAACAATTAAAATTAAAACCTTGTTAATGGTATATTTCTTTCATCATCTGGAAATAAAGTTTCTAAGTTTTGTTGTTGAAACGGTTCACATTCATGAAAGTTGTCAACATCATCTTCACCCATGTTGTACAAGTCTCTAGGCTTTATATGTACAGGGATGCACCAATTTTTATCAAACTTATCATCTACATAATATACCATTTATGCTTGTGATGGCTGAATGTATGATTCATCATCATCATTATCAGAGGTATGAATCAAGCGTCCAAAACATACACCTGTAAATCCTAACTCATCAGTCACAATCCCCCTATAAGTAGTTACATTAGCCCACATACATTTGAACAACACAACTGAGAAACGACCATGGTAGTTTATTTCAATTATGTCCACTAATCGACCATAATAAGGCACACCTCCAAATTGCATTTGATTATCACTACTACTTGCATAACTCCTTGTTCCAAATGTACCAAACACTCCACTATTTTATGTTTTAAGCCATAAGTCACGCTCCAAGATCCTAAACTTGAATTCGTTAACATTGTAGGCACTATATCGCTTTGCAATATCAATTGGACCCATGGCTAAGAATTTGAAATCAGTTGAGTGAACGCTAGTTGAGTCATTCCTTATCTAAAAGAGAAAAAAAAATAACACATCCAAGTCAATTATCAATTACAACATAGAATGAAACCAATCATCAATGGACCTAATATACGTACACGACGTGAAAACCAATCTACAAATTCATTATGAACTCTCTTGTCTATCAAAGATGATTGTCGACTCTGATTTCTCAATTGTCTTCGTATAGTGTCTCTAAATTCCCTACACGAAGTATCCAAATTATACATAGTTACTTTCTAATAAAAGACTAATTAATAGAATTGATCAAGTGAAAATACTTACTGAAGAAATGGGTCAACTATGGCACTATTTGTTAGAATATGACGATGTGCTTGTAACTTTTCCTTTGCAGATAGAGTGAAAGAAGTGAAACCTCCAACTGGTTTTCCGATCGATGGGAATAAAGTGCTTACAGTACAAGAGCCAATGCTTGGTTCGTCATTAACACGATGCAATCTATTAAACACAGTCTCAATTCCATCTAAGTATCTAGAACAAAAGGTTAAGCACTCTTCAGCCATGTAACCTTCAGCTATTGAGCCTTCAGCTTGTGCCTTATTACGCACATAAGACTTCAATTTTCTCAAGTACCTCTCAATACGATACATCCATCGATATTGGACAGGTCCTCCAAGCTTGGCATCTTCTACTAAATGCATAATCAAATGAACCATCACTATGAAAAAAGAAGGAGGGAATAACATCTCCATGTGACACAATGTGAGGACAACTCTATCTTGTAATTGGACAAGTTCATCTATCTTCAAAACTTTATTACATAATTGTTTAAAAAAAGAGCATAGATTAATAAAAAAAGACGAGACTTCTTTAGGGAGTGTCTTTCTTATTGCCAAAGGGAGAAGTTGCTCCATCAACACATGTGAGTCATGACTTTTTAGTCCTCCAATCTTACGTTGTTTGACATCAACACATCTACTGATGTTACTTGAGTAACCATCAGGTACAGTTATATTCTTCAAAGTTTTCAGAAACATATCCTTATTTACATTTGACAATGTATATATAGCAAAAAGATATCTACCATTCTTGTTAGGCCACAAATCTGGTCTTATACCCCAAAGTTGTAAGTCCTTTCTTGCCTTTAGATTGTCTTTGCATTTATTATTTGTACTATCATTCAACAATGTAAACAATATATAGTCACAAACATTTTATTCAATGTGCATAACATCCAGATTGTGGGGCAATAAGTTATCTACCCAATAAGGAAGGTCAAAAAATATACTTTTCTTTCGCCATTGTAGTGTCTCTACCTTAGGACGATCAACTCTGTGTTGTCTTTTTGACCTTTCTTCAACTATAGGTTCTTTCCCAAATTCAACATGAACATTACCAAGTTGTTGTAAGATATCATGACTTGAGATTGCCACTGGTTGGCTTCTATTTTCAATAATTCCATCAAACCTCATATGAGCCAATCTAAACCTATGTCTTCCATCTAACCACCGACGATGACTTATAAAACAAAATTTCCCACCTTTGACAAGCTTCTTAGGAGTAGTGTCAAAATTACATCTCGGACATGCCAATCCTGTATGTGTGTTCCACCTAGATAAGGTTCCAAGTCCTGGAAAGTCACTAATAGTCCACATTATGGTTACACGCATATCAAATACTTCATTCCCATATTAATCAAAAGTTTTGATGCCAGTGTTCCACAACTCCTTCAACTCTTCTATTAATGTTTGTAAGTAAACATCAATATCGTTTCCCGGTGCTCGCTTTCCAGGAATGATCATGGAGAGAATGAATGAATTTTCTTTCATACACATCCAAGGAGGAAGGTTGTATGGTATGAGAACAACTGGCCAAATACTATGGTTGATGCTCAAGTTGCCATATGGATTGAACCCATCAATAGCTAAACCGAGTCTCACATTTTGAGGGTCTAAGGCAAATTGAGGGTGCATGAGGTCAAATTTCTTCCATGCTTTAGAATCTCTTGGATGTCTTAACATGCCTTCATCCATACTTTCTGATGCATGCCATCTCATATGCTTAGCTATTTTAGATGATAAAAACACCCTCTCTAATCGGGGCTTCAATGGAAAATAGCTTAACACCTTTGCAGGAAGCTTCTTTCGCTTATTAAGAACAACATCATCACCAATTGTATTTCTCTTTTTTGGCTTCCATCTTGATGTCTTACATTTCTTACAAGAATCTCTATCTTTGTCTTCTCCAATATACAACATACAATCATTCGGGCAAGCATCAATTTTGGTGTAATGAAGACCAAGCTTGTTAATGACTTTTTTGGCTTCATAGAATGAATTTGGAATTTTAGCATGTCTAAATGCATCTGCTAGCAACTCTAGTATGATGGACATATCTTTGTCACTTATTCTACATAGACATTTGATGTGATACAACTTCACCAAGAATGAAAGTTTCGAATATTTATCACATCCTTCATATAAACTTTATTGTCCATCTTGCATTAATTCAAAAAAATTTGTCCCATCATGACTTCTAGTATGGCTTGACTCTGCACCCATCTCATCAGCATCCGCCATGTCGTTGTTAGAGCAATGATCTACAAATACATCATTAATCATTTCGCACATATTATCATTAATTTCAACTCTTCCACCATCTTCTTCGGCTATTACTTGAGGAGCTTCGGCCATTACTTGAGGCGCTTCGTTATTTACTCTTCTATCCCCGTGTAGAAGCCACACTGTATACCCTTTTGGAAAAGGTTTAATAATTAAGTGATCATATACTTCTTCACAACTTTGCCATTTCTTAAATTTGCATTTCTGACATGGACATATTATCTTTCCCCTAACACCACTATTAGTGAATGCGAAGTCCAAGAAGGTATTCAATCCTCTCATAATATATTGACTTGTATTTCGAGGCATGTCTATCCATTATTCAATCCATGATTTATCCATGCTAAGAGGATTAGAAGGTTAGAATAAGTGACCTTATGGAATTTATACATAAGATGAATTTATTAAACTAGTTATAAAACTAAGTCTTATACCAAATTAGTTATAAATTTAAAGACTGAAATAGTCTCACTTATGGAATTGAAGAATTCAAAACTGAGTAGTTCCCCTACTTAGTTATGAAATTGTTTCCTAAAAGAATTTAATACTAAGTAGTACACCTACTTAATATTAAAAGTAAATGGTGAATAAATAACACACTAAGTACCATCTATAATAGCATTGCACAAGAGTAAATATTTACTAGACTCTAATTTAAATCATTATTTCTATGAAACAGTTTAATGCTATTAACAAAATATTTTTGAATGTCATAAAAATAAATTTATAAAATACAGACCTTTTATGTCTAGCTTAAATCAAGAAACTTGTAATTGATCTCCAACTCAATTCACTGTTTAGGAAATGTAAAGACTTGAAGGATGAGAGTCCACTAAGAGAAAAATATCAATGTGGTTGAGCATATACCTGTAAGCAATGATATAGCATCCATTAATTATATATAGCAACATGTATTCTAGAGCCTAGTATTTTGTTTAAGAAAAACATATTTAGCAATTTTTTTGAATTGGTCCAGTTGCTACCTTTCAATTTATTTGTTTAGATTGAAAATAAGAATTATTATAAGGAGGATTTCTCAATCTGAGACACACTTGATATGGTGTAATTAATAAAAGGAGGATGGTTTTAGTGTTTAGGGGTTGCATGGGTAGGTTCCCTAGTTAAGGAAAAGTAGTAACCCTAGGATTAGGATGGTCCTAAGTAGCAACCAGAAATATACCTGTATGTACCACTCAAAAGATGATTTTTTTTTTATAAAGATATGGACCACCCTACCATCCTTATAGACTGCTATTAAAGCTGCTTTTGTCAGATTCTGTTAAAGATGGAAAAAAAAAGTGAGAATAACAGACAACCTACTAAAAGAGCTCAATGAGCTTCAGATCTATAAATTGATTTGTGACAGTTGAATCTACTATTTCATTTCACAAGCAAACTCTGAAATATAAATTACAATAGAGCAACATTTACACTATATTTAATCAATAACAGATTATCCATGCTGACATCCAAAGTAAAACTGTGACGTCCCAATTATATAGAAGAGGAATATATAAATAAGACGTCATCATGCATAATATTGGAAAGCAGTCAAGAGTAATTAGGATTACAGTCCTCCTTAATCCGTACAGGAATTTAGAATTGGAGTATCATAGTCCTCCTATAAAATGCTAGGAATTTAAAACTTGAAATATAACAAGAGTCTTCAAAATAACTTGAGTTCAAATGGCATAAAGCCTAGAGAACTAAGCTGCAGCATCTCTATTTCCTTCCAACGCTGTCTCCAAGGAAACCTCATTCTCCTCTGCTCACATCCAAGTGGATGATCATTGCAAAAGAAAAACATACGCAAACATGGCAGCAAACACAAGCAAGCAAGGGTGAGCTAATTATAAAAAAAAACATGCATCATGTTAAGCATAGAATCTACAAGAGTTATTCTCAAATCAAAACAGATTAAGACAGGTATCCTAACATGTTGAACACTAGACTTGACTCGTCCGGACTTTAGAATGAGAGTCGAGCTATGGCGGGTCATGCACCCGTGGTGGCTTGTGATACTTAGGCTCCCCCGCCTTGGGCTCCCCCGCCCTGGGCTCCCCCGCCCTGCCACACTCACGAGGTTAGTCCGCGCCCTGGAGCATGATGGAAGCCTCCAAGACTAAGACCTCCTGCTACTCCTCACCACATGGTTCAGTCCTCTCTACGTGAGAAGAAAGACCATTGGAGCGTCAGGAAGACCCCCAAGACTGAGCTCCTACTTTCATTCTAAAACACTAAGAATCTTACCAAGAGATTCTACACAGATGGAACTTGGTTTACCACTTGAATCGTACTTTCATCACTTTGTAATCATAATCCTCTTTAAATTTTCAACGTACCATAGTTGTTACATTCAACACCAATCATAACCTTCATATGTACATACTTTCAATTTACTAACATTCCAACAATCATACATCAAAGTACAATAAACAATTCAACAATGCATTAAAATTCAATTAAAACATATGAGGATCTAATGTTCAATCCAATTTATGGTTCATTTCATACTCCAAATCATTTCTTCTTCCCTCAAAACATACTCAAAAACCATCATCCAAGAATTTAATATTTCTAAACCAAGATCTCATAACAAGCATTCACATTCATCCAATTTCAACTCATTACTTGTTCAAGAAATATGATTTTCGGATTTGGAAAAAGGTGAGGTAAAACTCCCATGTTTTTCATCTCTTTTTAATAACCAAATCATCCAAGACTTCATATTCATAAATACTAACATGTTAGAACGAATTCCCATCATCATTCCCATCATTCAATCCATTAAAACTCATCATACTTCCATCTTGTCAAGATATTCACACAAACCAAATCAATTCATCCATCTAAAATTCATCAACCAACCAAAACACCCAATTTTCGTATTTGATCAAGAGTGGGTTCAAACTCTCATGTTTCTCATCCAATTTCACAATCTAATCCATCAAAAACATCACTTTCATGTATAGTAACATGCTAGACCGAAAATCCATCATCAATCCACCGTATATTCATCAATCTTTCATCATAAAGATCATACAAAATTTATAGATCAAAGTTATAGCAAAACCCCAATAGAAATCATTTTCTTGGAATCAAACCATACATCCCACCAAACCAAATTTCCATACACTTGATCATAACAAAATCAAGAAAACTCAAATCATATTCACATCCATATCATTTTAGAAAACATTTTTGAGTTAGCTCCCCTTACCTCTTGAAGATCTCTTTTGGACACTTCAATTTCTTTTTCCAAGAGAGCAACTCTTCTTCTCCTTGCTAGACCAAGTCAGCTCCCATCCTTTGGACACTTAGAATTTTCGTGCTCTCCTCTCCAAGAGCCTCTCCCTTCTGCCCAAGAGCTCCAGACCAGATTTTATGCTAAAAGAAATGAGCCTAGACAACCAAGGACCCACCTCCATGATGTTTAGCAATAATAACAACCCATGGGCCATCCTAATCCCTTTTTCCAGCCCCAAAACATGGAAGTAATGTCTGAAAGGGTCCCCAAAAATATTCCCACGAAAATAATGCAACCTACCTACTCCAAAAGTCACAACTTGTAAAATTGCACTTACCATTCACGCTGCACTCTAGTTCTTGGACAGTAAAACTGTCATGTTTGTTTCCCAGTTCGGTTAAACCCCTTCCCGAAGTCAAAAATATGAATATGAGTACTCGAATCGAAGCTCTTCGAGTCTAGTTTTCAATACAACAAGAATCAACTCAAAATAGGATCTGTACAAAAAGTTATAGTTAAAATACTAAACCATGTCAAAGTTTGACAGCATTGTATTTTGTACTATAACTTGTACTTTGTTACAACTTGCTACATTTTGAGTTTCTTAGTCTTCTAATGATCCAAGACTTACATTTTACTCAAATTTCTAGGGTCTTACATTCTCCCCAACAACAAAAATTTTCGTCCTCGAAAATTCATCATTTCCAAGAAACCAAAAGGATCATGACTGTTTCACACGATCGTCTAGTTCTTTTCTAAAGTCATATGTTCTCCTAACCCAAATTACTACGACTAAGTTGATATCTTCTTTTTATTATTATTATTATTATTTATTTATTTTTATTTTTTTTTTATTTTTTTTTTTACCGGTACTATTGAAAGCCTCCGGTAGATATGACCGGAACTGTAGCTACAGTAAAAAAAAAAAATTTTTATAAAAGGAGGAGCGGGCAGTGTTGATCAGAGTTGCGTTTTTGTGAGTGTTTCTGAGAGGGTGGGAGGTTCCGATCTGGGTGAGATCTGAGCGAGAGTGAGATTTGAGCGAGTGAGTCTCGGCGAGTGAGATCCTCCTCCGAGAGCCTCTCCGTGGTCCTTCTCCTAGCGCGATCTCCCTATACTCTCGAGTTTGTAAGTTTCTCTCTTTCTCGCAACCCTTCTTCTTTTTGTTCGTGTCTTTTATATTTTTCTGCTTCTTTATGTTCTCTATTTTTTTTTTTTTTTTTTGTTATGTATATGTACATATGAACACACTGTCTTAAAAATATGGGGTATATAGGCTGGAAAACCGTTGTTAATCTCCCTTCGTTTGAAGGTATGACAGAGACATTCGGGTAGAACAACGCCACGTACCCCAATTAAAACAAACTAAAACAAAAAATTGACTCTTTGAACTTAGATCTATTTAGGATCCTTTGCGAGGACCGTGAAACATACCTATTTATGGACATTGAGACTTCAAAGACTGGTCAATGGAAATTGAACTAAAAAGAAAAAAACGAAATGAAAAACTAAATCTCTTTTTTTTTTTTTTTTTTTTGTTTTGTTAGAAAAAATATGGATATCGGTTATAAACGATGGAGGTCCACTCCTGAACAAGTTCAGATCTTATTGAACATTTATAATCATGGAATTGTCAATCCCAATCGAGAACAAGTTCGGGAGATTGCTGAACGACTCCGTGAGTACGGAGAAATAGGAGAATATAGCGTTTATTGTTGGTTTCAGAACCATGGAAACCGATTAAAGCATAGACGCTTGTCTCAAGACGTTTCCAGTACGTCTGAACCTTCTTTCTCCCTCCTCCCATCGTTTATGTATGGTAAGTATTTATATATGTGCATTTTATTGTTTTGTTTTTGTTTTTTTTTTTTTTTTTTTTATCATTTCATTTTTTTTTTTGTTATTTATTTTGTTTTGACTACTATATATTTGTTTTGTATAACTGGAGATCCATTATGGAGAATTCCACAGACTCCACAGCTCCTGGATCTCTTCCCCATCCCTCCTATTCCTGAAGCAGAAACGACAGTCCCTTACATCATACCGTTCCGCATCAATGCTCCATCCACGGAGCTCTCTCTCAGGCTACCGTCTCCTTAAGGGGACCTTATCTGTATCATCATCATCATTATTTATGTTTTGTTATTTTTTTTTTATTATTTTTTTTGGACTGTATCTTTAACGGCCGCTTATGGCCGACACTTGAACACCTTATTTTATTTTATTATATATATATATATATATATATATTTATTATTATTTATTTTTATTGTTGGACTTTACTACTAACATGAACTATATGCATTCCTTGATCCACTAGCTTGTAATCATACCTAGATATGTATCTTCCTCGACTTGATATCACTAGCTTAATCAGTACCATGCCAGCTTATGATACATCTCAAGCTAGGACTGTCCAAACTGCGCTTTCTCAACCATTTTGAGAAACCCACTAGTTATAGTATTGCAATTATACTAAAGGAAACTCTTTACCTATTCACTTCAGACTCCAGTCTTCATACTCTTCAACCAACTCTTACACGACCTTTATCAAACCAAAAACTTGAATCTCCTCTTGTTCAAACCATCTGTTAACATTTTGTTGCCTCAAGATTGATACCATAACTTGAAACCATAGTCTCACTTTATTCTCTATATCTTGCATTTATTATCCCATGCCTTATCATATTTCTAGCTTTTAAAGATTACTGACATCGGCGCTGCCTAAGACCTCACTCCAAAGTGAATTCCACTTCTCCAAGTTATGAAAAATTCAATACCTGTTGCAGAATACCAACCAAAACCCTTACGCCGTAAAGATTCATCTTCTCTTCTCTGCTTGTCCTCGTTAATCTCTTCTGACTTTCATAACCTATTTGACTTCGCATTATAACTTAATTCAATTTCTTCCTGTACTTATTAATGTCAGCACTGCTTACTACCTTCTTTCAAAATCACCTAACTCAAAACCCTTACGATAGTCCAATTCTCTTCAAAGACTTCACGTTCTCTCAACTTGGAAAGTTTGTCTTCATAATACACCTCATACAACCATTGTTGATACAACGATCAAGTTGACAACCTCTTCCAATGCTTCTCCGTTGATCACCAATACTCTTCTTTCTTCTAACCTCTAACGTTACTGATACACTGATCCCAATTGGTTTGTCAAACCGTACTACACCAATGCTTATCTAAAGATCCCCTTACTCTAGCCTCTTGAACTCGACTCTTCTGGTGAAACGTACAATATCTGATCACCAGATTTCGTCCTTGGAAGCTACTTCACTCAAAAACATAACTTAAAACACCAATATCTGCACCCCACTTCTGAAATTTAAACCCTGGTCTTCCAATTCCTCATCTTCGAGACAAGAAATTGTCTCAAAGGCTAAAACTAATTCTAATGAAGGTATACAGGTCAAATTGTCCTTGAATCTGTATTCTCCTACCACTATAGAGCATAGTACATTACCACAAAGGCAAGAACAAGACATGAATTTATATTAGAAACAACATTGGAACTCTAACACTTTATTACCCCAAACTTTCATAATTAAGAAAGGAAAATCATCTCTGGTAGAAGTAATGAGTGTGCACCCTCACCACTCTTATCAACATGTTTTTTTTTTTTTTTTTTTTTTCCAATACTTCCAGTTAGATACATAACTTTACTATTTAGACTTGGAGTAAATGGTAAACCATACCATTCAGACTCAACTTTCCACACAGAAGACACGATAAACCTGTAACTCACAGGTCATCCTAAGGATAAACTGCTCTGATACCATAAATGTGACGTCCCAATTATATAGAAGAGGAATATATAAATAAGACGTCATCATGCATAATATTGGAAAGCAGTCAAGAGTAATTAGGATACAGTCCTCCTTAATCCGTACAGGAATTTAGAATTGGAGTATCATAGTCCTCCTATAAAATGCTAGGAATTTAAAACTTGAAATATAACAAGAGTCTTCAAAATAACTTGAGTTCAAATGGCATAAAGCCTAGAGAACTAAGCTGCAGCATCTCTATTTCCTTCCAACGCTGTCTCCAAGGAAACCTCATTCTCCTCTGCTCACATCCAAGTGGATGATCATTGCAAAAGAAAAACATACGCAAACATGGCAGCAAACACAAGCAAGCAAGGGTGAGCTAATTATAAAAAAAAACATGCATCATGTTAAGCATAGAATCTACAAGAGTTATTCTCAAATCAAAACAGATTAAGACAGGTATCCTAACATGTTGAACACTAGACTTGACTCGTCCGGACTTTAGAATGAGAGTCGAGCTATGGCGGGTCATGCACCCGTGGTGGCTTGTGATACTTAGGCTCCCCCGCCTTGGGCTCCCCCGCCCTGGGCTCCCCCGCCCTGCCACACTCACGAGGTTAGTCCGCGCCCTGGAGCATGATGGAAGCCTCCAAGACTAAGACCTCCTGCTACTCCTCACCACATGGTTCAGTCCTCTCTACGTGAGAAGAAAGACCATTGGAGCGTCAGGAAGACCCCCAAGACTGAGCTCCTACTTTCATTCTAAAACACTAAGAATCTTACCAAGAGATTCTACACAGATGGAACTTGGTTTACCACTTGAATCGTACTTTCATCACTTTGTAATCATAATCCTCTTTAAATTTTCAACGTACCATAGTTGTTACATTCAACACCAATCATAACCTTCATATGTACATACTTTCAATTTACTAACATTCCAACAATCATACATCAAAGTACAATAAACAATTCAACAATGCATTAAAATTCAATTAAAACATATGAGGATCTAATGTTCAATCCAATTTATGGTTCATTTCATACTCCAAATCATTTCTTCTTCCCTCAAAACATACTCAAAAACCATCATCCAAGAATTTAATATTTCTAAACCAAGATCTCATAACAAGCATTCACATTCATCCAATTTCAACTCATTACTTGTTCAAGAAATATGATTTTCGGATTTGGAAAAAGGTGAGGTAAAACTCCCATGTTTTTCATCTCTTTTTAATAACCAAATCATCCAAGACTTCATATTCATAAATACTAACATGTTAGAACGAATTCCCATCATCATTCCCATCATTCAATCCATTAAAACTCATCATACTTCCATCTTGTCAAGATATTCACACAAACCAAATCAATTCATCCATCTAAAATTCATCAACCAACCAAAACACCCAATTTTCGTATTTGATCAAGAGTGGGTTCAAACTCTCATGTTTCTCATCCAATTTCACAATCTAATCCATCAAAAACATCACTTTCATGTATAGTAACATGCTAGACCGAAAATCCATCATCAATCCACCGTATATTCATCAATCTTTCATCATAAAGATCATACAAAATTTATAGATCAAAGTTATAGCAAAACCCCAATAGAAATCATTTTCTTGGAATCAAACCATACATCCCACCAAACCAAATTTCCATACACTTGATCATAACAAAATCAAGAAAACTCAAATCATATTCACATCCATATCATTTTAGAAAACATTTTTGAGTTAGCTCCCCTTACCTCTTGAAGATCTCTTTTGGACACTTCAATTTCTTTTTCCAAGAGAGCAACTCTTCTTCTCCTTGCTAGACCAAGTCAGCTCCCATCCTTTGGACACTTAGAATTTTCGTGCTCTCCTCTCCAAGAGCCTCTCCCTTCTGCCCAAGAGCTCCAGACCAGATTTTAAGCTAAAAGAAATGAGCCTAGACAACCAAGGACCCACCTCCATGATGTTTAGCAATAATAACAACCCATGGGCCATCCTAATCCCTTTTTCCAGCCCCAAAACATGGAAGTAATGTCTGAAAGGGTCCCCAAAAATATTCCCACGAAAATAATGCAACCTACCTACTCCAAAAGTCACAACTTGTAAAATTGCACTTACCATTCACGTTGCACTCTAGTTCTTGGACAGTAAAACTGTCATGTTTGTTTCCCAGTTCGGTTAAACCCCTTCCCGAAGTCAAAAATATGAATATGAGTACTCGAATCGAAGCTCTTCGAGTCTAGTTTTCAATACAACAAGAATCAACTCAAAATAGGATCTGTACAAAAAGTTATAGTTAAAATACTAAACCATGTCAAAGTTTGACAGCATTGTATTTTGTACTATAACTTGTACTTTGTTACAACTTGCTACATTTTGAGTTTCTTAGTCTTCTAATGATCCAAGACTTACATTTTACTCAAATTTCTAGGGTCTTACAAAAACCACAAAAAAGACAGATAAATTGTAGCAGTATAGCAATTGTTATACAATATTAAAGCTTATAAGAATAAATGCAGATCTTATCAATTCCATACCAGTACTAATACACCCATTAAAAATACATTTTAATGTACATGAAGCATCCATTTTTTATTTTTTTCAAACAAGGTTTTAGCTTTAGACTAAACATGAGGTTTTATTGTTCTTGTATGCGGTGGATCATTTTGTAAGTTGGCTATCTTTTCTAAAAGAAACAATTTCTTCAAATTAACTATGCAGTGACTTTGTTTGCCATGTGCCACCAACTTCCATCTTAGAAATATATGTGATTATGCTCTTCTCTTACATACAATTTTAGAATTCTGATGTTAATTTTTATGACTGTATGCCAATTTTTTGGTTTCATAGCATTGCTTAGCAAGTTAAATCCTAGGATACACAAACTAGGGGTGACAGCAAGATAAGTAGATAACCAAAAACATGAGAACCCAATTCTTTGATGTATGATAGTGATGTGAAAGGGTACCACCAAATCATATTTAAAAACATGTTCTATTATTTTATATGCATATTGAAGATACTTTTCAACCTTTGTAAACGATATGGGGGAAGACATTGCAAAGTAAAAATGTGACGATGCCTCCAAAGTCAATCTCGTCCAATTTTAAATCTGAAAGACCTATCATGATATATGATATTTAGTAATTTTGTTTGTTCTCTAAATTTACAAGAAATTTCTCCAAAAAAATTTATTAACTAATCCAATAGGATAGCAGATTTATAATATTTATAATAAGATAGCATATAAGGGAATAAAATAAAGAGGTAAAATGCATCAATTTTTTCTCATTGGTTAAAACCAATTTATGTACCTCTGATTCTTTACAAGTTCTCTCATGTTTCATCTAACTTATTCAAAAACCAAAGTTTATAACTTAATTTTAATTTATATTTATTCAAATAGCATGCACATGCTTATTGAGAAATTTATCCAAACTATGTCATAGCTGGAGTAGCACAAGCTGAAGATGAACAATGATATAGATTTTGTACCTAGGCTTATGCTTGGCTTGAAAGGGGATTTTCTAGTTTGATGTGCACTTTATCCATGTTTGTGCTTTAAATTGCCATCAATTTTAATTATTTCTCACACACTTCTGGTTAATTATGACAAACATCAAAGCAGAAAGTACTCTTGAGACAATAACTACCTGCAACAAACCACAAGTCTGTGTTTTATTCTGTGTAAAAGGTATATTCAAACTCAACAGTAGTAGATTTATTTATACCAATGTTTATCATCCACATTCTATGTGAGAACCTACAGATGTGCATAAACAAATAAATACTTTTTGTTATATTTGAGGTGGCAAATATGGCACTTGAAGTTGAACTGGTGAAATTTAGTTACACTCAAAAAGAGTAACACAGGACATTGCTTTAGCTCATCGTAATCTTAATCATGATAAATATTTCAGGTATAAAAAAGCAAAGAAGAAGAAGCACAAAAAGTCCCATGAAGAAGAAATGGACTTCCCTAAACATGAAAAAATAGAATTTGGAGATATTATACAAACCCCACCAAAGTTATCTATTCCTCCAAGGGTAAGTAGCTAAAATTTTAAGCTTTCCAAAATGGATGAGGCCATAGTATTATTTGAGTAAAATATTTTGTTTGTGTAATGAAGGCAGTCAAGAATGCTTCCCAAGAGAGACTTAGACTACAGGCTATAGAAAAGTACAGGACATCAAGGCCAGGAAATCACCTTCCACCTCCTGTCACTATGTTGGATTCTTAAATCACTGATATCTTCTGCCATCTTGTCTGCCATGCAGAGTAGTACAAATTACTTGAACAGAGAAAAAGAAATCAACATGGTTTCTTTGTTTTTTCTTGGAGGTAGGTTTATCTTCATCCAGGGACAATTTATGTTTTTTTTTTAATTTTTTCTGATGTCACATTTTTACATTTGTTGAACTTATTTGTTACATTGTACAATCCTTGGAAAGCCAATTTACTAAGCTCGTAGGGTAGTGGAATTTTTTTAGAATATAAGATATCAGCTCAAACTTCTGTTCCTTTTTAGATTTTGTATCTAAATTCATGTTATTGTTTAGGGTAATGATACTTTGACATCCAGAATTTGACAAATTTTTTACATTGCCACGTGTCAAAGTGGTCCACGTTTCTGAAGAAAAAAAAAATAGAGAATGACGTGGATTATTGGGAGGGGTCTGAAGAGAGGGGAAGTGAATTTCAGATTTCAAATTACAATTTGAGAGATTGGGAACGAAAACCCTAGAGAGAGAAGCTCCCACTCCCGCGAAAAAAGCTTTATCCTATTTCCACCGTGATGCGCCGTTCAACGGTCACCGAAGGACCTTTTTCCGTTGTGCCGCCGATTGAAAAGAGTTCAGCTCCCGAAAACGCCGAAGTCGCGTCTCTTCCCACCGTTTAACCGAAGCGCACCGCCCTTTGCCGATCAACGGAGCACGTTCAGGCGCAGGTCCACCATTTGAAATTGTTGAGGCCGTCGTACCCTGGTGTCTCCTTTCGCCGCGGTAGCTTTGCTGAAATATTTAAGTGGTTTCCCTACCCGATTGTAGTTTTCCATTACATTACTAGTGTAGAGCGAACTCTGCAGGTAGGACTCATTTTTCCTAGTGATTTCATTATACTTGCTATATGTATTGTTTTAGACATATTAGATAATGTTGCTACTGTTGTTACTCTACCATCATCGTGTTGTTTTCAGAGGCATGTATTCTACATATAAGATGATCCATTCGTTGCATTTTGATAGTCATTTTAATTATAGAGATAAACACAACTTGCTCCACTTCGATCCAATTTGATCCGAATACCTAGTTTAGGTTTGAATGTCAGAAATAATATATGGTAGCAAATTACATGCTGCTTGTACATTTATCTACACCCAGATATATAGCAGATATTAAAGTGATCTTAGTTTTGAAATTAGATGAAAAGTTGATGAACAGTCGGGGAAGATAATTCCTTTTACAGTTATAGATCGTAATTAAAATTTTAATCCATGTTGACGTTATTGTCTCTCCTATAAGACATGCTCCCTCAACTAATGAAGTTTTGAATTCAGTTAATTATACTATTACTCATCTCATCAGGACATAGATATCCCTTAACTTGGCATTTAGTTTAGTATTTATAATTTCAATTCCCTAATCAAACACATTATTATACTGATTGGCCAAAAGAGAATTGGATCATATTATATAGCATTGCAGGTGAGTTGTAATCTAACCTGGGTTCATAAATAATTAACGTTGGCAGTGTCAAGGAATTGGTGTGGCCAACTATGGGAAAGGATTTATATTCACAATTTTGTGGGAAGCCATCAATAATCTTCCCTCCCCTCAGATTCTCCTTAAACCTAATTTCCTTCCGTGTAAATTTCATGAAAATA
This sequence comes from Vigna reflexopilosa, assembly GCA_027742785.1. NCBI lineage: Eukaryota > Viridiplantae > Streptophyta > Magnoliopsida > Fabales > Fabaceae > Vigna > Vigna reflexopilosa. The sequence continues at coordinate 22,334,901 of CM050918.1, forward strand.
GATAATATCTTGTAAAATTCAATTTCTCTTATATAATGTAAGAAGCAATTTTAACCATTCCATTTTGGATAGAGGGGTAAGATTAATATTCCATTTCACTGGTATGCTTATTCCTTGAAGGAAAACAAAGAGTTGAGATTAATTTTCTATAAAGTATTTGTTGGAAAAATCGGTATCGTTCGGAGATAGAGTATAACGCAGCTGAATAAAAATTAGGGTAGCAGAAAGCGCGTTTGGTCAACTTTTTAAGATTAAAATGGTCCGTTTTATAAAATAAATTTTCTAAGAGAAAATTTGTCGAACAGTTGATGTGCGAGTAAAATAAAGAGTGTAGGGAATAGAAAAATCACACAGATAATTTTTATACTGGTTCGATTCAAAAGAATCTATGTCCAGTCGTTAATCCACTATAAAAAGTGATTAAGAGTTCCACTAAAAATGAGTTTCATAGATTACAAAAATAGTGAATGAAAACTGATAAAAGAACCTTCCTTTGACGAATGAACCGGAAGGAGAACACTCTGCCAACTCGAAGAGAACCGCTCCGACTATCGACAAACTAAACGCAAGCTTCTCCTATTCATGAGACCAGGCAGAACACCTTACTAACTCGAAGAGAACTTGCTCCGACTATCGACACACGAAACGCGAGCTTCTCCTATTCACGAGACCAAGCAAGGGAACTTGAACTATAGCTTTTGAGAACTTCCTCTGACAAACAGTATTCTACAAGAGCTTCTATTCAACAACGTTACTTCTGAAATTTTCAGAAGTCCAATATATAGCCAGCTACTCAAAATATCAAAGGTCAAGTCCCAACTGCCACTAATAATCGATTATTGTAAGTGATAATCGATTATTCAAGTCCGTTACAGGTTTTTCAAAAAATGATAATCGATTATGTGAGGTGATAATCGATTATTCCTGAAAGACTCATGATAATCGATTATTTCCTAGCATAATCGATTATTTCAGTAAAAAATACAAGTTTTACATGATTTGAAGACTTTCCTATTAAACTAATTTTCTACAAAGTGCTTTTAAATATTCCTTCAGGTGAAACTTCTTGTAGCATCATCAAAACTAATTTCTTCAAGATTTACCGATGCTCCTCATTGTAACAATCTCCCCCTTTTTGATGATGATCAAAAATTCAATTTTTTAAAAGCAACTTTGACGTCCCTGCAAAATATACAACCTACAACAACAACAAAGTTAGCAATACCTGTATCAATTTAAATTATGACTCTCCCCTTATATTATACTTCTCCCCCTTTTTGATCATAAGCAAAAAGATTAATGTAAAAAGCTCCCCCTTAATATGATCTCCTCCTCATTTAACCAATGTATGTAAACAAAAGATCATTTTATTCATAAAGGAAATATTACATTAACATCATAAGTAGAAACATATTAGCAATAAAACATAAAAGCATCAACAAACAAACTACAAAACATACTAACATAGAACCTATATCTAAAACTCAGGACAAGGGGATCTCTCAGGTGGTTAAATGTTTAGATGAGATTCGATGTTGGATAGGCGAACATCAAGATCAAGAAATTGATCAACCACGTATTCATCTAAAGCGTTTTGCCACTCATAACTTTCTTCAAAGTGAGTTTTCTGTGCTAGACTTAAATCCTCTAATTGCTTAGGTAATCTTGTAAAGTGTTCTTCTATAGAAGTTAAGGATGAGGAGGGTATGTTGGATGGACCAGCATCAGAAGGAGCAGCAACACTTACTGGGTCTTCCATGTGAGTATCCATGTCATCTTCTTCACCATCATCTGAATGATCATCATCTTTGTGAATAATCACATTTCCTCGGGTAACAAATCCCATTTGTCTAAAAGTGGTGTCTCCAATCTCATATCCAATGGATTGAATTGTTTGAACATGTTCTCCTTCCACATTAACTCCTTTATATTGTAAAATTCTAGAGATGAGAAGAGCATAAGGAAAATGATAGGAATGACATTTTTTAGCTTTTACCATGGTGTCAGAAATAAGAGCAGGCCAATCAATGTGTATGTGATTTAGGATCCCATACAGAAGAAGCAGATCCTACTCAGAGCATTGGGCATGGTTGGTTGCTCTAGGACACAGTAGCCACACAATTAAGTAGTTGATCATCCTCTCTTCAACTTTAAAGCCACCAACAAGCAGTCGGTTGAAGTCAGGATGGCACAAGAAGGATTGAAAGGACATCAGTCGGTTGAAGTCAGGAATTCCAAGATGAACTTTCACAGCATCATCCCAGATGGTCAGTTGAGCAACATTGGTCCACACATCATCATCCAAAATTATGCGGACTCCCTTTACTTTGGTGGATATAATCCCATCTCGATATCTCAAGTTGAAGTAGAAAACTCTTATGAGATCAGGATAAATACAACCTTTTTGCTCCACTAAATGTGTGAGACCTTGACCAGCAAAGAGATCCAGAAACTGAAATCCATAGAAGCGATAAAAATCAAGGCGAATAAACTTTACCGCCATGATTCTCCTTTCTTGCCACGAATTTACATAATCTGCATGTTTTTCTGGATCCGAAATCCACCCATCAATGGTTGCAGGACGTGTTTGAGAATTAGAAGATGCTCCAGTATTTCTTCTACGTATTCTTCTAGATTCAGCCATGGAAGGAGTTTGAAGTAATAGGATAATTAGAGAGTGAAGAGAAATGGAGAGAATTTTAGCTCTAGATTTGATTTCAGCAGTTTTTGGGTGCAACAGAGTGACAAATAATCGATTATAGGGGGCTATTTATAAGAAAAATGGAAAAAGTAGTCATTTATGGCCGTTTATAGCAGTTATGGGATGCTCCAACGACTCTATTTTTGAAACTGTTCGCGTGATAATCGATTATTGCTCGAGATAATCGATTATCTGCTCAAGAATCATTGCCCAGAAATTGCATGATATTCGATTATGCCTGATGATAATCAATTATCTGTTCAAAATTTTCCAAATTTGAGTTTTGAGTTTGAATAATCGATTATTCCCTTGTGATAATCGATTATGAAGCGCTAATTTTACGAAAACTCCAGATTTTCATAGAATTGGATCTTTAAGACATGTCTAATACTCCTAATTCTCTTCTAAGCTCATATAATCTATCTTTAGATAGTGCCTTTGTAAAAATATCAGCTAATTGATGTAAGGTGTCAAGATACTCAATTTGACAATCTCCCTTTTGAATATGGTCTCTTAAGAAATGGTGTCTAATCTCAATGTGCTTAGTTCTTGAATGCATTATAGGGTTCTTAGTTAGATTTATGGCACTAGTATTATCAAATTTTAATGGAATATGATCAAGGAAGATATCAAAGTCTTCCAGTTGCTGTTTCATCCACAGAATTTGGGCACAACAATTGCCAGCAGCAATATATTCAGCTTCAGTAGTAGACAGAGCTACACATGCTTGTTTCTTTGAGTGCCAAGGCACTAAAGAACAACCTAGAAAATGACAAGTTCCACTAGTACTTTTCCTATCAATTTTACAGCCACCATAATCTGCATCAGAATAACCTATTAGACTCGGTGTAGCATCACAGGGATACCGAAGTCCAAAAGAAGTAGTTCCTTTAAGGTATTTCAAGATTCTCTTGACAGTAGTCAAATGAGATTCTTTAGGATTGGCTTGGTACCTAGCACACACACATACACTTTGCATAATATCTGGTCTACTAGCAGTTAGGTACAGAAAAGATCCTATCATACCTCTAAACATAGTTTCATTTACTCCTTTTCTAGATTCATCCTTATCTAAATAGCATGAAGTTGCCATAGGTGTACTAGCTTCTTTGCAAGTATCTATACCAAATTTCTTAAGAACTTCTCTACAATATTTTGTTTGGGAGATAACAGTACCTCCATTCATTTGCTTTATTTGTAGTCCTAAAAAGAAATTCAGCTCACCCATCATAGACATCTCAAACTCTCCTTGCATTCTTTTTGCAAATTCTTCACACAAAGAGTCATCAGTTGACCCAAATATAATATCATCTACGTAAACTTGCACAATCAAGATGTGTTTACCTACTTTCTTAATGAATAAGGTTGAATCAACCATTCCTCTAGAAAAGTCATTATTAATTAAGAAGGTACTAAGTCTTTCATACCAAGACCTAGGTGCGTGTTTAAGACCATACAGGGCCTTTTTCAACTTATAAACATGATCAGGATATTTGAAATCCTCAAAACCAGGAGGTTGACTAACATACACCTCTTCTTTTATAAATCCATTTAAAAACGCACTTTTCACATCCATTTGATACAGTTTAAATTTCATCAAAGATGCATATGCAAGTAATAATCTAATTGCTTCTAACCTGGCTACCGATGCATATGTTTCATCATAGTTTATACCTTCCTCTTGACAGTAGCCCTTTGCAACTAGCCTTGCTTTGTTCTTTGTGATGTTTCCATCCTCATCAAGCTTGTTCCTAAATATCCATTTGGTTCCTATGACTTGATAATCATCTTGCTTAGGAATAAGTTCCCAAACTTCATTCCTTTCAAATTGGTTTAGCTCTTCTTGCATAGCAACGCACCACTTATCATCTTGAAGAGCTTCCTTAATGTTCTTGGGTTCTATCTGAGACACAAAAGCTACAGTTAAACAAAAATTATTTAGATTGTGTCTAGTAGTTACCCCTTTTGATATATCTCCTATGATGTTGTCCAAAGATAGTCCTCTTGGTTGCTGATAGCTTTTAGGATCAACAACTTGAGGTGCTTCTTAAAGTTCTGGAGGATAGTTCTCATTTAGGTACATCTCTTCAAGAGCTTCCCTTAAAAAATCCTCATCACCTGCAATAGGTTTATTTGAATCAAGAGGTTTTACCTCAAGGTCCACAATCTCATCAAAGACAACATGCATTGATTCTTCAATTATTTTTGTTTTTGCACCATTACTTTAAACAGAAACGTTTTCTTGGGGATGGAGTTGGATATAAATGTGTTTTAAATGATAATTAATGAATTTTATTCAATATAATTGGTTAACAATAAAGTGTGGAGTTCAAAACAAATTCCAGATTGAAAGATGCCCGCTTCGTGCAATAAGTTAGCCTAAACTACCCACTTATTTGCACATTGCTCCCAGGTCTGTTACTAAACATTGAGTGCTAACAATTATTCTCCCTTGGGCATGTACATCCATATACTCGTGATCATTAGGGTAATGATACTTTGAGGATTAGAAGGTTTGATAATTGATGAGATGCTTTTCTAGGACTGAAATGCCTTCAAATCTATTTCCAAAGCACTACTTCTCCAAAAATCTAATGATATGCCTTTGTTCGTTCCTTGGCCTTTAATTATAGGAGCAGCTGAGAAGCATCCCAGACAACTTCTGCTTTTTTACAAAGCAGATTTAACCACAAGCTTGATTAACACAAACTATCACTAGTGCAAAAATAGCCTATTACGTCGTTTATTTTTCCCCTTTAACGACGCAACTGCTAGCAACGTTATAGCGGGTGACGTAAATTAACGTCGAATATTATCGGGTGATGTTAATCGAACTCGTTTACGTCGTACACAAAGGTAATTGACGTAAAGTTAACGTCTTTTATGTACATCGACGTTAAGGTACATCCTGTAGAATAGAGCTTGACGTCCAAATATTTGAATAAATATTTATTTTTAAAGAAAGATTTTTCGTCATATCGTCGGGGGAACTGACGTAACGTTGACGTCGGCGTAGAAGAATGTTGACGTCATATTCACGTCGAAGTGCAAATTTGACGTCAATTTTTGAATAAATATTTATATTTAAAGGAATATTTGACGTCAATTATAAGGTGAATGATGTAAGGTTGACGTCGAACATGTTTACAGTCGATGTTACTATCGCTGAGCCGTAGAGATCCTCGCCCAGCGTTTTATTATTATAATTATCCACTGCATTATATCAACGTCACTCGTCGCCATGATGGACGTTAAGATACATATATTAACGTCGGGCAATGTATAAATTGACGTTACCTTTAGTGATTTTTTATTAAATTGTGTTCGTTTTAGCTTATTTAAGCAAACCTGAAATACAGAAACCAGTTTTCCAATTCCTAAATGCACAAAATTAATTAATTTAAACCATGCTATCATCAATTCATGCTATCATCAAAACTTAAAAGAACCCACATTTCCTTTCATCTATTGGTAATAATCTATTGACATTATACATCTATTCACAGTTAAAAAGCTGCGCGAGTATGCAAATGCTACTATCATGAAAGGAAAAACCTAAAATTATAGGTATTTAAAATGTTTATTAACAAATATCCTGCACATTCCTTTCTTATCGTATTTATTACTTCATTGGACAATGGAGAGGTATTGTTGAATTGCTGCAAAATAAAGGAAGGAAACTTTACAATTATATTCATTTTAATGTTAAAAGTTTATTGATATTTGTAAGATTTTCAAATGTAAATTTCCAGCTCATTCCAATCTCCTCTGATTTCTGCTCGGATGATTGCCTTGATCCATGACATGATGTAGTAGGCACATGCCCAGGAATCATTCTGCTTATTACACTAAACATGTGAAAGAACTTGGTCAAATGTAACGGTTTAAAATTGACTATGAAAATTAAAGGTTAAAGATCAACGAATTCCAACCTTAGGATATATAATATCAATTTGTTGTCCTCTGGTCCTAGTCAGAACTCTAAACAAATTTGAAACATAAGTTAATATAGTAATATCATAATGAATTGATAAGAATGAATGTAATACTTACGTTTGTATCAAGGACCTCAACTCCGGTTTCATCTTCCTATGAAGAGAACAAAACCATACAACTTGTTCTTTTTTTGGAATGATCACCATGAGTTGCCAATGGCCCCTATCATGTACCAACAACAAGTGAGTTTATTGATTAAAATTTGATAAAAGTTGAGAGAATATTGGGAAAACATACGCATCAATGTATGGCAACATATATATCTTTCTCTTAGACTCGGTTTTCCATGTTTGCATATATGATTTTCTGGAATCTAATGTGTTTCCAGATGGTTGGATGGTCTAAGGTTCAAGAAAGCCATAAATTGACCCCCGACCTGATTCCACTACGACGGTGTCCATGTACCTATAAGAATAAAGTTAAGTATATTTATTAAAATGTAATAATACTAATAATATACAATTTGGAAAATAACAAATAAAAAACTTACATGCACCATAGTTGTATGCATGAAATGTTCAACATTTTATCTCCACCAATCAGCTCATATGCATCACTGAATTCAATATACAATGGAATATGGCACTCGACGCCCAACGTTCTTAACTCCCACTGCACCGCTACCGATTGTTTTTTCAACTGAGGTAATCTTGACATCAATATGGATAGAGGATCATCGTCTTCTGCTTGCACACGAGCCTCAGGTTGAGCCATTGCTTGTTTCTCTAGTCAGTAGACCTGCAAGTCACATTTACAGAAGTTAGGAATCATTTAATTATAACTTGAAGATTTAAGATAATAAAAATAAGAATACAATACCGCTGGTTTGCCAAAGCTATAAATGTGCCTAAGGCTTCCCCCACGAATTGGATTTCATCTGTCGGCACTGGCAGTCGAGCCTAGGGGTCTCTAACATCATCAATCCTTACCCGCGCGTCAGTGGGCAATAAAGGAACACCATGAATAGTCTGGCCTCTTGCAAGCTGTACTCCGATAGCCATTGCGCGCGGAGGATCCTCATCAACCAAAAACTCATACTGAATATTGTAATCAGTACGATCTGCATTAGAGCATGAGTCTTTGGTGCTGATGGGAGGTGGAGTAGGATCATCTGTAGGGGCGTCCTCCTGCTGTGACTGTTGCTGTTGTTGTAGTCTGATCATCGCAAGTTCTTGTTCAAGCGTTCTTAAGCGTTCTTCCATTTGCTGCCGTACTTGGACTTGCACCTGTTCCGTGATCTGTTCTGTGATGCTACTAACCAATTCCGGAGTCACGACTTGTGTGCTTCTTAGTTTACGACCAAAGTAGTCCCTCAATCTAGTAGCTCCTCCAACAACACGCACACGACCTGGACGGTCTAGCCGACCTGTGGCTGTTACTAGGAGGTCCTCCCTACCTTGTGCCACAAATGTGCCTTGAGTTTGTTGCTCAACCAAGTCATCCTGCATATCATAATAGACAAAATTACATAATATTTTATGAACTATGGTGATTAGTTAAAAGTTTCCACTTACAATTCTATTGGATATCTCCTTAGCAGACTGGGATGTAAACTGGCCATTGGACTTTGTCCATGCAGCCTTCCACAGTTCATGTCTAGCTGGTGGAGGTGCTAGATCAGGTGACTCGAGACCTAACTCCTCAACTTGACATTTTCTCATCTTTTTCTCTAACAACGCATAACCACCACGCAAAAGTACGTGTGGTGTATCATTAAGGCTCTGCCTTTCCTGGGCGGCTATCCTTTTCACCTATGAAAAAATGAAAATTATTAAGCATAAATCAGAAATTAACATCGTGTCTTGTGTGACTAGAGCAAAATATTATAAAACATACCTGCCATTCAGGATTAAGTCTAGATTCTTTAAACTATACCCACTGCTCATTTAGAGCCAAAGAAGAATTTACGTGTTATTAACGTCTTAAAGTCCCTCCACCGGGTTGCAATTTGGGATAAAACCTTCTTCCTTATCCTCTCATCATCAGGAATAACCCAACTTCTTTGTTAAAAAAGAAAATTAATGTTAAAGCATGTTCAACGAAAATAAGTCAATGATGGAAGTAAACAAGATTAAAGTACATACAAAAATATCCTGGCATAATAGATCTTTCTCAACCTCTGACACATCACCCCAATGGTTAGCGAGAATAGGGACATGAAATCTTGCCAGCATGCCCAAGTAACTCTTAAACTCTGTTGCATGTTCCCCTATAGGCACAAATGTTTTAGGATCAAACTCCATCGGCAATGGTTTATCGTTAACCCGACGGGATGTGACACCAAGCATCCGAGTCACAGATCTAACACCTTCTCCCGTCTGACCTGATCTAGAGCTCGTCATACCTGTTTACAAAGTTAGTAAATTGTAGTTAGAACGGACAACGAAATGGTGACACTAGAGAAGGTGACGAAGTTCACTGACAACGAATGAACACAGACATCATACGTTGAAGGAAAAAATAAACTATTATACATATAACATACGTCCATAATTGAAAAAATCAACACAAACACGAGCACATACATCATACGTATGAGATATCGAAGATAAAAAAAAATACTTGAAATGGTGTCACTGGAGAAAGATGAAGTTCCCTGACCACGTACGAAACACAGCCTGAAGATAAACGAAGAAGATTCGTCAAAACTTAGTAATGGGAACCAAATGACATTACAAGGACAGAAAAGATTAAAAATAAGCTTCTTTCTTTATCGCAGTCATCCACGAAGAAGAAAGTTCAAGCAGAAATGGTAGCGCAAACAAACAGTGAGACCATGTTATGTTTTTACATTCATATTCCACGTCGAAAACAAGACAAATTTGATGTTATATTTAAAAACCACATCGCAGACCAAAATAATTCGATGTTTATAGTAAAAAACAGGCGCCATTGTTTTGATATAATTTGCAAAGTTTACATCACAAACTTAGTATGTGACGCCTAAAGTTTTTCCCATTCCTCTACTTTTACTTTTTTTCTTTTGAACATGAGAGCATTAAATAGAACGTCGTATTGTCTGGGAATTTGAAGTTTTCTCTTAATTAGCCGCCATTATAAGAAAGTACCGTACTTTTCGATCTCTTTTCTTTTCACTCGTGCCATAAAACGTCGGAGGCTGCGGGACAGGGACGTGAAGGGAATTGAAGTATGTTGGGAGCATTAATGGTGTGCTTAATAGAATGTCGTATTCGGTAGGCCTTTGATGTTTTTTTCTTCCGCCAATATCAAAATGTGGCGCTCTTCTTTCATTTAAAATCAGACATGAAATCTTTTCTTTTAACGTCTTCCTTAATCGATTCAAGTTAGCAGTGTACTGAAATTTGCACTTTTACACCAGTGATCAGTTTTTGATCAATATCATAATCGTATCCAGTATAAAAAAGTTCCTGGGGTGGCTTCATCACTTATCGATCTAGATGGGTTTGCGTTTCATGTAAGCTGGGCAACCTTCTCTTTTCTTCTTGTAACGTCTTTCACAATGTAGAGTCTTTAACTCCTCAACTTAAAAACTATACGTCAAATTCTACTGGGCTTTGATGTATTAATTGAGAGTTTGATAAAACACGTGTGATTAGACGTTTTCTTCTTTAGCCTCCCGCCATTTGTTTCCTTCTTTCCTTTAAAGCTCTAATAACCTCCCGTTACCATTATATTTTAAGATATGATTTACATACTTTAAAAAAAAATTATTTTATAAATATTAGTGTAAATTTATCGTAACATATAATAATGATTTTTGGGTCAAATTTAAAGAGAATGAAACTTAATTTCTTTAAAAAATTATTATAATTTCAGAAAGAAAATAATAATAATAAAAATTAATGTGAATTAAGTTTATACATCAGAATAATTAAAATCATAATAAATATTATTATATTAAGAAAAATCATGTCAAATTAATGTTCTTTTAACATAGTGTACACCGTAAATGAAATTTTTTTATTAGATTCAATGACATTCCCATAACTTATATTTCTTTCCTTTGCACTTTTAACCAGTGATCAGTTTTTGATCAATATCAGAATTGCATAATCTTCTCTTCTCAACTAGATTGAGAGGTAGTCCACATACAATGCAATCAACATTCGCAATTCACAGATCATTTACTAAAATAAATCTTCATTGAAGTTCTAAATAAAACCGAAGGAATAAAGAAACCAGCGATGAATTAATACCCATGATTACCTATTATTATCAAGAACATTTCATTCAATCTTCATCGCCAGAATCTTCAGTATGATCTTCACCACGAGTAGGTGGACTTCTGACAGTTTGCTCATCAGTGAAGAACCATCAATTCTCAGTCCTTTTCAGCGCAATAGATGACAGACTTCGTATACCAGTTTCTTCTGACCTTTTGCACATAATTCTTTCTTCTTCAGATACATCCACTAGTGGAAAAACGTTGTTTAACGTCAGTTATTTTGGGCTTTTAACGTCGGTTATTTTGGGCTTTTAACGTCACATATGGAACCGACGTCTATATAGACGTCGGACTCTATAGGTCAGACGTCTAAAATGTCGTCGTATTTGATAGGATCTTTCTCCGCTGGAGGCCTCTCGAGTTGCTCCTGGCTTATGGTGATTCGAGTTTACAACTTTATATTTTAGTTGAAGAGAATGGATTGTACGTTTTTTTTTTTGTATTGGATGGTTTTAATAATGTAGTGGAGGGAATTAGAGGAGTGCAAAAGGCAAGAAATCGCCGTCCAAGAACGTTGTCGAAGGACACAAGGAAAACTTGACAAAACTCAACGAAAACGCATTTTAATCGGTTGAAATGAAAGATAATTCATCAAAGAATAATGTAATTGGAGTAAAATTAATTTTAAACGGTGCAAAACTGAGAAAACGAACCTGAAAAACGTATCCCGTGGAGAGAAAATGCGAGGACGATGATGAACAATGAGTGCGTGTAACTGCTGCCTCGCGTTCGTAGTGCTTTAATGAAGACATTTAGAAGTCGGTTCCCCCCATAACAAACATCTATAGACGTCGGTTCCCCCCACAACAGACATCTAAAAGGCTTTAGAAGTCAGAGTGGCGGGATCAAACGTCTATATGGAGTCAAAAAGTGACTTTTTAAATTTTTGGATTTAGGGTTTAGACGTCGGTTCCTCCAATAACTGACGTCTAAAGTGCTTTAGAAGTCGGAGTGGCGGGATCAGACATTTATATGGAGTCAAAAAATGACTTTTTAATTTTTTGGATTTAGGGTTTTGACGTCGGTTCTCCCATAACAGACGTCTATAATATTTTGGACGTCGGGGCTCTCCCTACTGACGTCTATATGTCTGGCAGGTAGGTGAATATCCATTAATTTCCGCCATATAGACGTCGGGGCCCCTCCTAACTTACGTCTATATGACTGAAAGATATGACTTTTCACCCACCTGTCAGACATATAGACGTCAGTTAAGAGGGGCCCCGACGTCTAAAATATTATAGACGTCGGGGCACCTTCTAACTGACGTCTATATGACCAAATTATTTACAAAAATGCCACCGGTCATCAATATACGTCGTGCTTACCCTTAACCGACGTCTAAGGGGTGACGTTAAATAGCATTTTTGCACTAGTGATCTACTCCTTGGAGTTCCAGTACCTTGCTGATAAATACACCATATGGCAATTTGTGTGCATAATGATCTCCTGCAGCGATCATGTGGTCTTTTAGAACCGCAACCCAGTTGGTTGGGATTCTAATCTTGATAGCATTCAACAGAAATACATCTTCTGTTGACATTCTGTCCTCGTTCAATCTTCCAGGCAGCAGTAGCCAAGTCAGGGCATAAGCAATAATTTTCTCCTCCATGTTTAAGCCACCATGTAGGTATTGCTTATCCACCCTGTACCTTCCTGGATATCTTAAGCAGTTTACATATATAACTCTCTTTGTTAGCCACATGTTTGATTCAGAATCACGGATATGAGAATCCAAACCTTCAGCTTTCAGACTAGCAATATTTGACCAAACATCATCGTCAATAGTAATGTTAACACCTTTGACCCTTGAGTGAATGACCCCATTTACAATCCTGAGGTTTGTGTAGAAAACCTCGACCATTTGTTACCCTCTTTTTCATTTAAACTGCCCATAACCTCCCGTTACCATTATATTTTAGATATGATATACATACTTCTTTTATGTTTTTATTTTATGATTTTGTGTAAATTTATCTTGTAATATTTAAATATTATATAATTTAAGAAATATTTGTCGGTGAAATTTAAGAAAGATTTTGTGCAAATTTATCTTGTAATATTTAAATTTTATTTTGATTTCATGTTAAAATAATAATAATAATAATGTATGAGAAATAATTTTTTTTATTAGATTCAACAACATTCCCAAACCTAATATTTCTTTCCTCTACTTTTAAAAGTTTATGATGAATATAGGTATGATAAAGCATAAATCAAGTATTCAATGTCTCTTTCTAGGTGTGTATTGATTTTAGGATAAAGATAGGTATGATTATACTAAAATTCTTTAATTGATTTTGAGAAAAGAATACTTTAAATTTCAGAAACGATTAAGTTCAGTGATAAACTCAAGGTTAACATAGATTACTGTTTACAAAAATTGAGATATATAGGATAGTTAGTACAAAAGATTGACAAAGTTAAAAACTAAGATGCATAAAACCAAGATAAAGATCGAGAAGAGATAGTGTGTATCGAGAATAGTCAGGTTTTATCGAAGTACAACTGTCCTGGCGAGTTAAAGGTCAAGATAGACCGATATCGGCCAAAAATTAAGTTTGACTAATGGGTTGGGTCGAAGGTTAAGGAAGGTTAAGTTTGACTAATGGTCCAGACTGGTTGACCCTACATGAATGTTGGGATGGGTCAGTCAGACTAAAGGTCGAGATAGACTAACATAAGTATAAGTTGAAGGTCAACCTAATGTCATTGGACTTTCTTCTCAACTTCTTAGGTGCCTTAAAAATTTATACTTGTGTGTAGGGAACCAAGTACATATGAAGCCACTTTGGAAGTCATAATATGCATTTGCATTTTGGTTATTGGTTTAGACGGCCAAGCCAGGTCATAGTCGAGACGCCCAGGCCAGGTCATGATTGAAATTAGGCAGAATTCGACCAGAACCAACATCTTTTAAGGATCATGATATGTTAACAACTTCTTGACAAAATACAATGTATCACTATTTTACTGGTCTGTATATTTTAAACGGACCAATCACCAACAAAGCGGTTATAAAATTCTTAACCATAATAGCCAAAAGTTTAAAATACAATATTATATTTTTTTAATTTTTTTGTATATGAACTAAAGGTCACCTCATGTATAATAGAATAAAAACACTGAATTTATTTTAAAAAAAATTAAATAAATACATAAGACCACAAAAATCAAACCATTATTTATATTATTTTAGATGAATAAACAATTTTTGTGTTATATCTTTTTGTGTTAAACATCATTTTAGACGATTAGACGAATAATCAATTTGTTTATATTATTTAATATATTTTCATTTAAATATTAATCTAAAATATCATTAAAAAAATTAATTATGTTAGTTTAAAAATATATGTATTTATTATTTTCTAAGTTTAAAAACAAATTTTATCATTTAGAATCGATTATACTAACTTGGCAAAATTTAAAGTGAAATTACATAAATACATCGGGGCACATCAAACTATTTAACTTCGATCCCTCCAAATGTCTCCTTCTTCGCGGGTGATTGAAAGTAGACATTATTGGGTTACGGGAAATGAATTTGGTCTTATCTGAATTAAATTACAATTATTACTTTTCCTCTGAATGATGTTTGAACTTCGATTTCAGATGGGATTCGACGTTCATACACGAAGGCGATTGCTAAGCATAATTACACGATGTACATCAATCAAATGAGATCTATTACTTTTTCTCTGGATGATGTTTAAACATCCAATTCAGCATGGCTTCGACGTTAATACAAAGTAACTATAATCACATGATGTACGTCCTTGGTTCATCTATAAATATAGCTTGCATTTCATGTATTCCCTTGCCTCCTCTTTCCATATTGAACATATTAGGATTCATATTTCTTATTTCGTTTGCTTTTTCTTTTCCTTAGATTTCTAAGCATCTCTGTTCTTTCATCGTCATCTCATACAAAGGAGTCCTTTCAAGTTAAAGTTGACAAAATGTTTTTATAGTACAGAAATGGTTAAGATATCTTACTAAAAGGAAAGTGCTTAGGAAAAAGAAATATGATTCACAATATGTTTAGTGCTGAAAGAATTTTAAGCTCTAAAATAATTATCTAATAAAGTTGTTCAATTTCATTATTTAACAATATATGATTCTCTTTTTAAATTGTCCATAACTTGCACTCCTCTGATAAATTTTCAGAGCTATCTGATTTCTAAGGGAGGAGACAACTTAAGGACAATTTAAATTTGGAATCTATTTACACTGTTGACGTCGAACGTTTAGTTCACTCGATGCAAAAATAATTTTATTAAATTATTAAAAGTTGTGAAATTAATGTTCTTTAGCATAGTCTACACCCTAAATAAACTTCCTAAAAAAATGCTTTTTATAGTCTACACCGTAAATAAGTTATCGTACTGAAAAGGAAGTGCTGAGAAAAAGAAATATGATTAATGCTTAAAAAATTTTGGGAGAAAAATAAAACGTCAAAGCCCCACAGCCTTCGACGTTCTATGGCGCGCTTTTCAATTGCAAAGGTTTCTTAAACGTACTATTAGAAGCCAAAGTATCAAAAAGTACCGTACATTAATATATTTTTTGTTTTTCCCCTCTCATAGAACGTCTAATGCTCGCAATAAAATAACGTCATATTTGATAGGTATTTTATTTCTTTAAAATATTATTTTAATTTGATATTAAAAATAATAATAATAATAATTTATGAGAATTGAGTTTTAGTTATAGATCACAATAATTAAAATCATAATAAATGAATGTTGGGATGAGTGTTTCAGACTAAAGGTCGAGACAAACTAACATAAGTATAAGTTGAAGGTCGACCGAATCTCATCGAACTTTCTTTTTGGGTTTCTTACGTGCCTTAAACATTTATACCTATATGTAGGGCACCAAATATATATGTAGCCATTTGGAAGTCATAATATACATTTGCATTCTTATAAAGATTAACATCTATGTTGCGATTCTTTCGTTACTTATCAACCTGCTAGATTGTGGCTTCTCCATCTCTGTCTTATACAACTTTTTGACAATATACAGTGTATCGGTATTTTATTAGTCTGTATATTTTAAACGGACCAATCACCAGCAACTACATAACCATTTATAAAAAGTAAAATATAAAAAGTCCACATCGAAGATAAAAATTCAAAAGAACTCTTTCAACAAAAATTTGGTCACATTGAAATAAATTACTTTGAAAAATTTAATAGTTATAATAAGTTATTAATATAAATAAAATACTATGACTAAAATTATTACAAAAAAAATTGAACTCTCTTATGCATTATTTCTATGATTTTTAATATTTTAACAAACATGTAATCAATAACCAACCATGTTGTCACCATAAATAATCATTAAAAGCTCATTTACATTTCTTAATTTATAACGCTTTAAATTGATTCTTTAGTATTTAGAACCGATTATATTAACTTAGAAAAATTTAAAGTGGAATTATAGAATACAGAGGGGCACATCAAACTTTTAACTTCAATCCCTCTAAATCTCACCTTGATAATTGAAAAGTACACAATTTCTTGGGGACGGATAGTCAATTTGTTATTGTATGAATCAAACAAAATAAAATATATTAATTTTTCTATGATTGATGTATGAACGTCAAACTCGGTACAACATCGACGTCCATACGAGATGGTGTTAGTCAGTTACGCTATTGATGTCTTCTTCAACCAGAAGCCGAAGATCGTCTATTTATTATTGTTCTTTTAATTTTACTTTTTAATCATCCAATATAATGTCCCACGCCTCTGGAATTCGATGTTATAGGTCATTTTGTTCTTATCTGAAACAAACGAGATTTATTATTAACTTTTTTACTGAATGATGTTTGAACGTCGAATCCGACATTCTGTACGTTCATCTATAAATATGGCTTGAATATCACATAATGACTTGCTTCCTGTTTCCGTATTGAACATATTAGGATTCATGTTTTTTATCTTAAAGCCCTTTCCCTTTCCTTAGATTTCGAAACTTGTCTGTTCTTTAAATTGCAATTTGCCTGGTCGAACTTTGGTAATATTCAACGTTCTTACTGGATGGTGGACTGTGAAAATTAATAGTATAATTACTCGATGTACTACTTTTTTCATGATGAAATGATATTCCACTACGTTTATGTGGAAGTGTGATGACATCGTTTCATCTATAAATATACATGTGCTTTTCTTATTATTCCATTCGTCCTGTTTCCGTGTTGAACATATTAGGATTCATGTTTTTTTTATCTCTTAGCTCCTTCCCTTTCCTTAGATTTCGAAACATGTCTGTTCTTTAAATTGCAATTTGCTCTGCTTGAATGTCAAAATGCCTCATTCATGTCTCAGTTCATATGAAAGTGGCCTTTGACATTCATCAGAACAAAATGCTTTTTATAGTACAAAAATGATTAAGTTATCTTACTGAAAGGAAAGTGCCGAGAAAAAAGAAATATGATTCATAATATGTTTAATGCTAAAACAATTTCGAGAACTAAAATAATGATATAAAAAAAACTTCATCCTTTAACAATGTATGGTTCATTTTTTAAATGGCTTGGAGTTGTTTTCTACCATTAAAATTCAGAGCTATCTGATTTCCTATGGTGGAAACAACTAAAATATTTTAAATTTATACTTTCAAATATTTTAAACAAAACTTCATCCTTTAACAATGTATGGTTCATTTTTTAAATGGCTTGGAGTTGTTTTCTACCATTAGAATTCAGAGTTATCTGATTTCCTATGGTGGAAACAACTAAAATATTTTAAATTTATAGAGTTGACGTCGAATATTGAGTACATTCGATGCAAAGGCGTGGAGATTGACGTTATTTTTTTGAGATAATCGATGTCCTGTACTTTAGAAGAAATTAAGACATCTAAAATGAAGACCGAAGATGATGAAATACATTATAACGAAAAACAGGAAGTAAAAAAAAATTAAAACAAGAAAAATAATAATGTTTTTGAAATTCATAAATGTTAACATTTTCTTCTAGTTTTTCGCCATGCCTTCATGGATAAGAAAGAAATGACTTCGTTTAGAGGAGGAATTGATGGAAAACCAAAGGAAAAAATTAACATGAATTTGGGTGCAGAAGTTTTGTAGGATAAGTTTTCAAAGAGTCTACTTAAAATTCATAAGTGTTAACATTTTCCTATGTTTTAGCCCTTTGCCTTCATGGATAACAAAGAAATGTCTTCGTTTAGTGAAGGAAAATAACTAAAACAAATGAAAAAAGTTAACATGAATTTGGTTAGGGAAGGTTATCAAATGGTTCAACTTGAAATGAAATCCAAATCTGTTAAGCTATTTATAATTCAATATTAAACGTCCAATGCAAGCGACGATTTGACGATATATTTGGAATAGTACCTCACAACCTTTGGCAGCATTGACATGATGGGCATATGAGTGGTTGACACCACTAATTGTGTTGTTTTAACATAGTACCAATATTACGTCGCATTCTACGTGTCTCTGACGTTTTCTTCTTCATCAAGAAGCCAAAGGTCGCTCCAAATTTTTTATATTTTTTTTTCTTTTGAACCCAAACTTTAACGTCAAGACTCCTAGTTCATCGACGTATTTTTCGTCAGCAAGCAGGTCATATCAGTAGCAAGAAGGTCATATCAGTATCCAAAGAGATCTTTTACTTTTTCTCTGAATGATGTTTGAACTTCGAATGTGAAAAATATTTGATGTTCATACTAGATGTGGACTATGAAAATGAATTGTATGCCTTTACCAAAGCACCAATATTACGTCGAATTATAATGGATTTTGACGTTTCAACTTCATCAAGATACCAATGGTCGCTCCATTTTTTTATATTTCACTTTTTTTCTTTTAAACTCTAACTTTAACGTCAAGGCTCATATATCCTCGACGTATTTTTCGTCTGCAAGGAGGTCATATCAGTATCCAAAGAGATTTTTTACTTTGTCTCTGAATGATGTTTGAACGTCGAACTTTGGTAATATTCAACGCTCATACTAGATGCTGGACTGTGAAAATTAATAGTATAATTACTCGATGTACTGCTTTTTTCATGATGAAATGATATTCCTCGACGATTCTATTGAAGTGTGATGACATCGTTTCATCTATAAATATACATGTGCTTTTCTTATTATTCCATTCGTCCTGTTTCATCAACATACATATTACAATTACATTAAAAACACATATAACAAAGATAATCCCCAGTAACACCTTCAACCACTTTTCCAACATAAGAACCCTTATATTAAATTGACCTTGAAGTTAGGGCAACCCTATAATTTTTTGCCCTTGTTTTTAGGAGTTCTCGCACTACGTAAAACTGCAATGTCACCACAGAAGCAAGTGGGTTTTACACCCAACCTCCTAACACTGGCACTTGCAAGACGAAGATGAACGAGACATTTCCTCAGCTGCATAGTGCACAAACATAAAACACTGGCTACCAACGACAATGATATTATTATTATTCCAAGTGGATCACATTGAATTTATAATGCACAATGGCAATCGAGGGTTTAAACCAAACAAAAACATAAAAAAAACATAATAACACAAAATATAGGGAAAATATGAAAATATAACCACGAAAAGTATATACTAAATTTTCAAACATTGTTCAAGCATAGAAAAATATACTAAAATATATTTAAATATTACATTAATTTCATAAAAATAAACTAATCTTCCTAATCTGAGTCAGATGTCTCCATAGACTCATCTTTTGTTGTGTCGTCTTCATCATCAGATTCACTTGCTGAGGTTTCAACTAAATTGTCTTCATCTAATTTGTTGTGAATCATGATCAAAGATTTTTGAATTATGGAAATTGTTGTTGAAAGCCTTCGAAATTGATCCACAACAAATCTTTCAAACTCAGTATGTGGAGTGAAGGTAGAAGGAGTTTCGTCAACATCCTTGAACACCTAGCCATCTTTTGTTTTCTTTAGGCCATTAAAGGTCAATGCCGCTTTTCCTATTTCATTTGATTTGGTGCATCCAATTTTTTTTTCACCAGTAAGATCAACTTGATGATGCTTCAATACACTGCTGATAAAAACACCATACGACAGATTATGTCCATGCCTAGTAGCAATTTCAATCATGTGCTCATTCATAACAACAACTAGTTGGTTGGTATCTGTGTTTTTATGGCATGAACCAAAAATAAATCTTCAGCAGTTAGACGATCACGTATATATCTTCCAAGTAGTATTACCCAAGTAAGTACAAAAGCACACAATTTTTCTTCCATTTTCAAACCATCAAGTAGATATGGCTTGTATACCTTTAGTCCTTTTGGATTTCTCAGAAATTCCTTATAAATCTTCTTCTTGTTGGTCCATTGGTTGAGTTCAAAATTTATTTCATGAGACCTGAAGCCTTGTGCTTTGAGACCAGTAAAAGATAGCAATATTTCATCATCAATTTTAATATCGATACCTTTGACCCGAGAGCATATAACACCATCGACAACCTTTAGATTATGGTAGAACACTTCTACCAGGTCAAGATAGCAATCACCGGTCATTTCTACAAATTTTGCAAGACCAACATCTACAAGACAATCTTGAAAAAGAAACCCTTGCTTTCTGAATAATTCCAGATCCAAGTACTTGTGATGGACCACCTGAAAGAGTTTTCTATAACATCCAAATTTGTATCGTGTTTCGTCATCACTTATCCACCCATTTGGACTAGCATTTCTTACAACTTGTGCAGCCTTCTTTCCACGCCGTGAAGATGAAGAAGCCATTTGAGAATAGGATTTAGAGGTATAGGGAAAGGTTACAGTTTCAATATAAGTTCAGAAATATATTTAGTTTCAATATAACTTCAGTATAATACGTCCTATACCATTAGGACTCCACGTTCTATAGTTGAAATACTTGGAAGTTTAAATGAAAACGTCGAAGCCCCATAAAACTCAACGTTTATTGACAGTAAATATTTAAACCAGCGTGGCATTCTTTTATTCTTTTTTTTCTTTTAAAACACAAATATTACGAAAAATCTGAAAATAAAATATCAACTGTCTTCAAAATAATAAAAAGAAAATGAAACTAAATATTACTAGACCCAAAACTAATAAAATAAGATGTAAACAAAATTATTAATAAAACCCTAAAATTTAGGTTTATCTCAACATTATTGTGAGCCAGAAGCCAAAAAGTTCCTCCCCTTTTAATTCTTTTTTCTTTTTTCTTTTAAAGCACCAAGATTACGTCAAATTCTTCAGGGATTGACGTATTAT
The DNA here is from genome assembly GCA_027742785.1 of Vigna reflexopilosa. Lineage (NCBI taxonomy): Eukaryota > Viridiplantae > Streptophyta > Magnoliopsida > Fabales > Fabaceae > Vigna > Vigna reflexopilosa. The sequence goes on from CM050918.1 coordinate 22,356,057, forward strand.
TTGTCTGCTAGAAGCCGAAGAGTTTATCCTTTTTAATTTCTTTTTCTTTTTAATCAAAAAATTACTCCATTTTTAATCCAACAGTAAACGAAGAGTTGTAATACTTGGACGTTTCAATTTGAATACCACCAATAGTACGTTGTAATACTTGGACTTTTCAGAAGTAAAAGGCTAACTCCAATCTGCTGAACCGCATAGGATTGCTCATTTAATTGTAATTAGAGCTGTCAAAATGGGTCACAACCCGCGAGCAAACCTGGCCCGTCACGGGTTCGGGCCGGGTTGGGTTTGAAAAAATTGTATTTTTTTTATGCGGGTCAGATTTCAACCCGGCTCATTTAAACCCGGCTCATGCGGGTTGAACCCGTGGTGGGCCGGGTTGGCCCACCAAACCGCTTACCTAATTTTATTTTATTAAAGTTTAATTTTAATTTTATAAAAAAATATTTATTATTTTTATTTGCTTAAAAAAATTATTTAAGTTCCATATTTTCAAAATTAATTAAACATCCATGTTGGGAGTGCAATTTAGGAGTGAAATTTGTTTAGATTTGAATTATAGAAAGTGATGAGTCAATATTTTCTTGACTGTATTTGGTTTATTGCGCTTAAATAAATCATGGAATTGTGCTTAATTGTCCGGTATTTTCCCGTTTTTCCTAATTAAGCTTAATTTGATCGGAAATTCTTATTTTAGTTAATTTGAATTTTCTGAGCTGATTAATTGCATTTTTAGTTGCAGGGAAATTTTGGAGATATCTTTTGGAGCATTAGGATGAAGGCATGGTCATTAAAGACTCTCCAATTAGACATTTTAATTTTAGTTATATTGTAATTTAATTATTTAAACTTTTTTGACAAACTTTTGCATATTGGGTCATTAAAAATGAGGGGCCCAATTTTGTGGGACACATGGCACTAACCCTAGGGTTTTTTTAGAGGTAGACCCCACCCTCAAAAAAATGAGAAACACACGACATTTTAGGAGCCACCACTTACACGGACACACGCCATTCTGTTTTTTTGCTGGAACGTCCAAGGGCACTTAGCTTGGAACCATGTTCATTTTTTTCTGATTTTGGTTGAATGAAATGCCACCACTCACTTTTCTTTGCTTGAATACTGTGCTTATGCTTGAAGCCGTCACACACATGTTTGGTTTCTTTTGGGTCTTTGAACGTTTCCTCTGGGAGATGAAGGTTGTTCACGGTTTTTAAGATGAATGAAAGAAACACATTTTTCTTTTCCATTTTATTTTGTGCAAGGGCTGGAGCAATTATTTGGAGTTGTTATTGAATGAAAATGGTGCAGCATAGAATATCTTGCAGCCGTGTTGCAGCCACGGGTCCTTGATCTTGCCTTGCTTTGGTTCAGCACACCGTCACATCATCCTGCAATGAAGTTAAGAAAAGGGTTTTAGTTATTGCTTCTAGACTTGACACTTATTTCATTTAGAATTTACAAATTTTTTTCTCTTAGCTTCATTGAATGAACGGTGGGGTCCAGTGTTTACTTTCTTTGAGCTTTCATTTCACTTGAAGAATGAAAAGGTGATTAGATGGGGGTAGGTGTTCTTTTACGGTGATTGAGCTTGAGAGAGGAATCCTAGTGGATTGCCTTGGTCCGTTTTGGTTGCTGGAAGAGATAAAATATCTCACTTTAATTTTATTCCCTTTAAGCTTTCACATGTGTCACCTTGAAGGGGGACTTTTATCACTTGGAGATTGTGCACACTGTTACGGTTTCCTTTCTTTATCACTTTCATTGGGTTTTGAGAATTGGTGTGCTGGTATGTCACGGCCAAGAGGAGTTTTTGAAGCCAAAAGCAATTTATTTTTTTTAGGACAAGGTGCATGAGTCACGTGAAATGGTAGAAGCAAATTTATGTTTTCTTATTTTTTTTCTTGGAATATTTTACATTACATGTTTAACTGCTTTTCATCTTTTTAATTGAGTGTTGCATTTTAATAGCTTAAATTGTGTTTGGATATTTATCTACTCCATTTTTTAGTTTAATGTTTTCTCTTACTTTAATGTTGTCTAGTATTTGTGGTCGTGTTAATTTAATTGTCATGTTAGCTTAAATTAATTGAATTGGTCATTAGCGATATTATAATGTTTCCTTGAGATTTCTGGACTGTAATTATGTTTGCCACTCTGACTTGGTTAATGTGAAATCTGTTTTTGCACTTGCAATTGGGTATACGCTTAGTTGCCCAGTTGGTGTTTAGTTTGCGCTTAGTTGATGAAACTACATGGTGTAAATTGGATTTGATGTTAACATTGCGTTCGCTTAGTTCGCTTTTATGAAAACATAATTAGCCTTCGCTTAGTTGGTTAACTGTGTTGGATTAGAGGTTTGAGTCGCCACTTTATTTTGTTGATTTGTGATTGGAAGCATTGTAATTAAGTTAATGACAAACCATTTCCATTATGTCTTTGAAACCGCTTTTACATCTGTGTTTACATTGTTGTTTGCATTCGTGTTTTGATTTTGTTTATCCACATTCACAAACTTTTCACAAACCCCCCTCACTTCGTGTCTGACCTAATTCTCTAACCACATTTGGTCCTTGAGAGACGACCTAGGAGTCACTTCCTAGTCTATATTGCATTCTTTAATGCACATTAAATTTGCATGGGGTGCGACAACCCATCGGAAAGTTTGTAATTTTTTTTTATTTAAAAAAAATTGTAATTAAGTGGGCCAGTGAGCCAACCCGTTTACCCACCAACTCGTGGTGGGTCGAGCCAGGTTCGAATTTTTCTGGCTCGCTAATAAATGAGCCGGGTTAGGTTGGCTCACTAAGTGACCAACCCATGGTGGGCCGGGCCGGGTCGAGTCGGGTTACCCGTTTTGACAGCTCTAATTGTAATGGAAGAATCAGTTCAAAGAGATAACAAAAGACAACGCACAGAAGATGAAAAGTCTACAATTTTTCCAATCAAATCACTTCCCACAGACTTGGATTGATAATTACAACATGAAAGTATGTTGTAGATATTTTTTGAATGCCACAAAAGACAATTATATGTGGCAACAAATTTCTTTAGAAAAGTTTTCGTTGATTCCATGGTGATGTAAAGAAGCAAGGGCATTTGATATTTTCATGCAAAGTTGTAAAAAGGGTGGAAATATTGAAGCGTTGTATAGAGAGGGATTAAGAGAAATAATTAGATATAAGGGAAATATTGAAAAAGGCATTAATGACTTGAAAATGACTGCCAAAAAGGGTTATCTTGAAGCAAAATATGTATATGGTTTGATCTTATTATGTTCATACGATAGTGACTTAAGAAAAGCAGGGGTTGAGTATATGCAATTTTTGAGAAATGTCAACTATGTTTTAAGGTGTAGAAATAAGTTAGTAACTTTGTTGGGTAATGTATGGAGAAAACCTCATGGAACACTGTTACGCAATCCAACTCCTTTATGTTCCCAGAGACAATGCAATGGTTGGAGAATTAAGAAGTTTATTTCTTGGGAAATAGTGGATACTGAAGATGATGATGATAATATTAAAAACTCGTGTGAAAATTGTAGGTGGGATGTTGAGTTAGACTTTTTTTTATAATCTTTTATTCTATTCAATTTAGTAATGAAATTCTATTGTAGGTGGGATGTTTTGTAATCATCTCTTGAATATTAATGAAATTCTCCTTTGGCAAACATTAGTAAATGATGATTGAATTATTTAAAATGATTAAATCACTTTTATGATTCTAATTGTCCATTTTAATTTTACATCATTACATTGCATGCAGCAGCATATCATATATGTTTTTAAAACACCATTATTACGTCGAATGATAAAACTAATCGATGTAATATTAAGATATGAATGTCCAAGAAAGGGAAGTCGACGTATTATTTAATATTACGACAAAGGTATCTCCTTTTTTTTACTTTTATCTTTTTTTCTTTTTCCTTTTTAACCTGAAATAACACGTCCATTTTGAAAATATTCGACGTCCTCTATTAATTCTTAGAAGGAGTTTATGAATTTTATGATTTGAAGTTGTAGTGTTTTGAAAGGCCTTGGAATTGTTACAAGTTAACACAACTATTGTTACAAGAAATTTTATAAATTGATGTCTACTTAAATAATTACTATTGGGAAAGGGCTGATATGGGCTTCAATAATTAAAGGCAGTCTACTTAAATGATATATGGGAAAATGCAGTTTGCTGCTAGAAACGAAGAGGTTGACATCAATTTCTTTAGACTTCCATAGTGTCTTTTTGGTTATATTCTTTTTTCTTTTAATCAAACAAAAAAAAATGAATTCCTTGTGCATATGACGTATTATTCGTTATTAGAAGGCAAAGGTTGCTCTTTTTTTTTCCTTTTACTTTTTAAAATCCCATAGAACGTCTATTCTAGGGAGCTTCGACGTGAAAGCCATTGGAGTGGTTGTGAGCATTAATTTTGACTCTATAAATATAATGATAAACTCCATGCTCACTTCATCTTCTTACTCCTCTCCTTTTTTCTACGCGGCATTGCATTTCCATGTGTGTTTTATCTCTTTTGAATCGTTTAAACTTACTTTCACTCCGATTAAATTAGTTTTCGTTGTGTTTTGGTGTAGTTTTGCTTGTGTCTTTTGGTAGCGTATTAGTACCTTCTCCCTTAAGTAGTTTCTTCATAAGAAAAGCTTGCGTCTTTTGCATCTCTAATGGTATTTCAACCAAAACTAAACCAGGGTCCTTGCCTAGTTCTCATGTCACCGTATTCTTTTTCATTGGCGGTTTGCATGACGTCTAGGAAACGACCCAGGTTCGGTTTTGGGTTGAAATGCCATTAGAGATGCAAAAGACGCAAACTTTTCTTATGAGGAAACTAGCAAATGAAGAAGGTGGTACCAGGCTACCGAAAAACACGCGCAAAACTACACTAAAACACAACTCAGTAGACGTCGAATGCATAGAAGAATTCGATGTTATATAGTTATTTTGAAAGAAAAAGACAAAATAATAAAAAAGGAACTAAATAATAAAACATCGTAGCCAATATAAAATGACGTTATATGTGTTGATTTAAAAGAAAAATAAAATAATAACTACTTGCTGAAGGAGATAACAGAAAACACAAAGAAAAAAAAAATTAAAAGATGGAGTTCTTAGGAGAAATTTTATGAATGGATGTCTACTTCAAATAATTACTGTTGACGTCAAAGCCAGTTTAAATTGACATTTTATTGGTTATTTTAAAAGAAAAATAAAAGAATAACTACTAGCTGTAATATACAACGTCCATCTTTTGTTATTATGACGTCATATTATTTAAAACAGAATTTTGTATTTATTTATTTTGTATTGAATGTCAATTGATTCCTTAACTGAAGTTATGTGATTACCTAGGTTTTGTACACAAAGGATGATAACGTCAGACCCCAAATTGTTCGACGTTCTACATTGGTATATACGTCAAAACCATAAAGTGGGTGACGTTCTGTCTGGTTTAAAAGAGAAAAGAAATAAAGAATAAAAAACGGATTCACTTTTTGTCATATAAAACGTCGAATATTTAGCGTAGTGGACGTCAAATGTGGGTAGAGTGATGCTGCTAGAAGCAAACCACTATTTCGTTATTTTTTTATTTTAAATTGAACGTTAGTTGTTTTTGATAATAATGTTAAGTGTTTCTAAGGTCATTGTTTTACGTCGTTCTGGCCCTTGTTTGACGTTAGCACATTTTAGATTATGTCTATATGATCTTTGTTTGTCGTTAATAAATATTAGTCGACGAACGATTTCAGTAGAGGACGTGGAGCGATTGAATTTATTTACAGTAATGCCACCGGTCATTTTTAACGTTGTGAATTATGCGGTTAGACGTATTCGCGCGTGACGTTATAGCCCATTTTTGCATTAGTGTATTAACCATATAATCAGTCTACCATCTTTGATTAAAAGAATACGATGTTGTGACAAAGAATTCAATGTACCGAGACTTTCTCAGATCAATTACCATAACGACATGCAAGGCATCGATGAACTTACGGCTTTGATAATTTGTTCTTCTCTAAGTGTTGGCTGTAATTTCCAAAAGCACCTAGAGTATGAAAAAAAAATGCTCAGTGCGTCACAATTTCTATCTCCTTCTTTTTTCTTGTCCCCAACCTGTGATGGAGTGAAAAGTAAAGTGGGAGTTATAGATATGAACAGATCATACTGGATGGAAATTTCCAGATTGATAAAAATCATCGAAGTTATTAGGAAAAAACAAGAATACATTGGTTTTTCTACACGAACCCCTATGTCACAGTGTGATACTGTTGATAGATTTTAACTTTGCTTAACATCAAGGATCAAAAGTATTTTTTTCATCATGCAACAAATATTTCAGGAATCTGGGCAGAGTAACACAAATATTTCAACAAATATTCACAATCTGGGCAACAAATTAATATCTTTTAAAAACGTTGATGAATATATAGAAAATACTAAACTGATGAAAATGTGAGACCTGCGCCAGAACGTGATCCGTTGATCGGCAAGGGCGGTGCGAAGAGACGCGACGAGTGGGAAGATATGCGAAGAGACGCGAATTCGGCATTTTCGTTAGCTGACCTCTTTCCAATCGGTGACACAACGGAAAAAGGTCCTCCGGTGACCGTTGAACGGCGCGTCACGATGGAAACGGGGACAGAGCTTTTGTTGTGGGAGTGGGAGCTTCTCTCTCTAGGTTTTGGTTCCTAATCTCTCAAATTGTAATTTGAAATCTGAAATTCACTTCCCCTCTCTTTAGACCCCTCCCACTAATCCACGCCATTCTCTATTTTTTTTTCTTCAAAAACGTGGACCACCCAGAATTTGACACATTGCGGTGTCAAAAATTTGTCAAATTCTGGGTGTCAAAGTATCATTACCCTATTTTTTATCTTACCATGGAACAATACATCATAAAATTTGGAGTCCTCTGCTGCCAAATTTACAGCCACCATCATGCAAAATCTGAACCGGTTGACTAATATAATAATAACTAACAAAGATATCAACCATGGTTAACATTTGGGTTTTTTGAGACAAGATCTATTTTCCAGAAAAGTAGTAGTATTGATTTTTCTTTTTTAACATGTATTCTAAGATACCTTGATTACAACTGGCTAATATATTCTAAGAAAACAAATAGCTGCAATTTAGCAAAATCCATATTATATATAGGCACATGTGTAACCAATAATCATTTGCATACCTATTTGAACATGTAATCATGGTTGTCGTTCCAAGTATATGGGATATTCATGCCAAATATAGTAGCCACCAAAGAGTAGAACGATAGGCAAACGGTTCCAGAGCTAAGAAAGAGTTCTAACTGCATAAGAGTTGAAGACCATTTAGCAATTTCAATAAAAAAACATAACAGAATACAAGCAGATATTTCATGCAAGTGTAAAAATACAGAAAGCACCTGAATAACTAGTTTTCTTAATCTTGCATATGCATACAACGCCACAAGTCATGTGAGAAATATCTAGACCCGTCAATAAATACCTTTGCATTATTTTACTTTTCAAGTTAACATAACACAACATTGACTAAAATTACCACTAGTTTCATTGGATTTCATTGAATCTGTCTCTTCAACAACTAATTTTTTTTTTTTACTTAGATATCTTCAGTAAATTGATAGCTACTTACTTGAATATTAATATAATCTTCAATATCGTCAATGTACTCTCGCAACTTTAAATGAAAAAAGAGAAGAAATAATTAGGTAAAAGTAACGTAAACAACACATTCAGAGTTTGAGTAAAATTATACAAATAATGGAAGAAGGAAGACAACAAAATGAAAATTTCGAGAGTAATATATAGGAGACAAATGAATCGAAAAGATTTCTCGACAGGTTTCTAAGCTGCGTGAACGAATCTAAAGTTTAATTTCCCAAAGCGAACCCAACAGAGCACCACGATACCTTGATTCCTCGACTCCTCGACGACGAACAAAATTCTCAGCCCAAGCAAGGGAAGAACAACACGAAGATGGTGCAGGAAATTTGGGGGAAAATGATTCTGGTGAAGTTTTAGGGAGCGAGGAAACGAAGGCAGAGAGCGAAGGTTTGAGGACGAAAGAAGAGAGCGAAGGTTTGAGGACAAAGGCAAAGAGCGAAGGTTTGAGGACGAAGGCAGAGAGTAAAGGTTTGAGGATGAAGGCAGAGAGTGAGGGTTTGAGGAAAATTATAGAATAAGCTTGTGATGTTTTGGAAATGATTAAGGCAGAAGAAATGAGGCGCAGGGCAGATAGATATTTTGGGAATTACATTAAAATATTTAGGGGCGGTTTTGTTAAACCGCTGGAAATTTGTCGAGGTTTATAAAATCGCCGAAAACTAACCCCCCTAAAATATATTATTGTTGTAGTGTACACTGATTTTTTTTTTTTTACATATATAAAACACAAATGACAATATACAAAATGTGATAGAATTACAATGAAGATATTCATGTATTATCGTGATTAAGATTTCAAAAACAATCACAAAGATATAAAACAAATACCTCAATGATGCACTTGAGCAACAAAAGCATTAAGGGAATTGGAACAATCACTACAAAACACCCACAACTTCCACAAAACACTCATTAGCAATAAAACGAGATTATTAGTTTCCTAAAAACATTCACAATTTCAATGTGAACAAAGTAGAGGTTTCGATAACTAACATCAATACAAAACACATGAAATTAGACAAAATTGCTCCCTAGAAGAAAATACCACGAAAGATGAAGAAATGAACTATTTTGGTTATCAATGGAGCCTTCACCACACCTAGGGTTATCGTCAAAGAAAAGAGAAGTCATGGACGTAGGTTTTCGAGGAACAAGAAGTGTAGAAGAAAAGTTGTATACAATATTTTAAAAACTTATTTATGTTGAACCACTTGTGGTCATAAATAAAAAGACCAATTTACATTGGATTCTTAGACTCCCAACATAAATGAGACATTTTACACCTGACCACAAATAGTCATATAAAAAAAAGTTGTTCTTATTTATGTCCCTTCTAGGGTCATACATTAAAAGGTCCATTAATGTCAGACCCAAGCTTCCAAATGTAAATGAAACTTTTTATGTTTGACTACAAAGGATTCGACAAAAGAAGTTACTTTTATTTATTAAGATGTCACCAAACTTGTTTAATGTATGACTCTTTGTAATATAACATAATTGATCCATCTTTTATTAATGACATATATTATTTTTGTTTCAATGCTATATAAAATGCTTTATTTATATATGTTATGCGTTTGGAAAGTATTTTCATTATGGATCTATTTCTTCAATTATTTTGGAAAAATGTGATGGGAAATCTCTAAATATATATAAAATTATGAAAATAAAGTTAACTTATAGGAAAAAAAATTGAATTTATTTCAAAAATAAAATTGTGAACTTACTTGTGCAACAAAAATTCTTAAAATTAGTGATGAAATTTTACCAATAAAAGTAAATACGTCAGTAAATAAGAATTATCGTTCAGTTTTATTAACATATTTTGAAATTTTAATTATCGACGGATTTTAATTATTATTGATATCGTGGATAAAACGAATAACAAATTTTTTTCCCAATATATCATGTTTAGTGTCAAAACATAAAACACTTTCTTCATCTTCCCCCATGTAACGCAATCCACCACTAGTGGAACCTAGGGCCTGTAGATACATGATAAGTCAAACATCTTCATCTTCATATCTTTTCACGTATAAACCACAAAGCCACTAAGCTGCCTTGTTGGACGAGCTTCCTCATTGGCCAAGATTAGGGATGACAAAATACTCATGCTCGTAGGAATCCAAAATAAAATCTACGACACATAGTTGGTACACATGGGTAATAAATACCCGTGAGTAGTAGGTAATGATATTTTAATAAGTGTTTATAAACACGTCGAGTGTGAATATCATACTACCCGTACCTACAAGTATCCATTATCCCCAAATAATTAAAATTAAAATTTAATTTATATTTTATTATGGTAAATATAATTAAAATTACAAGTAATTTATATTTTTATTAAGTTAAATTTAATTAAAATTAAATTTTAATTTATATTATAATTTAATAATTTTTTTTGTAATTTTATTTTAAAAATTTATAAAAAATATTTTTCCAAATATTTGTTGGTATCCACAGATACTTGCGGGTTTTACCCGAGTATCTGGCGAGTAACAAGACAGGCAACAAATGGATTTTTTTGTTGTGGGTCGGGTAGCGAGTAAATACTATTTATGCCTGACCTAACTGTTGTCATCCCTATAGTTGAGACACCACACTCATTCTCCAATTCCACATCAACAGGACCATTGTTGCGTCTTCCCTCCCACCGAGATTCGCTCTTTCCATCGGAGACTACCACTGCAAAAAAGAGGAGAGAAACTGTGCTTACCTTGTAGTAACTCTCTACCCTTGTCTTGTTTGCTTTGTGTTTCTCCTAATTTCATTTCCTATCATTCTCGTTGTCAAATTTCATTTCTTTTGCCACACCCCTCTCCATTCCATGCTTTTCAGAAAAAGTTGTTAATTCCCCGTCTGAGCTCTTTTCTGCCTTACCCCTTTCCCATTTTCATAGAGGCGGCTCTTGATGAATGTGGGGTCTAATTATCACATGATTTTGTTATGGAGGTGTTGCAAAGGTTTAAGCATGTTAAGAAGCCAACTTTTGAGTTCTTTTGTTTGGCAAGGGAATGGCCTGGGTTTGCTCATGATTCTAGAACTTATAATTATTAGCAACAAGGTTGAATTGAAGCTATAAGAATTTTGATGATGAAGTGTTTAAAGACAAGAATAATCTATTGCTCAATACAATGAAGTTAAATCATTTGTAATACATAATTAATTAGTAGTAGTATTAATTTAGAATAGAAAGATACACAAACATGCCAAAAAAAAGAAAAGGTATATTTCAGAAACGTACTGGAATAATCAATTATCACTTGGGATAATTGATTACCTCAGTCAAACTCAAAATTGGCAAGGTTCTCTAGAATAATCGATTATCACTTGAGATAATCAATTTTCTAGAAAAACAACTTTTAAAAAGGCTCATAAATAATTAATTATTCGATAATCAATTATCACTTTGGATAATCGATTATCTCAGGAAAAATAACTTTTGGAATGGTTCGTAAATAATCAATTATCACTTGGGATAATCGATTATTTACGACAGTTGCGAAAAGACTTTTTTATTTTCTATAAATACCTTGCTTTTGAGTACTTTCATTTTTGCAAAATCCGCTTAAGAACTCAAGTGCTTTTACTTATGACTCTCTTTATGCTTTAAGTGTGAGCTTGTGAACCTTGTGTTAGTAGAAGGAAATGCTTCCATTAGTGTGTTTAAGTGAGATCATATCTGTTGTTGTAAGGTCAAGTAGTTCATCCTTTTGTATGTCAAAAGGAAGTGTTATTCATCTCTTGTGTGTTAAGAGAGGTGAACTCCAAACCTTTACTCTACTCTATTGTTGTAAGTTCTAGTTCATTATTAGTCACTGATTAATCACTCTTTTAGAGATATATTAACAACCGGACATATGATCTTTTGATCTGAAGCAGAATAAAATCACTTGTGCAAGCTTCTCCTTTCCCACACTCTTTTATTTTCTTGTTATTATCTCAATTAACTATTTGTGTTGTTAAGTTACTTTTTATAAAGGAAAGATTTTAAAAGAGACATTGCTTTTATCAAGAAAACCAATTCACCCCCTCTTGGTTATTGTCCGTCCACGAATATTTCGTTGAGTGTTTTCCAATAATAACTGCATGATGAATGTTCTTGGGAGGACTAGATAGTTTGAGACAATGGTGGCCGAGTTGTCGATTGATTAAGCAAAAGACTAGTCAACTATCGACTAACCGAAATTTTTGACTGACCAAGCTATCAATTGATCGAACTGCCGAATTGGGTGAGCTTGAGAAGAATGGTGTTCACCAACATATTTTTCCTTCAAATAAATATTGATAAATTTTTCTTTCAATTATCAACAAATTTTTTCTTCGATAATTATCGATATGAATTTTCATCAATAAATATTACCAAGTACATTTTACTTACTCTTTATAATATGATTTTATGAAATGTCTTTTGTTAGTTCTATTCAGCATGTTATTTCCTAATTTTTGGATGGATTCAGATTCATAAATCTAATGCCTTGCAACATTGTGTATAATAGTCATATTACGTAAAAACCTATTATACATAAAATGTATGCTTCCTAATTGTGAAAGAAACATACTAAAGTTCTCTGTGAAGAAAAGAAGAACTTCAAAAATATACTTCTACGATCAGGTATAAAATTGAAAATTGGTTACTAGAAATAATTTATATTAACGAAATGTTTCTATTTTAGATCTTAATTAAGGAAATATTCCATTATCATCTATGTAAAGGATGTTGGGATAAACTTAAATTTTAGGGTTTTATTAATAATTTTGTGTAAATCTCATTTTATTAGTTTTGGGTCTAGTAATAGTTAGTTTCATTTGATAGAGATAAAATAAGGATAGGTAGTTATGATTTTCTTTTTATGTAGGTACAATATTATTTTATGATAGATTAAGCAGATTTTATTTTTAAGACAGTTGATATTTTAGCTTCAGATTTTATTTTTATTTTCGTAATATTGTAAGTATCATGGCTATTTAAAGCCCTTCAATTATCAATGAATAGCAGACTCAATTTTAGGAAAATATTTGAGTGTGTGTATCGTGAGTTTTTCTTAACATTGGTATCAGAGCTTTATGCTTTGAGTACCGAGAGAGAGAAAGAGAGAGAGAGAGGAGAGATGCAAACATGGTGAGAGAAAAAGTGAGTGCTTGATTTTTTTTGTGAGAGAGATGACAAAGGTAGTCAATGGGATGAGTGTGCCACAATTGTCGGAAAATACCAATTACGACAATTGGCCTTTGCAGATGATGGTTCTTCTTGGATCCCAAGACATATGGGACATAGTGGAGGACGGGTACAATGAACCCACGGATGATGAGCATCAAACAGTGAACTAAATTGCTGCATTGAAAAAGACACGAGTGAAAGACATATTGGCTTTGTACTTTTCGTATAATGCAGTGGATGAATCTGGATTCAAGAAAATACCTAATGTAAAGTCAGCAAAAGAAGTATGGGAAATTTTGAAGGTAGCATATAAAGAAGATACCCACGTGAAGCAGGTTCGAGTACAAGCCCTTAGAAGAGAGTTTGAACATATGGAGATGGATGAAAATGAGGGAGTTACCGAGTTTATAGCTCGAGTGTAGTAGATAGCCAACCAAATGATAACAGTCTAAAAACCGTTATTTTTATACTTGAAATTGATATCAAAACACACCCTTTATTACTTAGAAGGGGCTTGAGATCATGCAAAACACTTAAGTTAGGTTACAAGAGAGTCAAAGGTGGTTCTAGTGATATTATGCTTGGTTTTACATTGTTTTAACAAGATTTGACGAGAATTGAATGATGGAAAGTGAAGAAGGAAGGAGTTGGACCCAAGAAAGGATGAAAAAAGGTGCAAAAGAAGAATCACAGCCAACGCTTAGCATCATTTCCAGCGTTGAACGCCAGCTTCATGAAGAATTCCACTGTTAGACGCTTAAGCGCCAACGCTGAGGGGAAAAGGAAGAACCGCACCTACCGCTGAGGGCCAGACTCACTGCTGAGCAGTGGCCTTCACAGTAAAAGCATTGCCAGACGCTTGGGCGTGAATGCTAAGCGTCCCATATGAGTGCCACACCTACTGCTGAGCGTTGAACTCACCGCTGAGCGATGTACTTATGGGCCTAGGCTAAAATTCTGTTATTTTTCTGTGCTATAAATAGACCCAGGGTGCACCAGAGAAGGGATCTTTTGGCAGAAAGACGACATAACACTCTCTTCACTTCTTGGAGGTGGATTTTGGATGCGAAAGCTCAAATCTTTCAATTCTAGGGTTATCTCTTTCATATTTTCCATTCAATTCATCTAGTTTCACCATGACAATGATGAACTAAACCCTTTGTTGTTGGGGAACAATGTAATGCTTTTGAAACTCTCTTATATCGAAGTTCTTATTTTATTCATATACTTTTATTATCAATAGTTTGGGTTTTCTTCTCTGAGATTAAAGCTTGCATTGTTTAACTCATTCAGTATCATGATCATTGATTTTTTTCGATATGGGAACGTACCAGGAAATCTAGAACTGAGAAGAATTCTCTTGATTATGAAATATTACCTAGGAATAGGAATAGGACGGTCAATTGCTTTTAGCTTCTATCATTAATTCGTTACTATTTACTAGGGATGCATGAACATTGATAATAAAGTTGCATGAACATTGATAATAAAGATGAATTTAATAAGAATAGTAGATATAGGAGGGTGGATTAGGATGAAACCGTAAACCCTAACAACTCCATTAATCCATATCTTTATCTGTCAATTGATCAAGCTTTTGCATACATGTTTATTTTCTACTTTGCATCACAAAATCAAATTATCTTTCATTCAAGTCTTATGAGATAAATTTGTTGAGATTGTTGACAACACAATTTCTATATCAATCTAGTTTTTGATGATGACAACACATTGCTTAATAACATGCATATGTTGTTTGCTGTTATTACATGTTCTTGTGCAAATTGATTGTTATATTTGTGAACATGCTTATGTACTGTGTTACATGTTCCTATGTTGATTGATTGATATATATGTGGAACGTGTATATATGCTTTATGTGCTATGTGCAATGCATCATTACATATGTTTTTCTACACAAGTTTTAAAGCTGCAAACCACAAGCGCTTTCATGAACTTATAACTGTGTGACAAAGTTCTAGTGTAGTCGACTACATTAATAATGGATTCGACTATGCTAAAATCTTTGTATAGATTTTCATAATCAATGCTTTGTGAATTTTTGAGAAGAAAAGAATTTCAAAATGTTTTACATGATTAAAGTCGACTATGTGCGCCACACATTCTACTGTATTAGTTATCTGATTTGAAATTATGTTATGCTCTTGCACTCTAACGGCTATATTTATAAAAGTTGGTTGAGCATTGATATCTTGGTCAACTATATTAAATGTGTTTTGTTTTTGGTTGACTTTATCCTACCAGGTTGACTGTTTGTTATAACTGTCATAATCCAGTCGACTGAATTAGTAGCATAATCAATTGAGAGTCTGTTTGATTAACAGAAATATATAAATTGGCTGAACACGAAGATGTTCAGAGACTTTTGATGAATTGACAATTTCACTTCTGTTTCAGATTGAATTCTCTGTTGTAAGAGCTCCAAGAATTCTCCAAGAAGACGATGGTGATCTTTCTTGAAAGAGATTCAAAGGGAGGTTCTTGTGCGCACACAAAGATTGATCAGTATCAGCACAAGAAGGTGCTTCTGAGTCGACCACGTTCAGGTTTGGCATCCTTGAAGACTGCTGCATTGTTTTTCTGGCTTGGCATCCGTAAAGACTACTGGTATTTGAACCTGTTGGTTACAGGGGGATTGTTGACTTTGAGGATTATTCAAAGTGGTGTTGTAGATTGCAGAAGAGGTGATTCTTGCTGCAAGTCTGGTTGTATTGTTTTGCAGATATATTTTGTTTTTGGGTTAGAGAGGATATTTATATTTTTGCCGTGGAGGTCTTCTATAAATTCCTTGTTGTAAAAAGCATAACCATTATAGTGCATTTGCTTCCTGGGTTGGAAGGACACTGGATGTAGGCATTGATGGCCGAACTAGTATAAAAATCAGTGTTTGATTTTCTCTATCCCTACACTTTTACTTTGCAGTCGACTTTACTTTTCACGCAGTCAACTACGTTTTTCCGCTGCATAAGATTTTTGATTACTTACATTTCAAGAAAGTGTAAAAAGTTTAATACTCTGATTGCAAGACTGCGAAAAGATTTTGTTTTTGTTAAAGCACCAATTCACCCTCCTCTTGGTGTAAAAACGAAGCCAACTTGTTTTCCAACAATTGGCAACAGAGCTGGTTTTCAAAAGATATTTGCAAAACTAGTCGACTCTGTTTTTCTCTGATTCGATTATATAAACCTGGGGATGGCTTCCTTTTCGTATTCTAAAAAGACTTATAATTTCAAAATTGATTTTGTATCTGCACCTTGCAATAAGAATTCAAAGTCTATAATTGATGGTTTTTATGAATCCTTTGAAACAGGAAACTTGCAACACAAGGCAACTCGAGATGGGCAATCTTGTCCAGAAATGCAAAGATCAATTTTGTCAGATAACAGATTCACAAAGTTGATGTCAAGAAGGCTAAGAATAAAGAAGAATTGACTATGATGGAAAAATCCAAAGTTATCAAAACTGATATGAAATAGTTGTCCAAAAGTTCTATGTGGTATCTCGAAAGTGGATGCTCAAGACATATGACTGAAGATTCCACAAAATTCCCAGACATCTCCTACAAAGCTACTGGCCACATCACGTATGGTGATAACAACAAAGGGCGAATCATTGGTACAGGTAAAATAAAAACTCCTTCATCTTATGAAATTAAAAATGTATTACTTGTTGAAGGGTTGAAACACAATCTGCTTATCATTAGTCATCTGTGCAACAAAGGTCTAAAGATTACATTTGAGCCCAAATACCGTCTGATCAGCAACGGGACAACAAATGAGCTACTACTAGTGGGAAAAGGATTGAACAACATCTATGTAATCGACTTCACAGACAACTCATTTGACTCTGTTGTGTGTCTGATAACCAAAGAAGAAGATGCTTGGCTATGGCACAAGAGACTCGCTCACATCAGCATGAATCAATTGAACAAACTGGTCTCCAAGAACTTGGTAAATGGTCTGCCCAAAATTTGTTTTACTGCTGATAGATTATGTGATGCATGGAAAATTGGGAAGCTGACCAAACATCCTTTTAAGAGTAAAAAAGAGATGTCAACCAGGAAACCTCTGCAATTACTCCATTTGGGCTTATTCAGACCATCAAGAATAAAGAGTCTCGGAGGAAACTCATATGGACTAGTCATTGTTGATGACTACTCACGGTATACTTGGACCTACTTCATTGCAACCAAAAATGATGCACTCAAGGTTTTCAAGCGCTTTGCTGCTACTATTCAAAATGAGATGGATCTTAAGATTAAAACTGTTAGAAATAACCATGGAGAAGAATTCCAGAACAAAGAATTTGATGATTATCTAGCTGAAATGGGAATTTCTCATAACTTCTCTGCACCTAGAACTTCACAGCAAATGTTTTGGTGCTAAATAACGGAAAAGATAACCTCAAGAAGTTTGACTCTAAAGCAAATGAAGCTATCTTCAAGGATATACTTTAAACAGCAAAGCTTATCGTGTGTACAATAAAAGGACTATGAATGTTGAAGAGTCTATTCATGTTGCATTTGATGAGTTCATCATGGCTCCAAATCATTCTGAACGAGTTAGGGATTCTGCTGAAGAAGATGAAAACTCAATTGAAGAAGAAGAAATTCCTAAAGAATCCATTGACAAGGAAGATGATGCTTAACAAGTCGACTCTCCCAGAACATAATCGATTAAAGAATGAAAAGTACCAAGAAATGTCTCCATTGGCAACATTATTGGAAATATCTCAAGAGGAGTGTCTACAAGAAGACAATTGAATCAATTTTGCATGAATGTTGCCTATGTATCCAAAATCGAGCCTAATTAAGTAGAGGAAGCATTGAATGATGAAAATTGGACCTCACACCTAGAAGACCTGAGCTACAAGTTATTGGTACAAAATGGGTTTTTCGGAACAAAATGAATGATTCTCGTGAAATCATAAAGAACAAGGCGAGTTTAGTAGCTAAAGGCTATTGCCAGGAAGAGGGAATCAATTATGATGAGACATATGCTCCTGTGGCAAGATTGGAAGCTATAAGAATACTTCTAGCCATTGCATCTACGCTGAAATTCAGACTATATCAGATCGATGTCAAAAGCGCCTTCTTGAATGGATATATTAAGGAACAAGTTTATGTTGAACAACCACCAGGATTTGAAGATTTTGAACATCCTGATCATGTTTACAAACTGAGAAAAACTTTATATGGATTGAAGCAAGCACCAAGATCTTGGTATGAACGGTTAAGTGAATTTCTCATAAGGAAAGGATTTTCGAGAGGAAAGGTTGACTCAACTCTGTTTATCAAAAGTTCAAATGAGGGCAAACTATGTCCAAATATATGTTGATGATATAATTTTTGGTTCCACTAATCCTATACTGTGGAAAAAGTTTTCAAAAATTATGTAGGAAGAATTTGAAATGTCCATGATGGGAGAATTAATATATTTTCTTGGTTTACAAGTCTAGCAAACCAAAGATGGAATTTTCATTCATTAATCCAAATACTGCAATGATTTTCTGAAAAGATTCAAACTGTTGGACTGCAAGGATGCTGCAACTCCTATGGAACCTAACTGTTATTTGGATCTTGATGAGGCTGGAAATAATGTTGATCAAAAAAATGTATCGAGGTATGATTGGATCTCTACTTTATCTTACTGCTAGTAGGCCTGACATAATGCACAGTGTATGTCTTTGTGCTAGGTTTCAATCTGCACCAAAAGAATCACACCTAACTGCTGTAAAAAGAATTTTGAAATACCTCAAAGGTACCAAAGGTCTAGGACTATGGTATCCAAATGGTACAAACATTTTTCTAAATGGTTACAGTAATTCTGATTTTGGAGGTTGCAAACTAGACAGAAAAAGCACCAGTGGCATTATCCTTGGATCATCATTGATCTCTTGGCATTCAAAGAAACAAGCATGTGTAGCTTTATCCACCACAGAAGTTGAGTACATAGCAGCTGGAAGCTATTGTGCATAGTCTCTTTGGATAAAGAGTCAATTAGAAGATTATGGTATAAAACTAGATAACATACCTTTAAAATGTGATAGTACTAGTGCTATAAACTTAACAAAGAATCCTATTTTGCATTCGAAAACTAAGCATATTGAAATAAGGCATCATTTCATTCCAGATCACATCCTTAAGGGTGAAATTAAGATTGAGTATGTCGATACCTTGCATCAATGGGTTGATATTTTTACAAAACCTCTGAACAAAGAGAGATTTTTCACAATTAGAAATGAACTAGGAATTCTAAATGATAGTAGTGTAAAGTGATTTATTCGACTGTGATTTGAGTGAAGTCGAATATGCTTAATCTGTTTTACATCTTTACATATTGACTTCTATTGCTATTGATTATCTTTCTTGCTTAACTAAAATGCTTGATCTAGAAAAGATCTTTGAAAGGTTTTACAGGAAGAACATTGCTTTTGGAACTGCAAGTGGAATTCAACAGCCTTGGTAAGCAATGCATTCAACTGAGGAAATAATGCAATCGACTATTCTAAACAGGATTATAAATTCCAATTCTGGAATTTGGTTTTTCTTTCATTGATTGCTTATTCTACATATCTGCTATTATCTCTGATATAAATTGATTTTAGACATCTTATTTAAGATAATATTATGAGATTGTTGATGATTGTATCATTGCATGACTAAGTTCTTTGATATCTTGTCTTTGATACAAATTTGTACTATACTGTTTTGTATACTCTGTGTTATACTACACTGTGCATCTGATCTGGTTTTGATATCTATGCATAATATCACATATTACACATTTTTTCTTTCACATGCCTACATTTCAGGGGGAGTTATCATTTACATGTGATTAAATGTGCTAATGAGAGCATCATTGTATCTTGAAATTGCATACACTTTTCTATGCATCTCGGTTTGGAAAATCAGCATATATATCTAGAGCATTCCTTTTTTGTTAATGCACAAAGGGGGAGAGAATTTATGAAAGGTTTATGAAAGGGGGAGAATGTTTATTCTATCTCATACTTGCTTGATATTTTGCTGTTTGACTGTGTTACTGATGGGCTGTCGTAACCCACACAAATTTAATGTGCATAAAGAATTATGTTCAAGAATTAGGTCGTCTCTCAAGGACCAAATGTGGTTCAAGAATTAGGTCAAACACGAAGTGGGGGGGGGGTTTGTGAATGCAGATGAATTAAATTAAAAGACGGATGCAAAAAGGAATGAAAATCAGAAATATAAACAGAAATCTAAAAGACGGAATAAAAACGGTTGGTTATTAACTCAATTATTATGCTTCCAATCACAGATTAATGACAAGTACACACTACTCTAATCCAAATCCAACACGAATCACCCAACTAAGCAAAGACCGATTCGGTTTTCAGAATGGCAAACTAAGCGAATGCAATGCTCAAATCCAACTAGTTCTGCATTATACAGTCTAATCAACTAAGCGAAGATTAAACACCGATTAGGCAACTAAGCGTATACCCAATCGCAAGCACATAACAGATTAAATATTGAGCTAAATCAGAGCAGCAGTCTGGCAATTAAAGTGCAAGAATCTCATGGAAACAAAGTAATTTTATTAACGACCAACCAGAATAACCTAAGGTAACATCATAACTAAATTATCACAAACGAACAGAACAGATAGCATAGTGATCGGAACAATAAATTGAATGATGCAATAGATAAATATCCAAACACAATTAAAGCGATTAAAAATGCAATGTTGAGATAAAAAATTAAATGCACATTGAAATAAAGTCTGGAAATTGTAAATTAAAAATCACCACCGTGTACTTTCTTCTCCAAGGCAAATGAGAAGCACGTGAGTGTCACTTTTCTAAAACCAAAAAGATTGAAATGCTTTTCTCCCAAATTCAAATAACTGTGCAGCTTGCTAAATAAAAAAAATCAAATATTCTTCTACCCCTGAATCAACGTTTTCTTAGGAAAATACAATGGCTTGTGTGCAACAGCTCCTTCCCTCTTTTTGAAAAACATATGCCTCCACTTTTCCAGCCAGCACCGTACACCACAATTAAAGGCAATTTGTAAATTAAAAAGAAGCTTGTTCCAGCGTTCTCTTCCTAATAAATAAGCACCGTGCATCACATCAAAATGAAAGGAAAATGAAATGTGTGCATTTCTTCCACTAGATCAAATCCGCAAGCTTCGTAAATTCTGCTTCTCAAAGAGATTTGGTGCAGCACTTGTAAACTAAATCAGCCACCTTTTACTAAATAAAAGAAAATTTAAATGCTCTTCAAAGAAAAGGAAATGACAATGAACCATGTGTTTTCTTCTAACGGAAAAAAAAAATGTTGCAAAAAGAAAGAGAAACAACCGCTGGACATGACCCAAGCTACTAATTACCACCTAATCTCCTCTTCAATACCAAAGAAATAAAAGCTCAAGGCATCTACCTACTGCACCCCACCAAGCAATGAAATAGAATAAAATGGAAGTGTGCTTCTAAACAAGACAATCACCGTGCAGCTTCAGCAAAGGGAATATTCTGCATTCTTCAAATTAAAGGAAAAGCTTCCAAGCACTCAATCAAGAAAGAAAACATATAGCGACTACCACATCCCATCAATCAACGTAAAAGCAAGTGAAGAAAAAGGTTGAACTTGCATCAAGGCCAGTACTTTGCATTCATTGAAAAGAGAAAAACCATTACATCCCAAACATGATTTACGTTTCAGTAAAGAGACAACACAAGGCTTCATAAATAAAATAAAAATGAAAGTGCGTCATTCCACCCATGGAATGGAGTCAAAAACCGTGTGCTTACATCCCCTCACATTGCAAGTGTCAGCTGGGAGCACCTCTCACATTCCAGCCTTTCAAATTCTGTCGAGAGAGTATGGTGCCCAGAGAGAATGACGGCTGCCACCCTTTGCTAAAGGCCGTGTGTCCTCTCAAATGAGATGGGGTCCACCAAAAAATAAAAGGAAACCCTAGGTGCCAAGTGTCCTATTATTTTGGGCCCAACAACATTTTTCCAAAATTGGCCCAAGATGCAAAGAGTTTGTCTAAAAAGTTTTAAACAACTAAATTACACTATAACTAATTTTAAAAAGTCTATGTAGAGAGTCTTGAATTTATTTGACAGCGCTCCAAATGTCCCAAATTGTATTTCCAAAATTTTCCTGAAAATAATAATGCAAATAATTAGCTCAGAAAATTCAAATTAATTAAAAGTAGAATTTCCGGTCAAATTAAGCACAATTAGCAGAAACGGGAAAATACCGGACAATTAAGCACAATTCACTGATTAATTATGGCACAATAAACTAAGTGAAATCAATAAAATATCGACTCATCAGTTACTAACAGTTACTTGAACTGTGATATATCTGTTGTTACTCTGTTTTGTATTTGATTGTGCAAACATGGTTGGTTATTAATCATGGTTGTGCATCATCAAAAAACGGGGAGATTGTTGAGATTGTTGACAACACAATTTCTATATCAATCTAGTTTTTTATGATGACAACACATTGCTTAATAACATGCATATGTTGTTTGCTGTTATTACATGTTCTTGTGGAAATTGATTGGTATATCTGTGAACATGCTTATGTACTGTGTTACATGTTCCTATGTTGATTGATTGATATATATGTGGAACCTGTATATATGCTTTATGTGCTATGTGTAATGCATCATTACATATGTTTTTTTGCACAAGTTTTAAAGCTGAAAACCACAAGCACTTTCATGAACTTATAACTGTGTGACAAAGTTCTAGTGCAGTCGAATACATTATTAATGGATTCAACTATGCTAAAATCTTTGTACAGATTTTGAGAATCAGTGCTCTGTGAATTTTTGAGAAGAAAAGAATTTCAAAATGTTTTACATGATTAAAGTCGACTATGTGCGCTACACATTCAACTGTATTAGTTATCTGATTTGAAATTTTGTTATGCTCTTGCACTCTAACGGCCATATTTTTAAAAGTTAGTTGAGCATTGATGTCTTGGTCAACTATATTAAATGTGTTTTGTTTTTGGTTGACTGTATGCTACCTGGTTGACTGTCTGTTATAACTGTCATAATTTAGTCGACTGAATTAGTAGCATAATCAATTGAGAGTCTGTTTGATTAATAGAAATCTATAAATTGGCTGAACACGAAGATGTTCAGAGACTTTTGATGAACTGACAATTTCACTTCTGTTTCAGATTGAATTCTCTGTTGTAAGAGCTCCAAGAATTCTCCAAGAAGACGATGGTGATCTTTCTTGAAAGAGATTCAAAGGGAGGTTCTTGTGCGCACACAAAGATTGATCAGTATCAGCACAATAAGGTGCTTCTGAGTTGACCACGTTCAGGTTTGGCATCCTTGAAGACTGCTGCATTATTTTTCTAGCTTGGCATCCGTAAAGACTACTGGTATTTGAACCTGTTGGTTACAAGGGATTGTTGACTTTGAGGATTATTCAAAGTGGTGTTGCAGATTGTAGAAGAGGGGATTCCTGCTGCAAGTCTGGTTGTATTGTTTTGCAGCTATATTTTGGTTTTGGGCTAGAAAGGAGATTTATATTTTTGACGTGGAGGTCTTCTATAAATTCCTTGTTGTAAAAACCACAACCATTATAGTGCATTTGCTTCCAGGGTTGTAAGGACACTAGATGTAGGCATTGTTGGCCGAACCAGTATAAAAATCAGTGTTTGATTTTCTCTATCCCTACACTTTTACTTTGCAGTCGACTTTACTTTTCTGCTGCATAAGATTTTTCATGACTTGCATTTCAAGAAAGTGTAAAAAGTTTAATATTCTGATTGCAAGACTGCGAAAAGATTTTATTTTTGACAAAACACCAATTCACCCCCCCTCGTGGTGTAAAAATGAAGCCAACCTGTTTTCCAACAGATTCATATGAACGTCTAGGCCTAAGAGTCCCTTGGGAAACGATAGTCGGACTTACCGTCTATTTATTCCTTAATACGATCTGGTACACTTACTAGGGCGTCAAAAAGTTTTTGGCACCGTTACCGGGGACTCATTGGTGTAAGTTTTCTAGTAGTGTGAAATTGATTGAATTTGACTTGATGTTTTTGTGTTTGTTTTTATTTATGTTGTAATAAATGTTTTCTAGGGTTTTGTGCCTAATGTTTGCAAGATGAGTTATAGACAATAATTTGACTATATGGGCACTCAATTCTACCAAGATGATTTCAACCACTGGTGGGAACTGATAACGGTTGAACCTTATTTGATATAAGCATATGCAGTATAGAACGTGATTTGATATATTTTGTGCGATTTTTATGATCTGTTTGGGCTTGGACCTGTTTTCTGTTATTTTTATGTCCTATTTAAAGGCCAAAATGTCTTAGGGTTTGTATCTTTTGATGGCTTAGGCATAGAAACACACTTTCCACCCCTTTGGGGGTAGATTTAGAGATGGTGATAGCTCTCCTTTTTCTCCTCTTTAGGGTTTCTATCTCTTTCATTCCGTTCACCTAGTTTCTCTATGACGATGGAGAACTAATCTTATTTGTTGCTGGGGAAAGATGTAACCTCTAAACTCTACTATATCAAAATCCTTATTTTTATTTATATGTTTGCATATGCTTATCTTTATCAATTGTTGGGTTCCTTACCTTTGCTTAATGCTTTTATCATTTAACTCATTCGGTAAATGTTGTTTGTCTTTATTGATACGGGAACGTACAATAATGTCATGAACTGGGGGGAATTCCTTGATTATGCTAATACTGCCTAGGGATAGGGGTAGGACAATCAATTGTATTTTGCTTCCGTTTATCACGCATTATTAATTACTAGGGGAGGCTAGGGATAGCAAGTCGGTAATTAGTAATAGGCTCTTTTTGCCAAGGGATTGGGTTAAGGGTAGACTGAGAAAGTTTGCATGACAATATGATAAATAAGCGAATTAAATAAGAAAAGTAGATATAAGAGAGTGATTGGGTGAAATCTGAATCCTAGCAACAAACTCATCTCATATTATCAACATCATCCATCCACTTTTGTGTTTAACCTTAATTGATCAAATTGCATTCATGTTTATTTTTCCGTACTTTATATCTAAAAATCCCAAAATATTATTTTTATAGTCTTGATTGGTTATGCAAAAGCACAACAGTGTAATGCCATGAGTCTCTTGGGAAAACGATACTTGGATTTACCATTTATTATTACTTGATACGATCTGGTACACTTGCAAGGGTTTAACAAGATTTTGGCGCCGTTGTTGGGGACTCGTGGTAGAACTATTCTATGTGTGTGATTCTTAACTCATTAGACTTTCTTTCTATTTTTATCCTTCTGCTTTTATTTTTCTTTTTTAATTAAAAAAAAACGAAAAAGAAAAAAATACTTTTTTTTGTTTTTATTTTTCTGTTTAAAAAAAACGAAAAAAAAAATATCTTTTTCTGTTTTTATTTTTCTGTTTTTATCTTTCTGTTTTTTTTAGAAAAAAAGAAATTTTTTTTTATCTATCTGTTTTCATTTTTTCTATCTTTATTTAAAAAAATGAAAATAAAATGAAATAATATCTTCTCCTTATTCTTCTTTTTATTCTTCTCCTCATTCTTCTCCTTATTCTTCTCCTCATTCTTCTCCTTGTTCTTCTCCTTATCTTTCCATCTTTCTATCTTTCTATCTTTCTATTTATTTTTCTTTTTATCTTTTTATTTTTTTTATCATTCTATCTTTATCTTTTCTATAAAAAAAAACGAAAATTAAAATAAAAAAAAATATCTTTTACTGTTTTTATTTTTTTGGGCTAATTCTATGCTCTAGTGCAGTGTTCTTTAGTGTATGCAGGATAAAAATTTTGGTACTAGGAGCACAAGATCATCAGGAGGCAGATAAGGAAGGAGAATTGGTTCACCAACACCCTGATGTGAAAAGTGACAAACCCAAACCTGGCACACCAGTGAAATTCAAGAATAGGTTATGGGTTGTCAAGACTATCAAAGCAAACAAGAATTCTTGAGATTGAGGAACCTTCTTAGAGTTGGTGATAAAGGAAATTTTCGAGATGTTGTTGGTGTCATAGAGGAAGGAAGAATGCCAACATAAAATATCAACACCTATTGATGGGTGTTTGGGCTTTACCGGGTCAAGCTAATGACGTTAAAAAAGCGCTTGTTGGGAGGCAACCTAGTTTCTAACCCCGTTTTTGAATTATTTTTTTTCTTTTATTTTATTTGATTTTATTTTTTTTAGGTTAAATGTTGCTTCTGATGGCAGTAATGATAACATCTACTGATGGATGTTAGGTGATTTGGCATCTATTGATGGAAGCCAATGAAGATAAGAAAGATTAGCATCTACTGATGGATGCTATATGGTTAGACATCTACTGATGGATGTCACGGACAGCATTTACTGATGAATGCTACTGGGATAGCATCTACTGAGGGATGCTAGAAGATTTAGGTATCTACTGAAGGATACCAGGAAAGTACACCTACCGATGGGTGATGGTAAGGTTTGCACCTACTAATGGGTTCTAGAAAGGTTTGGGTTAGGCTCGTGACGTTAAACAAGCGCTACCTGGGAGGCAACCCAGTTGATTGATTTATTTTTGCATGTTTTAATTCTTGTTCTAGATGCATATGTGAGATAAGTGATTGGGAATTGCATAAAAATTAAATTTTGAAAGTTGAATTTGAAGGTTTAAAGGGTTAAAATATTTTAAAAAGAAAAAAGAGAGGGGTGTAAACCGCGCCCACCGCTGGGCGGTGGCGACGTTGAGGGGTCAAAGCGTTTTAAAAGAGGGTTTTGTTCTTTTGGCCCATTATTTGATTTTTCTACCCCTCAGGTTCACCCAAGCACTCTTTACCAAACCTATAATCTCTCTTTCACTTTCAAAAAATCCTATAAAGATTTCCCAACACTTCTCCTATCATCTTCTCTCTTAAAAACCCAATTTTTATCACTTTTTCATCCAAGTTTGGGGTTTTGTGAGAGCCCAACTATTTGGGGTTGATTCCTCCACATTCCTTGGAAGAACTTTTGTGTGCTACTAACGTTTAATGAGATTTCTTATGGTTTTGTGAATTGTACTTGATGCAGGGATGACCTCCTCATCAGGAAAGAGGATCAAGACTGTGGGGAACAAGAGGAAGGAATCAGAGGTGGAGCAGCTGAAGCTCCAGCTATGGAGGAAGATGATGAGATAACATTTACTGATTGATGTTATTTGCACTAGAACAGGATTTTCTATCTTTGTTTTTGTATTTATTTCTTTCTGTTTAGTAGTGTAGGATTGATGAACTTGGGTGGACACTATATCTGATGCAGTGGTTTGATATTGATATTTTTGCATGATGGGTATTGCTTGATGATGCTTTGATATTGATGATGTTGAGAATGTGCACAATATGCTGATATACAGGTGGTGGTTCACAAGCTATGTGAACAGATGCATTGTGATTTTGTGATTGTGATTATGAGGCTAAGCAGGGTATTTGATTAAATGATTGGAATAAGCTTGTCTGAGGTTTTTGAGCTCCAGAGTTCTTATTGATATATTTGCTATCTACTGGAAGCATGAATAATTTTGCCTAAATTTCTGTGATTGATTGAATTGCATGTAGGTGTCATATGATCAAGACCGTTTTTGAAAAGCCCTTTTCTAGCCAAAAATTTCGTCCCATATGAAAAAAGAACATCTTATGTTCTACCCTTTTTGAACCCAAGCCTTAAACAGAATGTGAAAACCCTTGCTTTGAAATTCTTTGCCTTGAGTTAGGTTGAGAAATATTTTTTGGGGTGTTGTTAAAGGTTCAAGTTTAGGGTTGTTGGGAGAATTGAAAAAGAAAAGAGAAGTTAGGCATTGAGCTTATGAGTTGAAAAAAAAAATGCATGAGAAAAGATGAAAAAGATAGAAAAAGAAAAAGCATGAAAAGAAAAGCTCAATGTGAAGAAAAGGGAAAGTTGGGAATAAATGAGATTAGTAAAAAGAGAGTTTGTGCTTGAACCATGATTATGTGAATAACTCTCTTAACTCAAGGGTTTTGTGATCAAGAAAAACCAATTTTCCATGTTAGCCCAACCACATTATAAGCCTTGAAAAGTCCTTGTGATGACATGTGTATGTGATGATGTTTGATTGTGGCAAATGAAAGGCAACTTTGTTCTATGTGACATGTAGATAGTAGAGGGAAGGAGTGACCTTTATACACCTTTGAGTGAAATACTTTTGAGTGCTTGAGTGAAACACTAGGTGAGGAAGAATTCCATGAATCTGTGATTATATCTATGCTTAGCTAATTGATCATTCATGAGAATAGCATCTGTTGGAAAATTATGTGTCTATGTGAACACCATGATGAGTAATTTGAATCAAAGCATGTGAACATCTTGACTAAATTCTATTGATGAGTTGATTTGAGTGATTACTTGTCTTGAAAGAAACAAGTTTTTGAATGTGATTGAACCATTGTGTTGATTTGTGGAAGACTAAGCATCATCATGTTTGCTTGGGGACAAGAAAAGTTTCAAGTTCGGGGTTGTGATAACGGTTGAAAAACCGTTATTTTTATACTTAATTTTGATATCAAATGCACCCTTGTTGACTTAGAAACTTGCTTTGACTCATGATTTTTCTTTAGTTTTGTGAATAAAAGAGTTGAGGACACGTTTTATGATTTTATCATTAAATTCCCTTGATTTTGTAGGTTTTTGGAATGAATTAAAAGAAAGGTTGAAGTATCAAATGGTTGGAGTGTAGAAAAGTCAAACAAAGTACAGAAAAGTCAACCAGTCAACCAGAAAAGTCAATCAGTCAACCAGAATGCTGAAAAGTTGACCAGAGTTGACCAGAGTGCTGAAAAGTCAACCAAAATCCAAAAAAAGGCAACAGAACGTGATTTGATATATTTTGTGCGATTTTTATGATTTGTTTGGGCTTGGACCTGTTTTCTGTTATTTTTATGTCCTATTTAAAGGCCATAATGTCTTAGGGTTTGTATCTTTTGATGGCTTAGGCATAAAAACAGACTTTCCACCCCTTTGGGGGTAGATTTAGAGATGGTGATAGCTCTCCTTTTTCTCCTCTTTAGGGGTTCTATCTCTTTCATTCCATTCACCTAGTTTCTCCATGATGATGGAGAACTAATCTTATTTGTTGCTGGGGAAAGATGTAACCTCTAAACTCTCTTATATCAAAATCCTTATTTTATTTATATGCTTGCATATGCTTATCTTTATCAATTGTTGGGTTCCTTACCTTTGCTTAATGCTTTTATCGTTTAACTCATTCGGTAAATGTTGTTTGTCTTTGTTGATACGGGAACGTACAATAATGTCATGAACTGGGTAGGACGATCAATTGTATTTTGCTTCCGTTTATCATGCATTATTAATTACTAGGGGAGGCTAGGGATAGCAAGCAGGTAATTAGTAATAGGCTCTTTTGGCCAAGGGATTGGGTTAAGGGTAGATTGAGAAAGTTTGCATGACAATATGATAAATAAGCGAATTAAATAAGAAAAGTAGATATAAGAGAGTGATTGGGTTAAATCTGAATTCTAGCAACAAACTCATCTCATATTATCAACATCATCCATCCACTTTTGTGTTTAACCTCAATTGATCAAATTGCATTCATGTTTATTTTTTCGTACTTTATATCTAAAAATCCCAAAATATTGTTTTTATAGTCTTGATTGGTTATGCAAAAGCACAACAGTTTAGTGCCATGAGTCTCTTGGGAAAACGATACTTGGACTTACCATTTATTATTACTTGATACGATCTGGTACACTTGCCAGGGGTTTAACAGGAACCTCACTCAAACATGGATGAAAGCCAATTTGGGCAAACTCCCGAGCAACAAATTACTCCACTCAGGGAGAACACAGTTTCTGACGAATTTCTTCAGCGGATCACGGGTATGAATATATCATACATCAAAAGTTTGGAGGAGATGCGACAACGTCAAAGGCAGATAGAGGAAATAGAACGTCAAAGGCGTCCTTCACTTGAAGAAGTAAAACGTCAAAGGCAGCAATATCGTCCTTCACTCGAAGAAGTAGAATGTCAAAGGCAACAATATCCTCCTTCACTTGAAGAAAGTGAACAGCATAGGCAACAATATTCTCCTACACTTGAATAAAGATAGAAGGAAATTGAACAATATTGGCTAGAGGAAATTAAACAACATTGGCAGCAACCATCTCTTATTCAGAATGTGAGGACGCAAGATGTAAAAGGAAGGAGATAAAATTGGGTTGTCTGACTGCATCCCTGGATGATTCTAGGGTTAGTACTGAAGTTGATCTTAGGGAGGAATGCCAAGCCACTATCTCTGAAAGTGATAAGGTTGTTGATGAGAAAAAAATAGAGATAGAGGAGGAAAAGATAGAGAGATGTAGAGGAAGAAGAAACAGAAAAGTTTGGTGAGGAAGAAGAAGATGATGAGAAAGAAAAAGAAGTGGTTAAGAGAAAAGAAAAAAAGAGAAAATGCGAGAAAATAAAGAAGAAAGCAAGAGAAAATAAAAAGAGAAAGTTGAGAGAAAAGAGGTGAGAGAAAAAGAGGAGAGAGAAAAAGAGGAGAGAGAAAAAAAGGAGAGAGAAAAAGAGATAGAGAGGAAAAAAGAAAAGATCATGTGAAAAACCCCTTCCTCATAAAAAGAAATATCATAGGAAGAAAAATAAATTCAAGTGCTTTATGGAAATCTTCAAGAAATTGGAGATTAAAGTTCCTCTGATTGATATATGGAAACCTGTGCTTGATTTTAGCAATTTTCTGAAAAAAATCAGCAGGAATAAGAACAAGAAAAGAATATCAAGTAAGGAGAACATCAACACCTACTGATGGGTGTTTGAATTTATTGGGTAGCTTCTACTGAGGGAAGCTAAAAAATTTTATGTACTCACTGAATGGTACAGGAAGGTACATCTACTCAACGATGTTGGAAAGTTATGCACCTACGGACAAGTGTTAGAAAGGTTTGGGTCAGGCTCGTGACGTTAAACAAGCGCTACCTAGGAGGCAACCCAGTTGATTGTTATTTTATTTTAAACTCTGTTTTAGTTGCATTTTAGGAATTGAATGTTGCATAGGTGATGGGAACTACATAAAAATTGAGAATTGAGAATTGAAATCAAGTGGCACAGGTTGAATAACGCTCAAGCAAACCAAAAAGGGATGATTTTTAAAACCGCGCTGATAATGGTCTCAAAGCCATTATTTTCATGCATAAATTTGATATTAAATCACACCCTTTGTAGCTTAAAATGAGTTTAGAATGAAGTAAAACTCTTCAGTTGTGTTACATGAGAGTCAAAATTTGTTTTTAGAGATATTATGCTTGTTTTGCATTGTTTTGCAGGGTTTTTGATGAAAATTGAAGATGGCAATGAAGTAGGAAGGTCATAGACTCAAGAATGAAGGAGAAAAAGGAACAAAAGAAGATTTTGTGGACCGCTCAGCGGTAAATTCCACCGTTGAGCGTCCTAGTGCAAGGAAAAGTTGTTGTCTGGCGCCCAAGCGGTGACGCTGAGCGTCCAGAGCGACAAGAGGCAAACCGCACAACGGTCATTTTAGGCGCCATGGCGGTGGCGTGTGTTGAGGCAAACCGCTCAACGGTCATTCTAGGCGCCTAGGCGGTTGTCTGTTTTTATATTTTGGATTCTGAGATCTTTCTGTTATCTTTTTGGCTTATATATAGCCCTAGTGCGAATCCAAATGAAATTCTTTTGGCAGAGAACAAAGTCCACAACAGCTTTACACCTTTGGAGGAGATTTCTTGGATGCTTAAGCTCCATTTTATCAATTCTAGGGTTTACTTTTCCATTCTTCCATTTAGTTCATCTAGTTTCACCATGATTATGGTGAACTAAACCCTTTGTTGTTGGGGAACAATGTACTCTTTTGAAACTCTCATATATTGAAATTCTTGTTTACTTTATATGTTTGCATATGCTTGATTTATCAATTGTTGGGTTCTATACCTTTGCTTAATGCTTTTACCGTTTAACTCATTCGGTAGATGTTGTTTGTCTTTATTGATACGGGGACGTACAGTAATGTCATGAACTGGGGAGAATTCCTTGATTATGTTAATACCGCCTAGGGATAGGGGTCGGACGATCAATTGTATTTTGCTTATGCTCATTATGCATTATTAGTTACTAGGGGAGGCTAGGGATAGCAATCCGGTAATTAATAATAGGCTCTTTTCACCAAGGGATTGGGTTAAGGGTAGACCAAGAAAGTTTGCATGGCAATATGATAGATAAGCAAAGTAAATAAGAAGAGTAGATATATGAGGGTGGATAAGATGAAATTGTAAACCCCAACAACCTCATTCATTCATAGTTTCTCTTAGTCAATTGAATTCTTGCATTTGCATGTTTATATCTGTTTTGCATTCAAACCATTCAAATTATTTCCTTTTACTCAAGTATTAAACAATTTTTTACACGAAAGATGAGGCCTTAAGAGTCCTCTTGGAAGAACAATATTGGGATTACCGATTATTATTACTTGATACGATCTGGTACACTTGCCAGGGGTTTGACAAGTTTTTGGCGCCGTTGTCGGGGACTCTTGGTTTAACTTTTTCGAGTAGTGTAAATTGATTAATTTTGACTTGATTGTTGATATTTCTATATATTTTGTTTTTTTTTAAATAAAAGTGCTACTAGGGTTTGTGTTTCTTGTACATGCAACAGGAGACTAGACATACTAGGAGCAAGAAAAATACCCAACCTCTTCTTGAGGGCTTAAGTGAGACAAGGGGAAGAAGGAGAGTCAGACGCCCATCTAAGGATTTATTCCCTTCTCTTAGCAGATTATTGTCACCTTCACCAGATAGAAGAACAGGGGAGATGGCAGAACAATTTCCTCCAAGACGCACATTGGCAGATCAATCTAATGTTGTAGGTCCTTTTCACTTTAACAGCATAGCCATGCCTACGGATCAAACGACCAACATGGTGATGAATCCAGCACTAATACACCTAATACAAGGCAACCAGTTTCACGGCTTGTCAAATGAGAATCTGTATGATCATTTGACCACATTTAGTGAAATCTGCAATACTGTGAAGATGACAAGTGTATCAGATGAACGAGTAAAGCTTAGCTTGTTCCCATTCTCATTAGCGGGCAATGCTAAGCCGTGGCTTAATTCCTTTCATGAAGGAACATTCACCACATGGGATAGTGTGGAAAATATTTTCCACAGTCCAAAGTTATTCAAGGAAAGCTGGAAATATCATCATTCAAGCAGGGCATGGAACAGACTCTTGGGCAAGCATGGGATAGGTTTAAAAGCCTATTAAGGAAAACCCCAGTCCATGGATTTGATAAAACAACTATAGTTCTTTCATTTCATGGAGGGGTAAACATGCAATCAAAGATGGTATTAAATGTTGCAGCTGGAGGGGATATAATGAAAAAAACTGAAGACGAGGCTTATGAGTTGATTGAGAACATGGCAGACAATGAAGAAACACAGAGTGAAAGCACTGCTTTTTGTTCAGAAAACTTCAGTATCACAGGATCATAGTGTAATGATGGAGCAAAACAAGATAATTTCTCAGCAGTTGGAGACAATCATTATGAAATTGTCTACTTTACCACAGGAGATGATAACACCATCAAAAGTTTCAGAACAGCCTCAATTTATGGCAATACAAAGAAATGCAGAATCTGAAGAAATTTTTCAGAGAATTATGAATAATACAACATTTTATGTTGATGAAGTAGAGAAAAAGGAAACATGTGAGATGATTACCAGAAGTGGGAGAGTGTTGGAGGAGAGGAGAGTTGAAAAAGAAAGCATAAAAAAAAAGAGTGACCAAAAAGAAAGAGAGAAAGAAAAAAATGAGGGTAATAATCAGGAAAAAGAGGTTGAGAAAGAAAAGGAGTATGTTAAACCATTGCCTTATCCAAAGACATACTCAAGAAAAGAAAAAGAAAAACAGTTGGAGCGTTTTATGGAGATTTTTAAGAAGCTGGAAATAACCATACCATTTTCTGAGGCATTTGAGCAAATGCCGTCATATGCCAAATTTCTAAAGGAACTTCTTATTAAAAAAAATAAGTATGTCGAGAAGGAGACCATTGAAGTGCAAGGAGATTGTAGTGCAGTCATACAAAAGAAATTACCTCCTAAATTGCAAGATCCAGGAAGCTTTACCATTCCATGCACCATTGGAGAGTTAGAAGTGGGAAAAGATTTGATTGATTTGGGAGCTAGTATTAATCTAATGCCTCTTTCCATGTTTAAAAAGGTCAGAGGATTAGAATTAAAACCAACAAGGATGACTCTTCAATTGGCAGACAGGTCGCTTAAATATCCATATGGAGTGGCTGAAGATGTGATAATAAAGGTGGATAAATTTTTATTCCCAGTAGATTTTGTAGTTATGGAGATGGAGGAAAATGGAGATGCACCTTTGATTCTGGGAAGACCTTTTATGAAGACAGCCAGGATTTTAATTGATGTAGAGAATGGTAAGTTGAAGGTTAGAGTTCAGGATGAAGCGGTAAATTTTGATGTTTTCCATGCAATATCATATCCTAAGGATAATAAGTCATGTTGTCAAATAGACATTATGGAAGAACTTTGTATGTTGCAAGATAAGAGAATACGAAATGCATCTGTATTAGAGAGAACTCTCATTGATGACCATGAAGATGTACATGAAGAGGAGGAGAAAATGATTGAAGAGTATATCCGTGATTTAGAAGCAACAAAGGCAACAAAGGGGGCTGGTTTTGAAAGAATTGATCTTGAAGAGAAAGTGAAAGAAAGTAAGCTTGAATTGAAAGAATTACCACCATATCTGAAATATGTATTTTTGGAAAATAATGAAGGAAAACCAGTTATTATTAGTACTTCATTATCTCCTAATGAAGAAGAGAAATTGGTGGAAATTCTAAAAGCAAATAGCGGTGCTATAGGCTGGTCAATTATAGATCTTAAAGGCATAAGCCCCACATATTGTATGCACAAGATTCTTATGGAGAATGATTATAGGCCAGTGGCGCAACCACAGAGAAGATTGAATCCTGTTATGAAGGAAGTTGTGAGAAAGGAAGTGTTGAAATTATTAGAAGCAGGTATCATTTACCCAATTTCTAATAGCAAATGGGTGAGTCCGGTTCAGGTGGTGCCAAAGAAAGGAGGAATGATAGTGATTCATAATGAGAAAAATGAATTAATTTCTACACGAACAGTTACTGGATGGCGTATGTGTATTGACTACAAAAAGTTAAATACAGCTACCAGAAAGGATCATTTTCCTTTACCCTTTATGGACCAAATGCTAGAAAGACTGGCTGGACAAGCATATTATTGTTTCCTTGATGGCTATTCTGGATATAATCAAATTGTGGTGGATCCTGAAGATCAAGAAAAAACACCCTTTACATGTCTTTTTGGTATATTTGCCTATAGGAAAATGCCATTTGGATTATGTAATGCACTTGCTACATTTCAAAGGTGTATGCAAGAAATCTTTGCGGAATTCATGGAAAAAAGCATAGAAGTCTTCATGGATGATTTTTCAGTATTTGGAGACTCTTTTCAAAGATGCTTAATTAACTTGGATGCAGTTCTTAAAAGGTGTGTTCAAACGAATCTTGTTTTGAATTGGGAAAAATGTCATTTTATGGTTACAGAAGGAATTGTGTTGGGACACAAGATTTCAGCTAGAGGAATTGAAGTTGATAAGGCCAAGGTGGAGATTATTGAAAAACTTCCACCACCATCAAATGTGAAGGGAATTCGGAGTTTCTTAGGTTATGCGGGGTTTTATCCAAGGTTCATTAAAGATTTTTCAAAGATTGCTAAACCATTAAGTAATCTGCTTGTTAAGGATACACCATTTGAGATGAGCCCTGAGTGTTTGCAAGCTTTTGATTTCTTAAAGAAAAGTTTGATTTCTGCTCCAGTGATTGTAGCTCCAGATTGGAATAAAGATTTTGAGCTTATGTGTGATGCCAGTGATTATGCTATACGTGTTGTGTTGGGTCAAAGAAAAGAAAAGGTATTAAATGAAACACAACTGAATTATGCTAATACAGAAAAAGAATTTCTGGCTATAGTTTATGCACTGGAAAAATTAAGATCTTACTTTATTGGATCTAAAGTGATAATTTATACGAATCATGCAGCCATAAAGTACTTATTGACAAATCCAGATTTAAAGCCATGGCTAATTAGGTAGGTCCTTTTGTTACAAGAGTTTGATGTAGAGATTCGTGATAAAAAGGGAAGTGAGAATTTAATTTCAGATCATTTATCCCGGTTGGTTAACACTGAAGTAACATGCAAAGAGAAAGAAATCTGGGAGAGTTTTTCAGATGAAACTCTTTTGTACATTCAACAGAGACCATGGTTTGCTGATATGGCTAATTTTAAAGCTGCAGGTGTTATTCCTGAGGAATTAAGTTGGCAACAGAGAAAAAAAATTATTCTGATGCTAAGCAGTTTATATGGGATGATCCGTATTTATTTAAGATTGGGGCAGACAATCTTTTCAGAATATGTGTGACAAAGGAAGAAGCAGAAGGAATCCTTTGGCATTGTCATAATTCTCCTTATGGAGGTCACTATAATGGAAAGCGAACGGCTGCAAAATTTTACAGTCAGGATTTTATTGGCCTACATTGTTTAAAGATGCTCACAACCATGCTAGGAATTGTGACAAGTGTCAACAGACAGGGGCTATATCAAAAAGACATGAAATGCCGTTACAGGGTATCTTGGAAGTTGAGGTTTTTGATTGTTGGGGGATTGATTTTGTTGGTCCTTTTCCACCATCATTTAATAATGAATATATTTTGGTGGCTATGGATTATGTGAGTAAATGGGTTCAAGCTTTGGCATGTCCAAAGAATGATGCTAACACGGTGATTAAATTTTTGAAAAGGCAAATTTTCTCACGATTTGGAACTCCTAGAGTACTTATTAGCGATGGGGGGTCTCATTTTTGTAACGTTCAGCTTGCTAAGGTACTTAAACATTATGGGGTAAAGCATAAGGTAGCTGCACCTTATCATCCACAAACAAACGGTCAAGCTGAAGTCTCTAATAGAGAAATCAAGAGGATATTAGAAAAAACAGTTGTTTTTTCACGAAAAGATTGTCACATAAATTGGATGATGCACTTTGGGCATATAGGACAGCTATGAAGACCTCCATGGGATTATCACCTTTTCAAATGATATATGGGAAACCATGTCACTGGCCAGTAGAGATGGAACATAAGGCTTTGTGGGCTTTGAAATTTTTAAACTTTAATCCTCATGAAGTTCAAAGCAAACGAAGAAATCAATTGTTAGAACTTGAAGAGATGAGGTTACATGCATATGACTCATCTAGGAGTTATAAAGAGAAAGTAAAATTTTATCATGATAAGAAGTTAATAAAGAGAGTTTTCAATCCAGGGCAACAGGTGTTATTGTTCAATTCACGGTTGAAGTTATTTCCTGGAAAGTTAAAATCAAAATGGTCGGGACCGTTTGTAATAAAGTGTGCATATCCAAATGGAGCTGTGGAATTGGAAATTCCAAATGATGATGGTCAGCAACGAAGTTGGGTGGTAAAGGGGCATAGGCTTAAGCATTACTTGGGAGGAAAGGTGGAGCAATTTTCTGCGGTGATGATGTTAGTGGATCCATGAGGTTCGGGTCAAGCTCGTGACGTTAAACAAGCGCTATTGGGAGGCAACCCAGGTTTCTTTTTCTTTTGTACTTTGAATTTGTAGAATAGGTTAAACTTTTATTTTGTGTCTATGCTTACCTTGAACAATGGTTCTGATGGTAGTATTAAAATGCATGACAAGTATTGGATAATGATTGAATGTGGTTGACTGAGAATGTATGTGTGTTGATATCTAGTTAAATGATTCACTAACTATATGAACAGATGTATTGAGGTTCATGATTGTGATTGTGATGCTAAGCAGGATAAATGAATGATGTGTGAGAAAGCATGTGTGTGAGGTTTTAAGCTCCAGAGTTCTTACTGATATATGTATTGTTCACAGGGAATCATGAATGATATTGCCTTAGACTTGATAATTGATTGATTTGCATGCTTATGTTATATGATCAAGGCCATGTTTGGAAGCCCTTATCTAGCCAAAATTTCACCCAAGAAGTTTAAAATTTTATACCCTTTTTGAACCTTGGCCTTAAACAGGATGAGAACCCTTGATTTGAAATTATTTATCTTGAGTAGGGTTGAGAATAATCTTATGTGATGAAAAGGTTCAAGTTTGGGGTTCTATGGGGAAAATTGAAAGGCAAAAGAAGAGCATTGAGTTCAAGTATTGAAATGAAAAATGCATGAATAAAGAAGAAAAGGAAAAAGTAAAAGCATGAAAAAGGAACTCAATGCAAAATTGATAAAAAGGGAAGAAGTTGGGAATAAAGGAGTTTGGTGATAGAGAGAGTTTAAACTTGAACCTTTTCAATGATGAAATAGCTCTCTTAACTCAAGGATTTTACAATGTAGAAAAACCAAATTTTCTTGATAGCCTAGTCTCATTACAAGCCTTGGAAAAGTCCTTATGATGGTATTTGCATGTAAGGATTTTTATTGTTTTAGATACATGGCAATATTGTTTTATGTGGCATGTGAATAGTAAAGAGTGGAGTGATTCCTTAAACACTTGAGTGATTAAGTGAAACACTTGCTTGGTAAGAATTGTTGAAATCCAGGTTTACATCTATGCTTAGTGGATTGATCGTTCATGAATAAAACATTTGTTGGGAATTATTGAAGTAGGTGAACTAGATTGGATTGAAAGCATGCTTGCATTTTGGTATGATTCCACTTAAAATCTGAATTGGAAAATAACTTTCCATGAAGAAAAGGGTTTTGAAAAGTGTAGAACTATTTGATGAAAAATTGGAAGGCCAAGTCTTGTTTTGTTTTGCTTGGGGACAAGCAAAGTTTTAAGTTTAGGGTTGTGATAACGGTCTCAAAGCCGTTATTTTTATCCATAAATTTGATATTAAATCACACCCTTTGTAGCTTAAAATGAGTTTAGAATCAAGTAAAACTCTTAAGTTGTGTTACATGAGAGTCAAAAGTTGTTTTTAGAGATATTATGCTTGTTTTGCATTGTTTTGCAGAGTTTTTGATGAAAATTGAAGATGGCAATGAAGTAGGAAGGTCATAGACTCAAGAATGAAGGAGAAAAAGGAAGAACAAAGAGTCTGTGAACCGCTCAGCGGTAAATTCCACCACTGAGCGTCCTAGTGCAAGGAAAAGTTGTTGTCTGGCGCTGAGGCGGTGACGCTGAGCGTCCAGAGCGACAAGAGGCAAACCGCTCAGCGGTCATTTTAGGCGCCTGGGCGGTGGCGTGTGTTGAGGCAAACCGCTCAGCGGTCATTTTAGGCGCCTCGGCGGTTGTCTGTTTTTATATTTTGGATTCTGAGATGTTTCTGTTATCTTTTTGGCTTATATATAGCCCTAGTGAGAATCCAAATGAAATTCTTTTGGCAGAGAACAACATCCATAGCAGCTTTACACCTTTGGAGGAGATTTCTTGGATGCTTAGGCTCCACTTTATCAATTCTAGGGTTTGCTTTTCCATTCTTCCATTTAGTTCATCTAGTTTCACCATGATTATGGTGAACTAAACCCTTTGTTGTTGGGGAACAATGTAATCTTTTGAAACTCTCATATATTGAATTTCTTGTTTACTTTATATGCTTCCATATGCTTGATTTATCAATTGTTGGGTTCTTTACCTTTGCTTAATGCTTTTACCGTTTAACTCATTCGGTAGATGTTGTTTGTCTTTATTGATACGGGGACGTACAATAATGTCATGAACTGGGGAGAATTCCTTGATTATGTTAATACCGCCTAGGGATAGGGGTAGGACGATCAATTGTATTTTGCTTCCGCTCATTATGCATTATTAGTTACTAGGTGAGGCTAGGGATAGCAAGCCGGTAATTAGTAATAGGCTCTTTTCACCAAGGGATTGGGTTAAGGGTAGACCAAGAAAGTTTGCATGGCAATATGATAAATGAGCAAAGTAAATAAGAAGAGTAGATATGATGGTGGATAAGATGAAATTGTAAACCCCAACAACCTCATTCATTCATAGTTTCTCTTAGTCAATTGAATTCTTGCATTTGCATGTTTATTTCTGTTTTGCATTCAAACCATTCAAATTATTTTCTTTTACTCAAGTCTTAAACAATTTGTTTACACGAAAGATGAGGCCTTAAGAGTCCTCTGGGAAGAACTATATTGGGATTACCGATTATTATTATTTGATACGATCTGGTACACTTGCCAGGGGTTTAACATGCGCCTACTGCTTAGCGGTAACCCAGCACTGAGCGGTGGCGTCGTACATGCATTTTTGGGATTTAATAGGGCTCAGCGTTGGAGGCCTAGTTTCACCTTTTAAAACACCCGTTAGGGTTCGCCCAAGTGTTGATTTCCCCCAACCACACTTCCTTTGCACTCTCAAGATCTTTTCAAGAGTTTCTTTTCATTTTTCCCATCACCCACTTACTAAAAAAACCTTTGTTCATCACTTTTGCACCATTTTTTCCATTAAAGTTTGGGGGCTTTTAGTGAACATTGCATGTGCGGAACATCTATCATCATTCAAGGAGCATTTTGCAAACATTAAAAGTCTCTCCAGCCAAGTAAGTCATACAATTTTCATTTTAGGGTTTCTAGAATAGGAATTTGATTTCTATACATGATTTGATGAAATAGAAACGTTTTGCACCTATTAAATTGTGTAATTTTCTACTGGAACTGTGGAATTTGCATTTGGGTGGCGAATAGAGGGGTTTAAGTTAGGTTTTGCAAAACTGTCGCCGTCACCGATGAGCGGTGAGTTGCAGTTGAGCGGTGGGCTGGCAGAATGTTTGTTTGCTTGATTCTGCCCTAAGCGCTGGACAATGATGGAGTAACACTTATTTTATGGTTTGCTGACCTTTGATGATGAATTTCTTGGTCTTTTGAATTATAGATGTAGGAATGGCATCCTCATCTGGGAAGAGAATCAAAACCATGGGAAATAAGAGAAAAGAATCAGAGAGGTTCTACTCTAACAGATTAATCTCTAGGAGGCATGAGCAACACCACACAACTGTCCAAGAGAGGCGTTTGCTGATGGAAAGGAAAGCAGGATGGATCCCTGACCTAGCTCCCCAGTTTGGAGCATAGATAGAGAGTAGAGATTGGGAGAAAGTGGCTACATACCCTACGCTTGCCAATATAGCAGTGGTAAAAGAATTTTATACAAATGCTAAGCCATTAGGGGTGATGAGTCGATATTTTATTAACTGCACTTAGTTTATTGTACCGGATTTAATCAGGGAATCGTGTTTAATTGTCCGGTATTTTCCCATTTTTGCTAATTGTGCTTAATTTGGCCGGAAATTCTAATTTTAATTAATTTGAATTTTCTGAGCTAATTATTTGCATTATTATTTTCAGGGAAAATTTTGGAAATACAATTTGGGACATTTGGAGTGCTGTCAAATAAATTCAAGACTATCCACAAAGACTGTTTAAAATTTAATTATATTGTAATTTAGAAGTTTAAATTGTTTTTAATTAAACTTGTGCATATTGGACCAATGTTGGTAAATTTATGATGGGCCCAATAGTAGGAGGACACATGGCCTAGGGTTTATGGGTGGACCCCACCTATTTTAGGGCACATGGCCTTGCTTCAAAGGGCAGTCGCACAAGAAGGAGGCACCATTATTCTCGGCATTTTCCATTTTTACATTGTGCTGGAACATTTAGCTTGTTTTTTTGGAACATGTTTACACACTTTGACTTTGGTTGAATGAAAAGTAGCAGCCGCCACTTTTGGAATTTTTTTTAGGCTTTGCTTTGAATGATGATTTTAGTGATTTTATGTTTATGCTTGAAGAATTTACGTTGCTTCCGATTTAGTTTTGTTTTGATAGCATAGATGTTGTCCAACTGGAATAGAGAACAAGGAAGCTCCCAACTGCCACTTACATTGGTTCTTTTTAGTTTTGAACAATTCTGGATGTTGAACTCTTAAACCCTGCATCTACGCTGATTTCTGGGAAATGGAAAAAGAGGGGCACACTTTTCCTTTTGCTTGTTTGTTTACTTTACTGATTTCATTCTTCATTTTCAAGCAGCACATTATCTTTTTTTTGGAAGCATGCTGATGTAGAATTGTAGAAGCTTCTTTCTTTTTCTTTTAGTTTTATTTAGATTGTGAAACGATGATTTTATTTCTTATCTTCGCTGGAATGATCACAGACATGGGCTGGAACGGTGCAACAACTAGCTATTAGGATTTTTTTTTATCACTTGGCAATTTTCAATTTGAGAGACACACGTTACAGTTCTGTTGGATGAAGGTTTAGTATCATAGTTTTTTGTTATTTCAGAAAAGGGAAGCGGTGCTTGAATCTTTTAAGTGGATGCACATGCGGAAATTTTATTTTTCTTTGAAAAAAGTGCATACAGGTCACGGTTTTAGTCCAGCAATCTTCTTTTAGGAGGCGGTCATTTCAAGTTTTTTCTTTCAATAAGAAGAGGAGGTAACTAATTTTAGGGGAAGAGGGTTGTAGCGTCCAGCAAAGAAAACACGTTTGATTTTGGGGGAAATCTCATTTTC
Source organism: Vigna reflexopilosa (assembly GCA_027742785.1). Taxonomy (NCBI): domain Eukaryota; kingdom Viridiplantae; phylum Streptophyta; class Magnoliopsida; order Fabales; family Fabaceae; genus Vigna; species Vigna reflexopilosa. Next base: position 22,398,526 of record CM050918.1, read on the forward strand.
ATCTAGGAAGCACACATTTTGGTGGGAGAGCACATGGGTCACGTGAAGTGGTAGAAAAGTGTTATGTTTTCTTATTTCTCTTGCTTTACAATACTTCACATTATATGTTGAATTGTTTTTCATTTTTTTAATTTAGTGTTTTATTTTAATAGCTTTAATTGTGTTTGGATATTTGTTAGTTGTGCTGGATTATGATAGCATAATGAGCCTTCGCTTAGTCGGTTAGCTGTGCTGAATTAGAGGTTAGAGTAGTTTATTCATGAGACTCTTGCACTTTAATTTTCATATTGCTGCTCTGATTTGGCTCAATATTTAATCTGTTGTGTGCCTGCGATTAGGTATACGCTTAGTTGCCTAATCGGTGTCAAATCTTCGCTTAGTTGATCAGACTGCATGGTGGATGAATGATTAAATTTGTGCATTGCATTCGCTTAGTCTGCAATTTTGAAGACCGAATTACCCTTCGCTTAGTTGGGTGATTCGTGTCGGATTTGGATTAGAGTAGTGTGTACTTGTCGTTGATCTGTGATTGGAAACATAGTAATTGAGTTAATGACCAACCGTTTTTATTCTGTATTTGATTCCGTTTTTACATTTTTGTTTCCATTTCTGTTTGCATCTGTGTTTCAATTTATTTCATCTGCATTCACAAACCTTGCACAACCCCCCACTTCGTGTCTGACCTAATTCTCGAACCACATTTGGTCCTTGAGAGACGACCTAGGAGTCACTTCCTAGTCTATACTGCATTCTTCATGCATATTAAATTTGCATGGGGTGCGACACCCATCAAGGGCCTAATGTTGAAAGTTATACAAGCTATGTTTAGGGAAAGATTATTAGATATGATCCTGAGACAATCAACAGCTTCCTGAACACTGAGTGGGCAGGAGAACAGTGCTAGTATTCACTAACTGTGCAGGAAGGCACGAATTTTGAAGACATTGAGAGGGTACTTTGTGTGCCTAGAGGACACTTTCATAGGAACCCAAACGGTATGGCCATTCATATCAAGAGAGCCGACTTGACACCACTGGCCAAGTATTGGATGGCATTCTCTCATGCTAACATTCAACCCTGCTCCCATGTCTCAGACATCATAGTTCACAGGGCCATATTTATTTATTTCATGTTGAGGGGGCTAAATGTGAACATCGAAAAGGTGATTGCAGATGAAATCCAGAGCTACGCCACCATTGTGAGCAACAAAGCACCCCTTGGACATCCTTCTCTGATCACGCACTTGTGCCAACAGGCTAGGGTAGATATTTCTACTCCACCATTTAAGAGGCCTAGGAAGGCCATAAATGCAGCATATTACAGGCAGTACTGTGGAGGGGATGAGGCAGCTAAACCAGTGCCTCAAAGACGCCCCAGGAGAGGAACAACCCAGGATGATGCACCTGCTCATCATGCAAAGCCCTTCCAGATGAGGGACATGTATATGTCCATGGTAGAGGCCAAACTGGAGGCTATTTGTCGAGGGCAGGTGGCCACAACTGAGATGATCGTGGGGTTGTATGATACACCCCCTACACCCAGGTGGACTATGGATGAGTTCCATAGTGCTATGGCATGGCCGTAGGAGTAGGCACAAGGTAGCGGAGTTGGAGCAGCTGAAGCTCCAATCATGGATGATGATTAGGAGAATGATGATTTCGAGGATGAAGAGGCTGGAGATGATGATGATGACTTTGACGACAACATGGGTTGATATGGCATCTACTGATGGATGCCAATTGCAGTAGAACAACGTTTTATTTTCTTTATGTTTTGTAATTTGAACTTTTAGAATAGGTTTGTTTCTGTTGAGTAGTGTAGGTTTTATTACACTTGCTTGAACACCTTATCTGATGATGGTTTGATTTATTGATTGCATGATGAGTGTGCTTGATGATGCTTGATGTGGATGATGATTGAGACTGCTTTACATGCTTATATACAGGTGAATTGTTCACAAGTTGTGGGAACATATGCATGATGAGTTATGATTGTGGTTATGATGCTAAGCAGGGTGTATGATTGATATTTGAGTTGTTGAGTGAGCATAGTTGTGTGAGGTTTGAGCTCTAGAGTGCTTGATTGATATATTTGCTATTCATTTGAGAGCATGAATGATTTTTGCCTGAGTCTTTATGATTGATTGAATTACATGTTTGTGTCATATGATCAAAGCCATTTTTTTGAAGCCCTTACTTAGCCAAAGTTTCGTCCCAAAGTAAAAAGAACCACGTGTTCTATCCTTTTTGAACCTTAGCCTGAAACACTTTTGAAAACCTTGTTGAGAAAAATCTTTACCTTGAGTTGAGTAGAGAATAATTGAATGGTATTGATAAAGGTTTAAGTTTGGGGTTGCTGGGAGAATTGAAAGGCAAAGAAAAGCATTGAGCTAATGTGTTGAATGAAAAAGTATGAGAAATGGAAAAGATTAGAAAATAAAAGTATGAAAGATAAGCTCAATGCAAAAGCAAAAGAAAAACGGAAAGTTGGGAATGAGTGAAATTGGTGAGAAAGAGTTGGTGCTTGAACTATGAATGTTGAATAACTCTCTTAACTCAAGGATTTTGTGATCTAGAAAAACCAATTTTTCTTGTTAGCCCAACCTCATTATATGCCTTGAAAGGTCCTTGTGGTGGCATTTATGTGTGATAATGTTGATTATAATAGATGAAAGGCAATTTTGTTCTATGTGACATGTGGATAGTAGAGGGAAGGAGTGACCTCCTGAGACACTTCAGTGATTGAGTGAAACACTTTGCCTGGTAAGGATCTCTGAAATTCGTGATTACATCTAAGCTTAGTTGATTGATCATTCATGAGAATAGTATCTGTTGAAGATTATATGATTATGTGAACATTATGTGAGTTAGGATGAATTGAAGCATGTGTGCATCTTGATAAGATTCCATTGAAAAGCTAAATTGAGTAATTACTTGTTGTGAAAGAATGAGTTTTGAATGTGTTGAACCATTTTGATGATATATGGAAGGCTAAGTTTTGTTTTGTTTGCTTGAGGACAAGCAAAGTTTTAAGTTTGGGGTTGTGATAACGGTCTAAACACCGTTATTTTTATACTTGAAATTGATATCAAAACACACCCTTTATGACTTAGAATGGGCTTGAGATCATGCAAAATACTTAAGTTAGGTTACAAGATTGTCAAAGGTGGTTTTAGAGATATTATGCATGGTTTTACATTGTTTTGATAGGATTTAACGAGAATTGAATGATGGAAATTGAAGAAGGAAGGAGTTAGACTCAAGAAAGGATGAAAGAAGGTTCAAAAGAAGAATCGCAGCCACCGCTCAGCGTCACTTCCAGTGCTGAGCGCTAGCTTCGTGAAGAATTCCACTATTAGACGCTTAAGCGCCAATGCTGAGGGCAAAAGGAAGAACCACACCTACCGCTAAGCGCCAGACACACAACTGAGCACTGGCCTTCTCAGTAAAAGCACTGCCAGACGCCTGGGCGTGAACATTGAGCGTCCCACTTAAGTGTCGCACCTACCGTTGAGCGGTGAACTCACTGTTGAGCGGTGTACTTATGGGCCTGGACCAAAATTCATTTTTCTGTATTATAAATAAACCCAGGGCGCACCAGAGAAGGGATCTTTTGGCAGAAAGGCGACAAAACACTCTCTTCACTTCTTGGAGGTGGATTTTGGATGCGAAAGCTCCAATCTTTCAATTCTAAGGTTTTCTCTTTCATATTTTCCATTCAATTCATCTAGTTTCACCATGACAATGGTGAACTAAACCCTTTGTTGTTGGGGAACGATGTAATCCTTTCGAAACTCTCTTATATCGAAGTTCTTATTTTATTCATATACCTTTATTATCAATAGGTTGGGTTTTCTTCTCTGAGATTAAAGCTTGCATTGTTTAACTCATTCAGTGTCATGATCATTGATTTTGTCGATATGGGAACATACGGGGAAATCTAGAACTGAGAAGAATTCTCTTGATTATGAAATATTACCTAGGAATAGGAATAGGATGGTCAATTGCTTTAAGCTTCTATCATTAATGCATTACTATTTACTAGGGAGACTAGGAATAGTAAACTAGTAATTGGTAATAGGCTCTCTTCGCCGAGGAATCGGGTTTAGAGTAAATTAGAAAGTTCCATGAACATTGATAATAAAGTTGAATTTAATAAGAATAGTAGATATAGGAGGGTGGATTAGGATGAAACCGTAAACCCCAGCAACTCCATTAATCCATATCTTTATCTGTCAATTGATCAAGCTTTTGCATACATGGTTATTTTCGTCTTTGCATCAAAAAATCAAATTATCTTTCATTCAAGTCTTATGAGATTAATTCACATGAACGTCTAGGCCTAAGAGTCCCTTGGGAAACGATATTCGGACTTACCGTCTATTTATTACTTGATAGGATCTGGTACACTTGCCAGGGTTTTAACACCAACTCGGAGTGAATGGAGAAGAGGTTCCTCTTAACCTGGTTGCGGAAACAATCTTGAGAAATCTGACGGATGATTTTGAAAGTATCGTGGTCACCATTGAAGAGACAAAGGATTTGTCAATTCTCATTGTGGAGGAGTTAGTTGGGTCATTAAAAGTCCACGAATTGAGGAAGAAAAAGAAAAAAGAGGGAACCTGATGATCAAGTACTACAGGTACAATTTGACTCAAATAAAACTCGGATTACTCAAAGTCGAGGTCCTGGCGGCAGATGGTTTGGATTACTCAAAGTCGAGGTCTCTATACATCATAGATGGTTTCTCCAGCCTTCGTTCTGAACATCTCATACTCTTGTATCAAGGAGTTTTTTATTGCTCTCTTTACTTCATCCGTGCCTTCATTAGTTACCTCTAAGACATCCCACATTTTCTTTGCGGATTTGCATTGAGATATCGTGAAAAATTCACCAATTGTTAGTGCAGAGGCAATAATATTTCTAGCTTTAATATCATACTGAGCTTTTCTATTTTCATCACCAGTCCACTCAGTAAAAGGTTTTAAAACAGTTTTATCATCAATAATTTTGGTAGGCACAAATGGACCATTTAAAGTAGCATCCAAAATTCCTTTATCTTGCGATTCAAGAAAGATTTGCATTATTGTTTTCCAAAATGGATAATTCTCACCAACAAACAAAGGTGGTCTGTTTGTTGAAGCACCTTCACCAAAAGTTTGAAAACAGGAAGCCATCCCAGGTATATAGTCGAATCAAAGAAAAACAGAGTCGACTAGTTTTTCAAATATTTTATGAAAACAGACCTCTGGTGCCAATTGCTGGAAAACAGGTAGGCTTCTTTTTACACCAAGGGGGGGGGTGAATTGGTCGTTTATCAAAAACAAAGTCTTTTCGCAATCTTGAAATCAAATTATTAAACTTTAGAAGCTTTCTTGAAATGCAGGTAATGAGAATTCGTGTGCAGCGGAAAAACGTAGTTGACTGTGCAAATAGTAAAGTCGATTGTAAGTAAAAGTGCAGGGATAGAGAAAATCAAACATTGGTTCTTATACTGGTTCGGCCAACAATGCCTACATCTAGTGTCCTTCCAACCCAGGAAGCAAATGCACTATAATGGTTGCGGTTTTTACAACAAGGAATTTATAGAAGACCTCCACGTCAAAAATATAAATCTCCTCTCTAACCCTTAACCAAACTATAGGCAATAAACCCAACAAGAAATGCAACAAGATGTCCCCTCTCCTGCAATCTAGCAATCACCACTTTGAAAAATCTTCAAAGTGAACCAGACTCCACGACTCTATCCCCTATAATCACAATAGGTCCAATGCAGCAAGCTTCAAAGATGCCAAGCCAGAACAGATTCTTGATCAAACCAGAAACACATTCAATGTGCAGAATGTGATCAAGCAATGTGTGCGCAGTCATGTCTCCCTTTGAATCTCTTTCAAGTAAGATCACCATCATCTTCTTGGAGAATTCTTAGAGCACTAGGATCAGAGATATCAATCCGAAATAGAAATGAAATTGTTAGATCATCATAAGTCTTTGAACATCTTCGTGTTCAGTCAATTTATAGATTTCTGTTTAATAGACATTCTCTGAGTCGAATAAGCTACTAAAACAGTCGGCTGAGTTATGACAGTTATAACAGTTCAGTCAAACAAGTAGCATAAAGTCAACCAAAATAAAAACACATTTAAAAAAGTTGACCAAACATTCAATGCTCAACTAAATTTTGAAATTATAGTCGTTATAGTGCAAGAGCATAACAGAATTTCAAATCAAACAACTAATACAGTCGAATATGTGGCGCACATAGTCGACTTCAACAAATAAGAAAATTTTTAAATTCTTTCCTTCTCAAAATCACACAAAGAACTGATTCTCAAAATCTGTACAAAGACTTTAGCATAGTCGAATCAATTAATGATGGAGTCGACTTTACTGCAGCTTCGTCACACAGTTATAAGTTCACAAAAGTGCTTGTGGTTTTCATGCATTAAAACCTGTGCAATGCATTCATATATGATGTAACAAGTACAAGCTCAATATGTATGCATTCACACAACAATACAACACATAAACATGTTCAACAGATATATCAAACATTCAGCATAAAAACATGTAACACACCAACAACATATGTGTGTTATTAATAAATGTGTTGTCATCATCAAAAATTAGAGTGATATAGATATTGTGTTTTCAACAATCTCAACATCATCCATATAATTCAACTGTCAATAGATCAATCCTTACATGCATGTTTATTTTCAGTCTTGCATTTAAAACCCTAATTTTCGTTCCATCAAGTCTTCAGAACTCAATTCACACGAATGTTTAGGCCTAAGAGTCCTTTGGGAAATGGTACTCGGACTTACCGTTTTATTATTACTTGATATGATTCGGTACACTTGCCAAAGTGTTAACAGGTTCCAATGACTTTTTATTATAATTTATAAATTATAATATATTAAAACATTTAATTTATTTTGTTTCACTCATACTTTTGTGAGTGAAAATATCATGTGCAGGAAGGTTCAGTCCAAAGTTCAGTCTTGTCAGGTTCTAATGACTCCTCATTACAAAAATAAAATATTAAATATTTTATTTAACTCATATTTTTGTGAGTAAAAATATCATGCACATGAAGGTTCAGACCAACGTTTAACCTTAGCACGTTCTAATGTCATCTCATTGTAAAAATAAAATATTGAATATTTTATTTAATGCATATTTTTGTGAGTAAAACTATCTTGCACAGGAAGGTTCAAACCAACGTTCAACCTTATTAGGTTTTAATGTCATCTCTGGTTTTTCCTCATGCCTTCATGGATAAAAGCTCGACCATATAATGTCAAGCTGTACGGGTCTTCGATGTGTCTTCAACCAAAAGCCAAAAGTCGTGCACCTTTGATATTATTTTTTTTAGTCATCCAATATAACGTCGAACTGCATGGGTTCTTGATGTTGTCTTCTATCATTAGATTTCAGATCTAATTGATTTCCAACTAGTGGAAACAACTTCAATACAAATTATTTTTATACAGTTAACTTCGCATATTGGGTGATTCGAATATTGACGTTCTAATTGTCAATCAGAAGAGAAAGTGTTCGAACAATAACAAAGCATACATCCGAACTAAAATAATATTAAATAATACTATATTATTAAAAGTTATTTGATATGAATGTTCTTTTAACATCCGAACTAACTTTTCTTCATATACAAAAGTTAACATAATGTACATCGTAAATAATTTTATTTATTAGATTCAACAACATTTCCAACCTTATAGTTGTTTCCTCTCCTTTAAAAGTTTTATGATAAAAAAAGAATACATCAAATTTTACGGTTATCTGTTAAACCCCTGGCAAGTGTACCAGATCGTATCAAGTAATAATAAATGGTAAGTCCAAGTATTATTTTCCCAAGAGACTCGCGACACTAAACTGTTGTGCTTTTGCTTAACCAATCAAGACTATAAAAATAATATTTTGGGATTTTTGGATATAAAGTACGGAAAAATAAACATGAATGCAATTTGATCAATTGAGGTTAAACACAAAAGTGGATGGATGATGTTGATGATATGAGATGGGTTTGTTGCTACGATTCAGATTTCATCCAATCACTCTCTTATATCTACTTTTCTTATTTAATTCGCTTATTTATCATATTGTCATGCAAACTTTCTTGGTCTACTCTTAACCCAATCCCTTAGTGAAAAGAGTCGATTACTAATTACCGGCTTGCTATCCCTAGCCTCCCCTAGCAATTAATAATGCATGATAAACGGAAGCAAAATACACTAAACTTCTAGCATCCCTTAGTAGATGTTATCCCAGTAGCATTCATCAGTAAATGTTGTCAGTGACATCCATTAGTAGATGTCTAACCATATAACATCCATCAATAGATGCTAATCTTTCTTATCTTCATTGGCTTCCATCAGTAGATGCCAAATCACCTAACATCCATCAGTAGATGTTATCATTACTGCCATCAGAAGCAGCATTTAACCTAAAAAATTTAAATAAAATAAAATAAAATCAAATCAAATCAAATAAAATAAAAAAAATAATTCAAAAACGGGGTTAGAAACTGGGTTGCCTCCCAACAAGCGCTTCTTTAACGTCAGTAGCTTGACCCGGTAAAGCCCAAACACCCTTCAGTAGGTGTTGATATTTTATGTTGGCATTCTTCCTTCCTCTATGACACCAACAACATCTCGGAAATTTCCTTTATCACCAACTCTAAGGTTCCTCAATCTCAAGAATTCTTGTTTGCTTTGATAGTCTTGAGAACGCATAACCTATTCTTGAATGTCACTGGTGTGCCAGGTTTGGGTTTGTCACTTTTCACATCAGGGTGTTGGTGAACCAATTCTCCTTCCTTATCTGCCTCTTGATGATCTTGTGCTCTGAGTACCAAAAAAATTATCCTGCATACACTAAAGAACACTGCACTAGAGCACAGAATTAGCCCAAAAAATAAAAATAGTAAAAGATATTTTTTTGTTATTTTAATTTTCGTTTTTGTTTTTTATAGAAAAGGTAAAGATAGAATGATAAAAAAAATAAAATAATAAAAAGATAACAAGAAAAATAAATAGAAAGATAGAAAGATAGAAAGATGGAAAGATAAGGAGAAGAATGAGGAGAAGAATAAGGAGAAGAACAAGGAGAAGATATTATTTTATTTTATTTTCGTTTTTCTTTGTTTTTTTTTAAATAAAGATAGAAAAAATAAAAACAGATAGATAAAACAGAAAAAGATTTTTTTATTCTTTTTTTTAAAAAAAAACATAAAGATAAAAAAAAGACAGAAAAAGATATAATTTTTTTATTTTCATTTTTTTTTTAAAATAAAGAAACAGAAAGATAGAAAGATAAATAAAGAGATAGAAAGATAAAAATTCTAATCGGTTAAGAATCACACACATAGAATAGTTATACCACGAGTCCTCGACAGCGGCACCAAAAACTTATTAAACCCCTCGCAAGTGTACCAGATCATATTAAGTAATAATAAATGGTAAGTCCAAGTATCATTTTCCCAAGAGACTATAAAAATAATATTTTGGGATTTTTGGATATAAAGTACGGAAAAATAAACATGAATGCAATTTGATCAATTGAGGTTAAACACAAAAGTGGATGGATGATGTCGATAATATGAGATGAGTTTGTTGCTACGATTCAGATTTCACCCAATCACTCTCTTATATTTACTTTTCTTATTTAATTTGCTTATTTATCATATTGTCATGCAAACTTTCTTAGTCTACCCTTAACCCAATCCCTTGGTGAAAAGAGCCTATTACTAATTACCGGCTTGCTATCCCTAGCCTCCCCTAGCAATTCATAATGCATGATAAATGGAAGCAAAATAGAATTGATCGTCCTACCCCTATCCCTAGGCGGTATTAACATAATCAAGGAATTCCCCCCAGTTCATGACATTATTGTACGTTCCCATATCAATAAAGACAAACAACAGTTACCGAATGAGTTAAACGATAAAAGCATTAAATACAGGTAAGGAACCCAACAATTGATAAATCAAGCATATGCAAGCATATAAAGTAAATAAGAATTTGGATAAATGAGAGTTTAGAAGTTACATATTTCCCCAGCAACAAATAAGGTTAGTTCTCCATCATCATGGAGAAACTAGGTGAATAATGGAATGAAAGAGATAGAAACCCTAAAAAGGAGAAAAAGAGAGCTGTCACCATCTCCAAATCTACCCCCAAAGGGGTGGAAAGTTCATTTTTGTGCCTAAGCCATCAAAAGATACATTCTCTAAGGTGTCTAGGTCTTTAAATGGGCTATAAAAATAATAGAAAATAGGTCCAAGCCCAAACAGATCATAAAAATCGCAGAAAATATATCAAATCACGTCTGGTTGACTTTTTCTGGATTCTAGTTGACTTTTCAGCATTCTGGTCAACTCTGGTCAACTTTTTAGCATTCTGGTTGATTGATTGACTTTTTGTGTTGGCTGGTTGACTTTTCTGCACTTTGTTTGACTTTCTGCATTCCAACTATTTGATACTTCAACATTTCTTTCAATTCATTCAAAAAACCTACAAAATCAAGGGAATTTAATGATAAAATCATAAAACATGTCCTCAACTCTTTTATTCACAAAAGTAAAGAAAAATCATGAGTCAAAGCAAGTTTCTAATTCAACAAGGATGCATTTGATATCAAAATTAAGTATAAAAATAACAGTTTTTCAACCGTTATCATTATTCGATGTTTTATTTCAGCCTCGCCTTTTTCCTTTATAAAACCTCCCATAACCTCCCATTATCATTATATTTTAAGATAAGATTTATTTACATTATTTTTATATTTTTATATAATTACTTAATGTAAAATTATCTTGTAATATTTGCATATTATTAAATATAAGAAAGATTTGTCGGTGAAATTTAAAGAGAATAAAACTTTATTTCTTTAAAATATTATGCAAATTGAGTTTTAGTTATAGATCACAATAATGAAAATTATAATAAATATTATTATATTATTAAAAGTGATGTGAAATGAATGTTTTTTTACATCCGAAATGAAAAATGAAAAATAGTCTGCACCATAAATAATATTTTTTATTAGATTCAACAACATTCCCAAACCTTATATTTCTTTCCTCTTTCCTTTTAAAACTTTTACGATTAATATAGTTATGATAAAACATAAATCAAGTCTTCAATGTCTCTTTCTAGTTGTGTGTTAATTTTATGATAAAGATAGGTATGACTATACTAAAAGAACTTAATTGATATTTAGAAATAATACTTTAAATTTCAAATACGATTAAGTTGAATGATAAACTCAAGGTTAAGATAGATTATTGTTGGGAAAAATTTAGATAGATTAGTTAGTAGATAAGATTGAGACAAGTTAACAATTAAGATTCATCAAACAAAGCTAAAGATCGAGAAGAGACAACTTGTATCGAGAATAGTTAGTTTGTATCGAAATACAAGACTTGTTATGAATTAAAAGTCAAAACAGACCGATTTCGGCCAAAAATTAAGACAGAATGAGTTGAGTTGAAGATTAAGGGAGGTTAAGTTTGACTAACGGTCGAGACTGGTTATTGGATTAGAACTCTAATTCTTATAAAAATTAACATCTTTCTGGCAATTATTCCTTTACTTATCAATCTGCTAGATTGTGGCGTGTCCATCTCTGTCTTATCAAACTCTAGTCCAAGCAAGTTGGGTCGAGATGGCCAGGCCAAGTCACGATAGAAATTAGGCAGAATTCAACCACAACCAAAGATCCATGATATGTTAACAACTACATAAGCAGTTATAAAAAGTCAAATTTAAAAAGTCGACAACGAGGATAAAAATTGAAACGAATTGTTAGACCAAAAATTTGGTCACATTCAAATAAATTACTTTGAAAAATTTAATAGTTATAATAAGTTATTAATATAAAAGATTATGATATCAAAAAAATAGTATTATTAACATTATTTGAAAAACAAATTTGAACTCTCTCATGCATTATTTCTATGCTTTTTAATATTTTAACAAACGTGTGATCAATATCCAGCCACGTTGTCACTAAGGTCACCAGGTCATAATGATTAAAAGCTCATTTCCATTTCTTAATTTATAACGCTTTGAATCGATTCTTTATTATTTAGAATCGATTATATTAACTTAGCAAAATTGAAAGTGGAATTATATAAATATAGAGGGGCACATCAAAGTTTTTAACTTCGATCCCTCTAAATCTCACCTCGGTAATTGAAAAGTACACAATTTCTGGGCGGCGGGATGTCAATTTGTTATTACTCAAACGACATATATTACTTTTTCTATGTTTGATGTTTAAACGTCGAACTTGGCAGGGCTTCGACGTTCATACGACATGGTGGCAACTAAGCATTATTACAAAATGTATGTCATCGGTTCATCTATAAATATAGCTTGCATTTCACATAACCCTTGCCTCCTGTTTCCATATTGAACATATTAGGATTCATGTTTTTTTATTTTCTTTGCTTTTTCTTTTCCTAAGATTTTTAATCATTTATGTTCTTCATATTCCAATTTGATAACTCGAACTTGAAAGTCGTTCATTCATTGTCATTTCATATGAAGGAGCCTTTTCAAGTTCAAGTTAAAAAAATGTTTCGATTTATATTACGGTAATGATTGATATATCTTACAGAAAGGGAAATGCTTAGGAAAAAGAAATATGGTTCACAATATGTTTAATGCTGAAACAATTTTAGGATCTAAAATAATTATATAAAAAAGTTGTTCAACTTCATCATTCTACAATGTATGAATCATTTTTTAAATTGTCTTGGGTTTGTCTTCTACCATTAGATTTAGAGCTATTTGATTTCCTATGGTGGAAACAACTCCAAGACAAATTAAATTTATATAGTTGACGTCGCATATTAAGGCCATGTGATGTCCCTCTTCAACTAGAAGCCAAAGATCTTGCATTTTTTATTCTTCTTTTATTTTTACTTTTTAACCATCGAATATAACGTCAACACCGTAGGGTTTGGACGTTATGGGTGAATTTGTTCTTATCTAAAAAAAATATTTTTTAACTTTTTCACTGAATGATGTTTGAACGTCCAATTCGGATGGTCTTGGAGTTGTTTTCTACCATTAGAATTCAGATCTATCTGATTTCTCTTACGGAAACAATTTCAAAATTTTTTAAATTTCTACAATTGACGTCGATTATTGAATGCAATTGATGCAATTTCCTGGAGATTGACGTCTTTTTTTTTAGATCACTGACATCCTATATCTTGGAGGATTTCCAAAAGAAATCCCTTTTTACAAAAACAAAACATCGAAAATGAAGACCAAAGATGATGGAATACATTATAATGAAAAATAGGAAGTAAATAAAAAAATAAAAAAAGAAAAACAATGGAGAATATTTTTGAAATTCATAAGTGTTCACATTTTCCTCTGATCTTCCACCATGCCTTCATGGATAACAAAGAAATATCTTTTATTAGTGAAGGAATAATGGGACACCAAAGGAAAAACGTTAACATAAATTTGGTTATGGAAGGTATGTAAGGTAGGTTTTCAAATGGTACAACTTCAAATGAAATCAAAATCTGTTAACTTATTTCTTCAGTTACTTCCTTTATATTTCATTTTTCTTTCAATCAAATGTCGAAGCTTGTTAACACCCTTAGCAAGTATACCAGATCGTATCAAGTAATAATAGATGGTAAGACCAAATATCGTTCTCGCAAAGGACTCTTAAGCCTTATCTTTCATGTAAATTGATCTTATAGGACTTGAAACAGAAATAATTTTGTGGTTGTATGCAAAACGAAAATAAACATGCAGATGCAAGTGATTCAATTGGCAAAGAAAAGATATGAATGAATGGAGTTGTTGGGGTTTACAATTTCATCTTATCCTCCCTCTTATATCTACTTTTCTTATTTAATTCGCTTTATTATCTAATTATCATGCAAACTTTCTTTGCCTACCCTAAACTCGATCTCTCGGCGAAAAGAGCCTATCACTAATTACTAGTTTACTATATCTAGTTTCCCTAAGTAATTAACAATGCATATATCACAGAAGCAAATACAATTGATCGTCCTACCCATATCTCTAGGCAGTATTGCTTAATCAAGGAATTCCCTATCAGTTCATGACTTCCCCGTACGTCTCCGTATCGACAAAGGCAAATATCTTCTACTGAATGAGTTAAACAATAAAAGCATTGAGCATAGATAAGAAACACAACAATTGATAATATAAGCATATGAATAAAACAAGAATTTCAATATAAGAGAGTTTCAAAAGATTACATTGTTCCCCAACAACAAAGGGTTTAGTTCACCATTGACATGGTGAAACTAGATGGAATTAAATGAAAGAATGGAAGAGTAAACCCTAGATTTGATAAATTGGAGCCTAAGCATCCAAGAAACCGCCTCCAAGGAGTGTAGAAATGCTCTGGACATCTCTGCCTGCCAAAGGAATTACTCTGAAGATCACACTAGGGCTATTTATAACGCATAAAAGTAACGAATTTAAGCCGAAGCCCAACATTGCACCGCTCAGCGCCTCATTTGACTGCTTAGCGATTTTCCTCTAATCGTAGGACCGCTCAACGGTCCATCTCACCGCTCAGCGGTTTGCCTCGAAATCTTCTGAACACTCAGCGACACCGCTTGGGCGAGAGGTAGTGGTTTTTCCCTCGAGTCTGGCACTCAGCGCTGGAAAATAGCGCTGAGCGGTAGCATTGAGCGGTGACTTTGACTCTTCTTTTCTTCCTTTTTCTCCTTCTTTCTTGAGTCGAAGTCCTCCCTTCTTCACTTCCATCTTTAATTCTCATCAAAACCCTGCAAAATAAGCATAATATCTCTAAAGACAACTTTTGACTCTCATGTGACTCAACAAGTGTTTTACTTGATTCTAAGCTCATTCTAAGCCATAAAAGGTGTGTTTTGATATCAAATTTAAGTATAAAAATAACGTTTTTCCATCCATTATCAAAGCCTCTGGGGGCATAGACGTTAAGGGCATCGATGTGAAGGGCATTGAAGCGGTTGGGAGCATTAATTGTGTGCTTTTACTAAAAGCCAAAGGTCGCTCAAATTTTTATTATTTTTTCTTTTTTCTTTTTTCTTTTAAACACTAACTTTAACGTCCTAGTCCCATTGTTCTACGACGTAGAATTCGTCAATTATCAGTATCTAAAGAGATTTTTTACAATTATTATCAGTATCCAAAGAGATTTTTTACAATTACTATCAGTATCCAAAGAGATTTTTAAATTTTTCACTGAATGATGTTTGAACGTCGATCTATTTTTTATTATTTTTTGTTTTTTCTTTTAAACTCTCACTTTAACGTCCTAGTGCCATGGTTCTTTGACGTAGTTTTCGTCAATTATCAGTATCTAAAGAGATTTTTTACAATTATTATCAGTATCTAAAGAGATTTTTAACTTTTACACTAAAAGATGTTTGAACGTCGATCCATTTTTTTATTTTTTTTTTTTGTTTTTTTGTTTAAACTCTCACTTTAACGTCATAACCTCAAGATTTTATTAGTATCCAAAGAGATTTTATCAGTATCCAAAAAGATTTTTGAGATTTTTTACTTATATACTGAATGATGTTTGAACATCGAATCGGATGGGAATCGACGTTCATTCCAGTTACTGACCATAATTACACGATCTAGTGTCCGTCATCAGTTCGTATATAAATATATCTTGCATTTCACTTATTTCCTTGCTTCCTGTTTCCATATTGAACATATTAGGATTCATAATTTTTACCTCCTTGTCGTTGTCCTTCTCTTCGATTTCTTAAAATATTTATTCTTTAAATTGAAATTTGGTGACTTGAATTTCAAAGTGCCGCATTCAGGCCTCAAATCATATGAAGGTGGCCTTTTGTTAAAACCCTGGCAAGTGTACCAGATCCTATCAAGTAATAATAAAATGGTAAGTGCAAGTATCGTTTTCCCAAGAGACTCATGGCACTAGACTGTTGTGCTTTTGCTTAACCAATCAAGACTATAAGAACAATATTTTGGGGTTTTTGAATATAAAGTGCAGAAAATAAACATGAATGCAATTTGATCAATTGAGGTTAAACACAAAAGTGAATGGATGATGTTGATAATATGAGATAAGTTTGTTGTTAGGGTTTAGATTTCACCTAATCACTCTCTTATATCTACTATTCTTATTAAATTCGCTTTATTATCAATGTTCATGCAACTTTCTAAATTACTCTAAACCCGATCGCTCAGCAAAAAGAGCCTATTACCATAATGACTAGTTTACTATCGCTAGTCTCCCTAGTAATTACTAATGCATTAATCACAGAAGCTTAAAAGCAATTGACCGTCTTACTCCTATCCCAAGGTAGTATTGCATAATCAAGAGAATTATTAACAGTTCTAGATTTCCTCGTACGTCGCCGTATCAACAAAATCAAAGATCATGACACCAAATGAGTTAAATGATGCAAGCTCTATCCGCAGAAAAGAAAACTAAAACTCTTGATAATACAAGCATATGAATAAAATAAGAACTTTGATATATGAGAGTTTAGAGGTTACATCTTTTCCCAACAACAAATAAGATTAGTTCTCCATCATCATGGAAGAACTAGGTGTACAATGGAATGAAAGAGATAGAACCCTAAAAGGAGAAAAGGAGAGTTGTCAATTCCCCAAATCTGCCCCCAAAGGGGTGAAAAGTGTGTTTATGTGCCTAAGCCATCAAAAGATACAAACCTTAGAATGTCTGGGTCTTTAAATAGGACTTAAAAATAACAGAAAATAGAACCAAGCCCAAACAAGTCATAAAATTCGCAGAAAATATATCAAATCATGATCTGGTTGACTTTTTCTGCATTCTAGTTGACTTTTATGCACTCTGGTTGACTGGTTGACTTTTCTGGTTGACTAGTTGACTTTTATGCATTCTGTTTGACTTTTCTGCACAGCAACCCCTTGATACTTCAACCCGTCTTTCAAATCATTCCAAAAACCTACAAAATGAAGGGAATTTAATGATAAAATCATAAAACATGTCCTCAACTCTCTTATTCACAAAACTAAAGCAAAGTCACGAGTCAAAGCAAGTTTCTAAGTCAACAAGGGTGTACTTGATATCAAAATTAAGTATAAAAATAACAGTTTTTCAACCGTTATCACAACCCCAAACTTAAAACTTTCCTTGTTCTCAAGCAAACAAGATAAAACTTAGTTGTCCACCAATCATCACAATGGTTCAATCACTTTCAAAAGCTCTTTCTTTCAAGATAAGTAATCACTCAAATGAGGTCATCAATAGAATTTAGTCAAGATGTGCACATGCTTTGAATCACAATAACTCATCATGGTGTTCACATAATTAATAATCTTCCAATAGATGTTATTCTCATGAATGATTAATTAGCTAAGCAAAGATGTAATCATAGATTCATGGAATTCTTCCTCACCAAGTGTTTCACTCAAGCACGCAAAAGTATAAAACTCAAGCACTCAAAAGTGTTTCACTCAAAGGTGTATAAAGGTCACTCATTCCCTATACTATCCACATGTCTCATAGAACAAAATTTCCTTTCATTTGCCATAATCAAACATCATCACATACACATGTCATCACAAGGACTTTTTCAAGTCTTATAATGTGGTTGGGCTAACAAGGAAAATTGGTTTTTCTAGATCACAAACTCCTTGAGTTAAGAGAGTTATTCACATAATCATGGTTCAAGCACAAACTCTCTTTTTACCAATCTCACTCATTCCCAACTTTCCCTTTTTCTTTACATTGAGCTTTTCTTCTCATGTTTTTTCTTTTTCCATCTTTTTCTTTCCTTTTCATGCATTTTCATTCAACTCAATAGCTCAATGTCAAACTTTTTTTTTCTTTTTCAATTCTCCCATCAACACCAAAGTTGAACCTTTAACAATACCACAAAATATTTCTCAACCTAACTCAAGGTAAAGACTTTCAAAGCAAGGGTTTTTATCCTATTTCAGGCTTAGGTTCAAAAAGGGTAGAACATAAGATGTTCTTTTTCATATGGGACGAAAATTTCATCTGGCTAGAAAAAGGGTTTATCAAAAACGGCCTTGATCATATGACACATACATGCAATTCAATCCATCACAGAAATTCAGGCAAAATCATTCATGCTTTCACTCATAGGCTCAATTACTATTCCAGATATTCTAGATAAACATCCTGCTTAGCATCATAATCACAATCACAACATCATCATGCATCTGTTCACATAGCTTGTGAACCACCACCTGTATTTCAGCATATAGTGCACTCTCAACATCATCAATATCAAAGCATCATCAAGCAATACCCATCATGCAAAATCAGTAGTCAAACCACCGCATAAGATAAAGTTTCCAACCAAAGTTCATCAATCTTACACTACTTAACAGAAGCAAATAAGTTTCAAAATACAAAAGATAGAAAAATCCTGTTCTAGTGCAGATAACATCCATCAGTAGATGTTATCTCGTCATCTTAATCCATGGCTGGAGCTTCAGCTGCTCCAACTCTAATTCCTTCCTCTTGTTCCCCATAGTCTTGATCCTCTTTCCTGATGATGGGGCACTTCCTACATCAAGTACAATTCACAAAACCACAAGAAATCTCATTAAACGTTAGTAGAACACAAAACTTCTTCGAAGGAATGTGGAGGAATCAACCCCAAATAGTTGTGCTCTCACAACACCCCAAACTTGGATGTTGAACTAAGTTTGATAAAAATTGGGTTTTCAAGAGAGAAGATGATAGGAGAAGTGATAGGAAAGCTTTAGAAGAGTGTTTGAAAGTGAAAGATATTTTAGGGATCTAATAGAGAGTGCTTGAGCGAGCCCTAAGGGGTAGAACAATCAAATAATGAGCCATAAGAACAAAGCGCTCTTTTAAAACGCATAAACCCCTCAGCGACGCCACCGCCCAACGGTGAGTTCACCGTCCGACGGTAGGCGCAATTTACACTCCTCTCTTTTTTTTTCTTTGTTTAAAACTGTTTCAACCCTTTCTCCTTCAAATTCAACTTTCAAAACATAATTTTTATGCAATTCCCAATCACTTGACTCACATATGCAAATAGAACAAAATTAAAACATGCAAAAATCAATCAACTGGGTTGCCTCCCAGTTAGCGCTTGTTTAATGTCATGAGCCTGACCCAAAATATTTCTAGCACCCATCAGTAGGTGCAAACTTTACCATCAATCATCAGTAGGTGTACCTTCCTGGTATCCTTCAGTAGATACCTAAATCTTCTAGTATCCCTCAGTAGCTGCTATCCAAGTAGCATTCATCAGTAAATGCTGTCAGTGACATCCATCAATAGATGTCTAGTCATCACTACCATCAGAAGTAGCATATAACCTAAAAAAAACTTAAACACAAAAAATCAAATCCACACCAGACAAATAATTCAATTAAAAGAAAAGGTTAGAAACTCGGTTGCGTCCCAGCAAATGCTCTTTTAACGTCATTAGCTTGACCCGGTAAAGCCCAAACACCCATCAGTAGGTGTTGATATTTTATGTTGGCGTTCTTTCTTACTTCATGACACCAACAATCTTCTTGTCACCAACTCTAAGGATCCTCAATCTCAAACGCTCTGTTTGTTTTGATAGTCTTTACAACCCATAACATATTCTTGAATTTTACTGGTGTGCCATGTTTGGGATTGTCACTTTTCACATAAGGTTGTTGGTGAACCAATTCTCCTTTCTTACTGCCTCCTGATGATCTTGTGCTCCTAATACAAAATTGATCCTGCACACTCTAAAGAACACAACACTAGAGCACAAAATTAGCCAAAATAAAAAATAAAAATAGTAAAAGATATTTTTAAAAAATAAAAATAAAAACAATAAAAGATATTATTTTATTTTAATTTTCATTTTTTTTAGAAAGATAAAGATTAAAAATAAGAAAAATAGAAAGATAGAAAGATGGAAATATAAGGAGAAGAATGAGGAGAAGAATAAGGAGAAGAATAAGGAGAAGAATAAGGAGAAGAATAAGGAAAAAAAAATAAAAACAGAAAAAGTTATTTCTTTTTATTTTTTTTTTCGTTTTTTTTTTCAAAATAATAAAAAGAGAAAAAGATATCACTCCACTCTTTACTATTCACATGCCACATAAAACAATATTGCCATGTATCTAAAACAATAAAAATCCTTACATGCAAATACTATCACAATGACTTTTCCAAGGCTTATAATGAGGCTAGAATATCAAGAAAATTTGGTTTTTCTAGATTGAAAAATCCTTGAGTTAAGAGAGCCATTTCATCATTGAAAAGGTTCAAGTTTAAACTCTCTCTATCACCAAACTCCTTTATTCCCAACTTCTTCCCTTTTTATCAATTTTGCATTGAGTTCCTTTTTCATGCTTTTACTTTTTTCTTTTTCTTCTTTACTCATTCATTTTTTTCTTTTCAATACTTGAACTCAATGCTCTTCTTTTGCCTTTCAATTTTCCCCATACAACCCCAAACTTGAACCTTTTCATCACATAAAATCATTCTCAACCCTACTCAAGATAAATGATTTCAAATCAAGGGTTCTCATCCTGTTTAAGGCCAAGGTTCAAAAAGGGTATAAAATTTTAAACTTCTTGGGTGAAATTTTGGCTAGATAAGGGCTTCCAAACATGGCCTTGATCATATAACATAAGCATGCAAATCAATCAATTATCAAGACTAAGGCAATATCATTCATGATTCCCTGTGAACAATACATATATCAGTAAGAACTCTAGAGCTCAAAACCTCACACACATGCTTTCTCACACATCATTCATTTATCCTGCTTAGCATCACAATCACAATCATGAACCACAATACATCTGTTCATATAATTAGTGAATCATTTAACTGGATGTCAACACACATACATTCTCAGTCAACCACATTCAGTCATTATCAAATACTTGTCATGCATTTTAATACTACCATCAGAACCATTGTACAAGCCAAGCATACACACAAAATAAAAGTTCAACCTATTCTACAAATTCAAAGTACAAAAGAAGAAGAAACCTGGGTTGCCTCCCAATAGCGCTTGTTTAACGTCACAAGCTTGACCCAAACCTCATGGATCCACCAACATCATCACTGCAGAAAATTGCTCCACCTTTCCTCCCAAGTAATGCTTAAGCCTCTGCCCATTTACCACCCAACTTCGCTGCTGTCCATCATCATTTGGAATTTCCAATTCCACAGCTCCATTTGGGTATACACACTTTATTACAAACGGTCCCGACCATTTTGATTTTAACTTTCCAGGAAATAACTTCAACCTTGAATTGAACAATAACACCTGTTGCCCTGGATTGAAAACTCTCTTTATCAACTTCTTATCATGATAAAATTTTACTTTCTCTTTATAAATCCTAGAGGAGTCATATGCATGTAACCTCATCTCTTCAAGTTCTAACAATTGATTTCTTCGTTTGCTTTGAACTTCATGAGGATTAAAGTTTAAAAACTTCAAAGCCCACAAAGCCTTATGTTCCATCTCTACTGGCAAGTGACATGCTTTCCCATATACCATTTGAAAAGGTGATAATCCCATGGAGGTCTTCATAGCTGTCCTATAGGCCCAAAGTGCATCATCCAATTTATGTGACCAATCTTTTCGTGAAAAAGCAACTGTTTTTTCTAATATCCTTTTGATTTCTCTATTGGAGACTTCAGCTTGACCGTTTGTTTGTGGATGATAAGGTGCAACTACCTTATGCTTTACCCCGTAATGTTTAAGTACCTTGGCAAGCTAAACGTTACAAAAATGAGACCCCCCATCGCTAATAAGTACTCTAGGAGTTCCAAATCATGAGAAAATTTGTCTTTTCAAAAATTTAATCATCGTGTTAGCATCATTCTTTGAACATGCCAAAGCTTCAACCCATTTACTCAGATAATCCACAGCCACCAAAATATATTCATTATTAAATGATGGTTGAAAAGGACCAACAAAATCAATCCCCCAACAATCAAAAACCTCAACTTCCAAGATACCCTGTAACGGCATTTCATGTCATTTTGATATAGCCCCTGTCCGTTGACACTTGTCATAATTCCTAGCATGGTTGTGAGCATCTTCAAACAATGTAGGCCAATAAAATCCTGACTGCAAAATTTTTGCAGTCGTTCGCTCTCCATTATAGTGACCTCCATAAGGAGAATTATGACAATGCCAAAGGATTCGTTCTGCTTCTTCCTTTGTCAGACATCTTCTCAAAAGATTGTCTGCCCAAATCTTAAATAAATACGGATCATCCCATATAAACTGCTTAGCATCAAAATAAATTTTTTTTGCTCTATTGCCAACTTAGTTGCTCAGGAATAACACCTGCAGCTTTAAAATTAGCCATATCAGCAAACCATGGTCTCTCTTGAATATACAAAAGAGTTTCATCTGAAAAAGTCTCCCAGATTTCTTTCTCCTTGCTTTTTACTTCAGTGTTAACCCACCAGGATAAATGATCTGCAATTAAATTCTCACTTCCCTTTTTATCACGAATCTCTACATCAAACTCTTGTAACAAAAGGACCCACCTAATTAGCCGTGGCTTTGAATTTGGCTTTGTCAATAAGTACTTTATGGCTGCATGATCCGTATAAATTATCACTTTAGATCCAATAAAATAAGATCTAAATTCTTCATTTAACACCTTGCTAGCATAATAAATAGCATGAAATACCTTTTCTTTTCTTTGACCCAATACAACATCTATAGCATAATCACTGGCATCACACATAAGCTCAAAATCTTTATTCCAATCTGGAGCTACAATCACTAGAGCAGAAATCAAACTTTTCTTTAAGAAATCAAAAGCTTGCAAACACTCAGTGCTCATCTCAAATGGTGTATCCTTAACAAGCAGATTACTTAATGGCTTAGCAATCTTTGAAAAATCTTTAATGAATCTCCGATAAAACCCTGCATGACCTAAGAAACTCTGAATTCCCTTCACATTTGATGGTGGTGGAAGTTTTTCAATAATCTCCACCTTGGCCTTATCAACTTCAATTCCTCTGGCTGAAATCTTGTGTCCCAACACAATTCCTTCTGTAACCATAAAATGACATTTTTCCCAATTCAAAACAATATTCGTTTGAACACACATTTTAAGAACTGCATCCAAGTTAATTAAGCATCTTTGAAAAGAGTCTCCAAATACTGAAAAATCATCCATGAAGACTTCTATGCTTTTTTCCATGAATTCCGCAAAGATTGCTTGCATACACCTTTGAAATGTAGCAGGTGCATTACATAATCCAAATGGCATTTTCCTATAGGCGAATATACCAAAAGGACGGGTAAAGGCTGTTTTTTCTTGATCTTCAGGATCCACCACAATTTGATTATATCCAGAATAGCCGTCAAGGAAACAATAATATGTTTGTCCAGCCAGTCTTTCTAACATCTGGTCCATAAAGGGTAAAGGAAAATGATCCTTTCTGGTAGCTGTATTTAAATTTCTGTAGTCAATACACATACGCCATTCAGTAACTGTTCGTGTAGGAATTAATTCATTTTTCTTATTATGAATCATTGTCATTCCTCCTTTCTTTGGCACCACCTGAACCAGACTCACCCATTTGCTATCAGAAATTGGGTAAATGATACATGTTTCTAATAATTTCAACAATTCCTTTCTCACAACTTCCTTCATAACAGGATTCAATCTCCTCTGTGGTTGCGCTACTGGCCTATAATCATTCTCCATAAGAATCCTGTGCATACAATATGTGGGGCTTATGCCTTTAAGATCTGTAATTGACCAGCCTATAGCACCGCTATTTGCTTTTAGAATTTCCACCAATTTCTCTTCTTCATTAGGAGATAATGAAGTACTAATAATAACTAGTTTTCCTTCATTATTTTCCAAAAATACATATTTCAGATATGGTGGTAATTCTTTCAATTCAAGCTTACTTTCTTTCACTTTTTCTTCAAGATCAATTTTTTCAAAACTGGCTTCCTCTTTTACCTTTGTTGCTTCTAAATCACGGATACACTCTTCAATCATTTTCTCCTCCTCTTCATGTACATCTTCATGGTCATCAATGAGAGTTCTCTCTAATACACATGCATTTCGTATTCTCTTATCTTGCAACATACAAAGTTCTTCCATAATGTCTATTTGAAAACATGACTTATTATCCTTAGGATATGACATTGCATGGAAAACATCAAAATTTACCTCTTCATCCTAAACTCTAACCTTCAACTTACCATTCTCTACATCAATTAAAATCCTGACTGTCTTCATAAAAGGTCTTCCCAGAATCAAAGGTGCATCTCCATTTTCCTCCATCTCCATGACAATAAAATCTACTGGGAATAAAAATTTATCCACCTTTACTATCACATCTTCAGCCACTCCATATGGATATTTAAGCGACCTGTCTGCCAATTGAACAGTCATCCTCGTTGGTTTTAATTCTAATCCTCTGACCTTTTCAAACATGGAAAGAGGCATTAGATTAATACTAGCTCCCAAATTAATCAAAGCTTTTCCCACTTCTAACTCTCCAATGGTGCATGGAATGGTAAAGCTCCCTGGATCTTGCAATTTAGGAGGTAATTTCTTTTGTATGACTGCACTACAATCTCCTTGCACTTCAATAGTCTCCTTCTCGACATACTTCTTTTTTTAGTAAGAAGTTCCTTTAGAAATTTGGCATATGACGACATTTGTTGAAGTGCCTCAGAAAATGGTATGGTTATTTCCAGTTTCTTAAAAATCTCCATAAAATGCTCCAACTGTTTTTCTTTTTCTTTTCTTGAGTATGTATTTGGATAAGGCAATGGTTTAACATACTCCCTTTCTTTCTCAACCTCTTTTTCCTGATTATCACCCTCCTTTTTTTCTTTCTCTCTTTCTTTTTGATCACACTCTTTTTTTATGCTTTCTTTTTCAACTCTCCTCTCCTCCAACACTCTCCCGCTTCTGGTAATCATCTCACATGTTTCCTTTTTTCTACTTGATCAACATAAAATGTTGTATTATTCATAATTCTCTGAAAAATTTCTTCAGATTCTGCATTTCTTTGTATTTCAATAAATTGAGGCTGTTTTGAAACTCTTGATGGTGTTATCATCTCCTGTGGTAAAGTAGACAATTTCATAATGATTGTCTCCAATTGCTGAGCAATTATCTTGTTTTGCTCCATCATTACACTATGATCCTGTGATACTAAAGTTTTATGAACAAAAGCAGTGCTTTCACTATGTGTTTCCTCATTGTCTGCCATGTTCTCAATCAACGCATAAGCCTCGTCTTCAGTTTTTTTCATTATATCCCCTCCAGCTGCAGCATTTAAAACCATCTTTGATTGCATGTTTACCCCTCCAAGAAATGAAAGAACTATAGTTGTTTTATCAAATCCATGGACTGGGGTTTTCCTTAATAGGCTTTTAAACCTATCCCATGCTTGCCCAAGAGTCTCTTCCATGCCCTACTTGAATGACGATATTTCCAGCTTTCCTTGAATAACTTTGGACTGTGGAAAATATTTTTTTACGAATCTTGTAGCCACACTGTGCCGTGTGGTGAATGTTCCTTCAGGAAAGGAATTAAGCAACGCCTTAACATTGCCCGCTAATGAGAATGGGAACAAGCTAAGCTTTACTCGTTCATCTGATACACCTGCCATCTTCACAGTGTTGCAGATTTCACTAAATGTGGTCAAATGATCATACGGATTCTCATTTGACAACCGTGAAACTGGTTGCCTTGTACTAGGCGTATTAGTGCTGGATTCATCATCATGTTGGTCGTTTGATCCGTAGGCATGGCTATGCTGTTAAAGTGAAACGGACCTACAACATTAGATTGATCTGCCAATGTGCGTCTTGGAGGAAATTGTTCTGCCATCTCCCCTGTTCTTCTATCCGGTGAAGGTGACAATAATCTGCTAGGAGAAGGGAATAAATCCCTAGATGGGCGTCTGACTCTCCTTCTTCCCCTTGTCTCACTTAAGCCCTCAAGAAGAGGTTGGGTATTTTTCTTGCTCCTAGTATGTCTAGCCTCCTGTTGCATATACAAGAAACACAAACCCTAGTAGCACTTTTATTAAAAAAAAAACAAAATATATACAAATATCAACAATCAAGTAAAAATTAATCAATTTACACTACTCGAAAAAGTTAAACCAAGAGTCCCCGGCAACGGCGCCAAAAACTTGTTAAGACCCTGGCAAGTGTTGCAGATCGTTTCAAGTAATAATAATTGGTAAACCCAATATAATTCTTCCCAAAGGACTCTTAAGGCCTCATCTTTCGTGTAAACTAATCGTTTAAGACTTGAGAAAAGAAATTAATTTGAATGGTTAAATGCAAAACAAAAGTAAACATGCAAATGCAGTGATTCAATTGGCTTAAAGAAAATAAGGATGAATGGAGTTGTTGGGGTTTACAAGTTCATCTTATCCACCCTCATATATCTACTCTCCTTATTCACTTTTCTTATTTATCATATTGCCATGCAAACTTTCTTGGTCTACCCTTAACCCAATCCTTGGTGAAAAGAGCCTATTACTAATTACCGGTTTGCTATCCCTAGCCTCCCTTAATAATTAATAATGCATGATAAACAGAAGCAAAATACAATTGATCGTCCTACCCCTATCCCAAGGCGGTATTAGCATAATCAAGGAATTTTTCCCAGTTCATGACATTACTATACGTCCCCGTATCAATAAAGACAAACAACATATATCGAATGAGTTAAACGGTAAAAGTATTAAATACAGGTAAAGAACCCAACAATTGATAAATCAAGCATATGCAAGCATATAAAGTAAATAAGAATTTGGATATATGAGAGTTTCAAAAGATTACATTGTTCCCCAACAACCTAGGGTTTAGTTCACCATAATCATGGTGAATCTAGATGAAAATAATGAAAGAATGGAAAAGCAAACCCAAGATTTGATAAAGTCGAGCCTAAGCATCCAAGAAATCTTCTCCAAGGTGTGTGCAACAGCTCTGGACGTTTCTCTCTGCCAAAAGAAATACTTTTGGATTCGCACTAGGGCTATATATAAGCCAAAAAGATAACAGAAAGTTCTTAGAATCCAAAATATAAAAACAGACAACCGCCTAGGTGCCTAAATTGGCCGCTCAGCGGTTTGCCTCAACACACGCCACCGCCTAGGCGCCTAAAATGACCGCTGAGCGGTTCACAGACTCTTCTTTTCTTCCTTTTTCTCCTTCATTCTTGAGTCTATGACCTTCCTACTTCATTGCCATCTTCAATTTTCATCAAAAACCTGCAAAACAATGCAAAACAAGCATAATATCTCTAAAAACAACTTTTGACTCTCATGTAACACAACTTAAGAGTTTTACTTGATTTTAAGCTCACTTTAAGCTACAAAGGGTGTGATTTAATATCAAATTTATGCATGAAAATAACGGTTTTTAGACCGTTATCAGCGGGAGGCTAAAAAAGAAAATGTCGAATATCCAAAATATTTGACATATAACATGTGTTTTTTTTTTAATTTATACATCAAAGCCTAGTAGAATTTGACGTATCGTTTGTATTTTTAAACCAGAGAAGTTAAAAACTACTAGATTGTGAAAGACGTTCCGAGAATTCTATTCAGACATGGATTCTTCAGCATCATCATCAAGAAGAAAAGAGAAGGTTGCCCTGGTTACAAGAAACGTAAACCCATCTGCATGGATAAGTGATCAAGAGATCCGAGTAAAGTTTTTATACTGGAGACATTTAAAAACTGTAGTTCCTCACAAGTATCTGGACCTACAATTTTTCAAGAAAGAAGGTTTCCTTTTTCAAGAATGGATTGCATATCAAGGGCTTACTGATTTTGTCCAGATGAAAGGATATTGCTATCCAGATTTGGTAGAGGTTTTCTACACAAACCTGAGGGTTGTAAATGGGGTCATTCACTCAAGGGTCAAAGGTGTTAACATTACTATTGACGATAATGTTTGGTCAAATATTGCTAGTATGAAAGCTGAAGGTTTGGCTTCTCATATCCAATATTCTGAGTCAAACATGTGGCTAACAAAGAGAGTTATATATGTAAACAACTTAAGATATCCAGGAAGGTACAGGGTCGATAAGCAGTACCTATATGATGGCTTAAATAAGGAGGAGAAAATTATTTCTTATGTCCTGACTTGGCTACTGCTGCCTGAAAGATTAAACGAGGACAAAATGTCAACAGAAGATGTATTTCTGTTGAATGCTATCAAGACTAGAATCCCAACCAACTGGGTTGCGGTTCTAAAAGACCACATGATCGTTGCAGGAGATGATTATGCACACATATTGCCATATGGAGTATTTATCAGCAAGGTGCTGGAACTCCAAGGAGTAGATGTATCTGAAGAAGAAAGAATTGTGTGCAAAAGGTCACAAGAAATTGGTATACCAAGTCTGTCATCTATTAGGCTGAAAAGGACTGAGAGTAGATGGTTCTTCACTGATGAGCAAACTGTCGGAAGTCCACCTACTCATATATCCAAATTCTTATTTAGTTTATAAGTTTGCATATGCTTGATTTATCAATTGTTGGGTTCCTTACCTGTATTTAATGCTTTTACCGTTTAACTCATTCGGTAGATGTTGTTTGTCTTTATTGATACGGGGACGTACAATAATGTCATGAACTGGGGGGAATTCCTTGATTATACTAATATCGCCTAGGGATAGGGGTAGGACGATCAATTGTATTTTGCTTCCATTTATAATGCATTATTAATTACTAGGGGAGGCTAGGGATAGCAAGCCGGTAATTAGTAATAAACGCTTTTCACCAAGGGATTGGGTTAAGGGTAGACTAAGAAAGTTTGCATGGCAATATGATAAATAAGCAAATTAAAAAAGGAGAGTAGATATATGAGGGTGGATAAGATGAAATTGTAAACCCCAACAACTTCATTCATCCATATTTTCTTTAAGCCAATTGAATCACTGCATTTGCATGTTTATGTTTGTTTTGCATTTAACCATTCAAATTAATTTTTTTTTCAAGTCTTAAGTGATTAGTTTACACGAAAGATTAGGCCTTAACAGTCCTTTTGGGAAGAACGATATTGGGTTTACCAATTATATTACTTGATACAATCTGGTACACTTGCCAGAGTGTTAACAAGTTTTTGGCGCCATTGCCGGGGACTCTTGGTTTAACTTTTTCTAGTAGTGTAAATTGATTAACTTTGACTTGATTGTAGATATTTGTATATATTTTATTTTTTTTATATAAAAGTGCTACTAGGGTTTGTGTTTCTTTTGCATGCAACAGGAGACTAGACATACTAGAAGCAAGAAAAAAACCCAACCTCTTCTTGAAGGCATAAGCGAGACAAGGGGAAGAAGGAGAGTCAGATGTCCATCTAGGGATTTATTTCCTTCTCCTAGTAGATCATTATCACCTTTACCAGATAGAAGAACAAAAGATATGGCAGGACAACCTCCTCCAAGACGCACATTGGCAGATCAATCTAATGTTGTTGGTCAGTTCCACTTCAACAGCATAGCCATGCCTACGGATCAAACGACTAGCATGGTGATGAATCCAGTGCTTATGCACCTAGTACAAGACAACCAGTTTCACGACGTGTCAAATGAGAATCCATATGATCATTTGACAACGTTTAGTGAAATCTGCAATACTGTGAAGATGGCAAGTGTATCAGATGAACGAGTAAAGCTTAGCTTGTTCCCATTCTCATTGGCGGATAATGCTAAGGTGTGGCTTAATTCCTTTCCAGTAGGAACATTCATAACATGGGATAGTGTAGCTACAAGATTTGTTAAGAAATATTTTTCACAGTCCAAAGTTACTCAAGGAAAGCTGGAAATCTCATCATCCAAGCAGGGCATGGAAGAGACTTTTGGGCTAGCATGGGAGAGGTTTAAAAGCCTATTAAGGAAGACCCTAGTCCATGGATTTGATAAAACAACCATAGTTCTTGCATTCCTTGGAGGGGTAAACATGCAATCAAAGATGATGTTAAATGCTGCAGCCGGAGGGGACATAATGAAGAAGACTGAAGATGAGGCTCATGAGTTGATTGAGAATATGGCGGAAAATGAGGAAACACAGAGTGAAAGTACTTCTTTTGTTCAGAAAACTTTAGTATCACAGGATCATAGTGTAATGATGGATCAGAACAAGATAATTGCTCAGCAGTTGGAGACAATTATTCAGAAATTGTCTGCCTTACCACAAGAAATGATAACACCATCAAGAGTCTCAGAACAACCTCACTTTATGGCAGTACAGAGAAGTGCAGAATCTGAAGAAATTTTTCAGAGAATTATGACTAGCACAACATTTTATGTTGATCAAGTAGAGAAAAAGGAAACATGTGAGATGATTACCAGAAGTGGGAGAGTGTTGGGGGAGAGAAGATTTGAAAAAGAAGAGGCAGAAAAAGAAAGCATTGAAAAAAAAATGATAAAAAAAAGAAGAGGTTGAGAAAGAGAATGAGTATGTTAAATCGTTCCCTTACCCAAAGACATACTCAAGAAAGGAGAAGGAAAAGCAGTTTGAACGCTTTATGGAGATTTTTAAGAGGCTGGAAATAACCATACCGTTTTCTGATGCACTTCAGCAAATGCCATCATACGCCAAATTTCTAAAGGAACTTCTCATGAAAAAGAGGAAGTATGTCGAGAAGGAAAACATTGAAGTGCAAGGAGATTGTAGTGCAGCCATACAAAATAAATTACCTCCTAAATTGCAAGATCCAGGGAGCTTTACCATTCCATGCACCATTGGACAATTAGAAGTGGGAAAAACTTTGATTGATCTGGGAGCTAGCATTAATCTAATGCCTCTTTCCATGTTCAAAAAGATCAGAGGATTAGAACTAAAACCTACAAGGATGACTCTTCAATTGGCAGACAGATCTCTTAAATATCCATATGGAGTGGCTGAAGATGTGATAGTAAAGGTGGATAAATTTTTATTCTCGATAGATTTTGTTGTTATGGAGATAGAGGAAAATGGAGATGAACCTTTGATTCTTGGAAGACCTTTTATGAAGACAGCTAGGATTTTAATTGATGTAGAGAATGGTAAGTTGAAGTTCAGAGTACAGGATGAAGAGGTAAATTTTGATGTCTTTCAGGCAATGTCATATCCTAAAGATAGTAAGTCATGTTTTCAAATAGACATTGCGGAAGAACTTTGTATGTTGCAAGATAAGAGAATACGAAATGCATCCGTATTAAAGAGGACTCTCATTGATGACCATGAAGATGTATATGAAAAGGAAGATAAAATGATTGAAGATTGTATCCGTGATTTGGAAGCAACAAAGGAAACAAAGGAGGTCAGTTTTGAAAGAATTGATTTTAAAGAGAAAGTGAAAGAAAGCAAGCTTGAATTGAAAGAATTACCACCACATTTGAAATATGTATTTTTGGAAGATGATGTAGGAAAACCAGTTATTATTAGTACTTCATTATCTCCTAAAGAAGAAGAGAAATTGGTGGAAATTCTAAAAGCAAATAACGATGCTATAGGTTTGTCAATTGCAGATCTTAAAGGCATAAGCCCCACATATTGTATGCACAAGATTCTTATGGAGAATGATTATAGGTCGGTGGCTCAACCGTAGAGAAGATCGAATCATGTTATGAAGGAAGTCATGAGAAAGGAAGTGTTGAAATTACTAGAAGCAGGTATCATTTACCCAATCTCTGATAGCAAATGGGTAAGTCCAGTTCAGGTGGTGCCAAAGAAAGGAGGAATGACAGTGATTCATAATGAAAAACATGAATTAATTCCTACACGAACAGTTACTAGATGGCGGATGTGTATTGACTACAAAAAGTTAAATACAGCTACCAGAAAGGATCATTTTCCTTTACCTTTTATGGACCAGATGCTAGAAAGATTGGCTGGACAAGCGTACTATAACTTCCTTGATGGCTATTCTGGATATAATCAAATTGTGGTAGATCCTGAACATCAAGAAAAAACAGCCTTTACATGTCCTTTTGGTATATTCGCCTATAGGAAAATGCCATTTGGATTATGTAATGCACCTGCTACGTTTCAAAGGTGTATGCAAGCAATCTTTGCGGAATTCATGGAGAAAAGCATAGAAGTCTTCATGGATGATTTTTTAGTATTTGGAGATTCTTTTCAAAGATGCTTAATCAACCTGGATGCAGTTCTTAAAAGGTGTGTTCAAACGAATCTTGTTTTGAATTGGGAGAAATGTCATTTTATGGTTATAGAAGGAATTGCGTTGGGACACAAGATTTCAGCCAGAGGAATTGAATTTGATAAGGCCAAAGTGGAGGTTATTGAAAAACTTCCACCACCATCAAATGTGAAAGGAATTCGGAGTTTCTTAGGTCATGCTAGGTTCTATCGGAGATTCATTAAAGATTTTTCAAAGATTGCTAAGCCATTAAGTAATCTTCTTGTTAAGGATACACCATTTGAGATGAGCCCTGAATGTTTGCAAGCTTTTGACTTCCTAAAGATTTTGAATGTTTGCTCCAGTAATTATAGCTCCAGATTGGAATAAAGATTTTGAGCTTATGTGTGATGCCAGTGATTATGCTATAGGTGTTGTGTTGGGCCAAAGAAAAGAAAAGGTATTTCATGCTATTTATTATGCTAGTAAGGTATTAAATGAAGCGCAGCTAAATTATGCTACTATAGAAAAAGAATTTCTAGCTATAGTTTATGCACTGGAAAAATTTAGATCTTATTTTATTGGATCTAAAGTGATAATTTATACGGATCATGCGACTATAAAGTATTTATTGACAAAGCCAAACTCAAAGCCACGGCTAATAGGTGGGTGCTTTTGTTACAAGAGTTTGATGTAGAGATTCGTGATAAAAAGGGAAGTGAGAATTTAATTGCAGATCATTTATCGCGGTTGGTCAACACTGAAGTAACAAGCAAGGAGAAAGAAATCTGGGAGTCTTTTTCAGATGAAACTCTCTTGTACATTCAACAAAGGCCAAGGTTTGCTGATATGGCTAATTTTAAAGCTGCATGTGTTATTCCTAAGGGATTAAATTGGCAACAAAGAAAAAATTTTTATTCTGATGCTAAGGAGTTCATATGGGATGATCCGTATTTATTTAAGATTGGGGCAGACAATCTTTTGAGAAGATGTGTAACGAAGGAAGAAGCAAAAGGAATCCTTTGGCATTGTCATAATTCTCCTTACGGAGGTCATTATAAAGGAGAGCGAACGGCTGCAAATATTTTACAGTCAAGATTTTATTGGCCTACATTGTTTAAAGATGCTCACAATCATGCTAGGAATTGTGACAAGTGTCAACGGACAGGGGTTATATCAAAAAGACATGAGATGCCGTTACAAGGTATTTTGGAAGTTGAGGTTTTTGATTGTTGGGGGATTGATTTTGTTGGGCCTTTTCCACCATCATTTAATAATGAATATATTTTGGTGGTTGTTGATTATGTGAGTAAATGGGTTGAAGCTTTGGCATGTCCAAAGAATGATGCTAACACGGTGATTAAATTCTTGAAGAGGCAAATTTTTTCACGTTTTGGAACCCCTAGAGTACTTATGAGTGATGGGGGGTCTCATTTTTGCAATGTTCAGCTATCTAAGGTGCTTAAACATTATGGCGTGAAACATAAGGTAGCTGCACCTTATCATCCACAAACAAATGGTCAAGCTGAAGTCTCTAACAGGGAAATCAAGAGGATATTAGAGAAGACAGTTGCTTTTTCACGAAAAGATTGGTCACATAAATTGGATGATGCACTTTGGGCGCATAAGACAGCTATGAAGACCTCCATGGGATTATCACCTTTTCAAATGGTATATGGGAAAGCATGTCATTTGCCAGTAGAGATGGAACATAAGGCTTTGTGGGCTTAGAAAGTTTTAAATTTTAACCCTCATGAAGTGATAACGGTCTCAAAACCGTTATTTTCATGCATAAATTTGATATTAAAACACACCCTTTGTAGCTTAAAATGAGCTTAGAATCAAGTAAAACTCTTAAGTTGTGTTACATGAGAGTCAAAAGTTGGTTTTAGAGATATTATGCTTGTTTTGCATTGTTTTGCAGGATTTTTGATGAAAATGGAAGATGGCAATGAAGTAGGAA
The DNA here is from genome assembly GCA_027742785.1 of Vigna reflexopilosa. Taxonomy (NCBI): domain Eukaryota; kingdom Viridiplantae; phylum Streptophyta; class Magnoliopsida; order Fabales; family Fabaceae; genus Vigna; species Vigna reflexopilosa. The sequence goes on from CM050918.1 coordinate 22,432,625, forward strand.
GGTCATAGACTCAAGAATGAAGGAGAAAAAGGAAGAAAAGAAGAGTCCTAGTGCAAGGAAAAGTTGTTGTTTGGCGCCCAGGCGGTGACGCTGAGCGTCCAGAGCGACAAGAGGCAAACCGCTCAGCGGCCAATTTAGGCGCCTGGGCGGTTGTCTGTTTTTATATTCTGTTATCTTTTTGGCTTATATATAGCCCTAGTACGAATCCAAGTGTAATTCTTTTGGCAAAGAACAAAGTCCACAACACCTTTACACCTTTGGAGGAGATTTCTTGGATGCTTAGGCTCCATTTTATCAATTCTAGGGTTTGCTTTTCCATTCTTCCATTTCGATCATCTAGATTCACCATGATTATGGTGAACTAAACCCTTTGTTGTTGGGGAACAATGTAATCTTTTGAAACTCTCATATATTGAAATTCTTGTTTACTTTATATGCTTGCATATGCTTGATTTATCAATTATTGGGTTCTTTACCTTTGCTTAATGCTTCTACAGTTTAGCTCATTCGGTAGATGTTGTTTGTCTTTATTGATACGGGGACGTACGGTAATGTCATAAACTGGGGAGAATTCCTTGATTATGTTATTACCGCCTAAGGATAGGGGTAGGACGATCAATTGTATTTTGCTTCCGCTCATTATACATTATTAGTTACTAGGGGAGGCTAGGGATAGCAAGCCGATAATTAGTAATAGGCTCTTTTCACCAAGGGATTGGGTTAAGGGTACACCAAGAAAGTTTGCATGGCAATATGATAAATAAGCAAAGTAAATAAGAAGAGTAGATATTTGAGGGCGGATAAGATGAAATTGTAAACCCCAACAACCTCATTTATTCATAGTTTCTCTTTGTCAATTGAATTCCTGCATTTGCATGTTTATTTTTGTTTTGCATTTGAAACCATCAAAATTATTTTCTTTTCTCAAGTCTTAAACGATTAGTTTACACGAAAGATGAGGCCTTAAGAGTCCTCTGGGAAGAACGATATTGGGATTACCGATTTTTATTACTTGATATGATCTGGTACACTTGCCAGGGGTTTAACATGTTTTTGGCGCCGTTACTTGGGACTCTTAGTTTAACTTTTTCGAGTAGTGAAAATTGATTAATTTTGACTTGATTTTTAATATTTGTATACATATATATATATATATATATATATATATATATATATATGTTACTAAAAGTGCTACTAGGGTTTGTGTTTCTTGTACATGCAACAGGAGGCTAGACATACTAGGACCAAGAAAAATACCCAACCTCTTCTTAACGACTTAAGTGAGACAAGGGGAAGGAGGAGAGTCAGACGCCCATCTAGGGATTTATTCCCTTCTCCTAGCAGATTATTGTCACCTTCACCAGATAGAAGAACAGGGGAGATGGCACAACAATTTCCTCCAAGACGCACATTGGCAGATTAGTCTAATGGTGTAGGTCCTTTTCACTTTAACAGCATAGCCATGCCTACGGATCAAACGACCAACATGGTGATGAATCTAGCACTAGTACACCTAGTACAAGGCAATCAGTTTCGCGGTTTGTAAAATGAGAATTCGTATGATCATTTGACCACGTTTAGTGAAATCTGCAACACTATAAAGATGGCAGGTGTATCAGATGAACGAGTAAAGCTTAGCTTTTTCCCATTCTCATTAGTGGGCAATGCTAAGGCGTGGCTTAATTCTTTTCCTGAAGGAACATTCACCACATGGGAGACTATGGCTACAAAGTTTGTTACTAAATATTTTCCACAGTCCTTAGTTACTCAAGGGAAGCTGGAAATTTCATCATTCAAGTAGGGTATGGAAGAGACTTTAGGTCAAGCATGGGAGAGATTTAAGGGCTTGCAGAGAAAGATGCCAACCCATGGTTTTGACAAAACCACCTTGATTCTTGAATACCTTGGAGGATTGAACACTCAGTCAATGATGATGCTGGATGCCTCAGTTGGAGGCAATGTTAAACAAAAGACTGAAGATGAAGCATATGAATTGATAGAAAATATGGCTGCTAATGAGCAAGAAAATTACAGTGAAAGAGGCATACCTACACAAAAGAGAGCAGTTTTGCACTTGCTTGCAGATGATGCTATGCTATCTCAGAATCATCTTCTGACTCAAAAGCTAGATAATTTAACGAAGATTCTCTCAGAACTTCCTAAGGAGATTCATAATGTTTCTCAAACACAGCAGCTGTGTGATTTCTGTGGTGGTGACCATATCAATGGTCAATGTGCTTTGCCTGAAGAGATGCAGCAAGAAGCTAATTTTATGGGAAATCAGTTTCAAAATACCTACCAAGGTAATGCCAAACAAGGTTGGAAGAATCATCCAAGTATTAATCAGGCATCGAATTTCCCATCAGGGCAAACAGGGGGTTTCAGGCAGCAGCAACCTTCACCTCTGTGGCAGCAGGTCACCCACTTGACAGAGGTTGTCAGAGACTTAAATGATAGATTTGATAAATTCTTGAAGGTTTATGAGTCCAATCAAGCAGGTAATCAAGCCAGCATCAGATCTTTAGAGATGCAAGTCGGGCAGTTGTCAAAAAGGGAAGATACCACTGAGAAACACCAATTTAGGGCTAACACTGATGTTAAACCTAAAGAGGAATGTAAAGTTGTTGTTACAAGAAGTAAGTGAAAAGTTCAAAGGGAAGTTGTGGAGATTGGAAGCAGTGATGAGGAAGAGGAAAAAAGAGAAGTCATTGAAATAAGCAACAGTGAAGGTGAGAGAGAAGAGGAAGAAAAATTCAGTCACAATGGACCATTTATAGAAAACCAAGTGACTGTGGTGCCTTCTGTAATCCAACAAATTCCTGCAAGGATGAAATTTTATCTCAAAGATATGATAGATTTGGATACAGATGAAGATGAGCAAGAATTTGAAGTTCAACCTCCAAAAAGGAATTATCCTCCTAAGGTAAAAGATCCAGGTTGTTTGACACTTTCATGTATTATAAATGATTTTGAGGTAGAAGGAGCCATGATAGACTCTGGATCCAGCATTAATATGATGCCTAGACGGTTCTTAAGAAAGATTGGAGGGTTGACATTAAAACCGTCTAACCTTACTGTGACGGTGGCAGATGGTTCCAGTAAAAAGACACTAGGTATGGTGGAAGATGTGGTTGTGCTTGTGGAGCAGCTGGAGTTTTTGGATTACTTTCTAGGTATGGGCATTGAAGATGATGAGAGGATTCCAATTATTCTTGGAAGACCTTTCATTGCTATGTCTAAAATGCTCAATAGTGCCTATGATGGAAGAATCATGATGCGAGATAAGAAGAATGTGCTCTTACATACTAGTTCTAAAGGGAACAATATTAGAATAAAGAAAAGATCCAGATTCAGAAAGTCAAGAAGAGAAACTGGATTAGAAGAAAGCATGACAGGTACCAATTCTAACAGTTGTAATGTTTTACAGGTACCTAAAAATGGGGAGGTTGATAAAGGAGGAATAATTCACTCAGAAGATATACCACTTCCACGAGGCTCAAAGGTAAGATTCAAGAAAAGGAAGTGGATTGTTGAAAATATCAAAGAAGATGGCAAGATACAGATCAGAAAACCATTTACTAGAGCCATTAAAAGAGTGGATAGAAGGCAACTAATGAGTTGGGAGGATTAAGATCCCAACTGGGATGGAAAGATTTAAAGATATTTAATTTTATCCCATTTGTTGTAGAACAATTTTTAGAATAGGTTTATTCTGGTTATGTAAGTTGATGGATTTTTAAATATTTTTTGGGTAGCATCTACTGAGGGATGCTAAATTTTTATGTGTCCACTGAAGGATACAGGAAGGTACACCCACTGATGGGTGTTGGTAAGATTCGCACTTACTGATGAGTGTTAAACAGGTTTGGGTCAGGCTCGTGACGTTAAACAAGCACTATTGGGAGGCAACCCAGGTTTCTTTTTCTTTTGTACTTTGAATTTGTAGAATAGGTTGAACTTTTATTTTGTGTTTATTCTTGGCTTGTACAATGGTTCTGATGGTAGTATTAAAATGCATGACAAGTATTTGATAATGATTGAATGTGGTTGACTGAGAATGTATGTGTATTGATATCCAGTTAAATGATTCACTAATTATATGAACAAATGTATTGTGGTTTCATGATTGTGATTGTGATGCTAAGTAGGATAAATGAATGATGTGAGAGAGAGCATGTGTGTGAGGTTTTGAGCTCCAGAGTTCTTACTGATATATGTATTATTCACAGGGAATCATGAATGATATTGCCTTAGTCTTGATAATTGATTGATTTGCATGCTTATGTTATATAATCAAGGCCATGTTTGGAAGCCCTTATCTAGCCAAAATTTCACCCAAGAAGTTAAAATTTTATACCCTTTTTGAACCTTGGCCTTAAATAGGATGAGAACCCTTGATTTGAAATTATTTATCTTGAGTAGGGATTGAGAATAATCTTATGTGATGAAAAGGTTTAAGTTTGGGGTTGTATGGGGAAAATTGAAAGGCAAAAGAAGAGCATTGAGTTTAAGTATTGAAAAGAAAAATGCATGAGTAAAGAAGAAAAGGAAAAAGTAAAAGCATGAAAAAGGAACTCAATGCAAATTTGATAAAAAGGGAAGAAGTTGGGAATAAAGGAGTTTGGTGATAGGGAGAGTTTAAACTTGAATCTTTTCAATGATGAAATAGCTCTCTTAACTCAAGGATTTTACAATCTAGAAAAACCAAATTTTCTTGATAGCCTAGCCTCATTATAAGCCTTGGAAAAGTCCTTGTGATGGTATTTGCATGTAAGGATTTTTTTGTTTTAGATACATGGCAATATTGTTTTATGTGACATGTGAATAGTAAAGAATGGAGTGATTCCTTAAACACTTGAGTGATTGAGTGAAACACTTGCTTGGTAAGAATTGTTGAAATCCAGGTTTACATCTATGCTTAGTGGATTGATCATTCATGAATAAAACATCTGTTGGGAAATATTGAAGTAGGTGAACTAGATTGGATTGAAAGCATGCTTGCATTTTGGTATGATTCCACTGAAAATCTGAATTGGAAAATAACTTGTCATGAAGAAAAGGGTTTTGAAAAGTCTAGAACTATTTGATGAAAAATTGGAAGGCCAAGTCTTGTTTTGTTTTGCTTGAGGACAAGCAAAGTTTTAAGTTTGGCGTTGTGATAACGGTCTCAAAACCGTTATTTTCATGCATAAATTTTATATTAAATCACACCCTTTGTAGCTTAAAATGAGCTTAGAATCAAGTAAAACTCTTAAGTTGTCTTACATGAGAGTCAAAAGTTATTTTTAGAGATATTATGCTTATTTTGCATTGTTGTGCAGGTTTTCTGATGAAAATTGAAGATGGCAATGAAGTAGGAAGGTCATAGACTCAAGAATGAAGGAGAAAAAGGAAGAAAAGAAGAGTCTGTGAACCGCTCAGCGGTAAATTCCACCGCGGAGTGTCCTAGTGCAAGGAAAAGTTGTTGTCTGGCGCCCAGGCGATGACGCTGAGCATCCAGAGCGACAAGAGGCAAACCGCTCAGCGGTCATTTTAGGCACCTGGGCGGTGGCGTGTGTTAAGGCAAACCGCTCAGCGGTTATTTTAGGCACTTTGGCAGTTGTCTGTTTTTATATTTTGGATTCTGATATCATTCTATTATCTTTTTGGCATATATATAGCCCTAGTGCGAATCCAAATGTAATGCTTTTGGCAGAGAACAAAGTCCACAGTTGCTTTACACCTTTTGAGGAGATTTCTTGGATGCTTAGGCTCCATTTTATCAATTATGGGGTTTGCTTTTCCATTCTTCCATTTAGATCATCTAGATTCACCATGATTATGGTGAACTAAACCCTTTGTTGTTGGGGAACAATGTAATCTTTTGAAACTCTCATATATTGAAATTCTTGTTTACTTTATATGCTTGCATATGCTTGATTTATCAATTGTTGGGTTCTTTACCTTTGCTTAATGCTTTTACCGTTTAACTCATTCGGTAGATGTTCTTTGTCTTTACTGATACGGGGACGTACATTAATGTCATGAACTGGGGAGAATTCCTTGATTATGTTTATACCGCCTAAGGATAGGGGTAGGACGATCAATTGTATTTTGCTTCCGCTCATTATGCATTATTAGTTACTAGGGGAGGCTAGGGATAGCAAGGCAGTAATTAGTAATAGGCTCTTTTCACCAAGGGATTGGGTTAAGGGTACACCAAGAAAGTTTGCATGGCAATATGATAAATAAGCAAAGTAAATAAGAAAAGGAGATATATGAGGGTGGATAAGATTAAATTGTAAATCCCAACAACCTCATTCATTCATAGTTTCTCTTAGTTAATTGAATTCTTGCATTTGCATGTTTATTTCTGCTTTGCATTCAAACCATTCAAATTATTTTCTTTTACTCAAGTCTTAAACAATTTGTTTACACGAAAGATAAGGCCTTAAGAGTCCTCTGGGAAGAACGATATTGGGATTACCGATTATTATTACTTGATACGATATGGTACACTTGCCAGGGGTTTAACAGCAAACATGGTTGTTTATTAATCATGGTTGTGCATAATCAAAAAAGAGGGAGATTATTGAGATTGTTGACAACACAATATCTATATCACTCTGGTTTTTTATGATGACAACACATTTTTAATAACACATGTATTGTAATGTGTTACATGTTCCAATCTTTAATATTGAATGTTATCTTGATGAACATGTTTGTGTGAAATATGATATATGAATGCATATTCACTATTATGATATATGTGACATCTGTTGTGATTGCATTACATATGTTTTGGAAAAGGAAAACCGCATGTACTTTTATGAACTTAGATTGTGCGGTGTTAGCACTCTAGCAAGTGTACCAGATCGTATCAAGTAATAATAGACAATAAGTCCAGATATCGTTTCCCAAGGGACTCTTAGGCCTAAACATTTATGTGAATTGATTTCATCAAACATGAATGGAAATTGAAGTTAGGGTTTGTAATGCTAAACGAAAATAAAGTTGCAAATGCAAAAGCTTGATCAATTGACAAATAAAGATATGAATGAATGGAGTTGTTGGGGTTTACGGTTTCATCCTAATCCACCCTCCTATATCTACTATTCTTATTAAATTCAACTTTATTATCAATGTTCATGCAACTTTCTAATTTACTCTAAACCCGATCTCTCGGCGAAAAAAGCCTATTACTATAATTACTAGTTTACTATCTCTAGTCTCCCTAGTAATTACTAATGCATTAATGACAGAAGCTTAAAGGAATTGACCGTCCTATTCCTATCTCTAGGCAATATTTCATAATCAAGAGAACTGCCTTTTATGCAATTCCCCTCTCTCATGCAACACTCAATACCTATTATGCAAATAAAACAGAGTTAAAAAATAAAAATAAAAATCAACTGGGTTGCCTCCCAGGTAGCGCTTGTTTAACGTCACGAGCTTGACCCAAACCTTCTTGCACCTGTCAGTAAGTACATACCTTTCCAACACCTTTCAGTAGGTGTGCTTACCTGTATCCTTTAGTAGATACATAAAATTTTTAGCTTCCCTCAGAAGAAGTTACCCAATACACAAAAATTTAAAAATTGTTCATAATTACATCACCAAGATTTTAAAACATGAATTACAAAAATATTGTTCTTGGATCACTAAGGTGCCTCCCAATAAGCGCTCTTTTAACGTCATTAGCTTGACTCGGTAAAGCTCACGTATTTTCTTCAATGTTGATGTTTTCATCACACTAACTCATCAATTTCCTTCTATCCACCTTCTCGATTTTTCTGGAGTATGAATCTTCAATTTCTACTATTCCTTTCTTTCTACGCTTTTTCACCATTCACTCCTTCTTCTTGTCTTTCACCCCTAAACCAGATTGGAATGGTGCATCCTCCAAGTGGATTGTGCCTCCTTTATCAACATCTTCATCTTTTGGTACCTGCAAAATATTACAGTTATTATTGTTAGCACCTTTAAATCCTCCAACTGCAGCATCTTTCCTTGAAGCTTTATATTTGGCCCTCTTTTGTATTCGTGTAAGCTTTTATTTAGAGCCAGTATATATCAACTTATTTTCTTGGTCCCTCAACATAACTGTCTCGTCATAGACACTCATAATCACTTTGGCAGTTTTCATAAAAGGCCTTCCAAGAATCAACGAAATCCTCTCATCGGCCTCCATATCCATGACTACAAAATCAACCAAGAATTCAAGATGCTCAACAAGAATGACCACATCCTCCACCACACCATAAGGTCTCTTAGAAGATCCATCTGCCACCATCACAGTAAGATTAGATGGTTTCAATGTTAGCCCTCTAATTTTCTTCAGAAAAAATAAAGGCATCATATTAATACTAGACCTAGAATCTAGCATAGCTCTCCCTACATCCACATCTCCAATAGTGCATGGAAGAGTAATACTTCATGGATCCTTCATCTTAGGCGATGCTTCCTCTTCTTAGAACGATTACAACCTCCATGTTTATCAAATTCCTCCTCTTCAAGATCTATGACTTCTCCAAGGTAATACTTTATACGCTTGGAATAAACAGGAAGTTGGTGAACTACTTCAGTTGAAGGCATATTGATTTTCACCTGATTAAAAATCTCTCTAAATTACCCACAATCACTCTCATTTTCTCTATATTTTTCTTTTTCAAAATATTTTTCTCTCATCTCCTCTTCCTCATCCTCACTACTCTCTAACTCAATAATTTCAAAAAAAATTTCTCTCATTTCCTCTTCCTCCTCCTCAATACTATCTATCTCAATTATTTCTTCTTCCGCTCTTCTCTCACTCATGCTCACCACAACTTTGCATTCTTCTTTAGGGTTAACATCAGTATTAAGCCTAAATTGATTCTTTTATATGACTTCCACCCTTTTTGCTAGCTGCCCAATTTGCATCTCCAAGGTCCTAAAATTAGCTTCATGACTCGTATAATAAGAATCATACACTTTGAAGAATTTATCAAATTTCTCATCCATGCTTTTCACATGGTCAGTCAAACTAGCCACTTGTTGCCATAAGGGTGGTTGTTGTGGTTTGTTGAAGAAGCCTCCATTATGTCCAGACGAATTACTCTGGCTTTGACCAATACTAGGGTGATTCTTCCAACCTTGGTTATAGTTAGCTTGGTTAGAGTTACCCTAACGGTACTGGAACTGGTTACCCATATAGTTAACTTCTTCTTGTGCCTCATTAGGGACGGCACATTTACCATTAATATGGTCACCACCACAAGAATCACAGAGTTGTTGTGCTAATGAAACATTCCTTATCTCCTTCAGAAGTTGAGCAATAATCTTTGATAAAATTTCTAGTTGTTGAGTAAGGAGTTTATTCTGAGTTAGTATTGCATCTTCAGCAGGCAGATGGAGAACTCCCCTCTTTTGAATTATTGTGCCCCTTTCACTATAAGTTTCTTGCTCATTTGCAGCCATGCTTTCAATCAGATCATAGGCCTCATCCTCAGTCTTTTTTTTAATATCGCCTCCAGCTGAAGCGTCTAACATCATTTTAGACTGTGTATTAAGGCCTCCAAGGACTACAAGAACCAAAGTTGTCTTATCAAACCCATGTGCATGTGTCTTTCTCTTTAATCCTTTGAATCTTTCCCATGCCTGCCCGAGAGTTTCCTCCATACCCTGTCTAAAGGAAGAGATCTCCAACTTTCCTTGGTTGACTCTTGACTGTGGAAAGTATTTACTTAGGAATTTAGACGCTACAGTCTCCCACATAGTAAAGCTTCCTTCTCGGAAAGAATTCAACCATAACTTAGCATTGCCTCCTAGTGAGAAAGGAAACAAGCTGAGTTTTATCCTGTCATCTGATACTCCATTCATCTTCACTGTGTTACATATCTCGTTGAACATTGTGAGATGATCGTATGGATTCTCATTCGACAGTCCATGAAATTGGTTACTCTGCACCAGGTGAATTAACGCATGATTCATCACCATGTTTATTGTGTTGTCCCTTGGCATGGCAATACTATTAAAGTGTAGAGGGCTGATAACGATTTAAAAACCATTATTTTCATGCTTAAATTGATATCAAAATACACCCTTTATGGCTTAGAATGAGCTTAGAATCAAGTAAAACACTTACGTTGAGTCATTTAAGAGTCAAAAGCTGTTTTTAGAGATATTATGCTTGTTTCGCATTGTTTTGTAGGGTTTTGATGAAAATTAAGGATGGAATTGAAGAAGGAAGGTCTTAGACTCAAGGAAGAAAAAGAAAAATGAAGTAAAGAAGAGTCTATGCACCGCTGAGAGTCTAGAGCGATTAGAGGCAAATGCATCGTTGAGCGCCATAATTCGAGGGAAAGCCACTGTCTGGCGCCCAGGCGGTGACGCTGAGAGTCTAGAGCGATTAGAGGCAAACCGCTCAGTGGTAAAACTGACCGCTGAGCGGTGGCCCGGCTAGAGGGAAATCGTTGAGCGGTAAAATATGACGTTGAGCGGTGGTCTGCTGGGCTTGGGCCTAAATTTTGTTAGTTTTCTTTGTTATATATAGCCCAGTGCGATTGGAGAATTATTCTTTTTGCAGAAAAGGACGTCCAGAACTATTTTACACTCCTTGCAAAAGATTTCTTGGATTCTTAGGCTCCATTTTATCCAATCTAGGGTTTGCTTTTCCATTCTTTCATTGTATTTCACCTAGTTTCACCATGTCAATGGTGAACTAAACCCTTTGTTGTTGGGGAACAATGTAATCTTTTGAAACTCTCTTATATTGAAATTCTTGTTTTATTCATATGCTTGCATATGCTGTTATTATCAATTGTTGGGTTCTTTATCTATGCTCTATGCTATTATCGTTTAACTCATTCGATAAATAGATGTTTTCCTTTGTCGATACGAGCACGTACGCGGAAGTCATGAACTGATAGGGAATTCCTTGATTAAGCAATTCCACCTAGGGATAGAGGGTAGGATGAAAAATTGTATTTTGCTTCTGTGGTACTTGCATTACTAGTTACTAGGGGAGACTAGGGATAGTAAGCGAGTAACTAGTAGTAGGCTCTTCTCGCCGAGGGATCGGGTTTAGGGTAGACTAAGAAAGTTTGCATGACAATTGGATAATAAAGCGAATTTAATAAGAAGAGTAGATATAAGAGAGTGGATAAGATGAAATTGTTAACGCCAACAACTCCATTCATCCATACCTTTTTCTTACCAATTGAATCACTTGCATTTGCATGTTTACTTTTAGTTCTTTGCATTCAACCACAAGTTAATTTTCTTTCAAGTCTTATAAGATTAATTTACACGAAAGATAAGGCCTAAGAGTCCTTTGGGAGAACGATATTGGGTTTACCAATTATATTACTTGATACGATCTCGTACACTTGCCAAGGACTTAACAAGTTTTTGGCGCCGTTGCCGGGGACTCGTGGTTTAACTTATCTAGTAGTGTAAATTGATTAAATTTGACTTGATTTTATGTTTGTTTTTATTTTTGTTCTAATAAATGTTTTCTAGGGTTTTGTGCCTAATGTTTGCAGGATGCAGTACGGACGAGAATTTGACTATATGGGCACTCAATTCTATAAAAATGATTTCAACCACTGGTGGGAGCCTCATTCAAACATGAATCAAAGCCAATTTGGGCAACAATTCTCTACGCCAAGAGAAACGTTGGGGGAAGCTGAACAACGTTTACGACAGAAACAATCTTTTATACCAAGAGAAACGTTATAGGAAGCTGAACAACGCTTACTGAAGAAACAATTCTCTTTGCAGAAAGAAACGTTGGGGGAAGCCGAACAACGTTTACAACAAAAACAATCTTCTGTACGAAGAGAAACATTGGGGGAAGCTGAGGAACGTTTATGGTACGAACAACTCTCTTGCATGATGAAGTCTCTGGGTATTATTAGGGTTAATACTGAAGTTAACCCTAAAGAGGAATGTCAAGTCACTATCTTTGAAAATGATAAGGTTGTCGAGGAGGAGAAGGTAGAGGAAGAAGAGATAGAGATATATGAGGAGAAAATAGGTGAGGAAAAGATAGAAAGAGATGATGAGAAAATAGAGGAAGAAAAGAGACAAGAGATAAAAACAGAAAAGGTTGTTGATGAGGACAAGATAGAGATAAAAGAGGAAAAGATAGAGGAAAAAGAAATTGAAAAGTTGAGTGAGGAAGATAAAGATGATGAGAGAGAGAAAGAAGTGGTTGAGAGAAAAGAAAAAAAGAGAAAATGTGTGAAAATAAAGAAAAAAATAAGAGAAAAAAAAAGAGAAAATTGAGAGAAAAGAGAAGGAAGAAAAAAAGGAAGAGAGGAAAGGAGAAAAGATTATATGAAAAACCCTTTCCTTGTCCAAAAAAGTATCATAGGATGGAAAAGAGGTTTAAGTGCTTTATGGAGATCTTCAAGAAATTGGAGATTAAAGTTCCTATGATTGATACATGGAAACAGGTGCTTGGTTCGATCAACTTTTTGAAGAGATTCAGTAGGAAGAAGAAAAAGAAAAGAATATCAAGTAAGAAGAATATCAACACCTACTAATCGGTGTTTGCTGGGGGTCATCCCAATTGTTGTAATATATTAGTTTTATTTTATTTTGGACATGTAATTCTTGGATTTTTAAACAATTTTTGGGTAGCATTTACTGAGGGATGCTAATTTTTATGTATCCACTGAAGGATACCAGGAAGGTACACCTACTCATGGGTGTTGGTAAGGATTGCACTTACTGATGAGTGCTGGACAGGTTTGGGTCAGGCTCGTGACGTTAAACAAGCGGTACTTGGGAGGCAACCCAGTTGATTATTTGTTTGTTTTTAAACTCTGTCTTAAGTGCATTATATGTTTGCATGTGCATTTGAGAGGGGAAAGGCATGAAATTGAAAATTTGAAGTTTAAAATCAGGTGCTACAGGGTGGAATCATGCAAAAGCAAGCAAACAAGAGTGGGAGAAAAATTACCGCCCACCGTTGAGCGGTGCATTTTACCGCTGAGTGGTGATGGCGAATACCTAGCTCGGGCTTTCAAAAGCTGAGCGCTTTTAGGTTTTCTGCACTTTGAAACCTCTTCTTTGCAGTTCGCCCAAGCGGTCTCCTTAAGCCCTAGCACCTAATTTACACCTTCAAAGGATTTCCAAAGAGATTTCCTCACTTTTTCTTATCACTCATTCATAAAAACCTCATTTTATACCATTCTCTTGTCAAAGTTTGGGGTTTTTGTTGAGGGATTGTGCATTCAAGAGGCATTCATCATAAATTAGGAGGAAGTTTAGCAAGCATCTAGTCTCTCCACTCAAGTAAGTTGTGCAATTTCATTCTTAGCGTTTCCAAATTTGAAATTTGACGAAGAACATGCTTAGGAACATGATAAATTAGGGCTTTTGATTTCTACGCATGATTTGATGAAATAGGAACTGTTTGAACCGATTAAATTGCATGAATTTGGTCTGGATTGATGAAATTAGTGTGAGAGTGGAGAATAGGGTGATTTAGAAAAGGTTTTTGAAAAACCTTAGTCACCACCGCTGAGCGGTCTACTTGGACGCTGAGCGGTGGCGCGGCTTGAGGCAAACCGCTAAGCGGTCTTCTTTGACTCTGAGCGGTTTGCTGTAGATTTTGTAGGATGCTTGATTTTTTTTATGCAGGGACGCTGACGGGCGCTGTTTTTCCCTCGATATTGGACTGTGATTGGTTTGGAATCTGATTGATGATGTACTAACCTCTAATGATGAATTCCTGTGGTCTTTTGAACTTTATTTTATGTAGGAATGTCATCATCATTGAGAAGGGTGAAAACTCTTGGCAACAAAAGGAAGGAACCTGAGAGGCCAAGAAGATTCTATTCTCCAAGGTTCCTCTCCAGGAAACATGAGGAACACTATGTGATAGTGCAGGAGAGGAGATTGCTGATGGAGAGGAAGGCCACTTTTATCCAAGATTTGGCTCCTGAATTTGGAGTAGAGATCATGAGGAGAGATTGGGAAAGGCTGGCCACATATCCTACATCAGCCAGCATTGAATTGGTTAAGGAGTTCTATACAAATGCCTTGACTAGAGGAGGAGTAACGGCTGAAAGATACATGAGCTCTGTGAGGGGGCAGACCATCAGGTATGACCCTGACACTATTAATAGCTTTTTGGGCATTGAATGGCCAGGTGAACAGTGCCAGTATGCAGCACTTGTTGGGGGGTTCAAAGACATAGCAGACATTGATAGGGTTATGTCCCTTCTTGGAAGGCATTTTCAGAACAACCCTAATGGAGTGCCTGTCAACGTAAAGAGGGCAGATTTAACGCCTTTGGCGAAATAATGGATGGCGTTCACTCATGCCAAAATTCAGCCGTGCTCCCATGTTTCCGACATCACTATGCATCGGATCATCTTCATCTACTGCATGTTGAGGCAGTTCGATGTGAACGTCGGGAAGGTCATTGCCGACGAGATTCAGAGTTGCCCTACTACTCTGAGTAGCAGGAGACTGCTGGGACATCCGTCCCTGATTACCTTTTTCTGTCAGCAGGCTAGGGTGGATACTACAGTTCCACCATATGAGAGGCCTAAGAAGGCCATAAACGCTGCCTATTATCAACAGTACTGTGAGGAAGAGGAGGCAGCCGGAGCACCTAGGAGACGTCCTAGGAGAGCAGCAGCACAGCAGGAACATGTACATGCAGATGCACCGGCACAGCACGCCGAGCCATTCCAAAGAGGGACATGTATATGTCCATGGTAAAGGCTAGGATGCAAGCTCTTCGCAGAGGGCAGATAGCCACTGCTGCGATGATAGTAGGGCTGTACAATCAGCCACCAGTGTACAAGTGGACCATGGACGAGTTTCATGGAGCTATGGCTTGGCCTCAGGAGCCGGCACAGGGCAGCGGGTCTGGAGCAGCTGAAGCACAAGGCATGGATGAGGATGACGATGAAGATAACTTTGAAGATGCTGATGATGGAGACCAGGAGGATTTAGATGAGGACATGGATTTGTTGGTACAATCGGTATCGTTCGGAGAGTATAACGCAACGGAATAAAACTTAAAGTAGCGAAAAGCGTGTTCGGTCACCTTTCTAAATTAAAATGGTCAGTTTTCAGAAATAAAATTTCTAAGAGAAAATTATTCGAACAGTTGATGTGCAGATAAAATTAAAGAGTGTAGGGAGTAGAAAAATCACACAAGTAATTTTTATACTGGTTCGATTCAAAAGAATCTACGTCCAGTCGTTAATCACTATAAAAAGTGATTAACAGTTTCACTAAAACCAGTTTTACAGATTACAACAGTAATGGATAAAAATATGATTAAACCTTCCTTCGACGAACGAACCGGAAGATGAACACTCTGCCAACTCGAAGAGAACCGCTCCGACTATCGTCACACAAAACGCGAGCTTCTCCTATTCACGAGACCAGGCAGAGCACCTTGCTAACTCGAAGAGAATCTGCTCCGACTATCGACACACGAAATGTGAGTTTCTCCTATTCACGAGACCAAGCAAGGGAACTTGAACTATAGCTTTTGAGAACTTCCTCTGACAAACAGTATTCTGCAAGAGCTTCTGTTCAACAACGTTACTTCTGAAGTTCTCAGAAGTCCAATATATAGCTAGTTACTCTGAATATCAAAGGTCAAGTCCCAACGGCCAGTAATAATCGATTATTGTAAGTGATAATCGATTATTCAAGTCCGTTATAGGTTTTTCAAATTAAATTTTCAAGAACAGACTTGTGATAATCGATTATTTGGAGTGATAATCGATTATCTCAGATATTCTAATCGATTATTGCTTCACATAATCGATTATTTCAGAACATTATCTAAAATACAAGTTTTACATATTTTAACGACTCTCCTACTACATTTATATTCTACAAAGTGCTTTTAAAATATCTCAAATATCTTCTTCAGGTTAAACTTCTTGTAGCATCATCAAAACAATTTACTTCAAGATTTACCAATGTTCCTCATTGGTAACAATCTCCCCCTTTTTGATGATGATCAAAAATTCAAGTTTTAAAAGCAACTTTGGCCTTCCTGCAAAACATACAAAGCTAACAGACAATAACTGGGTTAGTAATACCTGTATCAACTTATATTATACTTCTCCCCTTAAAAATATACTTCTCCCCCTTTTTTATCATAAGCAAAAAGAACATTTTAAAAAGCTCCCCCTTAATATAATATCCCCCTCAATTAAACAACATGTGCATTTTAACATAACAGGTTATTCTTTTTAGAACATGAAAATTTACATTTTCATCATAAAGAGCAACATAAAAGGTAGAGATAGAAGCAACAACAATCAAGCAACAAGACATACTAACATAGAAACCTAACTCTAAAACTTAAGGCTAGGGGATCTCTTAGGTGGTTGAATGTTGAAGTGATTTTCAATATTTCCTAGATGGACGTCTATGTCATGAAATTGATCAACCACGTAGTCATCATAAGCTTGCTGCCACTCATAGATTTGATCAAAATGAGCTTTCTGAGAAAGATGGAGAGGGATGAAGAAATTTGTCTCAGATTTGATTTCAGGAACGTTACTTCTGTTCAACAACGTTACTTCTGAAGTTCTCAGAAGTCCAATATATAGCCAGTTACTCTGAATATCAAAGGTCAAGTCCCAACTGCCAATAATAATCTATTATTGTAAGTGATAATCGATTATTCAAGTTCGTTATAGGTTTTTCAAAATAACTTTTCAAGAACAGACTTGTGATCATCGATTATTTGGAGTGATAATCGATTATCTTAGATATTCTCAAGATAATCGATTATGCAATAATCGATTATTTCAAAACATTATCTAAAATACAAGTTTTACATATTTTAACGACTCTCCTACTACATTTATATTCTACAAAGTGCTTTTAAAATATCTCAAATATCTTCTTCAGGTTAAACTTCTTGTAGCATCATCAAAACAATTTACTTCAAGATTTACCAATGTTCCTCATTGGTAACAGGACTGAGAGGGCATCTACTGATGGATGCCCATGCTCTAAACAGGGTTTTATCTTGCACTTTGGTATTTTGATTTTTTAGAATAGGTTGAATTTTGATTGTTAGTGTCTATACTTGGCTTGAACACTATTTCTAAAAAAATGTTTGACTGAATGAAATGCATGATGAATCTATTTGATGATGATTGGATGTGGATGAAGATTGAGTTGTGTTGCATGTTGATATCCAGGTGGAAAGTTCTCTAGCTATGTGAACATATGTGTGATGAATTATGATTGTGGTTATGATGCTAAGTAGGGTGTATGAATGAATGATATGTGAGAAAACATGTTGTGTGAGGTATTGAGCTCCAGAGTATTCATTGTTATATATATTGTTCACAGGAAAACATGAATGATATTGCCTGAGTCTTGATAATTGATTGAATTGCATGTTTATGTCATATGATCAAGGCCATTTTTGGAAGCCCTTACTTAGCCAAATTTTCACAGATTGATATGATCATAGATGGGGCAACAATGAAGAGCTTTTAGAGTGACAAAAAGAATAAAAAAGAATAGTGTAGGTTTCATGGGCTTGTATTTTGCCTCTTTTACTTTTGTTTCATTTCTAGTGAGGAAACGTTTATAAACTCTTCATTTTCCTTTAGTACAAACAATGTGGGACTTCACATAGCTTGAACTTAAAAGAAAAGAAGATTAATTCGTTTTCCATAGCTTGTAGTACTAGATAGCATAGTTAGCTTTCATATTTTGAACTATAGGAGAACTAGTTGCCTTATAAACCCTTTGGAGTGGAGAGATTTGAGCATTGTGGGACTCAAAAGCCCTAGAGGATGTGCAGCAGCTGCTGGCCGGCCTCCACACTCAAAATTCCCACATATCCTAGATCTTGCTTCTAAGCTCACTCCAAAGGCTATATAAGAAGGCTTAAGGGTCTCCTTTTTTGTACCTTACCTTGAATGAATTGAATTTGAGTTGATTTGCACATTGCAATCCTCTTTTGAGATACTATTCTGTCTCCAAGTCCCTCTTTTGGGCAGACCTTATCTTGCTCAAGCAAGTGGCGGTCCTCCTTTGATGCTTATCTTGGAGCTTCCTTCAAGTGGTGCATCCTCAAGTCATAAGTTTCCTCTTTCCTTAATCTCTTCCATTTTTAATTTCTTTCCCATTCTCTTAAATGTCATTTAGTATACTCTCTCTAGGTATGCACTTCCCCATCATGTGGTATCATGAGCCTTAGGTTTTTGATCTCTTAGGAATTGCATGCTAGAGTAGAATAGCTTACATATGTGTTCATTTTCGCTCAGCCAAAATATTTTTCACCCATCGTCAGCGTGAATTTTGTGTCAGATTGTGTGCTTTCGTTTGAGTTCAATTCTTATCCGTTTTCCATGAAATTTTTTTTCAAAATTTCCTCTGGATGTTTATTTTCAGGTATAGTTTTTACTTTGTTCAAATTCGTTCTGTGCTGTTCCCAGTAAATTTTTTTCTCCACTATGTCAGTCCAGTGCTTACTGTTTGAGTGACTTCTAATCTGTTTGCATTGTTTGCTTGCTGTTTGGTACTTATGGTGGCTGGAATTGATCATTGGACGGTGCTAAGACCTCCCAACACTCTTAAGTAAGGATTAAACACTTCATATCACAGTTTGGAGGTGATTCCCGTGGCTGTCCAGAGCCTTATCCATGTTGGCATTTCTTCAAACAGCAACAATGCTATTGGAAGTTTTCAACAAGTAGGTGTCCTTATTCCATTTTGCTTGCTGTTCCAGCTGTAATTTCTTGTCTTGGCTGGATTGTATGTGTCTTTTCTTGCTTATTAGCTTTGAATTGAGTCATATGTTTGTTCATCTTTAGGAGTTTTCTAGAGTATTTTTCTGAAATTGCATAGCTAAGAGTATTTTTACATCTCCTTGATTGTATGCTGAATTGAGCTTGATCTTTATAAGATTTAAGTATGTGAACCTTGCTTATATGTTCTGTATCCATAGAGGCATTCATCCATTCTATTCGGCATATTAATCAAACACACTTAATGTGTTAAAATTAGCTTGGCCGAGACATTCGTTGCAGCCTGCATCAAAACAGAGAAAAATATTTTTGTATTTGATGTGCATGCTTGTTGGCCGAGACATCTTTAGTGTCTTTAGTGTGTTTGGGCATTCTTTTCAAGCCTCTTTTATCATTTAAAATACAGAATATATTAGTTTGAGGTTTGCCAAAATTATTTCTAGCATTAATTTGGTCTTGCTCTTCATGTATACTTAGTATGTTGATGTAAATTTGCTTCTTGGTTGTGTGATTTTCTTTGCTGTCTTGTTCAATTTGTGCCACTATTTTGACTCTTATTTCTTGCTGTTTTGTCTCTTAAAAATCTTTAGATTAGTGCCACCTTGTTTTGTTCCAAGTTTCTTGAATTTTTAGGTTCAAATTTCATCATTTGTCTTGAAGTTTTCATTCATTTTTTTTTTACTTTTACCATGTGCTGTCTTGATTTGGCTCCTTTGCATTGAGGGTGGATTGCACATCCTTCCATTTGCTTTAGACTTGAGTTGGTGCTCTAAAAGTGGACTTGTGAGACATTGTCCTATTTTTGAAAGAAGGGTGCTGCCCTTACCTTGTTTTTGAGCCATTTTACCGTGAGTTTTGAGCTTTCTTTTTTGTTGTATTGAGTGAAATCGTGGGCTGCTGATTTGCTGTGGATTGGCGGCTTTTTTGCTTTGATTTGTGACTGTTTCTAACTCATTTTTTGTGTTAGCTTTGCTGCTGTTTACTTTGCTAAAATGTCCGCAGGTTCAAGTGGTGTTTCTTCCAATGGAGCTAGTCCCTATGGAAGCCCTTCTAGCAAATTTGATTTGATGAAGGCCTTCCAACAAATGCAACATCAACTTGATGCTATTAGCAAACGGTTGGACACGGAGGCAAAGGCTAAAGGGAAGCTTTCTCACGGTCATGAGCATGGATCCTCCAAGAAAAAGCAAGAAGACAAAGCTTTGGATCCAAACCTTGCAATGCCAAAGTTGTCTTTGCCAAGTTTCAAGGGAGACACTGATCCTAGTGTATTTTTAGATTGGATAGCTAAAGTAGAACAAGTTTTTAATTTGTATGATGTAGACGGACATTTGCGTGTAAAGCTAGCCACTTTAGCCTTAGAGGGATACGCCATGCAATGGCTACTTAGGATGAACATTACCAGGGGCACACCCGCGAGCTCTTGGGAGATAAAAAACATGAATCCTAATATGTTCAATACGTAAACAGGACAATGGAATAATAAGAAAAACACATGTATATTTATAGATGAAACGATGTCGTCAAACTTCCACAGAATCGTCGTGCAATATCATTTCATCATGAAAAAAGCAGTACATCGAGTAATTATACCAAAGTTCGACGTTCAAACATCATTCAGAGACAAAGTAAAAAATCTCTTTCAATACTAATATGACCTCCTTCCAGACGAAAAATACGTCGAAGATATATGAGCCTTGACGTTAAAGTGAGAGTTTAAAAGAAAAAATGTAAAATATAAAAAAATTGGAACGACCATCAGTAACTTGTTGAAGTTGAAACCTCGAAGTCCAATATAATAATATTGGTGCTTTGGAAAAGGCACACAATTAATTTTCACAGTCCACATCTAGTATGAACGTCAAATATTTCCAAATTCGACGTTCAAACATCATTCAGAGAAAAAATAAAAGATCTCTTTGGATACTGATATGACCTTCTTGCTATTGATATGACCTCCTTGCTGACAAAAAATACGTCGACGAACTAGGAGTTTTGACGTTAAAGTTCGGGTTGAAAAGAAAAAAAGTATAAATAAAAAAAATTTTGAGCGACCTTTGTCTTCTTGATGAAGAAGAAAATGTCAAAGACACGTAGAATTCGATGTAATATTGGTGCTCTTTTAAAACCACACAATTAATGGTGCCAAGCACTCATATGCCCATCACGTCAACGTTGCCAAATGTTGTGACGTTTTATTGCAAATATATCATCCATCGTTTAATATTGGATTAAAAGAAAAATGAAATAAAAGGGAGTAACGAAGAAATAGGTTAATAGATTTGGATTTCATCTCAAGTTGTACCATTCGAAAACCTTCCCTAACCAAATTTATGTTAACTTTTTTCCTTTGTTTTGTCGTCATTCCTTTACTAAACGAAGACATTTCTTTGTTAACGATGAAGGCATGGTGGAAAAACAGAGGAAAATGTTAACACTTATGAATTTTAAGTAAACCCTTTGAAAACCTATCCTACATAACTTCTGCAACCAAATTCATGTTAACTTTTTCCTTTGGTTTTCCATCAATTCCTCCTCTAAACGAAGTTATTTCTTTGTTATCCATGAAGGCATTGCGGAAAACCATAGGAAAATGTTAACATTTATGAATTTCAAAAACATTCTCCATCATTTTGATTGTTTTAATTTAGTTTTTACTTCTTGTTTTTGGTTATAATGTATTTCATCATCTTCGATCCTCATTTTATATGTTGTGATTTGCAAATTAGATTTCATTTTGAAATCCTCTAAGGTACAGGACGTCAGTTATCTCCAAGCCATTTACAACACGAACCATACATTGTTAAAGGATGAAGTTGAACAACTTTTTTATATTATTATTTTAGTTCTCAAAGTTTTTTCAAAATTAAACATATTGTGAAGCATATTTCTTTTTCCTAAACACTTTTCTTTCAGTAAGATAACTTAATCATTTCTGTACTATAAAAAGCATTTTGTTCAGTTCAATATCAAAGGCCACCTTCATATGAACTGAGACATGAATGAGGCACTTTGACATTCAACTAAGCATATTGCAATTTAAAGAACAGACATGTTACGAAATCGGAGGAAAGAGAAATTGTTAGAGATAAAAAATAGGAATCCTAATATATTCAATACGGAAACAAAAAGCAAGTCATTACGTGATATTCAAGCCATATTTATAGATGAACGTAGAGAATGTCAGATTCGACATTCAAACATCATTCAGTGAAAAAGTTAATAATAAATCTTGTTTGATTCAGATAAGAACAAATTGACCCATAACGTCGAATGACAAGGGCGTGGGACGTTAAATTGAATGATTAAACAGTAAAATTAAAAAAAAACAATAAAATATTGACGACCTTTGGCTTCTGGTTGAGGAAGACATCAACTATAATTATAGTTGACGTACATCGTGTAATAATGCTTAGTGTCTATATTTATAGATGAACCGATGACGTACATCGTGTAATAATGCTCAATAACTAACTAACACCATCTCGTATGGACGTCCAAGCCCTGCCGAGTTTGACGTTCATACATCAATCATAGAAAAATTAATATATTTTGTTTGATTCATACAATGACAAATTGAGTACCCGCCCCCAAGAAATTGTGTACTTTTATATTATCGAGGTGAGATTTAGAGGGATGGAAGTTAAAAAGTTTGATGTGCCCCTCTATATTTATATAATTCCACTTTAAATTTTGCTAAGTTAATATAATCGATTCTAAATAATAAAGAATCGATTCAAAGCGTTATAAATTAATAAGTGCAAATGAGCTTTTAATGATGATTTATGGTGACAACGTGGCTGGTTATTGATCACACGTTTGTTAAAATATTAAAAAGCATAGAAATAATGCATGAGAGAGTTTAAATTTGTTTTTCTAATAATGTTAATCATAGTATATTATTTATATTATAAACTTATTATAACTATTAAATTTTTCAAAGTAATTTATTTGAATGTGACCCAATTTTTGTTTTAAGAGTTCATTTCAATTTTTATCTTCATTGTGGACTTTTTATATTTGACTTTTTATCTTCGTTTCAATTGGTCTGTTTCAAATATACAGATCAATAAAATAGTGATACATTGTATATTGTCAAAAAGTTGTTAACATATCATGGTCCTTAATAAAATTGTAGGTTGTACAATCATAACCTGGCCACAATCTAGCAGGTTCATAAGTACCGGAAAAATCGCAAAAAAGATGTACATCTTTATAAGAATCATTCTAAACCAATAACCAAAATGCAAATGCATATTATAACTTCCAAAGTGGCTACATATGTATTTGGTGCCCTACATACAGGTATAAATGTTTAAGGCACCTAAGAAACCCTAAAAGAAAGTTCAATGACATTCTGTCGACCTTCAACTTATACTTATGTTAGTCTGTCTCTACCTTTAGTCTAAATCACCCATCCCAACATTCATTTATAGGGTCAACCAGTCTCGACCGTTAATCAAACTTAACCTGCCTTAATCTTCGACCCAACTCATTTTGTCTTAATTTTTGGCCGAGATAGGTATGTCTTGACCTCTAACTTAGGACGAGTCTTGTACATCAATAAAACCTGACAATTCTAGATACACATTGTCTCTTCTCGATCTTTGGTTTTTGGTTTGATGCATATCAGTTGTTAACTTGTCTCAATCTTTTCTACTAACTCTCAATTTTTGTAAACAATAATCTATCTTCACTTTCAGTTTATCACTCAACTTAATCGTTATTGAAATTTAAAGTATTATTTTTTAAAAATCACTTAAAGACTTTTAATATAATCATACCTATCTTTTAGTTCAGATTTAAAAAAAACATTCATTTCACAACTTTTAATTATATAATATAATTTATTATGATTTTAATTATTATAACTAAAATTGAATTCTCATAAATTATTGTTATTCTCTTTAAAGAAATAAATTTTTATTCTCTTTAAATTTTACCGACAAATCTTTCTTATATTTTTTATAATATGTAAAAATTACAAGATAAATTTACACAAATTCATAAAATAAAATTTAAAAAAAATGTGTAAATCTTAGCTTAAAATGGTAACGGGAGGTTATGGGCAGTTTAAATGAAAAAAGAAAACAAAAGGGCGGGGGTAACGGGAGGTTATGGGCGATTTAAATGGAAAAAAGGAAATAAAAGGGCGGGAGGCTGAACAAGAAAACGTCGAATGTCAAAAATATTCGACATATAACATGTGTTTTTTTGTCAATTTATAGGTCAAAGCCCAGTAGAATTTGACGTATGGTTTAAACCAGATAAGTTGAGAAAGACGTTCTGAGAATTATATTTAGACATGGCTTCTTCATCATCATCTTCAAGAAGAAAAGAGAAGGTTGCCCGGGTTACAAGAAACGCAAACCCATCTGGATGGATAAGTGATGAAGAGATCCGAGTAAAGTTTTTATATTGGAGACATTTAAAAGTTGTAGTTCCTCACAGGTATCTCGACCTGCAGTTGTTCAAGAAAGAAGGTTTCCTTTTTCAAGAATGGATGGCATATCAAGGGGTTACTAATTTTGTCCAGATGAAAGGAAATTGCTATCCAAATATGGTAGAGGTTTTCTACACAAACCTGAGGGTTGTAAATGGGGTCATTCACTCGAGGGTCAAAGGGGTTAACATTACTATTGACGATAATATTTGGTCAAATCTTGTTGGTCTGAAAGCTGAAGGTTTGGCTTCTCATATCCGTGATTCTGAGTCAAACATGTGGCTAACAAAGAGAGCTATATATGTAAACTGCTTAAGATATCCAGGAAGGTATAGGGTGAATAAGCAGTACCTACATGATGGCTTAAACAAGGAGGAAAAAATTATTGCTTATGTCCTGACTTGGCTACTACTGCCTGGAAGATTGAACGAGGACAGAATGTCAACAAAAGATGTATTTCTGTTGAATGTTATCAAGACTAGAATCCCAACCAACTGGGTTGCAGTTCTAAAAGACCACATAATCGCTACAGGAGATGATTATGCACACAAATTGCCATATGGAGTATTTATCAGCAAGGTGTTAGAACTCCAAGGAGTAGATGTAAATGAAGAACAAAGAATTGTGTGCAAAAGGTCACAAGAAATTGGTGTACCAAGTCTATCATCTATTGGGATGAAAAGGACTGAGAATGGATGGTTCTTCACTGATGAGCAATCTGTCGGAAGTCCACCTACTCGCGGTGAAGATCATACTGAAGATTTTGACGATGAACATTCAATGGAACCTTCTTGATAATAATGGGGACTACTTTTCTATGTTTTTTTTTTAATTTTGTAATCAGTGCTATTAAAGCCCCGTTGGTTTTTCCATTTCCTTCAGTTTTATTTAGAAATGCAATGAAGATTTATTTTAGCAAAAAATGATCTTTGAATTGTGAATGATGACTGCATTGAATTTGGACTAACTCTAAATCCAGTTGAGAAGAGAAGATTATGCAGTTTTGATTTTGATCAAAAACTGATCACTGGTTAAAAGTGCAAATTTCAGTACAATGCTAACTTGAATAAATTAAGGAAGAAGTAAAAAGAAAAAAATTCATGTCTGATTTTAAACAAAAAAGAATATAAAGTTCGCCACCCTCTTGTATTGGTGCAAGAAAATAAAACGTCGAAGACCTATCAAATACGACGTCGAAGACCTATCAAATACGACGTTATATTATTGTGACCACAACACACCATTAATGCTCGCAGCAAACTTTAATTCCCTTAATGTCAAAGCCCCACCAGCCTTTGACGTTCTTTTAATAATTAAATAAAATTTATTTTTGTATCGAGTGTACTCAAAGTTCGACGTCAACAGTGTAAAAAGATTCCAAATTTAAATTGTCCGTAAGTTTTCTCCTCTCTTAGAAATCAGTAGCTCTGAAATCTAACGGAGGAGTACCATTTATGGAAAATTTAAAAAAGGAATCATACATTGTTAAATGATGAAGTTGAACAACTTTTGTTGATAATTATTTTAGAGCTTAAAATTGTTTTAGCACTAAACATATTGTGAACCATATTTCTTTTTCGTAAGCATTTTCCTTTCAGTAAGATATCTTAATCATTTCTGTACTATAAATAAAAACATTTTGTTAACTTGAACTGGAAAGGGCTCATTCATACGAAATGACGATGATTGAACCACTTCCAAGTTAAAGTTATCAAATTGCAGTATGAAGAACAAAGATGCTTAGAAATCTAATGAAAAGAAAATGCAAACAAAATAAAAACTATGAATCCTAATATGTTTAATATGGAAACAGGAGGCAAGGGAATACGTGAAATGCAAGCTATATTTATAGATGAACCGATGACGTATATCGTGTGATTATTCTTAGTAACTGGCACACGCCACCATCTTGTAAGAACGTCGAAGCCCTGCGGAATTCGACATTCAAACATCATTCAGAGAAAAAATAATAGATATCGTTTGATTCACTTACATAGTGTAATTATGCTTAGTAATTGCCAATGTGTATGAACTTCGAATCCTAGCCGAAAACGACGTTCAAACATCATTCAGAGAAAAAGTAATAATTGTAGTTTAATTCAGAGGTTTTTATTCTGCATAGCACAAAAAACCATTTAATATTGTGCATATAGCATATTGTGTCTTATATTTACCTAGGTAGCACACTTTTCTTTCAAGGTGAGAATTCGGTTTGCGACAAACCGAATTCTAAGTAATATTTTCTTTTTTTTTTCTAATCTTAAGTTAGAATTCGGTTTCTGGAAACCGAATTATGTGTAATATTTTTTTTATAATCTTAGATTGTTTAGTTTATTTTGATGAAATTTAGTAAATTTTATTATTTCTATAATAATTATTAAATTAATAATAAAAATAATAAAACTAATATTAATAATAAAATAATAACAATAATATAACATGTTATTTAATATAATATTATAAAATATTTTTTTAATCATTCAGAAAGTCTCTATTTTTGCGGAGAATCTCAATTTTGTCCTGTTCTTTTTTATTTTCTCAATTGGGTCCCAATTTTATGAAAATTGCAACAATTGGATCATTTCTGTTAAATTGGGTCCAACGGCGTTAGTATGTGTTGGACGTGGCACGCTGGAGTCAATTTCTTAACTGACGTGGCTGACTGAAGTAGGGGCACCTTAATTGACGGGGATAAACGACGGGGACCACCACCCAACAACACCCATTTTCCTACCTCTCACACAATCCTCATGCAAGGATCGATTCCTCTGTTTGCTTGACGAAAAACGCTCCTCCGTCACACACATAACAAAAAATCTATCTTCCAAACCCAAGCTTCATCGCCCATTCTTACCAGATTTCAATCATCAAGCCAAATTCTCATAATGGAAACCAGAACATCTTCTTCTCACTTACCTCGGCAAACAATCATCCTTAGGCTTCTGCAATCAAAACTCTTAAAGAGTCAAACATTCTCTTCTTTATCCTCACCATAGCCATATTCACACGAAGATCCCCTTTTGACTCAACACCACACCTCATTGCTTCAACCTATCATCCACTACACGGATCATCTCCAAAAGACACCATTCACCCCCATTAACAGTTCAGAGCGACCACCTCCTCCATCACACATAACACAAAACTCCATCACACAAAACACAAAACCAAAGCGAAACAGAGACGAACCCATCCACTCACTTACTATCCCCACTACTTTTCCCATCACCATCACACCAACCCATCTCGACACCTAAAGAAGAAAACATATATCAGAGGGTATATAAACAATTGTCGAAAGCAAGTTCACAGTTCAAGCGCTGGGGGGCAACTTTCGGAGTTAGGTTGATGGTAGTGTCATCCGAAAATAAAGGGGAAAGGGTTTCACGCTGAGAAAGTCGAGGGTGACGTCGCTTTTGTCGATCACCTCTGTCAATAGAGAAAATTCTTATAGCTACCGTAGTGACCAATAAGGGTTGGCGACGACGACTGACACCCCCTGAGACGCCTCTAGTGGGGCATAAACCGGTACGGTGTTTGGTTCTGTTGAAGCAAGGTTCGCACAAGAGGAGGAATGATTGGTCGTTGAACGCCTTTAGAGTTGACCGGCGGCGACGCCACCAAGGGCTCGACGAATAGCCTCAAGTCTGGCCTCCATCATGGACATATACATGTCCCTCATCATGAAATGCTCTACATGATGTGCAGGCGCATCATCTTGGACTACTCCTCTCCTGGGGTGTCTTTGAGGCATTGGTCCGGCTCCATCATCTCCACCACAGTGCTGCCTGTAATATGTTGCATTAATAGCCTTCCTAGGCCTCTCAAATGGTGGAGTAGAGGTATCTACCCCAGCCTAATGACATAACTGCGTGATCAAAGAAGGATGACCAAGTGGTGCCTTGCTACTCACAATGGTGGCACAACTTTGAATCTCATTGGCGATGACCTCACCAATGTTCACATTCAGGCCTCTTAGCATGCAATAAATGAACATGATCTTGTGAAGCATGATATCAAAAACATGAGAGCATGGTTGGACATTAGCATGAGTAAATGCCATGCAATATTTGGCCAGGGGTGTCAGGTCAGCTCTCTTGATGTTGATGGTTGCACTATTTCGGTTCCTTTAAAAATGCCCTCCAAGCACACAAAGTGCTCGCTCAATGTCTTCAAAATTCGTGCCCTCTTTCACATTCAATGCATATTGACATTGCTCACTAACTCATTCAGTGCCCAGGAAGCTGTTAATTGTTTCGGGATCATATCTAATGATCTTCTCCCGAACATAGCTCGTATAACCTGCAACGTTAGTTCCCAGTGGCTTAGCATTTGTATAAAATTCTTTTACCACTACTATATTGGCAAGTGTAGGGTACGTGGCCAATTTCTCCCAATTTCTGCTCTCTAATTCCTCACCAAACTGTGGAGCCAAGTCTGGAATGAATGCTGCTTTCCTCTCCATTAGCAGGCGTCTTTCTTGGACCGTCACATGATGTTGCTCATGTCTCCTAGTAAGGAATCTATTGGAGTAGGCCTTCTCTGGCTCTTTCCTCTTGTTCCCCACAGTCTTGACTCTTCTTGAAGATGATGATACCATTCCTACATCAAATTCAAAAGACCAAGGAATTCACTATTAAGGGTTAGCAAACCATCAAATATATGTCATTCCAGAACTGTCCAGTGCTGAGGGCAAAATAAGGCCCCTCAGCGCCACCTGCAGATCAAAGCAATCAGAAAATTCCCCCTTTTTAAGTTTGCTTAAGCGTTTTGTGACTTGTAGAACTCGATTTCAACTCTCAATTCTCAAATTTTATGCAATTCCCCGCTCACATTCAACACTCAATGCCTATCATGCAAATAAAACAGAGTTAAAAATAAAAATAACAATCAACTAGGTTGCCTCCCAGGTAGTGCTTGTTTAACGTCGCGAGCCTGACCCAAACCTTTCTAGCACTTGTCAGTAAGTGTAAAACTTTCCATTATATCCAACATACACTACCGTTTCTAAGGAAATATAAAATATCATAACAAGAAAATGAATCATTAATGTTTCATTATATCCATAATTAAGTGATTATTTTATGTATTTAGCTAAAGGAAGAATCTATTATCAACTTTAATCCCATATTTTTATTCAATTTTGTATCGGAGAAAATTATTAAGTAAATAAGATTTGTCCTTCATAGAAAAATTAATTGAATTTTTTATTACAAACACATGCAACGACATGGCCACCTGTGTGTACAAGTATTTGTCATACCGAGTAAGTACGTAAATATTAATGATGCTCTACGGGGATACAACACTTTTTTTTTCTAATTCCAGATTTTTTATATTATCGGAGTTACTTTAATTATATATACATTCTGGTTCGATTTTAATATAATAAATTAATATATGTTTATTGAAACATCATTGGTGAATACTATAATATTAAAATATCTGAAAGGTTATTCTATGCGTGGAGCAAACGTGATAACCATAAAATAAGAACAAATGTACTGAAATCCATTCCCCTCTCCAGTCCAAGGATTCAATAATTGAGACAATGTGATCCATATCATTCAAATTTTCTCACTGTTATTTTCCTCCAAAAATGGTTTTCTGTAAATTTGTCCAGTTTTCATTATAATAATATGAATAAAGGATTATAAAAATTCATAAAAAAACTTCTTACATTTAAAAAACATAGAAAGTTCTCAATATCATAATTTTTTTCTTAATGAATAACATATTGCAAATTTTAGTTTTTTTCTTTCTCTCAAGTACTTTATTTAAACTGACTATAAAATTTGAATTTATTAAAACCTTTATTTGAAAAATAAATAATAGTTAATTTATTATTGTTTTTACAAGATGAGATCCCTGCAAGGAACTCAGGAGACAAGGAAAAATTGAAGATCAGAGATAGAAATGAATAAGGGAGAGATGGCCCATCTCTAGGGTTTTTTTTTCTTGATTTTACTTATAAATAGTTAAGTTGTAATTTATTTAAGAATATATTGTAAGGAAGATAGGGTGTGTTTTATCACAAAAAAGAGATCCCTATATAGAAAGAAGAAAAGAGTTGAAGTATTGGATTAAGAGTGTAGGAAAAATTTGGTGGTCTGACAGAGCATTTAATTAATGGATTTAAATAAGGTGGAATTTGGTGAAGTTGTTACTTGCATTCCATACTTGGACACCTTCAAATGTTTCCCATGGGTACACATTTTTCCATATCCAGGACGAGATATTGGAAGAAAAGATATTAAGACGATATGTGAATTAAATATAAAAAAAAAAGGAAAAAGTAGTTAAGATGCGCAGTGTGTGAGTGTGGGATGCAAATGCAAATGCTGTTTGCTTGCATCCAATTCAATTCCAATCGACTCCGTCCATCTATGCATCCATCCATCAAACGCTGCCCGTTAATAGCACGACAAGGTCATTTCCCAATAAAAACAGAACAACTTTCCATAGACTGTCACAACACACGCCGTTACATGCCAATCCAATCCCCTTTCGACACCGAGTTAACACCGTATATGCTCTTCTCTGTCCCCAGCCGCCTTTATTTATGGATCCTCTTTACCCCCTATGCTCGGTCACGGGCCCCACACTTACTGCCAAATGCCGGTTTCCTCCTCGCAGATTGGTTAAGGGATTGACCGCGGTTGAAATCATTGCACGCTGTTTTGACCACTCTGGTTAAGTCTCACCCCCACATCCCAAAAGCCACACACATCACAACATACTCTTCTTCTTCGTCATCTTCTTCTTCTTGGTCGGAGCAACAAGATTTTGGAATTTCGCCTGCAATAACCGCTCAAGTGTTTGTTCACCCCCACTTCTCTTACCTCTTAGCTTCGAGGTTAACTTGTTGAGTGAATTTGAGTTTATCTCTGTGTTTCTTCCTGCGAAGGCGTTGTACGATTACGCCAGGAGTGTTGCGCATGAGAGATCTGTGGTGAGGTCTGTGGAAATGGCATCATCCGAGGTGACGATGAAGGGAAATTGCTTGAACCATATCGACGGCGGAGCTGTGGAGGCTCAGGCGCCGGCCACGGCCAAAGGTAGGAAGGCAGTTGCTAACGTGGCGTAGGTTGGCTCCTTCTGTGGAGTGAAAGTTGTAATCGTCTTCTTTTTGTTTTTTTTAGACGCAGAAGCTGCACTTTTCAGGGAACTGTGGCACGCGTGTGCCGGTCCTCTCGTGACCGTGCCGCGCGAAAGAGAGCGCGTGTTTTATTTTCCTCAGGGACATATCGAGCAGGTAATTCAATTAACAAATTAGTTAATTAGTTCATTCTTTTCTCGAACTCCTCTTGGTTTGTTTTTGTTTGACAATATGGTTTCCCTTTTGGAGTCATAGCTCAGATTTGAGACGAGCTTCGCTTGTTGCCTTTTTGGGAGTAAAATTGTGGCGGTGTTGGTGGATTGGAGTGAGATGGGTTTGGTTTTTGTTTTGTTTTAGTTCTTTTGAGTGTTGTGTTTATATTTTGTTTGGGTGTGAAATAGGTTGAGGCGTCGACGAATCAGGTGGCGGACCAACACATGCCGGTTTACGATCTCCCACCCAAGATCCTTTGTCGGGTCATCAACGTGCAGCTGAAGGTAGTGTTGTTCGATCTGTGACACTTTTTCGCTATTAAAAATTCCCATGCTTTCGAACAAAGCAATCCTAATAAAAGATAATGGTTTTTCAGGCCGAGCCCGACACGGATGAGGTGTTCGCTCAGGTCACCTTGCTTCCGGAACCAAATGTGAGTTTCCTCTTCTCAATAGCTGTGTCTGTGATAGAGAGTGAGTAATTGGTTGAGAATGTTATGCTAATGATTTTTTTGTGGTGGGGATGATAGCAAAATGAGAATGACGTGGAGAAAGAACCGCCACCGCCCCCGCCTCCGCGGTTTCACGTTCATTCTTTCTGTAAAACCCTGACAGCGTCCGATACCAGTACCCATGGTGGGTTTTCCGTGCTGAGACGGCATGCTGATGAATGCCTTCCCCCTCTGGTTTGGTTTCTTGCCCTTTTTTCTCCTCTCCTTGTACTTGGTTCAAGCGTGTCATTACATGGCTGGCTGACGTTGGATGAGTGGCGTGTTTATTGACAGGATATGTCGAAGCAGCCACCCACTCAGGAATTGGCAGCTAAGGATCTTCATGGAAACGAATGGCGATTTAAACACATCTTTCGGGGTAATAATTCTCTCATCGTTCGGTGCCCTCCCGGTCTCTTAAGTAGTACATATGTTGTCATATTCTGTTGTCTCTATCAATTGTTACTGATGGGTCGGGTGAATTTCAGGTCAGCCCCGTAGACACTTGCTTCAGAGTGGTTGGAGTGTTTTTGTTAGCTCCAAAAGGCTTGTCGCTGGGGATGCGTTTATATTTCTTAGGTTTGTTCTACCCTGAATTAGGGTTTCAGATTGCTCTGGTTATTTTACTCTGGAAAGGATCTAATTCGGGGATTTTGCAGAGGTGAAAACGGGGAACTTCGAGTTGGTGTCAGGCGAGCAATGAGACAACAGGGTAATGTTCCATCCTCAGTGATCTCAAGTCACAGCATGCATCTTGGGGTCCTTGCAACTGCTTGGCATGCCATCTTGACGGGGACAATCTTCACTGTGTATTACAAGCCTAGGTTTGTAAAACTATGTTAAAACTGATATCATGGTGGTTTTAGTCTGACCTCCTAGCGCCTGTGGACCGACGGCATGTTGAGGGTTTTTTTTTAATTGATTCATTTCTGACACAGCACTTACAATAATTGCACTACAATGTCATTATTTTGCAGGACTAGTCCCGCTGAATTTATTGTTCCGTATGACCAATATATGGAGTCTCTCAAAAACAGTTATAGCATTGGGATGCGGTTCAAAATGAGATTTGAAGGTGAAGAGGCTCCAGAGCAAAGGTATGAGCGATTGGTGTTGTTTTGATCTCTGATTTTATGTCATCGAATATGCTGATTTTTTGTTTGCCTCTCGTATTATCAAATATTCAATTCCAATCGAAGAAATCCCTTGGTTCTGGAAAATGAATGATGAATTGATTAATCTTAATCATCGAGAGATACCAGTATTATTTATACATGAGATCCAATAGATACATCAATGTTATTTATACATCAGATTTGTAACTAATTAACAGCTGTAGCTATTAACTAACATCAGTAATTCTGTATTATAATGACACAATAGCACTCACTTTTATATAATCCTAATACTTGACAAGGCTTGTTAAAATTGTAGGTTTACTGGTACAATTGTTGGAATTGAAGATTCTGATCCCAACAGGTGGAGAGAATCCAAATGGAGATGCCTCAAGGTTGTATCACAAGTCCTTTTGCTACATTTTTTGTCTTGCTAAAAACTAGGCTTGCTATAACCCTGTTACTCTTGCTCAGGTGAGATGGGATGAAACATCTAACACCCCTCGTCCTGAGAGAGTTTCCCCTTGGAAAATAGAGCCTGCACTTGCGCCTCCGGCTCTAAATCCTCTTTCAATGCCCAGGCCTAAAAGGCCTCGGTCTAATGCAGTTCCTTCTTCCCCAGATTCTTCTGTCCTTACTCGAGAAGGTATGATTATTTGACTCTTTTACAAGAAATCTCTCTTCAATTGCAAACAGAAAATGTGGTTGAGTCCTGATATGTTTTCGGTGATTAGCAGCATCATCTAAAGTAAGCGTCGACCCTTCACCGGCAAATGGGTTTCCAAGGGTCTTGCAAGGTCAAGAATTCTCGACCTTGAGAGGCAATTTGGGTGAAAGCAATGACTCTGATGCTGCTGAGAAATCTGTTGTTTGGCCGCCTGCCGCTGTAGATGATGAAAAGATTGATGCTTCTACGTCAAGGAGGTACGGGACGGAGAGCTGGATGTCAATGGGGAGGAACGAACCAACATATTCTGATCTTCTTTCAAGCTTTGGGGCCGGTGGGGATCTTTCTCATTCATCCTTGATGGATCAAATGAGCCCGGTAGTTTATCCCACTAGAAAGAAATCGTCGGATCATGAAGGCAAACTTCACATGCCTCAGCCGTGGCCTGTAATGCCCTCTAGTCTTTCATTGAATATATTGGACTCCAATACGAAAGGTCCTGCACATGGTGGTGATCCAACTTACCAAGCGCGAGGGAATTTGAGGTACAGTGCATTTGGTGAATACCCTGCACTGCATCATAAAGTAGAGCACTCACATGGAAACTTGATGCCACCCCCACCTGCACCCCTAAATCAATATCAGACTCCTTGTTCAAGAGAAGTTATGTCAAAACCAGTGTCAACAAAAACATTTGAGGCATTGAAGTTAAAAGATGGTGACTGTAAGCTATTTGGCTTCTCACTTATCAGTGGCCCTATTGTACCAGAGCCTTCTGTACCGCAAAGAAATGTCAACGAACCTACTGGTCAGATGCATCTTACGCCACACCAACAAAGAACATCCGAAAATGATGAGAAGTCAGACCACTCAAAGGGCTCAAAAACTGCTGATGATCTAATTGTTGATGACCATGATAGACCATTACAGAGTTCTCAGCTACATGCAAAAGATGGTCAAGCTAAAGCCCTCAGTAGTTCCGCTAGGAGTTGCACTAAAGTAAGATTCTTTACAGTTTGAATAAAAAATGAGAGCTAGAAACCGGGGATAATTAATCTCGTGCTATTTGTTTTAGGTTCACAAGAAGGGCATTGCACTCGGTAGGTCAGTGGACCTTACGAAGTACACTGGCTATGATGAATTAGTGGCTGAATTGGATCAGCTGTTTGAATTTGAGGGAGAGTTATTGTCAACTAAAAAGGATTGGCTTATTGTCTATACCGATAATGAGGGTGATATGATGCTTGTAGGCGATGATCCGTGGCAGTAAGGATCTGTATTTTCATTATAAATGCTTGATTAACTTATTATTTAAATGTTTCACTTTTCCTTGAGAGTGGGTCAGAATTTATATTATCCTATATTTGTGATTCAGGGAATTCTGTGCCATGGTTCGCAAAATTTACATCTACCCTAAGGAGGAGATCCAGAAAATGAGCCCGGGTACCTTGAGCTCAAAAAATGAAGAGAACCTGTCGGGTAGTGAAGGTGCAGATGCAAAAGATGTTAAACGTCTGCCGCTTCAAAAGTTCAATTATGAATATTGCCTTGACGCGTGATGATTAGTAGATTGAGTTTCGCAGCTTTCAGGTTAATTTCTGCCTCCCATACCATCCATAAATTTTTTCAATCTAGTTTAGTTTGTGGAATTTCACGGTGTAATGTTTTATTCTCTTGTCCACAGATTCCGGGCTGGAGAGTATGAGATTGTCATGAAGCCATCCATCCAGATGGAGAACATAACAAGACGAATTATAATGGAGGCTGACTGCTTGAAATTATATATTTATATATATAGATGGTATGGCGCGGCAAGAAAGAGTATCCGTCCAGTTTTTGAAATCCCGGAATTAGTAGTATATTGTCTGCCCAGTTATACGAGCTCTTAGGATGTAATCAATTGTGTTTTGAGCGAGGTGATATCCACCTTGCCTTTTTAGACCAATCCCACTTGTAGTAGTTATTGTACATAGTTGTTTCTCTCCCATCCTCTGAACAACAATCCGTTAATGTAATGAAATTTTATACAAAGGGCGCTCTTATGGTTGCTATCCACTTTATTTCATTTTACTTTTTATTCTTATCAATCATAATTTGTGAGATGGAAATTCTTGATATTCCATTCTGCATCATGTACAATTAATTCCTTTTTAGAATTGTTTGTTCACTGAGACCACTTTGTAATTGGTGAAATGAATTATGTATTGTTTGTATACATAATTAGAGAGTGGCTACGAGAAGAAACCGTCTTCTAGGATGCACCATCGTCAAGGTCAATTAGCTGTTTCCTGTGCCAATAGGTCAATTAGCTTTTTCCTCTAACAGTAGGTCAATTATTGTCTTGAAAAGTCCATATAACTAATGGGAATTATTTCCAGGGTCACTGCATTAGCAACCATATTAGACTCACGGATTTCATTTCATCGGGGTCTAGTGGATAGTCAACCGAAGCCTTTTAATTTTGCCAATTTTGACGTCGATGCACGTTTCTCTTTCCTTTAGTTTCTCCACTACTTTTTTGGTTTTAAAAGGAAAGATATGACGAAAAGATATAATAAATATGTGATGACCATGCTTAATCGGGAGGAAGAAGCACAAAAAAGAAAGTCGCTTTAAAGTTTTGTCCCTTGTTGAAAACCGTATAAAGAGCACAATAAGTTGGACAAAATATAAATTCGAACCACATGGTCTAAACGCGCCTCAGAAATGTCACTGAACTAATTGAACTCAGTGTCATCATCTACTTTGGGTTGGACACGAACATGCGAAAAGGTACGAGGCAGTAACTGCCGCTGCGGGGGTAAAATTCATGTGAAAATTTTTTCTACCTCAACTTAAAACCATAGCTAGCTAGTATCGTACACTTGAATTTTGGACATTACAAAGTAAAAACTTGCCATTCATTCAAAGTAAAAACTGATTAACTTGCCAAATTGACAGAGAAATGGCAGTCACTAGTTTGTTTTATGCCAAAACTAGTTACATCATGCCACTGTAGCCAGCTGAATCCAAGAGAAGTGCTTTGATCTGCTCCGGATGGACATCCTGACCTTCTTTGCATTGCTGAAAGAGAGGGTTCGATAGCCTTTAGACAACAGCCATCACTTTAATAGAAATCATAACTTTTTATATAAATAATTTTATTTACTAAGCAAAAAAACTATTTACTGCCTTTTATGTTTTTAAGTCAATAAATGTATCTATAGTTCCTCTATTACTTTATTCGTAAAGCATTAAGAAGATTATCTGGATAACAAAGCTCTTTCAATTACCATTTACTTGAGCAGTTGCTGTAACCTTAATGACAACTACAGAGCAAATATTGTTCTTAAGATGCAGAAACTACAATATCATTCCAACACGAAGCCATCGTTAATGGGTGTGTGTGGAAATCATTAGAATATCACAAGAATTTTATAATGGATCTCGACAGTTAACATGGTAGGTTACCTTATCATAAATCGAAGTTTAGGGTATTTCCAAATAAAAGAAATACAAAGTACCAGTTTGTTTACTCGTCATTGTGGCATGGATATTTATTAAAAGTTCATAACAGGAATTGACCTTCAAATGATGAACTAAAATTCTTACCTCGGCTCGAAAAATGTCCATAGCAAATCCATTGAAGCAGCTAATAACAGCCTGCTGAATGTCTAATCCGAGGTTATCCATAGCCCTCATGGTTGAGAGCAACAGACCAGGCTTGCGGGCACAAAACATGTGGATGTTAACAGCCCTTCCTTCGCGTAGCCGAACCTCAACCTATGTATAATCGAAACATTGAATTAAGCAAAGCTTCTATAAAACCATACTAACAGCAATCAAAATGCTCCACCCACATAAGAAGCAAAACTTCCTTTCCACGTTATTATAACATACAGAATAAAAATTCTTGCTATATCTATATGAATAAAAAGGGAAGTTGAAGCATGGAGAAGAAAGAAGATTACCCTAGCAGGTTGAGCATTGGGGCTTGGTAATGAGCTGGGGCACAATTCTTCTTTGATACGACTGGGCAGTGTGGGAGGAGTAGGTGT
Source organism: Vigna reflexopilosa (assembly GCA_027742785.1). Classification (NCBI taxonomy): domain Eukaryota; kingdom Viridiplantae; phylum Streptophyta; class Magnoliopsida; order Fabales; family Fabaceae; genus Vigna; species Vigna reflexopilosa. The sequence continues at coordinate 22,470,414 of CM050918.1, forward strand.
CAAAGGATGGAAATTGGAGGAAGGAGTGAGGGAAGAACCAGGTGGTGTAGACTCCAACTCGTTATGAAGATCATTGATCCTTTGCAGAAGCTCCTTAAGATACTCGATTGCATCCCCAAGAATCGAAGCCCTGTCCATCTATCAAAGCAACACAATGTCATAGAGTATAACCCACAGATCCATCCCAAACCAAATCAACAACAATTAACATTCACTAAGCTCAAAAGCAACTACAACTGAAAATTTCACATAGGGTTAGACACAAGAACCGAAACTTACTTTGCTAATCTTAGGAACAACGGACCTAAGCATGTAGAGTCTATCATTGAGTTTCTTCCTGCGCCGTCGTTCTGCCATCAAATTCTTAGCAGGCATTCCCTTTTTCTTCCCCTTCTGATCCAACCCAGTGACGCTGCTGTTGGCATTGGAACTGTTCCCACCGTTCTTAGCACTACCCTCATCCACCCTACCACTGTTGTTATTAATCTCAGTCAAATCATCGGAATCATAGTTCAACCCAGACCCATCAAAACTCACATCCTCCACCACCTCCTCCCTCTCCTTCCTCTTCTTTTCACTCCTTTCACCGGCAGACATGTTCTTCCTGAGCGCTGCCCTCTTCTGAAAGAGGGTAGGTGGCGCCCCGAAGGGGGGCAGGGACTCCAGGGGCCGCAGAATCTTGGAGCGCTGGTGAAACAGAGGCTTGGAGGATCCGTCTTCGAGGCTGTGGAAGCCGGCGAAGGCGGTGGCGGTGGCGGTCTGAGGAGGCGTGTCGGAGGGGAAATGGGCGGAGGGAAGAAGCGGGAAGGATGAGGAAGCTTGAGGGTCAAGAAAGGAGATATCGAAGGGGTTGAGGAGGGACGATAGAGTGGGGGGTTTGGGAGGGAGGAAGTAGTGGAGGTGGGAGGAGGAAGGGTCAAGGTTAGTAAAGACGGAGGAGGAGGGGGAGCAGGAGGAGGAGGAGTCGACGGCGGGGAGGAGGAGGTTGTCGGAGCCGGGGAAGGTGGGGGAGAAGGTCATGTCTTGGGGGTGGTGGCTGTTATGGTGGTGGTGGTGGTTGCTGATGTACCATTCGTCGTCCAGCTCCAGCATGGGCTTGAAGGCGCAAAGAGAAGCTAAGTCGTCGCGGGTAGTGTTGTTTTCTACGAAAGCAGCTGCTGTTGTTGCTGGCTTTGTTGTGGGCGTTGTGTCGGTGGCGATGATGGTGTTGGTGGGCTTGTTTCTTGGCCAAGAAGCAGAGTTGTTGTCGTCTTCACGTTCCTCCATCCATCCAACGGTGTTCATTCTGGACATCATGGATGGTTTTGTGGTTGAAGAGGAAGGTTGTTGTTCGCGTTTGAGAGAAATGAGGTGAGAAAGAAGAAGAGGGAGTTAAAGGAAGAGAGTGGAGAAAAAGAGGAAGAGGTTGCAGAAAGAACAGGGCATTGGAGAGAGAGATTGCGATGGCTCGCTTAAGAGAAGGAACGTTACATAGAGCAGAAGAAGCTCTGGGAAACAAATAAGTTAACCTTTTTTTTTTTCTCTTTCTCTTTCTGCTTCTCTTCTCTGCACCTTCTCCACGTGGAAACCAACTCCAGCCCTCTCTCACTCTTTCTTCTTATTATTTGTATACATTAATCTTACTTACCAATTTTTAACACTTTCCCCACTCCTCTCATTCAATCACTATTTTATTTTTTTCTTTTTCAACAATATAATATAATTTATATTTTCAGTTTTTAAATAAACTACTACTTTTTATTCATTATTTAAATCAAAATTATTAGATGAATTTAATTAGAGAGTGTATAAAACATTAATTGATTTGAAAAAAATATAAAAGGCTAAAACTGATGGGATAAGATTTGTGCAAGATGGGTTAAGATTTGTGAAAGCTAAAAAATCACTTTAACCACAATTTAAAATTTGAAAAAATTAAAATATTTTTTATAATTAGTTTATACAAATTTTAATTCTGATTTATGCAAAGAAAATAATCTTAGAAGTGATTTTGGAAAAGTTTGATTCTACATTAAAAGTGATTGTTAGTAATTTTGCAACATGTTTGATAAATTTGGAAGAGTGGTTTATCCTTATCATCTGAATTACTTTTAGCCACTATTATGCAGATACTTTGAAATCCAAAATCTCTGTCTACACTAAACATATGACATTAAAAAACTTCGCTCGTGTGACATGCCTGAGAGCACGTGAACATTATTTGCACAAAACACAACAAAAACGAAGAATTCTCGAGCAATCTGAATTGATTAGAAAGTGCGAAACCTAGGCTTTTGTCTATGCAGCAGCATTCTTGGTTTGGATAAGAGTAACTGCGAGAATTTAAGAGTTTTGTCTTTCCATGCAAAACCAAACTCTTATGGTACTAGGGACAACATAATCAACTTCTCCAATTCTCTAAGCTAACACTATAGTAGTATGCTTAATTTGTTTGCTTTATTTTTTAATGTATATTTTTGGTTTAAACCCTCGGTTGGTCCTTGTTTTTGTAGGATAATCTCAGTTTGGTTCTCATTTTTGTAACTGTCTCAATTGAGTTATATTTTTTGTAAAAATGAACACATTTTACCCTAACCGTTAAGTGGTCTCAGACGACGATAAATTTAGCTGAACTGTCTTTGCTGACGTGCATTGTTTGATTAGATGGAATTTTTATTTAAATTAAAAAGTTATGACGTGGCAAAATTGAATTGATTTATGTTAAAATAATATATTAGGGATTGAAAAGGGAGAATGAATTAAAAAGGAAATTAGGGATCTGGACATTAACCACCATTCTTCATCAAGTCAGGTCATGGGCTTGCTTGCCGGCCGCCGGTCACGGCCGGAGCTTCGTTGACGGCAGTCTCTCTGTCTGTCTATCTCTCTCTTTCTCTTTCCGAAGTTCAGATTCTCTCTTCCGCTCTATGTTGGAATTGGGTTTAGTAGTAATAGTTTCCACTTAACATGTATTATACTCGAATCCCTGCGGCCCCACTCCATCCACCAACGTTAACCAGAGTTGAAAAGGTTTCGTGAGAAATGTTTTTGGAGGAGTTGGATAAAGTTAGTTTCATTTAAGCAGCAACAACACGTTCAGATGAGAAGGAATGAAGGAATCGAAATTCTGATAAAAATAGAAACTATTTCCACAGTCTCGAACTCGAAGAAGAGGGAAAGGGTTTCCCTGCTTGCGAGTGAATCGGAGGAGTCAGCGTTGGTGACGTTGACGCGGTGACCGACGACGAGCTTGGCGGTGACTGGTGGCGCTGGTGGCACCCTGGCTCACGCCTCGCGGCGGCCTAGCTCGCACAAGAGGCGATTGACGGAGGAACGAGAAAGCTTCTCTCTCACGCGCGAAGAGAAGAAGGAGAAGGGAGGACCCAACACCATGGTCGGCGATGCCTCCGATGGTGAACAGCGGTGCTGTCGACGCCTTGGACCGTGACTCGCAGCAGCCGATTGGGTGGAAGCTGAGGCGGACGCGCATGAACAGAGGAAATGAGCGTTTCTGGGTTCCTCTAGTTCCCTTTTGGATTCAAGTGGAGGATCTAATAAAATACCTTTGTACACAACCCCTCTCGCACCCTTTCTGATCTCTTCATTGAACCCCTGGTTTTGTGATTTTGCATTTCTTCCTTGGGTTTTTTGCAGGTTGGTGTTGATTTTCCCAAATTGGGTTTGCGCGATTCTAGGGTTTCCTCTTTGTGATTGGGGTTTCGAATTTGTGTGCAGGTTTCGAATGGAGGTGCAAGCTGCCATGGTTGCGCGAGATTGATGATGGAGGTCGCGATTGAGAAGATGTTCGCGATCTGGTTCTCTCTGCAAATGCGTGTTGATGGTGATGTGTGAAGATGGTGTTCAGGCACGGTGGAGATTGCGAGTAGGGTGGTCTCTGCAGCGACGACTTCTGCTCCGATTGGGATTTTCGCTCTCTGTATTTCCCCTGCAGGTTGAAGGCTTGTGCGTGGTGGAAAGATGTTTGTTGGTGGCGCTGGAGCACTTCTGTGTCGTGGTGGAGGGGCGATTGTTCACTGCGGGTTGCGTCCTCTACGTTGGTGGCCATGGATGCATGACAAGGTGTTGCAATGAAGGAGATGATGCGCGAAGATAGTGGCAGCGTGCGGACTGGTTTTGTGTAGAGGTTGCAGCGGTGATCTCTACGCTAGAGGAGGACTCGCACAATGGTTTTTATCTTTTTAATTACCCAATCAATGGTATGCTCTACTAATGACTGGCATCGGCGAAGCTCCGCGACCGGCGGCCGGTGACCAGCGACCGACGACGAGGTCCATGGGAAGGAGTCTGACCAGATCTGGATGAGCTTATGTGATGTTCTATTAGGAATAAAATTTTCCATGTCAAAAATTCTTAATTTTAAAAAAAAATCCACATAATAAAACACTTTTACATCAGTGCTCACCACGTCAGCGACTGTCAGCACCAATTAACGCCGTTACTGAGAACTTAACAGACAGGGAAAAATTGGCTCAATTTTACAAATATTAGGACCCAATTGAGACAGTTGCAAATATGAGGACTCACTTGAGATTCCCATACAAATATGAGGAACATCTAAGGGTTTAAACTTTTTTTTTTTTGAGATCAAGAATTTCTAATTAAGCTCCTTCGGTACTTAACTTAATGTCACCATAAATGGAATTTGGATAAGTGTATTGTGTCTAATTCACATCATAAATGCATAGGCTATGACCTATGAGAAGCCAACAATAAGTTTAATAGGTAAAAGGAAAAAAAAAATCAGTAAAATGCAGCCACATACACATCATTATATGTGTTGTATTTTCATAATATTTGAAGTTATAAAGCAAAAAAGAAAAAGAAAAAGAAAAAGAAAACTAAAACATACAAAATTAATTGAGGATTGAAATTAGAAGTGCAATCAAACCAAACTAGTTGTAAATAAATTATAAAATAGGTGGATAAAGTTTGTAAGAAATTGCAAAACTTGAAGGTGGAGAAAAAGGGTTTGAGATAGAATTGATAATTGTGATTTGGACATATTAAAAGTAGTGGCATTTGAATTTGTGATGCAATATTAAGAAGATGGTAGAAAAGTGGAGAGATACAATAATGAAAGAGTAATGAGAATTAAGAGAGGGAAGCTGAAAATATGTAATAGAATCCCAAGTATCTCGTGAAGCTTTTTCTGGTCACCGCAGTTATATCCAATCGCAACTATATAACACCTCTCTCTCTCTCTTTTTTTTTTTTTTTCTGGAAATATTGGAATGCAATATCCGAATTAACTAATACTTGGCTCAAACTCCAACAATAAATGATTAAGTTTCCTTTAAAAGTGAATTTTATATAAGGGGAGAATTATCCTGAGCATGGTGTGAAGTTTTGCATAGAAATGATTGTTGATCTACATGGGAGAGTGTGGTGTTGAAAGATTCAATATTTGGGGAAGAAAATAGGAATAGGAATTGGGTCCACAGGTTGTAAATGTATTTACATCATCCATGTGTAAAACTGGGGAATAATTGAATGCTAGAAATTGAATTAAAATGGTATGTGTAAGGAGAAATAGGAGTGGGACAAGAATCTTAAATAAGGTGCAGGGAGTTGTGTGGGTACAGTGTAGGGAAGGAAAGATGAAACTTTATTATTTCTTCACTAACCTCGTGAAGATGGGGCATACAGCCTTAATTTGCCTTCTCTCCTCGGTTATGTCTTAGTCACTACATATTTCAATTCTTCACTATGCCCAACAATTATTTCACAAATCATCTTCAAGGAAAAACACTATTTATTACTTTCCAATTCCTTTCTTTCTCTCAACACTTTTTCCACATTATCAACTTAATTTCTCTATAAAATTGGTGCCACTAACCATTATCATTATCAATTTATATAGATAATACAAATTTCTTTTAATTCGGTTTTCGAGAATCAACTAATCTTTATTTTTCTTGACATTATTTTAGACTCTCAAAGACGATTAAAATAGGTATGTAATGATAGTTTTAAAATTATCGTTGTTTTAGCTATAGTCAAACTTTAAACTAATAATAATTATGGTTAGACTCTTCGTTAAAGCTTTAAACCACGATGGTTGACAAATTTTTAACTCGCAATATGATAAAGATTATGCTCCTAATCATTATTATAATAAGAAATGATGACGGTTTTTGTTGGAAGTTTCCCATCGACTAGAAATAAGGCCAATTTATAATATATAAGTGAGGTGCAAACCTTAACTTACAAGACGGTTTTGTGGGACTGAGTTAGGCATTAAAACCCACTTTCTAATCTGGTATCAGAGCCCTGATTAGAGCCTATCCTAACGAGTTCTAAGTGGGCATTTCTGTTTCCACCCGTAGTCGGGCCCCTATTGGACCACCCAATTTCTACTATCACGTACGAGATGTCTATACCTCGGCGTGAAGGGGGTGTTGGAAGTCCCACATCGACTAAAGATAAGGGCAATTTATAATATATAAGTGAAGGTGCAAACTTACAAGCCAGTTTGTGGGGCTGAGTTAGGCTTAAAAACCACTTTTCTAATAATTTTTGTAAATATTTATGTTTTTTATTTTAATTTCAGATTTGTTTTTTTGAAAGTCACAATTTCTACATAAATTTTTACAACTCATTTTATAACTATTCAGGAAAATAGTTCAACATATTTTAAACAAAACTTGATGAAAATAGTTCAAAAGAAATCTTAACAAAATAAATTACTTATCTTCTATCTTAACAAAATATTTTCAACTTTTAAAAACAATTGATTAAAAAAATTTATTGAAAAATTGATACCATAAGAGAATGGTGGACATTGGATACAAAATTACAAACCCATTCATAAAATATTTTGTTAATGAAATTGAAATTTCTTCTTGTACAATTTTTTTTAACAAAATTGCAAATTCTTCTTATACAATTTCTTTTTAACAAAATTTCAAGCTTTTCTTAAATGATTATTTTGATCAAATTGTAAACTTTCAATGACATAGCTACAAAAGCCGTAAAAAGGTTGTAATGACATTTCCAAAACATACACACACACATACACACACACACACACACACACACACCCACACACACACACTAACACACACGCACACACACACACACACACACACACACACACACTAACACACACACACACTAACACACACAAACACACACACACACACACATAAACAAACACACACACTAACACTCACACACATACACACCCACACCCCCCACACACACTAACACACACACACACACACACACTAACACTTGGTACACTTTGCTAAAATGTACCAACTAAAAAAAACCCTTTACATAAATTAGCAAACACCTATATATATTCACTAAAATTTTAAAAATATTAGGACAAATAAAATCAATCAAATCATTAAAATAGATTTAAAATTTGGAATGAGAACATGTAAGGACTTGTAAATAGGTGTCAAGATCTGATAGGTGCTCTGGACTTAATGAAACAAAACTCTTAAAACACACTAAGTTTAAAAACAAATTTTCAACAGTCAGGTTCATTAGCTCAGTTTCTCTCTCTCTCTCTCTAAAACTTATTTCTTCAAAGTACTCCTCCTTCTCTCTACCACTCATTGTCACTGATTCAGTGCATGTCCGTTTAGGTGGTACCTAGGCACTCCTGACGCCGAGAGATTCGAGTATCACCGATTGTTTTCTTCATTCTGACCAGTAAGTAGTTCTACCTTACTCCACTGCTATTTGGAACCTAGGGCATGCTATTATACCGATTGCATGCAACTAGAGACATCCTTCTTCAAATTTCTGTTAAGTTCTTGCTCTAAGAGTTGATTTCTACTACCATTTCAGTGGTTGTAGGGCGTAGTTTAAGTTCTTCTCCAAGAAGGGCACTATAGAAGCAGTGTTGTGAGGTGTGCTGTGAGACTTTGAGGTAAGGGGAGCTAGATATTTTCTACAAATATATTGTATGATGTGTATGTGTGTTGCATTTTGAATTGGTATGTTGCTTGGGTATAAATTTTGTCTTGGATGGATTAAGTTGCATGTCCTGAACTGTTGAACTAGTGAATCTGTGATGCGATGTTGATGAACTGTCTTGGGTGAGTTTGATTTCTGGAATTGTGCATGTTATAAGTGCTGGTGGTGATAAAATTGTTGTGAGAATTATTGAATAGAAAACCTGGTGGTTTGGTAGTGTCTAGGTCTTTTGAGAGGAAGTAAGGTAGGGAATTTGAGAGTTAGGGGTCCTGGGTGCAATTTGGCTATTGGGAAAGCTTAGACAAGTCATTTGTGACTTATTAGATGCATTAAACTGGTCTAAAACATGTTCATAGTGGTAAAATTGAAATCGGGTCATTTCGTTGAACAAATTTGGTGTTTAGGGTTTGAATTAAATCTTAATCATTTTAGAATTATAGTAAGAAGGTTTAGAAACATCTAGATAGGCTTAATTAGGTATAATTCTACAGAACTTGCGTTTTGTAGATTATGCAGACTCGCTATGCGAATGGTTTCACATAGGGAGTCCCTCTAGAGAGGTGCCCATTCTTTGGTAATTGGCATAGCGAGCCTATGTGTTGTGCGAGTGACTGTAGAGGGTTTCCCTTTGTTTGCTAATTCACCTTGTGAATGATGGTGCACTATGCGAGACCATCTTGTCTCACCTTGCGAAGAGGGGGGGGTGCGCTATGCGTATCCCTTGAGTCCAGATCTCTCTTTTTGCTCTTGCTTTGGTTGTATTAAGTGTGTGGAATGATTGGAATGCATAATATGATGGTGGTAATGTTATTACATTGAAAGTATGTGAATGTATGAGACATGTTTGGTGGTTGAATGTAACTAAGTGTGGTTATTGGACGTAATTCCATGCTCCTCAAGGAGAGGATTCATGGTGGTGCCCTTATTGGACGTAATTCCATGCTCCTTAAGGAGATGATCCATAGTGGTGCCCTTTTTTAGTGTTTTAGAATGATTTGCATGGAAGCTCAGTCTTGGGGGTTATCCTGAAACTACAATGGTCAATCATTCTCAAGTAGAGAGGATTGAACCATATCGTGAGTAGTAGCAAGAGGTCTTAGTCTTGGGGGCTTCCAGTATGCCTCAAGGTCCAGAACAGGCTAACCTTGTGAGTGTGGTAGGGTGAAACCCATTGGCAATGGATTTGCAAAGCAGTAGAGGCCACCATGAGTGCATGACCCACCATAGCTCGACAATCATTCTAAGTCCGGACGAGTCGATTTAAAGTGTAAAAAGTCTTGTAGTGCAATTCAGTATGCTTGAATGAAATTTGCATGTTGTGTGTGATTGTATAACATGATTTTTGTATATCTAGCTCACCCTTTTTGCTTGTTTGTGTCTTGCTTGTGTTGTGTGCTTCTTTTGCAATGATCATCCACTTGGATGTGAGCAGAGGGCGATGAGGTACCCCTGGAGAAGGCATTGGAGGACGATGATGCTGCAGCCTAGTCTCTTTAGGATTTTCTTAGTTATTTCATGTATTTTGAAATACTCTTTAGTACTTAAAGTTCTAAATTATGGCTTCTTTTGAGGATGACTGTAATTCCTAAGACTTTAGTTGCAAGTTTAACTTCTAACTATTCTCTTATATCATAATTGTGGACTACCATATTATATATTTGTTATATATTTGGGATGTTACATTTACGGTTTCAGAGCAGTTTGTTCCTAGGATAACCTACGGGTTGTGGGTTTGTCGTGCCTTTCCTGTGGAAAGTGAGTCCGAATGGTATGTTCTACCATTTCCTCCAAGTCTAGTTGGTGAAATTTTGCGTCTACCTGAAAGTTTTGGGAACAAAAAATGTCTCTATAGAAGGAATGAGGGTGCACACTCATAACTTTTACCAGATATGATTTTCCTTTTAGGAATGGGTTGTGATTCTCGTGTAGTTGTCGATAGAAATTCTTGTCTTTTGCTTGCCTTTGTGGTGGTGTACTGTGCTCTATAGTAGTAGAGGAATGCAGATTCAAGGACAACTTGACCTGTATACCTTCTTTAGAATTGGTTTAAGCCTTTGAGACAAATTCTTGCCTCGAAGACAAGGAGTTAGAATACCAGAATTTAGGTTTCAAAGGACAAGTGAATATATATTGGAGTTTAGAAATAATGTTTTTGGGTGAAGAAGTTTTCAAGAACAGAGTTAGAAGATCAATATACCGTACATTCAACAAGAAGAGTTGGGTTCGAAGGCTAGAATAAGAGGATCTTTGAGTAAGCATGGGTGTAGCAAGGTTTGAGAAATCAGTTTGGTTCAGTATATCAGTAACGTTAGAGGTAAGAAGAAAGGGAAGTGTTGGTGAGCGACGGAGTAGCATTGGGTGAGATTTGTAACATGGATAGGTGTATCAACGATGGTTGAAATCTGAATAAGAGAAGTGGTGGATGGTTTGAAGTTTAAGCTAAGAAGGGAATAGGAATTCTAAAGTGGACCAAGGAAAATCGGTCTAGAAAGGAAATGGAACAAGAAGAGTTTGTGAAGTAGTTGTGAAAGACACAAAGCAAATTAAGGAGAGTTTAGTAGAAGGTAGAATTTCCAAATTAAGAACAAGAGGTCTTTGAAGAAGAATGGGAAATCGTAAGGGTTGGAATTAAGTAAAATAATTGGGTGATAACGGTTCAAAAACCGTTATTTTCATACTTAATTTTGATACAAAACACACCCTTTATGACTTAGAAACTACCTTTAAATCATGCATTTTGCTTAAGTTAGAAAATAAGAGAGTCAAAGGTGTTGTTCTTGGTATTATGCTTGGTTTTCCTAGTTTTGGCAGGATTTAACAGAAGCTGAAGTAGGAAGGCGTTGGAGGCAAGAGAAGAAGGAAAAGTGCTTAAAAGAAGAATCGCATGCATCGTTGAGCGCCACAGTACCGTTGAGCGCCAACCTCTTGAAGGACTTCTCTAGCCAATGCTTAAGCGTCAACACTGAGGGGAAATTCAGTGCTGTAGTCACCACTAAGCGGCACCGCTGAGCGCTGCTATCTTGGTAATTTCTCTTCCAGACGCCTGGGCGACAACGCTCAGCGTTCTTCTCAAGTGCCACAACTACCGTTGAGCGGTGAACCAGCGCTGAGTGCTACTTCTTTGGGCTTGGGCCAGTTTCTGCTGATTTTTAATGAATTATAAATACATTTGTACGACTTGGAGGGTCTATCTTTTGGCAGAAGAGATGCAGAAACACCTTCTTCACCCCTCGGAAGCGGATTTTGGATGTGGAAGCTCCAATCTACAAGTTCTAGGGTTTATCTTTTCATTCTTTTCATTAATTTAATCTAATTTCACCATGTCTATGGTGAACTAAACCTCCATTGTTGTTGAGGAAACGATGTAATCATTTGAAACTCTCATGTATTGAATTGATGCTTTATTCATATGCTTTATTTCATTAATTGTTAGAGTTTTTCCTCTATTATCTATGCATGCTTTGTTTAAGACATTATTCAATAGCGTGATCTTTGATTTTATCTTTATGGACACATATGGGTAGATCTAGATGTTAGACCCCTGGCAAGTGTACCAGATCGTATCAAGTAATAACAATTGGTAATCCCAATATCGTTCCTCCCAGAGGACTCTTAAGGCCTTATCTTTCGTGTAAACAAATTGTTTAAGACTTGAGTAAAAGAAAATAATTTGAATGGTTTAAATGCAAAACAGAAATAAACATGCAGATGCAAGAATTCAATTGACTAAGAGAAATGATAACGGTCTCAAAACCGTTATTTTCATGCATAAATTTGATATTAAATCACACCCTTTGTAGCTTAAAATGAGCTTAGAATCAAGTAAAACTCTTAAGTTGTGTTACATGAGAGTCAAAAGTTGTTTTTAGAGATATTATGCTTGTTTTGCATTGTTTTGTAGGGTTTTTGATGAAAATTGAAGATGGCAATGAAGTTCATTTTCTTCCTATGATACTTCTTTGGATGAGGAAGAGGTTTTTCATATGATCTTTTCTTCTTTCCTCTCTTCCTCTTTTTCTCACTCTTCTCCTCCTCTAACTTTCTCTTTTTTTCTCTTTTTATTTTCTTCTTTATTTTTCCACATTTTCTATTTTTCTTTGTTCTTTCAACCACTTGAATGGTAAAGCTCCCTGGATCTTGTAATTTAGGAGGTAATGTTCTTTGTATGACTGCACTGCAATTTCCTTGCACCTTAATAGTTTCCTTCTCAATATACTTCCTTTTCTTCATGAGAAGTTCTTTCAAAAATTTCTCATATGAGGGCATTTGCTGAAGTGCCTCAGAAAATGGTATGGTTATTTCCAACTTCTTAAAAATTTCCATACATCGCTCCAACTGCTTTTCTTTTTCCCTCCTAGAATATGTCTTTGGATAGGGCAAGGGTTTTTCATACTCCCTCTCTTTCAATTTTACAACCTCTTCTTCTATCTTTTCTTCATCTATCTTCTCCTCAGCAACAACCTTTTTTGTTTCTATCTCTTCTATCTTTTTCACCTCTCTCTCTATCTTGTCCTCATCAACAACCTCATCAATTTGTGTGTCCAAATTCCTGAAGGTAACTTCATAGCTCTTAGAATCGTACTTCTCCAAAAATTTGTCGAACTTTTCATTAAGGCTTTTGACTTGTTCTGTCACATCAGCTATCTGATGACATAGTTGTTGATCATACTCCCACCTTTCTATTGGTAAAGAGATTTTGTTCATGCTTCTATGAGAAGAAAATCTTGTATACATGCCCTGTGAAAAAAATTCGTCATTCTTTACACTCTCCTCTATGCTTTTGACATGGTATACTTCCAAATTCATAATACTCTGAAGAAGTTCATCATAATTTGTATTTTTCTTAAGTTGAGTAGTTTGTTGCTCAATAGCTTGCCCAGATTGGCTGTGATCCATGTATGAGTAAGGTTCCCATGAGTAGTTGAAATTATTTTGATAGAATTGAGTGCCTATAGAACCAAATTCTTGTACATACTGCATCCTGTAAACATTAGGCACAAAATCCGAGAAATAATTTATTAGAACAAAAATAAACATAAAAATCAAGTCAAAATTAATCAATTTACACTACTCGAAAAAGTTAAACCAAGAGTCCCCGCAACGGCGCCAAAAACTTGTTAGACCCTTGGCAAGTGTACCAGATCGTATCAAGTAATAATAATCGGTAATCCCAATATCGTTCTTCGCAGAGGACTCTTAAGGCCTTATCTTTCGTGTAAACAAATTGTTTAAGACTTGAGTAAAAGAAAATAATTTGAATGGTTTAAATGCAAAACAGAAATAAACATGCAGATGCAAGAATTCAATTGACTAAGAGAAACTATGAATGAATGAGGTTGTTAGGGTTTACAATTTCATCTTATCCACCCTCATATATCTACTCTTCTTATTTGCTTTGCTTATTTATCATATTGCCATGCAAACTTTCTTGGTCTACCCTTAACCCAATCCCTTGGTGAAAAGAGCCTATTACTAATTACCGACTTGTTATCCCTAGCCTCCCCTAGTAACTAATAATGCATAATGAGCAGAAGCAAAATACAATTGATCGTCCTACCCCTATCCCTAGGCGGTATTAATATAATCAAGGAATTCTCCCCAGTTCATGACATTACTGTATGTCCCCGTATCAATAAAGACAAACAACATCTACCGAATGAGTTAAACGGTAGAAGCATTAAGCAAAGGTAAAGAACCCAACAATTGATAAATCAAGGGAAACAAAGCATAAAACCAAGAAAACCAACTTTTGACTCTCGCATGACTCAACCAAGTGTTTTACTTAACTTTAAGCTCATTCTAAGCCATAGAGGGTGTGTTTTAATATCAAATTTAAGCATGAAAATAACGGTTTTTAGACCGTTATCAACCGCCCAGGCGCCTAAAATGATCGCTGAGCGGTTTGCCTCTTGTCGCTCTGGACGCTCAGCGTCGCCGCCTGGGCGCTAGACAGTAACTTTTCCTTGCACTTGGACGCTCAGTGGTGGAATTTACCGCTGAACGGTTCACAGACTCTTCTTTTCTTCCTTTTTCTCCTTCATTCTTGACTCTATGACCTTCCTACTTCATTGCCATCTTCAATTTTCATCAAAAACCCTGCAAAACAATGCAAAACAAACATAATATCTCTAAAAACAACTTTTGACTCTCATGTAACACAAGTTAAGAGTTTTACTTGATTTTAAGCTTATTTTAAGCTCCAAAGGGTGTGATTTAATATCAAATTTATGCATGAAAATAACGGTTTTTAAACCGTTATCACTAGACATGGGGGAATTCTCTCGGGAGCAATATTACCTAGACATAGGGATAGGAGGACCGAATGCCTTAAGCTTCTGTGCGAATGTAATGCATGAACAATTGCTAGGGAAACAAGACATTGTAAACTAGTAATTAGGAGTAGTGTCTTTTCACCAAGACATTGGGATTAGGGTAAATTAGAAAGTGGCATTGACATTAATGAAAAAGTAGAATTCATAAATATATGAGAGTGGATTAGGATACGTCGGAAACCCCAACAACACAATTCATCCATATCATTCAACTACCAATTGATCAATTTTTGCATGCATATTTAATTTTCATTCTTGCATTCTAAACACCAATTTTCGTTATTCAAGTCTTAAATAATCAAGAAATGACATGAAAGTCTAGGCCTATGAGTCTCTAGGGAAATGATACTTGGTATTACCACTTATTATTACTTGATACGATTCGGTACACTTGCCAGAGTCTTAACAAGTTTTTGGTGCCGTTGCCGGGGACTCGTGGTTAAACTATTCTAGCAGTGTGATTATTGATTAACTTTGACTTGATTTTTGTTTGTGTTTTCCTTTTGTTTTATTTTTTTTTATAAAAGTTCTTTTTAGGGTTTTGTTTCTCGTGTATGCAGGATATAATTTGTACTAGGAGCAAGAAAAATCAAGAACCTCTTCTTGAAGGCTTGGGTGCAACTTGAAGGAGAAAGAGGAATCAAACTTCTAGAGAATTGTTTCCTTTTCCTGAGACATTGTTACAACCCTCACCATAAGCATCCAACCAGAGCGTAGAGGTGATGGCTGAGGAGGAAATTCCTAGGAGACACACTCTGGCGGATGCCACTAATATTGTTGGCCCTCAACATTTTAATAGCATTACAAGGCCGAAGGTCAATGCATTGAACATGGAGGTGAAACCGACATTGATTCAATTGGTGAAGAGCAACCAATTCAATGGGCTGTCGAATGAAAGTCCATATGATCATCTCACCATATTCAATGAGATTTGCAACACGGTGAAGATCAAGCTAATGACGTTAAAGAAGCGCTTGCTGGGAGACACCTCAGTGACCTAAAAACATTATTTCTTTTGTTCTTTAATTAATTTGGTTGTGTAATTTTGGATATTGTTAAACACTATTATTGGGTAGCATCTACTGAGGGATGCTAAAAAGATTGAGTATCTAGTGAAGGATACGGGAAGGTACACCTACTGATGGGTGTTGGTAAGATTTGCACTTACTGATGGGTGCCAGAAAGGTTTGGGTCAGGCTCGTGACGTTAAACAAGCGCTTCCTGAGAGGCAACCCAATTGACTGTTTTACTTCTATTGCATGCTTTAATTCTGTTCTAGTTGCATTTTAGGGTTTAATTGTTGCATGATTGAGGAAAGTGAGTGGGAATTGCATGAAAATTGAAAATTGAGAGTTGAATTTGAGTGATACAGGGTCAATGATGCTTAAGGCGAGCCAAAAAAGGGGAATGTTAAAATCGCGCTCACCGGTAAGCTGTACGTAGCGTTGAGCGGTGGCGTCGCATACTGCACAATTGGGCTTTTAAGTTGGGCTCAACATTAGTTGCCCATTGCACATTTTAATAGCCCTTAGGTCTCGCCCAAGCCTCTCATTCAAACGCCCACTCTCTTTTGGCACTCTCAAGCTTTCTCCAAGGCATTCTCTTCACTTTTCACTACACTCATCTTGTCAAAAATCCCTTTTCCACCATTTTTGCACCTCTCCACCATCAAAGTTTGGGGTTTTTGTGAGAGCACAACACTTGGAGTTCATTCATCGACATTCACAAAGCACTTTTCTATCATTCGAAGTCTCTCCACCCAAGTAAGTCATACATTCCACATTCTAGGGTTTTCAAAGCATGATTTTGTATGAGAATGTTTGTTCTAAGCATGAGATTTTAGGGCTTTTGATGTTTGTGCGTAATTAGTTGAAATAGACATTGTTTAGACCGATTAAATTCTATGATTGAGGTCTGGAATGAAGAAATTTGCATGAGGGTGGAGATTAGAGTCGTTTAGGGTTGTTAATGAAAAATTGCTACTGATAGTGCTGAGCGCTACCTGCCGCTGAGCGCCAGCTCTGCAGGTTCTATTTTTTCTTGTTTGTGCTATGCAGGTGACGCTGAGGGGCACTATTTTTCCATATGCGCTGATCAATGAGGTTTTTGGATGAGTTTTGTGTTGTGCTAACGTTAATGAGATTTCTTTTGGTCTTGTGAATTGTATTTGATGCAGGGATGGCCTCCTCATCAGGAAAAAGAATCAAGAATATTGGAAACAAAAGGAGAGAACCAGAGAGGTTCTATTCCAATAAGTTCCTCTCCAGAAGACATGAGCAACATTACCTCATCGTCCAAGATAGAAGGCTCTTGATGGATCGAAATGCGGGATGGATTCCGGACTTGACTCCACAAATTGGAGAAGAGATAGAAAGCAGACACTGGGAGAAATTGGCTACTTACCCTGCACCTGCCAGTGGTAAAAGAATTTTATACTAATGCTAGGGTCCTGGGAGATTCTCATTCCAACATGTAGAAGTATACAAGCTATGCCCGTGGGAGGATTGTTAGTTATGACCCTGAGTCTATTAACAGGTTTTTGAACACGGAATGGACATGTGTGCAGTGCCAGTTTGCACTCAATGTGGAGGAGGGCATTGATTTTGATGATATTGAGAGCGTTCTATATGTGCTTGGAGGGCACTTTTACAGGAATAGTAGTGGTGCAACTGTGAATATCAAGAGGGCTAACCTGAAGCCCTTAGCACAATATTGGATGACGTTCTCCCATATGCTAACATCCAACCGTGCTCTCATGTCTCAGACATCACTGTTGCCAGGGCCATGTTCTTATACTGTGTCATTAGAGGAATGAATGTGAGCATTGGCCAGATAATAGCATATGAGATTCAGAGTTTAGCTACCACCACAAACAAAAAGTCACCCTTGGGGCATCCTTCTCTTATTACACACATGTGTTAGCTAGCTGGAGTGGATGTTTCTATTCCATCATTGGAGAGGCCAAGGAAGGTCATTGATGCAGCTTATTACAAACAGTACTGTGGAGGAGAGGAGGCAGCCCAGCCAGTGCCTCAAAGATGTCCTAGGAGGAGAACTCCACTACAGGGAGATGCACCAGCTCATGCTCCAGATCCATTCACATGTATATGTCCATGATAGAGGCTAGGGTGGAGTCCATCCACAGAGGGCAGGTGGCCACAACAGAGATTATGATAGGGATGTATGATACACCCCCTGCACACCGGTGGACGATGGATGAATTCAACAATGTGGTGGCATGGCCAGAGGAGCAGACACAAGGTAGTGGAGCTAAAGCAGCTGAAGCTCCAGAGATGGAGGATGATGATGAGGATGTTGAATTTGAGGACGCTGAGGATGGAGAGGAGGATGACTCCGATGAAGTATGGGTTGATATAGTATCTACTGATGGATGCTATAATGATTATGACATGATGTTTTCTTATCTTTTGGTTTTATAATTTGAACCTTATTTGCTTTTGTAGAGTAGTATAGGATTTGATGTACTTGGTCTGACACAGTATTTGATATGATGGTTTGATCGAATGATGTTTGCATGATGAGTGTTGCTTAATGGTGCTTGTTATTGATTGATGTTGAGATGGGACTATATGTTGTATACAGGTGGGTTCACAAGTTATGTGAATAGATGCATGATGATATTGTGATTTTGATGATGATGCTAAGCAGGATGTTTATTTGAGATGTTTGGAATAGTGAGTGAACTTATATGTGAGGTTTTGAGCTCTAGAGTTTTTGATTCAATGTTTGCTATCTACTTGAATGCATGAATGATTTTTCCCAGGTTTCTCTGATTGATTGAATTGCATGTATATGTCATATGATCGAGGCCATTTTTTATTAGCCCTTTCTTAGCCAATGCAAAGGTTTCATCCCAAAAAAAAGAACACCATGTGTTCTACCTTTTTTGAACCTAAGCTTTAAACACTATGTGAAAACCCTTTTTGAAAATCTTTACCTTGAGTTAAGTGAAGAATTATTGTGTGGTATTGATAAAGGTTCAAGTTTGGGGTTGTTGGGAAGATTGAAAAAGAAAGAAAAAAATTAAGCATTGAGCTAAGGTGTTGAGCAAAGCATGAAAAAGATAAAAAAAATAGAAAAGATAGAATGAGAAAGATAAGCTCAATGCAATGAAAGGGGAAAGTTGAGAATGAGTGAGATTGGTAAAAAGAGGGTTTGTACTTGAATTATGAATGTTTGGATGACTCTCTTAACTCAAGGATTTTGTGTCTAGAAAAACCAATTTTCTTATTAGCCCAGCCTCATTATAAGCCTTGAAAAAGTTCTTGTGATGACATGTGTGTGTGATGATGATTGATTATGGTAAATGAAAGGCAATTTTGTGTGACATGTGGATAGTAGAGGGAAGAAGTGACCTCTAGAAACACCTGAGGAATTGAGTGAAACACTTTGTCTAGTGAGGAATCATTACATGAATCTATGATTATATCTATGCTTAACTAATTGATCATTCATGAAAATAGCATCTGTTGGGTATTATATGATTGTGTGAACACCATGATTAGCATTGAGAATCAACGCATGTGTGCATCTTGATTACATTTTATTGATGAGCAGATTTGAGTGATTACTTGTATTGAAAGAAAGAGTTTTGAATGTGACTAAATCATTGTGATGATTGGTGGAAGACTGAGTTGCATCTTGTTTGCTTGAGGACAAGCAAAGTTCTAAGTTTGGAGTTGTGATAACAGTTCAAAAACCGTTATTTTCATACTTAATTTTGATACAAAAGACACCCTTTATGACTTAGAAACTACCTTGAAATCATGCATTTTGCTTAAGTTAGAAAATAAGAGAGTCAAAGGTGTTTTTCTTGGTATTATGCTTGGTTTTCCTAGTTTTGGCAGGATTTAACATGAATTGAATGACGGAATCTGAAGTAGGAAGGCGTTGGAGGTAAGAGAAGAAGAAAGTGCTTAAAAGAAGAATCGTAGGCACCGTTGAGCGCCACAGTTCCGTTGAGCGCCAATGCTTAAGCGTCAACACTGAGGGGAAATTCAGTGTCGCAGTCACCACTAAGCGGCACTGCTGAGCGTTGCTATCTTGGTAAGTTCTCTTCCAGACGCCTGGGCGACAACGCTGAGCGTTCTTCTCAAGTGCCGCAACTACCGTTGAGCGGTGAACCAGCGTTGAGTGCTACTTCTTTGGGCTTGGGCCAGTTTCTTCTAATTTTTAATGAATTATAAATACATTTGTACGACCTGGAGGGTTTATCTTTTGGCAGAAGAGATGCAGAAACACCTTCTTCACCCCTCGAAAGCGGATTTTGGATGTGGAAGCTCCAATCTACAAGTTCTAGGCTTTAGCTTTTCATTCTTTTCATTAATTTAATCTAATTTCACCATGTCTATGGTGAACTAAACCTCCATTGTTGTTGGGGAAACGATGTAATCCTTTGAAACTCTCATATATTGAATTGATGCTTTATTCATACGCTTTATTTCATTAATTGTTAGAGTTTTTCCTCTATTATCTATGCATGCTTTGTTTAAGACATTATTCAATAGCGTGATCTTTGATTTTATCTTTATGGACACATATGGGTAGATCTAGACATGGGGGAATTCTCTCGGGAGAAATATTACCTAGACATAGGGATATAAGGACTGATTGCCTTAAGCTTTTGTACGAATGTAATGCATGAACAATTGCTAGGGAGACAAGACATTGTAAACTAGTAATTAGGAGTAGTCTCTTTTCACCAAGACATTGGGATTAGGGTAAATTAGAAAGTGGCATTGGCATTAATGAAAAAGTAGAATTCGTAAATATATGAGAGTGGATTAGGATAAGTCAGAATCCCCAACAACACAATTCATCCATATGATTCAACTGCCAATTGATCAATCTTTGCATGCATATTTAATTTTCGTTCTTGAATTCTAAACACCAATTTTCGTTATTCAAGTCTTAAATAATCAAGAAATCACATAAAAGTCTTGAACTATGAGTCTTTAGGGAAACGATACTTTGTCTTACCACTTATTATTACTTGATACGAATCGGTACACTTGCAAGAGTTTTAACAAAGGAGTGGTCCAATTTTCTCAGCAAGTGGATGATTCATAGTCAAGTTTAGGATGATGTTTCAAGATTTGTAAGTTGCATAGAAGGAATGTTTGATCTTGGGTTGAGGTGGAAGACTTCAAGCACTGAAGGAAGAGGCACATCAGAAAGTCAGTTAAAAAGAAGAGGTAAGGTCAGGGAATTATGAGCACATTGGATGAGGAAATGAGAAGAAAGGTTTTAGAACATATGACAAAGGGTGGTTATAGTATACTTTGTGAATGAGGGTATCGCGAATAATCAAAGAGTCTGGGTTGGTTGAGACATTCAGAGTTATGAAGTTGCATGTTATGGTAAAGTCAATTTTCATCTGGTGTGGCTTTATGGTGATGTTTAGTGATCGGTTGAGTTTGATCAAGATGGAAGTGGATGTTGAATAATAGGTTGCAAACGACAATGAGTTGGTAAGTTCAGATAAGGTGAGAGGGTTGGTGTTGCTGGTTTAGGGTATCTTGAGGTTTAGAGGATTATAGATAGGGTTGTATTTCTGAAGATTCCGAGTTGAAGAGGGCAATTCTTGAAGAAGAAGGTTTTAAGTTAATTTGGCCGGGATGAGTTCATGAAGAATTCTAAGTGATGCGGCGTTTGTGGAGTTAATCTAAGGGCTCAGGTTTGAAGTTTATATGGAGTGGTTCTTGGCATGGAAGGAAAGCGAAGGTGGTGCATCAAGTGTAGTTGAGCGTAAGAGGATAGCAAGTGTCATGGGAATCCAGGATGTCTGATGAATACAGGTGAAGAAGAGATGATGTTGTTCTTTCAAAGGTTTGAGGCATGATCACAAGGGAGGTTTGATTGTTTTCAAATTGCTTTTAGGGTTTGTGGCCTTGAAAAGAAGTATTGTGCTTTAAGAAGGAGAACCAATGGTTATGCAGTAGAAGTGAATCAAGTTAAAAGGTGAAGAAAAAGGGTTGCAAAAGTCAGAATAGTATAACAAGGATAAGTGGAGTATAGAAGACAAATCTTTTTGGTGTAAGAGTTTTGATTGGCGTTCTGAAGCAAGTACTACAATTTCCACATTAGAGTGGTGGGGTTCACTATTAACCAATGTTAATAGTTCATAATGGGATAATTCCTGTTAAGTGTAAGGTATGCAAGAGGTAGGTGGTGGATTGGTTAAAACAACGATAGTTTGGACTCAACTCCATCATAGAGAGAACTACAAGGTTGAAGAATCTATGAAGAGAAATAGAGGACGGGTTGGAACAGTCTGGTATAAGTTTTAGCAATCAGAAGTGGATTCAGGCATGTTCATGTTTGAGGAATAGAAAACAATAATGAGGAATGGAATGGCAAAGTTATCATGGAAGGGAAAAATTATCAGGATTTGTAAGGTCATGGAAGTTTTAGAAAAGGTTTTTCAAGGGTGATCGTTTTCTGGTTGCATTTTTTATGAAGGAAGTGTTCTTTCAAGTAGACTGGTGCGCAAAGAAGTATGAGGATCATAGTAGCGCAGCAGATGTTAGTGGGCTTGTTCTTATCAGTATCAAGTGTATGTGAAGCTTTTTCAAGGTCAGGTGTTGGTGGTTATCTGAGATGAGCTTCTTTAAAACATTTGTGATGTCATTATCTGGGGCAGCAGTTGGGAGTGTTTGGTGATCTTTGTTAAGGGTCCGGCAAGTGTACCGAATTGTATCAAGTAATATAAACGGTAAGACCGAGTATCGTTTCCCTAGAGACTCATAGGTCTATACTTTCATGTGATTTCTTGATTATTTAAGACTTGAATAACGAAAATTAGGGTTTTATAATGCAAAAATGAAAATTAAATATGCATGCAAATGTTAGCAAAATGATGAAGTTGAAGTTTTGATGATGTCCAAATCAAGTCAAGAGAAATCAAGATTCAAGAATATCTTATGAAGACTTGTATTGCGTTGGAAAGCTTTTGTAATAATTGTAGTTTATTGTCTAGGACTTAGATTTTCATTGGTTTTGATTCCATGTACTTTCATACTTTTTAAATGATGTTAGGAGTCAAAATCAAACTATTTTAATCGATTAAAACTAGTATTAATCGATTAAAACGAGTTAAAGCTGAAAACTCAATATTCTCTGTTTTAATAGATTAAAATACATTTTAGTCTATTAGCCAATTGATTAAAATTCTTTTTAATCGATTAAAGCTAACTGTTGAAGTTTTCTAGCTTTTAAAAACTAGCCGTTGCACTCATTTTAATCGATTAACAATAATATTAATCGATTAAAAGCGTTAAATGGCTAGTTACGAAGAATGGAAGAGTATTTGCTTGAGTCTATAAATAGGCTCTCTTTATCCATCAACAACAACTCTTCCCTTGTGCTCAAATACTCAGAACTCTTTGACAATTGTGTGCTTTTGTTCAGCTAAGGAAACTCTTATCTGTGGAGCTGGTGAATTGTTGCTACGGTGACAGAGGAATATCTGATTCATCCTTTGTGCGTCTAAGGAGGTGTTTGGAAGAGGATCATCCTTCGTGAAGTATTAGGAGGAGGTGTTTCATCCTTCGTGAAGTATTCAGAGGAGGTGTTTCATCTTTCGTGAAGTATTCAGAGGAGGTGTCTCATCCTTTGTGAAGATTCAAAGGAGGTGCAAGTTCATCTCTTGTGGTATCAAGAGAGGTGGTTTCTAAACTTTTACAAATTGTTTCTTTGTGAATGTAGTTTGTAATTGCTTTGTGCTTAGTGAACTGTTTATCTTGATTTTAGATAAGCGACTAGACGTAGGATTGGTAAGATCCATTCATCCATATTTTCTTTAAGCCAATTGAATCACTGCATTTGTATGTTTACTTTTGTTTTGCATTTAACCATTCAAATTAATTTCTTTTTTTCAAGTCTTAAGCGATTAGTTTACACGAAAGATTAGGCCTTAAGAGTCCTTTAGGAAGAACGATATTGAGTTTACCAATTATATTACTTGATACGATCTGGTACACTTGCCAGGGGTTTAACAAGTTTTTGGCGTCGTTGCCGGGGATTCTTGGTTTAACTTTTTCTAGTAGTGTAAACTAATTAAATTTGACTTGATTTTTATATTTATTTTATTTTTGTTCTAATAAATATTTTCTAGGCTTTTGTGCCTAATGTTTGCAGAATGCAGTTTGGACAAGAATTTGACTATATGGGCACTCAATTCTACCAAAATGATTTCAACCACTGGTGGGAACCTCATTCAAATATGTACCTAAGCGAATTTGGGTAACAATCCTCTTTGCGAAAAGAAACGTTGGGGGAAGCTGAACAACGTTTATGGCAGCAACAATTTTCCTTATCAACAGAAACATGGGAGGATGATCAACAACTTTATCATCAAATAGTTGATTTGACGGGACAAGTCAAAAGTCTTAATGAAAAGTTCGACAAATTTTTGGAGAAGTATGATTCCAATAGCTATGAAGTTACCTTCAGGAATTTGGAGACACAAATTGATAAGGTTGTTGATGAGAAAAAGATAGAGGAGAAAAAAATGGAGAGAAAGGAGGAAAAGATTGAGGAAGAAAAGATAGAGAGAGATTTTAAGGAAGAAGAAACAGAAAAGTTGGTTAAGGAAGATAAAGGTTATGAGGGAGAAAAAGCAGTGGTTGAGAAAAAAGAAAAAAAGAAAAAATATGCGAAAATAAAGAAGAAAAGAAGAAAAGAGAAAAAGAGAGAAAGAGAAAGTTGAGGGGAAAGATTGAGAAAAAGAGGAAGAGAGGAAAGAAGAAAAGATCATATGCAAAACCTCTTCCTCATCAAAAGAAATATGATAGGAAAGAAAAGAAGTTTAAGTGCTTTATTGAAATCTTCAAGAAATTGGAGATTAAAATTCCTATGATTGAGACATGGAAACAGGTGATTGGTGTTCTCAACTTTTTAAAAAAATTCAGCAGGAAGAAGAAAAAGAAAAGAATATCAAGCAAGGGGAGTATCTTTCTGTTTTTATCTTTCTGTTTTTATTTTTCTGTTTTTCTTTTTCTTTTTTTTCTTTTTTTATTTTATTTTTCTGTTTTTATTTTTCTATCTTTATAAAAAAAAAGAAAAAAAGAACGAAAATTAAAATAAAATAATCTTTTACTGAGGGATGCTAGAATTTTATGTATCTACTGAAGGATACAGGAAGGTACACCTACTGATGGGTGTTGGAAGGATTTGCACTTACTGATAAGTGCCACGCAGGTTTGGGTCAGGCTTGTGACGTTAAACAAGCACTATTGGGAGGCAACCTAGGTTTCTTTTTCTTTTGTACTTTGGATTTGTAGAATAGGTTGCATTTTATTTTTGTGTCTATGCTTGGCTTGTACACTGATTCTGATGAATGGTTTGACTGAATCAAATGTGTGATGAGTCTATTTAATGATGATTGGATGTGGATGATGATTGACTTGTATTGCATGATTGATATCCAGTTGGATAATTCACTAGCTATGTGAACAGATGTGTGTAAACCCCTGGCAAGTGTACCAGATCGTATCAAGTAATAATAATCGGTAATCCCAATATCGTTCTTCCCAGAGGACTCTTAAGGCCTTATCTTTCGTGTAAACAAATTGTTTAAGACTTGAGTAAAAGAAAATAATTTGAATGGTTTGAATGCCAAACAGAAATAAACATGAAAATGCAAGAATTCAATTGACTAAGAGAAACTATGAATGAATGAGGTTGTTGGGGTTACAATTTCATCTTATCCACCCTCATATATCTACTCTTCTTATTTACTTTTCTTATTTATCATATTACCATGCAAACTTTTTTGGTCTACCCTTAACCCAATCCCTTGGTGAAAATAGCCTATTACTAATTACCAGCTTGCTATCCCTAGCCTCCCCTAGTAACTAATAATGCATAATGAGCGGAAGCAAAATACAATTGATCGTCCTACCCCTATCCCTAGGCGGTATTAACATAATCAAAGAATTCTCCCCAGTTCATGACATTACTGGCTGTCCCCGTATCAATAAATACAAACAACATCTACCGAATGAATTAAACGGTAAAAGCATTAAGAAAAGGTAAAGAACCCAACAATTGATAAATCAAGCATATGCAAGCATATAAAGTAAACAAGAATTTCAATATATGAGAGTTTCAAAAGATTACATTGTTCCCCCAACAACAAAGGGTTTAGTTCACCATAATCATGGTGAATCTAGATGATCTAAATGGAAGAATGGAAAAGAAAACCCTACAATTGATAAAGTGGAGCCTAAGCATCCAAGAAATCTCCTCCAAAGGTGTAAAGCTGCTGTGGAATTTGTTCTCTGCCAAAAGAATTACATTTGGATTCGTACTAGAGCTATATATATATAAGCCAAAAAGATAACAGAAAGATGTCAGAATCCAAAATATAAAAATAGGCAACCGCCCAGGCGCCTAAAATGACCGCTGAGCGGTTTGCCTCTTGTCGCTCTGGACGCTCAGCATCACCGCCTGGGCGCCAGACAACAACTTTTCCTTGCACTAGGACGCTCTGCGGTGGAATTTACCGCTTAGCGGTTCACAGACTATTCTTTTCTTCCTTTTTCTCCTTCATTTTTGAGTCTATGACCTTCCTAGTTCATTGCCATATTCAATTTTCATCAAAAACCCTGCAAAACAATGCAAAACAAGCATAATATCTCTAAAAACAACTTTTGACTCTCATGTAACACAACTTAAGAGTTTTACTTGATTCTAATATCATTTTAAGCTACAAAGGGTGTGATTTAATATCAAATTTATGCATGAAAATAACAGTTTTGAGACCGTTATCACAACCCGAAACTTAAAACTTTGCTTGTCCTCAAGCAAAACAAAACAAGACTTGGCCTTCCAATTTTTCATCAAATAGTTCTCCACTTTTCAAAACCCTTTTCTTCATGACAAGTTATTTTCCAATTCAGATTTTCAGTGGAATGATACCAAAATGCAAGCATGCTTTCAATCCAATCTAGTTCACCTACTTCAATATTTCACAACAGATGTTTTATTCATGAACGATCAATCCACTAAGCATAGATGTAAACCTGGATTTCAACAATTCTTACCAAGCAAGTGTTTCACTCAATCACTCAAGTGTTTAAGGAATCACTCCACTCTTTACTATTCACATGTCACATAAAATAATATTTCCATGTATCTAAAACAAAAAAATCCTTACATGCAAATACCATCACAAGGACTTTTCCAAGGCTTATAATGAGGCTAGGCTATCAAGAAAATTTGGTTTTTCTAGATTGTAAAATCCTTGAGTTAAGAGAGCTATTTCATCATTGAAAAGGTTCAAGTTTAAACTCTCTCTATCACCAAACTCCTTTATTCCCAACTTCTTCCCTTTTTATCAATTTTGCATTGAGTTCCTTTTTCATGCTTTTACTTTTTCCTTTTCTTCTTTACTCATGCATTTTTCTTTTCAATAGTTGAACTCAATGCTCTTCTTTTGCCTTTCAATTTTCCCCACACAACCCCAAACTTGAACCTTTTCATCACATAAGATTATTCTCAACCCTACTCAAGATAAATAATTTCAAATCAAGGGTTCTCATCCTGTTTAAGGCCAAGGTTCAAAAAGGGTATAAAATTTTAAACTTCTTGGGGGAAATTTTGGCTAGATAAGGGCTTCCAAACATTGCCTTGATCATATAACATAAGCATGCAAATCAATCAATTATCAAGACTAAGGCAATATCATTCATGATTCCCTGTAAACAATACATAGATCAGTAAGAACTTTGGAGCTCAAAACCTCACACACATGCTTTCTCACACATCATTCATTTATCCTGCTTAGCATCACAATCACAATCATGAATCACAATACATTTGTTCATATAGTTAGTGAATCATTTAACTAGATATCAACACACATACATTCTTAGTCAACCACATTCAATCATTATCCAATACTTGTCATGCATTTTAATACTACCATCAGAACCATTGTTCAAGCCAAGCATAGACACAAAATAAAAGTTCAACCTATTCTACAAATTCAAAGTACAAAAGAAAAAGAAAAAACCCTGTCTAAGTACTGGCATCCATCAGTAGATGCCTTCAACACAAGTGCTCATTTGAGTCCTCCTGGTCTCCATCATCAGCATCTTCAAAATTCTCTTCATTGTCATCATCCATATATGATGCTTTAGCTGCTCCAGCCCTGCTGCCCTGTGCTTGCTCCTGAGGCCAGGCCATAACTTCATGGAACTCGTCCATAGTCCACATGTGCGCTGGTGGTTGCTGATACAACCCTACTATCATCTCAGCAGTGGCTATCTGTCCTCTGCGAAGAGCCTCCATCCTAGCCTCTATCATGGACATATACATGTCCCTCATCTGGAATGGCTCGGCATGATGTGCCGGTGCATCTGCAGGTATATGCTCCTGCTGTGCTGCTGCTCTCCTAGGACGTCTTCTAGGTGCTCCGACTGCCTCCTCTTCCTCACAATACTACTGATAATAAGCAGCATCTATGGCCTTCCTAGGCCTCTCATATGGTGGAACTGCAGTGTCTACCCCAGCCTACTGACACAAAGAGGTGATCAGGGACGGATGTCCCAACGGTGTCCTGCTACTCACAGTAGTAGCACAGCTCTGAATCTCATCCGCAATGACTTTCCCGATGTTTACATCCAACTGCCTCAGCATGCAGTAAACGAAGATGATCCGATGCATGAGGATGTCAGAAACATGTGAGCACGGCTGAATGTTGGCATGAGTGAATGCCATCCAATATTTTGCCAAAGGCGTCAAATCTACTCTTTTTATGTTGACGGGCAATCCATTAGGGTTGTTTTGAAAATGCCTTCCGGGAAGGCACATAACCCTTTCAATATATGCTATATCTTTGAATCCCCCAACAAGTGCTGCATACTAGCACTGTTCACCTGGCCATTCAGTGCCCAAAAACCTATTAATAGTGTCAAAGTCATACCTGATGATCTGTCCCCTCACATAGCTCATATATCTCCCAGCATCAACTCCTCCTCTAGGTAAAGCATTAGTATAGAATTCCTTCACTAATTCAATGCTGGCAGGTGCAGGATATGTAGCCAACCTCTCCCAATCTCTCCTCATGATTTCTGCTCCAAATTCAGGAGCCAAATTTGGGATAAAAGTGGCCTTCCTCTCCATCAATAATCTCCTCTCCTGCACAGTCACAAAATGTTCCTCATGTTTCCTGGAGAGGAACCTAGGCGAATAAAATCTTCTTTGCCTCTCAGGTTCCTTCCTTTTGTTACCAAGAGTTTTCACCCTTCTTGATGATGATGACATTTCTGCATAAAATTCAAAATAACACAGAGATACATCATTAGAGGTTAGTATATCATCAATTAAATTCCAAACTGATCACATCCAACATTGAGAGAAAAAACAGGGTCCCTTAGTGTCCTTGCATCAAAAATCAAGCATCCAACAAAATCTGCAGCAAACCGCCCAGGCGCCATAGTTAGCCGCTCAGCGGTTTGCTTCAAGCTGCACCACCACTCAGCATCAAAAGAGACCGCTCAGCGGTGGTGACTAGGGATTCTTAAAAACCTTTTTAAAATCGCCCTATTCTCCATTCTAACACTAATTTCATCAATCCAGACAAAAATCATGCAGTTCAATCAATTCAAACAGTTCCTATTTCATCAACTCATGCATAGAACTCAAAAGCCCTAATTTATCATGTTCCTACGCATGTTCTTCATCAAATTCAAATTTAGAAACCCTAAGAATGAAATTGCACAAATTACTTGAATGGAGAAACTAGATGCTTGTTAACTTCCTTTTAATTGATGACGAATGCCTCTTAAGTGTACAATCCCTCAACAACAACCCCAAACTTTGACAAGACAATGATAGAAAGATGAGATTTTTGTGAGTGGATGATGAGAAAAAGTGGGGAAATCCCTTTGGAAAACCTTTGAAAGTGAATTTGGGTGCTAGGGTTCACAGAGAACGCTTGGGCAAGCTTCAAAGAGAGTTTTCGAAAAATGCAGAACCCAAAAACGCTGAGCTTTTAAAAGCCCAAGCGCAGTCTGCGCCGCCACCGCTCAGCGCTGAGATTTTAACCTTCAATTTTTCAATTTCATGCCTTTCCCCTCTTAGATGCTCATGCAAACATATAATGACCTTAAGACAGTTTTTTTTTTTTTTAAAAATAACAAATAATCAACTGGCTTGCCTCCCAGGTAGCGCTTGTTTAACGTCTCGAGCCTGACCCGAACCTGTTTAGCACTCATCAGTAAGTGCGAATCTTACCAACACCCATTAGTAGGTGTACCTTCCTGTATCCCTCAGTGGATACATAAAAATTTAGCATCCCTCAATAGATGCTACCCAAAAAGAGTTTAAAAATACTAATATTTACAAGTCCAAGTAAAAGAAAATTAATGTACAACAATCACTGGGGTGCCTCCCAGTAAGCGCTCTTTTAATGTCATTAGCTTGACCTGGTAGAGTTCAAACACCCATCAGTAGGTGTTGATACTCCCTTTGCTTGATATTCTTTTCTTCTTCTTCTTCCTGCTGAATTTCTTCAGAAAGTTGATAACACCAAGCACCTGTTTCCATGTCTCCATCATAGGAACTTTAATCTCCAATTTCTTGAAGATCTCCATAAAGCACTTGAAGTTCATTTTCTTCCTATGATACTTCTTTGAATGAGGAAGAGGTTTTTCATATGATCTTTTCTTGTTTCCTCTCTTCCTCTTTTTATTTTTTTCTTTCTTCTTTATTTTCACAATTTTTCCCTTTTTTTCTTTTTTCTCAACCACTGCCTTTTCCTTATCATCATCTTTATCTCCCTCACTCAACCTTTCTGTTTCTATCTCTTCTTTCTCTATTTTTTTCTCATTTTTCTCTATCCTTTCCTCCTCAACAACCTTTTGTGTTTCTATTTCCTCTATCTTTTCCTCTTCTATTTCTTCATCAACATTATCACTTTCAAAACTAGTGGCCTGACATTCCTCCCTAGGGTTACCTAGAATTCAATATTTCATTGGATTGACGAATCGTATCTCCAACCTTTTATTCCTTGCTTCATTCTCTTCTGTAGAGGAGAGAGTAATTTGGATAAGTCGTTCCAATGTCTCGTCCACTTTGTTG
Organism: Vigna reflexopilosa; assembly: GCA_027742785.1. Lineage (NCBI taxonomy): Eukaryota > Viridiplantae > Streptophyta > Magnoliopsida > Fabales > Fabaceae > Vigna > Vigna reflexopilosa. The sequence goes on from CM050918.1 coordinate 22,500,785, forward strand.
ATTTGCTCTTTCAAAACAGACAACTGTTGCCCTAAAAGTAATTGTTGATGTGGATCTCCTGCCTCTCCATTCTAACTTTGATCCATGCTTGAGTGAGGTTCCCACCAGTAGTTGAAATTATTTTGATAGAATTGAGTGCCCCTAGAACCAAATTCTTGTACATACTGCATCCTGTAAACATTAGGCACAAAATGATAGAGATAAAAATAAACAAACAAATCAAGAGTCCCTGTAAACAGCGCCAAAAACTTGTTAAACCCTTGGCAAGTGTACCAGATCGTATCAAGTAATAATAATCGGTAATCCCAATATCGTTCTTCCCAAAGGACTCTTAAGGCCTTATCTTTCGTGTAAACAAATTGTTTAAGACTTGAGTAAAAGAAAATAATTTGAATGGTTTGAATGCAAAACAGAAATAAACATGCAAATGCAAGAATTCAATTGACTAAGAGAAACTATGAATGAATGAGATTGTTGGGGTTTACAATTTCATCTTATCCACACTCATATATCTATTCTTCTTATTTACTTTGCTTATTAATCATATTGCCATGCAAACTTTCTTGGTCTACCCTTAACCCATTCCCTTGGTGAAAAGAGCCTATTACTAATTACCGACTTGCTATCCCTAGCCTCCCCTAGTAACTAATAATGCATAATGAGCGGAAGCAAAATACAATTGATTGTCCTAACCCGATCCCTTGGCGGTATTAACATAATCAAGGAATTCTCCCCAGTTCATGACATTAGTGTAAGTCCCCGTATCGATAAAGACAAATAACATCTACCGAATGAGTTAAACGGTAAAAGCATTAAGCAAAGGTAAAGAACCCAACAATTGATAAATCAAGCATATGCAAGCATATAAAGTAAACAAGAATTTCAATATATGAGAGTTTCAAAAGATTACATTGTTCCCCAACAACAAAGGGTTTAGTTCACCATAATCATGGTGAATCTAGATGATCGAAATGGAAGAATGGAAAAGCAAACCCTAGAATTGATAAAATGGAGCCTAAGCATCCAAGAAATCTCCTCCAAAGGTGTAAAGGTGTTGTGGACTTTGTTCTTTGCCAAAAGAATTATATTTGGATTCGTACTAGAGTTATATATAAGCCAAAAAGATAACAGAAAGATCTTAGAATCGAAAATATAAAAACAGACAACCGCCCAAGCGCCTAAAATGACCGTTGAGTGGTGATGGGTTGTCGCACCCCACACAAATTTAATGTGCATAAAGAATGCAGTATAACTAGGAAGTGACTCCTAGGTCGTCTCTCAAGGACCAAATGTGGTTCGAGAATTAGGTCAGACACGAAGTGGGGGGGGGGTTTGTGAAGATGTTGTGATGAATACAGATGAATTAAATCCAAACACAAACGCAACAAATAATTAAACACAGATTTAAAAACGGTTTCAAAGACAGAATAAAAATAGTCGATCATTAACTCAATTACTATGCTTCGAATCCCAGATTAAAGACAAGTACACACTACTCTAATCCAAATCCAACACGAATCACACAACTAAGCGAAGGGTAATTCGGTCTTCAGAATTGCAGACTAAGCGAATGCAATGCACAAATCTAATCAGTCATGCACCATACAGTCTAATCAACTAAGCGAAGATCAAACGCCGATTAGGCAACTAAGCGTATACCTAATCGCAAGCACATAAGAGATTAAATATTGAGCCAAATCAGGGCAGCAATATGACAATTAAGTGCAAGAGTCTCATGAATAAACTACTCTAGCCTTTAATCCAGCACAACTAACCGACTAAGCGAAGGCTAATCATGTTATCATAATTACGAACAAAGCGAACGCAATACATCTATTCCATCCTATGTGTTCTATACAACTCGATCAATTAAGCGAAGATGCAATCACCAATTGGGCAACTAAGCGTATACCCATTGCAAGAACACAATCGGATTTCATAGAATGCCAGGCAGATCAGAATAAACACAAGAACAGTCCTAGGAATCTCAAGGAAACAAAGCAATTTTATTAATGACCAACCCGACTAACTAAGCTAACATCACAATTAAATTATCACAATCGAACAAAATAGGAAACATTAATGTAAACGAAAAATAGTAAACTAAACAGTCTTAAAGCAAGGTATGTGAACCAATTAACATGCCACAGAAAATAAAGAAACACTTGGCTAAAAATCAAATGCACATTATAGGAACTTTCAACGCCATCCATAAGGAAAACAATAAATTAAAAGCACATGAAAAGTGAAAATGAGATAAAATGAGTAAAGCTAAATTCATTCGTAATAAGAAAAACTTAATTCTCGGTTTAAGAATGATAATAAAACTAAACCATTCAATTCTCCTCCAAATGGATGTGGTAGCCGGGCCCTTTTCTCCAAAAGAATTGCATAGAAAAATAAACAAGACAATAAGTGGCGGCTGCTGCGGACAGGGAATGAGTGCACACTTTCTTTCTAGAGAAAATAAATGATGCAGGAGCCCTTTTCTCCAGCTGGACATCGCACCATGTGCTTCAAAAATAAATTCAAGGAGTGCCTCCTCCTGCCGTGTGACAGCAGCAACTGCACCCTTTTCTCAAATTAATCACCATCTGCCAGCAAACTGGCCTCCGCTCCAAAACGTTGCCAACTCCAGCTTAAGAGAAATGAGCTTTCTTTCCTCCAAGAAAAAAAAGTGTTGGAAGAACACAATGAAAAATTGCTGAAGTGCTAGCCATACCCCTCCATGTGCATAAGGTAAGTGAAACAACAAAAGTGATTTTTAATTGAACGAGCTGTTGGACACAAGCAAAGAATTGAAAACATGCTACACCTTAAGAATTAAATCACCGAATAAAAAAAACGAAAATAGAAAGTAGCGAGAATGCAATTAAGAAATTGCTGGACGGTGTGTGTTCTTCATAAATTAAAGACGTGAATCCCTTAAAGTGATGCTGAATCAAAGAAACATCAAATGTAAAAAAAAAATGGTGAAACGCATCTGCACCGCTTGTTCTAACACAATTGATGCTTGCTTTTCAAACAGCTGAATGAAATTAACTCAAAGAAAAGGAAAAAAAATTGTGCTTATCCATTCATCCCAAAATCTAGTAATAGCCTCCACATGGTTCAAGCAAAAAAATTTTTCTCTAAAAAAGTTCCAGTCAAAAATCCATTTCTGAGAATGACTCGTGCCCCCTCTTGTGCGGCTGCCTTCATTTCAACGCCATGTGCCCTAAAAATGGGGTGGGGTCCTTCCGTTTGAAAAACCCTATGCCATGTCATCTTTTTTTACAATTGGGCTTAGTTTATCCTACCACAAATTGCCCACATTAAAAAAATTCATCTACAAATTCTAAACTACTAAACTAAGCTTGATGAATTCTAAATTGCTTTTGTAGAGAGTCATGAATTATTTTTCCTTCATCCTATGCTCCAAAATGTTTGTCCAAAATTTTCCCTGAAAATAATAATGCAAATAATTAGCTCAGAAAATTCAAATTAATTAAAATTAGAATTTCCGATCAAATTAAGCATAATTAGGAAAAACGGGAAAATAACGGACAATTAAACACAATTCCCTCATTAATTCTAGCACAATAAACTAAGTGAAATCAATAAAATATCGACTCATCAAGCGGTTTGCCTCAACACACGCCACCGCCTAGGCACCTAAAATGACTGCTGAGCGGTTTGCCTCTTGTCGCTTTGGACGCTTAGCGTCACCGCCTTGGCGCTAGACAACAACTTTTCCTTGCACTAGGACGCTCAACGGTGGAATTTACCGCTGAGCGGTTCACAGACTCTTCTTTTCTTCCTTTTTCTCCTTCATTCTTGAGTCTATGACCTTCCTACTTCATTGCCATCTTCAATTTTCATCAAAAACCCTGCAAAACAATGCAAAACAATGCAAAACAAGCATAATATCTTTAAAAACAACTTTTGACTCTCATGTAACACAACTTAAGAGTTTTACTTGATTCTAAGCTCATTTTAAGCTACAAAGGGTGTGATTTAATATCAAATTTATGCATGAAAATAACGGTTTTGAGACCGTTATCAATGTGTGATGATTTATGATTGTGATTGTGATGCTAAGCAGGGTGTATGAATTGATGATGTCTGAGGAAGCATGTTATGTAAGGTATTGAGCTTCATAGTATTCATTGTTATATGTATTTATTCAAAGGAAAGCATGAATGATATTGCCTAAGTCTTGATGATTGATTGAATTGCATGTGTATGTCATATGATCAAGGCCATTTTTTTTGGAAGCCCTTACTTAGCCAAATTTTCACCCAAAGTGATTAAAATTTTATACCCTTTTTGAACCTTGGCCCTAAACAGGATGAAAACCCTTGTGTTAAATTTATTTACTTTGAATTGGGTTGATAATTGTAAGTATATTCAAGGTTCAAGTTTGGGGTTGTGGGGGAAAATTTGAATGGAAAAAATAAAAGCATTGAGCTCAAATATTGAAAAAGAAAAATGCATGAGAAAATAAAAAATTAATGAAAGATGAGCTCAGTGTAAAAATAAAAGAAAAAGGGAAGAAGTTGGGAAAAAGTGATATTGGTTAAGAAAGAGAGTTGAACTTGAACCTTGAATGCTAAATGAGCTCTCTTGATTCAAAGATTTTGTGATCCAGAAAAACCAATTTTTCTTGATAGCTCAGCCTCATTACAAGCCTTGGAAAGTCCTTGTGATGACATTTGCATGTGAAGATGTTGATTGTATTAGATGAAGGGCAATTTTGTTTCATGTGAGATGTGAATAAATAGAGAGTGGAGTGACCTCTTAAACACTTGAGTGATTGAGTAAAACATGTGCTTGGTAAGAATTGTTGAATTCCATGATTACATCTATGCTTAGTTGATTGATTATTCATGAATATAACATCTGTTGGGAAATATCTCATCATGTGAACTGAAGTGAATTGAAAGCATGCATGCATCTTGATTTGATTCCACTGAAAATCTGAGTTGAGTAGTTCTTGTCTTAAGCAAAATGAACTTTGGGATTATTGAACTATTTGATGAAAAAGTGGAAAGCCAAGTTTTGTTTTGTTTTGCTTGAGGACAAGCAAATTTCTAAGTTTGGGGTTGTGATAACGGTTGAAAAAACGTTATTTTCATACTTAATTTTGATACTAAAACACACCCTTTATGACTTAGAATGAACTGAAAATCAAGTAAAACACTTAGTTGAGTCATGTGAGAGTCAAAAGTTGGTTTTACAGATATTATGCTTGTTTTTACATTGTTTTGCAGGGTTTTGAGATAAAGTGAAGATGGAAGTAAAGCAAGGTGGATTTGGACTCGTGAAAGATGAAGAAAAAAGATGAAAAGAAGAGTTGGCAAACCGCCGAGCGCTAGAATGGATCGCTGAGCGTCCAGGGCGATTAGAGGCAAATCGCCCAACGGTCAGTTGTACCGCTGGGTGGTGGCGCGATTAAGGGGTAAACCGCTGGGCGGTTTATTTAGCCGCTGGGCGGTTGTCTGTTTTTACCGTTTTTATTTGGCCTCGATTCTGTTATCTTTCAGGCCTATATATAGCCCTAGTGCGATTCAAAACTCATTCTTTTGGCAGAGAGAAACGTCCAGAACAGCTCTACACACCTTGGAGGAGATTTCTTGGATGCTTAGGCTCCACTTTATCAAATCTAGGGTTTGCCTTTCCATTCTTTCATTATTGTCATCTAGTTTCACCATGATTATGGTGAACTAAACCCTTTGTTGTTGGGGAACAATGTAATCTTTTGAAACTGTCATATATCCAAATTCTTATTTAGTTTATATGTTTGCATATGCTTGATTTATCAATTGTTGGGTTCCTTACCTGTATTTAATGCTTTTACCGTTTAACTCATTCGGTAGATGTTGTTTGTCTTTATTGATACGGGGACGTACAGTAATGTCATGAATTGGGGGGAATTCCTTGATTATGCTAATACCGCCTAGGGATAGGGGTAGGACGATCAATTGTATTTTGCTTCCGTTTATGATGCATTATTAATTACTAGGGGAGGCTAGGGATAGCAAGCCGATAATTAGTAATAGGCTCTTTTCACCAAGGGATTGGGTTAAGGGTAGACCAAGAAAGTTTGCATGGAAATATGATAAATAAGCAAAGTAAATAAGGAGAGTAGATATATGAGGGTTGATAAGATGAAATTGTAAACCCCAACAACTCCATTCATCCATATTTTCTTTAAGCCAATTGAATCACTGCATTTGCATGTTTACTTTTGTTTTGCATTTAACCATTCAAATTAATTTCTTTTCTCAAGTCTTAAGCGATTAGTTTACACGAAAGATTAGGCCTTAAGAGTCCTTTGGGAAGAACGATATTGGGTTTACCAATTATATTACTTGATACGATCTGGTACACTTGTCAGGGGTTTAACACCCCTCTTGGTTTGTTATTCCACGCTAACCATTCCGCTGCAGCTGCTCTGACAATTGGCATCAGAGCTCAATTTGATAGTTATTCAAATGGCATAATCATATCAAACTTTTGCAGAGGGTGCCTCTATCAATAGACCACCTCTATTCACAAGTGAAAATTATGCATTCTGGAAGGTTAGAATGAAAATTTTTATTTAGTCTATTCATTGTGAAATTTGGGATGTTATTGCTTTTGGTTCGTCTATTTCTACTAACAATTTGCAGGAACCAAAGCCCTGTATTCAATGAATTGTTGAAGAAAAGAAAAGGTTTCAAAACGATGTAAAAGCTCGTAATATTATTTCATCTGCTTTAACTATTGACGAGTTTTACAGGATCTTTGTGTGTAAGACTGCTCAAGAAATGTGGGAAGTGGTGAGAGTAACTGACGAAGGTACAAATGATGTAAAGAGATCGAGAAAGAATACCTTGATCCAGGAATACGAAATGTTCAGGATGAAGCAAGGAGAAACAATATCAGATGTTCAGAAACGCTTCACAAACATCGTTAATCATCTCATTGGACTAGGTAAGTCTTTCAAAAATGATGAACTTAATATAAAAATTTGAAATCTTTAGACAGGTCGTGGCAACCGAAAGTGACTGTAATTTCTGAGTCTCAAAATCTCAATAGAATGACTATGGCAGCATTATTCGGAAAGGTGAGAGAGCATGAACTTGACCTTGGAAGACTAGATGAAGAAGAAGTAAAAGCAAAAACTAAGAAAAAGAGTCTAGCCTTAAAATCTGAGGTAGAAAGGAGCAAGAACAAAATAGAAGATGAAGACTCAGAAGATGAGGAAGAAAATCTGAGACTCATGATAAAAAGGCTCAACAGGTTCATGAAATCAAAAGACAAAGGAAGATTCAAAGTCGAAAAGAAAGAAAATCAAGGATCTTCCTCAAACTATAAATGCTATGGTTGCAGAGAAAGGGACATTAGTGCAAAAATGGGCTATTACGTCATTTATTTTTGGCCTTTAACGACGCAACTGCTATCGACGTTATAACTGGTGACGTAAATTAACGTCGAATATTTTCGGGTGACGTTAATCGAACTGGTTTACGTCGCACACAAAGGTAAATGACGTAAAGTTAACGTCTTTTATGCTCGTCGGCGTTAAAGTACGTTCTGTAGAATAGAACTTGACGTCCAAATATTTGAATAAATATTTATTTTTAAAGAAAGATGACGTAATATTTATATCGTAGGGGAAACTGACGTAACATTCACGTCGACGTTGAAGAATGATGACGTAATATTCACGTCGAAGAGAAAAATTGACGTAATTTTTTAATAAATATTTATATTTAAAGGACTATTTGACGTCTATTTTAAGGTGATTGATGTAAGGTCGACATCGAACATGTTTACAGTCGACGTTAATATCGCTGAGCCGTAGAGATCCTCGCCTAGCGTTTTATTGTTTTCGTTATCCACTACATTATATCAACGTCACCTTTCGCCGTGGTGGACGTTAAGATATATATATATATTAACGTCAGACAGTTTATAATTTGACGTTACCTTCAGTGTTTTTTTATTAAATTTCGTTCATTTTAGCTCATTTAACCAAACCTGAAATACATAAACCAGTTTTCCAATTCCTAAATGCACATAATTAATTAATCTAATCCATGCTATCATCAATTCCAATTAAATAGTAAAAGTAAAAGACGTTAATGCTATCATCAAAACTTAAAAGAACCCACTTTTCCATTCATCTATTCACAGTATTCATTTATTCTCAGTATTCATCTATTCTGAATAATCTATTCACAGTATATTCACATTTAAAAAGCTGCAAAAGTAAGGAAATGATACTATCCTGAAAGGAAAAACCTAAAACTATAGGTATTTAAAATGTTTATTCAAATATCCTGCCCATGCCTCTCTTATCGTCTTTATTAGTGCATTGGGCAATGCAGAAGTAGTGTTGAATTGCTGCAAAATCAAGGAAGGAAACTTTGCAATTATGTTCATTTTAATGTCAAAAGTTTATGGATTTTTTAAAGATTTTCAAATGTAAATTTCTACCTCAGTCCAATCTCCTCTGATTCCTGCTCAGATGATTGTCTTCATCCATGACATGATGTACTAGCCACATGCCCAGGAATCATTCTGCTTATTACAGTAAACATGTGAAAGAACCTAGTCAAATGTAATGGTTTAAAATTGACTACGAAAATTAATGGTTAAAGATCAACGAATTCCAAAATTAGGATATATAATCTCAATTTGTTGTCCTCTGGTCCTAGTCAGAACTCTAAACAAATTTGCAAAATTTGAAACATTAGAAACATAAGTTAATATATTGATATCATAATGAATTGATAAGAATGAATGTAATACTTTCCTATTTCTCCCACATGCCTTCGTTGTGATCACATCGAGTTTCATGTACTTCATCGGTTACATCATCAACCTTATTTTCAATGGTTCTCGATGCGCAGGAGCTTGTCTCAAGTATATCTAGAGAGACTTCATCATCAGATGTGTGCATGGCTCTGTGTTAGACCCCTGGCAAGTGTACCAGATCGTATCAAGTAATATAATTGGTAAACCCAATATCGTTCTCCCAAAGGACTCAAAGGCCTTATCTTTTGTGTAAATCAATATTGTAAGACTTGTAGAGAAAATTAACTTGTGGTTTGAATGCAAAAACAAAAACTAAACATGCAAATTCAATTGATTCAATTGGCAAGAAAAAGGTATGGATGAATGGAGTTGTTGGGGTTTACAATTTCATCTTATCCACTCTCTTATATCTACTCTTCTTATTAAATACGCTTTATTATCTAATTGTTATGCAAACTTTCTTAGTCTACCCTAAACCCGATCCCTCGGCGAGAAGAGCCTACTACTAGTTACTGGCTTGCTATCCCTAGTCTCCCCTAGTAACTAGCAGTGCAAGTACCACAAAAGCAAAATATAATTGATCGTCCTACCCCATATCCCTAGGTGATATTTGTTAATCAAGGAATTCCCTATCAGTTCATGACTTCCCCGTACGTCCCCATATCGACAAAGGCAAAAATCTATTTATCAAATGAGTTAAATGATAATAGCTTTAAGCATAGATAAAGAACCTAACAATTGATAATAACAGCATATGCAAGCATATGAATAAAACAAGAATTTCAATATAAGAGAGTTTCAAAAGATTACATTGTTCCCCAACAACAAAGGGTTTAGTTCACCATTGACATGGGGAAACTAGATGAAATACAATGAAAGAATGGAAAAGCAAACCCTAGATATGATAAAATGGAGCCTAAGCATCCAAGAAATCTTCTCCAAGGAGTGTAGAACAGCTCTGGACGTCTTCTTTTGCCAAAAGAATACTATTTGAATCGCACTGAGGCTATATATAGGGCATAAAAGTAACAGAATTTAAGCCCAAGCCCAACAGACAACCGCTCAGTGTCCAACTTTACCGCTCAGCAGTCTCCCTCAAGCCGCACCACCGCTCAGCGGTCAGTTTCACCACTGAGTAGTTTGCCTTTAATCGCTGTGGACGCTCAGAATCACCGCCTGGGCGCCAGACAATGGCTTTCCCTCGAATAATGGCGCTCAGCGGTGCATTTTGACGTTGAGCGGTGCATAGACTCTTCTTTTCTTCATTTTTCTTCTTCTTCCTTGAGTCTAAGACCTTCCTTCTTCAATTCCATTCTTAATTCTCATCAAAACCCTGCAAAACAATGCAAAACAAACATAATATCTCTAAAACCAGCTTTTTACTTGATTCTAAGCTCATTCTAAGCCATAAAGGGTGTATTTGGATATCAATTTAAGCATGAAAATAATGGTTTTTAGACCGTTATCACAAAACTTGGCTTTCCACTTTTTCATCAAATAGTTCAACAATCCCAAAATTCATTTTTCTTATGACAAGAAATACTCAATTTCACATTTTCAGTGGAATCTAATCAAGATGTATGCATGCTTTCTATTAAATTCAATTCACATGATCACATATTTCCCAACAGATGTTTTATTTATGAATGATCAATCAACTAAGCGTAGATGTAATCATAGAATTCAACAATTCTCACCAACCAAGTGTTTCACTCAATCACTCAAGTGTTTAAGAAGTCACTCCACTCTCTACTATTCACATGTCACATGAAACAAAATTGCCCTTCATCTAATACAATAAACATTCTTACATGGCAATGCCATCACAAGGACTTTTCCAAGGCTTATAATGAGGCTTGGCTAACAAGAAAAATTGGTTTTTCTGGATCATAAAATCCTTGAGTTAAGAGAGCTATTTTAACATTTAAATTTCAAGCACAAACTCTATTTCTTTAACCAATCTCACTCATTCCCAACTTCTTCCCTTTCCTTTTATTTTTACATTGAGCTCATCTTTCATGCTTTTTCTTTTCTTCATGCATATTTCTTTTTCAACACTTGAGCTCAATGCCTTTCTTTTTTCCATTCAAATTTTCCCAACAACCCCAAACTTGAACCTTTTCAACAATTATTCTCAACCCAACTCAAGGTAAATAATTTCAAAGCAAGGGTTTTCATCTTGTTTAAGGCCAAGGTTCAAAAAGGATATAACATTTTAATCACCTTGGGTGAAAATGTGGCTAAGTAAGGGCTTCCAAAAATGGCCTTGATCATATGACATAAACATGCAATACAATCAATTATCAAGACTCAGGCAATATCATTCATGCTTTCCTGTGAACAGTACATACAAAAATAAATACTCTGGAGCTCAATACCTCACACAACATGCTTTCTCACACATCATCCATTCATACACCCTGCTTAGCATCATAACCACAATCATAATTCATCACACATCTATTCACATAGCTAGTGAACTTTTCACCTGAATATCAACACAACTCAATCATCATCCACATCCAATCATCATCAAATAGATTCATCATGCAATATCATCAAGTCAAACATTTTTAGAAATAGTGTTCAAGCCAAGCATAGACATTGACAATCAAAATTCAACCTATTAAAAAAAAACAAAAATACAAAAGTGCAAGATAAAACCATGTCTAAAGCATGGGCATCCATCAGTAGATGCCCTCTCAATCCATGTCCTCATCTAAGTCCTCCTGATCTCCATCATCAACATCTTCAAAGTTATCTTCATCATTGTTAAACCCCTGGCAAGTGTACCAGATCGTATCAAGTAATAATAATTGGTAAACCCAATATCGTTCTTCTCAGAGGATTCCTAAGGCCTTATCTTTCATGTAAACAAATTGTTTAAGACTTGAGTAAAAGAAAATAATTTGAATGGTTTAAATGCAAAACAGAAATAAACATGCAAATGCAAGAATTCAATTGACTAAGAGAAACTATGAATGAATGAGGTTGTTGGGGTTTACAATTTCATCTTATCCACCCTCATATATCTACTCTTCTTATTTACTTTGCTTATTTATCCTATTGCCATGCAAAGTTTCTTGGTCTACCCTTAACCCAATCCCTTGGTGAAAAGAGCCTATTACTAATTATCGGCTTGTTATCCCTAGCCTCCCTTAGTAACTAATAATGCATAATAAGCGGAAGCAAAATACAATTGATCGTCCTACCCCTATCCCTAGGCGGTACTAACATAATCAAGGAATTCTCCCCAATTCATGACATTATTGTACGTCCCCGTATCAATAAAGACAAACAACATCTACCGAATGAGTTAAACGGTAAAAGCATTAAGCAAAGGTAAAGAACCCAACAATTGATAAATCAAGCATATGCAAGCATATAAAGTAAACAAGAATTTCGATATATGAGAGTTTCAAAAGATTACATTGTTCCCCAACAACTAAGGGTTTAGTTCGCCGTAATCATGGTGAAACTAGATGAACTAAATGGAAGAATGGAAAAGCAAACCTTAGAATTGATAAAGTGGAGCCTAAGCATCCAAGAAATCTCCTCCAAAGGTGTAAAGCTGCTGTGGACTTTGTTCTCTTCCAAAAGAATTACATTTGGATTCGCACTAGGGCTATATATAAGCCAAAAAGATAACAAAAAGATCTCAGAATCCCAACATATAAAAATAGACAACCACCCAGGCGCCTAAAATGACCGCTGAGCGGTTTGCCTCTTGTCGCTCTGGACGCTCAGCGTCACCGCCTGGGCGCCAAACAACAACTTTTCGTTGCACTAGGACGCTCAACGGTGGAATTTACCGTTGAGCGGTTCACAAACTCTTCTCTTCTTCCTTTTTCTCCTTCATTCTTGAGTCTATGACCTTCCTACTTCATTGCCATCTTCAATTTTCATCAAAAACCCTGCAAAACAATGCAAAACAAGCATAAGATCTCTAAAAACAACTTTTGACTCTCATGTAACACAAGTTAAGAGTTTTACTTGATTCTAAGCTCATTTTAAGCTACAAAGGGTGTGATTTAATATCAAATTTATGCATGAAAATAACGGTTTTGAGACCGTTATCAATCATCATCCTCATCCATGCTTGGTGCTTCAGCTACTCCAGATCCACTACCTTGTGCCTGCTCCTGAGGCCAAGCCATAGCTCCATGAAACTCATCCATGGTCCACTTGTGCACTGGTGGCTGATCGTACAGCCCTATTATCATCTCAGCAGTGGCTATCTGCCCTCTGCGAATAGCCTCCATCTTAGCCTCCATCATGGACATATACATGTCCTTCATCTGGAATGGCTCGACGTGCTATGCCGATGCATCTGTAGGTAAATGTCCTGTTGTGTTGCTGCTCTCCTAGGACGTCTCCTAGGTGCTCCGGCTACCCCCTCTTCTTCACAGTACTGCTGATAATAGCCAGCATCTATGGCCTTCCTAGGCCTCTCATATGGTGGAACTGCAGTATCCACCCCAACTTGCTAACACAAAAAGGTAACCAGGGATGGATGTCCCAACGGTGTCCTGCTACTCACAGTGGTAGCACAACTCTAAATCTCGTTGGCAATGACCTTCCCGGCGTTCACATCTAACTGCCTTAGCATGAAGTAAATGAAAATAATCTGATGCATGGTGATGTCAGAAACATGTGAGCATGGCTGAATGTTGGCATGAGTGAATGTCATTCAGTATTTTGCCAAAGGCGTCAAATCTGTCCTCTTTATGTTGTCGGGCACTCCATTAGGGTTATTATGAAAATGCCTTCCAAGAAGGAACATAACTCTCTCAATATCTGCTATGTCTCTAAACCCCCCAACAAGTGCTGCATACTGAGACTATTCACCTGGCCATTCAGTGCCCAAAAAGCTGTTAATAGTGTCAAGGTCATACCGAATGGTCTGCCCCCTAAGATAACTCATGTATCTTCCAGCCGATACTCCTTCTCTAGTCAAGGCGTTCGTATAGAACTCCTCTACTAATTCAATGCTGGCCAGTGCAGGATGTGTGGCCAGCTTTTCCTAGTCTCTCCTCATAATCTCTATTCCAAATTCAAGAGCCAAGTCTGGGATAAAAGTGGCCTTCCTCTCCATCAGCAATCTCCTCTCTTGCACAGTCACATAGTGTTCCTCTTGTTTCCTGGAGAGGAACCTAGGTGAATAAAATCTTCTTTGCCTCTCAGGTTCCTTCCTTTTGTTGCCAAGAGTTTTCACCCTTCTTGATGATGATGACATTCCTACATAAAATAAAATTCAAAGTACCACAGGAATTAATCTTTAGAGGTTAGTGCATCATCCATCATATTCCAAACCAATTACAGTCCAACACTGAGGGAAAAATAGGGCCCTCAGCGTCCCAGCATCAAAAATCAAGTATCCAACAAAATCTGCAACAGACCGCTCAGCGGTGACGACTAGGGTTTTTCAAAATCCTTTTCCAAATTGCCCTATTCTCCACTCTAACACTAATTACATCAATCCAGACCAAAATCATGCAATTCAATCGGTTCAAACAGTTTCTACTTCATCAAATCATGCATAGAAATCAAAAGCCCTAATTTATCATGTTCCCAAGCATGTTCTTCATCAAATTTCAAATTTAGAAACCCTAAGAATGAAATTGCACAACTTACTTGAGTGGAGAGACTAAATGCTTGCAAAATTTTTTCCTAATTGATGATTAATGCCTCTCGATGCAAAGCCCTCACTAAAAACCCCAAACTTTTGACAAGAGAATGGTATAAAATGAGGTTTTTGTGAATAAGTGATAAGAAAAAGTGGGGAAATCTCTTTGGAAAACCTTTGAAAGTGCAAAATGGGTGCTAGGGTTCACAGAGAACGCTTGAGCGAGCTTCAAAGAGGATTTTCAAAAGTGCAGAACCCCAGAAACGCTGAGCTTTTAAAAGCCCAAGCGGGGTCTGCGCCGCCACCGCTCAGCGGGAAAATGCACCGCTCAGCGGTGGACGGTAATTATCTCACTCTCTTCTTTGCTTGCTTTTGCGTGATTCCACCCTATAGCACCTGATTTTAACCTTCAGTTTTTCAATTTCATGCCCTTCCCCTCTCAAATGCACATGCAAACATATAATGCACTTAAGACAGAGTTTAAAACCAAACAAATAATTAATTGGGTTGCCTCCCAGGTAGCGCTTGTTTAACGTCACGAGCCTGACCCAAACCTGTCTAGCACTCATCAGTAAGTGCAATCCTTACCAATACCCGTCAGTAGGTGTACCTTCTTGTATTTGGTCACATGGAATGTGTAGGAAAAAGCATGTTTGATTATTCCTTTGTTTTGAATTAGTTTAAATAGTAGGATTAGTTGCTTTTGATTTCTTGAATTTAGTTTTGCATTAAAATTTATTTAACTGTGTTAGGTAATTTGTTTGTAACAGTGTTGGTGTCTAGTATTTTAATTTATTTCAATGTTGTCTAAGGTTTCTAGTTGTGTTAATTTAATTTCCATGGTAGCTTAAATTAATTCAGTTTGTCATTAGCTATATTATGATGTTTCCTTGAGATTTATGAACTGTAACTGTATTTGCACTTTGACTTTGTTAATATTAAATCTGTGTTTGCACTTGCAATTGGGTATACGCTTAGTTGCCCAGTTGGTGTTACATCTTCGCTTAGTTGATGTAACTGCATGGTGTAAATTAGATTTGACATTAACATTGCGTCCGCTTAGTTCGCTTTTATGAAAATAGGGTTAACCTTCGCTTAGTTGGTTAACTTTGTTGGATTAGAGGTTTGAGTCGCAACTTTATTTTGTGATCTGTGATAGGAAGCATTGTAATTAAGTTAATGACCAACCGTTTTCAGTCTGTCTTTGAAACCGTGTTAGATCTGTGTTTGGATTTCTGTTTGCTTCAGTGTTTTGATTTTATTAATTCGTATTCTGTTGTATTGTCTACTTCTTTTCTTTGTCTAGATTCTCTGAGAACTATGCCTTGTGTATCTTTTTGTTTCTGTGTTCGGATGTTGTGTCTCACTCTTGATGTATTTAGAATGGTTCCTTGTTCAGCGTCTTGATTTTTCCTAGGAGTGCAAAAGTCTAAGTGTGGTCTATTTTGATGAGTCATCATTCTTCATTATACACTTAGCTTTCTGCACCATATTTTATTAGTGAAATGTATTTAATTCTCCATTTTTATCTCATTTTCACTATTTGGGCTAAATTTCAAGACTAATTTTTATCTGGATTAATTTTAATTAATTGGGCTTAATTATTTCAATCATTTTGTGCAGGACAATCGCTATTGAAAGGTTGAGAAACCATTGAAGATGGGCAGACTTGACCGAACGGTCTGCGGAAGCCATGACCGAACGATATGCTGAAGGCTTGACTGAACGGTCTGGTTAGTTATGTACCGAACGGTATGTTGAAGGCTTGACCGAACGGTCTGGTTAGTTATGTACCGAACGACCAGGCTTGATCGAACGGTCTTGATGAAGTGGGCACCGATCACCAGTTTCTGAGCCTGTAAAGTATTACAGACCGAACGGCTTTGGAACAAATGCGTGACTGAACGATCTTCTAAGAGCTTGGCCGAACAGTCTTGGAAGCTACATGTGAGTCTTGACAGAACGGTCTGACAAAGTGTGCTAGACCGAGAGGTCTGTTGGAACCTACACTGAATGGTCGAGCACTACACTACCGATCGGTCTTATAGAGACCGCACCGTACACAAGTGAACTAACCTACAGAGCAGTGTTGAACCTAACGGTATGTGGAGACTAGACCGAACGACTTGTCTAAGTCTATACCGAATGGTCAGAGCAAAACTGCAGAGCTGCTGAACTGAGACCGAACGGCAAGCAACTGTTGTCTAAGGATGCATGACCGAACGGTTTGATGAAGAGTGCAGTGCGCACCAATGAACCTCCAGAGTAGTGTAATACCGAACGGTTATCTAAGGTGACCAGAGAAACTCAACAACAGTGTTGGAAGCACATTCTGGAACTTCAAGAGTGTGGCCACATCAATAGTGTAGTCTGATTCCGTTTTAGAAAGCCATTGGGTCATAGTTTAGGACTTTGGGCCCAAATTGTTGGTCTACTTTTAGGTTAGGTCCATTAGGAGGGCATTTTGGTCTTTTGGGTGGTATAAAACCCTAAAAGCAGATTTCTCTCCAGAGCCTCAGCCGCCACTTGCCTTTTCTTTCTTGGGGAGCTGCTTCTTCTTCCTCCCTTTTGGGGAGGTTTCTAGGTCTTGCTTTCTTCTCTTTTAATGTATTGAACTCACTTTCTTTACAATTCCATGGTTGAATTTGTTGTTACACACAAGTTTCTGGTTCATTTACGATTTCTGCATTTTACTGTTCACCGTTACTGTTCACTATCTTCTTCATTGTTGCGTTTTTACTGTTCATCTGCTGCTGTTTATATTTTACTGTTCATCAGTTCGGATTTTACTGTTCAACTTCCCAGATTTACATTTTCGTTTACTGTTACATTTTTCGCATTCTGCACAATTTACTATTTCTGCAACTGCTTTAGTGTCGTTCGGTCACCCTTAAAACCGTTCGGCTGCTCTTAGTTTTCCGTTTGCAATTCCATTCGCTTACTGCTTTAATTACCGTTCGGTCTCCTCATCAGGACCGTTCGGTCTTATGAACAGAACCATTCGGCCTTATGAATAGGGTCGTTCCACCTTGTGAAGAACCGTTTGGTCTTCATGTTTTCTCCTTTAATTCAATGTTGTTTATTCCGTTTTTACATCTCTGTTTACCTTTCTGTTTGAATCTGTGTTTTAATTTAATTCATTCGCATTCGCAAAACTTTTCAACAAACCCCCCCCACTTTGTATCTGACCTAATTCTCGAACCACATTTGGTCCTTGAGAGACGACCTAGGAGTCACTTCCTAGTCTATACTGCATTCTTTAATGCACATTAAATTTGCATGGGGTGTGACACCCATCACGGGTTCTTATTACTGATAAAACAGGTAATAAAGTACACTTATAGTTCTTGAATTTCTTAAGTAATCTTGGCAGAACTTGATGATATAGTTGGGGGTCTGCTTGTTTAGCTATGTTGTACAGGGAGATGTGTAGAGCAACAGACCAACATTCAAAGACCATGGCTGGTTGGTTATCGTTCTTACAATCATGGGCATGGTTTCGTATGCCCTTTATTGCACCAATTTCGCGACTGCAGCTTAGTTTCCAACTTGTATGTCGATGGAGCGGAGGTCATGTTTTGACCTTTCGAAATGTCCCCCACAATGATTTAATCGGATACCTATCAAGGCTAGACCATATAGAACATATCCAGGTAACATTGTATTTATAATTCAAATCATTTTTGATAAAAAATGAATCAGATAGTAATGGTCCGTTCATGGGCTCCGTATGAGGGATTACTGTCAATTATTCTTGCCAAAGCTTACAAAGACCAGGCATTATGGACATCATGCACAACTTTAATTTGTTTTGCAATTGTTGAATGACACCAGTCATACCGGGTCAAGTTACAATTTCGCCTATCACAACATGTTCTTGAATTACCAAACAATCTTGATGACCTTGATGAGTCAATATTTTATTAACTGCACTTAGTTTATTGTACCAGATTTAATCAGGGAATTTTGCTTAAATGTCTAGTATTTTTCCGTTTCTGCTAATAGTGCTTAATTTGACCGGAAATTCTTATTTTAATTAATTTGAATTTTCTGAGCTAATTATTTGCATTATCAATTGCAGGAAAATATTAGAAGTACATTTTGGGACTTAAAGAGGAATGCCACATCAACTATATTCTAATTTTTGTTAACTTATTTTATTGTAATTTGTATTTGAATTTCATTTAAAGGTAATTTAGGTTAATTTGTAATTAAACTAAAATGGGAAGGGTAGGATTGAAATTTTGGTCTTTAAGACCAATTAGTCAAATTTGAATACGGACTCCCAGCTAGACTTCACACTGCAGGCTGAACTCCACGCTCCCTGGTGCATTTCACGTACACGGACGACTGTGATGGAGAGCTTCAAAACAGTTTCAATTTTGATTTCAATTGTGGAGTGTGTGTGGTGCTACGTCTGTGGGGTGTGCACGCTGGACTGTGCTGGAAAGAAAAAAAAACCACGCAGCTGCTTGCGGACTGGGAGAGGTGGCGCACATGAAGATGTGATTTTTGCTGAGACTTTACTGGAGTAAATAAAAAAACAAGCAGCCCAAGAGTATCCAAACACACCACGTTGGGGTGCATCTAGCAAAGAGGGCACGCTGTTGGAGAAAAGGGAGCAACACGGAATGAGTGAATCAATATTCATTTAAGCACAAGCCGTCACTGTTTGGGGGGCACATTTTTTTTCTGCTGGAATGTTTGGAGACCCTCGGCTGGAACATTGGGGGTGAGCAATTTTTCTTTTAACATGTTCACGGTGCTTGGTATTGGATAAATGAAAAAAACACCTTTACTCTTCTTTTATATATTTCTCGATACAACACTTGTGATTGAATGTTCTTGTCTTCTCTTGATTCAACACTTACAGTGATGCATTGATTTCATTTTTGAAGAAACATTTTCAATTTGCTTAGGAGTACTTGATAACGGTCTCAAAACCGTTATTTTCATGCATAAATTTGATATTAAATCACACCCTTTGTAGCTTAAAATGAGCTTAGAATCAAGTAAAACTCTTAATTTGTGTTACATGAGAGTCAAAAGTTGTTTTTAGAGATGTTATGCTTGTTTTGCATTGTTTTGCAGGGTTTTTGATGAAAATTGAAGATGGCAATGAAGTAGGAAGGTCATAGACTCAAGAATGAAGGAAAAAAGGAAGAAAAGAAGAGTTTGTGAACCGCTTAGCGGTAAATTCCACCGCTGAGCGTCCTAGTGCAAGGAAAAGTTGTTGCCTGGCGCCCAGGCGGTGACGCTGAGCGTCCAGAGCGAAAAGAGGCAAACCGCTCAGCGGTCATTTTAGGCGCCTGGGCGGTGGTGTGTGTTGAGGCAAACCGCTCAGCCGTCATTTTAGGCGCCTGGGCGGTTGTCTGTTTTTATATTTTGGATTCTGAGATCCTTTTGTTATCTTTTTGGCTTATATATAGCTCTAGTGCAAATCCAAATGTAATTCTTTTGGCAGAGAACAACGTCCACAACAGCTCTACACCTTTGGAGGAGATTTCTTGGATGCTTAGGCTCCATTTTATCAATTCTAGGGTTTGCTTTTCCATTCTTCCATTTAGTTCATCTAGTTTCACCATGATTATGGTGAACTAAACCCTTTGTTGTTGGGGGAACAATGTAATCTTTTGAAACTCTCATATATTGAAATTCTTGTTTACTTTATATGCTTGCATAAGCTTGATTTATCAATTGTTGGGTTCTTTACCTTTGTTTAATGCTTTTACTGTTTAACTCATTCGGTAGATGTTGTTTCTCTTTATTGATACGGGGACGTACAATAATGTCATCAAATGGGGAGAATTCCTTGATTATGTTAATACCATTATTAGTTACTAGGGGAGGCTAGGAATAGCAAGCTGGTAATTAGTAATAGGCTCTTTTCACCAAGGGATTGGGTTAAGGGTAGACCAAGAAAGTTTGCATGGAAATATGATAAATAAGCAAAGTAAATAAGAAGAGTAGATATATTAGGGTGGATAAGATGAAATTGTAAACCCCAACAACCTCATTCATTCATAGTTTCTCTTAGTTAATTGAATTCTTGCATTTGCATGTTTATTTTTGTTTTGCATTCAAACCATTCAAATTATTTTCTTTTACTCAAGTCTTAAACGATTAGTTTACACGAAAGATAAGACCTTAAGAGTCCTATGGGAAGAACGATATTGGGATTACCGATTATTATTACTGGATACGATCTGGTACACTTGCCGGGGGTTAACAAGTTTTTGGCGCCGTTGCCGGGGACTCTTGGTTTAACTTTTTCTAGTAGTGTAAATTGATTAATTTTGACTTGATTGTTGATATTTGTATATATTTTTTTTTATATATAAAAGTGCTACTAGGGTTTGTGTTTCTTGTACATGCAACAGGAGACTAGACATACTAGGAGCAAGAAAAATACCCCCTCTTCTTGACGGCTTAAGTGAGACAAGGGGAAGAAGGAGAGTCAGACGCCCATCTAGGGATTTATTCCCTTCTCCTAGCAGATTATGGTCACCTTCACCAGATAGAAGAACAGGGGAGATGGTAGAACAATTTCCTCCAAGACGCACATTGGCAGATCAATCTAATGCTGTAGGTCCTTTTCACTTTAACAGCATAGCCATGCCTACGGATCAAACGACCAACATGGTGATGAATCCAGCACTAATAAACCTAGTACAAGGCAACCAGTTTCACGGCTTGTCAAATGAGAATCCGTATGATCATTTGACCACGTTTAGTGAAATCTGCAACACTGCAAAGATGGCAGGTGTATCAGATGAACGAGTAAAGCTTAGCTTGTTTCCATTCTCATTAGCGGACAATTGTAAGGCGTGGCTTAATTCCTTTCCTGAAGGAATTTACCACATGGGAGACTGTGGCTACAAATTTTGTCACTAAATATTTTCCACAGTCCAAAGTTACTCAAGGGAAGCTGGAAATTTCATCATTCAAGCAGGGTATGGAAGAGATGTTAGGTCAAGCATGGGAGAGATTTAAGGGCTTGCTGAGAAAGACGCCAACCCATGGTTTTGACAAAACAACCTTGGTTCTTGCATACCTTGGAGGATTGAACACTCAGTCAAAGATGATGCTGGATGCCTCAGCTGGAGGCAATGTTAAACAAAAGACTGAAGATGAGGCATATGAATTGATAGAAAATATGGCTGCTAATGAGCAAGAAAATTACAGTGAAAGAGGCATACCTACACAAAAGAGAGGAGTTTTGCACTTGCCTGCAGATGACGCTATGCTAGCTCAGAACCATCTTTTGACTCAAAAGCTAGATAATTTAACAAAGATTCTCTCACAACTTCCTAAGGAGATTCGTAATGTTTCCCAAACACAGCAGCTGTGTGATTTCTGTGGTGGTGACCATATCAATGCTTAATGTGCTTTGCCTGAAGAGATGCAGCAAGAAGCTAATTTTATGGGAAATTAGTTTCAAAATAACTTCCAAGGTCATGCCAAACAAGGTTGGAAGAATCATCCAAGTATTAGTCAGGCACCGAATTTCCCATCAGGGCAAATAAGAGGTTCAGGCAGCAACAACCTTCACCTCTGTGGCAGCAGGTCACCCATTTGACAGAGGTTGTCAGAGACTTAAATGATAGATTTGATAAATTCTTGAAGGTTTTTGAGTCCAATCACGTAGGTAATCAAGCTAGCATCAGATCTTTAGAGATGCAAGTTGGGCAGTTGTCAAAAAGGGTAGATACCACTAAGAAGCACCAATTTAGGGCTAACACTGATGTTAACCCTAAAGAGGAATGTAAAGTTGTTGTTACAAGAAGTAAGCGAAAAGTTGAAAGGGAAGTTGTGTAGATTGGAAGCAGTGATGAGGAAGAGGAGAAAAGAGAAGTCATTGAAATAAGCAGCAGTGAAGGTGAGAAAGAAGAGGAAGAAAAATTCAGTCACAATAGACCATTTATAGAAAACCAAGTGACTGTGGTGCCTTCTGTAATCCAACAAATTCCTGCAAGGATGAAATTTTATCTCAGAGATATGATAGATTTGGATACAGATGAAGATGAGCAAGAATTTGAAGTTCAACCTCCAAAAAGGAATTATCCGCCTAAGGTAAAAGATCCAGGTTGTTTGACACTTTCATGTATTATAAATGATTTTGACGTAGAAGGAGTTATGATAGACTCTGGATCCAGCATTAATATGATGCTTGGACGGTTCTTGAGAAAGATTGGAGGGTTAACATTAAAACCATCGAATCTTACTGTGACAGTGGCGGATGGTTCCAGTAAAAAGCCACTAGGTATAGTGGAAGATGTGGTTGTGCGTGTGGAGCAGCTGGAGTTTTTGGCTGACTTTCTAGTTATGGGCATTGAAGATGATGAGAGGATTCCAATTATTCTTGGAAGACCTTTCATGGCTATGTCTAAAATGTTCATTAGTGCCCATGATGGAAGAATCATGATGCGAGATAAGAAGAATGTGCTCTTATATACTGGTTCTAAAGGGAACAATATTAGAATAAAGAAAAGATCCAGATTCAGAAATTCAAGAAGAGAAGTTGCATCAGAAGAAAGCATGACAGGTACCAATTCTAACAATTGTAATGTTTTACAGGTACCTAAAAATGAGGAGGTTGATAAAGGAGGAACAATTCACTCAGAAGATATACCACTTCCACGAGGCTCATAGGTAAAATTCAAGAAAAGGAAGTGGATTGTTGAAAATATCCAAGAAGATGGCAAGGTAGAGATCAGAAAACCATTTACTAAAGCCATCAAAAGAGTGGATAGAAGGCAACTAATGAGTTGGGAGGATGAAGATCCCAACCGAGATGGAAAGATTTGAAGATATTTACTTTTATCCCATTTGTTGTAGAACAATTTTTAGAATAGGTTTATTTTGGTTAGGTAAGTTGATGGATTTTTTAACACTTTTTGGGTAGCATCTACTAAGGGATGCTAAATTTTTATGTATCCACTGAAGGATACAGGAAGGTACACCTACTGATGGGTGTTGGTAAGATTCGCATTTACTGATGAGTGTTAAACAGGTTTGGGTCAGGCTCGTGACGTTAAACAAGCGCTATTGGAAGGCAACCCAAGTTTCTTTTTCTTTTGTACTTTGAATGTGTAGAATAGGTTGAACTTTTATTTTTTGTCTATGCTTGGATTGTACAATGGTTCTGATGGTAGTATTAAAATGCATGACAAGTATTTGATAATGATTGAATGTGGTTGACTGAGAATGTATATGTGTTGATATCCAGTTAAATAATCACTAATTATATGAACAAATGTATTGTGTTTCATGATTGTGATTGTGATGCTAAGTGTTAAACCCCTGGCAAGTGTACCAGATCGTATCAAGTAATAATAATTGGTAAACCCAATATCGTTCTTCCTAAAGGACTCTTAAGGCATCATCTTTCGTGTAAACTAATCGTTTAAGACTTGAGTAAAAGAAAATAATTTGAATAATTGAAATGCAAAACAGAAATAAACATGCAAATGCAAGAATTCAATTGACTAAGAAAAACTATGAATGAATGAGGTTGTTGGGGTTTACAATTTCATCTTATCCACCCTCATATATCTACTCTTCTTATTTACTTTGCTTATTTATCATATTGCCATGCAAACTTTCTTGGTCTACCCTTAACCCAATCCCTTGCTGAAAAGAGCCTATTACTAATTACCGGCTTGCTATCCCTAGCCTCCCCTAGTAACTAATAATGCATAATGAGCAAAAGCAAAATACAATTGATCATCCTACCCCTATCCCTAGGCGGTATTAACATAATCAAGGAATTCTCCCCAGTTCATGACATTATTGTACGGCCCCGTATCAATAAAGACAAACAACATCTACCGAATGAGTTAAACGGTAGAAGCATTAAGCAAAGGTAAAGAACCCAACAATTGATAAATCAAGCATATGCAAGCATATAAAGTAAACAAGAATTTCAATATATGAGAGTTTCAAAAGATTACATTGTTCCCTAACAACTAAGGGTTTAGTTCACCATAATCATGATGAAACTAGATGAATTAAATAGAAGAATGGAAAAGCAAACCCTAGAATTGATAAAGTGGAGCCTAAGCATCCAAGAAATCTCCTCCAAAGGTGTAAAGCTATTGTGAACTTTGTTCTCTGCCAAAAGAATTACATTTGGATTCGCACTAGGGCTATATATAAGCCAGAAAGATAACAGAAAGATCTCAAAATCCAAAATATAAAAACAGAGAACCGCCCAGGCGCCTAAATATGCCGCTCAGCGGTTTGCCTCTTGTCGCTCTGGACGCTCAGCGGCACCGCCTGGGCGCCAGACAACATCTTTTCCTTGCACTAGGACGCTCAGCGGTGGAATTTACCGCTAAGCGGTTCACAGACTCTTCCTTTCTTCCTTTTTCTCCTTCATTCTTGAGTCTATGAACTTCCTACTTCATTGTCATCTTCAATTTTCATCAAAAACCCTGCAAAACAATGCAAAACAAGCATAATATCTCTAAAAACAACTTTTGACTCTCATGTAAGACAACTTAAGAGTTTTACTTGATTCTAAGCTCATTTTAAGCTACAAAGGGTGTGATTTAATATCAAATTTATGCATGAAAATAACGGTTTTGAGACCGTTATCACTAAGCAGGATAAATGAATGATGTGTGAGAAAGCATGTGTGTGAGGTTTTGAGCTCCAGAGTTCTTACTGATATATGTATTGTTCACAGGGAATCATGAATGATATTGCCTTAGTCTTGATAATTGATTGATTTGCATGCTTATGTTATATGATCAAGGCCATGTTTGGAAGCCCTTATCTAGCCAAAATTTCACCCAAGAAGTTTAAAATTTTATACCCTTTTTGAACCTTGGCCTTAAACAGGATGAGAACCCTTGATTTGAAATTATTTATCTTGAGTAGGGTTGAAAATAATCTTATGTGATGAAAAGGTTCAAGTTTGGGGATGTATGGTGAAAATTGAAAGGCAAAAGAAGAGCATTGAGTTCAAGTATTGAAAAGAAAAATGCATGAGGAAAGAAGAAAAGGAAAAAGTAAAAGCATGAAAAAGGAACTCAATGAAAATTGATAAAAAGAGAAGAAGTTGGGAATAAAGGAGTTTGGTGATAGAGAGAGTTTAAACTTGAACCTTTTCAATGATGAAATAGCTCTCTTAACTCAAGGATTTTGCAATCTAGAAAAACCAAATTTTCTTGATAGCGTAGCCTCATTACAAGCCTTGGAAAAGTCCTTGTGATGGTATTTGCATGTAAGGATTTTTATTGTTTTAGATACATGGCAATATTATTTTATGTGGCATTGGAATAGTAAAGAGTGGAGTGATTCCTTAAACACTTGAGTGATTGTTTTTCAATCTTCCATTTAGTTCATCTAGTTTCACCATGATTATGGTGAAATAAACCCTTAGTTGTTGGGGAACAATGTAATCTTTTGAAACTCTCATATATTGAAATTCTTGTATACTTTATATGCTTCCATATGCTTGATTTATCAATTGTTGGGTTCTTTACCTTTGCTTAATGCTTTTACCGTTTAACTCATTCGGTAGATGTTGTTTGTCTTTATTGATACGGGGACGTACAATAATGTCATGAACTGGGGAGAATTCCTTGATTATGTTAATACCGCCTAGGGATAGGGGTAGGACGATCAATTGTATTTTGCTTCCCTTCATTATGCATTATTAGTTACTAGGGGAGGCTAGGGATAACAAGCTGGCAATTAGTAATAGGCTCTTTTCACCAAGGGATTGGGTTAAGGGTAGACCAAGAAAGTTTGCATGGCAATATGATAAATAAGCAAAGTAAATAAGAAGAGTAGATATATGAGGGTGGATAAGATTAAATTGTAAACCCCAACAACCTCATTCATTCATAGTTTCTCTTCGTCAATTGAATTCTTGCATTTGCATGTTTATTTCTGTTTGTATTCAAACCATTCAAATTATTTTCTTTTACTCAAGTCCTAAACGATTAGTTTACACGAAAGATAAGGCCTTAAGAGTCCTCTGGGAAGAACGATATTGAGGTTACCGATTATTATTACTTGATACAATCTGGTACACTTGCAAGGGGTTTAACAGTACTCATGTTTCCGCTGCAAGGGTGTAGCATTTCTTTAGCTTTGATTAAATGAAAAGTAGATTAGGTCGGAAGTCTAGGAGATGGGACGATGGTAGCTTAGTGTAGATAGTTTTTCTTTATTTATTTTGATAATGAAGCCATCGATTTGATGGGAGAGAAGTACACACGGTGCATTCAATTTTTTCTTGTATTTAACTTTTGCTATGGAAGAAGTTGCAGCATCGTAACTCATGTTTCCTTTTGGGCTGAATGAAAATGGTTGTGGGGTCCGGTGATTGGATGCTTTGTGGTTTCATTTCACTTTGAATAATGAAAAGTAGATTAGATGGGATTAGGTGATGGTGTACGGTGGTGAGGTTGGAGAAGAATTTTCATTCATGTTTGAAGAAGTGTGTCATGGCTGGCTAAGGGAAACTTTTCCCATTTTTATTTTTCTTTGAATTCAACACATGGAAGCTCACGGTCAATAGCTACCTTTTAGTAAATTTAATTTTCTTTGTAGCAAGGAGGAAATGGTGATTTATCTTTGGAGATGCAACGGATGCAATTTGTTTATTTTCCAACAATTTCATTTTTTATTTGAGCATTCAATTTCTTTTAGGAAAAATGGAGACGATGATTTTCTTTGCATTTAGAGATCCACACACTGATTCACATTTCATTTAGTACACCACCGTGACATTTATTTGGCTTTCAATTTCAAGCTGCACTTTATTTGATTCATTAGTCTAAAGCTTTTGCATTTTAAAAGAATTATATGCGTTTTCCTTGCATTTTCATTTCTTTAGTTTAATTATTGCATTTTCATTTTATTTTACTATTTATGTACCTTAGCATTGAATGTTTTATTCTAGTGTTTTCCGTTTAGTTTACTTTTATGTTGTTTGTTCTATTCGATTTTGTTAATTTAATTGTGATGTTAGCTTAAATTAGTCGGGTTGGTCATTAATAAAATGACATTGTTTCCTTGAGATTTCTCGGACTGTAATTATGTTTGTCGCTCTGACTTGGTTAATGTGAAATCTGTATTTGCACTTGCAATTGGGTATACGCTTAGTTGCCCAGTTGGTGTTGAGTCTTCGCTTAGTTGATGAAACTGCATGGTGTAAATTGGATTTGATGTTAACATCGCGTTCGCTTAGTTCGCTATTATGAAAACATGTTTAGCCTTCGCTTAGTTGGTTAGTTGTGTTGGATTAGAGGTTTGAGTCGCTGCTTTATTTTGTTGATCTGTGATAGGAAGCATTGTAATTAAGTTAATGACCAACCGTTTCATTCTGTCTTTGAAACCGCTTTTACATTTGTGTTTACATTGTTGTTTGCATTCGTGTTTTGATTTTGTTTATCCGCATTCACAAACTTTTTACAAGACTCTCCCCACTTCGTGTCTGGCCTAATTCTCGAACCACATTTGTTCCTTGAGAGACGACCTAGGAGTCACTTCCTAGTCTATACTGCATTCTTTAACGCACATTAAATTTGCATGGGGTCCGACACCCATCAAATTTTGGTGCCGTTGCCGAGGACCAACGGTTCGGTTTTAGGTCTTTTGTTGTGTTAGTGTGTGTTGTGTTTTGTCTTTTGTTGTGAGTGTGAGGTTCTGTTTTGTGTGGTGTTATGTGTGTTGCATTTAGGTATCTTTAGTTGCATATTTTCATTGCATTCTTCTTTTCCCCATTTCTTCTACATGTCTACCTATTCTGGTTATGTGGATACTGTTTCTTCTGCCTGTGCCTCTGATTATGATTCTCCTGCTGATTTCTATTTTGAGAACATTATGATTCCTCCTCTATCTCATGAGAGTGCTCCTAGGGAGCCGTTTCCACTTGATGAGGAGGATATTCGTTGTGTTTTCAGCACTGGACTGATACATTTGCTTCCTAAGTTTGATGGTTTTGCAGGTGAATGCCCACATAGACATTTGGAGGAGTTCTACACCATTTTCTCTTTAATGAAACCTCCAGATGTCCCGGATGAAGACATGCTCTTAAGAGCATTTGAGCACTCATTACACAGAGCAGCAAAGGATTGGTGTTGTTGTCTTACTACAGGATCCGTCACCAGTTGGAAAGATCTTGAGCATCAGTTTCTAGCCAAATTCTCCCCTGTGCAGTATGGTTATAGCGACGATCCTGGGTGGACTGCTCCTAACTTGGGATGGTATGGTACTTCACAACATCAATATCAAGAACCATCATTCCAGAAGGCTTGTATGCCTCTACTAGTCCAGGAACCACAGCAGCTACAATTTCATGAGCCTGCCCAGTCTTCATCCGCTGTTGATAGGAATTTGGAAAGCAAGCTTGATTCTCTTTTGAGTTTGGCGACACCGTTGGCATCCAACCAGAGACCAACACTTCCATCTAAATCTGTTGCACGACTGTGTTCTATATGTCCTTCTAGTGACCACTATACAGATGCTTGTCCTTCTTTACAGCACCCTGTTGCTCTTGATGCGCCTCAAGCTTATGCCACAAACATCTACAACAACAGGCAGCCACAACAGCAAAATCAGAGGCAACAACAACAGTATGAGGCACCTGCCCAACCTTCTACTTCTTCTGAGCCTACATTGAATGAGTCGTCTGGGCAAATGGCCACTCAGGTCATTGAGGAACAGTCTCAAGTTTCAGAGGGATCACCATTTCAGACTGTTCCGATTCTTGATGATGTCAGTGCCATCCACATACGAGATAGGGAGCAGAGTCATGAGCTTACTACTACGCCATCTACTTTTCCACCCTCTTATCTCCCCACTCTTGCACCTGAGGATGCAGTTGCTCATTCTGCTGTTACTGGTGAGATGAATCATGAATCAACACAGGTTTTATCTAAACTTGAAATCCCACTTGCTTTGCCTGCGTTGTTTATGCATTCAAATATTCTTGATTCTGCTGCAGATTCACATGTTAGTGATGATTTTGACATAGAAACTGTGAAAACTGAAGATGCTTTAGAGTTAGGATTAAATTTTGATCTTTCACAGTTTTTTGAAAATTTTAAATGTAGTGGTGAAGTTGGTTCTTGCTCTGTTTGTGTTGAAATCAATTATGTGATACAACCAACTTCCAACTTTATGATGGGTGATACTAACTGTGAGTCTGATGAAAATGTTCAGGAACAGGCAGATATAAGCAACACTTTTAAGATAGGTAGACCACTTTCATCTTCCACCACTTTAGCCACATCCAGGGAAGTGGAGGTAAGCATACCTAAGATTGATTCTGTTGTTGATGATCATGTTGATGATAGGTATGTTATTGATGATTATATTGTTGATGAGCATGCTTTTAATTCTCCCTCTTTGCATGATGAGAAACAACTTTTGCCATCTTGTTTGAATAATTCTTCTTCATGCACTAAACATGAATCTGAGCGTGTTGCTGATATTGTTTTTAAATTTGAAATTCATTCATGTTCTGAGAGTTTATTTGATGTTCAGCATGTTACACTAGGATTGGGTGTTATACCTCTGCATATCATTTCTTTGGAACCACATTGCACTAACCATGTTGCAGGAGGTACACATGAATTTGACCAACACGCACCCACAGTGGAAAACAAAGGTGCAAGCATACATAAAAGCTTTAACATCAATAGGCACCAGCTGAACCAGCTCATCAACAATCATTGCTTCTTGGATCCAGCTGTGGAGGACATCTCCCTGCTTGATCAAATTTGGAGGCTGAAGCAGTTCCTCCTCAAGACTTCCTTGATGACTTTAGTGGTGGAGAATATCTCCCTGACAGTCCAAAATTGGCAACTGCCACCATGACCAGGGGAGTTTTCCTTTTCCCTTCTCCTCCTTTCCCACTTTTATTACACTTGTCCATGATTTGTTGACAAGTTTGATTTCTGATCTGATGCTTGTGACACATTGAGGACACTGTGTAGTTTAAGTGTGGTCTATTGGGGGAGATTCTGATTTTTCTTTGATTAGTTTAGGTTTTCTGCGTTAAATTTTTTGTTTTCTAGGTAGTTTATGTTTTGTCTTGTGTAGAGTTTTGCATGTTTCTCTTGATTTTTGGACTTTGTTTAGGTTGTAGATGTGTCTTTCACTCATTGATACTCTGATTAGCTTTAAATCCTTGCTTTTCTTTGATTGGAAGATGATCGTGATGTTTAAGAGGTTGAATTGATTGTGACAGAAATACCCTGTGTGAGATTTGAGCCACTTGATATTCTTTCTTGTGTGTGATATGTCTCTTGATTGCTTGCACATATGTCTTGGTTTGACTCTTGTTCATGATTCTTGATTGATATGCATGTTTGAAAGTGATAAAGGCAGTTTTGTTCTTGAGCCTCTCTAGCCAAATGAGCCTACCCTGTTTGATCCCTTGATAACACCTTTTGAGCCTATACTTTCCCCATTTCTTTGTTTTGAAGCTCATACACTATCCTTAAGTGAAAAACCATGATTACCTTAACCTTAGGGAATTTTGGAGCTTTAGAAGTGTTTTGGGAATAAGTGTGGTCTCTTAGGAGATTTAGAGAATTGGCTAGTTGGTTCCTCTTCTTGCTTTTGTTTTTGTAAATATATTGTGTATCTTGTCTCTTGTAGTTGTGTTCTGAAAAGAGAGAAAAGAAAAGAGACAGGATGAAAAAAAAAAGAAAAATGAGAAAAAAAAAATTGTGAATAATGGAGTGAAGAAGAGGATTAAATTAGAGGTTTTGGGTGTGATTTGACTGTGTTACACTTGTTCCCCATTTCTCCTCTATTTCTTTTGGTTACAGCTTCTCATCCATATTATATCCTCCCTTGTCCTTGGCCTCATTACATCCAGAAAAGACCTTTTGATTTGAACATGCATATGTTTTGAGTGTTGATATTAGAGGCCTGCCAAGTTTGTTTGTGTTTGCTTTCTTGAGTGCATTGAGTTGAAATTATTTACCCTAAAAACTTGAGAGAAACACTGATAGTGTGCATATGTGAGGTTCTGTTACTTTTGATTTTTCTCTTGAGTTGATTGATCATTTTTCCATGTTTTGAATTGCTTGGATGACTTGTTGAATATCTGCTTTCTCTGATTCTATGTTGGATACTGTCTACTTCCTTTCTTTATCCAGATTTCTTGAGAACTGTGTAATTCTGTCTTTTTCCTTGTGAGTCTCTGTTTTCTATGTGCTGAGTTTGTGTCACTTCCCTGATGTCCTCTAAACTATTCCCTGATTTGCGTCTTGATTTTGCCCAAGAGTGCAAAAGACTAAGTGTGGTCTATTTTGATGAGTCAATATTTTATTAACTGCATTTAGTTTATTGTACCAGATTTAATCAGGGAATTGTGCTTAAATGTCCAGTATTTTTCTGTTTCTTCTAATAGTTCTTAATTTGACCGGAAATTCTTATTTTAATTAATTTGAATTTTTTGAGATAATTATTTGCATTATCAATTGCAGGAAAATATTAGAAGTACATTTTGGGACTTAAAGAGGAATGCCACATCAACTATATTCTAATTTTTGTTAACTTATTTTATTGTAATTTGTATTTGAATTTCATTTAAAGGTAATTTAGGTTAATTTGTAATTAAACTAAAATGGGAAGGGTAGGATTGAAATTTTAGTCTTTAAGACCAATTAGTCAAATTTGAATACGGACTCCCAGTTCACACTGCAGGCTGGACTCCACGCTCCCTGGTGCATTTCACGTACACGAACGGCTGTGATGGGGAGCTTCAAAACGGTTTCATTTTTGATTTCAATTGTGGAGTATGTGTGATGCTACGTCCTTGGGGTGTGCACGCTGAACTGTGCTGGAAAGAAAAAAAACCACGCAGCTGCTTGCGAGCTTGGAGAGGTGGCGCACAAGAAGCAGCCCAAGAGTATCCAAACACACCACGTTGGGGTGCATCTAGCTAAGAGGGCACGGTGTTGGAGAAAAGGGAGCAGCACGAAATAAGTGAATCAGCATTCATTTAAGCACAAGCTGTCACTGTTTGGGGGGCACATTTTTTTCTGCTGGAACGTTTGGAGACTCTCGGCTGGAACATTGGGGGAGAGCAATTTTTCTTTTAAGATGTTCACGGTGCTTGGTATTGGATAAATGAAAAGAAATACCTTTACTCTTCTTTTATATATTTCTCGGTACAACACTTGTGATTGAATGTTCTTGTCTTATCTTGATTCAACACTTACGGTGATGCATTGATTTCATTTTGGAAGAAACATTTTCAATTTGCTTAGGAGTACTCATGTTTCCGCTACATGGGTGTAGCATTTCTTTAGCTTTGATTAAATGAAAAGTAGATTAGGTGGGAAGTCTAGGAGATGAGACGGTGGTAGCTTAGTGTAGATAGTTTTTCTTTATTTATTTTGAGAATGAAGCCATTGATTTGATGGGAGAGAAGTACACACGGTGCATTCAATTTTTTCTTGTATTTAACTTTTGCTATGGAGGAAGCTGCAGCAGCGTAACTCATGTTTCCTTTTGGGCTGAATGAAAATGGTTGTGGGGTCCGGTGATTGGATGCTTTGTGGTTTCATTTCACTTTGAATAATGAAAACTAGATTAGATGGGATTAGGTGATGGTGTACGGTGGTGAGGTTGGAGAAGAATTTTCATTAATGTTTGAATAAGTGTGTAAGGGCTGGATAAGGGAAACTTTCCATTTTTATTTTTCTTTGAATTCAACACATGGAAGCTCACGGTCAGCAGCTACCTTTTAGTAAATTTAATTTTCTTTGTAGAAAGGAGGAAACGATGATTTATCTTTGGAGGTGCAACGAATGCAATTAGTTTATTTTCCAACAATTTCATTTTTTATTGGAGCATTCAATTTCTTTTAGGAAAAATGGAGACGATGATTTTCTTTGCAATTTATTTTGCTTTCAATTTCAAGCTGCACTTTATTTGATTCATTAGTCTAAAGCTTTTGCATTTTAAAAGAATTATATGTGTTTTCCTTGCATTTTCATTTCTTTAGTTTAATTATTGCATTTTCATTTTATTTTACTATTTACATACCTTAGCATTGAATGTTTTATTCCAGTGTTTTCCATTCAGTTTACTTTTATGTTGTTTGTTCTGTTCGATTTTGTTAATTTAATTGTGATGTTAGCTTAAATTAGTCGGGTTGGTCATTAATAAAATTACATTGTTTCCTTGAGATTTCTCGGACTGTAATTGTGTTTGTCGCTCTGACTTGGTTAATGTGAAATTTGTATTTGCACTTGCAATTGGGTATACGCTTAGTTGCCCAGTTGGTGTTGAGTCTTCGCTTAGTTGATGAAACTGCATGGTGTAAATTGGATTTGATGTTAACATCGTGTTCGCTTAGTTCGCTATTATGAAAACATGTTTAGCCTTCACTTATTCGGTTAGCTGTGTTGGATTAGAGGTTTGAGTCGCTGCTTTATTTTGTTGACCTGTGATAGGAAGCATTGTAATTAAGTTAATGACCAACCGTTTCATTCTGTCTTTGAAACCGCTTTTACATCTGTGTTTACATTGTTGTTTGCATTCGTGTTTTGATTTTGTTTATCCGCATTCACAAACTTTTCACAAAACCCTCCCCAATTCGTGTCTGACCTAATTCTCAAACCACATTTGGTCCTTGAGAGACGACCTAGGAGTCACTTCCTAGTCTATACTGCATTCTTTAATTACTACATTGTGGAACTAGACACCACTATGGGGAATGATTAGTTAATTACTACTTTTAATGTTCGATGTAGTCATAATGTCAACTATGTTTCAGACATTATTATGCAAGACAATTATTTTAATGATAACTTCCAAATAATATGATTCTTTTTTTATTACAAACTAGACTCAATAAGCTTTCTAATGACTACTAATTTGTAATTTTTGGACATTTGAATAGGTACTGTTTATTCCTTAAAGGTAACACTTTATATATTCCTGGACCTTTGCTGGTTGTTTTGCTCATAACTTTCTCCACCGAACTCCAAATGAGTTGATTCTTGTTTTGTTGAAATCTAGACTCAAAGAGCTTTCAAATTATGCCTTGGTAATCAAGTGTAGGCCTTTTTGGCTATTGTAATCGATTACAAGGACCCTGTAAACGATTACACGAACAAAAATCTAGTTTTGTACAAAAACTTGTGCTACAGGAGCCAACTGTGGGCACATAAGTAGCCAAAGTCATTTTACGTAATTTTTTCATATTTTTTTGAATGGATGAGAGTTCTTTTTAACTTTTAAGTGTGAGTAGAGCCTGAAAACTGGGTTTTGGGCAGTCCTTGGTGGAGGAAATACCTAATGTTGGTGTCATAACCAAGTTAACATGCTGTCAACTTTGACCTTTGCTGACTATTTTAATCAAAACTTTTTCCACAGACCTCGAAATGATGCAATTCTTTTTTTAATAAAAACTAGACTCAAAAATATTTCTAATGACTACTAATTTATGATTTTTGGACATCTGAGTAGGTGCAGTTAATTCCTTAAAGTTAACCCTTTATATATTCCTGCCAACTTTGACATTTGCTGGTTGTTTTGCTTATAACTTTCTCCACCAAGCTCCAAATGAGTTGATTCTTGTTTTGTTGAGACCTAGACTTAAAGAGTTTCAAATGACTACCAACCCATCATTTTTATACCAGTGTAAAAGATGCAGTTAATTTTAAAAAAAAAAACGTTTTTCTAAGCTTCCTAAATGAGTTTACTTTGAAATTATTGTTTCATGTTTCTTATTTTAGATGGGTGAGTGAGTTTAATGGTCATGGGAGGTGTTTAGTGAACCAATAAACACATTAGGTCATTCAATTGTTGAGGAGAAAGGTCATTTAGATGTTTTCTCTATATATAAATGCTTAAAAAAGAAAAGTTTATAAAAAGAATATTCAAACATAAAATTCTAACCTAAGATTAAAAAAAAAAAGTTAGAATTCGATTTTAAAAAACCAAATTCTAACCTAATATTATAAAATATATATATATATATATATATATATATATATATGAAACTCAAAATTTGATTTTCTAGAAATCGTATTCTAACTTAACAATAAAGAAAAGAAATATATATAACTTAGATTTCGGTTTCTCGAAAACCGAATTTTTACTTAACAAAAATGTGTGTTATTCAGGTAAATAAAATGCATAGTATGCTATCTTGGTAAATGTAAGGAAAATTTGTGTTATGTTAGAAAAAAAATATCCAAAAATTGAATGCCAAAATATCGTTATATTTCTTTTATCGATAAATATCTTCGCATTACTTAACTTGGATTATAATTTTTCTTTCCAAATCGAGTATTTGATAAAGTATTTTTGGATCATCAAATATATTTCAAAACATGCGTTTCAATTTTTTTTTATTTGTAATTGAGTGTTTTAAAATATAAAAAGTATTATGATATATATGTTTTGGAAGATATTAATAATTTACAAATATTTTTTAAAATATCCAATCTGAACAAAAAATTAAATATTTTGAATGATAATTTTTAATCTAAATATATTTTTCAAAACATTTAATTCTAAAAATATTTAAAATAAAGAGTTATAAGAATTTTTATTATAATTTTAATTAGTATTAATTTGGACATTACCAGGATGAAGGAAAATAGAGTGAGATGCAAGAAGAGAAAATGATTACCCATCTATAAGTTTATGGTCATAGTTGAAGGCATGAACTAAGTTGAAGAAAATGAGATTAGTGATGCAGCGAAAGTTGATGATAACTTATGGTGAATGAGTGAGGTGTAGTGTTTGGGAAGTCATGGCTCTAGCTTAGGCGATCATCCAACATAGGAAGGAAGCTAGAGGGGATTAATGATAAGCACGGTAGGGTGACTTTCTGTTAAAGGAGGTTGGACAAAATGCAACATCAATTCTTTATAGGCTTAAACCCTCCCTTGGTCCTAATATTTGTGTGAAAATCTCAGTTCGGTCCTCAAGTTTTGAACTGTCTCAATTGGGTCATAATTTTTGTAAAAATACACACATTTTACCCCAACCGTTAAGTTTTCATAGACGGCGTTAAATTGAGCTGAGCTGTATTTTTTGTTTTGATGGTGTGGCATTGTGCATTAAATTAATCAAATCTACATGGTGCCTATGCTTCTTCTTCCCTCCAACCCTCACGCCGTCGTCGGGGCGCGCTTGTCGAACTCCTCTTCTCCTCCACAGATAGAGCACCTCATCTCCATCGAGTTGTGACATTAAAGCCAATGGCTCCACACCGATTTCCATTATCACTCTTAAATTCTTCACGGTGTTAACTGTGTCTGCAGATCATGCCAAATCAAGCAGATCCACCAATTTCTCATCAGAGATTATTGAACAAAGGATTTAACTTCAGAGCAATTCATGCATAGCAAATTAACAAAATTAACTCCAGTAGTTTACAGTAGAAATATAATCCAGTGTAAGAATGAGTCATGACAGAAACACACTAACAATCCAGTGCCATGGGGACCATAGAACACGTACAACAATCCAACTTTTCTCTTCATTACTGCATTAGAAAGAGCTTGTTCCACTATATTTTGCCCAACCATATCTCTAAAGGTTCGAGGCATGTACTTTTGTGTTAAACTTTGGTGTCGATTGTGGCGATTCCCTCTCAACTTACGCTGATCACCAGATCTAACTTCGGATGCGAGATCAGAATCAACATCACGCTTGAATCCCTTCTAAATTAATAAAACAAATCAGAAAAACACTCATTTTTGTCTATAACAATGCCAAGATTTCACTGTTATAGCATAAAAAGGAAATGCAACACCCATTAATCACCCTGGAAATGCAAAAAGTAAGGCTAGAATTCAAACTCCCTAAAAAGGGAAACAACAACTCCCATGGTCAATTATCCCATGAACACAAAAAATCAACACTAAGACCCACCAAGATTCGACCCAGTAACAAAAAAATACCCTTCAGAAGAATCTCCAACCACCAAAATCCCCACCACATACTCCACAAACATAGCCCAACATTCAACCAAACCCATTGAACAAACCAAAGAACCAAAAGGAAGGAACTTTGTAGACCACACAAATAGTGATGCTGCACTTAGGTAGAGGGCGAAGAAGGTGATGAAGGAAACATAAAGGATGGATCTATAGAAGGCGAGGAAGTGATAACAGTTGAAAACTGTTATTTTTATACTTAATTTTGATATCAAATGCACCCTTGTTGACTTAGAAACTTGCTTTGACTCATGATTTTTCTTTAGTTTTGTGAATAAAAGAGTTGAGGACATGTTTTATGATTTTATCATTAAATTCCCTTGATTTTGTAGGTTTTTGGAATGAATTGAAAAAAAGGTTGAAGTATCAAATGGTTGGAGTGCAGAAAGTCAAACAGAGTGCAGAAAAGTCAACCAGTCAACCAGAATGCTGAAAAATTGACCAGAGTTGACCAGAGTGCTGAAAAGTCAACCAAAATCCAGAAAAAGTCAACCAAAAGTGATTTGATATATTGTCTGCGATTTTTATGATCTGTTTGGGCTTGAACCTATTTTCTATTATTTTTATAGCCTATTTAAAGACTTAGACACCTTAAAGAATGTATCTTTTGATGGCTTAGACACAGAAACACACTTTTCACCCCTTTGGGGGTAGATTTGGAGATGATGACAACTCTCCTTTTTCTCCTCTTTAGGGTTTTTATCTCTTTCATTCCATTCACCTAGTTTCTCCATGACAATGGAGAACTAATCTTATTTGTTGCTGGGGAAAGATGTAACCTTTAAACTCTCTTATATCAAAATCCTTATTTTCTTTATATGCCTGCATATGCTTATCTTTATCAATTGTTGGGTTCCTTACCTTTGCTTAATGCTTTTATCGTTTAACTCATTCGGTAAATGTTGTTTGTCTTTATTGATATGGGAACGTACAGTAATGTCATGAACTAGGGGGAATTCCTTGATTATGTTAATACCGCCTAGGGATAGGGGTAGGACGAACAATTGTATTTTGTTTCCGTTTATCATGCATTATTAATTACTAGGGGAGGCTAGGGATAGCAAGCTGGTAATTAGTAATAGGCTATTTTCGCCAAGGGATTGGGTTAAGGGTAGACTAAGAAAGTTTGCATGACAATATGATAAATAAGCGAATTAAATAAGAAAAGTATATATCAGAGAGTGATTGGGTGAAATCTGAATCCTAACAACAAACTCATCTCATATTATCAACATCATCCATCCACTTTTGTGTTTAACGTCAATTGATCAAATTGCATTCATGTTTACTTTTCCGTACCTAATATTCAAAAATCCCAAAATATTGTTTTTATAGTCTTGATTGGTTATGCAAAAGCACAACAGTTTAGTGTCGTGAGTCTCTTGGGAAAATGATACTTGAACTTACCATTTATTATTACTTGATACGATCTGGTACACTTGCCAGAGTGTTAACAAGAAGGGGACGATTGGATCGAAGAGGACAACGAGCTTAGGGTACTGCACCAAGAGGAGAGTGTGAGCAGCGATGGAGATGAGGCGCTCGGCAGAGCAGAAGTGGAGTTCAACAAACGCGCCCCAACCGCGGCGTTTTTTAGTTTGAGAGGGGAAAGGGTGTGTGTCTAGGGAGTGAGCGTTTGAGGGTGGGAATGGGAAGGAAGCAGCTTGAACGGAGGAACGGAAGCCACGTGGATTTGATTAATTTAATGGAGAATGTCACGCCATCAAAACAAAAAATACAGCTCAGCTCAATTTAACGCCGTCTATGAAAACTTAACGGTTGGGGTAAAATGTGTGCATTTGTACAAAAATTATGATCCAATAGAGACAGTTCAAAACTTAAGGACCGAACTGAGATTTTCACACAAATATTAGGACCAAGGGAGGGTTTAAGCCTTCTTTATATATTCAAAAGTGCCACTTACAAGGAAGGATGGGTGAATTTATAGGTGATTTACCCCCTTTGATCGAAGATTCCTGCAAGGTTGATCATCAGCCGAAAGATGTAGATCATGTGCCACGTGGAAAGGTGAGAAAAACGTGCTGGAATGGAAAGAAGCATTGAATACATGTGATGAAAAAAACTGAACAGAGCTGCACGTGTTGAGCGTCCTAGGGTGTGCGCTCAACGCCTCCCGAGTTGAGCTTCCATGGGCTTGGATCTCTCTACCCCTCGCCATGGGCTGGGATGGGTTGTGATGAGCCTTCTAGCTGCCATTTAAAGTGTACAAATAAAGCTTGTCAATCTTGGGAGGTATCTTCAAGACTTTGTTGGATCTTCTTGGCCATTCCACGCGTAATGGGCCCTTGGCTTACTGTTCGGCTTGGGCCCAAGTCATTATCTCCTTTCCCTTGAGAAAGATTTGTGCTCCAATCCAAAGGGTCTTCGTCACCTGTCAATTATCCTACAAAGGGGCGAAGGTCGGCCACATTAAAAGTAGGATGAACTCCATATTCTTGGGGAAGGTCTAATTGGTAGGCATTATTGTTGACCTTCCTAAGGACCTTGAAAGGACCATCTCATCTAGGACTTAGTTTGAACTTCCTTTGTTTTGGAAATCTTTCTTTTCTAAGGTGAAGCCAAACTATGTCTCCTTCATTGAAGATCATTTCTTTCTTCCCTTTATTATTATACTTGGCATATCTCTCATTTTGTTGTTGAATTTGGTTTCTAATCCTTTCATGCAATTCTTTGATAAACTTGGACTTACATATGTTGGAAAACAAGTTGGCTTCTTTCTTCACCAAGAGGGGGGTGAATTGGTTTTGTTTCAAAAACAAGTTCTTTTCGCAATCTTGAAATCAAAGTCTTAAAGCTTTTTATACTTTCTTGAAATGCAAGCAATCAGAATATGTATGCAGCGGAAAATATGTAGTTGTGGAGTCGCCATCTGTCGCAACCGGGAAAATCGCGACGGGACGACGACGATCCAAAAAAGAAAACGATTTTGAAAAAGAGATTTTGGAGATATCACCACATATGGCATTAAGCATAGCCCTGCAACATTTGCAAACTCAAAGCTTCCTCCACCTTCTATGGCTCTCATCCTTTTTCAGCATTTCAAACTTACCCTTGTTAGCCTCAGCGTCCATTGGTGTAATGACTCGAGGGAGAGATTTCACCTCGGGTTACTTTGTCATTGTCTTGCCCACAACACTTGACTGAAATATTTTTGTAGGTACCATGAAAGTGGTTTGCCCCAAGCTTGTTTCTTCCTTCAACTACGTTTTATTCGGCCTTTTGAGTATCCACATGCCCCAAGTCTGCTCTTGAGGGTGGAGTGTAATTTGAGGGAAGACCAATAATGAAGGAAAGTTTGTGCCTCTGGAACTCTCTATTATAGTCGTGGTGCACACGAATCTCGAGGGCCTTGCAAGGCATTCCAGACCTTTAGGATTCGGCTCATTTGCTCATTCAATTGTTAGACGCCGACTTCCATCTTTCTTGAACTTCTCCTTGATTCTCCAAGATTTGGTAACTGGTTCGAGTCCTTTAGGGTATCTGGATGTTTAGCCATATTTTTAGTTTTTTTTTTAATTTTATTAGATAAAAAAAACTTAAGAAAAAGAAAATAAAAATGAAGAAAAAGAAGAGACAATTATTCAAGTCAGAAATTATAAAGTTGTGAAAAGATTATCCCGGTATAATTTGGAAATTAACACGAAACAGAGTCAATAGGGTGGCTCGTCATTCAAAAGTTCCCAAAATGTGAGTTGGGAAGTCTTGGTCAACTAACTTGGGCCTTAGCCATCACATTCTTCATTTCTTCGATCGACTCTTGCAACAATTGAGGAAAGTTTCAATCCCCTTAAGCAGGTCAAATATCAACACTGTAAATTCAGCATTAGTTAATAGCTTATGGATGTTTTCAATCACTTCATTGGCAAGGGAAGCTAGTTGTGAGAGACTTCACTTCCAATTCGCCCTTGTTCGATAACATGTTCCTTCATTTGAATTATCAATTCTTGATGTCTCCTTTTTAGCTTGATGCCAACATTCCTTCATCAGTTTTGCTATTGCTGCTTTCACACGCTGTTCAGCATTGTGAAATTGCTTTTCACAATTTGGGTCAGGAGAAATTAATTTGAGTGGCAACTAGATTGTCTTAACCCTTTCTGTGATTCATTGGCTAGGGGAATCTTTCATTAAAGGTCCATGATCTCGGGCCTCTCTTCGAAGCGAACAACATTGCCCCAAGCATCCCTCAATTGATGAAGCATTTTAGCAAAGATTCATTCCTCATATGATCCGCAATGTGGCAAGAGATGCATGTGTTGGCGACCCTCTGACAGGATACCCAAATTGTTTTTTTTCCTCTTTTTTTTTGTTTTTTTTTTTGTTTTTTTTTGTTTGTTTTTTTATTTATTTTTTTTTGCTGACACACAAAACAATGGATACCCATGAGGGGGACATTAAGGTAATTCCCGCAACAGTGTGCGGTACATGATCTTTGCGGTCAAGGAAACCCACGATTTAAAAAAAATCCTGAGGCGTTCTTACTCACGCGAGAGATGAATCACAGATACAACACCAGTAAACAACATGATCTCTCCCTTGTCATTGACTCACAACATTGACTGAGGGTCCCATAGGTTTCAGCTAAGACAATATTGATTGGCTTCTCAGAGCGAATTTTGTATCCCAGAAATGCATTCATGGCAGCACAGTCGACCAACTCCCGGTATTAGGAAGGAACATGACATCGTAGAGGATAAGAGCGCCAGTACATTCATGAATGTTTCCCACATTTCCTCCTTAGTCAATCGATGCAAGAAACACTCTAGGTATCCTTGAGTAAGGCCCCTTATTGTACACTTAAGTATGAATTCACTCTCCAACTTCATAGGGTGAACTTTCATTATCCTCGCTAGCTGCAAGCCAGGTATATATTGCCCAAGATAGTATGAAGCTTTGCCCTCGAGGGGAATATCTAAGATTCGCCCAAATTCTTCCACTCTAACAAGCTCAACAAATTCTTATACCCTTTCTTGCATGCGTATTTTAGGGTTATCTTTTTCTCACCAGACCCCGCGAGCCACCAATACTACCCTCCTTTGATTCAATGTGTATCTTTCTCTTCAAAATGTTTGCACTTGAATGCCCCTTGACTCCGAATCCCATGTTAATTTCCATTTTTACCTCAAGGACTTAATCACAAATTTATAATTTTCTGCCTAGAACTCAAAATGTGACAATATCATAAAAAACATGAGCAACAAAAAAAGAAAGAAAAAGAAAATGATGTAGTGATATGTACAAGGTGCTTGATTTTATTAAGAAAAAATGAGGATTATAAGACTGCACACATCTCCCTTTGTGCCCTAATAAAGGTTCAATGCTTCAGATTCAAGGTCAAATATA
This sequence comes from Vigna reflexopilosa, assembly GCA_027742785.1. Lineage (NCBI taxonomy): Eukaryota > Viridiplantae > Streptophyta > Magnoliopsida > Fabales > Fabaceae > Vigna > Vigna reflexopilosa. Next base: position 22,543,502 of record CM050918.1, read on the forward strand.
TGCAATCTCACAAGGATGATTCCCTAAACCTAAAGTTCAATGGTCACTAGAGCTATGGCCCCCTTCATAGAATCTCCACAACAGTCGAGTAATCAACTAGGTGTCGAGACACAAATGAAGAGAACAGACTCTAGTTGGGGTTCTCACGATAGCCAAACAGGAAGTATGTCCCAAGTGGCACCGCTACACAACCCCTCTATTTCTAAGCTGCACTCAGACCCGAGTATAGGGCCTCACTCAATAGATGCATAATATGTGTGTGTGTGTGCAAAGGGAGAATGCAATGCACCCAAACCCTCACCTGCAAAACAACCAGAAAAATTCCATGGCAGATATAAACATGTTTTCTACTCTAGGGTTCAATATCAAAACAATTCACATGCAATTATTTCAAATATCAAACATAAATAAAGAAAAGGGGGAGAAAAACATAAAGAAAAACCACATTGAATTCGCGCATATAATTAAATGGCTCGACTCTCTAGAAGTCCCCAGTGGAGTCGCCATCTGTCGCAACCGGGAAAATCGCGACGGGACGACGACGATCCAAAAAAGAAAACGATTTTGAAAAAGAGATTTTGGAGTCGCCACCATAGTTTATTCTGGAAAACTACGGAAAAACCATAAAAAAGGATAAGGCGGTCTACGAAAAACCAGACTCTGGTTTCGGGAGTCGGTTACGTGTAGGGAAGGTATCAGCACCCTACACGTCTGCCCGAAAGCAGTACCTTTAATTAAATACACGAATAAAGTGTGGTTTTCAAAAATATTTAACTTCCCCTAAAAAGAAAAATAAAATAAAACTCTAAAGAAAACAAAATATTTTTTGTGTTTTTTGTGCCCGACAAGGATTGACCTTGCTCCTACGTATTCTCAGTCAGACTGAGAAATCAGGGTTACGTAGTTCTAGCATTATGTTTGGATGATTGTTTGAAAACATGATGTTTTATATTTTTTTGTTAATTTTTTGGAAGAAGAAGAAAAAAGTTTTTAACACAAGGCTGACGCGAATGGTCGCACGTGTGCTTAAACCTTTAAAATTTTTTTGTTATTTTTTTAAAAGAAGAAGAAAAAGGTTTTCAACACAAGGCTGACGCGGATGGTTGCACGTGTGCTTAAACCTTTTAAAATAATAATAATTTTTTTTGTTAATTTTTAAAAAAAGAAGAAAAAGGTTTTCAACACAAGACTGACGCGGATGGTCGCACGTGTGCTTAAACCTTTTAAAATAATATTTTTTGTTAATTTTATTTATTTTTTTAATTTAAATAAGCAAGCCTAATGAATAAAAATAAAACATAAGGTATGAGGGAGGGATTATCATGCAAAGGGGGTTACATGTAGTAAAAAAATTAATAATCAAAAGAGAAATAAAAACATAGAAATAAAAACGAGAGAACAACCCAATAAGCATAGGGGTGTAAAGATAAAAACCAGACCTGCGACCCCATCAGCTTAGTCTAGGCCCAAATGAAGAACAGGGGTACAGAAGTGAAGATTGTTTGTGCCAGAAACGAAATGGGCCCAACTCCCTCTTTGCTTGTAGAACGAAATGAAGTTCAGCCAAAACAGAGGGAGTGTGGATAGTGTTGTGCGTAGTGGCAGGAATAGAGAATGAGCCCAATATCGAGGCCCATGGCCCTTTGCCCCTAAATCTGAACATTAGGGGTTCTGCTAATTTCATCTCATTATGCCAAGCACCATCAAGACCTAAGGTCATCTTCTCCTCTGAACGAAGGAAGCCAGAGACCTCACCGCCGCCACTCACGGCCACGACCAACTTCCACCCGACCATCCACCGCAGACTGTGGTCTACGGCATCATCGCCGGCCACGACAATAGAAACCCTGACGCCTTCTTCTCTTCGCGCAAGGGAAACACTCTTGTTTGTGAACGACGCCGGTCGTTCGTCGTCACGACGGTGCAACTGCCACCAAGCCGGGGTCGTCGTTGTTCTCGCTCACGTCGTCCCTCACCGGAGCGTCTTCTAGTTCGGTGTGATTTCCCTCATATTCCAGTTGAGATGTTTTGATGCATCAGCAAGTGCCTCCAGACGCTGTTGGAATAATGCGCCTAAAATGCTCCCTCTGGTAAACCCCGCATACACTCTGGCAATCAACGTCTCTTTGTTGGCCAGAGCTATGGATTTCCCTGCTTCTATTGCAGCAATTGTCGGCTTCAGTCCTGCACTATTCCGGTGACTACACTGACTGTATCTGGGTGACGAGCAACCTCAACGATTCCTGCTTTCCAGGGATGATATCAGGTTTGCGTTCACATCATGCAAAGCCTCTTCAAACTCAGCAATTAGCGGCTCGTTTCTAACGGCAACAAGTTGAGGCTTAAATGTTTTTATCTAGTCTGGAAGAAGAGTAACGTGTGAACCAGCTGCAAGCGCCACAACTTTAAACTTGTATGGATTCTTCACCGCGATATCTAGAGTCTGAGGGGATGGGTTTTGGCAAAAACGAAGGTAGATACTATGAAAAATGAGTGAACGAAGATGGCTCTGTGTGTTGATGTGTTATGATGTGTACGAGAAGGAGCCTTTTGTTCTTGTGTTTGTGTATGATGGTGAGCGTATATCGCTTCTATGCTAGAGGGATGAGGAAGGTGATGGAGATAGAAAATGCGGTAGAGGTTGGGAAGTAAGTGAGTGTTTTTTTGTTTTTCAGGAGCTGGCCTGAATGGAGGGGAGGAGATGACGAGTTATGAGGATTCTTGAAGGTGAAGGTTTGATGTTGAGGAATGGAGAGGGAGAGTGAGGAAGAAAAATGGTGGGTTCCAGCGATGCGTGAAATGGTCAAAAAAGAACAAAATGATGGTGTATTCTTTCTAAGGCGTGATGTGGGTGGTGGTGTTAGGGAACGAAGAGGTTGGAATTTTGGAGAGGAAATAGTGGAAGAGTGTATGTCTGCCTGTCTGAGAGAGTGCCCGGGAGATGAATTCCTTTTCAGGAGTGAGTTCGCTCCGTTGGAGAAATTGGAAGAGTCAGAAAAAATGGGAGGTTGCAGAGCGTGGCCTGTGCAATGTTTGTTCATATGGTTACGAGCAGAGGGGTAGTGTGTGTACATTTTCCCTGGACGTAACAGCCATGTGCCTCCCTTCCCAAAATGAAAATGAGCTGCTTCTAAGAAATTAAATGTGTCCGCTTGTGCTCTCCAAAACTAAATCAACGTGCTTCCCTTATGCCAAGTGGGTGGCACATCTTGAGTCGTGACCTTGTGCACCCTTCTTCAACCAAAAGCTAAATATTTGTCATGAATGTTAAATGAGTTTTCTTTCCTGAAAGAAAATAAGCTCTCAAAAACATAAATAAATAAATCCATCATCTCCTGTAACGTTTTGCTTCCCATATTCGTGTGTCACCTCCAAGCCATGACACTCAAGCTTTGTAACATGTTGTCATCCCCTTTTCTAATATAAAGCAAAATGATAATATGTATGGGTGACGACTGCACCTCCTCTCCAAAATAAGGGTCACCGTACACTTCCCTTCTTGAATGAATCAATGTTTCCTTTTCCTCTTTTTTTTGTTTTCCTTCCTTTTTTTTTAATTTCTTTTTTTTTTCTCTTTTTTCTTTTCTTCTTTTTCGTTTCTTTTCTTTTCTTTTTTTTCTTTCTTTTTTTTTTACAAAAAGACTAAATCAAATACAAAATAATAAAATAAAAATAAAAATAATAAAATAACATAAAATAAAATGAAAATTAAAGAAAATAAAATAAGATAAGAAAAAAAAATAAAAAGTGGTCCATTACTTAGTCAATCCGGACGAAATTGAGTGTTGACAACTGCGTAAAGAATAAAGTTGACTGTAATGTAAAAGATAAGGGATAGAGAAATGCAAACATAGGTTTTTATACTGGTTCGGCCAACAATGGCTACATCCAGTGTCCTTCCAACCCAGGAAGCAAATGCACTATAATGGTTGCGGTTTTTACAACAAGGAATCTATAGAAGACCTCCACGTCAAAAATATAAATCTCCTCTCTAACCCAAAACCAAAATATAGGCAATAAACCAGCAAGACTTGCAGCAAGAATCCCCTTTTCTGCAATCTGCCAACACCACTTTGAACAATCCTCAAAGTGCACTATCCCCTGCAATCAACAGGTCAATAACTAGCAGTCTTCACAGATGCCAAGCCGCATAATCAATTCCAGCAGTCTTCATAGGATGCCAAGCCTTCACGATGAATGACAGAACACTTTCTTGTGCAGATATTGATTAGTTAATGAATGCGCAGTCTTCTTGGAGAATTCTTAGGGCTAAGAGAAATCTAAAATAGAATTATGAAAATTTCAGTTTTTCAAAAGTCTTTTTAACTGACTCGTGTTAAGTTGTTAGTCAGATGATTTCTTAGTCGAATACGCTACTAATTTAGTCGACTGGATTATGACAGTTATAACAGATCAGTCAACATAGCAACTTTTAGTCAACCAAAAACAAACCACATTTAATACAATTGACTAAGTCACCAATGCTCAACTAACTTTCAAAAATATAGCCGTTAGAGTGCAAGAGCATAATAGAATTCCAAATCAGACAACACATACAGTCGAATGTATAGCACACATATTCGACTATCAACATGTAAAACATTTTGAAATTCTTTTCTTCTCAAAATAACACATAGCATTGGTTCTCAAAGTCTGTACAAAGACTTTAGCAAAGTTGAATCCATTAGTATTGTAATCGACTGTACTATTACTTTGTCGCACAAGAATAAGTTCATAAAAGTGATTGTGATTTTCAGCTTTAAAACATGTGCAGTAAAACGTATGAAATGATGCATAGCATATAGCACATAAAGCATGTAAACACGTTCCAGATATATATCAATCAATCAACACAGGAACATGTAACACAATACATAAACATGTTCAATAGATATCACAATCAATCAGCATAAGAACATGTAATGCAGCAACAACATGTGCTTGTTATTAAGCAATTTGTTGTCATCATAAAAAACCAGATTGATATAGAAATTGTGTTGTCAACAATCTCCCCCTTTTTTGATGATGCACAACCATGATTAATAACCAACCATGTTTGCACACTTTAATACACAACAGAGTAACAAAAGAAATATAACACAGTTATCACAGTTCAAGTACTCTGCATGTAACATAGATAATAACAAATAATATCAAGCAGATTATGCATGAGTTAGAATAATTATTCTCCCCCTTTCATATAACATCATAAGATCATAAATTCTCTCCCCCTTTGTGAATTAGCAAAAAATGTATGCTCTAGATATTTTGCTGAATAATCGAACAAACAGAGATGCATCAAAAAAGTATTCAAATTTTCAAATGCAATGATGATCCCTATATCACATTTAATCACATGTAAATGATAACTCCCCCTGAAATGCAGGCATGTGAACTAAAATTGTGTAATGAGTGATACTTCCCCTATCATTATGCATATGTAATAAAATCATATTAGATGCACAATGCAGCATATCACAGATTGAACAATCAGTTTAGCACATAGTTGTATAAAAAATAAGATAGCAAACAATTTAGATATGCAATGATACAATCTTCAACAATCTCACAATATTATCTCAAGTAAGATATTTCCAACAGATAATAACAGAGATAATAGCAGATATATCAAAATAAGCAATCAGTAAATGCATAACCAAATTCCATAATTGGAATTTATAATCCTGTTAAGAGTAGTCGATTGCACAGTTTCCTCAGTTGACTACATTGCTTTCAAAAGCTGTTGAAATCCTCTTGAAATTTACAAAGCAATCTTATTCCTGCAAAACCTTTCAAAGATCCTTTCCAGATCAAGCATTTTAGTTAAGCAAGAAATATAGTCATAAACAATAGAAGTCAATATGTACAGATTCATAACAGTTCAAGCATAGTTCACTTCAAACGGATTGCAGTCGAATCAATCACTCAGATCAAGCAATATCAATCAAATTAAAAGCAACAGTATTGATTCAAACTACTCATTTCATTTCCTTGAAAAGAGGATATTACAATGATAGAACAAAATCAAGGAACAAAAGGAAAACAACAAAAGATGGCGTACTAAGCCATTCAAAATGAAAAGAACTTAGACATAGCCTATGACTTAAAACAAAAACAGGGTAAACAAAACTTTATTCTGATTCAGAGGTTCCAGAAGTACTTTCATCACTAATTTCATCCACATCTTCCTTTTCAGGTTCTCTTGATGATGATGAGATCTCAACAAAGTGTTTAAAAATATCATCCATCTTTTCATTTAGAGTCTTCAGCGACTTGTTTAAGATATTTACTCTTTTGGAAGCCTTCTTAAATCTTTTTTCCACACATTTTTCGAATTCAGAGGTAGATGGAGCTGGCTCTTGATCATTATTATATTTTTCAGTAGTTTCCTCCGTTTTTGAGGAGTCTAATTCATCTCTAAATACCCATCCAAGAGGTGTCCTCTTCATTCCGATGCAAGTCAGGGTGGCCTTTCCAAACACATTTTCTTTGTCATACGTTTGTTTATTTTCTCTAGTGAGAATGACACCACATGTTTCCAGTACTTTGCTTATGAACACACCATATGGAAGCTTATGCCAACCACCTGTTCCTACTTCTAGGATATGTTCTTTAAAGACAGTTACCCAATTTGTTTGTATCCTTTATACAATGGCATGGAGTAGACAAACATCCTTAGGTGTCAGCTTGATGATATTATACATTCCGGGCAAGAGGATATGTCCAATAATGAAAGCAATAACTTTTTCTTCTTTGTCAAGCCATTTAAACAGGAATCCTTTTTCCTTTCTGTATCTCCCGCGATATCTAATAAAACTCTTGAACATTTCAGTTTTTCGAATCTTCTTGTATAATGGACAGTAAAATTTATGAGACATCACTCCAACATCTTTCAGTCCAACGATTTTCCACCATATGTCATTATCGATGACAATGTCTACACCATTAACTCGTAAATGAATATTTCCATCAACTTCTTTAACATTGTGATAGAAAACTTCCACTAATTCATGATAGCAATCGCCTTCCATTTTAATGAACTTGTGGAGACCTTGAAATCTGAGATCTTCAGAAAACATAAATTCTTCTTGTTCAAACAAGGCCAATTCAGCCATTTTATGTTTGACCACTCCCTTGAGTATTCTCAATAGGAGAAATCTTTCTCTGGTATTATCATCACTGATCCAGCCAGAGGAATTTGCTTCTCTCTCAGAGAAAGTTATTATCTTTTGACGTTTAGAGGAAGAGGATGCCATGTAGTAGAGATAGGGAGCACTGTTAAGTCAAAATAAGGGTTTTGTTGTATCCACTGTTTGTAACACATCCAAATATATAAAGATATACGCGCCAAAGATTTTCATTAAAACCCCAAGATTAAATTCTAGCGGTCTAAAAATTAGAAATTTAAACACTTGTAGACCATAGTAGAATGTATTAATAAAGCAGTCAACTGAGATACATGAAAATAGAGTTTTGCACTCAATCAATCAATCAGACAATACATTCATGTGATCACACAACAACCAACAATCAATTCAAGCATAATGCAATAGATTGATATAGATTTACCAGTTGTAGATTCTCAAGACAATGATTTTAATTCAGATTGATCCATCCTTGAGATCACACTGCATCAGCTTTGTATCCTGCAAAACAGATTAAGATTTGGTTGCTGGTACCCATTTAACTTTGGGTCCATGATTGTCAGTCCTTGTTACTTGTTCCTTTGGTTTCCAAACATATAATTCTTGAGGAACAACAACATTTCTATAATAACAATTTCTAATAGTATGACCAACACAATTACAATAGAAACATGCATTCTTAGCAGGTTTGCTTAAATCAATAAATCTCTTAGTATTGGTTCTACTAGATTGAGCTTTGTAACCTATTCCTTGTCTGTAAATAGCTTTGCCAAATGATTTTAGTACAACATCTAAATTGTTTCTTCCTTGAGTAAACTTAGCTAGCGTGCTAGTTAAGTAATCTATCTTTTCAATATGTGCAGGACAATTTTCACAGATTTTATCTACTGTAACAGTTTCAATCTTAACATTCTTAGCAGATAACAAAGCTTCATTTAAATCTTTTTATAATCTTTCATTCTCAGCAACAAGGTTATTAATTCTATGCTCATAATCTCTTCTCTCAGAGCTTAGTCGATTTACCTTGTACTGTAGTCGCATGGCTTCAGCATGCAGTTCTCTAAATGTTTCAATTAGTTGCTGATACTTCTCTTCTATTGGTAGCTTCTCAAATTCTTCATCACTATCGCTGTCATTACTTGATGTTCCAATCATGTGGCAAATGTTGGATTCCTCATCTTGATCAGCATCTTCATCACTTGAGCTTTCAGAATCTGTATTCTCCCAAGCAATATATGCTCCTTTTCTTTTTAGATTTTTGCCTTGAGGGAATCTTTTCTTTCCTTTCTGCTTCGGCTGTAATTCAGGACAATCAGGCTTGTTGTGTCCTTCCTTTCCACACTCGTAACACTGGACAGTGTTTTTGCTGAAGCTATTCTTTTTACCTTGACCTGCATGGTTAAACAGTTGACTATCATTTTGAATAAGTCGACTATATTTTCTTACCATCAAGGTCATCAATTCTCTTTCGTCCATGTCTGTTTCTGAGTTATTGTTTCTTGAAGCTTTCAAAGCAATGGACTTCTTCTCTTCAATCTCCTCTTCATCCTTTAATCTACCGAGTTCCAATTCGTGTTCACGTAACTTGCCAAACAAGGTAGCCATGTTCATCATTGTGAGATCTTTGGATTTAGAGATTGTTGTGACTTTTGGTTGCCAATTTCTGTTCAGACTTTTCAGAATCTTGATATTGATTTCTTCTTTATCAAAGACTTTCCCGAGAGCCATGAGATGATTTACAATGTGAGTGAATCATTTCTACACAACATAGATGCTTTAACCAGCTTTCATTCTAAACATTTTGTACTCTTGTATCAGTGAATTCTTTCTTGCTCTCTTTACTTCATCAGTGCCTTCATGAGTTACCTCTAAGACATCCCACATTTCCTTTGCAGATTTGCATTGAGATATCCTGAAAAATTCATCAATAGTTAGTGCATAGGCAATAATATTTCTAGCTTTAACATCATACTGAGCCTTTCTATTTTCATCAGCAATCCACTCAATAAAAGGTCTTAAAATAGTTTTATCATCAACAGTTTTAGTAGGTGATAACGGTTGAAAAATTGTTATTTTTATACTTAATTTTGATATCAAATACACCCTTGTTGACTTAAAAACTTGCTTTGACTCATGATTTTTCTTTAGTTTTGTGAATAAAAGAGTTGAGGACATGTATTATGATTTTATCAATAAATTCTCTTGATTTTGTAGGTTTTTGGAATGATTTGAAAGAAAGGTTGAAGTATCAAGGGTTGCAGCGCAGAAAAGTCAAATAAAATGCAGAAAAGTCAACTAGAAAAGTCAACCAGTCAACCAAAAAAGTCAACCACTCAACCAGAAAAGTCAACCAGTTGACCAGAATGTTGATGATAACGGTTGGAAAACCGTTATTTTTATACTTAAATTTGATATTAAAACACACCCTTTATGTCTTAGAATGAGCTTAAGACTCAAGTAAAACACTTAGTTGAGTCACATGAGAGTCAAAAGTTGTTTTTAGAGATATTATGCTTATTTTGCATTGTTTTGTAGGGTTTTGATGAGAGTTGAAGATGAAAGTAAAGAAGGGAGGACTTAGACTCATGAAAGAAGGAGAAAAAGGATGAAAAGAAGAGTCAAGTGCACCGCTCAGCGCCAATTCCAGCGCTGAGCGCCAGTTTCGTGGGTAAAGTCACTGCTTCTCGCATGAGCGGCACCGCTGAGCGGCCTGTGCGATTAGAGGGCCACCGCTGAGCGGCGTATTGGACCATTGAGAGGTTTTGCGATTAGAGGCAAACCGCTGAGCGGCTAAATTAAGCGCTGAGCGTCCATCAGATGGGCTTGGGCTTAAATTCTGTTACTTTTATGCGCTATAAATAGCCCCAGTGCGATTTTCAAAGTAATTCTATTGGCAAGCAGAGACGTCCAGAGCTGTTCTACACTCCTTGAAGGCAGTTCCTTGGATGCTTAGGCTCCAATCTACCAAATTTAGGGTTTATTCTTTTATTCTTTCATTTAATTCCATCTAGTTCACCATGTCCATGGTGAACTAAACCCTTTGTTGTTGGGGAACAATGTAATCTTTTGAAACTCTCTTATATTGAAATTCTTGTTTTATTCATATGCTTGCATATGCCTATATTATCAATTGTTGGGTTCCTTACCTTTGCTTAATGCTTTTATCGTTTAACTCATTTGATAAATGTTGTTTGTCTTTATTGATACGAAGACGTACAATAATGTCCTGAACTGGGGGGAATTCCTTGATTACGCAATATTGCCTAGAGATAGGGGTAGGAGGATCAATTGTATTTTGCTTCCATTTATCATGCATTATTAGTTAGTAGGGGAGGCTAGAGATAGCAAGCCAGTAATTAGTAATAGGCTCTATTCGCCAAGAGATTGGGTTTAGGGAAGACCAAGAAAGTTTGCATGCCAATATGATTGATGGGTGTCGCACCCCATGCAAATTTAATGTGCATAAAGAATGCAGTATAGACTAGGAAGTGACTCCTAGGTCGTCTCTCAAGGACCAAATTGTGGTTCGAGAATCAGGTCAAACACGAAGTGGGGGGGTTGTGAATGGTTTTGTGAATGCAAATGAATTAAATTAAAACACGGATGCAAACAGAAATGTGAAAACAGAAATGCAGAATGGAATCAAATATAGAATAAAAACGGCTGGTCATTAACTCATTTACTATGCTTCCAATCATAGATTGAAGACAAGTACACACTACTCTAATCCAAATCCAACACGAATCACCCAACTAAGCGAAGGCTAATTCGGTTTTCAAAATTGCAAACTAAGCGAATGCAATGCACAAATCTAATCAATTATGCGTATACCTAAGCAAAGATTTGACACCGATTAGGCAACTAAGCGTATACCTAATCGCAGGCACATAACAGATTAAATATTGAGCTAAATCAGAGCAGCAGCATGGCAATTAAAGTGCACAGGTCTCATGAATAATCTACTCTAGCCTCTAATCTAGCACAACTAACCGGCTAAGCGAAGGCTAATCATGCTATCATAATTACGAACTAAGCGAACGGAATACACCTATTCCATCCTATGTGTTCTATACAGATCGATCAACTAAGCGAAGATGCAATCACCAACTAGGCAACTAAGCGTATACCCATTGCAAGAACACAGTCATATTTCATAGAGTGTCAGGCAAAGTAGAATAAACACAAGCACAGTCCGAGAAATCTCAAGGAAACAAAGTAATTTTATTAATGACCAACCTGCTAACCTAAACTGACATCACAATTAAATTATCACTACTAAACAAACTAGACAACATTAAAGTAAAAGAAAATGCTAAGTCCAACATGTGACAGACAAATATCTCAACACAATTGAAGCTATCAAAAGGCAACACTTAAGCTTAAACATTAGATGCATAATGCTTTACAGATTAAAATGCAAGAAAGAAATAAGGAAATGCATCAATGGTAAAATAACATGAAAGGAAATACTTAAACTAATAAAGAAAGTACATTGCAGCTGGAAAGAAAAAAAAAACAACGTGCTCTTCCTTTCTCCAACGCTCAGGCCGTGGCAGCAGATCATGAACCGTGACAACACCCCTTGAATAAGCGCATCCATTTTTTCAAAGAAATTGAATCAGCCTTACTTAATCATTCATCCATCGAGACACTTGTGCTAGAATCAAAGGAACGAAAAACAATATCCAAAGCAAAAGTGTTGTCCGTAACAACGTTGAAATCAATAGAAGAAAGAAATACCATATGCAAGTGCTAAATCAAAATCAAGTCTACGTTCATTCACCAAATAAAAATGAAAAGTGTTTCTTTCATTATCTAACAAATGCAACCAGCGTACAATGCATTCAAAGGGAAAGAAGAAAAAAACATTCACAACAAAGCCATGTAAACAAGTGCAACTGGACATTAAAAAGAAATGTGCCTATCCATAACCCTCCATTTCGAAATTAGAATCTCCCTCTCTGTGCGTGTGGCAGCTAGTGCTTTGCACACCACACCGTCCTTCAAGTGAAGCCACCTCTCCACGTGCTGGATGTCCAGCCCTAATGGGCCAGCCTCCTTTAATTACCCCTTATCCATAGCTTCATTTCCCAATTCATTTTTTTCTCTTCCGCTATGCAGCCCGTGGTTGATGCTTTCCAAGTGCACAAGGACCCTTCACGTGCTGCGGACCTTGCTTGAAGGTTGGACCGTGAAGCTTCCTTTCTCCATGTGCAGGTCGTGACATACAGCCCATCTCCAATTGCTTCAATGCTGCTGTCTGAGACTAGATGTTGTCCGTGTGGAGACTGCCTCCTAGATGCTGCTGTTACGTGGGGTGCACCCCCTTTTCTCCAAGCTGCTGGATGCAACTCAATGTGGGTCGTTTGCTTTGCTCCTTGTTGCTGGACGCGCCAAGTAACGTTCCTGGAAGTATGCTGCTGCAACATATTTTATCCAGCTGCTCACTCCTTTCTTCACATGTTGGACCGTGAAGCCCAAACTGCTGGACATCTCACATTCTCTAGCCCAAATGCGTCTTGCTTTTCAATCTCAATCAGCGTTTTTATTTTTATTTTTTATATATATGCTAGATGTGAGCGTCTCCCAACCGTGAGTGACACCATGTTGCTTCCTCTTTTTTTATTATATCCAGGCTTTCCAATGCACATGTGGGCCATGACATGCTGTTTGCAACGTGCCGCTTTGCATAGGCTGTGCACTACAAATCAACAAGCTTGGACTTTTCTCTCCAAGCATTGGACCGCTTCTTTTTTATCAAAGAAAAGCGAAGCTTCTCCAATTCCAGCCCATCACGTGATAACACCCAATTCTAATGGAATAAAGAAATTGAAAACCCTTTGCCATGTGGGCCGTAACAGCAAGAAGCTTTTCTCTAATTCAATGCTCATTGCTCATGGGTCTTGCAAGATGCTCTCAAAGCCCAACTAAAAATTACATGCAAGTGGGTGGTAGATTTAACCTCCAAATGTCCCAAATTATATTTCCAGAATTTTTCCTGCAATTAATAATGCAATTAATTAGCTCAGAAAATTCAAATTAATTAAAATTAGAATTTCCGATCAAATTAAGCACAATTAGCAGAAATGGGAAAATATCGGACATTTAAGCACAATTCCCTGATTAATTCTATCACAATAAACTAAGTGAAATCAATAAAATATTGACTCATCAAAATAGACCTCACTTAGTCTTTTGCACTCCTGGGCAAAATCAAGACGAAAATCAGGGAATAGTTCAAAGGACATCAGGGAAGTGACACAAACTCAGCAGACAGAAAACAAAGACTAACAAGGACAGAAACAAAATTACACAGTTCTCAACAAATCTGGACAAAGAAAAGGAAGTAGACAATATCCAACACAGACTCAGTGAAAGCAAATACTCATAAAGTCATCCAAGCATGGCAAAATGATCAGTCAGCTCAAGAGGTGAATCAATAGCAATAGAACCTCACAGATGCACACTATCAGTGTTTCTCTCAAGTGTCTAAACAATTTCAACTCAATGTACTCAAGAAAGCAAGCAACAAACAGTCTTGGCAAGCCTCTAATATCAACACTAAAAAACATATGCATGTTCAAATCAAAAGGTCTTTTATGGATGTAATGGGGCCAAGGACAAGGGAGGATATAATATGGATGATAAGCTACAAACCAAAAGAAATAGAGGAGCAATGGGGAACAAGTGTAAACATAGTTAAATCACACCCAAAACCTCTAACTCAATCCTCTTCTTGACTCCATTATTCACAAATTTTTTTATTTTTCTCATTTTTCTGTATTTTTTTTCTTCTTTTTTTCATCTTGTCTCTTTTCTTTTCTCTCTATCTAGGACACAACTCTAAGAGACAAGATACACAACATATTTAAAAAAATAAAAACAAGAAGAGGAACCATCTAGCCAACTCATCAGAATCCCCATGGAGACCACACTTGTTCCCAAAACACTTCCAAATCTCCAAAATTCCCAAAGGTTAAGGTAATCATGGTTTTTCACTTAGGGCTAGTGTATGAGCTTCAAAACAAAGAAATGGGGAAAGTATAGTCTCAAAAGGGTTTATCAATGGATTAAAACAAGGTAGGCTCATCTGGCTAGAAAGGCTCAAGAACAAAATTGCCTTTATCACTTCCAAACATGCATATCAATCAAGAATCATCAACAATAGTCAAGCCAAGGCATATGTGCAAGCAATCAAGAGACATATCACACAAGAAAGAACATAAAGTGGCTTAAATCTCACACAGGTTAATTCTGTCACAATCAATCACCTTCTCAAACATCATAATCATCTTCCAAGCAGAGAAAAACAAGGATTTTAAGCCAATCAGAGTATCAATGAAATGAAAGACACATCTACAACCTAAACAAAGTCCAAAAATCAAGAGAAACATGCAAAATTGTACACAAGACAAACAAAAACAACCTAGAAAACAAAAATTTAACGAAGAAAACAAAAAAAAATGAAACAAAGAAAAAGTGAAGATCTCCCCCAATAGACCACACTTAAACTACACAGTGTCCTCAATGTGTCACAAGCATAAAATCGCAATCATAACAATCAACAGATCATCTACAAGTGCAATAAAAGTAGGGAAAGGGGGGAGAAGGGAAAGAAGAAAACTCCCCTGATCATGGTGGCAGTTGCCAATTTTGAACTGTCAGGGAGATATTCTCCACCACTAGAGTCAACAAGGAAGTCTTGAGGAGGAACTGCTTCAGTCTCCAAATTTGATCAAGCAGGGAGATGTCCTCCACAGTTGGATCTAAGAAGCAATGATTGTTGATGAATGGGTTCTACTGGTGCGTATTGATGTTGAAGCTCTTGTGTATGCTTGCACCTTTGTTTTCTTCTATGGGTGCTTGTTGGTCAAATTCATGTGTACCTCCTGCAACATGGTTAGTGCAATGTGGCCCCAAAGAAATGACATGTAGAGGTATAACACCCAATCCCAGTATAAGAAGTTGACCCTCATATATACTCTCAGAACATGAATCAATTTCAAATGTAGAAACAATATCAATAACAGGCTAAGATTCATGTTCAGTGCATGGAGAACAAAAATTCAGATGTGATAACAAAAAGTGGTTCTCATCATGTAGAGAGAGAGAATTAGAAGCATACTCATCAACAATAGAATCATCAATAACATACTTATCAACAACATGATCATCAACAATATAATCAATCTTAGATATGTTTACCTCCACCTCCGTGAAGATTTGTAGAGTAGTGGAAGGTGAAGATGGTCTACCTATCTCAAAAATGTTGCTCATATCTGCCTGGTCCTCGAAATTTTCATCAAACTCACAGTTAGTATCACCCATCATAAAGTTCGAAGCTGGTTGTATCACATAATTGATCTCAACACAAATAGAGCAAGAACCAACTTCACAACTACATTTAAAATTTTCAGAAAACTGTGAAAGATCAAAATTTAATCCTAAGTCTAAAGCATCTTCAGTTTTCACAGTTTCTATATCAAAATCAGATCTAACATGTGAATCTGTAGCATAATCAAGAATATTTGAATGCATAAACAGCTTAGGCAAGGCAAGTGGAATTTCAAGTTTAGAGAAAACCTGTGCTGATTCATGATTCATCTCACCAATAACATCAGAATTAGCAATTGCATCCTCAGGTGCAAGAGTGGGGACATAGGAGGGTGGGAAAGTAAATAGTGTAGTAGTAAGCTCATGACTCTGCTCCCCATCTCCTATGTGAATGGCACTGACATCATCTGGAAGCTGAACAGTCTGAAATGGTGATTCCTCTGAAACTTGAGATTGTTCCTCAGTGAGCTGATTGGCCATCTGCCCCATCTGATCAGTTAAACTCTAAATCGAAGCTATAAATTCCTGCTGAATCTGCATAATCATAGTTCTGGTTTCCTGCTGAAACTGCATATGCTGAGCAGTCATCTGTCTCAACAACTCCTTCAATGTAGGCTCAGAAGTAGAAGGTTGAGGAGTTGCTTGGGCAGGCTCATGAGACTGCAGCTGTTGTGATTCCTGGGCAGGTGGAAAAGGCATACAAGGAGTCTGGAATGATGGTTCTTGATTTTGATGTTGTGGAGTACCATACCATCCCATGTAAGGATCATTCCTCCAAGGATCGTTGCTGTAACCATACTGCACAGGGGAGAATTCGTCCAGAAACTGATGTTCAAGATCTTCCCAACTGGTGACGGATCCTGGAATAAGATAATAACACCAATCCTCTGTTGCTCCTTGTAATGAGTAATAAAATGCCCTTACGAAAATGTCATGATCCGGGACATCTGGAGGTTTCATTGAAGAGCAAATGGTGTAGAACTCCTCCAAATGTGTATGTGGGCATTTACCTGCAAAACCATGAAACTTAGGCAAGCAATGTATCAGTCCAGTGTTGAAAACACAACGAATATCCTCCTCATCAAGTGGAAACGGCTCCCTAGGAGCACTCTCATGAGATGGAGGAGGAATCAGACTGTTCTCAACATAGAAATCAGCCGGAGAATCATAATCAGAGTAACATGCATGAGTAGAATCATAGTCATAGTCACAGACAGAAGAAGCAGTATTCATAAAATCAAAATAGGTAGACATGGAAAAGAAGGGGGAAAGTAGGAAGGAAATGCTAAAAATTATGAAACAAACAAAACACAACACAATTAAACATGCGACACTCACACACAAAACAGAACATCACATCACAATACAAGAAAAAACACAACACACACTAACACAACAAAAGACCTAAAACCGAACCATTGGTCCCTGGCAACGACGCCAAAATTTGATGGGTGTCGCACCCCATGCAAATTTGATGTGCATAAAGAATGCAGTATAGACTAGGAAGTGACTCCTAGGTCGTCTCTCAAGGACCAAACTGTGGTTCGAGAATCAAGTCAAACATGAAGTGGGGGGGTTGTGAATGGTTTTGTGAATGCAAATGAATTAAATTAAAACACGGATGCAAACAGAAATGTGAAAACAGAAATGCAGAACAAAATCAAATATAGAATAAAAACGGCTGGTCATTAACTCAATTACTATGCTTCCAATCATTGATTGAAGACAAGTACACACTACTATAATCCAAATCCAACACGAATCACCCAACTAAGCGAAGGCTAATTTGGTTTTCAAAATTGCAAACTAAGTGAATGCAATGCACAAATCCAATCAGTTATGCACCGTACAGTCTAATCAACTAAGCAAAGATTTGACACCGATTAGGCAACTAAGCGTATACCTAATCGCAGGCACATAACAGATTAAATATTGAGCTAAATCAGAGCAGCAGCATGGCAATTAAAGTGCACAGGTCTCATGAATAAACTACTCTAGCCTCTAATCCAGCACAGCTAACCGGCTAAGCGAAGGCTAATCATGCTATCATAATTACGAACTAATTGAACGCAATACACCTATTCCATCCTATGTGTTCTATACAGATCGATCAACTAAGCGAAGATGCAATCACCAACTGGGCAACTAAGCGTATACCCATTGCAAGAACACAGTCAGATTTCATAGAGTGTCAGGCAGAGTAGAATAAACACAAGCACAATCCGAGAAATCTCAAGAAAACAAAGTAGTTGATTAGACTGTATGGTGCATGACTGATTAGCTTTGTGCATTGCATTCGCTTAGTTTGTAATTCTGAAGACCGAGTTAGCTTTCACTTAATTGGATGATTCATGTTGGATTTGGATTAGAGTAGTGTGTACTTGTCGTTAATCTGTGATTAGAAGTAGAGTGATTGAGTTAATGACCAACCGTTTTCACATTCTGTTTTTATATTTCTGTTTATCTTTCTATTTGCATCTGTGTTTTAATTTAATTCATCGCATTCACAAACCTTTCACCAACCCCCCACTTCGTGTTTGACCTGATTCTCGAACTT
This sequence comes from Vigna reflexopilosa, assembly GCA_027742785.1. NCBI lineage: Eukaryota > Viridiplantae > Streptophyta > Magnoliopsida > Fabales > Fabaceae > Vigna > Vigna reflexopilosa. The sequence continues at coordinate 22,561,538 of CM050918.1, forward strand.
GTTTTGTTTTGTGTTGTGAGTGTGATGTTATATTTTGTGAGTGTGTTATTGTGTGTGCGTGTCGCATGTTTAATTATGTTGTGTTTTGTGTGTTTCGTAATTTTTAGCATTTCCTTTCTACCTTCCCCCTTCTTTCATCATGAATACCTATTTTGATTATGAGAATACTGCTTCTTCTACCTATGCCTTTGACTATGATTCTACTTCTTCATGTTGCTCTGATTATTGTTCTCCTGCTGATTTCTATGTTGAGAACAATATGACTCATCCTCCCATTCTTGAGAGTGCTCCTTGGGAGCCAGTTCCACTTGATGAGGATGATGTTCATTGCGTTCTCACCCCTGGACTGATCCATTTGCTGCCTAAGTTTTATGGTTCTACAGGTGAAGGCCCACATAGACATTTGGAGAGGTTCCAACGCATTTGCTCTGTAATGAAACCTTCACATGTCCCTGATGATCACATCTTCTTAAAGGCATTCCCGCATACAGTAGAAGAAGCAGCATGGGGATGGCTTTATTATCTTCCTCCAGATTCCGCCCTACTCAGCATCATTTTGATTCATATAGCAACGATCCTGGGTGGAATGATCCTAACCTAGGATGGTATGGTACTTCACAGCATCAATATCAAGAACCACCATTCCAGAATGATTGTATGCCTCCACCAGTCCAGGAACCACAACAACTGTAGTTTCATGGGCCTGACTAGTCTTCATCAGCTGCTGATAGAAAATTGGAAAGCAAGCTTGATTCTCTTTTGAGTTTGGTGACACAGCTGGCATCTAACCAGAGATCAACACCTCCATCTGCATCTGTTACACGGCTGTGGGCTATATGTCCTTCCAGTGACCACTATACAGATGCCTGTCCTTTGCAGCACCTTGTTGCTGATGATGCACCTCAAGCTTATGCTACAAACATCTACAATAACAGGCAGCCACAACAGCAAAATCAGAGGCAACAACAACAACAAGAGGCACTTGCCCAACTTTCTACTTCTTCTGGGCCTACATTGAATGAGTTGTGGGGGAAGATGACCACGCAGTTCATAGAGGAACAGTCTCAAGTTTTAGAGGGATCATCATTTCAGACTATTCAGATTCTTGATGATGTTAGTACCATTCACATAGGAGATGGGGAGCAGAGTCATGAGCTTACTACTGCACCATCTACGTTCCAATGTCTTGTCCACTTTGTTGATTTTCTCTTTCAAAGCAGACACATGTTTCCCTAATAGTAATTGTTGATGTGGATCTCCTACTTCCCCATTCCAACTTTGATCCATGCTTGAGTGAGGTTCCCACCAGTAGTTGAAATTATTTTGATAGAATTGAGTGCCCTTAGAACCAAATTCTTGTAAATACTGCATCCTATAAACATTAGGCACAAAATCCTAGAAATAATTTATTAGAACAAAAATAAAATAAACATAAAAATCAAGTCAAATTTAATCAGTTTACACTACTAGAAAAAGTTAAACCAAGAGTCCCCGACAACGGCACCAAAAACTTGTTAAACCCCTGGCAAGTGTACCAGATCGTATCAAGTAATAAAAATCGGTAATCCCAATATCGTTCTTCCCAAAGGACTCTTAAGGCCTCATCTTTCGTGTAAACAAATCTTTTAAGACTTGAGAAAAGAAAATAATTTTAATTGTTTAAATGCAAAACAGAAATAAACATGCAAATGCAAGAATTCAATTGACGAGAGAAACTATGAATGAATGAGGTTGTTGGGGGTTACAATTTCATCTTATCCGCCCTTATATATCTACTCTTCTTATTTACTTTTCTTATTTATCATATTGCCATGCAAACTTTCTTGGTCTACCCTTAACCCAATCCCTTGGCGAAAAGAGCCTATTACTAATTACCGGCTTCCTATCCCTAGCCTCCCCTAGTAACTAATAATGCATAATAAGCTGAAGCAAAATACAGTTGATCGTCCTACCCCTATCTCTAGGCGGTATTAACATAATCAAGGAATTCTCCCCAGTTCATGACATTACTGTACGTCCCCGTATCAATAAAGACAAACAACATCTACCGAATGAGTTAAACTATAGAAGCATTAAGTACAGGTAAAGAACCCAACAATTGATAAATCAAGCATATGCAAGTATATAAAGTAAACAATAAGGGTTTAGTTCAAAAGATTACATTTTTCCCCAACAACTAAGGGTTTAGTTCACCATAATCATGGTGAAACTAGATGAATTGAATGGAAGAATGGAAAAAGCAAACCCTAGAATTGATAAAGTGGAGCCTAAGCATCCAAGAAATCTCCTCCAAAGGTGTAAAGCTGTTGTGGACTCTTTTCTCTGCCAAAAGAATTACATTTGGATTCGTACTAGGGCTATATATAAGCCAAAAAGATAACAGAAAACATCTCAGAATTCAAAATATAAAAACAGACAACCGCCGAAGCGCCTAAATTGGCCGCTCAGCGGTTTGCCTCAACACATGCCACCGCCTAGGCGCCAAAAATCACCGCTGAGCGGTTTTCCTCTTGTCGCTCTGGACGCTCAGCGTCACCGCCTGGGCGCCAGACAACAACTTTTCCTTGCACTAGGACGCTCAGCGGTGGAATTTACCGCTGAGCGGTTCACAGACTCTTCTTTTCTTCCTTTTTCTCCTTCATTCTTGAGTCTATGACCTTCCTACTTCATTGTCATCTTCCATTTTCATCAAAAACCCTGCAAAACAAGCATAATATCTCTAAAAACAACTTTTGACTCTCATGTAACACAACTTAAGAGTTTTACTTGATTCAAAGCTCATTTTAAGCTACAAAGGGTGTGTTTTAATATCAAATTTATGCATGAAAATAACGGTTTTGAGACCGTTATCACCTGCTTAGCATCATAACCACAATCATAATTCATCACACATATGTTCACATAGCTAGTGAACTTTTCACTTGAATATCAACACAACTCAATCATCATCCACATCTAATCATCATCAAATAGATTAATCATGCAATATCATCAAGTCAAACATTTTTTAAAAATAGTATTCAAGCCAAGCATAGACACTAACAATCAAAATTCAACCTATTCTAAAAAAAAATACAAAAGTGCAAGATAAAACCCTGTCTAAAGTATGGGCATCCATCAGTAGATGCCCTCTCAATCCATGTCCTCATCTGAGTCCTCCTAATCTCTATCAACAGCATCTTCAAAGTTATCTTCATCGTCATCCTCATCCATGCCTGGTGCTTCAGCTGCGCCAGACCCGCTGCCCTGTGCCTGCTCCTGAGGCCAAGCTATAGCTCCATGAAACTCGTATATGGTCCACCTGTGCATTGGTGGTTGATCGTACAGCCCTATTATCATCTCAGCAGTGGTTATCTGCCCTCTGTGAATAGCCTCCATCTTAGCCTCCATCATGGATATATATATATCCCTTATCTGGAAAGGCTCGGCGTGCTGTCCCGGTGCATCTACAGGTACATCCTCCTACTGTGGTGCTGCTCTCCTAGGACGTCTCCTAGGTGCTCAAGCTGCCTCCTCTTCCTCACAGTACTGCTGATAATAGGCAGCATCTATGGCCTTCCTAGGCCTCTCATATGGTGAAACTGTAGTATCCACCCCAGTCTGCTGACACAAAAAGGTGATCAGGGACGAATGTCCCAGCGGTGTCCTACTACTCACAGTAGTAGCGCAGCTTTGAATCTCATCGGCAATGACCTTCCCAACGTTCACATCTAACTACCTCAGCATGCAGTAAATGAAGATGATCTGATGCATGGTGATGTCTGAAACATGAGAGCACTCTGAATGTTGGCATGAGTGAATGCCATCCAGTATTTCGCCAAAGGCGTCAAATCTGCCCTCTTTTTGTTGACGGGCAATCCATTAGGGTTATTCTGAAAATGCCTTCCAGGAAGGCACATAACCATCTCAATATCTGTTATATCTCTAAACCCCCCAACAAGTGTTGCATACTGGCACTGTTCACCTAGCCATTCAGTGCCCAAAAAGCTGTTAATAGTGTCAGGGTCATACCTGATGGTCTGTCCCCTCACGTAGCTCATGTATCTCCCAACATCAACTCGTCCTCTAGGCAAGGCATTTGTATAAAATTCCTTCACCAATTCAATGCTAGCTGGTGTAGGATATGTGGCCAGCTTTTCCCCGTCTCTCCTCATAATCTCTATTCCAAATTCAGGAGCCAAGTCTGGGATAAAAGTGGCTTTCCTCTCCATCAACAATCTCCTCTCCTGCATAGTCACATAGTGTTCCTCATGTTTCCAAGAGAGGAACCTAGGAGAATAGAATCTTCTTTGCCTCTCAGGTTCCTTCCTTTTGTTGCCAAGAGTTTTCACCCTTCTCGATGATGATGACATTCCTGCATATAATAAAGATCAAAAGACCACAGGAATTCATCATTAGAGGTTAGTACATCATTAATCAGATTCCAAACCAATCACAGTCCAACACTGAGGGAAATATAGGGCCCCTCAGCGTCCCTGCATCAAAAATCAAGCATCCAACAAAATTTGCAGCAGACCGCTCAGCGTCAAAGGAGACCGCTCAGCGGTTTGCCTCAAACTGCGCCACCGCTCAGCGTCCAAGCAGACCGCTCAGCGGCGGCGACTAGGGTTGTTCAAAATCCTTCTCCAAATGGCCCTATTCTCCACTCTAATACTAATTTCATCAATCGAGACCAAATCCATGCAATTTAATCGGTGCAAACAGTTCCTATTTCATCCAATCATGCATAGAAATCAAAAGCCCTAATTTAGCATGTTCCTAAGAATGAAATTGCACAACTTACTCAAGTGGAGAGACTAGATGCTTGCCAAATTACTTTCTAATTTATGATGAATGCACAATCCCTCAACAAAAAACACCAAATTTTGACAAGATAATGATAGAAAAGTGAGATTTTTGTGAGTGGGTGATGAGAAAAAGTGGGGAAATCCCTTTGGAAAACCTTTGAAAGTTTAAATTGGGTGCTAGGGTTCACAGAGATCGCTTGGGCGAGCTTCAAAGAGGATTTTCAAGAGTGCAAAACCCCAGAAACACTGAGCTTTTAAAAGCCCAAGCGGGATCTGCGCCGCCACCGCTCAACTGTAAAATGCATCGCTCAACGGTGGGCGGTAATTTTATCCTTCTCTTCTTTGCTTACTTTTGCGTGATTCCACCCTGTTGCACCTGATTTTAACCTTCAATTTCATGCCTTTCCCCTCTCAAATACACATGCAAACATATAATTCCCTTAAGACAGAGTTTAAAATCAAACAAATAATCAACTAGGTTGCCTCCCAGGTAGCACTTGTTTAACGTCACGAGCCTGACCCAAACCTGTCTAGCACTCATCAGTAAGTGCAATTCTTACCAACACCCATCAGTAGGTGTACCTTCCTGTATCCTTCAGTAGATACATAAAAATTAGCATCCCTCAGTAGATGCTACCCAAAAGTTGTTTAAATATCCAAAATAATTACATGTCCAAAATACTAAAAATGTTTTACAACAAAATATATTCCTCCAGCAAAATCATGTGTTGTCCTTTGTGTTGGTGTCTTTAGTGCATCTTCCACCTTACCAACTGGCTTCTTAATAAAACCATCTGCAACTGTCAGGGTAGTTTGAGCAAGTTTTAGTACTAGCCCTCCAATTTTCTTAAAATAACTGAAAGGCATCAAATTAATACTCGATCCTGAATCAATCATGGCTCTTCCTATATCCACATCGTTGATGACACATGGAAGAGTTAAACTCCCTAGATCCTTTCTCTTTTTCGGATGACACAAAATTCTTGATCTTCTTCATCATCAAGATCAATTACCCTCCAAGATAATACTTAATCCTCTTAGAATAATCAGGAATTGGTGGAAGTACTGAAGGAACAACAGTCACCTGATTAAAGATCTCCCTGAATGGTTCCTGGTGACTTTCTTTATTTACTTATTTCTCCTCCTCTTCTTCTTCACTGCTTCCCTGCTCATCAGATTCTTCATTACTAATCATTTCCTCATCTTCTTCCTCACTGCTTTCAATATCAATTATCTTTACCTTTGACTTCCTTTTACTTCTCGTCAAAACAGCTTTGCACTCATCCTTAGGGTTAACATTAGTGTTAGCCCTAAATTGATTCTTTTTAGTGGTTTCTACCCTTTTGGACAGCTGACCAATTTGCATCTCCAATGATCTGAAGCTGGCTTAGTCACTAGCTTGTTGAGACTCATAGACTTTCAAAAATTTATCAAATCTATCATTCAAACTTCTGACGGTCTCTGTCAAACTGCTTACTTGCTGCCATAAAGGTGATGGTTGCTGCTGTCGGAAGCTTCCTGATTGCCCAGCTGGGTTATTCTGATTTTGTCCAATACTAGGGTGGTTCTTCCAACCTTGGCAGAGTTACCTTGGTTAAAATTACCTTGCCTATACTGGAATTGATTACCCATGTAATTGGCTTCCTGCTGCATTTCCTCTGGCATAGCACATTGACCATTAATATGGTCACCACCACAAAAACCATAAAGCTGTTGTGTTTGGGAGACATTCCTAATCTCCTTTGGAAGTTGCGAGAGAACCTTCATTAAATTATCTAGCTTTTGAGTCAGAAGATGATTCTAGGCTAGTATAGCATCATCTGCTGGCAAATGCAAAACTCCTCCCTTTTTTACAGGTATGCCCCTCTCACTAAACGTTTCCTGCTCATTAGCGGCCATATTCTCAATCAAGTCATAGGCTTCGTCTTCAGTCTTTTTCTTGATATCACCTCCAGCTGAGGCGTCCAACATCATTTTAGACTGCGTGTTTAGACCACCTAGGTAAACAAGAGCTAGGGTTGTCTTGTCAAACCCGTGGACTGGTGTCTTTCTCAATAAGCCTTTAAACCTGTCCCATGCTTGGCCGAGAGTTTCCTCCATGCCTTATTTGAACGATGAAATCTCCAGCCTTCCTTGAGTAATTTTAGATTGTGGAAAATATTTGTTGACAAATTTGGTTGCCACAGTCTCCCATGTAGTGAATGTTCCTTCAGGGAAGTAATTAAGCCACGTCTTAGCATTGTCTCCCAATGAGAATGGAAACAAGCTAAGCTTTACTCTTTCGTCTGATACTCCAGTCATATTCACAGTGTTGCAAATTTCACTGAATGTCGTCAAATGATCATATGGGTTCTCATTTGACAATCCGTGAAATTGATTGCTTTGTACCAGATGGATTAGTGCTGGGTTCATCACCATATTAACTGTACGATCTGTAGGCATGGCTATGCTATTGAAGTGGAAAGGGCTCACAACATTGGACTGATCCGCAAGTGTGCGTCTTGGAGGAGGTTGATTCGCCATCTCCTATAAGTTCTGTGTAAACGCCTCTGGCGAAGAATGTAAGAGTCTTTCAGGAGAGGGAAAGAGTTTACGTGATGGACGTCTAACTCTTCTTTCTCTCCTATCTGATATACCTTCAAGAAGAGGTTGCTGGCTTTTCTTACTTCTAGTTTGTATTGCTTCCTGCATGCACAAGAAACAAAAACCCTAAAAGCACTTTTACAAATAATGAAAATAAAATAAAAAAACAAAATATATACAAGAATTACAATAATTAACCAAGTCAAATTCAATCAATTTACACTACTCGAAAAGTTAAACCACGAGTCCCCGGCAACGACGCCAAAAACTTGTTAAACCCCTGGCAAGTGTACCAGATTGTATCAAGTAATATAATTGGTAAACCCAATATCGTTCTCCCAAAGGACTCAAAGGCCTGATCTTTCGTGTAAATCAATATTGTAAGAAATGTAAAAAAAATTAATTTATGGTTTAATGCAAAAACAAAAAGTAAACATGAAAATGCAATTGATTCAATTGGCAAGAAAAAGGTATGGATGAATGGAGTTGTTGGGGTTTACAATTTCATCTTATCCACTCTCTTATATCTACTCTTCTTATTAAATTCGCTTTATTATCTAATTGTCATGCAAACTTTCTTAGTCTACCGTAAACTCGATCCCTCGGCGAGAAGAGCCTACTACTAATTACTGGCTTACTATCCCTAGTCTCCCCTAGTAACTAGCAGTATAAGTACCACATAAGCAAAATACAATTGATCGTCCTACCCCTCTATCCCTAGGTGGTATTTGTTGATCAAGAATTCCTTATCAGTTCATGACTTCCCCGTACGTCCCCGTATCGACAAAGGCAAACATCTATTTATCAAATGAGTTAAATGATAATAGCATAGAACATAGATAAAGAACCCACAATTGACAATAACAGCATATGCAAGCATATGAATAAAACAAGAATATCAATATAAGAGAGTTTCAAAAGATTACATTGTTCCCCAACAACAAAGGGTTTAGTTCACCATTGACATGGTGAAACTAGATGAAATACAATGAAAGAATGGAAAAGCAAACCCTAGATTGGATAAAATGGAGCCTAAGCATCCAAGAAATCTTCTCCAAGGAGTGTAAAATAGCTCTGGACGTCTTCTTCTGCCAAAAGAATAATATTGTAATTGCACTGCGGCAATATATAGGGCATAAAAGTAACAGAATTTAAGCCCAAGCCCAGCAGACAACCGCTCAACATCCAATTTTACCGCTCAGCGGTCAGTTTCACCACTAAGCGGTTTGCCTCTAATCGCTCTGGACGCTCAGCGTCACCGCCTAGGCGCCAGACAGTGGCTTTCCCTCGAATAATGGCGCTAAGCGGTGCATTTTGACGCTGAGCGGTGCATAGACTCTTCTTTTCTTCATTTTTCTTCTTCTTCCTTGAGTCTAAGACCTTCCTTCTTTAATTCCATTCTTAATTCTCATCAAAACCCTGCAAAACAATGCAAAACAAGCATAATATCTCTAAAAACAACTTTTGACTCTCAAATGACTGAACCTAAGTGTTTTACCTGATTCTAAGCTCATTCTAAGCCATAAAGGGTGTATTTTGATATCAATTTAAGCATGAAAATAACGGTTTTTAGACCGTTATCAATAATTTTAGTGATTCAAGACCATTGGCATGTCTCTTTTGCAACTTGTGTTAACTCTTCAAATATTTTAGTGACTCAAGATCACTATGAATGATGAACTCCTTGGAAACAAGGTAATTTTCTTTATCATATGTGGGATAATTACAAATGGCCCCATGAATTTTTTCACTAAAATAAGTAATGGGGAGACCTTCTTGTGATAACACAACACCTATGCTAAGACCCGAAACATCACATTCTAGTTCAAAAGTTTTAGTAAAATTTGGTAATGCTAGAATGGGTGCTTAGGTAAGCTTCTCTTTGACCATGTCAAAAGATTGTTGTTGTTCTTCTCTCTAATGGAATGTAACATCTTTTTTCACCAACTCGCTGAGAGGTGAAGCAAGACTAGAGAAGTTTGGAACAAATCTTCTATAAAAACTTGTTAAGCCACGAAAACTCCTAACTTCTCCTACATTCTTGGGAGTGAGCCAATCTTGGATGGCCTTTATTTTCTCAGGGTCAACATGAACCCCATTTTTATTGACAACAAAACCTAGGAAGATGACATTATCTATACAAAAGGTGAATTTGTCAATGTTTGAAAATAATTGATTAACTCTAAGAATTGTTAAAACAATTCTCAAATGCTTTTCATGTTCTTGCAAACTTTGACTATACACCAAGGTGTCATTAAAATAAATTACAAAAAATTTTCCAATGCAATCCCTTAAGACATGATTCATAAGCCTCATGAAAGTGCTTGGAGCATTAGTAAGGCCAAAAGGCATCACTAGCCACTCATATAAACTAAACTTAGCTTTAAAAGTAGTTTTCCACTTATCACCTTCTTTGATTCTTATCTGGTGATAACCACTCTTAAGATCTATTTTGGAGAATCTTTGGGCTTCATGCAATTGATCCAACATATCATCAAGTCTAGGGATGAAATGTCTATATTTTATTGTGATGTTGTTGATGACCCTACAATCACAAGACATGTGCCACTTTCCATCCTTTTTGGGCACCAATAACACAGCAACAACACATGGGCTTAAGTTCATTTGAACCCAACCCTTATCTAGCAAGTCTTGGACTTGTGACTCTATCTCCTTTGTCTCTTGGGGGTTTGTCCTATAAACAAGCCTATTAGGAAGAGTTACCTTACGTACAAAATCAATTTGATGCTTTATTCCCCTTAAAGATAGAAGTCCAATTGGGCCTTCCTTGGGAAATACATCATAAAATTCTTTCAAAAGCTTTTTGACAGAAGAAGATAGAGCAAAAGTTTTAGAATCACTAGAAGTGCATGTGAGTGCTCCTTGACACACAAGGAGGTAAAAAGGTTGCTTTACATGAAGAAGATTTTCTAAAATCATTTTATTTAAAAGTGCTTCATGTTGAGTGACCTTGTGGGAGGGAACACCACTCTCACACACCTCTTTTTCATCCCTAAGGACTACTCTTGTCTCTTTTTGATTTTGAATTTTTTTTTCTTGCTCCTTGTTGAGCCTTATTTGAACTTGATCCTCAACCACTTGGGAAGGTGACAAAGGGTGAAACATAAATTTCTTGTCATTATGGTGCACAATTATGGCATTGGTTAGACCATGATAAATAATTTTATTGTTAAATTGTCATGGTCTCCCCAATAGCACATGACAAGCTTCCATGGGAACTATATCACAAACAACTTCACCTTTAAAGTTCCATATGAAAATTGTCAATTTTACTTGATTCTTGACTGTTAATTCCCCATTTTCATTAAGCCAATGAATTTTGTAAGGTATTCGATGGGGTATCACAACAAGATTCAATTTCTCAACCAACCTAGTGCTATAACAATTGTAGCAAGATCCACTATCAATAATGAGAGAACATATTTTATTTTGAATTTGACATTTTGTGTGAAAGATGTTCTCTCTTTGTGATATGTGTTCTACACTTGGTTGGTTGTTAAGCACTCTTCTCACCATGAGAAGTTGACCCTCACAAGGATATACTTCTTCATCATTGGATTCTTCCTTTCACTCTCATTCTCACTAGTGGAGGTTTCACTTTCAGTACTGTATGTGTCAATGCCCCTCATGATAATGGTTCTTTTTGTGGGGCATTAGGCAACTATGTGACCCCTCCCAAGACACTTGAAGCACTTAATATCACTAGTGCGAGCGTGTGAAGAAGTTTCTTGTTTAGGCTTTTCCACAATCTTGGCTAGAAGTTTGAATGGCTCTTTTTCTTTGAAAGTTTTCTTTTCAAAACTAGGTTGAACTTGAACTGTTTTGGAAGAGGATTTTCTGAAACTTTGTTGTTCTACCTTTGTACACATTTGAATAAGGTCATTCAAATCTCTATAAGGTAGTAGTTCAACCCTATCTCTTATATCAAAATATAACCCACTCAAATATCTGGCCAAGGTGATTTCCTCTTTCTCTACAATTCTTGCCCTCATCATATATAGCTCCATCTTTTGTCTGTACTATTCCACAATCATAAACCTTTGTTGCAGTCTTTGGAGCTTACCTTGAGTTCCCTATTGTAGTAGGAGGGAATGTGTCTCCTCCTAAGGGCAGATTTTAAATCATTCCAATACTCAATTGGAGGATCATTATGTCTCATCCTCTCTTGGACTATTAAAGTCCACCAATACATGGCATACCCTTGAAAACTCAGGGTAGCCAAAGAGACTTTTCTTTCTTCACTGACTTGGTGGCAAGCAAAAATTTGCTCCACCTTCATTTCCCAATCTAGAAAAGCCTCCACATTATCTTTTCCATGAAAATGAGGCAAATATATTTTGACTTCCTTAGGGGAAAGGGGGTGATGGGTGTTGCACCCTATGCAAATTTAATGTGCATAAAGAATGCAGTATAGTACTAGGAAGTGACTCCAACGTTGTCTCTCAAGGACCAAATGTGGTTCGAGAATTATGTCAAACACGTAGTGGGAGGGTTGTGAAAAGTTTGTGAATGCGGAAAAATTAAATTAAAACACAGATGCAAACAGAAATGTAAACAAAATTATAAGAACGGAATGTGAAAACGGTTGGTCATTAACTCAATCACTATGCTTCCAATCACAGATTAATGACAAGTACACACTACTCTAATCTAAATCCAACACGAATCACCCAACTAAGCGAAGGCTAATTCGGTCTTCAGAATTGCAAACTAAGCGAATGCAATGTTCAAATCCAATCAGTCATGCACCATACAGTCTAATCAACTAAGCGAAGATTAAACACCGATTAGGAAACTAAGCGTATACCCAATCGCAACCACACAACATATTAAATATTGAGCAAAATCAGAGCAGCAGTATGAAAATTAAAGTGCAAGAGTCTCATGAATAAACTACTCTAACCTCTAATCCAACACAGCTAACCGACTAAGCGAAGGTCAATCATGCTATCATAATCACGAACTAAGCGAACGCAATACACCTATTCCATCTTATGTGTTCTATACAGATCGGTCAACTAAGCGAAGATACAATCACCAATTGGGTAACTAAGCGTATACCCATTGCAAGAACACAGTCAGATTTCACAGATTGTCAAGCAGAGCAGAATAACCACAAGAACAGTCCAAGAAATCTCAGGGCAACAATGTAATATCACTAATGACCGACCCACTAACTTAAGCTAACATCACAATTAAATTAACACAGTCGAACAGAATAAATGGTATTAAAGTAACTGAAAATACAAGAATAAAACATTCAATGTTAAGGTGCGTGAATAGTAAAATAAAATGAAAATGCAATAAGTAAACTAAAGAGCTAAAAGACAAATCATCATTGAAACAACGAATTAAAAATGTTTGACAAGTGAAAATAAGATAAAATGAGTAAAGTTAAATTCATTTCCAAGTAATCAAGATTTAAGTTTCTCGGTTCTAGCATTAAACAAAGTCAACTAAAAACAAAGTAAGCAAGCTAAATGAAATCAGCCAAATGTGCACCCAAATTAAATCATCACTTCCTCCTATGCTAGACTTGCTGCACCACTTCTCTAAAAGAAAGCAGAGATGATTCACCCTTAACACAATGAAATCAGCGTGTGCACTCCAGCCCCTTGCCATGCTGTGACACTAGCTTTCTCTCAACATGAAAAGCGCTTCAAAATCTGCTTCCTTCCAGACGGTGTGTGCAGCTGTCGTGACACCCTAAAAGCTACATTGTGGATAATGCTCTCTAGCAATTCGGCGTGCTCTTCCTCTTTTCAGAATGTGCTCTCCTTAAATTGGATGAAACAAGGTTACCCTCCGGAGTGCTTAGACTGTGTATATGGACGCGTAAATGTTGTTGCTGTGCCGTGAAGGTTGGTAGTTGCCACACCTTTCTCTCCAAGCACACACCTCAAGCTGTTGGATTTGCTTGCTACACGCCTATGCTCTTTATAATTGCTCCAAGCCCGTGTGCTCTTTCCTTGCTGCCAGTTGCTGGTCCGTGAGTTGCTGGATAAAATTGTTCGACTGCACCGCTTGTTGGACGTGTGAAGAGTTGGTGTTGTTTGCACCTGCTTGCTTTTTATTTTTAATTTGATGCAGCCCGTGAAGGCTTTTTGAAGCCGGTTGAACTCCTTGCTTGCTCGAGTGATGAGGACATACAAAGTTGATTGTTACGCCGTGAGTGTGGGATGAAGCCGTGAACAGCAGCTGAATGCCATGGGCCGCGTGTTGCTGCAGCACACTTCATTGCTTTTCTTGGTGGCTACTGCATAAACCAAGTTGGACGTGTCACTTGTGCACATGGGCTCCACCAATTCCATCTTACAACCCGTGAGGTGTTTGCTTTCTTTTGCTTTTGGGCCGTGTAGCTCTTTCCAATAAAAGACAGCATGCTAAGCTTGCCTTTTTCTCTCTACTGGACCAAACATTCAATTTCAAAAATGTTGTCCAATTTAAATGCAACCAGCTTCTCTCCATTTTAAATGCAACGAACTTCTCTTGTGCCAAGTTGATTGTGGCTGCCCACACCTCAAGCTGCTGTGTGCACCTCTTTCTTACTAAATCAGCACCCCTACTTTTCTCATTTAATCCCCAAATGTCCCAAGTTGTATTTCCATAATTTTTCCTGCAATTAATAATGAAAATAATAAGCTCAGATAATTCCAATTAATTAAAATTAGAATTTCCGGTCAAATTAGGCACAATTAGCAAAAACGGAAAAATATCGGACATTTAAGCACAATTCCATGATTAATTCTAGCACAATAAACTAAGTGAACTCAAGAAAATATTGACTCATCAGGGGGGTATTAAGATTCTCTCCTATGTCTCCTTAAAGAAGAATGTTATTGGTAATACTCTCCCACTCTTAGGGTTTCTCTCTCAAATTGGGACTCTCTACTTCTACTTCCCCTAAATCTTTCCCTACTTTGGGCTTGTTCTTTTATCAAGATTTTTAACACATCTTTGATTAAAGGATTTTGCAACTCCCTATTAACTTGCTCTTGACTCATTTTTCTTTCAGTTTCACGACGCTTGTTAACTATGGTTTGGAGGCAAAGTTGCTCCCCAGTATTAGTGACCTTAGGGAATGACGCTAGACATTTTATGAATTTAAAAGTTTTCTTGAAACAAAGAATATTAGGTTTCACTAAAGTGAAAATTCCAAGTAAGAGAGGTAAACCACAAGGATTGCTTAAATATCAACTCTTGCCTTGCTAAATAAGCTTTAAGCTACTTACTTAAATTCTTTAAGTCAAAATCACCTTTAGATTCACAAAATTTGACTTAACAAGCAAAAACACAAGTGAAAAACTAGACTCTAATTTCAGACTCCCTAGGTTGTGAGAAGACTTAAAGTTTAATCTTTTCTAGTCTTACTCACACTAGGTGCATACACAAAAAGAAATTGAAACAAGCAAAAATTTAGAGAGTGAGGTCTCCTAAGTCAGACTTGGAGCTATGGTTCCAAGACACACTCACGGTCTAACTAGTTTTAATGAACAAATACAAGAAAAATCTGCAAGTGAAAGGAAGAACACTTGTGAATTCTTCAAGGTCACTTGCTTAAAGGCCTTAATACAAGGAATTGTAAATTCTGAAAATAGAATAGAAAAAGGCAAGTGCAGCTCTAGATGCTCACCAAAGAAATATGCTTAATGGCAACAAAATGAATATAAAATCTCAACTGTCGTGGTATTTATGAAGTTGTATTCCAGATTTTGCACTCAAACTGAATTTGTAAAGATTTCAAATCAGATTTGCTTGTTGCAGTCCGCTGGTCTTGGTGTTGGATGCTTAACATTTTTTCCCTCTTCCTAGAAGGCTACCAATGATGAAAATGGACATGAACCAGGATATAACTTCACAAACACTTTAAACAGATTCCCATTAGCTAAAGCTAGCATTGATCATGTTACTTAGCAGAGGAAAAACTAAACAGTAAAACAACACACCAATCATGACTTCTCACAAATAGTTTGGTGTAGGAATTTCAAAGAATTTGACTAAAACAAGAAACAAGCTAATGAAGAATGAAAAGCACTCAAAAGGAACCTAAGAATGGTGCTAGAACTAATTAAGAAAGCAATAAACAGAAACAAGTTGCATTATGTCGAAAATTAAACTCAAACAATGACTAGTCGAAACTGTTTGACAAAATGCCTAAGAGAAGGAGCACTTTTCTGATGCAATTTTCCTGGTTCTGGTGTTGCCAGATTTTCGAAATTCACAAAGAGTTACACTGGTTTTGGTTTATTAAAGTTATGACATTACACTAGTGCAGAGATAACATTTAACGTCACGCGTTTAACGTCTAATGAAAAGAAATCCAACGTAAAAAATGACTGGTGGCAGTCTTGTAAATAAAACGTCATTATAGAAGTAGGTTAAATGGGTCCCTGGCGTCAAATAAGGTATAAACGTCGGCTTCCCCAGGCTCAGACGTCAAATGGTCTGCATACAGGACTGAAAATTCACTATTTTATTGCCTTTTAGACATTGGCTACAAGTCCTCTGATGTCTAATTACAAATAGACGTCGGCTTCCCCCTCCACAGACATAAAAAATGTCCAAATATCTCATTTGGGCACCAATATTTTCTTTTTTGCCACTTAGACGTTGCCCCCCCTCCCCACAGACGTAAAAAAGGTGCAAAATTACCTCATTTTGGGCCCCAATATTAATTTTTTTTACCACTTAGACGTCGGTTGGGAAGGGGGGCCGAAGTCTTAGAGCACTTAGACGTTGGCTGGGAAGGGAGGTCAAGGTCAAATTACCCTGCATTTTCACCCACTCCAGAACACGAGCACAAGTTACGCGTTTTCTCTCTCGCTACGTTCAACTTCTTCCTCTACTTTCTCTCGTTCGCCATTAACGTTCAAGTACCACTTTGCACCAATCATTTTGCACCGATTATATTACGTTTGTAACCATTATCTTTCATTTGCACCGACAAAAATTCGTTTTCATTAACTTTTGTTGTAGCTCTTCGACACATTCTAGGAGAACTTCGGCGACGATTCTCAGACCGTTATTGTGTGCATTTTTCTCCTCACCCTCACAACGACACTGTCTACTCCCTCACCTTCACGGTTAATTTAATTTTTTTTATGTATATTAGTTGTTGCATTTTCATTAGTTGTTGCACTTTACATTGGTTCTTACTGTTACCAATGACGAGCATTGGTAAATCTTAAAGTTAATGGTTTTGATGATTGATAACGGTCTAAAAACCATTATTTTCATGCTTAAATTTGATATTAAAATACACCTTTTATGGCTTAGAATGAGCTTAAAATCAAGTAAAACACTTAGTTGAGTCATGCAAGAGTCAAAAGTTGGTTTTCTTGGTTTTATGCTTTGTTTTCCTTGATTTTGTAGGTTTTTGGAATGAATTGGAAGAAAGGTTGAAGTGTTAAATGGTTGGAGTGCTGAAAAGTCAACCGGAATCAAAAAAAAGTCAATCAGTCAACCAGAAAAGTCAACCAATCAACCAGAAAAATCAACCAGTCAACCAGAAAAGTTGACTAGAGCGTTGAGCGGTTGACCAGGGCGCTGAGCGGTCAGTTTTTGGCCCTGAGCGGCAGTTTTGGGCGCTCAGCGGTCTTGCGATTAGAGGGAAACCGCTGAGCGGTTAAATTGGGGCCTAGGCGGTTGTCAGTTTTTATTTTGCGGATTCTGAGATCTTTCTGTTATCTTTTTGGCTTATAAATAGCCCCAGTGCGAATTGAAAAACATTCTGTTGGCAGAGAGAAACGTCGAGCTGCTCTACACACTTTGGAGGAGATTTCTTGGATGCTTAGGCTCCACTTTATCAAACCTAGGGTTTGCTTTTCCATTCTTTCATTATATTTCATCTAGGTTCACCATGATTATGGTGAACTAAACCCTTTGTTGTTGGGGAACAATGTAATCTTTTAAAACTCTCATATATCCAAATTCTTATTTACTTTATATGCTTGCATATGCTTGATTTATCAATTGTTGGGTTCTTTACCTGTATTTAATGCTTTTACCATTTAACTCATTCGGTAGATGTTGTTTGTCTTTATTGATACGAGGACATACAGTAATGTCATGAACTGGGAAGAATTCCTTGATTATGCTAATACCGCCTAGGGATAGGGGTAGGACGATCAATTGTATTTTGCTTCTTTTTATCATGCATTATTAATTACTAGGGGAGGCTAGGGATAGCAAGCCGGTAATTAGTAATAGGCTTTTTTCACCAAGGGATTGGGTTAAGGGTAGACCAAGAAAGTTTGCATGGCAATATGATAAATAAGCAAAGTGAATAAGGAGAGTAGATATATGAGGGTGGATAAGAAGAAATTGTAAACCCCAACAACTCCACTCATCCATATTTTCTTGAAGCCAATTGAATCACTGCATTTACATGTTTACTTTTGTTTTGCATTTTAATCATTCAAATTAATTGCTTTTCTCAAGTCTTAAACGATTAGTTTACACGAAAGATGAGGCCTTAAGAGTCCTTTGGGAAGAACGATATTGTGTTTACCAATTATTATTACTTGATAAGATTTGGTACACTTGTCAGGGGTTTAACAATGATGCCATAAGAAGTTTAACTTCCAGAAGATATTAGAAAATATGTTAAAAGCACATTGTAGAATACAAATGTGATAGGAATGTCTTTAAATATGTAAAACTCGTATTTTTGGTACTGTTACGTATTTAATCTATTATTAAGAGGAATAATCGATTATCCTGAGCTTTTCTGAAAAACCATGTTGCTCTGGAATAATCGATTATCACTCCAAATAATCGATTATCACAGGTCTGTTTGAGAACTTCAGAAGATAACTTTTGAACTTAGATCTTTAGTAGATTACAATTTTTCTGAGGTAGTTCTCTAAAGCAAGTTCAAGTCCCTTGCCTGGTCTTGTGAATAGGAGAATCTCGCGTTTCGTTGGTCGAAAATCGGAGCGGTTCTCTTTGAGTTGGTAAGGTGCTTTGCCTGGTCTCGTGAATAGGAGAAGCTCGCGTTTCGTTCGTCGAAGTCGGAACGGTTCTCTTCGAGTTGGTAAGGTGCTTTGCCTTGTCTCGTGAATAGGAGAAGCTCGCGTTTCGTTGGTCAAAAGTCAGAGCGGTTCTCTTCGAGTTGGCAAGGTGTACTTTTTCTGGTCTCGTGGAAAGGAGAAGCTCGCGTTTCATTGGTCGAAAGTCGGAGCGGTTCTCTTCAAGTTGACAAAGTAGTTCACTTCTAGTTCGTTTGTCGAAGGAAGGTTCTTTTATCTCTTTCTTTCATTCACTTATTGCAAAACTGTGAATCTGTTTTTAGTGAAACTGTTAATCACTATTTATAGTGATTAACGACTGGACGTAGATTCTTTTGAATCGAACCAGTATAAAAATTATCTGTGTGATATTTCTACTCCCTGCACTCTTTACTGTTTTATGCACATAAATTGTTTGATAAATTTTGAGTAAGAGAATTTACTCTTAAAACTGATCATTTTAATTTAACTTGTGACCGAACACGCTTTCCGCTTTATAAATCTTATTTCGCTGCGCGACTCTATCATGGATACTGATTGTATTTCCGAAAATTGGTATGAGAGCTTGCTTTGATATTCTTTCAAATTTTGCGAAAATGGTCGGTCATCAAAATCTTGTATATGCTGAGGATGCATCTATTAACAGACCACCACTTTTTACTGGTGATAATTATGCATTCTGGAAAGTCAGAATGGAAATCTTTATGGGGTCTGTTGACAGAGGTATCTGGGAAGCTGTACAAAATGGTCCTTATATTCCAAAAAATACATTTGATGGTGTAGAAGTAAAAAAATCATATTTTGACTGGACTGTTGAGGAAAACAGAAGAGCCCAATTTGATATTAAGGCTTGCAATATAATTTTATCTACACTAACCCTTGATGAATTCTTCAAATTTTCTGTTTATAAAAGTGCACAGGAAATGTGGAAATTTGTAAGACTCACTTATAATGAAGTCGTAGAGGTGGATAAGTTAACACTGTCTGATTCAAGCTCTACATCAAACTCCTCAAGCTCAAGCGATTCTAATGAGCAAGAAAATCTATGCTTGATTGCCAACGATAAATCATCTGAAAGAAAAATCTTGAAGGAAAAGAAGGACAATCAAGGCTCCTCTTCAAGCTTCAAATGTTATGGATGTGGTGAAAGAGGCCATGTGAAAGCTGATTGTTCAAGCAACAAAAGAAGTAAAGAAAGAAAAGCAAAGAAATCTCACAAAAAGAAGAAGGCGTACATTGCTTGGGAGGATAATGCATCAAGCACTTGCAGTTCAAATGATTATGTTGAATAAGCAAACCTATGTTTGACGGTTGCTACTGATGACATTGCAAGCCAAGTAAGTGGCTCTCGCCTTGACCCTAGTGAGTTTGATTTACAAAAAGCTTTTCTTGAATTGTTAAATGAATCCGAGAAATTAGATGCGGATCATAAAAATTTCAAAAATGAGTTTAAGGAATTGAAAATTAAATATGAAAGTGCATTGGATGAAGAAGTTGTTTTAAGAAACAAAGTTAGTAATCTAAAAACTAAATTGTCTGAATCCAATAAAATTATACATCTTGTTGAATGCCTTTCATGTAAGAGTCACATGTTTCACATAGATATTCTTGAAAATTTGCTTGCTAAAGCCCCAAAATCTATTTCACATGTTCAAAATGGTTTTAGAAACAAAATTGTTAAAAACAAGAACATCCATCAACATAGGAAACCTCAAATTAAAAGAACCCGTAGAGTTTAGATTGAGAAGGGGACTTTTGTTAAAAATAAAGTGAATGATGTTTGTTGTTTTTACTATATGAAACATGGTCATACATCTAACAAATGTAGAATTAAACATTTTGGAGTTCCAAATGGGAAATATGCTTGGATTCCTGTCATAAAGTAATATGTCTCTAACCTCAAGGACCCAAATAAGATTATGGGTACCAAAAGCTCCATTGCTTTGTTTTGCAAAATAAGTTTGACAAAAGGAGAAGAGAACTTTATGATATTCTGCTTATTGGAATTGATGTTCCAAGCCAGGAAGTAATTCCATCAAGTGGTTTCCAAAGCCTTGATTCGAGCACCACTTGACTGAGCTAAGTGTTGTTTTGATCTTCCATTATTTGATTACTGTCATATTCATCTCTGTTTGAGCGAATGATATGTCCATCACTGATTCATTCATCCTGTTGTATGTTCTTGTTTGTTTACACATTTTAATCAGTGAAATTCATCTATTTGGGACATTCATGTGCTAAATTTCATCTTTGTTATGTTTACTAATAAACATTGTTATTTCAATGATTTTTCTTTTAAATTATAAATTGAATATGTGCTTAACTGGTTTAGTATTCAATTTTATGAGTACTTTGAAGATTAGCCTTGGTATAATTTTTGTCAAGCATCAAAAGCAATGAAAGATTCATTTGAATAAGCTGGCTAATAGACTTTCATTGGCAATTTTGGATGATTAAGACATGTGATAATTAAATTGAAATTTCGAAGTTGGTTCTATGGAGATTTGTTTTTTAAGTTCAAATTCATACCATATGAGTTATGATAATACACATTGAACGCTTGGATGAAGTAAATGAACTGATCAAATTTGCATATTTTTGATGTAAATTATTTAGTTTAAAAAAACTGATGAAAAATAAAATCTGAATCATGTTTGAATTTTTGTATATGTTGTTTTGATATGCACAGTTGAATTCATGGGGTTGAACAGATTGGGATATGAGAGTGCATGAATCATAGTTGTTGTTTGGGAAGTTATGAATTTGTGCTGAAAAAATTAGTTTTTGAACTGATTGTGCTAGCTGAAATGCTTTCCTGTTAAACCTAGAGCAGTTGTGATCACATTCACTTAAGCTACTATTGCATTCATTTTAGTTTATAAATTGATTGCAGAATCATTAATTTCCTATTCGTTTGAAAAATGATTGCTGCTTTCAATGAATTAATTAAGTCTGTTAAAAGCTAAATTTGATTTACTATTAATTATTGAAACTAGTTTGGAATTGCAAATAGTAATCTGAACTGGTTTGTAAGCATCTCTACATTGTTTTGGACTGAACAGATCTTAAAATATTTCTCAGAATCTGTTTTTGAGTTTAAGAGAAATTTTTTGTTTGACATCTTATGATATGATCTTGTGATACTTGATACCCATTTGAGGGGGAGATATATAAGGCTGTTAGATATCTTGTTATTTATCTATACTTTGGTATTTTATCATGTATTTGCCTCGCATTTTATAAACTTTCAAATTCTATAAATTGCATCTTTCTTTTGTTGAGGATGAGAGCCATTTAAAAGGGGTGTCTAGATTCTATGAACTTAGGAGAGAGTTAGAAGTGTTAGATATATCTTAGGATCAAAAATTTATGCAATTTTCTCAATTTTCGTAA
Organism: Vigna reflexopilosa; assembly: GCA_027742785.1. NCBI lineage: Eukaryota > Viridiplantae > Streptophyta > Magnoliopsida > Fabales > Fabaceae > Vigna > Vigna reflexopilosa. The sequence goes on from CM050918.1 coordinate 22,583,331, forward strand.
GCTTAGCGCTTTTAATCGGTTATCACAAGGTAATAATCGATTATTTTTGGCTTTTGGAAAACCTTTAATCGTAGAAAATTGATTATCTCATAGAAATAATCGATTATCCTCCTTCAAACCAAAAATTGAACATTCATGAGCGAATAATCGATTATCACTAACTATAATCGATTATTTTTGGCTTTTCAAAAACCCGTAATCGCAGAAAATCAGTTATCTCATAGAAATAATCGATTATCCTCTTTCAAACCAAAAATTGAACATTCATGAGAGAATAATCGATTATCAGTAACTATAATCGATTATCACGCTCATAGTTTCAAAAATAGAGCCATTGGAAAGCTCTATAATGGCTATAAACGGCCATAAACGGCTAGTTTTCTTATTTTTCTTATAAATAGCCTCCTATAACTGATTAATGGTCACTCCTTTGCACCCAGAAACTATTGAAATCAAATCTGAAACAGATTTCTTCATCCCTCTCCATTTTTCTCAAAACTTTACTTCATCAAAATCCCTCCATGGCTAAAACCAGAAGAAACTGTCGTAGGACTGTTGGAGCTTCTTCTTCCTCACGACCTCGTCCTGCAACTATAGATGGATGGATATCCAATCAAGAAAAACATGTCGATTATGTCAACTTTTGGCAAGAAAGAAGAATCATGGCGGTAAAATACATTCACCTTGAATTTTATCGCTTTTATGGTTTTCATTTTCCCGATAAGTTTGTTGGTCAAGATCTCACTCACCTAGTAGAGCAAAAGGGATGCATCTATCCTAATCTCATAAGAGTGTTCTACTTCAATTTGAGATATCATGATGGGATAGCATCAACCAAGGTAAAAGGTGTTCCAATAATTTTGGATGATGATCTGTGGACAAATGTTGCCCAACTCACCATATGGGATGATGCTGTGAAAGTCCATCTTGGAGTTCCAAATTTCAACCGTCTACTGGCCTTTCAATCTTTCTTGTGCCATCCTGAACAACAGTTACTTGTTGGTGGATTCAAAGTTGAGGAAAGGATGATCCATTACCTTATTGTGTGGATTCTATGTCCTCGGGGCACCAACCATGCTCAATGCTCTGAGCAAGATCTGCTTCTGCTGTATGGAATTCTGAATCACATACATATTGATTGGCATGCACTCATTGCCGACACCATGCTTAAGGCCAAGAAGTATCACTCTTATCATTTTCCTTATGCCCTTCTTATCTCTAGAATTTTAGAATACAAAGGTGTAAGTGTGGAAGGTGAGCACGTCCAAGCTATCCAAGCTATTGGGACAGAAATTAGTGAAACCACCTTGCACCAAATGGGATTTGTAGCAAGAAGAAATGTCATTATTCATAAAGATGATGATCATTCAGATGCAAATGAAGATAAAGATATGAATGCTCACATGGCGAAACCAGTACGAGCTGCTGCTCCTTCTGATGTTGGTCCTTCTCACATTCCTTCACCCTCCTCACTCTCCATGGAACAACTTTTTACTAATTTGTCTAAGCAATTAGAGGATATGAATCTTGCATAGAAAGCCCATTTTGATCAAATCTATGAGTGGCAGCAAGCTCATGATGATTACGTGGTTGATCAATTTCATGATATAGATGTTCGTCTAGGAAACATTGAAAATCACCTCAACCTTCAACCACCTGAGAGATCCCATAGCCCTGAATTTTTGAGTTAGGAATCTAAGTTAGTGTGCTTTGTTGCTTAATTGTTGTTTTACTTCTATGTTATATTTATGTCCTTTATTATTCTCCTTATGATGTTAATGTAATATTTCCTTTTAGGAATAAAATGATCTTTCGTTTTTATGCATACATTGTTTAATTGAGGGGGATATCATCTTAAGGTGGAACTTTTTACATTGATCTTTTTGCTTATGATCAAAAAGGGGGAGAAGTATATTTTTAGGGCGAGAAGTATATTTTAGGGTATAATATAAGATGGTACAGGTATTGCTAATCTTTTTGTTGTCTGTTAGCTTGTATGTTTTTTGTAGGAACGCCAAAGTTGCTTTTAAAACATGTATTTTTTATCATCATCAAAAAGGGGGAGATTGTTACCAATGAGGAGCATTGGTAAATCTTAAAGTTAATGGTTTTGATGATTCTACAAGAAGTTTAACTTGAAGAAGATATTCAAAAATATGTTAAAAGCACTTTGTAAAATACAAATGTATTAGGAATGTCTTTAAATATGTAAAACTTGTACTTTTTTGTACTGTTACATATTTAATCGATTATTAAGAGCAATAATCGATTATCCTGAGCTTTTCTGAAAAACCATGTTGCTCTGGAATAATCGATTATCACTCCAAATAATCGATTATCACAGGTCTATTTGAGAACTGCCCAAGTTTCTGGAATAATCGATTATCTCTCAAAATAATCGATTATCACTATTTTGAAAAAACCTGTAACGGACTTGAATAATCGATTATCACTTACAATAATCGATTATTAGTGGCAGTTGTAACATGACCTTTCGTATTCAGACTAGCTACCTATAAATAGGTGCTTTGAGAACTTCAGAAGATAAGTTTTGAACTTAGAACTTTAGTAGAATACAGTTTTTCTAAGGAAGTTCTCTAAAGAAAGTTCAAGTCCCTTGCCTGGTCTCGTAAATAGGAGAAGCTCGCGTTTATTTGGTCGAAAGTCAGAGCGGTTCTCTTCGAGTTGGTAAGGTGCTTTGCCTGGTCTCATGAATAAGAGAAGCTCGTGTTTCGTTGGTCAAAAGTCGGAGCGGTTCTCTTCGAGTTGGCAAGGTGTACTTTGTCTGGTCTCGTGAATAGGAGAAGCTTGCGTTTCGTTGGTTGAAAGTTGGAGCGGTTCTCTTCGAGTTTACAAAGTAGTTCACTTCCGGTTCGTTTTTCGAAGGAAGGTTCTTTTATCTCTTACTTTCATTCACTTATTGTAAAACTGTGAATCTGTTTTAAGTGAAACTGTTAATCACTTTTTATAGTGATTAACGACTGGACGTAGATTCTTTTGAATCGAACCAGTATAAAAATTATCTGTGTGATTTTTCTACTCCTTACACTCTTTACTGTTTTATGCACATCAACTGTTTGATAAATTTTCAGTAAGAAAATTTACTCTTAGAACTGATCATTTTAATTTAACTTGTGACCGAACACGCTTTCCGCTTTAAAAATATTATTCCGCTGCGCGACTCTATCATGGATACCGATTGTATTTCCGACACTTACTACTTCTAAAATTCTGGAAATTTTTGTCGTGTATGTTGTATATTCATTTTTCGTGGTTTTAGTAGAAGAAAATATTGGCGATTTTTTTAAAAAAAAATGCCCATAAATTGTCATATATGTATTTCTTACAACAAACGTTAATTAACGTCTGTTATAAGACAACATACATCAATTAACGTCTGTTCAAAGACAACAGACGTCAATTTAACGTCTCCTGCTATGACGTCAAACATTTAACAGATATCAAAAGTCTATAATAACAAACCTTAAAAGCTATTTTTGTGTTCGTATTATTTATTTTGGCTATTATTTTCTTTTTCTTTCAAAATGTTTAACCAAGGTTTTGCTACATCTCTAAATCAAATTAGCATGCACCAAATTCCAGAATTCAACTATTAAGTATTGAAACAACAACTTGTTTTAATGAAGAAAATTGATCAGACTTAGTGGTCTAAAAGTTTAATACATGTATGTAAAGGGTTTAAATAGTCAATAGATGCAGAAATGGAATATTTCACAATTTTGATGTTCTAGCCCCAAATTCACTCAAAACAAGCAACCTACCAAACCAAAATTTAAATCAAAAGTTTAAACAGCCTGCAAACAAGGTACTGGACTCAGAAACAAAAATCAAAAGTTGCTTAAGTCATTAGAGTATCACGAAAGATGGTTAGCAATGATCTAAATGCTAAAACCAGAATTACACAGAAAATAGATTTAGTAAAGACAGTGCAGATCCACCAACTGCTATACCAATATTTTTGGGGATCTTTCTCAATGTGCAACAAAGATTTTGTTTAGAAAATCATGAATTATATGGTCTGCACCTGATACTTACTCGAATTATAGTTGAAAACACAATTTCCACAATGAGAACTATCTTGTTTGAATGTAAATCAACTGGTGCAATTAACTAGATAGGCAAATCTGAAACTGGTGGTTCTACTATGCACTCGAACTCTTAATAGACATATCATAGCTCATTTGGTGTGGTTAATGTTGATCAACCAGTTAGAGACACCAGAATAAACTTCAGATAGCAGAATAACATTTGGATTTCAACAAGATAAAAAAATGAAACATGACTTAAACAAAACAGAACAAATTTCCAAAGTAAAATGACTCAAAAATGAAATGAACCGATTAAAAATGAAGAATAGAAGCAAAGCATGGTTGACACACAATAATAAACACAAACAGAACCTAATAAACCGGAATTTCAATGGAACAGTGATGAACATAATCAATTAGACAATGAAAACAGATTGGACAATATGTAAAATGAAGAACGAAAACTTAATTGGAATTATTGGCTTCAATTGTGGCTCTGAATACCACATGATGACCCATCTAGAAGCTGCTGAAGGCTTAAACTAAGTTGAAGCAAAGGAGATCAGTGATGCAGTAGAAGTTGATGATAGCTTATGATGAATGGGTGAGGTGTAGTGCTTGGGAAGTCATGGCTCTAGCTCCGACGACCATCCATCATAGGAAGGAAGCTAGAGGGGATTGATGATAAGCACAACAGGTGACTTTCAGTTAGAGAGGGATGGAAAAAATGCAACAGCAATGTGTGTAACATCCCAAAAATATAGACTAAACCATATCATAGAATATTTACAAATAACAATATTACAGTTCAGTCATCTAGGAGATTTAGCAAAGTACGATTCTCCAAAATTACTACAGAATTAAAAACTTACAACGCATGAATAAATCGAACGGCTCTACAAAACTAAATACAAGTTGTACGGTATACAAAATGTCTTTACAAACCGAACGGTCATACATCACCATGTATGAACCGAACGATCCTAACTAAGATGAAGGGAACTCCTCGTCTAGCACTTGCTCTAGAGGACATTCATCGCCTTCTGCTCACATCCATAGGATGATCATCGCAGTGAAGAGAACGACCGAACGAACAAGTAAAGACAAGATAGGAAAATAGGGTAAGCTTAGGTAATTTAATTAATCCAAACAAACACATCATTTAAACAGAGATAAGAATAATTAAAAACAAACATATCAAACATACAATCATCATACATGTATTTCAGGCAATGACCGAACGTATATAAAGGCAATAACCGACAACTTGACTTGACCATCTGGATTGTATGAATCGTGTAGCTAGACGTTTTTGCACCCGAGTGGTGTAGTAGCTGGGATGCCCTTAACAGCTGCCACCCGAGGTTAGTCCGTTATACTTTGCCCATATGAACCTCATGGCCTAGGACCTCTTGCCGTTCTCGCACATGAATTACTCTTCTCTACGTGAGAATGAATTATCATAGAACATCAGGATAAACGACAGCATAACATGACCACATTCATACTTTACCATTCAACAACCATCCACGATATAATGCTCCTTGGAACACTCTTTCATATACATACTATTCATTTCATGTCATACTTTAAGTACCATCATTTCAACCAAACCGAACAATAACATAAAATCACATTCTTGAACAAGACCGAACAGGGGAATATTCCTTATAGGTCAACATGACCGAATGCTATTACTAGGCTAAATACTTTAATTGAACTGAATACTATATAACACATATAATCAGACATGACCGAATATTAAAGCTTTTAACTAAACCCTAAGAGTTTAGACTGAATACTACAGGCTTAGGCCGAACACTATTTAATGAGACCGAACACTGTATAACCAAATACTAGTACCATACTAAATACTATGAAGAAACCGAGTGTTGGTATAAGACCGAGCACTTCTGAGATCGAGTGCTAGTACGAGACCGAACACTCTTTAGGAGATTGAGTACCAGTACAAGACCGAACACTCTTTAAGAGACTGAGTGCCAGTACAAGACCACTCACTCTTTAGGAGACCGAGTGCCAGTACAAGACCGAACAACCTTTAAGAGACCGAGTGTCAATACAAGACCGAACACTCTTTAAGATAGAAATATATATATATATATATATATATATATATATATATATATATATATATATATATATATATATATATCTGTGTGTGTGTGTAAGACCGACTACCAAAATAACCTAACATCTATTCACATACTGAAGACGATTAGAATATTAAATACTTGACTAGTCTGACTACTAACTAGAAATAGAAAACTACACTTAAACTGAATGCTTAATTTCAATTATACCAATAGAAGACTGATCGGTCATCAAATTCCATTCTCTACATAAGGATGATAACGGTTTAAAACACCGTTATTTGGGATGTAATTTTGATACTAAAAACACCCATTTTCACTTAGAAACTTGCTTAGACTCATGCTTTTTCATTAAGTTGTGTGAATAAGAGAGATGAGGTTGATTTCAATAGATTTATGACTAATTCCCTTTTTTTTTACAGAGATTGAGGTTATACTGGAAGAAGAGATGAAAAGCCAAGAAGATGGAGCTCAGAAGGGCATAAAAAGGCACCTCAAGGAGGGAAAACACGAAGCTTGGGCGACCAGAACCAAAGCTTGGGCGATAAAAATCGACTTCCACCACCCGGGCAGTGGGGCCTTAAAGCTTGGGCTGCCAAATCCGATGCCTGGGCCTTACATGAGCTATTTTGATCGCCCGGGCATCCTCCTAGACCGCCCGAGCATCGACTTTCGTGGACCGGGCCCTGTTTCTGCTCTATTTGGATTCTTTTGGACCGAACCCTGTTTTGGCACGCCTCTAACACTATTTAAAAGCATGAATGATTTTGCCCAGGTTTCTATGATTGGCTGAATTGCATGTTTATGTCATATGATCAACGCCATTTTTTATTAAACCCTTTCTTAGCCAATGCAAAAGTTTCATCCCAATTGAAAAGAGAACAATGTGTTATACCCTTTTTGAACCTAAGCCTTAAACAGTATGTGAAACCCTTTTGAAAAATCTTTACCTTTAGTTAAGTTGAGAATTATTGGGTGGTATTGATAATGATTCAAGTTTGGGGTTGTTAGGGAAATTGAAAGAAAGATAAACATTGACTAATGCGTTAAGTAAAGCATGAAAAAAGATAAAAAAGATAGAAAAGATAGTATGAAAAGAAAAGCTTAATGCAAAGAAAATGGAAAGTTGGGAATGAGTGAGATTGGTAAAAAGAGAGTTTGTGCTTGAAATATAAATGTGTAAATGACTCTCTTAACTCAAGGATTTTGTGATCTAGAAAAACCAATTTTTTCTTGTTAGCCCAACCACATTATAAGCCTTGAACAAGTCCTTGTGATGACATATGTGTGATGATGATTGATTGTGGTAAATGAACGACAATTTTGTTCTATGTGACATTTGGATAGTGGAGGGAAGGAGTGAATCTTTTGAAACACTTGAGTGACTGAGTGAAACACCTTGTCTAGTGAGGAATGATTCCATGAATTCATCTATGCTTAGTTGATTGGTCATTCATAAGAATAACATATGTCTGAGAGTATGTGATTTTGGGAACACTGTGATGAGTTGTTATGAAGTATTTGTGCATCTTGATTAAGTTCTATTGATGAGTTTATTTGAGTGATGACTTGTCTTGAAATATTGGTTTAGAATGAGTTGAACCATTATGATGATTTGTGGAGCAATAAGTTACATTTTGTTTGCTTGAGGACAAGCAAAGTTCTAAGTTTGGGATTGTCATAACGGTTCAATAACCGTTATTTTCATACTTAAATTTGACATTAAACACACTCTTTATGACTTAGAATTAGCTTGAAATCATGCAATTTGTTTAAGTTAGAGAATAAGAGACTCAAAGTTGGTTTTCTTGCTTTTATGCTTGGTTTTCCCATGATTTGGCAGGATTTATCAGAAATTGAATGAAGGAAATTGAAGAAGATAAAAGTTGGACTCAAGAGAAGGTGGAAAAGTGAAGAAAAGAAGAGTCGCAGCCACCGTTGGGTAGTGAAGTCACTGCCAGGCAGTGGACTCTTGAGAGAATTTTATGCCCAACGCTCAAGCGGCACCGCTGAGGGGTGAAGTGAAGTGTCAAACCTACCGTCAGGTGGTGTACTTTGTTGAGATTGTTGACAACACAATATCTATATCAATCTGATATTTTATGATGTCAACACATTGCTTAATAACACACATATGTTGTTATTGTGTTAAATGTTCTTATGCTGAATGTTTGATATATCTGTTGAACATGTTTACGTGTTGTATTGTTGTGTGAATGCATACATATTGAGCTTGTACTTGTTACATCATTTCTGGATGCATTGCACATGTTTTAATGCATGAAAACCACAAGCACTTTTGTGAACATATAACTGTGTGACAAAGCTGCAGTAAAGTCGACTCCATCATTAATTGATTCGACTATGCTAAAGTCTTTGTACAGATTTTGAGAATCAGTGCTCTGTGAGATTTTGAGAAGGAAAGAATTTCAAAATGTTCTTATTTGTCGAAGTCGACTATGTGCGCCACATATTCGACTGTATTAGTTGTTTGATTTGGAATTTTGTTATGCTCTTGCATTATAACGGCTATATTTTCAAAAGTTAGTTGAGCATTGAATGTTTGGTCAATTGTATTAAATGTGTTTTTATTTTGGTTGACTGTATGCTACTTGTTTGACTGAACTGTTATAACTTTCATAACTTAGTCGACTATATTAGTAGCTTATTCGACTAAGAGAATGTTTGTTAAATAGAAATCTATAAATTGACCAAACACGAAGATGTTCAGAGACTTTTGATGATTGATGGGTGTCGCACCCCATGCAAATTTAATGGGCAATTAGAAATGCAGTATAGCTAGGAAATGACTCCTAGGTCGTCTCTCAAGGACCAATTTTGCGGTTCTAGAATTAAGTCAGACACGAAGTGAAGGGGGGGTTGTGAAAACGTTTGTGGTGAATACGGATGAATAAAATTAAAACACTGACACAAACAGAAATGAAAACACAGATCTAAAAAAAACGGTTTCAAAGACAGACTGAAAACGGTTGGTCATTAACTTAATTACAATGCTTCCTATCACATATCAACAAAATAAAACCAACTCAAACCTCTAATCCAACACAATTAATCAACTAAGCACAGTCTAATTATGTTTTCATAAAAGCGGACTAAGAGAACGCAATGTTAACGTCAAATCTAATTTACACCATGCAGTTTCATCGACTAAGAACGACTCAACACCAATTGGGCAACTAAGTGTATACTCAATTGCAAGTGCAAATACGGATTTGATATTAACCAAGTCAGAGTCACAATTACAAATACAGTCCAGAAATCTCAAAGAAGCAATGTAATATCGCTAATGACCAACTCAGTTAATTTAAGCTATCATGACAATTGAAGTGATAAGACCAAACATATTAGACAACATTAAAACAAATTAAAATTCTAAATACCAACATAGTTAGAAACAACTATCTAACATAGTTAAATAAAATTAAATGCAAAACTAAATTAAAGAGATGAAAAACAACTCAACCTACTATGTAAAGTAATTTAAAACAAAAGAAATAAACAAACATGATTTTTTTCTTAGCATTTCACGTGACCAAGTGCATCTACCAAATGAATTTAAAAGTGAAAATGGCCTAAGAAAAGCTCTTGGCCGTGAGGTTGCAGCACCAACTTCATTTCATTTTCTTCAATTGCAAATCCCAAATATGAAAGCTGAAATTGCTTCCAGCCGTGACACTCTTTGTCCACGTAAATGCTCACTTGCTCCAAGGAAATTGAATGTGCTTCCAAAAGTCTCCATCACCAAGGACAATCATGTGCCTACCTAGTCCTACCTACTCACCTTGCTAAAGAATGACTAGTTCTCTCTCTTCAAGCCAAAGACGTGCCGCTCTCTTCTTAACCAAAAAAAACGCAGCTTTCAATGCACACACACAAAATGGAAATGCTTCTACAATTAATTTAGGGCTATCCCATCATGATGTGACAACTCCTCTTCCTTCACAATGAAATTAAAATCACCGTGTGCTCTTCCATTAATCAACGTAGCACCTTCATTCCAATGCCCAGACACAAAATGAAATTTTTCTACAATGGGATCCGTGTATTCTTGTTCCAACAACCAAAAGGCAACTCAATAAAACTCTCTCTTCCCATCTTCACAAACTGTAGAGCCCCAAGAAAGCACAATGAGAAAAGGAATTAAAAGGAACAATCTATCTCTTCCAACCACCAAAAGGACCAAAGCAAACAACTAGGATTCTTCTGTCAAACTCAATCACGGTACAAGCTCACCCACTCCCATCTAATCACCTTTCATTCTTCAAACTCCAAAAACATAAATCACAGTACTTTTGCATTCAATAAGAAGAGAGAAAACATCACTTCCAAGGCATCATTTCCGTTCCAGCAAAGAAGTAATATAAGGCTTCAATCAAAAGTTCATAAAAAGCAAAATGAAAAGTGAAAATACTTCATTCATTCAACCATTGAAAATTAGCGTACAAGCATTCCAAGGCAAAGAAAAAAAAAACGTTCACAGCCAAAAGCAAAAGAGGATGTGGCGGCTAGAATAGCTACAATCTTCTTCATCCAAAATCCCCTAATTCAAATAAAAGCTCCATGGGAAGGCAACGTTCCAGCGAGATTAGAATCTGCCGAGAGTGAGTGACCCCCAAAGTGACGGCTCGAAGGGAATGTTCCCTCTCTAGGGTTGTGTGTCTTAAAATGGGTGGGGTCCACCCTAAAAATAAAAGGAAACCCTAGGTCAAGTGTCCTACAATTTTGGGCCCTTCATAATTTTTTACAATGGCCCAATGTGCAAAAGTTTGTCCAAAAAGTTTAAACAATTAAATTACAATATAACTAAATTTAAAATATCTATTTGGAGAGTCTTGAATTTATTTTGTCTCCTTCCCAATGCTCCAAATTACATCTCCAAAATTTCCCCTGCAATTAAAAACGCAATTAATTAACTCAGAATATCCAAATTAATTAAAATTAGAATTTCCGATCAAATTAAGCATAATTAGGAAAAACGGGAAAATACTGGACAATTAAACACAATTCCCTGATTAAATTCAGTACAATAAGCTAAGTGAAATCAATAAAATATCGACTCATCAATGATCTAACAATTTCATTTATGTTTCAGATTGATATCTCTGATCTTAGTGCTCCAAGAATTCTCTAAGAAGACGATGGTGATCTTACTTGAAAGAGATTCAAAGGGAGACTAACTGCGCACACATTGCTTGATCACATTCTGCACATTGAAGGTGTTTCTGGTTTGATCAAGAATTTGTTCTGGCTTGGCATCCTTGAAGCTTGTTGCATTGGACATGTTGTGATTACAGGGGATAGACTCGTGGAGTTTGGTTCACTTTGAGGATTTTTCAAAGTGGTGATTGACAGATTGCAGGAGAGGGGACATCTTGTTGCATTTCTTGCTGGGTTTACTGCCTATAGTTTGGTTAAGGGTTAGAGAGGAGATTTATATTTTTGACGTGCAGGTCTTCTATAAATTCCTTGTTGTAAAAACCGCAACCATTATAGTGCATTTGCTTCCTGGGTTGGAAGGACACTGGATGTAGGCATTGTTGGCTGAACCAGTATAAAAACCAGTGTTTGATTTTCTCTATCCCTGCACTTTTACTTACAGTCGACTTTACTATTTGCCTAGTCAACTACGTTTTTTCGCTGCACACGAATTTTCATTACTTGCATTTCAAGAAAGTTTCTAAAGTTTAATAATTTGATTTCAAGATTGCGAAAAGACTTTGTTTTTGATAAACCACCAATTCACCCCCCTCTTGGCGTAAAAATAAGCCTACCTGTTTTCCAACAATTGGCACCAGAGCTGGTTTTCATAAAATATTTGAAAAACTAGTCGACTCTGTTTTTCTTTTATTCAACTATATACCTGGGATGGCTTCCTGTTTTCAAACTTTTGGTGAAGGTGCTTCAACAAACAGACCACCTCTGTTTGTTGGCGAGAATTATCCATTTTGGAAAATCAGAATGCAAATCTCTCTTGAATCGCAAGATAAAGGAATTTTGGATGCTACTTTAAATGGTCCATTTGTGCCTACCAAAACTATTGATGATAAAACTGTTTTAAAACCTTTTATTGAGTGGACTGCTGATGAAAATAGAAAATCTTAGTATGATATTAAAGCTAGAAATATTATTGCCTCTACACTAACAGTTGATGAAGTTTTCAGGATATCTCAATGCAAATTCGCAAAGGAAATGTGGGATGTCTTAGAGGTAACTCATGAAGGCACGAATGAAGTAAAGCGAGCAAGAAAGAACTCCCTGATAAAAGAGTATGAGATGTTCAAAATGAAGGCTGGAGAAACCATCTATGATGTACAGAAAAGACTCACTCATATTGTAAATCATCTCATGGATCTCGGGAAGGTGTTTGTGATGAGTCAATATTTTATTGATTTCACTTAGTTTATTGTGCTAGAATTAATCAGGGAATTGTGCTTAAATGTCCGATATTTTCCCGTCTCTACTAATTGTGCTTAATTTGATCGAAAATTCTAATTTGAATTATCTGAGCTAATTAATTGCATTTTTAATTGCATGGAAATTTTTGGAGATATATTTTTGGAGCATTGGGATGGAGACAAATTAATTAAAGACTCTCCAATTAGACATTTTAAATTTAGTTATATTATGATTTAGTTGTTTAAAACTTTTTGGACAAACTTTTGAATGTTGGGCCTTTTGCTAAAAGATGTGGGACCAAGGACTAGATTAGGTTTAGCATTTTATTATTTTATTATTACTATGTTGTAAAAATGGGGAGCTGGAACGGTGCCTAAAAGAGACCCAGCCGCCACTTGTTTTGCACTTAGCCTGGGAACGTTTTTTTCTTATGAGCTCTTGATTGGAACCATGTTTGCAAGTTTTGATTGTGGATGAAAGACAGTCGTCCCTCTCTCTTTTGTTTATTTTTCTTTTTGGCTTTGAACACTTCTTCGGATGCAGGAACACATTTTTCCTCTTGCTCTTTTTGAAGAACGTTGTTGCATAGGTGCTGCCAAGTCACGGCCTGATGCAAGGAACATTTCAATTAATTGTTGAAGTATCTTTCTTTCTTTATTTTAGTTATTGAGAAGCACTTTCATTTCTTCCAAGCAATTACGTTTAGGGTTTATTTTCTATTAGAAAAGAGGAGGTTTTATCCAGCACTTTTTACTTTTGGTAGAGGAAACACAGTGATTTGACTTGATAAGCAATTGCACGGTGAGTATTTTAGAGCTGCATGCATTCCTTTCTTTAATTGAGAGGGCGGCTGCATTTGTCATTGAATGGGAGGAAGGGTGCCGCTGTCACGTCTCATGATGCAAACCTTGCTTTTGGAACATTTTTTCTTGAATGAAACACGCTGATTTAATTTAGTGCACCACAGTGATTTTCTTTTCATTTAAAAAGGCACCACTGTGATTGAATTTACATTTTCATTCGGTTGGAAGAAAACAGTACATGGTTGCATCAAGTTTTCTTAATCTTTTTCTTTATTCATGCTGGAACCGAGAAGAAGGATTCATTTTCCTCAATTGCAAAGAAATGACACACATGGAAGCACCTTGCTCAATTATTGCTTTTTAGTTAACGGTTTTATTTTATTTTTATTTATTTAGTGTTGTTTATGTGTTTCATCTAGATTATTATAATGTGCACTTAAATGTTTAGCTTAAGCATTTCATTTTTAATAGCTTTAATTGTATTTGGATATTTATCTATTGCACCGTTTAATTTACTTTTTTCGTTCATTATGTTGTCTGGTTTGTTCGGTCGTGTTAATTTAATTGCTATGTTAGCCTAGGTTAGTCGAGTTGGTCATTAATAAAATTACAGTGTTTCCTTGAGATTTATTGGATTGTTCTTGTGTTTATTTTGCTCTGCCTGGCATACTATGAAATTTAACTGTGTTCTTGGAACGGGTATATGCTTAGTTGCCTAGTTGGTGATTGCATCTTCGCTTAGTTGATCAGTCTGTATAGAACACATTAGATGGAATAGGTGTATTGCGTTCGCTTAGTTCGCGATTATGATAGCATGATTAACCTTCGCTTAGTCAGTTAGATGTGCTGGATTAGAGGCTAGAGTAGTTTATTCATGAGACTCTTGCACTTTAATTGTCATACTGCTGCTCTGATTTAGCTCAATATTTAATCTGCTGTGTGCCTGCGATTAGGTATACGCTTAGTTGCCTAATCAGTGTTTAATCTTCGCTTAGTTGATTAGACAGTATGGTGGATGACTGATTAGATTTGAGCATTGCATTCACTTAGTTTGCAATTTTGAAGACCAAATTAGCCTTCGCTTAATTGGGTGATTCATGTCCGATTTGGATTAGAGTAGTGTGTACTTGTCGTTGATCTGTGATTGGAAGCATAGTAATTGCGTTAATTGCGTTAATTGTAGTTGATTCCATTTTTACATTTCAGTTTACATCTGTGTTTACATTTCTGTTTGCATCCGTATTTTAATTTTGTTTATCCGCATTCACAAACCTTTCACAACCCCCCCACCACTTCGTGTCTGACCTAATTCTCGAACCACATTTGGTCCTTGAGAGACGACCTAGGAGTCACTTCCTAGTCTATACTGCATTCCGAATTGTACATTAAATTTGCATGGGGTGCGACACCCATCAATTTGATAAAGAAGAAATCAACAACAAGATTCTGAAAAGTCTGAACAAAAATTGGCAACCAAAACTCATAGCAATCTCTGAATCCAAAGATCTTACAATGATGAACATGGCTACCTTGTTTGGCAAGCTACGTGAACATGAATTGGAACTTGGTAGATTGAAGGATGAAGAGGAGATTGAAGAAAAGAAGTCCATTGATTTGAAGGCTACAAGCAAGAACAACTCAGAAACAGACATGGACGAGAAAGAATTGATGACCTTGATGGTAAGAAAATTTAGTCGACTTATACAAAATGATAGTCAACTGAATAACCATGCAGATCAAGGCAAAAAGAAAAGCTTCAGTATAAATGTTGTCCAGTGTTACGAATGTGGAAAGGAAGGACATATCAAGCCTGAATGTCCAGAATTAAAGCCTGGGCAGAAAGGCGAGAAAAGGTTCCCTTAAGGCAGAAACATGAAAAGAAAAGGAGCATACATTGCTTGGGAGAACACAGATTCTGAAAGCTCAAGTGATGAGGATGCTGATCATGAGGAAGAATCCAACATCTGCCACATGGCTGGAACATTACAAGATGACAGTGATAGCGATGAAGAATTCGAGAAGCTTCCAATAGAAGAGAAGTATCAACAACTAGTGGAAACATTTAGAGAACTGCATGCTGAAGCAATGCGACTACAGTACAAGGTTAATCAACTAAACTCTGAGAGAAGAGATTATGAATATAGGATTAACAACCTTGTTGCTGAAAATAAAAAATTAGAGCAAGAATTGAATAATGCTTTGTTATCTGCTAAGGATATTAAAATTGAAACTGTTACTGTTGAAAAACCATGTGAAATGTGTCCTACTCATATTGCAAAGATAGATTACTTGACTAGCACGCTAGCTAAGTTTACTCAAGGTAGAGACAATTTAAATGCTATTTTGAAATCCTCTAGCAGAGCTATAAATAAGCAAGGAATTGGTTACAAAGCTCAATCTAACAGAACCAATACAAAGAGATTTATTTATATAAGTAAACCTGCTAGAAATGCATGTTTCTATTGTAATTGTGTTGGCCACACTGTTAGAAATTGTTATTACAAAAATTTTGTTGTTCCTAAGGATTATGTGTTTGGAGACCAAAGGATCTAGTGACAAAAACTGACAATCAAGGACCCAAAGTTAAATGGGTACCAGCAACCAAAACCTGAAATGTATTGCAGGATACATAGCAGGTGCAGTATGAACTCAAGGATGGATCACTTTGGAAAAAACAAAATCTTGAGTATCTACAACTGGTAAAATTGTATCTATCTGCTGCATTATGCTTAAATTGATTGGTTGTTGTTTGATTGCATGAATATATTGTCTAATTGTGTGATTGATTGAATAAGTATGAAACTTTGTTTTCACGAGTCTTAGTCGACTGCTTTATTAATTCATTCGACTACACATTCATTTTTTGAACTCTATTTTGAAAATCTCTTATGACATACATTAGTCAACTATGTGTTTAATGGATTCGACTAAGTCTCTGTTTAGACCGTTGGAATTTAATTTTTTAAATCTGAGGTTTTCTTGCTAAATCTTTGGCGTGCCTGTGTATATATGCATGTGTTTAACTCTTGGAACAGGATTCACTCTGAGCATCAAAACCCTTATTCTGACTCAAAAGTGTTACACAAATTCCGCGAAAATGGATGCATCTTCATCTTGCCCTAGAAAGTCTGCTGCGTCTGTGGTAAGAGAAGCAAATCCTTCAGGATGGATTAGTGATGAAAGTGTCAGAGAGAGATTTCTGAGATTAAGGATGTTCAAAAAAGTTGTCACACACAAGACAATTGAACTGTCTCTTTTCTGTCAAGAGAAGTTCTATTTTCTTGAGAAAATCTGGTTTCAGAGACTCGACATATTTACTCATATCAAAGGGGACTGCTATCCTGAACTTGTTGAAGTCTTCTACAACAATGTCAAAGAAATGAACGGAGATATTTATTCAAGAGTAAAAGGTGTGAATATCATAATCAACAATGATACTTCGCTAAAGATAGCAGGTCTGAAAAGTGAAGGTAACTTGTCTCATCAGCTTGATTGTCGATAGAATGTGATAACTAGGAAAACAGAAATGTTCAAAGATTGTATGAGGTATCGTGGAAGATACAGGAAAAAGGAAATATTTCTATTCAAATGGATTGACAAGGAACATAAGATCATTGCTTTTATCATTGGTCATATCATGTTGCTTGGAAAACCAAATCTGATCAAGCTAACTCCGAGGGATGTTTGTCTACTAAATGCAATTATGCACGGGATTCCAACAAACTGGGTAGTTGTGTTCAAATGGCACATTCTTGATGTTGGAATCAATGATTGGAACAAAGTGGTGTAAATCTATCTGGAGAAAAGAAACTCTCTTGTAGCAGAGAAAATCTTATTGGGAAAGCTACTTTAACCTGCATTGGACTCAAGAAAATTGATCTTGGATGGTATTTCTGTGATGAAGTTGAATCAGCAAAGAAAAAAGGAGCACTGCCTGATTCTGACAGTGATCAAGAAATTCCAACTTTAAACTCTGAGTTTGAAAGGTGTGTAGGAAATCGACTTGATTGTACAAACAAAAGAATAAACTCACTGAAGAGAACTTTATCTAATCTGAATGAGAGAATGGATGAAATCTTCAAGCACTATATTGATATTTCCTCCTCCTCAGAAGAATCTGTTAGAGAAGATGTTGATGACATAAGTAAAGAAAGTTCCGCAGGGTCTTCTGAATCTGAATAAAGTTTTGACTACTCTGAAGTGTTTGTGCCTCTACGAGTACTTTATTCTCTTTTGGCTTAGATTGCCATCTTTTTGTTTTTGTTCCTTGTTTACTCCTATCATTGTAATATCATTTTAACAAGGAAATAAAATTAGTGTTTGAATCAATTTCAACTGCATTAATCTGTTTGATTGAATTATGTTGTGTTGATTGATTCATTCGACTATGTTTTGATTGAAGTCCACTATGCTTGTTTTTAAATTGTTACATATCTTTGTATATTGACTTCTTGTGAATTATATTTCTTGCATAACTAAAATGCCTGATTTCTAAAAGATCTTTGAAAGGTTTTGCAGGAAGAACATTGCTTTGGACACTACAAGTGGAACTCAACAGCTTTGGGAAGCAATGTATTCGACGTGGAAAATAATTCAATCGACTGCATATTAACAGGGTTATAAATTCCAATTCTGGAATATGGTTATCTTTCGTTGATTGATTATTTTATCTTTATTATTTGCAATTATCTCTGATCTAAATTGATTTTGCATATATTGATAGAGATAATTGTTGTGAGATTGTTGAAGTTTGTATCATTGCATGACTAAATTGTTTGATATCTTGTCTTTGATACAACTTTGTGTTATACTGATTGTATACTTTGATTATCTGTACAGCATTGTGCATCTGATCTGGTTTTGATATTTATGCATAATGACAAGGGGAGTATTACATTCATACACATTTTACTCACATGCCTGCATTTCAGGGGGAGTTATTTGTTACATGTTCTTAAATGTGATAGGGGGAGCATCAATGCATGTTATATCATTGCACATTTTTATTGATGCATCTCTGTTTGGAATATCAGCATATTATATCTAGAGCATTCCTTTTTTGTTAATGCACAAAGGGGGAGAGAATTTATGAAAAGCTTTATGAAAGCGGGAGAATGTTTTTCTATCTCATATTCTGCTTGATATTTTGTTGTCTGGATATGCTGCATGCAGAGTATTTGAACTGTGTTATATCTTTTGTTACTCTGTTTTGCATTTGATTGTACAAACATGGTTGGTTATTAATCATGGTTGTGCATCATCAAAAAAGGGGGAGATTGTTGAGATTGTTGACAACACAATATTTATATCACTCTGATTTTTGATGATGACAACACATTGCTTAATAATACACATATGTTTTTGTTGTGTTACATGTTCTTATGTTGAATGTTTGATATATCTGTTGAACATGTTTATGTGTTGTATTGTTGTGTGAATGCATACATATTGAGCTTGTACTTGTTACATCATTTCTGGATGCATTGCACATGTTTTAATGCATGAAAACCATAAGCACTTTTGTGAACTTATAACTTTGTGACAAAGCTGCAGTAAAGTCGACACCATCATTAATTGATTCGACTATGCTAAAGTCTTTGTACAAATTTTGAGAATCAGTGCTCTGTGAGATTTTGAGAAGGAAAGAATTTCAAAATGTTCTTATTTGTCGAAGTCGACTATGTGCGCCACACATTCGACTGTATTAATTGTTTAATTTGGAATTTTGTTATGCTCTTGCATTATAACGGCTATATTTTCAAAAGTTAGTTGAGCATTGAATGTTTGATCAACTGTATTAAATGTGTTTTTATTTTGGTTGACTGTATGCTACTTGTTTGACTAAACTATTATAACTATCATAACTCAGTCGACCGTATTAGTAGCTTATTCGAGTCAGAGAATGTCTGTTAAACAAAAATCTATAAATTGACTGAACACGAAGATGTTCAGAGACTTTTGATGATCTAACAATTTCATTTCTGTTTCAGATTGATATCTCTGATCTTAGTGCTCCAAGAATTCTCCCAGAAGACGGTGGTGATCTTACTTGAAAGAGATTCAAAGGGAGACTAACTGTGCACACATTGCTTGATCACATTTTGCACAATGAAGGTGTTTCTGGTTTGATCAAGAATCTGTTCTAGCTTGGCATCCTTGAAGCTTGTTGCATTGGACCTGTTGTGATTACAGGGGATAGACTCGTGGAGTCTGGTTCACTTTGAGGATTGTTCAAAGTGGTGATTGGCAGATTGCAGGAGAGGGACATCTTGTTGCCTTTCTTGCTGGGCTTACTGCCTATAGTTTGGTTAAGGGTTAGAGAGGAGATTTATATTTTTGACGTGGAGGTCTTCTATAAATTCCTATTGTAAAAACCGCAACCATTATAGTGCATTTGCTTCCTGGGTTGGAAGGACACTGGATGTAGGCATTGTTGGCCGAACCAGTATAAAAACCAATGTTTGATTTTCTTTATCCCTGCACTTTTACTTACAGTCGACTTTACTATTTACGCAGTCAACTACGTTTACGAATTTTCATTACTTGCATTTCAAGAAAGTTTCTAAAGTTTAATAATTTGATTTCAAGATTGCGAAAAGACTTTGTTTTTATAAACCACCAACTCACCCCCCCCCCCTCTTGGTGTAAAAAGAAGCCTACCTGTTTTCCAACATATTTATGGGCCTGGGCCAAATTTCTGCTATTTTTCAGAGTTTGTAAATAGATTTTCACAACCCTTAGAGGTCATCTATTGACAGAAAGGACGCAGAAACACTCTCTTCACTCCTTGGAGGCGGATTTTGGATGCGGGAGCTCCAATCTATCAAATCTAGGGTTTGTCTTTTCATTCATTCCATTATTTTCGTCTAGTTTCACCATGATTATGGTGAACTAAACCCCTTTGTTGTTGGGGGAAACGATGTAATCCTATTGAAACTCTCATATATTGAAATTCTTGCTTTATTCATATACTTTCTCTTATCAATTGTTAGAGTTTTTCCTCCATTATATTTGCGTGATTTGTTTAAGACA
Organism: Vigna reflexopilosa; assembly: GCA_027742785.1. Classification (NCBI taxonomy): domain Eukaryota; kingdom Viridiplantae; phylum Streptophyta; class Magnoliopsida; order Fabales; family Fabaceae; genus Vigna; species Vigna reflexopilosa. The sequence goes on from CM050918.1 coordinate 22,603,743, forward strand.
TTATTCAATAGCATAATCTTTGATTCTATCTATATGGACACGTGTGGGTAGGTCTAGACATGAGGGAATTCTCTTGGTAGCAATATTACCTAGACATAGGGATAGGAGGACCGATTGCCTTAAGCTTCTGTGTGAATTATGTAATGCGTGATTAATTGCTAGGGAGACTAGACACAGTAAACTAGTAATTAGGAGTAGAATCTATTCACCAAGATATTGGAATTAGGGGAATTTAAATAGTAGCACTAACATTGATAAAGAAGTATAATTAAGTAGAATTTGTAAATATATGAGAGTAGATTAGGATGAAATCATAAACCCCAACAACATCATTCATTCATATAGTTCAACTGTCAATTGATCAATCTTTGCATGCATGTTTATTTTATGTCTTGCATCTAAAACCCTAATTTTCGTTCCATCAAGTCTTAAGAAATCAAGAATTCACACGAACGTGTAGGCCTAAGAGTCTCTAGGGAAACAATACTCAGACTTACCGTTTATTATTACTTGATACGATTCGGTACACTTATCGGAGTGGTAGGAACCTTACTCAAGCATGAATCAAAGTCAATTTGGGCAACGTGTAGAGGAAGAGAAAGAAGAAGAGAGTGGGAGAAAATAAAAGGAAAAAGATAGGGAAGAAGAGAAAGAGGATGAGAGAAAAATAGAGAGAAAAGACAAAGAAGAGGTTGAGAGAGAAAAGAAAAAAATTGAGAAAAATATTTTGTACCCTAAGGAGTGTTCCAAGGAGGAAAAAGAGAGGGAAGAAAAGAAAGAGAGAGAGAGAGAAAGAGGATGAGAGAAAAAAGAAAGGATCATATGAAAAACCCCTTCCTCACCCAAAGAAGTATCATAGAAAGGAAAAGGAAAAATAGTTTGAGCGTTTCATGGAAATCTTCAAGAAATTGGAGATTAAAATTCCTATGATTGGTACACTACATCAAGTTCCTGGTTATATCAAATTCCTGAAAAAATTCAACAAAAAGAAAAAAAATATCCAGAAAAGGGAATGTTTGAGGAACAGGGCAATTGTAGTGGGTCAAGCTAGTGACGTTAAAGAAGCGCTTGTTGGGAGGCAACCTAGTTTCTGAATTTTTTTATCTTTGTTTTATTTTATTTTATTTTTCTTTTAAATTTATTATTTGTGTGATTTGAATTTGAGTTTGTTTTCTGTGTGTTTGAGTTCTTCTTTTTTTAGTTATATGTTGCTTTTGATGGCAGTAATGACAACATCTACTGATGGATGCTTCCACAACATCTACTGATGGATGTTGCTATGATGAGGATGATGAATGACAGCATCTACTGATGGATGCTGCTATGGAAGAGGACGGTGACTAGACATCTACTGATGGATGTTAGGTGATTAGGCATCTACTGATGGATGCCAATGAAGATGAGAAAGATTGGTGTCTACTAAGGGAGACCAATAAAGATAAGAAATATTAGCATCTACTGATGGATGTTATATGATTAGACATCTACTGATGGATGTTACTGACAGCATCTACTGATGGATGCTATGATGATGAAGACTGGGTCAAGCTAGTGACGTTAAAGAAGTGCTTGCTGGGAGGCAACCCAGTTCTCTGAACTTTTACTTTTTAATTTTTAATTTTATTTTTGACTTATTTTATTTTATTATTATTGTGCTCTACTTGAATGAACTAAACTACTTTGATTCAACTGTGCTCTATTTTGTGTGATGAGCTTTGCTTTATGAGATTCTAGTGTTTGATTGATGTTGAGATGATGCATGATGTGATTTAAGAGATGACTCACAATGTGTGAAACTGGTGCTTGAGATAAAATTTGATTGAAATACTGTGCAGGATGTTTTTCTGAATTTTGGAACTTGTGAGTTACCTGTGTGAGTTTTGGGCTTTAGAGTTGTTTGTAAATAATTGCTACTACTTTGAAAGCATGAATGATTTTGACCAAATTTTCTATGATTGAACTGATTGTTTTCAGGTATCATATGATCAAGGCCTTTTTTGTTATCCCTTATTCTTTTGGCCTTCACATAATTTTTGCCCACTGAAAAGAGAATAATTTGTTCTAACCTTTGAACCTTGAACCTTATGCATGTTTGAAAAAACCCTTTTGAAAAATCTTTACCTTGAGTTAAGTTGAGAACATTTGATGAGGTACTGATAAAGGTTCAAGTTTGGGGTTGCCAGGTAACAACCCACTTCTTTAGGCAGTGAGCAATCAAAAGCAAAAGCAAAGGCAAAAGAAAAGAAAAGAAAAATAAAAGGAGAAGAAAAGAGCTCACTGCAAGGGAAGGCTGGGAAAAAGAAAGAGAGTTTGTTCTTAAATGTTAAATTCACAAATGTCTCTCTTAACTCAAGGAACTTTGTTTTCCAGAAAAACCAAAGTCCTTCTTAGCCCAGCCAAGTTACAAGCCATAAAAAGCCCTTGTGATGATTACCTACTTGTGAGTATATTTGATTGTGGTTAAATAAAAGGAAAAATTAATTTGTGTGACATTGTGATAGCAGAGTGAAACACCTCTCTATACACCTTTGAGTTGAGTGAAACACTTTTGAGTGCTTGATTGATATACTTTTGAATGCTTGAGTAGAACACTTTCCTTAGTGAGGAGTGGTTCTTTGAATTTCTGATTGCGTCTCTGCTTGGTTGATTGATCACTCTTAAGGATAGCATCTGTTGAAAGTGTATGAGTATCACATTGATTTTGATTGAATTAAGGCATCTGCACATCTTGACTGAGATCTTTATGCTGAATTGACAAAAGTGATTTCTTGTCTTGGAAAGAAAAGTTTTTGAAAAATGTTGAGTCATTGTAGTGATTGTTCTGATGAGCTGAGTTATATTCTGTTTGCTTGAGGACAAGCAAAGTTCTAAGTTTGGGGTTGTGATAACGGTTTAAAACACTGTTATTTGGGATGGAATTTTGATACTAAAAACACCCTTTTTCACTAAGAAACTTGCTTGGACTCATGCTATTTCATTAACTTGTGTGAATAAGAGAGTTGAGGTTGATTTCAATAGATTTATGACTAATTTCCTTTGTTTTGACAAAGATTGAGGTAATACTGGAAGAAGAGATGAAAAGCCAAGAAGATGAAGCTCAAAAGGGCATAAAAAGGAACCTGAAGAAGGGAAAATACGAAGCTTGGGCGACCAGAACTGAAGCTTGGGTGATCAAAATCGACGTCCACCGCTCGGACGATGGCCTTCACCGCCCGGGCGACGGGGCCTCGAAGCTTGGGCGGCCAAATTCGACACCTGGGCCTTACATGAGCTATTCTGACCGCCCAGGCGTCCTCCTAGACTGCTCGAGCATCAACTTTCGTGGACTGCGCCCTATTTCAAAACCTTTCTATAATACATTCAATTCAAATGCGGAATTAAATCATAACTATAAACATCGTTTGAAAATCTTAGAATATCACTTTTACATAAAAATATCAAATCGGGAAACTTTTAAAAATAAATAATAAATCCCTCAGATATCCCAACTCTCATGTCTGCTACTTCGATCCAGTTTTATCTGCAATGCCATCTACTCCTGTACAAGTACGATCATCGTAGGTGGAAACCACAACCACAACTTTTAGGGTGAGCAACCAGAAATATCATAACACACAATAAAGCATATTTCATTTTAATCACAGACTAATATAATCATATAACATATTCCATCACAACATTAATATCATAATCAATACATTCATGAACCAATGTCGTTTCCTTTTACTGTGTCGTCATGACCTATTATCACTAACAGGAACCTATTCTCAACAAGGCAATTCGAGTCGTCTTCCATCGCAACTTCCGACCTATCTCCCCAACTTCTCAAGGACTAACAAGTAAAAACATTGGCACTACGCGCACCAGTGCACTATACTAAGCACGAGCCGAAGTCTTTTGGGTGAGACATCCACCTCCCCACGTAGAGGGAAGTGACACTCGAATCACTATCTCTTAAACGAGAGTCCAACACATCACATTCTTATCGTAGCATAGTATGAAAAGCTCACATATGACCGACGACAGTACAAGGAAATAACATAGTTTCATGTTCACATCATATTTCTATACACATTCTCATTAACCTGCATTCCTGCACAAACCATAAGATTTATCTCACCATTCTCAAAATATACAGTGTTCCCTCATCATAATGTTCAACACGTCTTTCTCATCACCTTTCATACATAGTCTCAATATTATACATTAACTCACTAATCACAAATCACCATATTTATACCATCACTCACAATAAGATACATATTGCTTAATAACATGCATTACTCCTAATCCCAAGGCTCATAACACAATCTCATTAAATTCCACCTTTAATCTCAATAATAGTCGTTAACCCATCAATAATATGCATTATTCACAATCACAAAGTTTATAGCACAATCTCAATATGTTCCACACTTATCCTCAACAATCAACATAAACTCATCAAACACAGGATCTTACTACACCATATAAAATACGACTTCATATACAACACTACAACATCTTACAAACATACTATTACATCAAATAAATCATCATAGAAACATATAAAATTAATACGATAAAATATCACCACAACGCATAAAATATTCAACTTTTATAATTTATTTTACATACATAATAATCCCTCAGTCCCTCAAATTAAATTATGAAAATCACACATCTTAGAACACGTAACGACAATAATACAACATATGCCCTTCCTCTCGGATTCAATTTCATACCACCTCAAAATCATAATTGATATACACATTCACAGCAGCAAACAATAATCCAACATCCATCCAGTTTAACATTTTAATAGGCTACTCCAATAATTGAATTATCACATAAAATTAATCTTCAACGACAACGAAAGAATAAACAAAGATCACCTGCGGTTTTACACCCATTCTTGAATTTAATATAAAAATGTATTCAACAAAACAAAGATACACTCACCCCCATTCACAGTTTCCAACCTGCACTTCTCTATCATCACACTTACACCTATTATCCTATTCTTTCATCTCAACCCCACTCCAGTTTTCTACTACCAACATTCCCTCAACATGTATATTATACAAGTCTCTAGTCGTTTCACTAAAACTCCCCCCACAACAACCCGAAAATCCACGTAACAAGGGTTATTTTTATTAATATGCATTAGATTTATCTCTCCCAACACACTCCCATGCAAATCAAAATGCACAACTCACAATATATTTATATACGAATGGAAATAACAACAACAACAACTGTAACCTCAAACATCACCCAACCCCAAACACACATGATAATTCTAGCCACTCCCCTTACAATGATGCACACACAAACAACAAATATTATACCACATCACAAAATATTTCCCTATAACATAAAAACACTTATCAAAACCCTAAACCAATCATGTGTTACAATATAACCGGTTCCTCCCCTTACGTGGTGTCGTACTATTTTTGCTTCCAAAATCACCAAGAAAGCTTCACAACGTCACCGATGGTCCTCCTATTTTTGATGCCTTGTTCTCAGCTCTATTTTCTCTTAGAAAACGTCTTTTCTCTCCCTTATATTTCTAATTTTCGCTTTTTACTTTTAGGGTAACAAAATGCCAACTCCTTTTTACTCTTATCCTTTTTATCCTCTTCTATTCTATCTCTATCTTTTTAGTTTTAATAAAATCTCTCAGTTTATATCTAAAACCACTAAAATTTCCTCTCATATTCTCTCTTAACTACTTTTTAAAATATCATCAACCACCAAATCTTTTTTTAAATCTACAATATCTAATAATGATTTTCTCTAAATATAATATTTTTTTTAATCTTTAAACCCACCAAGATTATATCTCTTATTCTCTTTTACTAATTTTTAAAAGAACAACAACTAAATCTTTTAAAAAATTTACATAATATTATTTTATTAAATATCCAGATTATTTAATTTGCAGCTAAGCAAAAAAATATAAAATTAGAAAAATAACATAAAATTTATGTTCTAACAAAAAAAAATATAAACTCAAGAACAATAATCTTCAAATAAAATTCAAAATTTCAAAATTACTTTATTTTTGAAACTTCTATTTCACCGTCCACGAGCTTCACTGCCTCAAAGGAGTTCCCGATGAGGAAGAAGAATAACAAGAACTTGAATAAGATGAAGATCCAGAGCCAGAACCCGAACCTGCACCCGCACCAGAGCCGTCACCACCAAGACCAATTCCAACCCCAGCACCCACCCCTATTCCCACCCCACCAAGGTCCAACCCCAGGTCCTTTCTTGCCACTCTACTTTCACACATTGTGGCATGGATTGCAACAAGCAAAGCTATAAGAGCCATAACCCTCGCAGTCATAGCAGACGCGATTGCCAAGGATCAATATAAAAGTTCACAAGTAATGAAAAACTACGGTTGATGAGTTAGCTATCTAAGTGGTTGATAATTCTTTTGTGAAGAGGCGAGGAGATGCATGCTATTTATAGTTGATAATTGATAGATTTACCTAGGAAGGTCGGCAAAGCACGTGTAAAAGCATGAAGCGTGCGTAGTAGGACATTACGAAGTGGAGGTGTCACTTGCAGCCTTTGTCCCAGAGAATGTTTGCACCAATTTTCATTAATTATATTTTTGGTACAAGTGTACTTCTATCCTTCACTTATTTTTTCAATTCAATCAAATCATTATAAATATTTTTTTCTTTCTAAATTCTTTTAAGATGTCACCTGTATAATTTACAATAAAAATCCTTGATAATGTTACGCCTATCTATGAAGTAATCATATTATGTATAATAAGTCTAATTGTGGAAGTGGAAAGCTATAGCAGAAAGACAAATTATGCAGTTTAATTGGAGAATATTATTTTATCAATAAGGCCATTAACAGCAGCAAATCTCACTCACTTAAGCACAATGATTCGCGGGATGTATGATTGGCACAGAGTAGGTTATTAGTGGGTTTTGGATTAGCATGTGGGGATGAGGGAACGGGAACTCTCATCGCTTAGTGAAGACTACCAGAAGATGTTGAGGTATGATCTTGTTGTGCTATGTAATGTGAATAATGGAGAAGAGAAATTGTTGAAGGTTGAAGAAGGGGGCTTTCCGTTGTTATTATTGTAGCCCTTTTATCTTTGCTTGTGTGCGTGTAAAGGGGTAGGGTTACTTCTTTTCATTTATGCTATTGGGGGAGGAGGGGAGTGGATGAGGAGAATCGAGATGATGCATCTTCGATCGAAGGTTGGGTGGAAGATGGAAGGAAGAGACAAGGGAGAGAGAGGGAGAAAAGCTAGGAAACACTGACTCAAAAACAAATCGTGTCAGTCTACCGTTAGTCACATCAGCTGATTTTTAACGGTGTTAGTTTTCTTAAAAAGAAGGACTAAAATGTACCTTACTTTGAATGAGGGACTAAAACCAAACCATTTGATAGTATAGGGACTAAAAACATATTTAACCATATAATTTAAAAATTTAATACTATTTAATATTTTTTCATATTTTAATAATTATTAAAATATAATTTAATTATTATAATAATTTAAAAAATTAAAATTAAAATAATTAAAATAAAAATAATAATTATAAAAAAATAATAATATAAAATCTGATTTAATATGTATAAATATTTTAAATTATTAAATTAAATTAATATTAATTTTTAAATAGAAAATTAAATTTAAAAAAAAAATCATTTATCGGATATTGGTATCCTTTCGGATATCCAATTCCCATTAAGAAAAAAGTTTTTAAAACTTTGTTTTTATTTATAATTTAATAAGTATTTAATTTAATTTAAAAATTTAATATATTTTATATTTAAATAACTATTAAAATATAATTTATATTATTATAATAGTAATATTAAAAAAGTTAAGATAAAAATAATAGTAATTAAGAAATATAAAAATTTCTAAATTTGATTTCATTAATTTAATATTTTAACATAACTTAATATATTTATATATATTAAATCAGATTTTATATTATTATTTTTATTATTTTTGTTTTTTTATTTTTTTTATTATTACTTTTATTTTAATTATTTTAATTGTAATTCTTTTAATATAACTATTATAATAATACAAATTATATTTTAATAATTATTAAAATATGAAAATATATTAAATAATATTAAATTTTTTAAATTAACTTAAATAGTTATTAAATTAATTATAAATAAGAAACAAAGTTTTAAAACTTTTTATTAAAACGATGCAGAGTTAATGGGATGCAGGTTACTTCAACAAGATAAAATGTTAGAAAATTATTTACTAAGATTAAAGAATGAATTTTTGAAAATGTTGGAGGTACATAATAAAGTGTTGAAGAAAGTCTAGAAGGTGTAAAGTAAAACACCCATGCAAATAAAGCTTGGCCTTCTTGGGAGTATCTTCAAGGCTTTATTGGATTTCTTGACCATTTCACGGATAATAGGTCCTTCGCTTGCTGTTAAGCTTGAGCCCAAGTCATCACAAAATGGGATGAAGTCGCAACTCGCAACTCGCAACCTGGAACTTGATGTCTTTTCGCTTTTAAAGTCTTATATTTGTTATACAGACCCAACTTTTCTTGATCCTCAATACAACATAGCTTGTAGGTCCAGTGAGAAGTTTTCAAGTATATATTTATATTGTTTCACATATACAACAAGTATTTATAATAATATTCTCTGAAGACTAGAATTTAGGCAATCAGAATTTGATTTATTTATTACATCAGTGCAAATTATAAAATAGAACTCATTTACACTATTGTTTTTAATTCTGTAATTTTTCGAATGCTGATTTAATGACCCATAATTAAAATACTCCATTTACTGCTAAAACTTCATAACAAAATTTGAATTTGAATGTTTCACATTTTAAAATTATAGAAACCTTAATATATTCGATAAATTCTGTAAAATCCTACAATATTCTTAGATATATAATACTAACGAAATAATATGTCATAAACGTAACAAAAACATATTAAATATGCTCTCATTTTGAGAAGAAAAATTAATGCTTTAATAATCCATTTTCTGTATACAAAGATTAATATTTGCAGTCAATTAAAAAAAATGTTATTTATGTAGTAATATATGATATATGACTCGTTAGAGAGTGTGTCAAACCCCAAAAATGACATGTGTAAAGGGAGAGACAAATGGATGCATGAAAGTGAGTCGAGTGTCATTCGGTGGTATATAAGTCAAGTTTTCAACTTTTCATGTTACTTTCTGCATGTCGTTTCACTCCTCTGAATTCATTTTCTCCTTCATCTTTCTACAATTCTCCTTCTTCTCTCTAGAAATACTTCATCTCATTTCACCTTTTCCTCAAACAGCCATCATTTAAGTAATCTGGAAATCAAGATCATCCTTCTTCACTGATCAACAAGAAGTTTAGAATTAGTGTTCTAGGATTCCGGTGCATGGGAACGCAACTCGGTAGTTGATTTAGTTTGTTCTCTGATCAAGAGGTAAGGGAAGCTAGCTAATTTAATTAATTTGTTTTGATACATGAATATGTTGATTGATGATGTTGCATGTATATGAAATTGAATTATGTGATGTTCGGTGTTGTTGGTGGGCAATATTGATACTGTGTTTATGATGATGATTGTGTTTCTGCATGATTTTGGGTGAGTGGCCGAGTGAAATTGGAAAGAAGTTTGGTAGTAAAAATGGGGGAAGAGTGTTCAATATGGGTTGGTATGGATAGGGAATCTGAGTCAGTTAATTAGAAAATTGTTAGAATCCTTAAGACCCTCAGAAACGTATCAAAACTAATAATCTGGTTCTCGGTCATTGAGTTTATGATTCTGCAGAATTATGCAGTTAGCTGAAGGTCCTTCATGGACCAAACGACATCTCCCTTTTGTTCGGTCTTTAAAAGAATTCTACTTCAGTAAAGTTCTCAGTTAATGACCGAATGGTTTTACGCTAGTACTTGTACTAGCATTGGTGTTCGGTCTTAACTGTGTTTGGTCTCTATGGGATCTTACCTATTAATGATCGCTCGGCTTTATTGGGTGCGTGGTCTTAACTGAGTTCTACTGTTGTAAATTTTCAATTCATGACCAATCGGTCTTGTGCTAATATTCTGTTGAATATAGCATTCAGTTTATTTATAGTTTTTGGCCTCAATTGCGTTGTGTTATTATAGGCCTTGTCTGCTCATGATCGCTCGGTCATATATTGTCTGGATAGTGTTCGGTCTTGTGCCTGTACTCAGTATCAGTAGTGTTCGGTCTTGCACTGGCACTCGGTCCTTCAAAGAGTGTTTGGTCTTGTACTGACACTCGGTCTTTCAAAGAGTGTTCGGTCTTGTACTCACACTCGGTCTTTCAAAGAGTGTTCGGTCTTGTACTGGAACTCAGTCTCTTGAAGAAGAACTTCGAACTACAGCAAAGTGTTCGGCCTAAGCCCTAAGTGCATAAAGAATGCAGTATAGACTAGGAAGTGACTCCTAGGTCGTCTCTCAAGGACCAAACTGTGGTTCGAGAATCGGGTCAAACACGAAGTGGGAGACTTGGTGAAAGTTTTGTGAATGCGATGAATTAAATTAAAACACAGATGCAAACAGAAAGGTAAACAGAAATGTAAAAACGGAATGTGAAAACGGTAACTCAATCAGTCTGCTTCCAATCACAGATTAACGACAACTACACACTACTCTAATCCAAATCCAACACGAATCATCCAACTAAGCGAAGACTAACTCGGTCTTCAGAATTGCAAACTAAGCGAATGCAATGCACAAATCTAATCAGTCATCCACCATACAGTATAATCAACTAAGCGAAGATTAAACACCGATTAGGCAACTAAGCGTATACCCAATCGCAGGCACACAACAGATTAAATATTGAGCTAAATCAGAGCAGCAGTCTGGCAATTAAAGTGCAAGAATCTCTTGAATAAACTACTATAGCCTCTAATCCAACACAGCTAACCGACTAAGCGAAGGTCAATCATGCTATCATAATCGCGTACTAAGCGAACACAATACACCTATTCCATCCTATGTGTTCTATACATATCGATCAACTAAGAGAAGATGCAATCACCAATTGGGCAACTAAGCGTATACCCATTGCAAGAACATAGTCAGATCTCATAGGGTGCTAGGTAGAGTAGAATAAACACAAGAACATTCCAAGAAATCTCAAAGAAACAAAGTAATTTTATTAATTATCAACCAACTAACTTAAGGTAACATCACAATTAAATTATCACTACCCAACAGACTAGACAACATTAAAGTAAATAAAAATGCTAAACCTAACACTACAATAGACAAATATCCAAACATAATTAAAGCTATTAAACTGCAACACTCAATTAAGAAGATGAAAAGCAATTAAACATGTAATGTAAAATATTCTAAAGCAAAAGAAATAAGAAAACATAAATTCTTTTATACCCATTCACGTGACCATTGTAGTCTTTCTCCAAGAAAACAAATAATAAAACCTTCTCCATATGGGTCGTGCTGCACCAATTTTTTCATTCAATGAAGATTAAAGGAAATGTGCCTTCCAAATGAAATTGAATCCCGTGAGCTCCTTTTTTTTCTCCCAGCATCAACGTACATTTTGCACCAATCGAAACCATGCCACAACTTTTCTCCAGCCAACATCGTACACCCACTTAAAAGCAATTGTAAATTAAAGAAAAGCTTTGTTCCAGCGTGCTGCTTCCAAAACCAATGCAAAGAAAATGAATCCAAGCTTTTCTCTGAAATAAAATCCCCTACTGCACCGCTTCTCCAAAAAAATAAAAGGACTTGCTTTCTCTCCTAAGATGGATGTGGCTGCCGTAAAAGTGCTTTTCTCCTTACCGAATAGAATACGTAACTTAAAATACTAATGACCATGTGCTTCTCAAATTGAAGAAAAAAAATAAAACCCTTTTCGTAAGCAAAGAACAATACGCAGCGTCAATCCAAAGTGCATAGAAGAAAACCAAATTGAAGAAGGCAAGAGTGCTTCCTGTAACAGCAGCGTGAAATTCATCCAAAATCTAGTAACAGCGTCAACATGGTTAAAGCAAAGAAAATGCTATCTAAAAAAAAATGTTCAAGCCAAAAATAAAGGGGCGGCTGTCAGCCCTTTCTAAAGCACCGAATATCCCTATATTGTGAGGGTGGGAGTCCCACAAAAAAAAAAACTAGGGTGCCAAGTGTCTCACTAATATTTGGGTACAAGTGTTCGGTACAAGTTATATGTATTATGTTTAAGTCCTTAGTATTCAATCTTAGACTGTATTCGGCTCATACTTGAGCCCAACCTGTTACATGGACATTCCGTCATGTTCTTGCGTTAAGGGAGTGTCCTCCCGTTTAGTATTGTACAGAGATTCTGTAATCTCTTCTTCTCGGTCTTGTTGAATGGTGGGTGTAGTTTTACTGGTTGTGTGATTTTAATTAAATATGTTATGAATGAGTAAGTATGGATTAATGATTCTGATGAAATGTGAAAGTATGATGTGATATTTATAATATGAATCTGAATGAGAATTCCAAGGGGGAATGTCTCGGTAGTTTGTTGCGATGTGGTAATAGTATGAATGTGGTTATGCTAAGCTGGCGTTCATCTTGACATTCTAATGGTCACCGAGTCTCAAGTAGAGAATGGTGATGCATGTGGTGAGAATAGCAGGAGGCCCTAGTCTGGGCGGTATGTATTACCTTGACCTAAGGTGCGGTATAACGGGCTAACCTCATGCGGCAAGCTCAAGGGTTTTCCATGCTGTGGTAATACTGATGGGTTATTCCAGGTTACCACCCACGAGTGCACGAACGACCGTAGCTACATATTCATACAGTCCGGACAGTTAGTGTAATATGGTTGTTTATAATATGGATTGTATGAATCCTGTGTTTGTATGAATTGTATGTTAGCTTTGTTAATTAAATTACACTAGCTTACCCTTATTTTCCTGTCATGTCATGTCATCCGTTTGGTCGTCCTTGTCACTACAATGATCACCCTGTGGGTGTGAGCAGAGGGTGTTGAAGGTGTGCTGGAGTAGGAGTTGGAAGAAGAAGGTAGTTTAAGTTAAGGGTAAGACCGTTCGGTCTTGCCTTTCTCTTGTAATAGTGTAGCACCATTCGGTTTATACTATTAAACATTATTAGTATAGGTTCTTTAAAGTTTTAAATTTATGGTTATTTTAGGATAACTGTAAGTTGACCTTATTTCCTTGTAACTGTTCTATTATATTATAAATGTAAGGTCTCTTAAGTATAGTTTATAGCTATATTTTAGGGATGTTACATTAATGGTATCAGAGCAGTTTGTTCTTAGGATAACCTACGGGTTATGGGTTTGTCGTGTCTTTCCTGTGGAGAGTTGAGTCTAAATGGTATGTTATACCATTTTCTCCAAGTTTAGAAGGTAAAATCTTAGAAATAACTCGAAGTTTTGAGAATAGAGAATGTCTTGATAGAAGTACTAAGGGCGCACACTCATGACTTTTACCAAAGATAGTTTCTTTGCTCAAACTCTGATCATAATTTATACTCTTCTATTAATCATATACGGTCTTATACTGGTCTCTTTATGACCGAACGTTCTTTTATTTGTTACTGTTCGGACATTTCTGTCGGTTTTCGTTATAACTTGATTATGCTGATTCGGCTTTTGGCTATACTCAGCATTCGGTTTAGATAGTATCCTTGCCTCCTTGAGTTAGACTAATGGTTATTTCCCATGTATAAACTGAAGATGGCATCTAGGTCTCCTCCTCCCTCACCTGCAAGTATGGATGCACCTAAGTCCATGAGATTGATGGAATCAATAATCACGACTATGCAACAACAAAACATCGCATTAGTCCAACAGAATACAGTGACTCTTCAGCACTTAGAGACCGCTCGGCTTGCAGCAGAGGCAACTCAAAGACAGTACGGGGAGTTAATGTCAAAGGGTAGAACTACGGATGTGTCGTCTACTTTTTGTGCTAATTATCAACGAGAATGGAGCTTAGAGAGTTTCCTACAACACCATCCGGCTAAATTCAGTGGGAATTGTAGTCCATATGAGGCCGACCAGTGGTTCGGAGATATGGAAAGGATTTTTAAGGCTAAGAATTGTTCGGATGAGAGCAGGTTGACCTATTCAGAATATTCGCTGACTAAAGAAGCAAGCCATTGGTGGAGTAGCGTGAGAATGTTGTTGGAGGGAAGTGGTACACCTATCTCTTGGTAGGTATTTAAGCAAAAGTTTTATGCCGAGTACTTCCCTAACAGCTTTCGGTTTGCAAAGGAGGTGGAATTTTTGGAATTAATTTAAGGGAACATGATAGTGTCCGATTATGTCGCTCGGTTTAAGCATCTTCTAAGATTTTATACAATGGCAACGAATGAAGAATGGCAATGCAGGAAATTTGAGAATGGGCTGAGGAGTGATATCAAGTTGTTGATCATCGGGTTATGTATCAGGGAATTTTCAATGCTGGTGGAGAAAGCAAAAGTATTAGAAAAGACAAAGAGGGAAGTAGAAAGTTAGAAGAATCAACAACTGCATGTTGGAAGACTGTCTTCCTCTAGGATTAATCTCGGCCCTCGAAGAACTCATTATGCTCAGCCTTCTTCTTCAAGATCAAAGGGTTAATCTTCAAGACCTCAGGGACCGTTCGGTCAGTCTGGGCAACAAGGTTCAGTAAGTTGTTTTAACTGTGGAGGACCTCACTTGAGATCGGTCTGTCCTAACTTAGCAAAATACAGGAAGTGCAAGCGGTGTAGAAAGAGAGGCAATTATGAACAAGATTGTCCAATGGGCAAGAAAGCTAGTTCATGATCGCTACATGCTAGGGAATTTCAACAGATGAGAGATGGTAGATCTTAGATTGCTGGACGAGTCAATGATAAGCCTGGATTATAGATAGTGATGCTAGAGTTAAGCCGAGCGTTAGTTGCTCAACTCTTTTTGGTAGTTGATTTTCAGTGTTATAAATACTAAATCGTTGTACTTGTGAAATGAATTGAAGATTAGTTAAATATGAAATTTTTGTGCATTGGAGTTTTTTACTTTTCTTTCTCCGTTTTTCTCCTTGATCGTTTGGTGCAAAGGGATTAACCATTCGGTTTAATACACTTGGCATCTCAAAAACAATTGGTTAGGCGTTCGGTCCAAAACCCTTATTCTTCTCCTATTCCAACAAATAAGCCCAATTTTATACTCCTTGATTAAACCGTGCGGTGTTTAAATGTCTGTGAGATAGATGTTCATTAGTAGTGGTTGAGTAAACACGTTACTCTCTGGAGTTACCTCACCTGGAAATTATTCCAAGAAGGTAATGTGTAAACCGAAAGGTAATAAGGAAAATCTAAAGGCAGTACCCGGCCCGTTGAAAAAAGGTGTTGTATGCTAAATTGCTCACATTGGGAATTCTGGATGAATGAAGTACAATTCTAGGTTATGTGTGAACAATAAAAATCTTAGAGTCAGGTCTAATTAAGAGTTTCAAGGACTTAAGACTACAAGTGAGGTTAAAATCGAACGGTATTAGATGCATCAATTTGGTATGAGAAGCGCATTGTTCGATAAGATTCATGATATTTTGGAGTTTTAGCAAAAGGAATTATTTTAGTAGTTGGGTTTGGAAGCAGACATCACTCGGTTTATTATGTCAAAGGTTAAAGGCAGAGCATCAGAGACCAAACAGAAATGGCAGCATTTCTATGGACTTCGTCACTCGTTCGGTCAAAAGACCATGATGCTATTTGGATTATTGTGGGCAGGTTGACAAGAGTGGTTATTGTATGGTCATCAGTTTGAGAAGCCAATGTCAAGGATTGGTTCAAATCTACAACAAAGAAGTGGTGTGGATGCTTGGAGTGCTGACTAGCAGTAGTTTAGACAGGGATTCCAAGTTCGTCTCTCAGTTTTTGGCAATCATGGCAAAGTGAGCGGCGCAACTAATTGAAGTTTGGATCAGCTTAGTCATCCCCAGATGAATGGTCCAGTCTCTACTCAATCATAAAATATTTGATAACCATCCTCGACCTACTCAACAATTTCCTCCATTTTTATTCTCACAAATACCTAACCAATATTTTTCCACTATTTCATTCTCTCTTAACAGAATTGTGATCTATTGTTAATGTTTCACCGTTCAGTGTTAACATTACCATTCGGTCTTCCCTTCAACATTTTAGCCTTCTTATTTAAAACATTACCATTAGGACCTAGATTCAGAGTTATCATTCGACTTCCTTCTTCTCCATCACCATTCGGTCCCCCTACTTCAACATAATCGCTCGGTCGAGATGCAATCGGTCAACTTTATAGAGAACCTACCTAAATAACTAATAGGAAAATCCATCAATCTAGTTAAGGTCGTTTGGGATAGGAGAACAGGTGACCCTACCTTAAAGTTGGAAGGTGTCATAAGAGAATCGTTCTCTCATCTGTTCTCTGGTACTTCTAATTTTCGAGGACGAAAATTTTTGAAGTTGGGGAGAATGTCAAACCCCGAAAATGACATG
This sequence comes from Vigna reflexopilosa, assembly GCA_027742785.1. Taxonomy (NCBI): domain Eukaryota; kingdom Viridiplantae; phylum Streptophyta; class Magnoliopsida; order Fabales; family Fabaceae; genus Vigna; species Vigna reflexopilosa. Next base: position 22,620,202 of record CM050918.1, read on the forward strand.
TGTAAAGGGGGAGATAGATGGATGCATGAAAGTGAGCCGAGTGTCATTCGATGGTATATAAGTCAAGTTTTCAACTTTTCATGCCACTTTCTACATGTCGTTTCACTCCTCTGAGTTCATTTTCTCCTTCATCTTTTTACAATTCTCCTCCTTCTCTTTAGAAATACTTCATCTCCTTTCACCTTTTCCTCAAACAACCATAATTTAAGTAATCTGGAAGTCAAGATCCTCCTTCTTCACCGATCAAGAACAAGTTTAGAATCAGTGTTCTAGGATTCTGGTGCGTGGGGAACGCAACTCGGTAGTTGATTTAGTTTGTTGTCCGATCAAGAGGTAAAAGAAGCTAGCTAATTTAATTAATTTGTTTTGATACATAATATGTTGATTGATGATGTTGCATGTATATGAAATTGAATTCTGTGATGTTTGGTGTTGTTGGTGGGAAATATTGATACTGTGTTTATGATGATGATTGTGTTTCTGCATGATTTTGGGTGAGTGGCCGAGTGAAATTGGAAAGAAGTTTGGTAGTAAGAATGGGGAAAGAGTGTTCAATATGGGTTGGTATGGATAGGGAATCTGAGTCAGTTAATTAGAAAATTGTTAGACTCCTTCAGACCCTCAGAAACGTATCAAAACTAGTAAATCTGGTTCTCGGTCATTGAGTTTATGATTCTGCATAATTATGCAATTAGTTGAAGGTCCTTCATGGACCGAACGACTTTTCCCTTTTGTTCGGTCTTTACAAAAATTCTACTTCAGTGGAGTTCTCAGTTAATGACCGAATGGTTTTACACTAGTACTTGTTCTAGTATTGGTGTTCGGTCTTAACTGTGTTTTGTCTCTATGGGAGCTTACCTGTTAATGATCGTTCGACTTTATTGGGTACGCGGTCTTAATTGAGTTCTGCTATTATAAATTTTCAGTTCATGACCAATTGGTCTTGTGCTAATATTTTGTTGAATATAGCGTTCGGTTTATTTATAGTCTTTGGCCTCAATTGCGTTGTGTTATTATAGGCCTTGTCTGCTCATGATCGCTCGGTCATATACTGTCTGGATAGTGTTCGGTCTTGTGCCTGTACTCAGTATCAGTAGTGTTCGGTCTTGCACTGGCACTCGGTCCTTCAAAGAGTGTTCGGTCTTGTATTGACACTCGGTCTTTCAAAGAGTGTTCAGTCTTGTACTTACACTCGGTCTTTCGAAGAGTGTTCGGTCTTGTACTGACACTCGGTCTCTTGAAGAAGAACTTCGACTACAGCAAAGTGTTCGGCCTAAGCCCTAAGCGCTCGGCCAAAGACTAAAAGTGTTCGGCTTAAGCTCGAAGTGCTCGGCCAAAGCTCCAAGTGTTCGGCCTAAGCTCTAAGTTCTCGGCCTAAGCTTTAAGTGTTTGAAACAAGTTAGATGTATTATGTTTAAGTCCTTAGTATTCAATCTTAGACTGTATTCGGCTCATACTTGAGCCCAACCTGTTACATGGATGTTCGGTCATGTTCTTGAGTTAAGGGAGTGTCCTCCTGTTCGGTATTGTACAGAGATTCTGTAATCTCTTGTTCTCGGTCTTGTTGAATGGTGAATGTAGTTTTACTGGTTGTGTGATTTTAATTAAATATGTTATGAATGAGTAAGTATGGCTTAATGATTCTGATGAAATGTGAAAGTATGATGTGATATTTATAATATGAATTTGAATGAGAATTCCAAGGGGGAATGTCTCGATAGTTTGTTGTGATGTGGTAATAGTATGAATGTGGTTATGCTAAGCTGACGTTCATTCTGACATTCTAATGGTCACCGAGTCTCAAGTAGAGAATGGTGATGCATGTGGTGAGAATAGCAGGAGGCCCTAGCCTGGGCGGTATGTATTACCTTGGCCTAAGGTGTGGTATAACGGGCTAACCTCGTGTGACAAGCTGAAGGATTTTCCATGTTGCGGTAATATTGATGGGTTATTCCAAGTTACCACCCATGAGAGCACGAACGACCATAGCTACATATTCATACAGTCCGAACAGTTAGTGTAATATGGTTGGTTATAATATGGATTGTATGATTCTTTTGTTTGTATGAATTGTATGTTAGCTTTGTTAATTAAATTACATTAGCTTATCCTTATTTTTCTGTCATGTCATGTCATCCGTTCGGTCGTCCTTGTCACTGCGATGATCACCCTATGGGTGTGAGCAGATGGTACTAAAGGTATGCTGGAGCAGGAGTTGAAAGAAAAAGATAGTTTAAGTTAAGGGTAAGACCATTCGGTCTTGCCTTTATCTTGTAATAGTATAGCACTGTTCGATTTATACTATTAAACATTATTATTATAGGTTCTTTAAAGTTTTAAATTTATGGTTATTTTAAGATAAGTGACCTTATTTTCTTGAAGTGTTCTATTATATTATAAATGTAAATGTTCTTAAGTATACTTTTTATATATATATATATATATATATATATATATATATATATATATATATATATATATTTTGTAGGGATGTTAGAGACTGCATTAAGCATGATTCCTTGTTTTCTGTTTTTCTTTGACAATCAAAGAAAGAAAGCAATTTTTTCTTACTTTTGCATTTGAAGCAGCAGTCTAATTTCTGGTGATGCTGCTAAATTGTAGACTTTACCGGCAATTAAGATTTTTCCACGGTTGTTGACGGCTAGCTTCGCTTTTCTCTTCACCCTGCTTTGTCCAAAACGTTACACTATGTGCATGTACCATTTGACCACGGAAACGAAACCAACTCCAAAACCAAAATAAGGTTAAGAAAAGTGGTATCGTCTACGTCTCTGCTACAGCGACGTAGATATTTTACCTTAAATCCCCAATCTCTCGCGTTTTCCCTTTCGTTCTGGCGTTGGCGTTTTATTAAGGCGGCGCGTGAAGCAGGGGCAAAACAGTAAAATATCGATGGTGAGTGGTGATGAGGTGGGACCCGGAGGCAGACGTTGTGTGACGTTTGCGGACACAACGTGGAAAGAATGGACGCGTGAGATGTTATGAGAGGATGGAAGGGGAGATGAAAAAAATGATTGGGTGGGAGAGGGTACACGAACTGTTACCATAGATATTTAGATTGAATTTGAGATTATAAATAGATAGATAGAGATAGATATCTAGGAAAAGGAGGGGAGGGGAAGAAGGTTTTAGCCAGCGCCTATTCTTCACCACAATTTTATTCCTTCCTCTTCTTCGCTCACTATATATTCAATAATCTCTCCCTTTTCTCTTTTCAGGTACTTTAGTTCTTTCTCTTCTCTCTCTTCCTTCTCTTTTTTTTTTCTTATAAGTTAGTTATCTTTTTATCTTCGGTTTGTTTTTCCTTTCCCCTTTATTCTGTGTTCTATATCGTTATCGGTTATTTCTGCACTGCTTCCGGTGAGTTCTTTTTGCATCCGTCCTTCCATTCCTTTATTCCTTCATCCACTGTTGTGTTACTGTTACTCCGCTTCGTAGCGGTTGTTGCTTCAAAGCTGTTTGCCTCACTTAGGTTTTAGAATTATCCTTCTTTTGTTTGTTTGTACTATTAGACCACTGCGTGTTTGTGCAACTAATATTGTTTTTGCACGTGTTGCTGCAAATTATTGTGCTTGTTGACTCATTTATTGATGTTTTCGTTTCTCCGATTTTATACGTACATAAGGAATGGTTCGCATGTTCTTGTTAAGTGTTTTCCGCTGTCTTATTGCTGTATCTCGTGATGTAGTTGCTTGATGCGCTTTTTCTGTATTTTTTGTTTGTGGATTTTTATAATTGGCTTTTCCGAGCTCAAACTCTGTTGTTACGATTTTGTCGTGGTTCTTTGCTGCTGGTGTTGATTTGTTAGCACGCTTGTTACATTTTACGAGTTGAGTTTCCTGAAGCTAAACTTCTATTAAAGTGGGTGCCACTGTGGTTTTCCTTGTTGATTTGGTTTTACATACAAGAGAGGAAATAGTAGATTGACAAAATTAGGAAACGGAATGTGCTATTTAATTATTTAGTTTAAGTCTTGTTATATGGCACTCGACTTATCCCCACGATAAGTAGCCCTGATATTTTGTCCTTTGTTATGGATCAGTTGAAGTAACTCTTGATCCTTAATATAGGCATTCTGCATCTTTTACTTGAACTTTAATTACTATAACGTAGGATTCATTTCAAAATTAATGTGATTCTTAGTGTTTGTTTGTCAAACTATTTAAAAAATATATAGTTCTTGTGAACTTCAGTTTAGGAGATTGATCATGTAAGTATTCATAGTGTACTTTTCTAAAATATCTTTTATGTCCATTACACATTATGAAATTTTGTCCTAAATATTGATGCTTTACGTCTGAAACTTGTCTGCACGCTTATCTGATTGCATTCTGTTTCTTCTGCTGCATATCTTGTTTTCTTAAATGTTTCATAAAACATGCAGGCTGCTATTCAGGATTCATGGCTAGGGTTTTGGCTCAGTCAATTAATGTCCCTGGTCTAGTGGCTGAACATAGACATGGTCAGCAAAAGGGATCTGGAAGATCAAAAGGACCAGCCAAAATGATGAATGCAGTACGTACAAATGGATTAAGAATGTCAGGTTTTACAGGACTCCGAACTTTTAATCCTTTGGATAATATGTTGAGACCTGGAATAGATTTTCATTCTAAAGTATCCATTGCAACTTCTGCACCCCGAGGAAGATCTACCAGATGTGTACCTAAAGCCATGTTTGAGCGTTTCACTGAGAAAGCAATTAAAGTAATTATGCTAGCCCAGGAGGAAGCAAGGCGTCTTGGTCATAATTTTGTTGGAACAGAGCAAATTCTATTGGGTCTTATTGGTGAAGGCACTGGTATTGCTGCCAAGGTTCTAAAGTCAATGGGGATCAACCTTAAAGATGCTCGTGTGGAAGTAGAGAAAATTATTGGAAGGGGGAGTGGATTTGTAGCTGTTGAGATTCCGTTTACCCCTCGTGCCAAGCGTGTTTTGGAACTTTCACTGGAGGAAGCTCGTCAACTTGGTAATCATGTTTTTTACCTTCTTCCTTCCTTTGTTGTATTAACTAATATATACATGGCAAAAAATATTTCTGCCGGCAACAGAGGATATTCTTCCCTTTTAGCCATCTGTCAGTCTATTCTTAGTAGTTTTCTCATTGTATTTTTGGTGTAATTGTTACTTGAAATAATGTAGAAGAGATTTGGTTATATAAGATCTATTATGTATATATATGTCAGGCAGTCTTTTATTATAACAAAGGATAAAGCAGAGGATTGAAAAAGTGACCCTATGAATTTATGATACAAGCGTTTCTTCAATTTTGTCATAAACTTTTGTTTAATACTTTGTCTATATATCTGGTCAATTTTACCAAACTTGTTCATTTGTCGTGTGTACCACCACTGAATGGTATTCTCTTGCTTTAAAATGCATTTAGAGTTGAGTTTGCGGCCATATGTTATTATTTATTTTGTTTAATGCTGCTCTGTATTTTGGGATAAAAAATTATACTTAGTTGTAACGTTTTGTCTTAGCTTGCCGGAATTATGACCTTAATCCTTAATATTTTCAGGTCACAATTATATTGGATCAGAGCACCTGCTTCTGGGTCTTCTTCGAGAGGGTGAGGGTGTTGCAGCACGTGTTCTGGAAAACCTGGGTGCTGATCCGACTAACATTCGCACACAGGCTAGTATTATGCTTTCATGTATCTTTTCGCATCAAACTTCTGTTTGCATGGATACATAATGAATTTATGCTTAAGTGATAGTTTTCACTGTATGGGTGCAGGTTATTCGCATGGTGGGTGAGAGTGCCGACAGTGTTACTGCTACTGTTGGTTCAGGAAGTAGTGGGAATAAGATGCCAACTTTGGAGGAGTATGGTACTAATTTGACGAAGCTAGCAGAGGAGGTATGGAGAGGTCATGGTTTTCTTTATGAAGGTCGTAGATCTTGCTTTATTGTGAATAAAAGCTTAATTTCTTATGTGCTTCCTAGGGAAAATTGGACCCTGTTGTGGGAAGGCAGCCGCAAATTGAACGTGTGACACAAATTTTAGGCCGTCGAACTAAAAATAATCCTTGTCTGATTGGAGAACCTGGTGTTGGGAAGACAGCAATTGCTGAAGGTCTTGCTCAGCGGATTGCAAATGGTGATGTTCCTGAAACCATAGAGGGCAAAAAGGTTAGTTGAAATCGATGTACCTCTGCTGTTCTTGAAGTTAGTGTTAAGTTTCCTGTTAAGTTTGGGGGCTTCATAATCTATTTTTGTATACTATGTACTGTTCAAATTGCTGGACTTCTAAAAAGTCTCATTTCTGTATGTGTGTATACATATACATATACATACATATACATATACATACATATACATATACATACATATACATACATATATATATACATATACATACATATATATATACATATACATACATATATATATACATACATACATATATATATACATATATATATACATATATATATATATATACATATATATATATATATATATATGTTTATGAACATTTTTTACATGTGTTATAAAAAGGAGTTTTGTGGCACCAAGATGGCCGAATCAGTATCTAGGGCACACCGTCTCATTTTCAGTGATGATTGTATGATAGTGATTTCATTATTTCATACGAATATTTCAGGTTAGGGTACGTAACGGAATTATTTGTTTTGTGGTTTTCAGTATGATTTGACAAGTCCCAAATCTTAAATAAACATGGATATGCTTTTTGCTTAATAATATTTGGCATACAATAGCCTTATTTGGACATGTTATTTGTTGACTATTAATATAATACCAAACAAGTAGGTCATCACCTTTGTATTAGTCAGTGTATTTATCTTTTCAAATTAATGGGAATAAAATCTGGACGGGATTATCAAGATTGGTCCTGTTTGAAGGGAATACATATGTGGATTAAGTAGTTATCCTTTGATAACTTTTCCTTTCTATTTTTTCGTAAACAAACTATTTAAAAAGCTAACCGTGTTTGGTGAAGGTACTTAAAAATGATTGCATGTCTAACCCACTCCCTCCTCATACTTGACAACAAGCATCTTTTCTTGATATCCCACATTCTATAATGCACTTTGTTTTGAATGCATTAGGTTATAACCCTTGACATGGGTTTGCTTGTTGCTGGAACTAAATATCGTGGTGAATTTGAGGAGAGGTTGAAGAAACTTATGGAAGAAATCAAGCAGAGTGACGAGATAATCCTTTTTATCGATGAGGTACACACTTTGATTGGAGCAGGAGCAGCAGAAGGGGCAATTGATGCGGCTAACATACTTAAGCCAGCTCTTGCAAGGGGTGAACTCCAGGTAGTACTTTCCCCTGCTGACATGTTCAAAATGAATTTACTGCTTGTTGACTCTGATGCTAGTCAATTTAATATGTGAAGAGGGTGAAAAAAATTGAGTTTTTGACATTTGGATTTTAGTAGGATCACTCAAACCTGTGATGATAAAGGAAGAAAAGACTTTCTCTGGTCATAGTATTGTCCTTGGCACTCCACACTATACAAAAAAAAAGTATACGATCTTCTGGTCATTCCATGCTTATAAACTGTTAAAACCATTGTAAATTATTTAACATGTCTGCTATGAGCAACTCTCTAGTCTCAATTCTAATATGGTCGGGAGTTGTTGCTAACTTTTAGTCAGCATTATATATGATATGCTGAAGAGTTTTAGTCCAAAATTTCAAGCTTGGAATTTCCTACAATTTCAATTTCGGTTGATAACACATCATAATGGCTGTTGTAGGCATATTTTGAAGGGGGTTCTGAGGCCTATGCTAAACTCCTCTACACAATGAATATCTTCTAAAATGTAGACCATTAAATAGTTTAATTCAGTCCCAACTACTGGCATTGTTTTAATTAGTTTGTTTTGATGTTTCTGCAGTGTATTGGAGCCACAACACTAGACGAATATAGAAAGCACATTGAAAAAGATCCTGCTTTAGAGAGACGATTCCAGCCAGTTAAAGTACCAGAACCGACTGTTGATGAAACAATACAAATTCTGAAAGGACTTAGAGAACGATATGAAATTCATCACAAGCTCCGCTATACTGATGAGGCTCTTGTAGCTGCTGCACAGCTGTCATACCAGTATATCAGGTTAGTCATAATTCATCCCTCTTCTTCTCTGTTCGTTTAATGTCATTTATGTTATATATGAAATAGTGGAATAGAATAGGAGAAATCTCTCTTGTGTGTCTTTGTATACACATAGGGTAGTTTATTTATAATGTAAGATATGGGCTAAAACCCTAAATACAAGATGGGCTGAGCCCAATTAACATAAACACACAACTTAACATCTAACACTCCCCCTCAAGCTGGAACATATAAATCATATGTTCCAAGCTTGTTACAAAGATAGTCAATTCTAGGTCCTCGCAAGGACTTAGTGAATATGTTTTCCAACTGGTTACTTGAGTTAACGAACTCAGTCTTGATATCTCCGGATATGATTTTTTCTCTAATAAAATGACAATCAACTTCAATGTGCTTGGTTCTCTCATGGAAGACAGGGTTAGAGCTAATATGAAGAGCAACTTGATTATCACATATAAGTGTCATGTGAGTGACATCTCCAAATTTCAATTCACTAAGTAATTGTTTAAGCCACACAAGCTCGTAGGTAGCTGATGCCATAGCTCTATATTCTACTTCTGCACTGGACCTAGCCACAACACTTTGCTTCTTACTTTTTCAAGATATCAGGTTGCTACCAATAGAGACACAATATCCAAAAGTAGACCTCCTATCAGAAGGGGAACCAACCCAATCAACATCTGAATAGCAAACGATTTTTGTATCGTTGTTAGGACCATATAGCAAACCTTTTCCAGGTGATCCTTTAATATACTTCAATATGCGAACAATTGCATCCCAATGGTCTTCGCATGGGGAGTTAAGGAATTGACTCACCAAGCTAACTGCGAAGGAAATGTTAGGACGTGTAACAGTAAGATAGTTTAATTTACCAACTAGTCTTCTATACCGTTCAAGATCTAAGAAAGGCTACCCCTGATTTGGTAGGAGTTTGGTATTAGGATCCATAGGTGTCTCAACAGATTTAGAGTTCATTAACCCTGTTTCCTCCAAGATGTCTAACGCATACTTCCTCTGAGATATGACAATACGAGTATTGGATTGTGCTACTTCAATACCCAAAAAGTACCGGAGTTTGCCAAGATCTTTGGTTTGAAAATAGTGACAAAAGTGTTGTTTCATCTGAGAGATGCCAAGATAGTCGCTTCCTGTGAGAACAATGTCATCAACATACACTATTAAGTAGATACATCCAGAACTTGAGTGGCGATAAAACACTGAATGATCCGCTTCACTGCGAGACATACCAAATTGTTGAACAACATAGCTGAATTTACCAAACCAAGCCCGAGGAGACTTTACCCAAATATTCTGCCATTGGACCAGGACTGCGCGGACCAATAACAGTGAATAGGTCCTGACAAACACCATAAAGACGCTGGGTGTCATTTGTGTATAATAGCTTTGCTTGTGCCCATACTTCTGAACATGTTTCATATGATTGAAACATTTGTTTCAGTAGGAGTGAATGGTGGACTTTATGACGATGCATAATTGGGCATCAATTTTCATCTAGCGGAAAGTGTCATCCGTGGTAGCACTAGTCACATTTTTAGTAAGGTGAACTACATACCCCTGACTCTTCAACCAAAGTTTGATGTTGGACGCCCATGTTGCATAATTTGTGCCATCTAACTTGTCAATGGACAAGTGTACATTCACATAATTGGTGTATATTGGGGAATCAGAAGATGAGGCACCAACAGAAGATGAGGCACCAATAGAGGTGTTTGTAGACGAGGAAGACGCCATGGAGAGGGAGAAACCCTAAAATTTCAACGTGCTCCGACTCACGCAATGACCACAGATCCAGAAAGAGGGCGAGGAGGTGATCATGGCGTTCTGGTCGGCGGCGGAACCCTCTGGCGACGTGCCGGCACGCGCTGCGGGAAGCAGCAGATCTGGCGACTGTTGCGGCGGGGCGTGGGTGGTCCGTTCGCCGCGATTTTTGCACCACGGTGGTCGCCTGGTTGAGATGATTCGGATGGAGTGGTCGCCGGTCGATTCTGGAACTTCGGCGGCGGCGGCGGCGGTGACGACGATGACGGCGGCGGCGGCGGTGGTGATGAGTACCAGAGACCATGGAACAGGCTGGAATAGAACCTAAGCTCTAGATACCATATGAAATAGTGGAATAGAATATGAGTAATCTCCTTTGTGTGTCTTTGCATAGACATATGATAGTTTATTTATAATGTAAGATATGGGCTAAAACCCTAAATACAAGATGGGTTGAGCCCAATTAACATAAACACACAACTTAACATCTAACATTATAGATATTTTAATTCGCTTTTCAACATGGCATGTTTAAATTGGAAATTTTCCCTTGAATTAAGCTGATGCATGTGTTAGTTATGGAATTTTGCAACAATAGCTTCCCTCTTTGAATTGCTTTATATCAGTTACATTTATGTCTGAATGTAGTGATGTGATTGATATCTATGTTAGTTATCATGCCATCCATTCATTTATAATAATGTTGTCCCTGCAGTGATCGGTTTTTGCCTGACAAAGCTATAGATTTGATTGATGAAGCTGGTTCCCGAGTTCGGCTTCAACATGCACAGGTATATATTATTTGTTTACCCTGAACTATCAGTTCTAGCTTCTATTATTGAGCTAATATGGGCTGTAACTCTATGTACATCCAGTTACCTGAAGAAGCAAGAGAACTTGACAAGGAGGTCAGGCAGATTATCAAGGAGAAAGAGGAAGCTGTTCGCAACCAAGACTTTGAAAAGGTAAATATCTCTCAGAGGATTTAACATGACAAGTTTTTTTGGACATTTTCACGAAAATATTCAACTACCTTGGCTGAGAAAAAAAGAATGTTTTTGCTAAAGTAAACGCTAAAAGTGATTAGCATTTTATCAATTCTATAAAATGGCTTTTGATTATAGTAAGCTGGTAGAGTTTAAAGAATGTTGTAGTAGTATAAAGCCCCTTCTTTCACAAGAAAGGAAAGAGCAGCGTAATGGCTGGTTCTTTGTGTCAGCTGTACTATTTTTTTGCTTTTAATTTATTGGTTGATGATGTGAATTTCTGAGCAGGCTGGAGAGCTACGAGATAGAGAAATGGATCTTAAGGCACAGATCTCAACACTTGTAGAGAAAGGCAAGGAGATGAGCAAAGCAGAGACTGAGGCAGGGGAAGGAGGTCCTACTGTGACTGAAGCTGACATACAGCATATTGTCTCATCCTGGACTGGTATTCCGGTTGAGAAAGTCTCGACAGATGAATCTGATCGCCTCCTCAAGATGGAAGAGACTTTACATAAGCGAGTCATTGGTCAAGATGAAGCAGTGAAAGCCATTAGTCGGGCTATTCGTCGAGCTCGGGTTGGACTGAAGAACCCTAACCGTCCAATTGCTAGCTTCATCTTTTCTGGTCCAACTGGTGTGGGGAAGTCTGAATTGGCCAAAGCATTGGCTGCATACTACTTTGGTTCTGAAGAAGCTATGATACGACTTGACATGAGTGAGTTTATGGAAAGACACACAGTTTCCAAACTTATTGGTTCACCTCCTGGATATGTTGGTTACACTGAAGGTGGGCAGTTGACCGAGGCAGTTCGACGTCGTCCTTACACTGTTGTACTATTTGATGAGATTGAGAAAGCCCATCCTGATGTGTTCAACATGATGCTTCAGATCCTGGAAGATGGAAGACTAACCGACAGTAAGGGAAGAACTGTGGATTTCAAGAACACACTTCTTATAATGACATCAAATGTTGGAAGCAGTGTGATTGAGAAAGGAGGCCGCCGAATTGGATTTGATCTGGATTATGATGAGAAGGATAGCAGTTATAATAGAATCAAGAGCTTGGTGACTGAGGAGCTAAAGCAATACTTTAGGCCAGAATTTTTGAATAGATTGGATGAAATGATTGTCTTCAGGCAACTCACAAAACTGGAGGTGAAGGAGATTGCTGACATAATGCTCAATGAGGTGTTTGATAGACTGAAGGTAAAAGATATTGAACTTCAAGTAACAGAAAGATTTAGGGACAGAGTGGTGGAAGAAGGTTATAATCCTAGTTACGGAGCCAGACCTTTAAGAAGAGCTATAATGCGACTTTTGGAAGACAGCATGGCAGAGAAGATGCTTGCTAGAGAGATCAAAGAGGGTGACTCTGTTATAGTGGATGTTGATTCTGATGGTAACGTGATTGTGCTCAATGGTAGCAGTGGGGCCCCCGAGTCCTTACCAGAGGCACTTCCTGTATAATGCGGTTAATTTTCTGATACTATGTATACTTAATTTGTGTAAACCATAGTCATAGTATGTTTTACTTGTCAATGTACCCAAATCTTTTGATTGATACTGGTAGGCCTCATCTTTCTTGCCTATTGCCAAGAAAAACCAAATTCAGAAAAGGGTAGTGGGTTTACCAGGGGTTGGGGAAAAACTGAAAAGCATCTGCGGGAAGGTGAAAATCAAATCAGTGCCGTGTTTGGTATAACTTTACCACCAATGAACTATTCCTTTGGAAAATGGAATATTTTTATGTTTTCACTGGTTTGACCAACGATGTAATATCCAGCATTACTGTATGATCAGTATGGCCTATTCTTTGCTTGAGAATTCAATGCGTGTAATGACAAAATTCTAGCATGATAATGACAGGTTCAAGGTAATTAGATAAAGTTGAATACGTAACTGTCCCCAAGTCATCTATGCACACAAGTTTGCTGTGGATGGAAGTGAAGCAACGTGATTCAAGTGTTGTATCGGCCTGTTTTATAGTGTCTGTTAAGAGATCCGACACATTCATTCTCTTTCGTGCTTAGATATTTAACCTCTTGTGTCTAACCTCTTTCATCAGCGTCTGTTAAAAGATCCGACACATTCATTAGCTTCATCCATGGTTGGATTTATGGTGGTTGAATGTGTAAGCCCTTTCATCTGAGTTGGACGAAATGTGCAGTTCAGGAATCAAATTCATGATTATTTTACGAAAAGCGAACGAGTGGAGACGGTAACTAACGGTCACCAAGAACATGTTCAAAGTTTTAAAGCTGATGTTAAAAAATTTCAAATTTATATCTTCCATTAACCGTACTTTAAATTTAAATTTTGACTTCATAAAATTTTTTAATATATCAAATAATAAAGACAAAGGAACATTTAACTTTTTAGCCTTTATTTATTTATTTATTTATTTATTTTAAATAGATGACACAAACTTCAATTTTGTCTTAATTAATTCTTAAATTTTGATTCTATATACAGATATATACTTTGAATTTTAAATTTGTTTTAATTGATTTTTATTTTTTTTCTGAAAAAATATAATAATATATGAGCAGCAAAATCAAAATTGTTGAATTCAAAACTGTTACAAAAAATTATATATATAAAAAATTAGTTCTAAAAATAATTATAATAAAATTAAAGTTTTAGATGTCTATCTAAAAAAGTAAAGTTTAAGATCAATAGAAAAAGTTTAAATATTTATGTACTTGTGAATATAATAAAAATTTAAGAAAGTTAAAATGTTATTTTTTAGTAATAAGTATTTAAGTTATGATATTGTTCATATAACCTATTTAAGTCATGATATATTTGTTCATCATATCTAATATAATAGTTTAAATAATCCTTTCACTAAACTTTTAATTATAGTAGTATATATAAAATCAATCAGAGCATGAAAACATATTCAAATTTTGAAAATTTGAAATGAAAACATATATACTTATTATTATGATATATAGAACTCTATTTTTCTTTTCTTTTCAAAATTATTTCACCTAAGATATATTGCATATCAGAATAAGAAGATTAGAATTAGAGATGACAAAAAAGATCAAGTTTCGCAGGTCAGTCCATTAATCCAGCCATTAGCATTTTTAATCCAGGAATTGAACCAATTCGGTTTGCCAAGCCCGACAAGTTAATAACTTTGATTTCACCGTTATCTGTGACTTAATTTGGATACTAAATGAGTCCTTTTTGACTTAGAAACTTGCTTGAACTTTTGTTTTTAGTTAAAGTTGTGAATAAAGAGAGTTAAGGTTATACTTTATGAGTTTATCACTAAATTTCCTTGATTTTGTAGGAAATTGGAATGATTTGGAAGACGAGTTAAAGTACCAAGGAGTTGGAACCCAGAAATGACAGAAAAAACACCAGAAGAGAAGGCTTCAGAGCATCGCAGGACGCCTGGTTGCCCTTTCTGGGGCCCTCAGTGCCAAAGTCTTACATTGGCGCCTGACTGCCCCTTTTCTGAGGCCCTCAGCATCAGAGCCTCACATCAACGCCTAGGCGCCCTTCCTGGGGCGTTAAGCGCCAGCTCCCTTGTGCCGCAGACCGCTTAGTTACCCCTTTCAAGGCCCTGAGAGCCACTCCTCTCTCAAGCTCGCCCAATTGCCTTAAGTAGGGGCGTTGAGCGCCAGCGTGTTGGGCTTGAAACTTATTTTCTGATCTATTTAAGGACCTGAACACGTTAAGGCTTTGACCTTTTGGCAATAGACGCAAATTCACACTTTTCGACGTTTTGGAGGCAGAATTGGACGTGGGAGCTCTCCACTTCAGTTTCTAGGATTTTTCTATCTCTTTCATTCCATTGTACACATAGTTTCTCCATGACAATGGAGAACTAAACCTTATTTGTTGTTGGGGAAGATATAATCCTTTAAACTCTCATGTATTTTAATTGGTTCTGATTTATATATGCTTCTTTCATTAATTGTTAGGGATTTTATCCTTTGATCTATGCTTGTTATGTTTAACTCATTCATGACATGATTTTTGGTCTTCTTTGTTATTGACAAATACCTAAAAACCTAGATCTGAAAAATTTCTCCTAAGGGAACTATTGCCTAAACATAGGGATAAAACGATTGGTTGTCTTAAGCTTCTGTTCGTAATGCAAAATTAATTATTAGGGATGCAAGACATTGTGGTCTAGTAATTAAGGATAGGCTTCTTTCGCCGAGACATTAGGTTCTAAGTAATTTAGAAAGAGACATTGGGATTTAATAAAGAAGAATAATTGTTTTATACATGAGAGTGATTAGGTGAAATTTAAAC
The DNA here is from genome assembly GCA_027742785.1 of Vigna reflexopilosa. Lineage (NCBI taxonomy): Eukaryota > Viridiplantae > Streptophyta > Magnoliopsida > Fabales > Fabaceae > Vigna > Vigna reflexopilosa. The sequence goes on from CM050918.1 coordinate 22,635,354, forward strand.
CCCAACAACATATTCATCTCATATTACAAACATCATTCACTCACTTTTGCGTTTCTCTTCAATTGATCAAAATTGCATTCATATTTACTTTTATTGTAATTGCATTAAAAAACCAACAAAATGTCTTTTAAAGTCTTGATTAGTTAAGCAGTTACATGACTGTTTAGTGCTGTGAGTCTCTTGGGAAATGATACTTGGTCTTACCAATTATTATTACTTGATACGATTCGGTACACTTGTGCTGAGGTCTTAACAAGCTTTTGGCGTCACTGCTGGGGACTCGTGGTTTAAACTATACTTTTGTGTGTTCTTAACCGATTAGACTTTACTTTTTATTGTTTTTAATTTTTGGGCTAATTGTGTGCTCTTTAGTGTTTTGTCTCTAGTGTATGCATGGTACAATTCGAATGAGAAGCACAAAATTTTCTTAACCTCTTCTTACAGGTCTGGACGAAAGTAGTAGAAGAAGAAGAATCAGGACGTCCAAAGAACTTTTCCCTTCTCCTAAGACGCTTCAACAGTCTTCACCTCAATGATCTGACCAAGAAACAGAAGATATGGCTGAAGATAATAATGGTAGACGTACCCTAGCAGATTATTCAATAGTCATTGGCCCTTATCATTTTAACAGTATTGCAAGGCCAATGGTTAATGCTGCAAATATGGAGATGCAGCCTGCTCTCATTCAACAAGTGAAGAGCAACCAATTTAATGGATTGTCACATGAAAATCCATATGAGCATCTGACCACGTTCAACGAGATATGCAATACAGTAAAAATCAATGGCGTGCCAGATGAAGCTATCAGACTTAGCTGGTTTTGAACAAATATTTCCCATAGTCAAAGGTAAATAAAGGTAAACAAGAAATTTCTTGTCTTAGGCAGGGCATGGATGAAACATTAGGTCAAGCGTGGGACAGACTTAAAGGCTTATTGTGGAAGATGCTCACACATGGCTTTGATGAACCAACGGTGGTCATTCTTTTCCTTGGAGGACTTAGTTCACAGAAAAAATTGATGCTGGATACCTCAACTGGAGGTAATATCAAATGCAAGACTCCAGAGGAAGCTTATGAATTTGATTGAAAACATGGCTACCAATGATAATGAGATGCATAGTGAAAGAGGAACTCAACTTCAACAGAAAGGAGTTCTACAATTATAATCTCAAGATGCTCTGTTGGTGCAAAATAAGGTTATAACTCAACAAATGGAGGCTTTGAAGAAGAAAATCTCTCAATTGCCAAAGGAGTTGCAAAATGTTTCACAGGTTCAACAACAACTTTGTGAGTTATGTGGTGGAGATCATATCCATGGTCAATGTGCAATACCAGAGAATACCTAAGAAGAAGTCAAATTTATGGGTAATCAAGGTCGTCTAGGTAATTACAACCAAGGATGGAAACCTTACCCAAGCATGGGTCAAGGTCAAGCTGGGCAATTCAATAGACCACCACAGCAACAATGGCAACACCAACACTCTTTATCTAAAAGAACTACAAAGTTAGAGGAGACACTCCAAAAATTTATGCAAGTGTTAATCTCCAATCATAAAAGCACTGAAGCTGCCATAAGGAATTTGGAGATACAGGTTGGCCAACTGGCTAAAAAGTTGGAAGATAAATATGAAAAGTAGTTTGGGGCTAATACTGAAGTTAACCCTAAAGAGGAGTGTAATGCTATTATGAGTATAAGTGATGAGATGTTAGATGAGAAAAAAAATTGAGAGACAAGAAAAAGTTGAGTTGAGAGAAAAAGAAGAAGAAATTGAAGAGAGAAAAGATGAGCTGAGAGAAGATAGAGAGAGAAAAGATGAGAAGGAAAGAAAAAAAGAAGAAGAGGGCGAGAGAAAAGAAAGAAAAGTTGTGAAATCTCTTCCTTATCCTAAGGTATATTCTAGAAAGGAAAAAGAGAAACAATTAGGGTGTTTTAAGGAGATCTTCAAGAAATTGGAGATTACTATTCTATTGACTGAAGCATTACAACAAATTCATGTGTATGCAAAATATTTGAAGTAGTTCCTCAAAAAGATGAAATATTTAGATGAGGAACAATTGAGATACAGGGTAATTGTTGTGTTATTCTACAGAAGACGCTTCCTCCCAAAGTCAAAGATCCGAGAAGTTTTACTATTCCTTGCACTATTGGGAATTATGATATAGGGAAAGCTCTAATTGATTGTGAGGTGTGTAGAGAGCTTTAATTGTTTTAATTGTGAGTTGTTGGAGTGTGAGTTGGGAGAGAAGTGCAAAGAGTTGAAAAATTAAGGGTTGACGCTAAGGGCCCCTGCGTAGGGACGCCCAAGGCAATCAAAAAGAGGGGAGATAGTACTACCGTGTCGCGCTTAGTGCCCATGATAACGGTTGAATTTATCATTATTTGATACTTAATTTTGATACTAAAAGCACCCTTTTTGACTTAGAAACCAGCTTGAAATCATAGTTTTTTGTTATTTGTGTGAATAAGAGAGTTAAAGGTGAATTTAATGGTTTTATGCTAAATTTCCTTGTTTTTAACAGGAATTGAGATGATTTGGAAGAAGAGTTGAAGTAGTAAGGATTGGAACTCAGGAAGAGCTGGAAAAGCATCAGAAAAGAGTCTTGCAGCAGTGCTGAGCGCCACTTAAGGGGCCCTCAGCGCCAAAATACGTTGTCTCATGCTTGGCTGCCCTTTTTCTCAAGCCCTCAGTGCAGGAAGTTTCTGGCTCGCGCCTGGGCGCCCTTTTTGGGGACGCTGAGCGCCACTTTCCTAAGTTGCATCATGCCTGCTTGCCTTATAAGTTGACCCTAAGCGTCATTTGGTTCTGGACGACGCTTGGGCGCCCTAAGTGGGGCGCTGAGCATTGGTGATATGGGATTGGGCTGTGTTTCTGTTATTATTTCGAACTATTTAAGGATTTGGACGACCTAGAGAATGTATCTTTTGACAGAAGAGACGCAAAAACACACTCTTTCACCCCTTGGAGGCGGAAGCTTCTATCTTCAACTTTTAGGGTTTTGTCTTTCATTCTTTTCCACTATTCATCTAGTTTCACCTTTATTATGGTGAACTAAACTTCAATTGTTGTTGGGGAATAGATGTAATCCTTTGAAACTCTCATGTATTTGAATTGATTTATATTGCAAATGCTTCTTTCATTAATTGTTAGGGTTTTTCCTCTATACTCTATGCTTACTTTGTTTAACTCATTCATAGCATGATAATTTATTTCGTTGATATGGACACATACTGGGAAATCAAGATCTGGGGAATCTCTCCCAAAAGCAGCATTGCCTAGACATAGGGATATGAGTTTTGGTTGCCTTAAGCTTCTGTGGGTATGTAATGCAGAATTGATTGCTAGGGAGACAAGACATTGTAAACTAGTAATTAAGGATAGACTTTCTTCACTGAGACATCGGGTTTAAGGTAAATTAGAATGTGGCATTGACATTAATGAAGAAGAATTCGTTTATACATGAGAGTGGATAGGAGAAATCGAAAACCCCAACAACATATTCATTCCATATTTTATAAATCATTCACCTGTGCATTTTTCTTATCAATTGATCAAACTTGCATTCATGTTTACTTTTTGCATTCTAAACCAAATGATTTTGTTTTCAAGTCTTATTTAATCAAGAAATCACATAACTGTTTAAGCCGTGAGTCTTTAGAGAAACGATACTTGGGCTTACTGTTAAGACTCCGACAAATGTACCAAATCATATCAAGTAATAATAAGTGGTAAGACCAAGTATCGTTTTCCCTAGAGACTCACTGGCCTAGACTTTCTTGTGATTTTTTGATTATTTAAGACTTGACAAAATAAAATTTAGGTTTTTAAATGCAAAACAGAAAATAAACATGGATGCAAAGGTTGATCAATTGACCTAGAAAAATACGCAGTTGAATGATATGGATGAATTGTGTTGTTGGGGTTTCCGACTTATCCTAATCCACTCTCATATATTTATGAATTCTACTTTTTCATTAATGTCAATGCCACTTTCTAATTTACCCTAATCCCAATGTCTTGGTGAAGAGAGCCTACTCCTAATTACTAGTTTACAATGTCTTGTCTCCCTAGCAATTGTTCATGCATTACATTCGCACAGAAGCTTAAGGCAATCGGTCCTCCTATCCCTATGTCTAGGTAATATTGCTCCCGAGAGAATTCCCCCATGTCTAGATCTACCCATATGTGTCCATATAGATAAAATCAGAGATCACGCTATTGAATGAATTAAAAAAATCATGAATAGAGAATAAAGGAAAAACTCTAATAGTTAATGAAATAAAGCATATGAATAAAGCATCAATTCAATATATGAGAGTTTCAAAGGATTACATCGTTTCCCAACAACGATGGAGGTTTAGTTCACCATAGACATGGTGAAACAAGATGAAATTAATGAAAGGAATGAAAGATAAAATCTTAGAACTTGTAGATTGAAGTTTTCGCATCCAAAATCCGCCTCCAAGGGGTGAAGAAAGTGTTTCTGCGCCTCTTTTTGTTAAAAGATACAAACCCTAAGATGTTCAGGTCTTTAAATAGGGCAGAAAAATAACAGAAAATGGGTCCAGGCCCAAAACAGATCATAAAATAGCAAAAAACAGGCGCATAACACACGTCGCCGGTGCTCAGCGTTTGGGGTTGTGATAACGGTTCAAAAATCGTTATTTTTATACTTAATTTTGATATCAAATGCACCCATTTTGACTTAGAAACTTGCTTAGACTGATGATTTTGCTTTAGTTTTGTGAATAAGAGAGTTGAGGATATACTTGATGATTTTATTACTAAATTCCCTTGATTTTATAGGTTTTTGGAATGATTTGAAAGAAGGGTTGAAGTATTAAGGAGTTGCAGTGCAGAAAAGTCAACCAAAAACCAGAAAAGTCAATCAGAATGCAAAAAGTCAACCAATCAACCAGAAAAGTCAACTAGTCAACAAGAAAAGTCAACCAGAATGCTGAGAAAGTCAACTAGAGCGAGTTTTGGGCTAGTTTCTGCGATTTTTATGATCTGTTTTGGGCCTAGACCCGTTTTCTGTTATTTTTATGTCATATTTAAAGACCTGGACACCTTAGGGAATGTATCTTTTGATGGCTTAAGCACAGAAACACGTTTTTCACCCCTTTTGGGGCAAATTTGGGGATTTGACAACTCTCCTTGTCTCTTTCTAGGGTTTCTATCTCTTCCATTCCATTGTACACCTAGTTCTTTCATGATGATGGAGAACTAATCTTATTTGTTGCTGGGGAATGATGTAACCTCAAAACTCTCTTGTATTTGAATTGATTCTTATTATTGATATATGCTTCTTTCATTAATTGTTAGGGTTTTTCCTCTATACTCTATGCATGCTTTGTTTAACTCATTCAATAGCGTGATCTTTGATTTTACTGATATGGACACCTACGGGGAAATCAAGAACTGGGGAAATTCTCCCAGAGGTAGTATTGCCTAGACATAGGAATATGAGGGTTGGTTGCATATACACTCATCTGCTTCAGAATTAATTATTAGGGATGCTAGGAATTGTATGAACTCGTAATTAAGGTTAGGCTTATTTACCGAAACATCGGGTTTAAGTGTTTTAGAGAGTGGCATTAACATTAATGAAGAAGATGAATTCGTTTATGCATGAGAGTGATTAGGTGAAATCTAAACCTTAACAACATATTCATCTCATATTTTCAACATCATCCATTCACTTTTGTGTTTAGCCTCAATCGATCAAATTGCATGCATATTTACTTTTATTTTATTGCATTCAAAAACCCCAAAATATTGTTCTTATAGTCTTGATTGGTTAAGTAAAAGCACAACTATTTAGTGCTGTGAGTCTCTTAGGAAAACGATACTTGGTCTTACCATTTTATATTACTTGATACGATTCGGTACACCTGCCGGACCGTTAACACTTTCACTCTACTATCACAATGTCACATAAATCAACTTTGCCATTCATTTAAACACATCAAAACACATTCACAAGCAAGTTATCATCACAAGGACTTTCCATGGCTTGTAAAATGGCTAGGCTAAGAAGAACATTGGTTTTTCTGGATCACAAAATCCTTAAGTTAAGAGAGTCATTCAAAAATTTCTCATTCAAGCACAATCTTTCTTTAAAGAAACTAATCACATTTTTCCCAACTTTCCCCTTTTTGGCATTGGGCTTTTCTTTCCTTTCATTCTATTTTCTTTTCTTCTTCTTTTTCATACTTGCTCAACACTTAGCTCAATGCATATTCCACTGGTGCAAAAACGGGCTATAACATCACACGGTCAACGTCTAACCGCCCAATTCGCAACGTTAAAAATAACCGGTGGCATTACTATAAATAAATTCAATCGCTCTACATCCTCTATTGAAACCGTTTGCCGACTAATATTTATTAACGACAAACAAAGATCATATAGACGTAATCTAAAATTTGCTAACGTCAAACAAGGGCCAGAACGATGTAAAACAATGACCTTAGAAACACTTAACATCATTTTGAGAAACAACTGACGTTCAATTTAAAATAAAAAAAATAACGAAATAGTGGTTTGCTTCCAGCAGTATCACTCTACCCACATTTGACGTCCACCATGCTAAATATTCGACGTTTTATATGATAGAGAGTGAATCCATTTTTTATTCTTTATTTCTTTTCTCTTTTAAACCAGACAGAACGTCGTCCACTTTATGGTTTCGACGTTTATACCAATGTAGAACGTCGAACAATTTGGAGTCTGACATGATGGTCCTTGGTGTACGAAACCTAGGTAATCACATAAATTCAGTTAAGGAATCAATTGACGTTTAATACAAAATAAATAAATACAAAATTCTATTTTAAATAATATGACGTCACAATAACAAAAGATGAACGTTGTATATTACAGCTAGTAGTTATTCTTTTATTTTTCTTTTAAATCAACCAATAAAATGTCAATTTAAACTGGCTTTGACGTCAACAGTAATTATTTTAAGTAGTCATCCATTCATAAAATTTTTCCTATGAACTCCATCTTTTAATTTTTTTCTTTGTGTTTTCTGTTATCTCCTGCAGCGAGTAGTTATTCTTTTATTTTTCTTTTAAATCAACACATATAACTTCATTTTATACTGGCTATGACGTTTTATTATTTAGTTCCGTTTTTATTATTTTTTCTTTTTCTTTCAAAACAACTATATAACGTCGAATTCTTCTATGCATTCAATGTCTATTGAGTTGTGTTTTAGTGTAGTTTTGCGCGTGTTTTTCAGTAGCCTGGTACCACCTTCTTCCTTTGCTAGTTTCTTCATAGGAAAAGCTTGCGTCTTTTGCATATCTAATGGCATTTCAACCAAAAACTGAACTTGGGTCGTTGCCTAAACGTCATGCAAACTGCCAATGAAAAAGAATACGATGACATGAGAAATAGGCAAGGACCCAGGTTCGGTTTTGGTTGAAATACCATAAGAGACCAAAAGACACAAGCTTTTCTTACTAGGAAACTACTAAAGGGAGAAGGTAGTAATACACTACCAAAAGACACGAGCAAAACCGCACCAAAACACAACAAAAACTCATTTTAATCGGTTCAAATGGAAGATAATCCATCAAAGACTAATTTAATCGGAGTAAAAGTAAGTTTAAACGATTCAAAAGAGATAAAACATACATTGAAATGCAATGGCGCGTAGAAAAAAGGAGAGGAGGAAGACAATGAAGTGAGCGTAGAGTTGTATGAGTTAAGCATTATATTTATAGAGTCAATATTAATGCTCACACACTGTGGTAACAGCACAAAATTAATGCTCACAACCACTTCAATGCCTTTCATGTCGAAGCCCCCTAGAATAGACATTCTATGGGAATTTAAAAAGTAAAAAGAAAAAAAAAGAGCGACCAATACATCAGATGCTCAAGAAATTTGACGTTTATTGTGGGATTATAAGAAAAAAAAATTAAACCAAAAAGTCACTTTGGAAGTCTGGAGAAATTAACGTCTGCCTCTTCGTTTCTAGCAGCAAACTGCATTTTCCCATATATCATTTAAGTAGATTGCCTTTTATTATTGAAGCCCATATCAGGCCCATATCATGCCTTTCCCAATAGTAATAATTTAAGTAGATATCCATTTATCAAATTTCTTGTAACAACTCCAAGGTTTCTTTGTGTTAACTTTTTCTCTTTGTGTTACTAGTATCTCCTTCTAGGTCACAAAAAGGAGTCACTTCTTTGTGGTTTGATTATGTCATGATGAAAAGCTTGAAGGAATGTTAGTAACACAAAGAAAAAGGTTGATACATTTGGATTTCGGACCCTTTCAAAACGCTACATCTTCCATTCATAAAATTTCTCCTATGAACTCCATCTGTTAATTTTTTTTCTTATGTTTTCTGTTATCTCCTTCAAGGACATAAAAAAGCTTGAAGGAGTACAAAAAACAAAAGAAAAAGGTTGATAAATTTTGGATTTCGAATATTTCGAATTATGGATGAATGGAGTTGTTGGGGTTTAATATTTCATCTTATCCACCCTCATATATCTACTCTCCTTGTTTACTTTGCTTATTTATCATATTGCCATGCAAACTTTCTTGGTCTACCCTTAACCCAATCCCTTGGTAAAAAGAGCCTATTACTAATTACCGGCTTGCTATCCCTAGCCTCCCCTAGTAATTAATAATGCATTATAAACGGAGGCAAAATACAATTGATCGTCCTACCCCTATCCCTAGGCGGTATTAGCATAATCAAGGAATTCTCCCAGTTCATGACATTACTATACGTCCCCGTATCAATAAAGACAAACAACATCTACAGAATGAGTTAAACGGTAAAAGCATTAAATACAGGTAAAGAACCCAACAATTGATAAATCAAGCATATGCAAGCATATAAAGTAAATAAGAATTTGAATATATGAGAGTTTCAAAAGATTACATTGTTCCCCAACAACAAAGGGTTTAGTTCACCATAATCATGGTGAAACTAGATGAAATATAATGGAAGAATGGAAAAGCAAACCCTAGGTTTCATAAAGTGAAGCCTAAGCATCCAAGAAATCTCCTCCAAGGTGTGTAGAGCTGCTGTGGACGTTTCTCTCTGCCAAAAGAATGAGTTTTGAATCGCACTGGGGCTATATATAGGCCCAGAAGATAACAGAATCGAGGCCAAATAAAAACGGTAAAAATAAACAACCGCCCAACGGCTAAATAAACCGCCCAGCGGTTTACCCCTTAATCGCGCCACTGCCCAGCGGTACAACTGACCGCTGGGCGGTTTACCTCTAATCGCCCTGGACGCTCAGCGGTCCATTCTGGCGCTCAGCGGTTTGCCAACTCTTCTTTTCATCCTTTTTCTTCATCTTTCACGAGTCCAAATCCACCTTGCTTTACTTCCATCTTCAATTTATCTCAAAACCCTGCAAAAAAATGTAAAAACAAGCATAATATCTCTAAAACCAACTTGGACTCTCACATGACTCAACTAAGTGTTTTACTTGATTTTAAGCTCATTCTAAGTCATAAAGGGTGTGCTTTAGTATCAAAATTAAGTATGAAATTAACAGTTTTTCAACCGTTATCAGTAACGTCGACTATAAACAAGTTTGACGTCAACCTTACATCATTCACCATATAACTAACGTCAAATATTCCTTAAATATAAATATTTATTCAAAAATTGACGTCAAATTTGCACTTCGACGTGAATATTACGTCAACAATCTTCTACGCCGCCGTCAACATTATGACGAAAAATCTTTCTCTAAAAATAAATATTTATTCAAATATTGGACGTCAAACTCTATTCTATATGACGTACCTTAACGTCAAACTCTATTCTATGTCTCATCGTCAACCCCTGCTATAACAGCATCCATCAGTAGATACTGTCATCTGAATCTTCATCATCATAGCATCCATCAGTAGATGCTTTAACCTAGTAGCATTCATCAATAAATGCTATCAGTAACATCGATCAATAGATGTCTAATCACATAGCATCCATCAGTAGATGCTAATTTGTCTTATCTTCATCGGCATCCATCAATAGACACTAATCTTTCTCATCTTCCTCGGCATCCATCAGTAGATGCCTACTCGCATAACATAGCATCCATCAATAGATGTTTAATACCCTAACATCCATCAGTAGATGCTATCATTCATCATCCTCATCATAGCAGCATCCATCAATAGATGCTGTCATCTGAGTCCTCCTAACATCCCTCAGTGGATGCTATACAATATCCATCAGTAAATGCTGTCATTACTGCAAAACAAGATCAAATCCAAACCACACAAATAATCTATTAAAAAGAAAAATTTAGAAACAAGGTTTCCTCCCAGCAAGCGCTTCTTTAAGGTCACTAGCTTGACCCAATTAACCCTAATCCGGATTTCTGATGTTGGTGGTCCTCCTTCCTTAATGACACCAACAAAGTCTCAACAATTTTCTTGTCACCAACTTCACTCTTCTAGAATTAAAAGCCTCAATCTCAAGAACTCAGTTTGCTTTGATAGTCTTGGCAACCCATAACCTAATCTTGAATTTCACTGGTGTGCCAGGTTCGGGTTCGTCCCTTTTCACATCAGGGTGTTGGTGAACCAATTTTACTTTCTTCTCTGCCCTCTTCATTAATTGTCTTCTTTCTTGTGATTTGTTGATTATTTAAGACTTGACAAAACGAAATTTAGGTTTTTAAAATGTAAAACAGAAAATAAACATGCATGCAAAGGTTGATCAATTGACCTAGAAAAAGACGCAGTTGAATGATATGGATGAATTGTGTTGTTTGGGTTTCCGACTTATCCTAATCCACTCTCATATATTTATGAATTCTACCTTTTCATTAATGTCAATGCCACTTTCTAATTTACCCTAATCCCAATGTCTTGGTGAAGAGAGCCTACTCCTAATTACTAGTTTTCAATGTCTTCTCTCCCTAGCAATTGTTCATGCATTACATTCGCACATAAGCTTAAGGCAATCGGTCCTCCTATCCCTATGTCTAGGTAATATTGCTCCCGATAGAATTCCCCCATGTCTAGATCTACCCATATGTGTCCATATAGATAAAATCAAAGATCACGCTATTGAATGAATTAAAGAAAGCATGCATAGAAAATAGAGAAAAGATCTAACAAATAATGAAATAAAGAATATGAATAAAGCATCAATTCAATATATGAGAGTTTCAAAGGATTACATCGTTTCTCCAAAAATGGAGGTTTAGTTCACCACAAACATGGTGAAAGTAGATGAAATTAATGAAAGGAATGAAAGATAAAACCCTAGAACTTGTAGATTGGAGCTTCCGCATCCAAAATCCACCTCCAATGGGTGAAGAGAGTGTTTCTGCGCCTCTTTCTGTCAAAATATACAAACCCTAAGACGTTCAGGTCTTTAAATAGGGCAGAAAAATAACAGAAAACGGGTCCAGGCCCTAAACAAATCATAAAAATAGCAGAAAACTAGCCTAGAACACGCGTTTCCGGTGCTCAGCGGTAGGTACGACACTCAACTAGTGCTCAGCGGTGGCGCTTAGGCACAAAACAGTGAAAACTGGCGGAAACCGTGGCGCTCAGCGCAACTTTTCTGCACTCTGGTTGACTGGTTGACTTTTTTGGTTGACTTTTCTGTACTGCGCCGTTGTCGAGGACTCGTGGTTTAACTATTCTATTTGTGTGATTATTTATTAGCTTTGAATTGATTTTTTTTGTTTTTGTTTTTGTTTTTGTGCTAACAATTGATTTCTACGGTTTTGTTTTCTTGTGTATGCAACGTACAGTTCGCACTAGAAGCAAGAAAAACTCTGAACCTCTTTTTGAAGGACTAGACAAGAGTAGATGAAGGAGGAGAATCCGAACGTCTAGAGAAATATTCCCTCCTCCAAAGATACTTTTACAACCTTCACCTCAAGGATCTGACCATAGCACTGTAAATATGACTGAGGAGAACAATGGTAGATGAACTCTGGCGGATTATACAACAGTTGTTGGCCCTCATCATTTTAATAACATTGTAAGGCCGAGGGTCAATGCTATAAACATGGAAGTAAAGTCGATGTTGATACAATTGGTGAAGAGTAACCAATTCTATGGACTGTCTCCTCAAAGTCGATATGAGCATCTGACTACTTTCAATGAGATTTGCAACACTGTGAAGATCAATGGTTTGCTAGATGATGCTATAAAGCTTATGTTGTTTACTTTTTCATTGGGAGGCAATGCTAAGTTATGGTTAAATTCTTTCCCGGAAGATAGCTTTTCTGAATGGGGAGCTGTGGTTACAAAGTTTATGAACAAATACTTCCCATAGTAAAAAATTAACAAAGGTAAACATGAAATTTCTTCTTTCAGGTAGGGCATGGAAGAAACATTAGGTCAAGCGTGGGATATATACAAGAGCTTGCTGAGAAAGACGCCTACACATGGCTTTGACGAAACAACGATAGTCATTCTTTTCCTTGGAGGTCTTGGCTCACAAACTAAATTGATGCAAGATGCCTCAACTTGAGGTAATATCAAGTGCAAGACTCCAGAGGAAGCCTGTGAATTGATTGACAACATGGCTACCAATGAAAATGAGATGCAAAGTGAAAGAGGAGCTCCACCTCAACAGAAGGGATTTCTAAAATTAGAATCTCATGATGCTTTGCTTGCACAAAATCAAATTATCACTCAACACATGGAGAATTTGACGAATATACTTTCTCAATTGCCACAAGAGATACAAAATATTTCGCAAGTTTAGTAGCAGCAACAACAATGGCAGCAACAACGCTCTTCAATTGAGAAGACCACAAAGCTTGTGGAAACTTTCCAGCAATTTATGAAAATGAGCATCTCTTATTATAAAAATATGGAGGCTGCGTTTAAACGTATGGAGATGCAAGTTGGGCAATTGTTTAAAAAGATGGAGGTTTTTGATAAAAGTGCTAAAGGTAATAAGAGGGAAGAGTGTAAGACCATTGTGACTAGAAGTGGTAAGGTGTTAGATGAGAGAAAAGTAGAGAGAAAAGAGAAAGAGAAATTGAGTGAAAAAAGAAGAAGTTAAGCGGAAGAAGAGAGAGAAAAAAAGAAAGAAGAGAATTGAGGGAGAAAAAAAGAAAGAAGAAGAGGAAAAGAGAAAAAAAGAGAAATTTTTTGAAAAATCCCTTCCTTATCCAAAGATTTATTCAAGGAAGGAAAAAGAAAAACAATTTGAGCGCTTTATGGAAATCTTTAAGGAGTTAGAGATCAACATACCTTTCTTTGAAGCACTGCAACAAATTCCTTCATATGCAAAGTTTTTGGAGGAGCTTCTCACGAAGAAAAGAAAATACATTGAAAAGGAGACTATTGAAGTGTAAGGGAACTACAATGGAATCATACAAAAATTATTACCTCCTAAGTTTAAAGATCCAAGAAGCTTCACCATTCCTTGTACAATAGGAGAGCTAACAGTTGGAAGAGCATTAATTGATTTGCGAGATAGCACTAATTTAATATCACTCTCTATGTTTAAGAAGACTGAGGGTTTGGAACTCAAGCCTACTAGAATGACACTCCAATTGGCGGACAGGTCACTGAAGTAGCTGTATGGGGTGGTTGAAGATGTGGTTGTGAAAGTGGACAAATTTTAATTTCTAGTGGATTTTGTTATAATGGAGATGGAGGAGAATGGAGAGGTGCCTCTTATCCTTGGGAGACCGTTCATGAAGACGTCAAGAGTCTTAATTGATGTGGAGAATGGCAAGCTTAAAGTAAGAGTGCAAGATGAAGAATTGCATTTTGACGTGTTTAAAGCCATGTCACATCCTAAGGATGATAAAACATGTTTCCAGTTTGATACGCTTGATGAAGTTTGTATCCTGCAAGAGAAAATGGTACGTTGTTCTTCCCATTTAGAGAAGACGCTCATTGATGCATGTGAATATTTGAATGAAGAGGAAGAAGAACTAATTGATGAATGTTTAACTGACTTGGAGGTGTTAAAAGAACTTCCATTGCATGAGGCGAATTTTGAGAAAATTAATACTAAGGAAGAGGTCAAGGAAAAGAAACTGGATTTGAAAGTGTTACCACCACATTTAAAGTATGTTTTCTTATAAGAAGGTGGAAAGAAACCGGTCATCATTAGTAACTCTTTATCGTCCATAGAAGAAGAAATGTTGGTAGAAGTATTGAAAGCCAACAAAGGAGCTATTGGATGGTCAATCTCAGATCTTAAAGGTATAAGCCCAACTTATGCATGAATAAAATATTTATGGAGGATGATTATAGACCAGTTGCTCAACCATAAAGAAGACTAAATCCTGTGATGAAGGAGGAGGTTAGAAAAGAAGTTCTGAAGCTTTTGGAGGCTGGCATTATTTATCCTATCTCTGACAGTGCATGGGTAAGTCCAGTACAGGTGGTACCAAAGAAAGGTGGAATGACAATAATCTATAATGAGAAAAATGAGCTCATTCCTACTAGGACAATTTTCTGGGTGACAGATGTGCATTGATTATAGAAAGCTAAATAAGGCCACACGGAAGGATCATTTTCCCTTTCCTTTTATGGATCAGATGCTGGAAAGATTGACAGGTCAGGCTTTTTATTGTTTTTTGGATGGATATTCCGGGTACAACCAAATTGTAATAGATCCAAAGGACCAGGAGAAGACGACATTTACATGTCCATTTGGAAAATTTGCCTACAGAATAATGCCATTCGGATTATGTAATGCTCCAGTTACATTCCAGAGGTGTATGCAGGCAATCTTCACAGATCTCATAGAAAAATGCATTGAAGTCTTCATGGATGATTTTTAAGTGTTCAGTGATTCTTTTCATATATGTTTGGCTAACTTGGATATTGTGCTTAAGAGATGGTCCAAACAAACCTTGTGCTTAATTGGGAAAAATTCCATTTTATGGTAACTGAAGGAATTGTTTTCGGTCATAAAATTTCTTCTAGGGGAATTGAGGTTGACAAAGCCAAAGTGGAGGTCATTGAGAAACTTCCACCACCGACGAATGTTAAAGGAATTAGAAGTTTTTTGGGCCATGCTGGGTTTTATCGAAGATTCATTAAAGACTTCTCGAAGCTTGCCAAACCTTTAAGCAATCTTCTGGTTAAAGATGTGCTTTTTGCGATGAGTAACGAATGTTCAAAGGCTTTTGACATCTTGAAGAGTAAATTGGTTTCGACTCCAATGATTGAAGCTCCAGATTGGAATCAAAACTTTGAACTAATGTGTGATGCTAGTGATTATTGATAACGGTTAAAAAACCATTATTTTCATACTTGATTTTGATATAAAACACACCCTTTATGCATTTTGTCATAGTTAGGATATAAGAGAGTCGACGGTGGTTTTGTGGGTATTATGCTTGGTTTTCCTTATTTTGACAGGACTTCACGAGAATTGAATGAAGGATATTAAAGTAGGAAGGAGTTGGACTCAAGAAAGGATGAAAAAAGGTGAAAATGAAGAATTGCAGCCACCGCTCAGCGCCAGTTTAGCGTTAAGCGCCAGCTATGCTGAATAAAGACTCTGTCAAATGCTTAAGGGCTGACGCTGAGGGCGTGAACGCTTAGCATCCCACTTGAGTGCCGCACCTACCGCTAAGCGGTGGAACCAACGCTTAGCGCTGTACTTAGGCTTGGGCCTGTTTTCTGTAATTTTTCACATTTTATAAATAGATCAGTACAACCCTTAGAGGGTATCTTTTGGCAGAAGAAGACGCAAAAACACCCGTTCTCACCTCTTGGAGGCGGATTTTGGATGCGAAAGTTCCAACCTACAATTCTAGGGTTTATCTTTTCATTATCCTCATTCTTCTCATCTAGTTTCACCATGGCAATGGTAAACTAAACCTTATTGTTGTTGGGGAAAACGATGTAATCCTTTGAAACTCTCATATGTCGAATTGTTCTTCATTCATATGCTTGATTTTATTATTTTTTAGAGTATTTCCTCCGTTATAATTCATGCTTAGAGATAAGACATTATTCAATTGCATGCTCTTTGATTATCTGTATGGACACGAATGGGTATATCTAGATCTGGGAAATCTCTTGGGAGCAATATTAGCTAGACATAGGGATAAGAGGCCCAATTGCTTTAAGCTTCTGTGCAAGTTAATATAATGCATGAATAATTACTAGGGAGACTAGACATAGTAAACTAGTAATTATGAGTAGGCTCTCTTCGCCGAGACATCGGGTTTAGGGTGAACTAGAAAGTTGCATTAAAAGTAATGACAGAGTAGAATTCTTAAAGATATATGAGAGTGGATTAGGAGGATTCGTAAACCCCAACAACATCATTCATCCATATTACATTCAACTGCCAATTGATCAAGTCTAGCTAACCTAATTTTCGTTTCATCAATTTGCATATAAAAACCTTAATTTTCGTTTCATCAAGTCTTAAGAAATCAAATCACATGAAAGTTTAGGCCTTAGAGTCCTTTGGGAGACGATACTTGGTCTTACCGTTTTATTACTACTTGATACGATCTAATACACTTGTTAGAGCCTTAACAAGTTTTTGGCGCCGTTGCCGGGGACTCATTAGTTTAACTATTCTAGTAGTGTGATTATTGATTAACTCTGACCTTATTTCTTTTATGTTTGTTTTTATTTTTGTTCTAATAAATGTTTTCTAGGGTTTTTTCCTAATATTTGGAGGATGCAATTCGAACAAGAAGTTGACTATATGGGCACTCAGTTCTATCAAGATGATCTCAACCACTGGGGGAAACCTCACTCAAGCATAAACCTAAGTCAATATGGGCAAGCTGTCGTACAAATTAAGAGATCATTACAACAACTATGGCAACAACAATCTTCTTTATCAAAAGAACAATTGGAGGACCATCAACAACTATGGCAACTGGTATCTTCTTTGACTGAGAAAATCAATAGGTTGGAGGAGATGTTGGAACAAATGATGCAAATTTTCATCTTCGATCAAAAAAAGAGGGAAGCAACATTCAAAAGGATGGAGATGCAAATTAGTTATTTAATTGAGAAATTGGATTCTAGGGTTAATACTGAAGTTAACCCTAGAGAGGAATGTCAAGTCACTATCACTAAAAGTGATAAGGTTGTTGATGAGAAAAAATAAAGATAGAGAGAGATGTAGAGGAAGAAGAAACAGAAAGGTTCAGTGAGGAAGAGAAAGATGATGAGAAGGAAAAAGAAGTGGTTGAGAGAAAAGGAGAAAAGAAAATATGTGTGAAAATAAAGAAGGAAGTAAGAGGAAAGAAAAAGAGAAAATTGAGAGAAAAGAGGTGTGAGAAAAAGAGGAAGAAAGGAAAGAAGAAAAGATCATATGAAAAACCCATTCCTCATCAAAAGAAGTATCATAGGAAAGAAAGGAAAGGTAAGTGCTTTATGGAGATCTTCAAGAAATTGGAGATTAAAGTTCCTATGATGGAGAGATGGAAACAGGTGCTTGGTGTTATCAACTTTCTGAAGAAATTCAGTAGAAAGAAGAAAAAGAAAAGAATATTAAGCAAGGGAAATATCAACACCTACTGATGGGTGTTTGAGCATGTACTGAGGGATGCTAGATGATTATGTATTCACTGAAGGATACAGGAAGGTACACTTACTGATGGGTGTTGGTAAGATTTGCACTTACTAATAAGTGCTAGAAAGGTTTGGGTCAGGCTCGTGACGTTAAACAAGCGCTACCTGGGAGGAAACCCAGTTGATTGTTTATCTTTATTTTAAACTTTGTTCTAGTTGCATTTTAGGACTTGATTGTTGCATATGTGAGGGGAATTGCATAAAAATTAAAAAATTGAGAGTTGAAATCGAGTGATACAAGTCGGATAACGCTCAGGCGAGCCAAAAAAAAGGGGGAAATTTCAAAATCGCGCCCACCGCTCAGCGGTAACCCAGCGTTGAGCGGTGGCGTCGCAGAGGGGTTTTGGGCTTTTTAATACAGC
This sequence comes from Vigna reflexopilosa, assembly GCA_027742785.1. Lineage (NCBI taxonomy): Eukaryota > Viridiplantae > Streptophyta > Magnoliopsida > Fabales > Fabaceae > Vigna > Vigna reflexopilosa. Next base: position 22,653,259 of record CM050918.1, read on the forward strand.
TCAGCGTTGGAGGCCCATCTACACATTTTAAATACCGCTTAGGGTTCACCATGCGCCACCTTTCGAATTTCACTCTTCCATTACACACTCAAGAGCTTTCCAAAGGTTTCTCTTCATTTTTCCCATAACCCATTCTCTAAAAAACCCTTTTTTCATCATCTTTGCACCATATCATTATCAAAGTTTGGTGTTTTTGTGAGAACACTGCATTTGGGGAACATTCCTCATCATCTAAGGAGCATTTTGCAAGCATTCAAAGTCTCTCCACCCAAGTAAGTCATATATTTTTCATTTTAGGGTTTCTAAAGCATGAATTTGATGAAAATATGTGTAAGAGCATGAAAATTTAGCTCTTTTGATTTTTATGCATGATTTGATGAAATAGAAACGATTTGCACCAATTAAAATGTTTGATTTTGGACTGGAACAGTGAAATATGCATTTGGGTGGAGATTAGAAGTGTTTAGGAAGGGTTTTGCAAAACTGTCGCCGCCATCGCTGAGCGGTGAGCTGCCGCTGAGCGGAGGCCTGACAGATTACTTGTTTTGTTGAATTGTGTGCTTTGTAGGTGACACTGAGGGCATAACGGTTATGCCCTCAACGCTGCACAATGATGAAATTGGACTGGTTTTATGGTTTGCTAACCCTTAATGGTGTACTCTTTGGTCTTTTGAATTATATTTGATGTAGGAATGGCATCATCATCTGGGAAGAGGGTCAAGACCATGGGAAACAAGAGGAAGGAACCTGAGAGGTTCTACTCTTACAGATTCATCACTAGGAGGCATGGGCAACATTATTCAACTATCCAACAGAGACGCCTGCTAATGTAGAGGAAAGCAGTATGGATCCCAAACTTTGCTCTGTAGTTTGGTGAGGAGTTAGAAAGTAGAAATTGGGAGAGATTGACCACATACCTTGCACCGGCCAATATAGCAGTGGTAAAAGAATTTTATACAAATGCTAAGCCATTGGAGGCTAATGTTGAAAGTTATACAAGCTATGTTCGGGGAAAGATTATTAGATATGATTCTGAGACAATCAATAGCTTTTTGAACACTGAGTGGGTTGATGAGCAGTGTCAGTATTCACTGAATGTGAAGGAGGGCACAAATTTTAAAGATATTGAGAGTGCGCTTTGCGTGCCTGGAGGGCACTTTCACAGGAACACAAATGGTGTAATTATTCACATTAAGAGAGCAGACTTGACCTCTCCAGCCAAGTATTGGATGACATTCTCTCATGTTAACATCTAACCTTATTCTCATGTCTCGGACATCATAGGTCACAGGGCCATATTTATCTATTGCATGTTGAGGAGGCTAAATGTGAACATCAGATAGGTGATTGCAGATGAGATCCAAAGTTGTTCTACCAATGTGAGTAGTAAAACACCCCTTGGGCATCCTTCTTTGATTACACAGTTGTGCCATCAGGCTGGGGTAGACATTTCTCTCCACCATTTGATAGGCCTACGAAGGCCATAGATGCAGCCTATTATAGGAAATATTACGGAGGAGATGAGGTAGCTCGACCAGTGCCTGAGAGACACCCCAGGAGAGAACCACCACAGGATGACTCAACACATCACGCAAAGCCTTTCCAGATGAGAGACATGTATATGTTCATGATGGAAGCCAGATTGGAGGCTATCTACAGAGGGTAGGTGGCCACTGCTGAGATGATAGTGGGGATGTATGATACACCCCCAGCACACAGGTGGACTATGGACGAGTTCCATAGTGTGATGGCGTGGCCGTAGGCGTAGACACAGGGTAGTGGAGCTGGAGCAGCTGAAGCTCCGGTCATGGAGGATGACGAGAATGATGATGATTTGAGGATGCAGAGGCTGGAGAGGAGGATAACTATGATGACAACATAGGGTGATATGACATTTATTGATGGATGCGAAATGCACTGGAACATGAGTTTTATTTTATGTTTTTGAATTTGTAACTTGAATTATATTTTCTTTTGTTGAATAATGTAGGGTAATGTACTTGCTTTGAACATCTTATCTGATGATGGTTTGACTTGTTGATTGCATGATGAGTGTGCTTGATGATGCTTGATTTGGATGATGATTGAGATTGCTTTACATGCTTATATATAAGTGAAGTGTTCATAACTATGAGAATAGATGCATGATGATATTATGATTGTGATTATGATTCTAAGAAGGGTGTATGATTATGATATTTGAAATGATGAGCGAACCTATTTGTGAGGTTTTGAGCTCCAGATTTTTTGATGATATGTTTGCCATCTACTTGAGAGCATGAATGATTTTGACTAAATCTTTATGATTGATTGAATTGCATGTTTCTGTCATATGATCAAGGCCATTTTTGGAAGCCCTTACTTAGCCAAATTTTCGTCCCAAAGTAAAGAGAACCATGTGTTCTACCCTTTTTGAACCTAAGCCTTAAACACTTTATGTGAAAACCTTTTGAAAATATTTACCTTGAGTTGAGTTGAGAATAATTGAATGGTATTGATAAAGGTTCAAGTTTGGGGTTGTTGGGAGAATTGAAAGGCAAAGAAAACATTGAGCTAATGTGTTGAATGAAAAAGCATGAAAAAGATTGAAAAGATAGAAAAGATAAGCATGAAAAGAAAAGCTCAATGCAAAAGAAAAAGGGAAAGTTGGGAATGAGTGATATTGGTGAAAGAGAGAGTTTGTGCTTGCATATGAATGTTTGAATAACTCTCTTAAATCAAGGATTTTGTGATCCAGAAAAACCAAATTTTCTTGTTAGCCCAACTTCATTATAAGCCTTGAAAAGTCCTTGTGATGGCATTTATGTGTGAGAATGTTGATTGTAGTAGATGAAAGGCAATTTTGTTCTATGTGACATGTAGATAGTAGTGGGAAGGAGTGACCTCTTGAAACACTTGAGTGATTGAGTGAAACACCTTATCTAGTGAGGACTGATTACATGAATTCATGATTACATGTGTGCTTAGTTAATTGATCATTCATGATTATGTGAACACTATGTGAGTTGCAATGAATTGAAGCTGAATTGAGTAATTACTTGTTGAGAAAGAATGGGTTTTGAATGTGTTGAACCATTTTGATGATAGGTGGAAAACTAAGTATTGTTCTGTTTGCTTGAGGACAAGCAAAGTTCTAAGTTTGGGGTTGTGATAATGGTTAAAAAATCGTTATTTTCATACTTGATTTTGATACAAAACACGCCCTTTATGACTTAGAAACTAGCTTGAAATCATGCATTTTGTCAGAGTTAGGTTATAAGAGAGTCGAAGGTGGTTTTATGGATATTATGCTTGGTTTTCCTTTTTTTGACAGGACTTAACGAGAATTGAATGAAGGATATTGAAGTAGGAAGTATGAAAAAAGGTGCAAATTAAGACTCTGTCAAACGCTTAAGCGCTGACGCTGAGGGGAGAAGATAGAGTCATGCCTAACGCTGAGCGCCAGAATTAGGGTTGAGTGCTGGCCTCTGATGAGTGGTTATTTGTTGAACTATATTTAGTTTATTGCACTTAAATAAACCAGGGAATTGTGTTTAATTGTCTGTTATTTCCCCGTTTTTCGAATTCTGCTTAATTTGGTCGGAAATTCGTAATTGTGCTAATTTGGATTTTCTGAGTTGATTAAGTGCATTTTGGTTGCAGGAAAATTTTGGGAAACATCATTTGGAGCATTGGGGAAGGTGGCGTGATCATTCAAGACTCAACATTTAGTCATTTCCATTTTAATTAAGTTGTAATTTCGTTTTCTAGAAGCCCTTAATTAGAATTAGGTGTTTTGGACCCTTTTAGGGGCATTTTTGTAAAAAACCAATTGTGGGGGCCATGTGGCATCTCTTTAGGGCTGACTTGTAGTGTGTGGACTCCACCAAATTTGAAATTCTAGGTCATATGGGGTGTGAATACCAAGCCACACATACACACTTCTATAACACACGGTTTTTGCTTCATTTCTTCTAGGTTTTCATGTATGAAGACTCTCTCTTGGAGCTTGCCATGGGGTTTTCGGTTTTGGCTATATGAATGAACAAAGTTGCAGATTTTCTTCTTCCCTTGACTTACTCTTGGTTGTCTTAACTCATTGGTGGTGAAAATCCATTCATTCCTTTTTTCCATTTGCTTGTTCTTGATGCTTGAAGCTTGAGCTTTGGAGCTTGTCTTTGCATTTCCATGGTGGAAGTTGGGTTTGAGTAACTTTATATTTCGTTTTCCTCTTCCATTGCTGCAGTTGCTCACGTTTTCTTTGCATTTTATTTGGTTGGATGATAAAAATGGAGTTCTATGTGAGTTTTGGGTCGAAGAGAGCTTAAGTTGATGTGTGGGAGTTGTGGTTTGGACTCTTTCTTCTTGCATTTCGTTTTTGATGTTTGAAACAAGGATGGGATCAGATCTTGGGGTTGTTATTGTGGCTGGACAGAGCTGGGATTGATTGCTTGGTTATCATTTTCGTTTTTGCAAAGAAACTTGAAGAAATGGTAGTGTTGAAGTTGGGTTGATGAGTAGAAGTTTGGGTTTATTGTTCTTGTGTTCATTTGCAACTTGAACTTTGGTTTCTTGAAGTCATTCTCGGTATTGAAGAGTAGATGAAAGCTTTGGATGGTGGTTGAGAAGAAAGAAAACCGAAATTGAGGTTGGAAGTGAGAGAAAAGGGAGCATTTAAGTTTTTACCTCTTTTGGACAAGCAAAATATGAAGCACATTTTCACTAAAGGAATGTTGCCACTTTTGGTTTTGTCTATTCCTTGCATTGCTGCCGAGAATCACCATTAGGAAGGGAGTGTTTAGGTGTTTTATTTCCTTTTACCTTGCCTACATGGCATCTTGGTTGGACCACCCAAAGTATTTTCCATTTACCCATTGGTTTGAAGCACTTTTTGTAGCCACTTCTTTCTAGCTCACGTAAATTTGTGCTTTGCTATTGGAATGAGAATTTTTGCTGCATGGAAGGAGAGAAGGGACGGTCTTGGAGAGTTTGGAAGGCACATGCTTATTTCCTTGAAGAATGGTGCACATGGGATAAGAAGTCAACACATTTTGGTGGCTTATTGAAGGTGGAAATTGAAGTTTGACTTGTTGAAACATGACTCACGGCCAAGAGGTTTCCTTAGACCATTTGGACTTTTAATTTATTTTTTAATTGCATATTGGGTCACTTAATTTACTAGAAGTAAAATAGGCTTGTTAATTTCTCTTGTTTTCACTTAGTTTAATTAGTTGGTTGAGTTGTCTTCATGTGTTTGAGTTAGTGTTGCATTTAATTATTTAACTGTGTTAGATAATTTGTTTGTAATAGTGTTGGTGTCTAGTATTTTAATTTATTTAAATGTTGTCTAAGGTTTCTAGTTGTGTTAATTTAATTTCCATGGTAGCTTAAATTAGTTTGGTTGGTCATTGACGATATTGCACTGTTTCCTTGAGATTCTTGAATTGTGATTGTCTGTGCACTCTGACTTGGTTAATGTGAATTCTACTTTTTCATTTGCAATTGGGTATACGCTTAGTTGCCCAGTTGGTGTTACATCTTTGCTTAGTTGATGTAACTGAATGATGTAATTTAGATTTGATATTAACACTGCGTTCGCTTAGTTTGCTTTTATGAAAATAGGGTTAACCTTCGCTTAGTTGGTTAACTTTGTTGGATTAGAGGTTTGAGTCGCAACTTTATTTTGTTGATCTGGGATTGGAAACATTCTAATTAAGTTAATGACCAACCGTTTTTATTCTGTATGTGATTTCGTTTTGCATTTCTGTATTCATATTTCTGTTTGCATCCATGTTTTAATTTAATTCATCGCATTCACAAACTTTTCAACAAACCCCCCCCACTTCGTGTCTGACCTAATTCTCGAACCACATTTGGTCCTTGAGAGACGACCTAGGAGTCACTTCCTAGTCTATACTGCATTCTTTTATGCAATCAAATTTGTATGGGCCGCGACAACACATCAAATTTTACTCTCCAGTGAAGTCACTGCCAAACGCCTGAGCGTGAATGCTGAGCGTCCCACTTGAGGGTCGCACCTACTGCTAAGCGGTGGAACCAGCGCTGAGCGCTGTACTTGGGCTTGGGCCTGTTTTCTGTAATTTTTCACAATTTATAAATAGATCAGTACAACCCTTAGAGGGTATCTTTTGGCAGAAGAAGATGCAAAAACACCCGTTCTCACCCCTTGGAGGCGTATTTTGGATGTGAAAGCTCCAACCTACAATTCTAGGGTTTATCTTTTCAATATCTTCATTCTTTTCATCTAGTTTCACCATGACAATGGTGAACTAAACCCTATTGGTGTTGGGGAAAATGATGTAATCCTTTGAAACTCTCATATGTTGAATTGTTCTTCATTCATATGCTTGATTTCATTATTTGTTAGAGTATTTTCTCCGTTATAATTCATGCTTTGAGATAAGACATTATTCAATTGCATGCTCTTTGATTATCTGTATGGACACATATGGGTATATCTAGATCTGGGAAATCTCTTGGGAGCAATATTACCTAGACATAGGGATAGGAGGCCCAATTGCTTTAAGCTTCTGTGCAAGTTAATATAATGCATGAATAATTACTAGGGAGACTAGACATAGTAAACTAGTAATTATGAGTAGGCTTTCTTCGCCGAGACATCGCGTTTAGGGTAAATTGGAAAGTTGCATTAACAATAATGAAAGAGTGGAATTTTTAAAGATATATGAGAGTGGATTAGGAGGATTCGTAAACCCCAACATCATTCATTCATATTACATTCAACTGCCAATTGATTAACCATTTTTCATGCATATTTCAATTTTCGTTATTTGCATATAAAAACCCTAATTTTCGTTTCATCAAGTCTTAAGAAATCAAATCACATGAAAGTTTAGGCCTAAGAATCCTTTGGGAGACGATACTCGGTCTTACCATTTTATTACGACTTGATACGATTTGGTACACTTGTCAGAGCCTTAACAATTATGCTATAGGTGTTGTACTTGGCCAGAGTAGAGAGAAGGTGTTTCACACGATATATTATGCTTGCAAAGTTTTGAATGAAGCCCAGTTGACTTATGCCACTACTGAAAAGGAATTTTTGGCTATAGTTTATGCTTTGGAGAAGTCCTGACCTAGTAGAAGTCTTCTACCACGATCTGAAGGTTGTCGATGGTGTTATATGCTCTCGGGTGAAAGGTATCAATATTAAAATTGATGATGAAATATGGTTAACTTTTACTGGTCTCAAAGCACAAGGCTTAATGTCTCATGAAAGAAATTTTGAACTCAACCAATGGACCAACAAGAAGAAGATTTATAAGGAATTTCTAAGAAATACAAAAGGACTAAAGGTATACAAGTCGTATCTACTTGATGGTTTGAAAATGGAAGAAAAATTGTGTGCTTTTGTACTTACTTGGGTAATACTACCTGGAAGATGTATACGTGATCGTCTAACTACTGAAGATTTATTTTTGGTTCATGCCATAAAAACACGGATACCAACCAACTATGTTGCTGTTATGAGTGAGCACATGATTGAAATTGCAAGTAATCATGGGTATAATCTACCATATGGTGTTTTTATTAGCAATGTATTGAAGCATCATCAAGTTGATCTTACTGGTGAAAAAGAAAGTTGGATGCACCAAATCAAATGAAATAGGAAAAGCGGCATTGACCTTTAATGGTCTAAAGAAAACAAAAGATGGCTGGGTGTTCAAGGATATTGACGAAACTTCTCCTACCTTCACTCCATTCACTGAGTTTGAAAGATTTGTTGGGGATCAATTTCGAAGGCTTTCAACAAGAATTTAAAATGTTGAAAATTCTTTGATCATGATTCACAACAAATTAGATGAAGACAATTTAGTTGAAACCTCCGCAAGTGAATCTGCTGATGAAGACGACACAACAGAAGATGAGTCTATGCAGACATCTAACTTAGATTAGGAAGAAGAGTCCATTTTAGTTTATTTATGTGAAATTAATGTAATATTTTAATATATTTTAGTATATTTTTCTATGTTTGAAATTTTAGTATATACTTTTCGTGGTTATATTTTTATATTTTTCCTATATTTGGTGTTATGCTTTTCTTATGTTTTTGTTTGGTTTAAACCTTCATTGGTCCTCAAGTTTTTTCTTATGTTAACATGAGATGACTTGTAATTTGTTTTTTTCTTAACGTGGCATTGTGCATTAAATTCAATGTGATCCACGTGGAATAATAATATTGTTGACGTTGGTAGCCCTAACTTTTAAAGGGATCCCCTCACATCCAAAGTGTTTTATGTTCGTTTTCGTCTTGGGGAAGAAGGGGTTCTCGAAGTATTGTGAAACTGAGGAAATGTCTCGTTCACCTTCGTCTTGCAAGTGTTTGGGTTCGGGCTTCCAACACAGTAGTGCCAGTGTTAGGAGGTTGGGTGTTGATAACGGTTTAAAACACCGTTATTTGTGATATGATTTTGATACTAAAAGCATCCTTTTTCACTTAGAAACTTGCTTGGAGTCATCCTTTTTGAATAAATTGTGTGAATAGGAGAGTTGAGGTTGATTTCAATGATTTTATGACTAATTCCCCTTGTTTTGACAGAGATTGAGGTAATACTGGAAGAAGAGATGAAAGACCAAAAAAAGGGAGCTCAGAAGGGGTCAAAAAGGCACTAGAAGGATATGGACTAGAAGGGCGAGAGCCTATTATTCCACCCAATGAGAAAGAGAACTCTTTCTAGAATTTCAACTCCTTCTACCAAGTACGGCATTAGCAATTTAAGAGCTTTGTTAGGATGGATGGAACTACCTCGAACTGGCTCGATCAAGTCAAGGAGATTAGATAAGCTGGCTAGGTTATATATATTCTTTTTACTTCAAATCCACCGAAGGTGCTGGACATGGTTGTTAAAAAGATTTTATGCTATCCCATGTTATTTTGACACCTTGGACTTCAGAATCTTTACTTAGGGATTCCCTGGATAAATCATCTTTCCCTGCGAGAACAACTCTTCTTCAGCCACCCAAGCTTGTAGGTGTATAGCTTTTGAATTCGGGCATATTGATTGATGCTTCCTTGGAATACCTTTCCATAGGAGTGGTAGAGTCCTAATAAGAGGCCTATTCCTGATACGCCCAAATGAATTTCCCTGGATATCTTCACTTTCTTCGGACGAGCATCCCTGACATAGCTTCCCTTGATAGAAATCCCCTGGCTTTCCTTACTTAATTCTAAATCAATCCGGCAATACTCCTTACAGGGATTTTATCCTTCCTTAATAGTCTATCGGAATTTCTCTGCGAAATCCCCGATAATCCTTACTGAAAAGCCCCTTTATGTTGATTGTTCGAATAGGACGTGTTAAGCAACAACTTAAAAGCCCTTAGCTACCAATATTTCTTTGAAAAATCTTGGGTTAATGCATGTTTCTTTGCTTTCTTTTTATCTTACGCAATTTATTCATTAATAAAATAAGGATCTTTCTTCTCTATTCGTTCCTCTCCTTACAGTCGAGTTACTACGTTCCTCTTCTTCTTATTCCCTCCCATGCATCAACAGTTCCAATTTCTTAGATAATATGAGGCAAAGGCCATATCCCGAAGCTAACTCATAACTCTTTCCCGAGTCAACTCACCCTTTCACGCTAACCCTTCTTTGGAAAAAAGAAGGAATGAAATAGCTCGACTCATAAGGAGAGGAAGCAAGGCACTTGAGATGAGTGCTTTCCTTCTTTTTTCTTTCGAAGGTGTTCAAGGGCTGATTGAGGTATAAATTCAATACATATAATTTTTCTTTTTCTTGATTAGGTGGTAACCCATTTCTACGAGCAATCGCTACTTCGTTCTCTCATTTGAGTGTGGAGGGCTTGAATCATCCATAAAACACCTATTCCTAGGTGCCAAGCTTGTGTTAAAGATCTTACTTGCCTGATTCCCGGAACTGGGTTAAAATAAAAAAAGTGAAGAATTGCAAATATTTTAGATATTGGCTCAGTACTTGTGGCTAGTCCTCTTATATGGACTTGACCTCCCTAAGGATAAGGATGCTTCCTCAAAAGAGGTGACAGGTTCTATCCTTCGGGTATGTGTACCGAACGGGAAATCTATACTCGTAGGCGGTGATACCTCAAACTTAAAACTTTGCACTTCCTCAAGCAAAACAAAATGTAACTCAGTTTTCAAACAATCAATACAATGGACTAACATTTTTCAAAACTCTTTCTGCCAAGACTAGGAATCACTCTCAGCTCATCATAAAAATATCAATCAAGATGTACAGATGCATTACTTCAATTAAGCTCAATATGGTGTTCACATAATCACAGTCTTTTCAACAGATGCTATTATCATGAATGATCAATCAACCAAGCACAGATGTAATCATGTATAACTGGAACTACTCCTCACTAAGGAAAGTGTTTCACTCAAACACACAGATGTATATTGAGGTAACTCATTCTCTCTACTATCACAATATCACACAAATTAACTTTGCCTTTCATTTAACCACCATCAATCATACTCACAAGCAAGTTATCATCACAAGGACTTTCCATGGCTTGCAACGTGGCTGGGCTAAGAAGAACATTGGTTTTTTTGGACCACAAAATCCTTGAGTTAAGAAAGTCATTCATAAATTTCTCATTCAAGCATAAACTCTCTTTAAACAAACCAATCTCACTCATTCCCAACTTTCGCCTTTCTGCATTGAGCTTTTCTTTCTTTTCATTCTATTTTCTTTTCTTTTTATTTTTCATACTTGCTTAACACTTAGCTCAATGCTTATTCTCTTTCCTTTTTTTTTCTTTAAATTTCCCAACAAGCCCAAACTTGAACCTTTATCAATACCCTACAAATGTTCTCAACTTAACTCAAGGAAAAGATTTTCAAAAAGGGTTTTTCTCATGTATAAGGCTCAAGGTTCAAATGGTAGAACACATTGTTCTCTTTTTATTGGGCTAAAATCATGCATTGGCTAAGAAAGGATAATCAACAGATGGCCTTGATCATATGACACAAGCAAGCAAGTGATTTAATCATAGAAACCTGGGCAAAGTCATTCATGCTTTTCAAAGTAATAACAAAACATTCAACAAAAAGTCTGAAGTTCAAAACCTCACATATGCTAATTTCAAGTTCCAATACATAGATACACATCCTGCCCAGTGTCACAATCACAATCATATCATCATGCATCTGTTCACACTTATTGTGAACCACCACCTCTATATAGCATCTCATATATAATCTCAACATCAATCAACATAAGAGCATATTCAAGCACACTCATTGCATCACACATAAGTTTTAAACCAAGTACATCAACACCTATTCCAAAAATAGAAGCAAATAAAGCATAAATTAAAAAGATAGGTTTAGAAAACCGGGTTGCCTCCCAGGTAGCGCTTGTTTAACGTGAAGATCCTGACCCAATAATCCTCTAGCATCCTTCAGTAGATGGACATCTTTCTCAATAGCACCCATCAGTAGATGCTAATCTTTCTCATCTTCATCAGTAAATGATGTCAATGACACACATCAGTAGATGCCTAATCTCATAGCATCCTTCAGTAGATGCTTAATCACATAGCATCCTTCAGTAGATGTTATCGTCACTACCATTAGAAGCAGCATATAACCTAAAAAAAAACTGAAACACAGAAAGAAAAATCAAATCCAAACCACACAAATAATCAATTAAAAAGAAAAAATCAGAAACTGGGTTGCCTCCCAGCAAGCGCTCTTTTAACGTCATTAGCTTGACCTAATAAGCTCAAGTTCCATCTTCACTGTTGGTGTTCTCTTTTCTGGATATTCTTTTTTTTTTTATTTTTGCTGAATTATTTCAGAAATTTGATAAAACCAGGAACCTGTTTCAATATTTCAATCATAGGAACTTTAATCTCCAATTTCTTGAAGATTTACATATAGAGCTCAAATTCCTTCTCCTTCCTATGATACTTTTTTTGGATGAGGGAGGGGTTTTTCATATGATCTTTTCTTTTTTTTTTCTCTTCCTCTTTTTTTTTCCTTTCACTTTCTTTTTCCCTTCTCTTTTTTCAGTCACTTTTTTCATCTTCACACAAAATTTCTTTCTCCTTTCTCTCTCAACCACTTCTTTTTCTTTCTCTACATCTTTATCTTTTTCACTCAACCTTTCTTTTTCTTTTCTCTCTATCTTTTTCTCATCTAAAATCTTGTCACTTCCAGTGATAATGGGTTGATATTCCTCCCTAGGGTTAACTTCAGTATTAACCCCAGAATCTTCCAATTTCTCAATTAAGTGACCAATCTGCATCTCAATCCTTTTGAATGTTGCTTCAATGATTTTCTGAGTGGAAATGGACACTTGCCTAAATTGTTGAAAGGCGTCATCTATCTTTTCCATTGATAGAGAGAGTTGTTGCTGCCATTGTTGTTGTGGTAGTTCCTCAAATTGTCCGGCAGCTTGCCCAAATTGACTTTGATCCATGCTTGAGTGAAGGTTCCATCTGTGGTTAAGATTACCTTGGTAGAATTGAGTGCCCATTTAGTTAATTTCTTGTCCATATTGCATCCTGCAAGCATTAGGCACAAAACCCTAGAAAATAATTTTTAACATAACACAAAAACAAAAAAATAAAATAAAATAAAAAAATAAAATGAAAATCAAGTCAAAGTTAATCAATAATCACACGAATAAAATAGTTAAACCACGAGTCCCCGGCAACAGCGCCAAAAACTTGTTAAGACTCCGGCAAGTGTACCGAATTGTATAAAGTAATATAAATGGTAAAACCAAGTATTGTTTTCCCTAGAGACTCATTGGCCTAGACAGTCATGTGATTTGTTGATTATTTAAGACTTGAGAACGAAAATTAGGTTAAAAATGCAAGAAAGAAAATAACACGAATGCAAGTTGTGATCAATTAACCAAAGAATACGCAGTTGAATGGCTGATAAAAATGTGGAATGATGTTGTTGTTGGGGTTTCCGACTTATCCTATCCACTCTCATGTATTTACGAATTCAACTCCTTCATTAATGTTAATGCCACTTTCTAATTTACTTTAAACCCGATGTCTCGGTGAAAAAAGCCTACTCTTAATTACTACTTTACAATGTCTTGTCTCTCTAGCAATTAATTATGCATTAAATTCGCACAGAAGCTTAAAGGCAACCGGTCCTCCTATCCCTATGTCTAGGTAATATTGCTCTCGGAAGAATTTCTCCAAGTCTAGATTTCACCGTATGTGTCCATATCGACAAAATCAATGATCATGCAATTGAATGAGTGAAAAAAAACATGCATAGAGTATAGAGGAAAAACCCTAACAATTAATGAAGTAAAGCATATATATTAATAATTAATTCAATACATGAGAGTTTCAAAGGATTACATCGTTTCCCCAACAACAATGGAGGTTTAGTTCACCATGGACATGGTGAAACTAAATGAAAATAATGAAAAGAATGAAAGATAAAACCCTAAAAATTGTAGATTGGAGCTTCCGCATCCAAAATCCGCCTCCGAGGGGTGAAAAGAGTGTTTCTACGCCTTTTTCTGTCCAAAGATAGATCCTCTAGGTCGACTAAAACCTTATATAGCTCATAAATATAACAGAAAAACTAGCCTAGGCCCACAAAAATGGCGCTCAGTGCTAAAATAACGCTCAGCGGTAGGTGTGACACTCAGAATAACGCTCAGCGTTGGCGCCCAGGTGAAAAACAGTGAAAAACAAAAGGAAAGTGGCACTCAACACCAACACTAGCGCTCAGCGCCACCTGCGGTACTAAACTGCACTTTGGTTGACTTTTCAGCATTCTGGTTGACTTTTCTGGTTGACTGGTTGACTATTCTGGTTGACTGGTTAACTTTTCTGCATTCCAACTATTTGATACTTCAACTCTTCTTTCAAATCATTCCAATAGCCTTCAAAATTAAGGGAATTTAGTAATAAAATCGTAAAGCATATCCTCAACTCTCTTATTCATAAAACTAAAGAAAATCATGAGTCCAAACAAGTTTCTAAATCAAAAAGGGTGCATTAAGTATCAAAATTAAGTATAAAATAATGGTATTTCAACCGTTATCACAACCCCAAACTTAAAACTTTGCACTTCCTCAAGCAAAACAAAATGTAACTCAGTTTTCAAACAATCAATACAATGGATTAACATTTTTCAAAACTCTTTCTACCTAGACAAGTAATCACTCTCAGCTCATCATAAAATTATCAATAAAGATGTGCAGATTCATTACTTCAATCAAGCTCAGTATGGTGTTCACATAATCACAGTCTTTTCAACAGATGCTATTATCATGAATGACCAATCAACCAAGCACAGATGCAATCATGTATAATTGGAACTACTCCTCACCAAGGAAAGTGTTCCACTCAAGCACACAGGTGTATATTGTTAAGACTCCGGCAAGTGTACCGAATCGTATCAAGTAATAATAAGTGGTAAGAACAAGTATTGTTTCCCTGGAGACTCATCGGCCTGGACTTTCGTGTGATTTGTTAATTATTTATGGCTTGAATAACGAAAATATGTGTTTAGAATGCAAAAACGAAAATTAAATATGCATGCAAAGGTTGACCAATTGGCCTAGAAAAATACGCAGGTGAAGAGAGCCTACTCCTTAATTACTAGTTTACAATGTCTTGTCTCCCTAGCAATTGTTCATGCATTACATTCGCAGAGAAGATTAAAGGGAATCGGTCCTCCTATCCCTATGTCCAGGTAATATTGCTCCTGAGAGAATTCCCCCATGTCTAGACCTATCCATATGTGTCGATATAGATAAAATCAAAGATCATGCTATTGAATGAATTAAACAAATCGTGCATAGAGAATAGAGGAAAAACTCTAACAAATAATGAAATAAAGCATATGAATAAAGCATCAATTCAATATATGAGAGTTGTAAAGGATTACATTGTTTCCCCAACAACAATGGAGGTTTAGTTCACCATAGACATGGTGAAACTAGATGAAATTAATGAAAAGAATGAAAAGATAAACCCTAGAACTTGTAGATTGGAGCTTCCGCATCCAAAATCCGCCTCCAAGGGGTGAAGAGTGTGTTTCTACGTCTCCTCTGCCAAAAGATAGACCCTCTAGGTCGTGCAAATCTATTTATAATTCATTAAAAATCTGTAGAAACTGGCCCAGGCCCAAAAGCATAGCGCTTAGTGTTGGGTTACCGCTCAGCGGTAGGTACGACACTCAAGATTGATTCTCAGCGTTGACGCTTAGGCGTTTGGCAGTGAGTTCACTGAAAAAGCCAGCTCTTAGCAATGAGGTAGCGCTCAACGGTGGGCGCGATACTCAAATTTTGCCCTTAGAGTTGGAGCTTGAGCATTTGACAGAGATCTCACAGCGAAACTGGCGCTTAGCGGTGACATAGCGCTCAACGGTGACTGTGTTTCTTCCTTTGTGCACTTTTCCTTCTTTTCTTGAGTCCAATACCTTCCTACTTCAGCTTCCATCATTCGATTCATGTTAAATCCTGACAAAACAAGGAAAACCAAGCATAAAACTAAGAAAACCACCTTTGACTCTCTTATTCTCTAACTTAAGCAAAATGCATGATTTCAAGCTAGTTTCTAATTCATAAAGGGTGTGTTTTGAATCAAATTTAAGTATAAAAATAACGGTTTTTGAACTGTTATCACAACCCTAAACTTAGAACTTTGCTTGTCCTCAAGCAAACAAAATGAAACTCAGTCTTCCACCAATCATTAGAATGGTTCAATCATATTCAAAAGCTCTTTCTCTCCAAGACAAGTAATCACTCAAATCAGCTCATCAATAGAATTTAGTCAAGATGCACACATGCTTCAATTTGAAACAAATCATCATGCTTTTCACACAATCACACAATACCCAACAAATGCTATTCTTATGAATGATCAATTAGCTAAGCACAGATACAATCATAGATTCATGGAATTATTCCTCACCCAACAAAGTGTTTCACTCAATCCCTCAGGTGTTTCTAGAAGTCACTCCTTCCCTCTACTATCCACATGTCACATAAAACAAAATTGCCTTTCATTTACCACAATCAATCATCATCACACACACATGTGATCACAAGGACTTTTTCAAGGCTTATAATGAGGCTGGGCTAACAAGAAAATTGGTTTTTGTAGATCACAAAATCCTTGAGTTAAGAGAGTCATTCAAACATTCATAATTCAAGTGCAAACTCTCTTTTTACCAATCTCACTCATTCCTAACTTTCCCTTTTCTTTGCATTGAGCTTATCTTTTTCATTTTATCTTTTCTATCTTTTTCATCTTTTCATACTTTTGCTCAACACATTACCTCAATGCTCAGTTTTTTTTTTCTTTTTCCAATCTTCCCAACAACCCCAAACTTGAACATTTATCAATACCTCATAATAATTCTCAACTTAACTCAAAGAAAAGATTTTCAAAAAGGGTTTTCACACACTGTTTAAGGCTAAGGATCAAAAAGGGTAGAACACATCATGCCCTTTTTAATTGGGATGAAACTTTTTGCATTGGCTAAGAAAGGGCTTATTCAAAAAATGGCCTTGATCATATGACACAAATGCAATTCAATCAATCATAGAAACCTGGGCAATATCATTCATGCTTTCAAGTAGATAGCAATCATTCAATCAAAAACTCTGGAGTTCAAAACCTCACATAATAGCTCACTCACTATTCCAAACATCCCAAATTAATACCCTGCTTAGCATCATAATCACAATCACAATATCATGCATCTGTTCACAAAAATTGTAAACACCCACCTGTATATCAGCATATAATGCAATCTCAACATCATCTATATCAAGGATCATTAAGTAACACCCATCATGCAAATATAAATCAATCAAACCATCATCTCAGATAAAGTGTCAAACCAAGTACATCAAATCCTATACTACTCAACAAAAGAAAATAAGGTTCAAATTACAAAACCAAAAAGATAAGAAAAAGTCCTGCTCTAGTCACTATAGCATCCATTAGTAGATGTTATCTCAAACCATGCTATCATCAGAGTCGTCCTCCTCTCCATCCTCAGCATCCTCAAAGTCATCATCATCCTCGTCATCGTCACCTAGGGCTGGAGCTTCAACTACTCCAGCTCCACTGCCCTGTGCCTGCTCCTCTGGCCATGCCATCACGTTACTGAACTCATCCATCGTCCATCAGTGTGTAGGAGGTGTATCATACATGCCTATAATCATCTCTGTTGTGGCCACCTTCCCCCTTCGGATAGATGTTAACACATTGGCAAGTGTACCAGATTGTATCAAGTAATAAATAAAAGGTAAGTCCGAGTATCGTCTCCCAAAGGACTCTTAGGCCTAAACGTTCATGTGATTAATGGAAATCATAAGACTTGACTAAATAATAAATAGAGTTTTAAATGCAAAATAAAAATTAAACATGCATGCAAGGGTTTTGATCAATTGGCAAGAAAAAGATATGGATGAATGGAGTTGTTGGGGTTTACGAATTCATTCTAATCCACTCTCAAATATCTACTATTCTTATTAGATTCAACTTTGTTATCAATGTTCATGCAAGTTTCTATTTTACTCTAAACCCGATCTCTCGGCGAAAAGAGCCTACTCACAACTACTAGTTTACTATCTCTAGTCTCCCTAGTAATCACTCATGCAATATCCGTAGAAGCATAAAGCAATTGACTTTCATATTCCTATCCCTAGGTAATATGTATTCATCAAGAGAAATTCTTCATGTCTAGACCTAACTATACATGTCCATATAGAAAGAATCAAAGGTGATGCATTTGAATAACGTCTTAAACAAAGCAATGGAAAGAACGGAAGAAAAACTAAAACTATTGAATAACACAAGTATATGAATAGAATAAGAAATTCGATATAAGAGAGTTTCAAAGAATTACATCGCTCCCCAACAACAAAGGGTTTAGTTCACCATAATCATGGTGAAACTAGATGAATTGAATGGAAGGTATAAAAGATAACCCTAGATTTGTAATAGTGGAGCTCTCGTATCAAAGATCTGCCTCCAAGGTGTGAAAACCGTGTTCCAGCGTCCTTTCTGCCAAAAGATTCCCCTTTTGGTTCGTTTGGGGTTTATTTATAACTCAGAAAAATAACAAAATTTTGGCCCAGGCCCATAAGTACAACGCTGAGCGCTGGGTTCACCGCTCAGCGGTAGGTGCGACACTCAAGTGGGACGCCCAGCGTTCATGCCCAGCGTTCACGCCCAGGCATTTGGTAGTGACTTCATTGGAGAGGTCAGCGCTCAGCGCTGATTCTGGCGCTCAATGGTAGGCGCGACTCTATCTTCTCCCTTAGAGTTAGCGCTTAAGCGTTTAACAGAGTCTTTATTCAGCAAAGCTGGTGCTCAACGCTGAACTAGAGCTGAGCAGTGGCTACGACTCTACATTTCCACCTTTTTTCATCCCTTCTTGAGTCCAACTCCTTCCTACTTCAATGTCCTTCATTCAATTCTCGTTAAGTCCTATCAAAACAAGGAAAACCAAGCATAATACCCATAAATCCTCCTTCGACTCTCTTATAACCTAACTAAGACAAAATGCATGATTTCAAGCTAGTTTCTAAGTCACAAAGGGTATGTTTTGTATCAAAATCAAGTATGAAAATAACGGTTTTTTAACCGTTATCACAACCCTAAACTTAGAACTTTGCTTGTCCTCAAGTAAACAAAACAAAACATAGCTTTCCACCTATCATCAAAATGGTGGAACACATTCAATAACGTCTTTCACAACAAGTGACTACTCAATTCAGCTTTTCAATGGAATCTAATCAAGATGAACACATGCTTCACTTCATTACAACTCACATAGTGTTCACATAATCATATAACTTCCAACAGATGCTATTCTTATGAATGGTCAATTAACTAAGCACAGATGTAATCATAAATTCATGTAATCAGTCCTCACCAGATAAGGTGTTTCACTCAGTCACTCAAGTGTTTCAAGAGGTCACTCCTTCCCTCTACTATCTAACTGTCACATAGAACAAAATTGCCTTTCATCTACTCCAATTAACATTCTCACACATAAATGCCATCACAAGGACTTTTCAAGGCTTATACTAAGGTTGGGCTAACAAGAAAAATTGGTGTTTCTGGATCACAAAATCCTTGAGTTAAGAGAGTTATTTAAACATTCATATTCAAGCACAAACTCTCTCTTTCACCAATCTCACTCATTCCCAACTTTCCCTTTTTTCTTTTGCATTGAGCTTTTCTTTTCATGCTTATATTTTCTTTTTCTATCTTTTTTCATGTTTTTTTTTTCATTCAACACATTAACTCAATGCTTTTCTTTTCCTTTCATTTCTCCCAACAACCCCAAACTTGAACCTTTATCAATACCATTCAATTATTCTCATCTCAACTCAAGGTAAAGATTTTTCACAAGGTTTCCACATAAAGTGTTTAAAGCTTAGGTTCAAAAAGGTTAGAACACATGATTCTCTTTACTTTGGGACGAAAATTTGGCTAAGTAAGGGCTTCCAAAAATGGCCTTGATCATATGACATCAACATGTAATTCAATCAATCAAAAAGATTTAGGCAAAATCACTCATGCTTTCAAGTAGATAGCAAATATATCAACAAAAACTCTGGAGCTCAAAACCTCACTCATTAGTTCAATATTTCCACAATCATAATCATACACCCTGCTTAGCATCATTATCACAATCATAAACTCATCATGCATCTTTTCACACAGTTTGTGAACACTTCACCTGTATATAAGCATGTAAAACAACCTCAATCATCATCCACATCAAGCATCATCAAGCACACTCATCATGCAATCAACAAGTCAAACCATCATCAGATAAAGTGTTCAAAGCAAGTACAACAAAACCTACACTACTCAACAGAAGCAATACTACACTAAAAATTCAAAAACAAAAACACAAATAAAAGATAAGAAAATCCTGGGTTGCTTAACGTCACGAGCCTGACCCAAACCTTTCTAGCACTTATCAGTAAGTGCAAATCTTACCATCACTCATCAGTAAGTGTACCTTCCTGTACCTGTCAGTAAGTACCTAAACCCAAAACTTTAAAAATTGTTCATGATTACATCACAGAGATTTAAAAATTTAAAGTACAAAAATATTGTTCTTGGATCATTGGGGTGCCTCCCAGTAAGCGCTCTTTTTACGTCACTAGCTTGACCTAGTGAAAGCTCACTCCTCCTCCATGTCGGTGTCTTCCTCATCTCACCAACTCATCAATTGCTTCCTGTCCACCTTCTTAACTTTCATAGAATATGGAGCTTCAATCTCTAACACTCCATTCTCCTTATAGCCTTTTACCACCCACTGCTTCTTCTTGTATTTCACCAAAGTACCAAGCTCGAGTGGTTTATCTTCCAAGTTAACATGGACTGTGCCTCCTTTATAATAAACATCTTCCTTTTCCTATACCTGCATGACATTACAATTATTACCTTTGTTAGCACATTTAGACCCATTAATCGCTGCATCTTTCTTTGAAGCTCTATATTTATCCCTCTTTTGGATTCACATCAGCTTCTCTTCAGAGGCAGTATAGATCAACTTGTGTTCTTGGTCTTTTAACATAACCATCTCGTCATGGACGCTTATGACCATTTGGTCGTTGTCATGAATGGCCTTCCAAGAATCAATACAATCATCTCATCAGCTTTCATCTTCATCACTACAAAATCGACCAAGAATTCAAGGTTTTCAACACGAATCACCACATCCTCCACCACACCATAAGGTCTCTTAGAAGGTCCATCCGCCACAACCACAAACATATTGGATGGCTTTAATGTTAACCCACCAATCTTTTTCAGCATAGATAAGGGCATCAAATTAATACTTGACCCAGAATCAAGTAAAGCTCTCCCTACATTAACATCTCCAATGGCGCAGGGGACAGTAAGACTTCCTGGATCCTTCATTTTTGGAGGGTGATTCCTTTTCAAAGGGCAAATCCAACCTCCTTGCTTCTCAGTGTCTTTGATAACGGTTGAAAAACCGTTATTTTTATACTTAATTTTGATATCAAATGCACCCTTGTTGACATAGAAACTTGCTTTGACTCATGATTTTTCTTTAGTTTTGTGAATAAAAGAGTTGAGGACATGTTTTATGATTTTATCATTAAATTCCCTTGATTTTGTAGGTTTTTGGAATGAATTGAAAGAAAGGTTGAAGTATCAAATGGTTGGAGTGCAGAAAAGTCAAACAGAGTGCAGAAAAGTCAACCAGTCAACCAGAATGCTGAAAAGTTGACCACAGTTGTCCAGAGTTGACGAGAGTGGTAAAAAGTCAACCAAAATGCAAAAGAAGTCAACAGAACGTGATTTGATATATTTTGAGAGATTTTTATGATCTGTTTGGGCTTGGACCTGTGTTCTGTTATTTTTATGTCCTATTTAAAGGCCAGAATGTCTTAGGATTTGTATCTTTTGATGGCTTAGACACAGAAACACACTTTTCACCCCTTTGGGGGTAGATTTGGAGATGGTGACAACTCTCCTTTTTCTCTTCTTTAGGGTTTCTATCTCTTTCATTCCATTCACCTAGTTTCTCCACGACGATGGAGAACTAATCTTATTTGTTGCTGGGGAAAGATGTAACCTCTAAACTCTCTTATATCAAAATCCTTATTTTATTTAGATGCTTGCATATGCTTATCTTTATCAATTGTTGGGTTCCTTACCTTTGCTTAATTCTTTTATCGTTTATCTCATTCGGTAAATGTTGTTTGTCTTTATTGATACGGGAACGTACAGTAATGTCATGAACTAGGGGGAATTCCTTGATTATGCTAATACCGCCTGGGGATAAATGTAGGACGATCAATTGTATTTTGCTTCCATTTATCATACATTATTAATTACTAGGGGAGGCTAGGGATAACAAGCCGGTAATTAGTAATAGGCTCTTGCATGACAATATGATAAATAAGAGAATTAAATAAGAAAAGTAGATATAAGAGAGTGATTGGTTGAAATCTGAATCCTAGCAGCAAACCCATCTCATATTATCAACATCATCCATCCAATTATGTGTTTAAACTCAATTGATCAAATGCAAAAGCACAACAGTTTAGTGCCATGAGTCTCTTGGGAAAACGATACTTAGACTTACCATTTATTATTACTTGATACGATCTGGTACACTTGCTAGGGGTTTAACAAGTTTTTGGCGCCGTTGTCGGGGACTCATGGTATAACTATTCTATGTGTGTGATTCTTAACCGATTAGACTTTCTATCTTTCTATCTCTTTATCTATCTTTCTATCTTTCTGTTTCTTTATTTTTTTTTAAAAGAAAAAACGAAAATAAAAAATTATATCTTTTTCTCTTTTTATTTTTTTGTTTAAAAAAAACGAAAAAAAAATATGTTTTTCTGTTTTTATCTTTTTATTTTTTAAAAAACAATATTTTTATCTATTTGTTTTTATTTTTTCTATCTTTATTAAAAAAAAACAAAAATAAAATAAAATAATATCTTCTCCTTATTCTTCGCCTTATTCTTCTTATTCTTCTCCTTATTCTTCTCCTCATTCTTCTCCTTATTCTTCTCCTCATTCTTCTCCTTATCTTTCCATCTTTCTATTTATTTTTCTTTTTATCTTTTTATTTTTTTTATAATTCTATCTTTATCTTTTCTATAAAAAAAACGAAAATTAAAATAAAAAAATATCTTTTACTGTTTTGGGCTAATTCTGTGTTCTAGTGCAGTGTTCTTTAGTGTATGCAGGAAAAAAAGTTTGTTACTAGGAGCACAAGATCATCAGGAGGCAGATAAGGAAGGAGAATTGGTTCACCAACACCCTGATGTGAAAAGTGACAAACCCAAACCTGGCACACCAGTGAAATTGAAGAATAGGTTATGAGTTGTCAAGACTATCAAAGCAAACAAGAATTCTTGAGATTGAGGAACCTTAGAGTTGGTGATAAAGGAAATTTCTGAGATGTTGTTGGTGTCATAGAGGAAGGAAGAATGCCAACATAAAATATCAACACCTACTGATGGGTGTTTGGGCTTTACCGGGTCAAGCTAATCACGTTAAAGAAGCGCTTGCTAAGAGGTTAAATGCTGCTTCTGATGGAAGTAATGATAACATCTACTGATGGATGTTAGGTGATTTGGCATCTACTGATGGAAGCCAATGAAGATAAGAAAGATTAGCATTTACTGATAAATGTTATATGGTTAGACATCTACTAATGGATTTCACTAACAGCATTTACTGATGAATGCTACTGGGATAACATCTACTGAGGGATGCTAGAAGATTTCGGTATCTACTGAAGGATACAAGGAAAGTACACCTACTGATGGGTGATGGTAAGGTTTGCACCTACTGATGGGTGCTAGAAAGGTTTGGGTCAGGCTCGTGACGTTAAACAAGTGCTACCTGGGAGGCAACCCAGTTGATTGATTTATTTTTGCATGTTTTAATTCTTGTTCTAGTTGCATATGTAAGATAAGTGATTGGGAATTGCATAAAAATTAAATTTTGAAAGTTGAATTTGAAGGTTTAAAGGGTTAAAATGTTTTAAAAAGAAAAAAAGAGAGAGGTGTAAACCGCGCCCACCGCCGGGCGGTGAACTCACCGCTGGGCGGTGGCAACGCTAAGGGGTCAAAGCGTTTTAAAAGAGGGTTTTGTTCTTTTGGCCCATTATTTCATTTTTCTACCCCTCAAGTTCGCCCAAGCACTCTTTACCAAACCCATAATCTCTCTTTCACTTTCAAAAATCCTATAAAGATTTCCCAACACTTCTCCTATCATCCTCTCTCTTAAAATCCCAATTTTTATCACTTTTTCATCCAAGTTTGGGGTTTTGTGAGAGCCCAGCTATTTGGGGTTGATTCCTCCACATTCCTTGGAAGAACTTTTGTGTGCTACTAACGTTTAATGAGATTTCTTGTGGTTTTGTGAATTGTACTTGATGTAGGGATGGCCTCCTCATCAGGAAAGAGGATCAAGACTGTGGGGAACAAGAGGAAGGAATCAGAGTTGGAGCAGCTGAAGCTCCAGCTATAGAGGAAGATGATGAGATAGCATTTACTGATGGATGCTATTTGCACTAGAACAGGATTTTCTATCTTTGTTTTTGTATTTATTTATTTCTTTTTAGTATAGTAGTGTAGGATTGATGAACTTGGTAGGACACTATATTTGATGCAGTGGTTTGATATTGATATTTGTGCATGATGGGTATTGCTTGATGATGCTTTGATATTGATGATGTTGAGATTGCACAATATGCTGATATACAGGTGGTGGTTCACAAGCTGTGTGAACAGATGCATTGTGATTTTGTGATTGTGAATATGAGGCTAAGTAGGGTATTTGATTGAATGATTGGAATAAGCTTATGTGAGGTTTTTGAGCTCCAGAGTTCTTATTGATATATTTGCTATCTATTGGAAGCATGAATGATTTTGCCTGAATTTTTGTGATTGATTGAATTACATGTATGTGATCAAGGCCGTTTTTGAAAAGCCCTTTTCTAGCCAAAAATTTTGTCCCACATGAAAAAGGAACATTCTATGTTCTACCCTCTTTGAACCTAAGCCTTAAACAGAATGTGAAAACCCTTGCTTTGAAAATCTTTACCTTGAGTTAGGTTGAGAAATATTTTTGGGGTATTGTTAAAAGTTCGAGTTTGGGGTTGTTGGGAGAATTGAAAAAGAAAAGAAAAGTTAGGCATTGAGCTTATGAGTTGAAAAGAAAATGCATGAGAAAAGATGAAAAAGATAGAAAAAGAAAAAGCATGAAAAAAAAAGCTCAATGTGAAGAAAAGGGAAAGTGGGGAATGAGTGAGATTGGTAAAAAGAGAGTTTGTGCTTGAACTATGAATGTATAGATAACTCTCTTAACTCGAGGATTTTGTGATCTAGAAAAACCAATTTTCCTTGTACCCTGAGAAGTCCTTGTGATGACATGTGTGTGTGATGATATTTGATTGTGGTAAATGAAAGGCAATTTTGTTTTATGTGACATGTGGATAGTAGAAGGAAGGAGTGACCTCTTGAAACACCTGTGTGATTGAGTGAAACACTTTATCTGGTGAGGAATGATTCCATGAATTCATGATTACATCTATGCTTAGCTAACTGATCATTCATGAGAATAACATCTGTTGGATATTATGTGATTGTGTGAACACCATGATGAGTTATTGTGATTCAAAGCATGTGCACATCTTGACTAAATTCTATTGATGAGCTGATTTGAGTGATTACTTATCTTGAAAGAAATAACTTTTGAAAGAACTTGTGATTCAAAGCATGTGGAAGACTAAGTTTCATCTTGTTTGCTTGAGGACAAGCAAAGTTTCAAGTTTGGGGTTGTGATAACGGTTGAAAAACCGTTATTTTTATACTTAATTTTGATATCAAATGCACCCTTGTTGACTTAGAAACTTGCTTTGACTCATGATTTTTCTTTAGTTTTGTGAATAAAAGAGTTGAGGACATGTTTTATGATTTTATCATTAAATTCCCTTGATTTTGTAGGTTTTTGGAATGAATTGAAAGAAAGGTTGAAGTATCAAATGGTTGGAGTGCAGAAAAGTCAAACAGAGTGCAAAAAACTCAACCAGTCAACCAGAAAAGTCAACCAGTCAACCAGAATGCTGAAAAGTTGAGCAGAGTTGACCAGAATGCTGAAAAGTCAACCAAAATCTAAAAAAAGTCAACAGAATGTGATTTGATATATTTTGTGCGATTTTTATGATCTGTTTGGGCTTGGACCTGTATTCTGTTATTTTTATGTCCTATTTAAAGGCCAGAATGTCTTAGGGTTTGTATCTTTTGATGGCTTAGACACAGAAACACACTTTTCACCCCTTTGAGGGTAGATTTGGAGATGGTGTCAGCTCTCCTTTTTCTCCTGTTTAGGGTTTCTATCTCTTTCATTCCATTCACCTAGTTTCTCCATGACGATGCAGAACTAATCTTATTTGTTGCTGGGGAAAGATGTAACCTCTAAACTCTCTTATATCAAAATCCTTATTTTATTTATATGCTTGCATATGCTTATCTTTATCAATTGTTGGGTTCCTTACCTTTGCTTAATGCTTTTATCGTTTAACTCATTCGGTAAATGTTGTTTGTCTTTATTGATACGAGAACGTACAGTAATGTCATGAACTGGGGGGAATTCCTTGATTATGCTAATACCGCCTAGGGATATGGGTAGGACGATCAATTGTATTTTGCTTTCGTTTATCATGCATTATTAATTACTAGGGGAGGCTAGGGATAGCAAGCCGATAATTAGTAAGAGGCTCTTTTCGCCAAGGGATTGGGTTAAAGGTAGACTAAGAAAGTTTCCATGACAATATGATAAATAAGCGAATTAAATAAGAAAAGTAGATATAAGAGAGTGATTGGGTGAAATCAGAATCCTAGCAACAAACCCTTCTCATATTATCAACATCATCCATCCACTTTTGTGTTTAACCTCAATTGATCAAATTGCATTCATGTTTATTTTTCCGTACTTTATATTTAAAAATCCCAAAATATTGTTTTTATAGTCTTGATTGGTTATGCAAAAGCACAACAGTTTAGTGCCATGAGTCTCTTGGGAAAACGATACTTGGACTTACCATTTATTATTACTTGATACGATCTGGTACACTTGCCACGGGTTTAACAGTCTTCCTCTTCAAGATCTATAATTTCTCCAAGATAATACATTATGCGCTTGGAATAGACAGGAAGTCGGTGGAGTGCTTCGATTAAAGGCATAGTAATCTTCATCTGATTAAAAATTTCTCTAAAGTGCCCACAATTACTCTCTTTTCTCTGTTCTCCTCTCAGGTAAGGAAGGTCACTCTCATCTTTTTCAATTTTTTCTTTTTCAATTTTCTTTTCTTCCCTCTTCTAATTTTCTTCTCTACTCTCCCTTCACATATCTCTTATTTTTCCTCTCTCTTTTCTAACTCAACAATTTCATTCTCCACTCTTTCCTCAACTATGCTCACAACAACTTTACAATCTTCTCTGGGGTTAACCTTAGTACTAGCCCCAAATTGATATTTTTCTGTGACCTCCACCCTTTTGGATAATTGACCAATTTGCGTCTCTATATTCCTGAAAGTAGCAATGTTTTCTTTGCAATTTGAATCATACACCTTCATGAATTTATCAAATTTCTCATCAAGACTTTTGACATGATCCGCCAAATTAGCCACCTGTTGCCATATTGGTGGTTGTTGTGATCTATTAAATTGCCCTCCAGGTTGTCCAGTTTTATTGTTCTGACTTTGCCTAATGCTAGGGTGATTCTTCCAACCTTGGTTATAGTTACATTGGTTGAAGTTACCCTGACGGTATTGAAACTGGTTGCCCATGTAATTTGCTTCTTCTTCCTGGGCCTCCTCTGGATAAGCACATTGACCATTGATATGGTCACCACCACAACGATCACAAAGTTGTTGTTGTACCTGAGAAACATTCTATAATTCATTAGGTAGTTGAGCAATCGTCTTTGCCAGATTTTCCAATTGTTGAGTTAAAATCTTTGTTAAACCCCTAGCAAGTGTACCAGATCGTATCAAGTAATAAAAATTGGTAATCCCAATATGGTTCTTCCCAGAGGACTCTTAAGGCCTCATCTTTCGTGTAAACAAATTGTTTAAGACTTGAGTAAAAGAAAATTAGTTTAAATGATTTGAATGCAAAACAGAAATAAACATGCAAATGCAGGAATTCAATTGATTGAGAGAACTATGAATGGATGAGGTTGTTGGGGTTTACAATTTCATCTTATCCACCCTCATATATCTACTCTTCTTATTTACTTGAGTAAAAGAAAATTAGTTTAAATGATTTGAATGCAAAACAGAAATAAACATGCAAATGCAGGAATTCAATTGACTGAGAGAACTATGAATGAATGAGGTTGTTGGTGTTTACAATTTCATCTTATCCACCCTCATATATCTACTCTTCTAATTTACTTTGGTTATTTATCATATTGCCATGCAAACTTTCTTGGTCTAACCTTAACCCAATCCCTTGGTGAGAAGAGCCTATTATTAATTACCGGCTTGCTATCCCTAGCCTCCCCTAGTAATTAATAATGCATGATAAGCGGAAGCAAAATACAATTGATCGTCCTACCCCTATCCCTAGGCGGTATTAACATAATTAAGGAATTCTCTCCAGTTCATGATATTACTGTACGTCCCCGTATCAATAAAGACAAACAACATCTACCGAATGATTTAATGGTAAAAGCATTAAATACAGGTAAAGAACCCAACAATTGATAAATCAAGCATATGCAAGCATATAAAGTAAACAAGAATTTGGATATATGAGAGTTTCAAAAGATTACATTGTTCCCCAACAACAAAGGGTTTAGTTCACCATAGTCATGGTGAAACAAGATGAAAAATAATGGAAGAATGGAAAAGCAAACCCTAGATTTGATAAAGTGGAGCCTAAGCATCCAAGAAATCTCCTCCAAAGGTGTAAAGCTGCTGTGGACGTTGTTCTCTGCCAAAAGAATTACATTTGGATTCGCACTAGGGCTATATATAAGCCAAAAAGATCTCAAAATCCAAAATATAAAAACAGACAATCGCCCAGGCGCTAAAATTGGCCGCTCAGCGGTTTGCCTCAACACACGCCACCGCCCAGGCGCCTAAAATGACCGCTGCGCGGTTTTCCTCTTGTCACTCTGGACGCTCAGCATCACCGCCTGGGCGCTAGACAGTACTTTTCCTCGAACTAGGACGCTCAGTGGTGGAATTTATCGCTGAGCAGTTCACAGACTCTTCTTTTCTTCCTTTTTCTCCTTCATTCTTGAGTCTATGACCTTCCTACTTCATTGCCATCTTCAATTTTCATCAAAAACCCTGAAAAACAATGCAAAACAAGCATAATATCTCTAAAAAGAACTTTTAACTCTCATGTGACACAACTTAAGAGTTTTACTTGATTCTAAGCTCATTTTAAGCTACAAAGGTGTGATTTAATATCAAATTTATGCATGAAAATAATGTTTTTGAGACCGTTATCAATCTTGTGTTGTGCAAGCATTGCATCATCAGTAGGCAATTGAAGAACTCCCCTTTTTTGAGTTGTCACACCCCTTTCACTATGAGTTTCATTTTCATTAGCTGCCATGCTTTCTATCAACTAATAGGCTTCATCAGCAGTCTTTCTCTTGTTATTACCTCTAGCTGAGGCATCAAACATCATCTTTACATGTGTACCAAGACCTCCAAGGAATGCAAGAACCATAGTTGTCTCATCAAAACCATGCACAAGCGTCTTTCTCAACAAACCTTTAAATTTGTCCCACACCTGACCTAGGGTTTCCTCCATGCCCTGCCTGAAAGAAGATATATCCATCTTTCCTTTGTTGATTTAGCCTGTGGAAAATATTTATTCAAAGATTTAGCTACCACAGCCTCCCAGGGAGTAAAGCTTCCTTCTAGAAAATAGTTCAGCCACAATTTAGCATTTCCTCCGAATGAGAAAGGAAACAAGCTAAGCTTAATTAAATCATCTGAAACTCTGTTGATCTTCACCGTGTTACAGATCTCATTAAACGTGGTGAGATGATCATATGGACTTTCATTTGACAGTCCATTAAACTGGTTGCTTTGTACCAAGTGTATCAACGCAGGATTCATCACCATATTCAGTGCATTGTTTCTTGGCATTGCTATGCTGTTAAAGTGTTAAGGACCAACCACATTAGATGCGTCTGCTAGGGTGTGTCTAGGAGGAGGTTCTCTCTCCTCAACCATCTCTTCTGTGCTTTGCTGTGATGCTTCCGGTGAGGGTTGCAAAAGTCCTTCAGGAGAGGGTAATAATTCTCTAGATGGTTTTCTGACCTTCTTCCCCTTCCTTTCACTCAATCCTTCAAGAAGAGGTTGTTGAGTTTTCTTGCTCCTAGTGTGAATTGCCTCCTGCATACACAAGAAACAAAAATCACACTACTAGAATAGTTAAACCAATGAGTCCCCGACAACGGCGCCAAAAACTTGTTAACACACTAGCAAGTGTACCAGATTGTATCAAGTAATAAATAAACCGTAAGTCCGAGTATCGTCTCCCAAAGGACTCTTAGGCCTAAACGTACATGTGATTAATGGAAATCATAAGACTTGACTAAATAATAAATAAAGTTCTAAATGCAAAATAAAAATTAAACATGCATGCAAGGGTTTCGATCAATTGGTAAGAAAAAGATATGGATGAATGAAGTTGTTGGGGTTTACGATTTCATTCTAATCCACTCTCAAATATCTACTATTCTTATTAGATTCAACTTTGTTATCAATGTTCATGCAACTTTCTATTTTACTCTAAACCGATCTCTCGGCGAAAAGAGCCTAATCACAACTAGTAGTTTACTATCTCTAGTCTCCTTAGTAATCACTCATGCAATATCCACAGAAGCTTAAAGTAATTGGGCAAAGTGTGAAAACCGTGTTTCTGCGTCCTTTCTGCCAAAAGATTCCCCTTCTGGTTCATCTGGGGTCTATTTATAACTCAGAAAAATAACAGAATTTTGGCCTACGCCCATAAGTACAACGCTCAACACTGGGTTCACCGCTCAGCGGTAGGTGCGACACTAAGGTGGGACGCTCAGCGTTCATGCCCAAGCATTTGGCAGTGACTTCCCTCGAGAGGCCAGCGCTTAGCGCTGATTCTGGCGCTCGGCGGTAGGCGCGATTCTATCTTCTCCCCTTAGTGTTAGCGTTGGAGCGTTTAACAAAGTCTTTATTCAGCAAAGCTGGCACTCAGCGCTGAATTGGCGTTGAGCGGTGGCTGCGACTCTTCATTTGCACCCTTTTTCATCCCTTCTTGAGTCCAACTCCTTCCTACTTCAATATCCTTCATTCAATTCTCGTTAAGTCTTGTCAAAACAAGGAAAACCAAGCATAATACCCATAAAACCTCCTTCGACTCTCTTATAACCTAACTAAGACAAAATGCATGATTTTAAGCTAGTTTCTAAGTCACAAAGGGTATGTTTTATATCAAAATCAAGTATGAAAATAACGGTTTTTTAACCGTTATCAATAGACTCTAGTTTGGCCTCCATTATGGACATATACATGTCCCTCATCTGGAATGGCGCTGCATCATGTGTTGGGCCATGACCCTGTGGTGCTCTCCTCCTAGGGTGTCTCTGAGGCACTGGCTGAGCTGCCTCCTCTCCTCCACAGTACTGCCTATAATAGGCCTCATCAATGGTCTTCCTCGGTCTCTCCAGTGGTGGAGAACAAGTATCCACCCCAGCTTGCTGGCATAGGTGCATGATCAAAGAGGGATGCCCTAGAGGTGCTTTGTTTCTCATAGTGCTGACACAACTCTTAATCTCATTTGCAATGATTTGGCCAATGTTCATACTCATTCCTCTAAGCACACAATATATGAACATGACCTTGTGAACCGTAATGTCTGAGACATGGGAGCATGGTTGGATGTTGGCATGAGAAAATGCCATCCAATATTTTGCCAATGGTGTCAGATTAGCTCTCTTGATGTGAATAGCCACACCATTCTGGTTCTTGTGGAAATTCCCTCCAGGCACACAAAACACGCTCTCTATGTCCTCAAAATCAATGCCCTCCTCCACATTTAGTGAATACTGGCACTGCACACATGTCCTTTCTATATTCAGAAATCTGTTAATGGATTCAGGATCATACCGAATAAGTTTCCCACAGACATAGCTTGTATGATCCTCTGCTGGAGGGTTGCCCAGAGGCTTTGCATTTGTGTAAAAATCCTTCACCATTGCAATATTAGATGGTGTAGTGTAGGTGGCAAGCTTTTCCGAGTGTCTACTTTCTATCTCCTCTCCAAACTGTGGAGCGAAGATCGGAATCCATCATGCCTTTCTGATGAGTTGATATTTTCTTGACTGTATTTGGTTTATTGCACTTAAATAAATCAGGAAATTGTGTTTAATTATCCGGTATTTTCCTTCCTAATTATGCTTAATTTGATCGGAAATTCTTATTTTAGTTAATTTGAATTTTCTGAGTTGATTAATTGCATTTTTAGTTGCAGGGAAATTTTGGAGACATCTTTTGGAGCATTAGGAGGTGGCGTGGTCATTAAAGAATCTACAATGCTTGTTCTTGCTTAATGGAATGGAGATCTATCATTTCTCTTCTTATATTTTTTTTTGAAGGTTGAAGGCTTGAGTTTGAAGCTTGTTCTTTGCATTTTCATGGTGTTTCCTTTGGTTGAATGAAGACCCATTTTACATTTTCGTCTCCTTTTGCTACACTTTGGATGTTTATGTTCAAGTTTCTTTGTTGAATGGAGAAGAATATGGTTCTCATTGAGTTTTGAAGTGAAGAGAACTTGAGTTGATTGGTGGGTGTTTATAGCTTGAACCATTTTCTTGTTGTGTTTTTGATTTGATGGATGGAAGCATTTTATGAAATGGAATATTGTATTTGATTTGGAGGGCTGGACGGTAATGAAAAGGAAGTCTAGGGATTTCATTTTGCTTTTATCAAAAGTTTGAAGAAAAGTGAGTGTTGGGTTTGTTTGTAGTAGTAGAACTTGGCTTTGTTGTTCTTGTAATTTTTGGAAATGGAAACTTGGTTTATCATGTGTATTCTCGTTAATGGGAGGTGGAGAAAAGCTTTAGATGTTTGTTGAGAAGTGTAGAAAACCGAGAATGTGTTAGAAAGGAGAGAGAAAAGCACATTTAATTTTTACCTCTTTTGGACAAGCACAATATGAAGCACATTTACCATAGAAAGAATCTTTCCATTTTGGTGTTCACCTCCTTGGTAGCATTGTCTTGAATTGGATTGAAGAAGAGAATGTCTTATGTTGTTTATCCCCTTTGAC
Organism: Vigna reflexopilosa; assembly: GCA_027742785.1. Classification (NCBI taxonomy): domain Eukaryota; kingdom Viridiplantae; phylum Streptophyta; class Magnoliopsida; order Fabales; family Fabaceae; genus Vigna; species Vigna reflexopilosa. The sequence continues at coordinate 22,686,068 of CM050918.1, forward strand.
TTGGCTTATGTGGCACATTGGTAAGAGTAATTTAAGCACCTTTTTGACTTGTGAAGTTTAGGAAGCTACGTTTTCTACATGGAGAGGAAGGGAGCTCGCCAATTTGGCCTTGAGAGTTGATTTCTGAATTTGTTTTATGGAGTGAGGAAGGCACGAATCCCATAGTGTAGAAAGCAATGTTTGTCTTGGAGATTGAAGCACATGGCACACAAAGAGAACATATTTAATTGTTGTGGAAGAAAGAAAGCAAAATGAAGTTGGTGTTGCATTTTAAAATTCATTTGGTTGGTGAATTGGGTCACGTCAATGTGTAGGGAAAAAGCATGTTTGATTATTCCGTTGTTTTGAATTAATTTACATTGTAGGATTAGTTGCTTTTGATTTCTTTAATTTAGTTTTGCATTTACATTAATTTAACTGTGTTAGATAATTTGTTTTTGAAAGTGTTGGTATCTAGTATTTTAATTTGTTTTAATGTTGTCTAATGTGTTTGGTCGTGTTATTTTAATTAACATGATAGCTTAAATTAACTGTGTTGGTCATTAGCGATATTGCATTGCTTCTTTGAGATTTCTGGACTGTATTTGTAATTGCCCCTCTGACCTTGTTGATATGAAAATCTGTTTTTGCACTTGCAATTGAGTACACGCTTAGTTACTCAGTTGGTGTCTAGTCTTCGCTTAGTTGATGAAACTGCATAGTGTAAATTGGATTTAATATTAACATTGCGTTCGCTTAGTTCGCTTTTATGAAAACATGATTAGCCTTCGCTTAGTTGGTTGACTGTGTTGGATTAGAGGTTTGAGTCGGCGTCATTTTGTGATCTGTGATAGGGAGCATTGCAATTAAGTTAATGACCAACCGTTTTCAGTCTGTCTTTGAAACTGTTTTTAATTCTGTGTTTAATTATCTGTTTGCATCAGTGTTTTCATTTAATTTTTCCGCATTCACCACAACGTTTTCACAAAACCCCCCCACTTCGTGTCTGACTTAATTCTTGAACCGCAAAATTGGTCCTTGAGAGATGACCTAGGAGTCATTTCCTAGCTATACTGCATTTCTAAATTGCACATTAAATTTGTGTGGGTTGCGACAGCCCATCACTTTCTCTCCATCAAAAGGCGTCTTTCTTGGACAAGAAGGTGGTGCTGCTCATGTCTCCTGGATAGGAACCTGTTAGAATAGAACATCTCTGGTTCTCTACTCTTGCTTCCAATGGTTTTAATCCTCTTACTAGATGAGGAGGCCATCCTTGCATCAAATATAATTCACAAAACCAAAGAAAGACTCATTAAGCATTAACACACCACAAAACTCATCCAAGAACATTGTCTGTCAGAGCTGAGGGCAAAATAGGGCCCCTCAGCGTCACTTGCACACTGAAACACATAAAACCAAAACTTGCAGAGCTGGCGCTCATCGCTATCAGTACCATTTTTTTAAGAACAACCTTAAACTACTCTGATCTCCACCCTCATGCAAATTTCTTCATTCCAGACGTCAATCATACAAATTAATCAGTCTAAACAGTGTCTATTTCAACTAATATTGCACAAACATCAAAAGCCCTAAAAATTTCATTCTTAGACAAACATTCTCATACACAATCATGCTTTTAGAAACCCTAGAATGTAAAATGTATGACTTACTTGGGTGGAGAGACTTCAAATGAGTGCACAGTGCTCTGTGGGTGTTGATGAATAAACCCAAAATGGTGTGCTCTCACAAAAACCCCAAACTTTGATGGTGAAGTGGTGCAAAAATGGTGGAGAAAGGGTTTTTGAGAAATGGGTGTAGGGAAAAGTGAAAAGAGTGCCTTAGAGAAGTCTTGAGAGTGCCAAAAGAGAATGGGGTTGAAATGAGAGGCTTGGGCGAGACTTAAGGGTTAATAAAATGTGCAATGGGCCAACTAACAATGAGTCCAACTTAAAAACCCAATTGTGCAATCTGCGACGACACCACTCAACGCTAGGTACCGTTGAGCGGTGAGCGCGATTTTAGATTTCCTCTTTTTGGCTCGCCCTAAGCGTCATTAGACCAAGTGCCACTGAAATTCAACTCTCCATTTTCAATTTTCTTGCACTTTCCACTCACTTCACTCGAGTGTGCAACAATTAAAACCTAACATGCAACTAGAATAGAATTAAAACATGCAACATAAGGAAATCAATCAACTGGGTTGCCTCTCAGGTAGCGCTTGTTTAACGTCACGAGTCTGACCCAAACCTTTCTAGCACTCATCAGTAAGTGCAAACCTTACCAACACCCATCAGTAGGTGTACCTTCCTGTATCCTTCAGTGAATACTTAATCATCTAGCATCCCTCAGTAGATGTTACCCCATAAACAGTGTTCAGCAATATTCAAAATTACTTCACCAAAATAATTAAATAACAAAATAAACAATGTCTTTAAGTCACTGGGGTGCCTCCTAGTAAGCGCTTCTTTAACGTCATTAGCTTGACCCAATAAAGCTCACGTTCCATCTTCCATGTTGGTGTCTCTTTTGCTTTCATCACACCAACTCATCAATTGCTTCCGGTCCACCTTCTTGACTCGCCTAGAATATGGTGCCTCAATCTCTATCACTCCATTCTCTTTGAAGCCTTTCACAACCCACAACTTCTTCTTACATTTCACAAGAGTACCAAGTTTGAATTGTGCATCCTCCAAGTCACGATGAATCGTCCCTCCTTTGTCAACTTTCTATTCTTCCTCAACCTACATTAAAACACAATTTTTACCTTTGTTGATTGGCTCTGCAGATTTAGGTTTAGCCACTGGTGCAACCTTCCTTGTAGCTTTGTGACTTATCTTCTTCACCTGAATTTGCTTATCTTTAAAGACATCATAGATCACTTCCTCTTCTTGGTCTTTAATCATGATCAATCCGTCATCCACATTGCTAATTACTTTAGCCACCTTCATGAACGACCTTCCAAGAATGATTGGGATCTTGTCATCCTCCTTCATCTCAGGATTTAGTCTCCTTTGTGGTTGAGCCACTGGTCTATAATCATTCTCCATGAAAATTCTATGCATGCAGTAGGTTGGGCTTATACCTTTAAGATCTGAGATTGACCACCCAATATCTCCTTTATTGGCTTTCAAAATGCTTACCAACTTTTCTTCTTCTTCAGGAGACAAAGAGTTGCTAATGATGATCGGCTTCCCTCCATCTTGTTCTAAAAATACATACTTCAAATGTGATGGTAACAACTTAAGCTCCAACTTCTTTTCTTTGACCTCTTCTTTTGTATCAATCTTCTCAAAACTCGCCTCTTCTGTTGGGATTTCTTTCAATACCTCCAATTAAACTAGAGTATTTAATACCAATCCTCTATCTAAAACAACTTTCTTCTAATAATTTTTAGAAAATAATGTTAGTATGTTTTCCTACTCAGCTTATTTTACGCCATTGAAACAAATCTTAGTGAAAACAACATATTTGAACAAATCTATCATCTAAGAAAGCTAAACTCAAGGAATGGATACATAAAAATGCATGCACTCATTAATGAGTGTCAAAATGTATGTACAATATTGGGATGATCGTTGTAAAACCATGTATTTTCTTTGACTAAACTGATTTTAATAAAAGGTTTTTTTCTTGTTTTAATAGATCTTAGGGATGATGTTCTTACAAGAATACTTTGACATTCAAATAAATATTTGAGTTAATAACTCATATATGACAGTAAACAAATAATGATGTTATAGGTAAATATATACCTAAAGTAAATGTCTATTTCTATTAATCTTAATAGATATTTATCTTCACATATTATAAGTGGAGAAATATCACGTGCCTTCTTCATCATACAAACTTCATCAATAATATCAAATTGGAAACATGCTTTATCATCCTTAGGATGTGACATGGCCTTGAACACGTCAAAGTTAACTTCTTCATCTTGCACCCTAACTTTAAGCTTATCGTTCTACACATCAATTAAAACTCTAGCTGTCTTCATGAATGGTCTCCCTAAAATGAGAGGAACATCTCCACTCTCCTCCCTAAAATGTCCACTTTTACCAACACGTCTTCCACCACCCCAAAAAGGTATTTAAGAGACATGTTTGCCAGTTAAAGTGTCATTCTAGTAGGTTTGAGTTCCAAACCTTCAATCTTCTTGAACATGGAAAGCGACATTACATTAATGCTAGCTCACAAGTCAATCAAAGCTCTTCCAACTTCCAAATATCCTATGGTACATGGAATGGTGAAGCTTCCTGGATCTTGAAGCTTAGGAGGCAACATCTTCTGTATGATTGCACTACAATTTCCTTTCACTTCAATGTTTTTCTTCTCAATATACTTTCTTTTCTTTGTAGGAAGCTCCTTCAAAAACTTTGCATAAGAAGGCATTTGCTGCAGTACTTTAGAAAAAGGTTTGGTGATCTCTAGTTTCTTAAAAATCTCCATGAACCTCTCAAACAATTTTTCTTTCTCCTTCCTTGAATGAGTCTTTGGATAAGGAAGGGGTTTTTCAAACTCTTTTTCTTTTTTCCTCTCGTCAACCTCTTCTTTCTGTTTTTCTCCCTCAACTCTCTTTTTCTCTCTTCTCACCATCTTCCTCCTCTCTTTTTTTCTCTTTTCACTCTCTTCCTCCTCACTCAACTTTTCTTTCTCTTTTCTCTCACTTTTTCTCTCATCTAATACCTTACCACTTCTAGTAACAATGGTCTTAACTCTTCCCTTGGATCACCTTTCTTGTAAGATCTGGCAAAATAGGAGTTTTAAAAATAAAGTAGTTTTGAGACTTTGAATTTTGTTTGGAGATTAGTGTTCTTGAGTTTATAATTTTGATAGAACATAATTTTTATGTTATTTCATTATTTTTATATTTTTGCCTAGGGGCAAAAGGGTCATTTACTTTTAGAAGGGTGTAGAAAGGAAAAGTATGCAAATTAAATAATTTGGATATTTAATAAAATAATATTATGTAAATCTTTTAGAAGATTTTTTTGTTGTTATTTTAAAAATTAGTTAAAAGAGAATAAGAGAAATAATCTTGGTGGGTTTAAAGATTAAAAGAAATATTATATTTAGAAAATACATTATTAGATATTTTAGATTTTAAAAGATTTGGTGGTTGATGATATTTTAAAAAGTAGTTAAGAGAGAATAAGAGAGGAAATTTTAGTGGTTTTAGATATAAATTGAGAGATTTTATTAAAACTAAAATGATAGAAATAGAATAGAAGAGGATAAAAAGGATAAGAGTAAAAAGGGGTTGGCATTTTGTTACCCTAAAAGCAAAAAAACGAAAATTAGAAATATAAGGGAGATGAAAGATGTTTTCTAGGAGAAAATAGAGCCAAGAATGAGGCATCAAAAATAGGAAGACAATCAGTGACGTTGTGAAGCTTTCTTGGTGATTTTGGAAAACAAAAATAGTACGAGACCATGTAAGGGGGGAACTGGTTATATTGTAACACATGGTTGGTTTAGGGTTTTGATAAGTGTTTTTATGTTATGGGGGAATGTTTTGTGATGTGATATAATATTTGTTCTTTGTTTGTGTATCGTTGTAAGGGAAGTGACTAAAAGGTTATCATATGTGTATACGGGTTTTTGGATTGTTATGTTTTGTAGCATATTGGGTTTGATGTTGTTATTGTTAACCTACTTTGCATGAGAGGAAGAGTGTTGGTTGGGAATGGAGATAATACCCTTGGGGCTCGTTTTTGAATGGAGAATGTCTCTGTGATGGTTATTTTTATGCTTGACGTTTGGATCATAAAGAAGAATAGTATTATACTATTAAGATAATGTTTTGTGGTTGCTTAGAGGGTTGTTTTAGTTTGTAAAATGAAAAGATATTGGAGAATGAGAAGAGAGTGGTTGAGTGTGATAGGAAGAAGAGTTTCTATTCTGCATGGGAGTTTGTTGATTCAATTGTTGTAGTTTAAGATTGTTATGTTTTTTTTGGTTCCATAGATGAGTATTAAAAGCTCGAAACGTAAAAGAAAAATGGCCGTGGAAATTCTTTGGTTTTTAAGAAAAGTGAGTTCGTATAATTGATAGGTCCTAGGTATAGCAATTCAGATTTTAATAAAAGGTGTTATACTAGGCTGTAGTTAGGAAAATCAAGATTTATAAATATTATATTATATTATATTATATATTGACATATAATATATAATTCTTTTATGATCTTTGTATATTATATATTAGATTTCATTCGGTTTTTATAATCTTTCTATATTATATAATATATATTTTTATACAAATATATAATGGATATATATATAACCACTACAAATACAAAAATAATGAATTTTAGAAGGGGTTATTTTCCGGCGGTTTTGAAAACCCCGGAAAGTTCCGGCAGTTTTAATCGAAACCGCCCCTAAATTGTTTTTTTTTCTTAAATAATTTTCCAAAAATATCTACCTGACCCCTTCCCTAAAATACTTTGCAGTCTTTCAAAAACATATACCACACCTTCGTACATTTCAAAATTTCTCCCTAAACCCTAATTTTCTCTCTCAATTCATTTCTTTTCCTCCAAATAGTTCACCGGTGATCATTATCCTCCAAGCCCGGCACCGTCTTGGTCTTCCCCTACATTGTGTTCGTCGTTGAGGTGTCGAGCATTGTGGCTCCGTAGGTCGTGTTCGCTCTCGGAGACTGTCTCACAGCAGTGAACCTTTGAACGATGGTGCTTCTTTAACTGGAACGGACAGTCCATCAATCTCTCCTTCTGACGAGTTTGCGAGTTTGACGATGTTGTGAAGGTATCTCTATGTTCCTTTCCACTTTCTTTTTCGCCTAGATGTTAAGAAAATGAACATAGATTTGTAGTTTTGAAAGTGACTTCTGATTTGATAAACAATTAGTTATTTCTGACCATAACAGGGCCATAACAATTGCTTGAGCTTAGTGTTCTCCCAAAAGCCTCGTTCGCAAATTGCTCATTTAGTTAGTTCCTCACTCTATTTTTATATTTAAAATTTTTCTTTCTTTATTTGATTTCTCACCCTGTGTGGGTGCGGCTTTTAAGTTGTTTATGCCTTTTCTTGAATCCACAATTTGTTCTGTCATGTTTTCTCTATGAATTTGGCGTTTTAGGGTAAATTTTTCTGCCTTTTCATTTTAAATTTTTCTCGTGTGCATTTTTTTATTACTTTCTTGATGTGATATCCTCTGTTTATTGAGTTATGCTGTGAGAGTTTGTTCGTTGGGTGCAATTTGTCTCTCTGGAGTTTTGTAGCTTGCTTGTTTCCTTCCATAATTTGTGCCACCTTTGCCTTCAGCTCTCCAAATTTATACCAGATTTGTGCCATGTTAGAGCATATTGATTATTTCCAGTGGTTCATCTAATTGCTGGTCATTGTTAGATGGATTTTTCACCTCCTTTAATGCCTGTAACCCATATGTTTTTAAATAAAGAAACACATCTCACTCACATTTCATTAATTAACTGTCATAAATTTTATGTATTATAAGCAAATGATTGTAGTATTAATCTAGAAAACCAGTTTAATTAAGACGGAGAACTGAACTATTATTTTTAAGAAGATGAAATTCATTAATATGAAGAGACTCTGCCCATCTCAACTTCTCTATTTTATATTGCTTTAGTACATAGTATGATACTGACCAAGTGATACTAATCTGGAAAACAAACAGTTTCAACAAAATGGTAAAGTTGAGAGGTGGCTAGAAGATACTTGGATCTCAATGCTTAAGTTCAAGGATACTATTTTTGGGATTGCTATGGAGGTAATTAGCTTATAGTTTTCAATCCATTGTTGTTGCCATAATTGTTTGGAGGACCATTGCACTTGTATGTCACTTTTAAGTTTTACTATCTTATGCAATTGTTACTTTCTAGTAGGTGGTATATTGGTGTGGAATATACTAACAAGCTATATTCAGCATATTGAACCATGCGATTATTTAATATTTGAAATACAATTGAAGTTTACTAAGAGGTCTCTGTTTTCTATTTTGATATTTTTTGCACTTTTGTAATCAGAGCCTTATTCTCAAAATTTTCGTTGAATTGCAATGGTTAATTTTCGTTTTGCACTCAAAACTATCTCTTTAATATAAAACATATTCTTATGTTTTCTTCTTCTTTATATTCTCTTCACCAGTTCAGACAATGCGCTTTTGGAATCAATCAACTTTTAGTACATTTTTTTCTCTTTGCCTGTTGCCATATTTCTTATTGCCATATACATTTTGATTCATCATATGCATAAAGCTCTATGGTTATACAAATATAGTTTTCGTAGTAGCATACTAGCTACCTACCCCCTGTTGAGATTCAGTTAATTATTTCTTTTAAAAATAATCACTTAATTAGCATAATATTAAATTATATTACAGATATCACATTAGTCACATATAAGATGAATTTTTAATATATAAATGAGTACAAATTTTATTTATTAAATAAATTTTATATAATTTATATCACATTAGTACACCATATCATATATGTTTTTCTTAAACAAAATACTAGGTTCTAGAATACATGATGCTATATATAATTAATGGATGATATATTATTGCTTGGAGGTGTATGCTCAACCACATTGATATTCTGCTCTTAGTGGAATCTCATCCCTCAAGTCTTTGCATTTACTAAACAGTGAATTGAGTTGGAGATCAATTACAAGTTTCTTGATTTAAGCTAGACATAAAAGGTCTGTATTTTATAAATTTATTTTTATGACATTCAAAAATATTTTGTTAATAGTATTAAACTGTTTCATAGAATTAATGATTTAATTTAGAGTATAGTAAATATTTATTCTTGGGCAATGCTATTATAGATGGTACTTAGTGTGTTATTCATTCACCATTTACTTTAAATATTAAGTAGGTGTACTACTTAGTATTAAATTATTTCACGTAACAATTTCATAACTAAGTAGGGGAACTACTTAGTTTTGAATTCTTCAATTCCATAAGTAAGTGAGACTATTTCAGTCTTCAAATTTATAACTAATTTGGTATAAGACTTAGTTTTATAACCAGTTTAATAAATTCATCTTATGTATAAATTCCATAAGGTCACTTATTCTAACCTTATAATCCTCTTGGCATGAACAAAGGTCATTTTAATGGATAAATCATGGATAGACATGCGTCGAAATACAAGTCAATATATGAGAGGATTGAATACCTTCTTGGACTTTGCTTTCACTAATAGTGGTGTTAGGGGAAAGATAATATGTCCATGTCAGAAATGCAAATTTAAGAAATGGCAAAGTCGTGAAGAAGTATATGATCACTTAATTATTAAACCTTTTCCAAAAGGGTATACAGTGTGGGTTCTACACGGGGAGAGAAGAGTAAATGACGAAGCGCCTCAAGTAATGGCCGAAGCTCCTCAAGTAATGGCCGAAGAAGATGGTGGAAGAGTTGAAATTAATGATAATATGTGCGAAATGATTAATGATGTATTTTTAGATCATTGCTCTAACAACGACATGGTGGATGATGACGAGATGGGTGCAGATTCAAGCCATACTAGAAGTCATGATGGGACAAAATTTTTTTGAATTAATGCAAGATGGACAACAAAGTTTATATGAAGGATGTGATAAATATTCGAAACTTTCATTCTTGGTGAAGTTGTATCACATCAAATGTCTATGCAGAATAAGTGACAAAGCTATGTCCATGATACTAAAGTAGCTAGCAGATGCATTTCAACATGCTAAAATTCCAAATTCATTCTATGAAGCCAAAAAAGTCATTAACAAGCTTGGTCTTCATTACACCAAAATTGATGCTTGCCCGAATGATTGTATGTTGGAGAAGACAAAGATAGAGATTCTTGTAAGAAATGTAAGACATCAAGATGGAAGCTAAAAAAGAGAAATACAATTGGTGATGATGTTCTTCTTAATAAGCGAAAGAGGATTCCTGCAAAGGTGTTAAGGTGCCAAACAATGGATGTAATGAAGAAGAAGAAAATTAGATATTGTTTAAAGTAAAAGTTTTTATTTGAGATGTTGGATGTTATTTGAGATGGATTGTCACTCTAAATGTTATGCTTGCTATGGTGTGATCTTATAGGTTTTCAAGTTAATAATATACACATCTTTTTATAGTAGCATTGAACTAAATTGTATAGTTCTGAACTGATAGTCAATTACATTGAGATCATGACCCCTTAATCTTATTGAGAATCCAAGAGCTGAGATTATAGTTTGAGTTAGGGTTATAAGTGTTGATTAATTTTTGTGGGAATGATGTGTGGTTGGGTATGGAAAATACAGATATAGAAACAATCATTTTCCTGTGAGTATATATAGCCAAGGTTGAGCATATGGAGGGAGGGTGTCATAGGTAGAAAACGATGAGGTTTAATGGCACATATGTGTACATCTGCACGTAACAGAGGGAGAAAGAGAAAGGAGGGTGAGTTTGAGGAGGATATTTTGGGGTGGCAGTGAATCCTCGTTCATAATAAAAGAGGAATATTCCAATTGAAGAAAAATGCAATATTTAAAAGAGATAAACTATAATTGGCAATGAATCCTCTCTCTATTACTTTGTCAGGTTTTAAAATTATAATTTTTTTTTAATATTGTTACTTTTCTGAATACACATACAGTAATTTTGATGTTTTAAAATGTTACATTTTTTAATACACTAATAATGTATTTTGAAAGTTTAGAAATAGTATAAAACATTCAACAAAGAATCTGGATAGGTTTTATGCAGTTCTTCATCTGCACACAATTATTGCCATTTATACAATTTATGATAAGTGGTGTTTGATTGTGAATTCTTAAAAGTTGTATTGTTGTACGCAGAAACTTTGGTTCATTATAGTGAGTTTCCATGCTATGCCGACTTCACGTTCAAAATGAAGTCTAGAACTATATATGTTAAAAAGAGACCTTATCTTGAAGAGTTTTTAGAAAAAGTATCAGAGATGTATATATGTTAAAAAGAAACCTTATCTTGAAGAGTTTTTAGAAAAAGTTTCAGAGATGTTTGAAGTCGTAATTACAAGGTCATATTCTGCAAAATTGCTTGATATTCTTGATCCTCATAATAAGCTTTTATCTCTAAGATTATACAGAGATTCATGCAAATGGGAAGATGGTCATTGTCTCAAGGATCTCAGACTTGTTGGAATTGACATGTCCAAAGTCTTCATAATTGATAACACTCCACGAATTTATATATTATTTCTTTCTTCCTTTTAGGCTCTGATGTAGCTTTTTTTTCTTTACATTCTTTCTAACATGAAAATTGTATTTGTAAGGAATGAAAAACCTATTTCCCTCATTGCATTCATTAGAGTCTCCTCCGCTTGATGGTTCTTTTGAGTGGAAATAAATAAAAATAAAGTCCATCAACACAGTTTAATGCGAGGTTAGAAACAAATAACAAAATAAAGGCACAAAAGTAATATGGACAGTCAGGAAATCCACATGCGAAGGCAGTACCAGCGGTTTATGAGTAACCCCTGGAAGTACCAGCGGTTTTGATATAACCCCTGGAATTTCTGGCGGTTTCAGTAAACCCCCGCTATTTCCGGCGGTTTTCGAAAAACCCCCGCTATTTCCAGTGGTTTTCTGTAAACCCCGCTATTTTCGATGGTAATTACTTAGCGTCGCACGGTTTCCAAACGGTTTTCCCGACCGCGGGAAAAGCACTTTCCGGGGGTTAAAACCGCCGGTAATATTGAAATAAACCCCCGGTAAAATTCTTGATTTTTGTAGTGAACCGTATAGAACTTAAGAACTTAAGTGATATTTAATATTATATTATAATATATAAGTATTGGAATTATTAAGTTTAGCATGTGATTAAATTTTTTACTATCATAAAATTAAATTATATAATAATAAAGTAGCTTGTTGTTTTGTTAGTTAGTATGTATAAGTTAAGAGATGACACGAGTGATTTTTATAATTTAATCGGAGATAATATTATGTATGTAAAATAAATTATAAAAGTAGAATATTTTTGTGTTGTGGTCATATTTTATCATAGTAATTTTATATGTTTTTGTGGTGAGTTATTTGACGTAGTAATATGTTTATAAGATGTTGTGGTGATGTTGTATATGAAGTCGTATTTATATGGTGTAGTAGAATCTTGTGTTTGATGGGTTGATGTTGATTATTGAAGTTAAGTGTGGAATGTATTGAGATTGTGTTATAAATTTTGTGATTGTGAATAATGCATGTTATTGATGGGTTAACGACTATTTAGTTGCTCAATTGGTGTTTAGTCTTCGCTTAGTTGATGAAACTGCATGGTGTAAATTGGGTTTGATGTTAACATTGCATTCGCTTAGTTCGCTTTTATGAAAACATAATTAGCCTTCGCTTAGTTGGTTAACTGTGTTGGATTAGAGGTTTGAGTCACCACTTTATTTTGTTGATCTGCGATTGGAAGCATTGTGATTAAGTTAATGACCAACCTTTTCCATTTTGTCCTTGAAACCGTTTTCACATTCCGTTTTTACATTTCTGTTTCCATTTTTTGTTACATCTGTGTTTACATTGTTGTTTGCATTCATGTTTTAATTTGATTCATTGCATTCACAAAACTTTTCACAAACCCCTCCCCCCCCACTTTGTGTCTGACCTAATTCTCGAACCACATTTGGTCCTTGAGAGACGACCTAGGAGTCACTTCCTAGTCTATACTGTATTCTTTAATGCACATTAAATTTGCATGGGGTGCGACACCCATCACAGCTAAAGATATCTACTTGTTGTATGCTCTTAAGAATGATATTCCAATCAATTGGGTGGATGTGCTAAAAGAACATATGACTGAAAGTGCTCTGAACAAGTCTCTTCATCTACCCTATGCAGTATTAGTCAGCAGAGTTCTTGAAAATCAAGGTGTGAACACTAATGGTTAAAGGAGGTTTCCATGCAACTTCACAAATGAGATTGACCAAAATACTCTGATCTCATTTGGATTAACAAGGACTTTAAGAGGATGGTGCTTTAAAGGAGAAGAAAATATGTTATATCTTTATGGAAGCACCTTTGTCACAAGTGAGCAAAGAAAGATTGCATATTCTGACACCAACTGCATAAATCTTGCCACGAATCATCTTTAGAACATTGTTGACAATCTTAATCTGCTTGAAGTAAAAATTGATCGCATTATACATCAGTGCATTGAAGAAGATATGTCTGAAGACGACCCTATGGATTCACATGTATAAGAATAGGGATCTAGTAGCCTCAGAAGTGTGATTCGAGTCTTGTTAGCTATCTGTCTTCTCTAGATGTTCTCATAGATTATTATTATAAATAATTTTAATATGAAATTAAAATAATATTAAAGAAATAAAGATTTATTCTCTTTCACCAACAAATATTTTTATATTTTATTTCCATGTAATTATTACAAGATAAATTTACACACCTTGATATTATATTTTAAAATAATATTTTGTTTCTCTTTAAAAATAAAACATCGAATATCCTTAGTATTCGACGTCATACTATAACAATAAAATGTCGAATATCCTTAATATTTGACGTCAGCTTCTATTTTTCCTGTTCATTTATACGTCTGATTTATGAAAAACTGATCACTGGTTAAAAGTCCAAATTTCAGTACACTGCTATATCGATGTCAATAATGAATAACTCCAGGTCATTGCATCGAGGGTACTCAACATTAGACGTCAACTTTGTAAATAGATTTTAAATTTAAGTAGCTGATTGCGAGACTGATAATGGGGACTACTCCGATGAACTGAAGACGCTCGTATGAAACACCTTTGGTGAATATGAACGAGTGAGAGCTTCTTCTAGAAGATTCCGGCTTTTGAGTCTATGGCATAAGTGGCTGAGGTAGGGAGAGAATCTTATGCCACAGATTCAAATACCCGAAGCTTCTCGAAGAAGCTCTCAAATTCATCTTCACGCAAGGTGTTTCTTAAGAGCATCTCCAGTTCATCGGAGTCTCCATTATTAGTCTCGCAATCAACAACTACATTTTTCTCGTATACCCCAACCTCGATCCTGGCCTTCTATCTATCCTCCGTGCCGTCAGCATCAGTACCAAGAAGCTGACACGCGTTGCCGTTCAGTCTCCACGTCTTCGTCCGCCACCATGCTCAGCCCCTCATGGACCACGTCGAGCGTTTTGTCGAGGCACTTGCCTTGGAGAATCCTTTTGTTGTGTCGCACGGTGTGGGCAGTAGGGATGGCAAGGATTTTTCTGTTGTAGCCCGATTTAGGTGTTCTTATGGGTGGTGCAATTCTGGGTTTTCTGTTTGCGTGTGCGAGATTGATGATGGAGGTGCGGGGTCCACGGAGTTTGGATGAGAACGAAGGCAGCAACGCTTTGGCAAAGAGGGTTGTGATGGAGGTTCAACGGCGATTTGGGATTGTTCTATGGAAGGTGGGTGTTGGCCTGATGTGATGGTGCGGCGACAAGGTGGTTGCTGGTGGTGCGGCAGTTGCTAACGGCGCCCTAGGATTTGGTTTGGAATTAGGGTTTCAGATTATTGGAGAAGATGATGATGACGTGTCAAGGTAGTGATGTGGCAGCATGTCATTGGATGAAATGTTTTTTCTCCCTAAAATGTTATTTCTTTTTTAATTTTATATTCAAGTATGTTTTGCTGTAGCACCTGACTATTTAATTTCGCAATGTAAATGAGAATGATGCTTTCAGCACTTAATATTAGGTTTAATTTCCAACTTTTCCCTTACTTAAACATCAATTTTCACCCTGTATACTTCATTTTTTTTATTAAAAAATTAAAAAATTATAATTCAGTCAAAACATCGAATTTCCTCATATCAAAAGAAGTCATGTAACAGTTAGCACGTGCATGATCAACTTCAACAATCATACAGTCGATTAAAATTGATTAACATGGATTCAATCATGAAATGTAAAGCGACTGGATTTAAACCAACACTAACTGATTTCATTTATATTTCAAAACAATATTACAAATAGATAACTACTGCAAAAGATCAGACTAAATGACAGTCTAAGCCATTATCAAAAGACAATTAAGAACAAGAACGAACAAGACACAACAAGAGACATAAAACACAAGATGAAGTGTATTTTTATTCCTATCCTTCTTCAACTTAATCCATAGAGTCATCTTCAGATGTGTCTTTATCCATCCCATGTTGTAGAATACGATCAATCTTTGTCTTCAGCTAATTGAGCTTGTTAACAATTAACTGAAGCAGATCAGCTGAGAGATCTTCACTGTTGTTGTTGGAGGCATTATCAGATCTTTGTCCACATGTAATAGAGGTGCTTCCAAAACAGTACATCAGATTCTCTTCGCCTCTAAAGCACCATCCTTTTAATTTCCTTACGAGTCCTAGTGACACAAGGGTGTTACGATTTATGACATTTGTGTAGGTACATGAATGTTTCCTTTCTCCATAGGTATTCACTCCTTGAAGAACAAGTATATTGCTTATGAGAACAACATAAGGCAGATAGTGAGCGTTGCTACCAGCAACTTTAGTCATGTGATCATTTAACACCTTCACCTAGTTGGTGGGTATGTTATTCTTGATAACATGAAGAAACACATCCTCTATGGTCATTTCATTTGGCATCAATCTTCCCGGTAGAATCACCCATGACAGTATATGTGCTAAAACCATTTCTTCAATTTTGAGGTCTTCATGCAGAAAAATATTTTCTCTTGTTTGACTTACCGAAAGTCTGAGCCACCCTCCATAGAGATCCTTTTTCTTTAACCAACGATTTACTTGAGAGTTTGGTAGATGAGAAGAGATTCCTTCAACATTTAACCCAGTGGTCTGTTCCTAGACATCATTGTTAATTAAAATGTCAGTCCCTTTAACTCTTGAGCAGATGTCACCATTGATAATTTCAAGTGATGGTAGAATACTCTAACAAGATCAGGTTACTAGTCTCCATTCATTTTCACCAAATTTGACAGGTTTTGAGTCTCAATCCATTCGGGAATTTTAAAGTTTTCCCTTCCAAATAATCTCAAGTAAAAATACTTTGGTGAGACAACAACTTTAGGACTCCCATTAGTAAATCTTACTCGAGAATCATCATCTCTTATCCAACCATTTACATTAGCTTCTCTAACAATAGCCATGCTATTTGCTTTCTGTATTCTTGAGAGATGAGATGAAGAAGACATTTCAGAGACACTATAGGATTCACAGATTTCAGTCAAGGGTCATTGGAAATACATGAGTAGTGTGTCTACCACGATGTCGTTGAACGTCGAAGCCCTGTCGAGTTCGATGTTCAAAGATCAATCATAGAAAAAGTAATATATGTCGTTTGATTAATAACAAATTGACATCCCGCCCCCATATTTCTTATTATAAAAACATTTGTTAACTTTAACTTGAAAGGGCTCCTTCATATGAGATGACGATGAATGAACCACTTTCAAGTTAAAGTTATCAAAATGCAATATGAAGAACATAAATGCTTAGAAATCTAAGGAAAAGAAAATGCAAATGAAATAAAAAATATGAATCCTAATATGTTCAATATGGAAATAGGAAGCAAGGGAATAAGTGAGATACAAGCTATATTTATAGATGAACCAATGACGTACATCGTGTAATTATGTTTAGTATACCTTTTTGTATTAACGTCGAAGCGCAGACAAATTCGACGTTAAAACATCGATCAGAAGGTGACATTTCTAACAAAATGACTTCCCGCAACCCAAAAATGTCGACTTTTGTATCACCCGCAAAGATGGTGACATTTGGTGGGATCAAAGTTAAAAAGTTTGATGTGCCCTCTATATTCATATAATTCCTCTTTCAATTTTTCTACGTTAATATAATCGATTCGAAGTAACAAAAAATCGATTCCAAACGTTATAAATTAAGAAATGCAAATGAGTTTTCATTGATTATTTATGGTAACATTAATGACACATGTTTGGTACTAAAAAGCAAGGAAATAATGCATGAGGGGGATGTTTTTTCTAATAATGTTAATTATAGTATTTTTTAAAGCTTAATCATTTATAATAATTACTTATTATAACTATTAAATTTTGAAAGTAATTTATTTGATTATGACCAAATAAAAGGTCTAAGTTTTTTTTGAATTTTTATCGTCGTTGAGCTTTTAAAAACTGATCACTGGTTTAAAAGTGTAAATTTCAGTACACTGCTAACTTGAACCGATTAAGGGAAAAGTAAAAAGAAAAGATTTCATTTATGATTTTAAAGAAAAGAGAATCATTAGAGCGCCAAATTTTGAAATTGGTGGAAGAAAAAAACGTCAAAGCCCCATCGAATTTGACGTTCTATTAAGCACACCATTAATGCTCCCAATTACTTCAATTCCCTTCAGGTTCCAGCCCCACAGACTTTCGACGTTCTATGGGAGGGGTGAAAAGAAAAGAGATCCCAAAGTAAGGTACTTTCTGATATTGGTGGCTTATTAAGAGAAAACGTCAAGTTTACTCATATTTGACGTTCTATTGGCGCTAATGTTTTAAGAGAAACTTTCATATAATTTGGGATTCGATATTATATTTCAATATAACGTGAAATTTTTATTGTATGCGACGTGGAATTTATTTTTTGAATTAAAAGCATAACACAGTCTCACTGTTTGTTCGCGCTTCCATTTCTGCTTGAACTTTCTTTTTCGCGGACCACTGCGATAAAGAAGGTTATTTATAAGTTGCTTTTGTCTTTGTGATGGGTGTCGCACCCCATACAAATTTAATGTGCATAAAGAATGCAGTATAGTGCTAGGAAGTGACTCCTAGGTCGTCTCTCAAGGACCAAATGTGGTTTGAGTCTTAGGTCTAACACGTAGGGGGGTTTGAAGGTGTTTGAGATGATAATTAAACTAAATTAAAGCATGAAAATTAAACATAACTAAACAGAATTGAAAGCATTGAAGTAAATGTGGAAAACAATAAAAGCCGAACACAATAGACAACATAGTAAATGAAAACAGTAAATTGAACGGTCCTAAAGCAAAATGTGTGAACTAATTAACATGCAGCAGAAAATAAAGAAACATTTGGATAAAAATGAAATGCACATTGGAGTGAGAATAAAGGAAACAACACTTAGCTAATAAATGAAATGCAACTCATCATGAAATACTTTAAATAAAACATTTAAACAGTTAGCTAAAGGAAATTAAACCTTGCGGCGGATAAATAAAAATAAATTGTGCCTTCTTCATTCTAAAAGAAAAGATAAGATACTTCTCCAAAAGAAATCAGTTGTGTGCTTCCAATTTAATCACCTTCTCTTAAAAGAAAAGAAGAAAATGAATCCCATGTGTACCTCCAGCTCAATTTGAATGCGGCATCCAATTGAAATCAGCGTGTGCAAGTAAAACTAATCCACCACTGTGTGTTCTTCTTCAAATAGAATATATTGTGCAATAAAAATCTCTCTCCAGCCAAGTGAAATTAACGTTAGCTATCTCAAATAATGAAGTGCCGCCTCAAAAGTTAAAATAACAAAAGCAACATTTAAACCAAGCCAATTAAATGCAAGGAAAAAGGATTGAATTAACATGTTCTTGCAAGAAGAATAAAAGCACGGTGTTCTCATTGTCAAGGCCAAATTAATTGCATAATGTCTCTACCATTTCTCCTATGCTTGGACGTGACATCCTGGATGAAGCCCGTGTGCAATCTTGCCAATTAAAAATGAATACACGCCGCCTAGAATAAATTGAAGCACCAAGGCCGTGAAAATCATCGTCCAGCTCCTATCTTAAAAAAAAACAAATCAAATGTGCTTCTCTCCTTTAACAAACGTAACCAGCCGTGACACCACAAATTTAATCAACACTTTTCTCTGGCAGCAAAATTAAATGCACCGTTTTAATTAAAGCTAAAGTAAAGATAAAATGGGTGTGGCAGTCGCTTCCTATTCCAGAAAAGCAAAGAAAAGAATTTAAACCACCGTGTGTTTCCAATCCAGCCCCTAGCTAAATGAAAATTGTGCTTCTTCAAATTTTCATCAAATATATCCAGCGTACAAACATTCCCAAGCAAAGAAAGTTCCCAGCAAGGCCAAGTAAAATCTAATGCTCTTTTGAAATGAAAATAAAATAAGTGCTCCAGGCCGTGACCAACTAATGAGTGCTTCTTTCAAGATGGGTGTCCGCGTGTGGCAGCAGCTTCTCCAAGGAAAATGAAATTAATTTTTCTCAACAGCGTTTTCTTCTCAATTCAACCAATGCCCATCAACCTAGATAACATTTTCCAGCTCTCCAAAGTTCAAAGAAAAAAGTTCCACCAAGTGTAAATTAAAGTGTGTGGCGGCAGCTGCTGGCTATCTCAAATGCCGAGAGTCCCTTTTTTGTGGGAGGCTGCTGCCCTAAAAAATTAGGATTCCAAGTCACTCCCTTCACTTTTGGGCCTTGTCTCCTTTACCAAAAATTAACCCAAAATGTAAAAGTTTGTCCAAAAATCCTTAACTACTAAATTACAATATAAGTAATTCTAAAGTGTCTATGTAGAGAGTCTTGAATTAATTTGTCTCCTTCCTAATGCTCCAAATTGTATCTCCAAAATTTTCCTGCAATAAATAATGCAATTAATTAGCTCAGAAAATTCAAATTAATTAAAATTAGAATTTTCGGTCAAATTAAGCACAATTAGTAAAAACAGAAAAATATCGGACAATTAAGCACAATTTCCTGATTAATTCTAGCACAATAAACTAAGTGAAGTCAAGAAAATATCGACTCATCAAAATAGACCACACTTAGTCTTTTCCACTCCTAGGCAAAATCAAGACGCAAATCAGGGAACAATTCAACGGACATCAGGGAAGCTGACGCAGACTCAACACACAGAAAACAAAGACTGACAAGGACAGAAACAGAATTACACAATCCTCAAGAAATCTGGACAAGGAAAAGAAATAGACATCATCCAACACAGAATCATAGAAAACAGATACTCATGAAGTCATCCAAGCAATTCAAAGCATGGCAAAATGCTCAATCAGCTCAAGAGGTGAATCAATAGCAACAGAACCTCACAGATGCACACTATCAACGTTTCTCTCAAGTGTCTAGGGTAAATAAATTCAACTCAATGTACTCAAGAAAGCAAGCAACAAACGGTCTTGGCAAGTCTCTAATATCAACACTCAAAACATATGCATGTTCAAATCAAAAGGTCTTTTATGGATGTAATGGGGCCAACAACAAGGGAGGATAACATATGGATAAGAAGCTACAAACCAAAAGAAATAGAGGAGCAATGGGGAACAAGTGAAATCACAGTCAAATCACACCCAAAACCTCTAATTCAATCCTCTTCTTGACTTCATCATTCACACAACATATTTATAAAAACAAAAACAAGAAGAGGAACCAACTAGCCAATTCATCAGAATCCCCGGGAGACCACACTTGTTCCCAAAACACTTTCAAAGCTCCAAAATTTCCTAAGGTTAAGGTAATCCTGGTTTTTCACTTAAGGGTAATTAATGAGCTTGAAAACAAAGAACACGGGAATGTATAGGCTCAAAGGGGTTATCAAAGGATCAAAACAGGGTAGGCTCATTTGGCTAGAGAGGCTCGACAACAAAACTGCCTTTATCACTTCCAAACATGCATATCAATCAAGAATTATGAACAGAGTCAAGCCAAGGCATAGGCGCAAGCAATCAAGAGATATGTTACACAAGAAAGAACATTAAGTGGCTCAAATATCACACAGGGCATTTTTGTTACAATCAATCACCCTCTCAAACATCATAATCATCTTTCCAAGCAGAGAAAAGCAAGAATTTCCAACCAATCAGAGTATCAATGAAATGAAAGACATATCTACAACCTAAACAAAGTCCAAAAATCAAGAGAAACATGCAAAACTGTACACAAGCCACAACAAAAACTAACTAGAAAACAAAAAATTTAACGCAGAAAACATAAACTAACAACGAAAAATCAGAATTTCCCCCAATAGACCACACTTAAACTACACAGTGTCCTCAATGTGTCAGAAGCATAAGATAAGAAATCATAACAGTCAACAGATCATGGACAAGTGCAATGGAAATGAGGAAAGGGGGAGAAGGAAAGAGGAAAATTCCCCTGGTCATGGTGGCAGTTGCCAATTTTGGACTTTTAGGGAGATCTCCTTCACCACCGGATTCAGCAAAGAAGTGTTGAGGAAGAACTGCTTCATCCTCCAAATTTGATCAAGCAGGGAGATGTCCTCCACAGCTGGATCCAAGAAGCAGTGATTGTTGATGAGCGGGTTCAGCTGGTGCCTATTGATGTTCAAACTGTTGTGTATACTGGCACCCTTGTCTTCCACCGTGGGTGTGTGTTGATCAAATTCATATGTACCTCCTGCAACATGGTTAGTGCAATGCAGCTCCAAAGAAATTATATGCAAAGGTATAACACCCAATCCCGGTGTAATAGGCTGACCCTCAAATATACTCTCAGAACATGAATCAATTTCAAATGTAGAAACAATATCAACAACAATCTCAGATTCATGTTCAGTGCATGGAGAATAAACATTCAAATGTGATATCAAATAGTGGTTCTCATCATGCAGAGAGGTAGAATTAAAATCATGCTCATCAACAATATAATCATCAACATACCTATCATCAACATAATCATCAACAACAGAATCAATCACAGGTATGTTTACCTCCACTTCCCTGAAAGTTGGTAGAGTGGTGGAAGGTGAAAGTGGTCTACCTAACTCAAAATTACTGCTTATACCTGCCTGGTCCTCCAAATCTTCATCAGTCTCCTCAAGTGCAAGAGTAGGGTCATAGGAGGATGGGAAAGTAGGTGGCGCAATAGTAAACTCATGACTTTGCTCCCCATCTCCTGTGTTGATGACACCAACATCATCTGGAATCTGAACAGTCTGAAATGGTGATTCCTCTGAAACATAAGACTGTTCCTTAGTGAGCTGAGTGACCATCTGCCCTATCTGATCAGTCAAACTATGAATGGAAGCTCTGGTCTCTTGCTGGAACTGAATGTTCTGCATGGCTATCTGCCTTAGTAACTCCTTCAATGTAGGCTCAGAAGTAGTGGAAGGATGAGGAGGTGCATGGGCAGGCTCATGAAACTGCAGCTGTTGTTGTTGCTGCACAGGGTGAGGCATACAAGCATTCTGGAATGGTGGTTCTTGATATTGATGTTGTGCAGCGCGGAATCTTTCCAAAAACATATGCTTAAGATCTTCCCAATTGGCTTTGAATTTTGGAGGAAGATAATAAAGCCATCCTCATGTTGCTGCTTCTACTGAATGCAGAAATGCCTTTAAGAAAATGCGATCATCCGGGACATGGAGTACTTAGGAGCCTCTTGTTAAGACCCTGGCAAGTGTACCAGATCGTTATCAAGTAATATAATTGGTAAAACCCAATATCATTCTCCCAAAGGACTCTTAGCCCTTATCTTTCGTGTAAAAATCGTAGAAAACAGATCCAGGCTCGCGTCCCCAGCGCTCAGCGCTCAAAAAGGGCGCTCAGCGGTTTGTCAACTGGCACTCAGCGCCCAAAACTGCCGCTCAGTGCTTTGGTCAACATTCTGGTCAACTGGTTGACTTTTCTGGTTAACCGGTTGACTTTTCTGCATTCTATTTAACTTTTCTGCACTCCAACCCTTGATACTTCAACCCTTCTTTCAAATCATTCCAAAAACCTACAAAATCAAGGGAATTAATTGATAAAATCATAAAACATATCCTCAACTGTCTTATTCATAAAACTAAAGCAAAATCATGATTCCAAGCAAGTTTTTAAGTCAACAAGGGTGCATTTAATATCAATATTAAGCATAAAAATAATGGTTTTTCAACCGTTATCACCTCTCCATTTAATGAGGAGCCTTGATAACGGTCTCAAAACCGTTATTTTCATGCATAAATTTGATATTAAATCACACCCTTTGTAGCTTAAAATGAGCTTAGAATCAAGTAAAACTGTTAAGTTGTGTCACATGAGAGTCAAAAGTTGTTTCTATCGATATTATGCTTGTTTTTCATTGTTTTGCAGGGTTTTAGATGAAAATTGAAGATGGAAATGAAGTAGGAAGGTCATAGACTCAAGAATGAAGGAGAAAAAGGAAGAAAAGAAGAGTCTGTGAACCGCTCAGCGGTAAATTCGACCATTGAGCGTCCTAGTTCGAGGAAAAGTACTGTCTGGCGCTCAGGCGATGACGCTGAGTGTCCAGAGTGACAAGAGGCAAACCGCTCAGCGGTCATTTTAGGCGCCTGGGCGGTGGCGTGTGTTGAGGCAAACCGCTGAGCGGCCAATTTTGGCGCCTAGGCGGTTGTTTGTTTTTATATTTTGGATTTTGAGATATTTCTGTTATCTTTTTGACTTATATATAGCCCTAGTGCGAATCCAAATGTAATTCTTTTGGCAGAGAACAACGTTCACAGCAGCTGTACACCTTTGGAGGAGATTTCTTGGATGCTTAGGCTCCACTTTATAAAATCTAGGGTTTGTTTTTCCATTCTTCCATTATATTTCATCTAGTTTCACCATGACTATGGTGAACTAAACCCTTTGTTGTTGGGGAACAATGTAATCTTTTGAAAGTCTCATATATCCAAATTCTTGTTTACTTTATGTGCTTGCATATGCTTGATTTATCAATTGTTGGGTTCTTTACCTGTATTTAATGCTTTTACCGTTTAACTCATTCGGTAGATGTTGTTTGTCTTTATTGATTCGGGGATGTACAGTAATGTCATGAATTGGGGAGAATTCCTTGATTATGTTAATACCGCCTAAGGATAGGGGTAGGATGATCAATTGTATTTTGCTTCCGCTAATCATGCATTATTAATTACTAGGGGAGGCTAGGGATAGCAAGCCGGTAATTCGTAATAAGCTCTTTTCACCAAGGGATTGGGTTAAGGGTAGACCAAGAAAGTTTGCATGGCAATATGATAAATAAGCAAAGTAAATGAGAAGAGTAGATATGTGAGGGTGGATAAGATGAAATTGTAAACCCCAACAACCTCATTCATTCATAGTTTCTCTTAGTCAATTGAATTCCTGCATTTGCATGTTTATTTCTGTTTTGCATTCAAACCATTTTGTCAACACTCAATTTCGTCCGAATGACTAAATAGTATAGGTTTTTGTTTCTTATTATTATTATTATTATTATTATTTCTTTTATGTTAGTTTTTGATGTTGTATTTGATTTAGTTTTTTTTAAAAAAAGAAAAAGAAAAAACAAAGCGAAAAAAAAGGTAAGTAAAAAAGGGGAAAGAAAATAGAAATAAAAAAAAAAGGGAAAGGAAAACGTAAAAAAAAATAAGAAAAGAAAGAAAGAAAAGAGAAAAGAAAAAGTTTGTGGACAGAGGAGGTAACGGGAATCCTTTATTCAAATATTTTCTTCTTTCTTACTTTAAAATAGAGAAGGACGGTGCATTTAATTGGGGCAGGGGTGCTTTATTGGTGGTGAGGTGCAGAGGGGGACAAGTTTTAGGAAGGTAGTGGCAACAAAAACAGTGAAGAATTGGTTTTAGGTGCAGCACAGCAGGATGGATAAAGGACTGATCCAGGAACACACCATTCTCATGAGTGATCTATTCCTTTGGAGGCTACTTTCGATTCCTTTATGGACCCAACAGATACACCTCCTGAGATATGAATTCCTCCCTCACCACATCAGAGGAAGGACCTCCCTCTTGGTACACGGGGGAGTAGATCAACACAGTGCCATCGAGAGGGGCTAATTTTACTAACCTCTGACCACTATAATCCTCTGTAGCCGCCTCACACACACTCACTGGACGGATGGCCTTTGCCCATTCCTTCTCCTCTCACCCTCTACTTTTCATTCCTTCATTCACTCAATAAAAATACACCTTCCGACACCAACCCATCCATCACGCCCAACTACAAGAACGGACACTCCTTTTCTCCCCATCACTTACACCACGTCTCAACACACACATACACACACCATCCTCACGGGTAATCTATTTCTCTGGAGGCTTAACAGAAACGATTTGGGCACCCCTCACCATAGAACAAAAAGAAAAACCTCTGCTCTTACCCGTAAGCACACAAAAAAACACCCTTGGCTTGATCGGTTCAAATCCTTGAAACATGAAATCCTCTCTTCATTCATTTTAAAAAAGTTAGTGTCTACCAATACCATCCCACCATCTTCATCCCCATCAAATCTTCATTGCCATCCTCCTTATCATACTATTTTCCCTGCTTTCAAAACAAAACAGAGAACAGGTGAGGAAGGAGCAGAAACGCCTATCACACTACACCCCAACACTACAAAACATACTATCACCACCTTTCTTCCAGACACCGATCCATCAACCAATACCACACAAAACCAAATTCAACGATTAATAGCCAATAAGGGAACAAAGGTTTAAAGGGAAAATGAAGCAATAGACTCAGTGGCTTTAGCAATGGTGGTTCCTGGTGATGTTCACGACTCCTCCCACCATGGGGCAGCAGCCACCGCAACAGTATCAGCAGTTGGCGCAACAGCAACCCTTACCTCTTTCCCAGATCTCATCTCAAAAATCATACCATAAACGATATGTTTTGTTGTGAACTACATCAAGTACGAGGTCAAATTGTCCTCCTCTAACTACAGCAGTCTCCGAAAGAAGCTCCCCAATCTCAACAAACTCGAACAGTGAGCTCTCGACGACTGCCTCGACCCCTCCGAAGAAACCGTGAAGGAGCTCAAAACCACCGTGGCAGATCTCTCCCAAAGCACAATAGGGCCAAAGCATTACCACGGCTCGCAGACTCTCTTAAGCGGCGCCAGTCAGAGGTGTTGTGCGGAGAAGAGAAGGAGAGGAGAGAGCCCTTGCGGTGGCGGAAGGGGGAAAGCGTTCTCCCCAGTCGGCGATGGCTCAAGTGGCGAGTGGTGTCGCCGGCGGCGCTGTACATCGCGTTTTCCCAATGGTTGATCGCGGTGGTGGAGACGGTGGCACGCAGCCGCAGTGGAGACGAGCTTCCATGGAGTTTTTATTTATCTTCGAAGGAGACCTTTGGCCTCTGGGCATTTGATCAAAATGGGACTGCTGCTGGCAGACCCCTAATGTTTCTAATGGGGTTAAGAAGCTTTGGGCCTGGGCTGCCTCCTTGCTTCCTATTGAGGCACAACTACCATTTACACCCTCAGTCCCAATTCTGCAAACAAACAAAAACGATAAGTGGCTTGAGCCAGCACCTACCAGATGGCACCCCCAATTTTCATCTGTGCACCCATACCTTCAATTGGGCTTGGACTATTATGTTCCGGGTTATCTCTAATCTCCATTCTTGTTAGATTTGTGTCTTTCTTTATTTTATTTTATTCTATTTTTTTTCTCTTTGATTTATGTCTCTAGTTTTGTTATTTGTTTTATTATTGTTTGTTTGCTATTACTATTTTTATAATCTTGTTTTAAACATTTACATAAACATTATTTTCATATGATAATATTACAAAAAAATTAAAGATAAAAAATAAAAAAATTATAAAGTAAAACAAATAAATAAATAAACAAAAAAAAATTATTTTAAAAGGTTTAAGCACATGTGCGACCATTCGCGTCAGCCTTGTGTTGAAAACATTTTTCTTCTTCTTAAAAAAAAAATATAAACAAAAAAATCATTTTAAAAGGTTTAAGCACACGTGCGACCATTCGCGTCAGCCTTGTGTTGAAAACTTTTTTCTTTTTAAAAAAAATAATAAACAAAAAAATTATTTTAAAAGGTTTAAGCACATGTGCGACAATTTGCGTCAGCTTTGTGTTGAAAACCTTTTTCTTCTTCTTTTAAAAATTAACAAAAAAATATTTTAAAAGGTTTAAGCACACGTGCGACCATTCGCGTCAGCCTTGTGTTAAAAACTTTTTTCTTCTTCTTTAAAAAATTAAGAAAAAATATAAAACATAATGTTTTCAAACAATCATCTAAACATAATCTAGAACTACGTAACCCTGATTTCTCAGTCTGACTGAGAATACGTAGGAGCAAGGTCAATCCTTGTCGGGCACAAAAACACAAAAAAAAAAATATTTTGTTTTCTTTAAAGTTTTATTTTTTGAGGGGTAATTAAACATTTTGTAAACCACATCACATTCGCGTATTTAATTAAAGATATTGCCTTCGGGCAGGCGTTGTAGGGCGCTAATACCTTCCCTACACGTAACCGACTCCCGAACCCAAAATCTGGTTTTCGCGGACCTTGCCTTATCACTTTATGGTTTTTTCGTAGTTTTCCAGAATAAACTATGGTGGCGACTCCAAAATCTCTTTATTTCTAAAATTCGATTTTCTTTTTTGGATCGTCGTCCCGTCGCGATTCCGGTTGCGACACATTTAAACTAATTTTCTTTTACTCAAGTCTTAAACAATTTGTTTACACGAAAGATGAGGCCTTAAGAGTCCTCTGGGAAGAACGATATTGGGATTACCGATTTTTATTACTTGATACGATCTGGTACACTTGTCAGGGTCTTAACAAGCCTCATCATTAAATGAGGAGCCTAAGCATTAAATGTGGAGCCTAAACATTAAATGTGATGAGCCTTATGCTTTTTAACTAACTTAGTCAAAGCATTTAATGCAAAGGCTCCTTGCAAGTAACTCTTTCCAAAACCCATTTTTAACACATTTCTAAATCTTAAAGTCACCAAAGCTAAACAAAGTGTCTTGGCCAAATACAAGGCCTTAAAATTAGCTATATTACATATTTACAAAAAGTGTTATAAGATAAAGAAGAAGCTCAAAATGTGATGCTCCACAAAAGTAGAATCCTTAAAGCTCCATCTTCTTCCTACATCTTCTTTGACCATGGCTCTTTATGAGAGGTCTAATGTCGTCTGAGGCTTAAGGGAAAGCAAGAACAAGCTTGAAAGTCCTTCTTCTTCTTCCAAAACGGATTCCATCATACAATCGAGACAAGCTCCTTCTCATCGAGAACAATTGAAAATAAGTTTGATGATGTCCCCGATGAAATACATGCAACTCGATGCGATCACAACGAAGGCATGTGGGAAAAATAACTAAATATTACATTCATTCTTATCAATTCATTATGATATTAATATATTAACTTATGTTTCTAATGTTTCAAATTTTTTTAGAGTTCTGACTAGGACCAAAGGACAACAAATTGAGATTATATATCCTAAGGTTGGAATTCGTTGATCTTTACATTTGGACTGAGGTAGAAATTTACATTTGAAAATCTTAAAAAAAAAAATCAATAAACTTTTGAGATTAAAATGAATATAATTGTAAACTTTCCTTCCTTGATTTTGCAGCAATTCAACACTACTTCTGCATTGTCCAATGCAATAATATAAAGACGATAAGAGAGGAATGGGCAGGATATTTGAATAAACACTTTAAATAACTATAGTTTTAGGTTTTTCATTTCATGATAGTAGCATTTGCTTACTTGTGAAGCTTTTTAACTGTGAATAGATTATTGAGAATAGATGAATATTGTGAATAGATTAATACTGTGAATAGATGAATACTATGAATAGGTGAATGGAAAAGTGGGTTCTTTTAAGTTTTGATGATAGCAATGACGTCTTTTACTTTTACTTTTTAATTGCAATTGATGATAGCATGGTTTAAATTAATTAATTATGTGCATTTAGGAATTGGAAAACTAGTTTATGTATTTCAAGTTTGGTTAAATGAGCTAAAACGAACCGAATTTAATAAAAAAACACTGATGGTAACGTCATTCCATACACTGTCAAATGTTAATATATGTATCTTTATGTCAATCAAGGTGATGACTGATGTTCATATAATGCAGTAAATAACAATAATAATAAAACGCTAGGCGAGGATCTCTACGGCTCAGCGATAGTAATGTCGACTATAAACATGTTCGACGTCAACCTTACATCATTCCCCTTATAACTGACGTCAAATATTCTTTTAAATATAAATATTTATTCCAAAATTGACGTCAAATTTGCACTTCGACGTGAATATCACGTCAACAATCTTCTATGCCGACGTCAACATTACGTCAGTTGCCCCGACCATTTGAGTTAAAATCTTTCTTTAAAAAAAATATTTATTCAAATATTGGACGTCTAACTCTATTCCATACGACATACCTTAACGTCGACCTGCATAAAAGACGTTAACTTTACGTCAACTACCTTTGTATTCGACGTAAACGAGTTCGATTAACGTCACCCTTTAATATTCAACGTAAATTTACATCACCCGCTATAATGTCGCAAGTAGTTGTGTCATTAAAGGCAAAAAAATATACGACGTAATAGGCTATTTTTGCACTAGTGACAAGTCTAGATTTTCCCGTATGTGTCCATATCGACAAAATCAATGATCATGCAATTGAATTAGTTAAACAAAGTATGCATAGAGTGTAGAGGAAAAACCTTAACAATTAATGAAGTAAAGCATATAGATTAATAATCAATTCAATACATGAGAGTTTCAAAGGATTACATCGTTTCCCCAACAACAATGGAGGTTTAGTTCACCATGGACATGGTGAAACTAGATGAAAATAATGAAAAGAATGAAAGGAGGAACCCTAAAAGTTGTAGATTGGAGCTTCCGCATCCAAAATCTGCCTCTGAGGGGTGAAGAGAGTGTTTTTGCGCCTCTTTCTGTCCAATGATAGACCCTCTAGGTCGACTAAATCCTTATATACATTCTAAAAATAATAGAAAAACTGGCTCAGTCCCACGAAAATGATGCTCAATGCTAGAATACTGCTCAGTGGTGGGTGCGAGTTCTTCAGAATAACGCTCAACGTTGACGCCCAACCGCGTGACACTGGATTCACTACAGAGACTGGTGCTCAGCGGTAAAAGTGTCACTCAGCGATGGCTACGACACTTGATTTTCCCCTCAGCGTTGGCGCTTAAGCGTCGTCCAGAGAACTCCACAACAAAGCTGGCGCTCAGCGGTGGAATTGGCACTTAGCGCCATCTACGATTCCTCTTTTAAGCACTTTTCCTTCTTCTCTTGAGTCCAACTCCTTACTACTTCAACTTCTTTCATCTAATTCATACTAATTCCTGCAAAAACAAGGAAAACCAAGCATAATACCAATAATACTATCTTCAACTCTCTTATTCTCTAACTTAAGCAAAAAAAACATGATTTCAAGCTAGTTTCTAAGTCATAAAGGGTGTGTTTAGTGTCAAATTTAAGTACAAAAATAACGGTATTTCAACCATTATCAAAACCCCAAACTTAGAACTTTGCTTGTCCTCAAGCAAACAAGATGTAACTCAGTGTTCCACCAATCAACACAATGGTTCAACACATTCCAAAACTCTTTCTTCCAAGACAAGTAATTACTCAAATAAGCTCATCAAACCGAATTCAGTCAAGATGCACACATGCTTTGATTCAAAATAACTCATCATGGTGTTCACATAATATCCAACAGATGTTATTCTCATGAATGATCAATTAACTAAGCACAAATGTAATCATGAATTCATGGAATCATTCCTCACCAGATAAAGTGTTTCACTCAATCACACAGGTGTTTCAAAAGGTCATTCCTTCCCTCTACTATCAACGTGTCACATAGAATAAAATTGCCTTTCATTTACCACAATCAAACATACTCACACACATAAGCATGCAATTTAGTCAATCATAGAAACTTGGGCAAAATCATTCATGCTTTCAAGTAGATAGCAATCATTCATCAACAAAATATCTGGAGCTCAAAACCTCACATATAGGCTCACTCAACTTTCTAAATATCCCAGATAAACATCCTACTTAACATTATAATCACAATCACAACATCATGCATTTGTTCACATAGCTTGTGAATAACCACCTGTATATTAGCATATAGTGCACATTCTCAACATCATAATATCAAAGCATCATCAAGCAATACCCATTGATGAGTCAATATTTTATTGATTTCACTTAGCTTATTGTACCGAATTTAATCAAGGAATTGTGCTTAAATGTCTGATATTTTCCTATTTCTGCTAATTGTGCTTAATTTGACCGAAAATTCTAATTTTAATTAATTTGAATTATCTGAGCTAATTATTTGCATTATTATTTTCAGGGAAAATTTTGGAAATACAATTTGGGACATTTGGAGTGCTGTCAATTAATTAAAGACTCTCTACTTGGACATTTCAAATTTAATTATATTGTAACTTAGTAGTATAGAATGTTTTTAATTACACTTGTGCACATTTGAGTCAATGTTGACAAAAATATGATGGACCCAAATTAGTACGAGGACACATTGCACTTTAGGTTTTTGGGTGGACCCCACCCTCACATTTTAGACCTCACGGCCTTAGGAAGGCTCCTAGCCGTCACTTGTGCCTCTCGTGGGACTTTGGCTGGAACGGTGTTAGGCTTGTTTTATTTGAATATGCTATTTCCACTTATGGGCGTTGGTTGAATGAAAAGCAAGTTTTACTTTCCATTTATTATTTTTGCAAACGCTGTTTTCATTTTGTTGAATGGAAGAAGCACATTTCATTTTCCTTTAGTTGTCACAGTCTGGGAGGAAACGCTGATTCATTCTCCTTGTGCACTCATGGAAGCACATTTCGTTTAGATCAAGCACAGTGGTTTGATTTTTCTTTGCTTTGCTGGAATAGGCAGCAGCTGCCACGCCCATTTTACTTTTATTTGAGCTTCCGTTAAATGTTGCTGGGATTTTTTTTTTTTTAAAAGGGTTCAGATTTATCTTTTAGAAAAGCGCTGCAATGGGTGTGCGGAGAAATGTTTCATTTGATTTTATTTAAGAAAAGTTTGGTGACTTTCTTTTGGACAAGTGCGAGTTTCATTCTGGAGAAAGAAGTGGACTGACGGTGCTTTGCTTTGGAGCTGCAAGCACACGCTGATTTCTTTGCAGGAGAAGGTGCTGCTTCAATTTATTTTAGTGCACATGGTGACATTATTTTCAGTTGTTGAATTCACTTGGGAAGAGTGGTGCTGCCGCCACCTGCATATGGTGCATTCCCTTTCTTTTGTTTTTCTTTCTTTAGGCCAACACGTGATTTCATTTGGAGAAGAGAAATGAAATTGCTTTCCTTTAAAAGCCACGGTCAAGCTGCTGCAGGGAGAATGGATTTTCATCATCATTTTATTTGCTTTTACAAAAGGAGTATCCGTGGATTTCAATGAAGAAAAGGAGGAGCTGTTTTCAATTTGGGATATGCCGCAAGTGGTGATTTAATTTGGAGGAAATTTAAGCTTTTTAATTTATATTCTATTTTAAAGAAGCACCTTGCTCATTTATCTTCCTTTCTATATGCTATTATTTTTAAGTGTTGATTCCATGATGAATAGAATTTCATTTCTTTAGTTTTAGTGTGTATTTCAATTTTAGCCAAGTGTTTTTATTTTCTGTTGCATGTTAATTAGTTCACACATTTTGCTTTAGGACCATTCAGTTTACTGTTTTCGCTCATTATATTGTCTGTTATGTTTGATTGTATTAATTTAGTTGAGATGTTAGCTTAAATTAGTTGGTTGGTCGTTAGCAAAATTATTTTGTTTCCTTGAGATTTTTGGGACTGTACTTGTGTGTATTCTGCTCTGCTTGGCATTCTATGAAATCTGACTGTGTTCTTGCAATGGGTATACGCTTAGTTGCCCAATTAATGATTGCATCTTCGCTTAGTTGATCGATCTGTATAGAACACATAGGATGGAATAGGTGTATTGCGTTCGCTTAGTTCGTGATTATGATAGCATGATAGCCTTCGCTTAGTCGGTTAGCTGTGCTGGATTAGAGGCTAAAGTAGTTTATTCATGAGACCTCTGCACTTTAATTGTCATACTGCTACTCTGATTTGGCTCAGTATTTAATCTGTTGTGTACTTGTGATTCGGTATACGCTTAGTCGCCTAATCGGTGTTTAATCTTCGCTTAGTTGATTAGACTGTATGGTGAATAATTGATTAAATTTGTGCGTTAAATTCGCTTAGTTTGCAATTTGAAGACCGAATTAGCCTTCGCTTAGTTGGGTGATTCGTGTCGAATTTAGATTAGAGTAGTGTGTACTTGTCGTTTATCTGTGATTTGAAGCATAGTAATTGAGTTAATGACCAACCGTTTTTATTCTGTATTTGATTCCGTTTTGCATTTCTATTTTCACGTTTCTGTTTGCATTCGTGTTTCAATTTAGTTCATTTGCATTCACAAAACCTTTTTATAAAGTCCCCCCCACTACGTGTTTGACCTAATTCTCGAACCACATTTGGTCCTTGAGAGACGACCTAGGAGTCACTTCCTAGTCTATACTGCATTCTTTTATGCACATTAAATTTGCATGGGGTGCGACACCCATCACCCATCACACAAAATCAATATCAAACCACTGCACCAGATAAAGTTTCAAACCAAGTACATCAAACCCTATACTACCAACAGAAGCAAATAAGTTCAAAAATACAAAACAAATGATAGAAAAACCTATGCTGTCATTAGAATCCTCCTCCTCTCCTTCTTCAGCATCCTCAAAGTCATCATCCTCATCCATGACTGGAGCTTCAGCTGCTCTAGCTCCACTAGCATGTGCATCATCCTTTGGCCATGCCACCACATTGTTGAACTCGTCCATAGTCCACCGGTGTGCAGGGGCGTATCATACATCCCAATAATCATCTCCGTTGTAGCCACCTGCCCTCTATGAATGGACGGCAGCCTAGCCTCCATCAGACACATATACATGTCTCTAATCTGAAATGGCTCTGCATCATAAGGCGATGCATGTGCTTGTGGTGGACCTCTCCTCTTAGGGCGTCTATGTGGCACTAATTGGGTTGCCTCATCTCCTCCGCAGTACTGCCTATAGTAGGCCTCATCAATAGCCTTCCTCGGTCTCTCTAATGGTAGAGTAGAAGTGTCCACCCCAGCTAACTGACAGAGGTGTGTGATCAGACAAGGATGTCCCAAAGGTGCCTTGTCCGATGTTCACGTTCATCCCTCTGAGCACACAATATAGAAACATGGCCCTGCCAACAGTGATATCTGAGACATGAGAAAACGCCATCCAATATTGTGCCAAGGGCGTCAAATCAGCTCTCTTAATGTGCACAGCTACACCATTCCTATTCATGTGAAAATGCCCTCCAGGCACGCATAACAGACTCTCTATGTCATCAAAGTTTGTGCCCTCCTCCATGTTCAGTGCAAATTGACACTGCACACCAGTCCACTCAGTATGTAGGAACCTGTTAATGGAGTCAGGATCATACCTAATGATTTTCCCTCTGACATAGCTCATATAATCCTGAGTGTGAGATTCACCCAATGGCTTTGCATTGGTGTAGAATTCCTTCACCAATGCTATATTTGCAGGTGTAGGGTAAGTAGCTAGTCTCTCCCAGTTTCTGCTCTCCAATTCCTATCCAAACTGTGGAGCCAAGTCTGGTATCCACCCCGCCTTGTGCTCCATCAAGAGTCTTCTATCTTGGACAATGAGGTAGTGTTTCTCATGTCTACAGGAGAGGAACTTGTTGGAATAAGGATGCTTTGGTTCCTTCCTCTTGTGTCGTGCACTCTTGATCCTCTTCTCTGATGAGGAGACCATCCTTGCATCAAATACAATTCACAAAACCACAAGAAATTTCATTAAGCGTTAGTAGAACACACAAAACCCTCTAAACACACTACCTATGATCGCTGAGGGCAAAACAGGAGTCCTCAGCGCCACCTGCGACCAGAAAACATCAAAACAGACCACATACAAAAGCTTAAAATGCATCCTGCAGAATTCGTGCTCAACGCCACCTGGGTATCAGTTTAGATTTTGAAAAACAGACCTAGTTGGCTTTTAATCTCCACCCACAAGCAATTTTTCCAATTCCAGACCTCAATCATCCATTTTAATCGGTCTAAACAGTGACTTTTTCAATCAATTATGCAAAAACATCAAAAGCCCTAAAAAATCATGCTTAGACAACCATTCTTATACAAAATCATACTCTCAAAACCCTAGAATGTAAAATGTATGCACTTACTTGGGTGGAGATACTCAAATGTGTGCAAGATGCTCCATGAATGTGAAGCAATCAACCCCAAACTGTTGTGCTCTCACAAAACCCCAAACTTGAATGAAGGATTGGTGCGAAAATGGTGGAAGAAGGGTTTTTGTGAAGGGGATGAAGGGAAAAGTGGAGAGTGCTTTGGGAAGTGCTTGAGAGTGGCTAAAATGAGTGAGGGTCGAATGGAGAGGTTAGGGCGACACATAGGGTAAGTGAAGTGTGGAATAGGCCAACTCACGCTGGGCCCAAAATTTTAAAACCCAAAAACTGATCTACAGTGTCAGTGCTCAGCGCCAGTTACCGCTGAGCGATATGCGCGAGATCAATTTTCCTTCTTCCTAGCTTGCCCTAAGCATCATTGACCAAATACCACTCAAATTCAACTCTCAAATTCAGATTTCATGCAATTTCCACCCACTCCACTCAAACATTTAACAATCAAATCCCTACAATGCATCAAGAACAGAATCAAAGCAAGAAACAAAAATAATTCAATTAACTGGGTTGCCTCCCAGGTAGCGTTTGTTTAACGTCACGAGCATGACCCAAACTCTTTCTACCACCCATTAGTAGGTGCAAACCTTACCATCATCCATCAGTAGGTGTACCTTCCTGGTATCCTTAAGTAGATACTCAATCATCTAGCATCCCTCAGTAGATTCTATGCCCAATAAACAATGTTCAAAAGTATTCAAAATTACATCACCAAAATAAAAAAAAAATCAAAGAACTAATGTTTTTAAATCACTGGGGTGCCTCCTAGCAAGCGCTCTTTTAACGTCATTAGCTTGACCCAGTAAAGCTCACGTTCCATCTTCAATGTTGGTGTTTCTTTTGCTTTCATCACACCAACTCATCAACTACTTTCGATCCACCTTTTTAATTCGCCTAGAATATGGAGCTTCAATTTCTATAACTACATTCTCTTTGAAGCCTTTCACAACCCACAACTTGTTCTTGAATCTCACAGGGGTGCCAAGTTTGAGTTGTTCATCTTTAAAGTCATGATGAATCGTCCCTCCTTTGTCAACTTTATCTTCTTCCCTAACCTACATCAAGACACAATTTTTACCTTTGTTGACTGGCTTTGCAGCTTTATGTCTAGTCACTGATGCATCCTTACATGCAGCTTTGTGACTAATCTTCTTCACTTGAATCTGCTTATCTTTAAAGACATCATATATCACATCCTCTTCTTGTTCTTTAAGCATTATTAATCCATCATCCACATTGATGATTACTTTACCCGTTTTCATAAACGGCCTTCCAAGAACAATCGGGATCTTTTCATCCTCCTTCATCTCTAGCACCACAAAGTCAACCAGGAATTCAAGTCTTTCCATTCGAACCACAATATCCTCCACCACACCATAGGGTTTCTTAGGTGATCCATCCGCCATTAGTAAAGAGATCTTTGTTGGCTTTAATCTAAGACCACCAATCTTCTTAAGCATATATAAGGGCATCAAATTAATGCTTGACCCTAAATCAAGTAGAGCTTTCCCTATGTTCACATTCCCAATGGTCCAAGGAATTGTAAAACGTCCTGGATCCTTCACTTTTGGAGGACATGATTGCTTCAACAAGACACTGCAACTACCTTCTTCATCAGTGGCTTCCTCATCTAGATATATCTTTTCTCCAAGGAACTGCTTCATACGCTTTTAATAGGTAGGGTTTTGCTGGAGTGCTTCAGTCAACGGTATAGTAATCTCCAATTGATTGAAGATCTCTCTAAAACGCCCACATTGTCTCTCTTTATCTACTCTCTCACGCCCTTTTGGATAAGGAAGAATTTTTTCATCTTTTTCAATTTTTTCCTATCCCATCTTCTTCTCTTATTTTTCCTTCTTACCCTCACATATTTTCTCTTCTTTTTCTCCTCTCTTCTCTAACTCAACGCTGTTTTTTTCCTCTTCCACTCTCTCCTCAACTTTACTCACTATGGCTTTACACTTTTCTGCTTTGTCCTCCATCCTCTTGGCCAGTTAGCCCCTCTTGGCCAGCTGGTCAATCAGCATCTCTAGATTTCTAATAGAAGCTTTGTTGCTCTTAATGGTGGAGGTCATCACCTGCAAAAATTGTTGGAACATCTCTTCCAACTTGTTTTTTTCATTCAAAGCAGATACTTGTTGCCATAGTGATGGTTGCTACTATGGTCTATTGAATTGGCCTCCTACTTGTCCAGCTTGTCCATTTTGTCCTTGACCCATGCTCGGGTGAGGTTTCCACCCTTGGTTGAAATTACCTTGGTGGAATTGGAATTGATTGCCCATGAAATTGACTTCTTCTTGGGCCTCCACTAGATAAGCACATTGACCATGGATATGGTCCCACCACATAATTCACAAAATTGTTGTTGAACCTGTGAAACGTTCTTCAGCTCCTTTGGCAGCTGAGCGAGTGTCTTTGTCAAATTCTCCAACTGTTGAGTTATGAGTTTGTTCTGTGCAAGCAAGGCATCTTGATTTGGTAATTATAGAACTACCTTTTGTTGAAGTGGAGCTCCTCTTTCACTGTGCGTCTCATTGTCATTAGTAGCCATATTCTCTATTAATTCAAAGACTTCCTCTGGAGTCTTGCACTTGATATTACCTCCAGCTGAGGCATCTAGCATAAGTTTAGTTTGAGATCCAAGACCTCCAAGAAACAAAAGTACTATTGATGCTTCATCAAAGCCATGTGTGGGTGTCTTCCTGAGTAGGCTTTTGTATCTATCCCACGCTTGACCTAGTGTTTCTTCCATGTCATGCCTGAAAGAAGAAATCTCCTATTTACCTTTGTTGACTTTAGATTGTAGAAAGTATTTGTTTAGAACATAATTAAAATGCAACACCGCCAAAAATGGTTAAGTTATCTTACTGGAAGGGAAATGCCGAGGAAAAAGAAATATGGTTCACAATATGTTTAATGCTGAAACAATTTTGAGAACTATAATAATTAGACGACATCGTTTCATCTATAAATATAGATGTGCTTTTCTTGTAACCCCATCTTTCCTGTTTCCATATTGAACATATTAGGATTCATGTTTTTTATCCCCATCCGTCATGTTTTTACAGAGTTGACGTCAAATATTAAGATCATTCGATGCAAAAGAAACCATTTTGCAAGACCAACCATTCTTGAAAAAGAATCCCTTCACTTCTGAATAATTCCAGATCCAAGAACTTGTGAAGATTTTTCTATATCATCCAAATTTGTATCGTGCTTCATCATCACTTATCCAACCATTTGGACTAGCATTTCTTACAACCTGTGTGTGCAGCCTTCTTTCCACACCGTGAAGATGAATAAGCCATTTGAGAACAGGATTTAGAGATTTCCAAGAAGGATAGGTTTCAATATAAGTTCAGTAATAGATTTAGTTTCAATATAACCGACCACGCCATTCTTTTATTTTTTTTATTTTAAACAACCAATATTACATCGGTTCTAAAGCCACCTGACGTGTTATTCTAAGCTAGAATGAAACCAAAGAGTTACTCTCTTTTTAATTCTTTTTTCTTTTAAACCACCATGATTACGTCAAACTTTAGGAGATGTGATGTAATATTTGAAACGAAGAGATTCACGTCCAATATTGATACCACTCGACGTAGATTTAATGAAACGAAGAGATCCACCCTTATATACACTGAATTTGAAAATCTTATGTACACTGGGTTGTTTCTAAACCCTAATTCATTGTTCTGTAAGTACAGAGATACTAAACCCTAGTATTGAGGAAAATTATCTAGTATCCAAATTCAAATGGCTTCTTCATCACATCCTTCAAGAGACAGAGGAAAGGTTGTTGTGGCTGCAAGAAATGATGATCTCTCCAAGTGGATCAGTGATGAGGAGACTCGTCACAAGTTTTTGAGGTGGACGATGTTTAAACGTATTAATCCTCACAAATATCTTAACCTCAACATATTTGAAAAAGAGGGATTTAACTTCCAGGAATGGATTGAAAATCAAGGTCTCTCTACACTTGTCAAGATGAAGGGTGATTGGTACCCTGACTTAGCAAGGGTCTTCTACAACAATATGACAAACATAGATGGTGGCCTTCATTCTCGAGTAAAAGGAGTAAATGTTCACATTGACAATGATGTCTGGTTTCAAGTTGCAGGATTAAAAGCTGAAGGGTTATTCTCTCACTTACAATACTCAGAAAGAAACAAATGGCTGAAGAAAAAGGACATGTAAAGTAACTGGTTAAGGTTTCCTGGGAGATACACAATTGAAAGATTATATGTGCATGAGGGACTGAATAAATAAGAAAAGATAACAGCACAAATTCTTGCTTGGGTGATTTTACCTGCTAGAGTTCTACAAGACAAAATGACAATTGAAGATGTTTTTCTGCTGTATGCCATCAACAATGATGTTCCTACCAATTGGGTGGAAGTATAAAAGATCATATGATTGCTGCAGGAACCAAACATGCGCGACATCTACCATATGTTGTGTTTATCTGCAAAATCCTGACCCTTTGAAGGTGTGGATGTTAGTGGTTAAAAGAAATGCTCTTGTAACTGCTCAAATGTAATAAATCGAAACACCTTGAGTTCCCTTGGCCTTGTGAAGACCACAAAGGGATGGTGCTTCAAGGATAAAGAGAATATGGTTCAAAGTTCTGGAAGC
Source organism: Vigna reflexopilosa (assembly GCA_027742785.1). Lineage (NCBI taxonomy): Eukaryota > Viridiplantae > Streptophyta > Magnoliopsida > Fabales > Fabaceae > Vigna > Vigna reflexopilosa. The sequence goes on from CM050918.1 coordinate 22,725,660, forward strand.
ACACCTGCACTGAATGAAGACCGCACCAACTTCTTCCCTGAAACCAATTTTGAAAGATTTGTTGTTGAAAAACTCAACAGACTTGAACGGAAGATAGACGCTCTACATCAGAAAAAGAATAAAAATGATTCATCAACTGAATATTCAAGTGAAGAGTCTAGTGAGGAGGATTCCATGGAAATTTTATGAATCAGAATAGAGGCTTAGAATTTTAGTACGGAGTATGTTTTGTGTTTTTGTTCTGTGTCTGTTTTTGTTTATTATTTGTTTTGTGTTTGTTTTGCAATTGGCATTATATGCCACATCTTTTTGCTTCTATCTGATTGTAATCATTATGAATATGAATGAAATCAGATTTCCCTTTTAAATCAATGAGTGTGAAAGGCTATTCCTTATTGTTGACTTAATCTGACAACTAAGGGGATTTGATGAAAAAGCCATTTGAGAATAGGATTAGAGATTTTGGGGAAGGTTACAGTTTCAATAAGTTTAGAAATAGGTTTAGTTTCAATATAACTTCATAATAGCACGTCCAATACCATGACAACTTCACGTTCTATAGTTGTAATACTTGGACGTTTAAATCAAACGTCGAAGCCCAATAAAATTCGATGTTCATTGGCAATAAATATTTAAACCAGGGTGCCACTCTTTTATTCTTTTTTTCTTTTAAAACACCAATAGTACGTCATTTTCTAAAGCCATCCGACATATTATTGTCAGCCAGAAGCAAAATGAGTTACTCCATTTTTAATTCTTTTTTCTTTTTTATTTTAAACAACCAAGAGTACATTAAATTCTACGTTGATGGACGTATTATTTGTCAGCCAGAAGCCAAAGAGTTTCTCCCTTTTTAATTTTTTTTTATTTTTAATCCAACAATAGACGAAGAGATGAACGTCATCCTCTAGGGAGGTTTGAGGTATTATTTGTCAACAAGAAGCAAAATAGTTGCTCCCTTTTAATTCTTTTTTCTTTTTGCTTTTAAACCACCAATAATAATAACACTAAAAATAGGAAAAAAATGAAAATCTAACCACGAAAAGATCCACAAGATAGTTAAAATGTAGAAGGATTTTGGTGAATGGAGGTTGTAGCATTTTGAAAGGGTGTGAAATCCTAATCTTTCAACCTTTTTCTTTGGATTTTGATAACGGTTGAAAAACCGTTATTTTTATACTTAATTTTGATATCAAATGCACCCTTGTTGACTTAGAAACTTGCTTGGAATCATGATTTTTCTTAGTTTTGTGAATAAAAGAGTCGAGGACATGTTTTATGATTTATCATTAAATTTCCTTGATTTTGTAGGTTTTTGGAATGAATTGAAAGAAAGGTTGAAGTATCAAATGGTTGGAGTGCAAAAAGTCAAAAAGAATGCAGAAAAGTCAACCACTCAACAGAAAAGTCAACCAGTCAACCAGAATGCTGAAAAGTTGACCAGAGTTGACCAGAGTGCTGAAAAGTCAACCAGAATCGAGAAAAAGTCAACCAGAACGTGATTTGATCTATTTTGTGCAATTTTTATGATCTGTTTGGGCTTGGACTAGTTTTTTGTTATTTTTATCCCCTATTTAAAGGCCAGAACGTTTTAGGGTTTGTATCTTTTGATGGTTTAGACACAGAAACACACTTTTCACCCCTTTGGGGTAGATTTGGAAATGGTGACAGCTCTCCTTTTCTCCTTTTTAGGGTTTCTATCTTCATTCTTTCATTCCATTCACCTAGTTTCTCCATGACGATGGAGAACTAACCCTATTTGTTGCTGGGGAAAGATGTAACCAATAAACTCTCTTATATTGAAATTCTTGTTTTATTCATATGCTTGCATATGTTGTTATTATCAATTATTGGGTTCTTTATCTATGCTCTATGCTATTATCATTTAACTCATTTGATAAATAGATGTTTGCCTTTGTCGATACGGGGACGTACGGGGAAGTCATGAACTGATAAGGAATTCCTTGATCAACAAATATCACCTAGGGATAGGGGGGTAGGACGATCAATTGTATTTTGCTTTTGCGGTACTTGCATTGCTAGGTATTAGGGGAGACTAGGGATAGTAAGCCAGTAACTAGTAGTAGGCTCTTCTCGCCGAGGGATCGAGTTTAGGGTAGAATAAGAAAGTTTGCATGACAATCGGATAATAAAGCGAATTTAATAAGAAGAGTAGATATAAGAGAGTGGATAAGATGAAATTGTAAACCCCAAAAACTCCATTCATCCATACCTTTTTCTTGCCAATTGAATCACTTGCATTTGCATGTTTACTTTTTGTTATTTGCATTCAACCACAAGTTAATTTTCTTTCAAGTCTTATAAGATTAATTTACACGAAAGATAAGGCCTAAGAGTCCTTTGGGAGAACGATATTGGGTTTTACCAATTATATTACTTGATAACGATCTGGTACACTTGCCAGGGTCTTAACAAGTTTTTGGCGCCATTGCCGGGGACTCGTGGTTTAACTTATCTAGTAGTGTAAATTGATTAAATTTGACTTGATTTTATGTTTGTTTTTTTTTTGTTCTAATAAATGTTTTCTAGGATTTTGTGCCTAATGTTTGCAGGATGCAGTACGAATGAGAATTTGACTATATAGGCACTCAATTCTATCAAAACGATTTCAACCACTGGTGGGAACCTCATTCAAACATGAATCAAAGCCAATTTGGGCAACAATCCTCTACGCCAAGAGAAACGTTGGGGGAAGCTGAACAACGTTTACGACAGAAACAATCTTTTATACCAAGAGAAACGTTATGGGAAGCTGAACAACGCTTACTGAAGAAACAATTCTCTTTACAAAAAGAAACGTTGGGGGAAGCCGAACAACGTTTACAACAAAAACAATCTTCTATACGAAGAGAAACATTGGGGGAAGCCGAAGAATGTTTATGGCAGGAACAACTCTCTTGCATGTTGAAGTCTCTGGGTATCGGGGTTAATACTAAAGTTAACCCTAAAGAGGAATGTCAAGCCACTATCTCTGAAAATGATAAGGTTGTTGAGGAGGAGAAGATAAAGGAAGAAGAGATAGAGATATATGATGATAAGATAGAGGAGGAAAAGATAGAAAGAGATGATGAGAAAATAAAGGAAGAAAAGAGAGAAGAGATAAAAATAGAAAAGGTTGTTGATGAGGAAAAGATAGAGATAAAAGAGGAAAAGATAGAGGAGATAGAAACAGAAAGGTTGAGTGAGGAAGAGAATGAAGTGGTTGAGAGAAATGAAAAAAAGAAAATAAGAGCGAAAATAAAAAAGAAGAAATCAAGGAAAAATAAAAAGAGGAAGTTGAGGGAGGAGAAGAGTGAGAAAAAGAGGAAGAGAGGAAAAAAGAAAAGATCATGTGAAAAACCCCTTCCTCATAAAAAGAAATATCATAGGAAAGAAAAGAAATTTATGTGCTTTATGGAGATCTTCAAGAAATTGGAAATCAAAGTTTCTATGATTGAAACATGGAAATAGGTCATTGGTGTTTTTAATTTTCTGAAGAAATTCAGCAGAAGAAAAAGAAAAGAATATCAAGCAAGGGGAGTATCTTTCTGTTTTTATCTTTTCGTTTTTATTTTTCTATTTTTATTTTTCTGTTTTTATTTTTCTGTTTTAATTTTTCTGTTTTTTATTTTTCTTTCTTTATTAAAAAAAGAAAAATAAAATAAAATAAAATAATATCTTTTACTGTTTTTATTTTTATTTTATTTTTCAAAAATATCTTTTTCCGTTTTTATTTTTCTGTTTTTTTTTAAAAAATTAAAAAAAATTAAAAATAAAAATAAATAAATATTTTTTCTGTTTTTATATTTTGTTTTTATTTTTCTGTTTTTCTGTTTTTAATTAAAAAAATTTAAAAAAACGAAAATTAAAATAAAATATTATCCTTTACTGTTTTTATTTTTTTGGCTTTTACCGGGCAAGTTCATGACGTTAAAAGAGCGCTTGCTGGGACGCAACCCTGTTTCTAATTTTTTTTAATTATTTGTGTGGTGTGAATTTGATTTTTTTTTTCTTGTTTGAGTTTTTAGGTTAAATGTTGCTTCTAATGGCAGTGATGATAGCATCTACTGATGAATGCTTCTACAAAATCTACTGATGGATGTTGCTATGAAAGAGGACGGTGAATAGACATCTACTGATGGATGTCACTGACAGCATTTACTGATGAATGCCACTAGGATAGCATCTACTGAGGGATGTTAGAAGATTTAGGTATCTACTGAAGGATACCAGGAAGGTACACCTACTGATGGGTGTTGGTAAGGATTGCACTTATTGATGGGTGCTAGAAAGATTTTGGGTCAAGCTCATGACGTGAAACAAGCGCTACCTGGGAGGCAACCCAGTTTTCTAAACTTATCTTTTTAATGTTTTATTTGCTTCTGTTTTTAGAATAGGGCGTGATGTACTTGGTTGGACACTATATCTGATGCAGTGGTTTGATATTGATATTTTTACATGATGGGTATTGCTTGATGATGCTTTGATATTGATGATATTGAGAATGTGCACAATATGTTGATATACAGGTGGTGGTTCACAAGCTATGTGAACATATGCATTGTGATTTTGTGATTGTGATTATGAGGCTAAGAAGGGTATTTAATTGAATGATTGGAATAAGCTTGTGTGAGGTTTTTGAGCTCCAGAGTTCTTATTGCTATATTTTCTATCTACTGGAAGCATGAATGGTTTTGCCTAAGTTTCTATGATTGATTGAATTGCATGTATGTGTCACATGATCAAGGCCGTTTTTTATAAGCCCTTTTCTAAGCCAAAAATCTCGTCCCACATGAAAAAGAACATCTTATGTTCTACCCTTTTTTTGAACCTAAGCCTTAAACAGGATGAAAACCCTTGCTTTGAAAATTTTTGCCTTGAGTTAGGTTGAGAAACATTTTTGGGGTATTGTTAAAATTTCAAGTTTGGGGTTGTTGGGAGAATTGAAAAAGAAAAGAAAAGTTAGACATTGAGCTTATGTGTTGAAAAGAAAATGCATGAGAAAAGATGAAAAAGATAGAAAAAGCAAAGCATGAAAAGAAAAGCTCAAAGTGAAGAAAAGGGAATGTTGGGAATGAGTGAGATTGGTAAAAAGAGAGTTTGTGCTTGAACCATGATTGTATGAATAACTCTCTTAACTCAAGGGTTTTGTGATCTAAAAAAACCAATTTTCCTTGTTAGCCCAACCACATTATAAGCCTTGAAAAGTCCTTGTGATGACATGTGTATGTGATGATGTTTGATTGTGGCAAATGAAAGGCAACTTTGTTCTATGTGACATGTGGATAGTAGAGGGAAGGAGTAACCTCTAAAACACCTTTGAGTGAAACACTTTATGTGGTGAGGATTGATTCCATAATTCATGATTATATCTATGCTTAGCTAATTAATAATTCATGAGAATAACATCTGTTGGAAGATTATGTGATTGTGTGAACACCATGATGAGTAATTTAACTCAAAAGCATGTGCACATCTTGACTAAATTATATTGATGAGCTGATTTGAGTGATTACTTATCTGGAAAGAAAGGTTTTGGACTTTGTTGAACCATTGTGATGATTGGTGGAAGATTAAGTTTCATCTTGTTGGCTTGAGGACAAGCAAAGTTTCAAGTTTGGGGTTGTGATACCGGTTGAAGAACCGTTTTTTTTATGCTTAATATTGATATTAAATGCACCCTTGTTGACTTGGAAACTTGCTTGGAATCATGATTTCGCTTTAGTTTTATGAATAAGAGAGCTGAGGATATGTTTTATGATTTTATCAATAAATTCCCTTGATTTTGTAGGTTTTTGGAATGATTTGAAAGAAGGGTTGAAGTATCAACGGTTGTAGTGCAAAAAAGTTAAATAGACTGCAGAAAAGTCAACCAGTCAACCAGTCAACCTGAAAGTCAACCAGTCAACCAGAAAAAGTCAACCGGTTATCCAGAATGTTGACCAGAGCGCTAAGCGGGAGTTTTGGGCGCTGACCGCCAGTTGGCAAACCACTGAGCGTCGTTTTTTAGCGTTGAGCGCTGGGGACACGGGCCTGGACCTGTTTTCTACGATTTTTATGATCTGTTTGGGCTTGGACTTGTTTTCTGTTATTTTTATGTCCTATTTAAAGACTTGGACACCCTAGGGTTTGTATTCTTTTGGCAGAAGAAGACGTCCAGAGCTGATTTACACTCCTTAGAAAAGATTTCTTGGATGCTTAGGCTCCAATTTATCATATCTAGGGTTTGCTTTTCCATTCTTTCATTGTATTTCATCTAGTTTCACCATGTCAATGGTGAACTAAACCCTTTGTTGTTGGGGAACAATGTAATCTTTTGAAACTCTCTTATATTGAAATTCTTGTTTTATTCATATGCTTGCATATGCTGTTATTATCAATTGTTGGGTTTCTTATCTATGCTCTATGCTATTATCGTTTAACTCATTCGATAAGTAGATGTTTGCCTTTGTCGATACGGGGACGTACGGGGAAGTCATGAACTGATAGGGAATTCCTTGATTAAGAAATACCACCTAGGGATAAGGGGGTAGGACGATCAATTGTATTTTGCTTCTGTGGTACTTGAATTGCTAGTTACTAGGGGAGACTAGGGATAGTAAGCCAGTAACTAGTAGTAGGCTCTTCTCGCCGAGGGATCGGGTTTAGGGTAGACTAAGAAAGTTTGCATGACAATCGGATAATAAAGCGAATTTAATAAGAAGAGTAGATATAAGAGAGTGGATAAGATGAAATTGTAAACCCCAACAACTCCATTCATCCGTACCTTTTTCTTTCCAATTGAATCACTTGCATTTGCATGTTTACTTTTAGTTCTTTGCATTCAACCACAAGTTAATTTTCTTTCGAGTCTTATAAGATTAATTTACACGAAAGATAAGGCCTAAGAGTCATTTGGGAGAACGATATTGGGTTTTACCAATTATATTACTTGATAACGATCTGGTACACTTGCTAGGGTCTTAACATGCAAAAGTGCAAAAAACTTGTTAATATTCCGGCAAATGTACCAAATCGTATCAAGTAATAATAAAACGGTAAGTCCGAGTATCGTTTCCCAAAGGACTCTTAGGCCTAAACGTTCATATAATTTCTTGATTCCTTAAGACTTGATATAACAAATATTAAGGTTTTAAATGCAAGACTAAAAATAAACATGCATGCAAATGTTGATCAACTGACAGTTGAATTATATGGATGAATGGTGTTATTGGGGGTTTATGATTTCATCCTAGTCAACTCTCATGTAGTTACACATTCCACCCAATTCTACTTCTTTATCAATGTTAGTGCCACTTTCTAAATTCCCCTAATTCCAATATCTTGGCGATTAGAGTCTAATCCTAATTACTAGTTTACTATATCTAGTCTCCCTAGCAATTGATCATGCATTACATAATTTGAGCAGAAGCTTAAGGCAATTGGTCCTCTTATTCCTATGTCTAGAGAATATTGCTACCAAGAGAATTCCTTCATGTCTAGACCTAACTATACGTGTCCATATAGATAGAACCAAAAATCATGATATTGATTAATGTCTTAAGCAAAGCATACAAATATAGTGGAGGAAAAACTCTAACAATTGATAAAAGAAAGCATATAAATTAAAGTAAGAATTTCAATACATGAGAGTTTCAATAGGATTACATCATTCCCCCAACAACAAAGGGGTTTAGTTCACCATAGTCATGGTGAAACTAGATGGAAAGAATGAAAAGTATGAAAAGATAACCCTAGAATTGATAAGATGGAGCTTCCGCATCCAAAATCCGCCTCCAAGGAGTGAAGAGAGTGTTTATGCATCCTTTCTGCCAAAAGATCCCCTTCTAGGTCGTGCAACTTTATTTGTAACTCAGAAAAATAATAGAAATTTGGCCCAGGCCCAATAGTCCATTGCCCGGCGGTGGGTTTACCGCCCAGCGGTTTGTACGGCACTTGTCCTCACCCCTCAGCGCTGCCGCCCACCGTTGTCCAGAGAGTTCTTCTGAAGGTTCCACCGCCTGGCGGTGAGCGCGGCACTTTGACTCACCCTTCAGCAGTGCCCTTTAAGCGTCTGGCAGAGAATTCTTTAAGGAGTGCACCGCCCGGCGGTGGGATCACCGCCCGGCGGTAACTTTGACTCTTCTTCTCTTCACTTTTTCTCCTTCTCTTAAGTCCAACTCCTATCTTCTTCAACTTCCTTCATTCAATTCTTGATAAATCCTGCCAAATCATGGTAAAACCAAGCATAAAACCAAGAAAACCAACTTTGACTCTCTTATTCTCTAACTTAACCAAATTGCATGATTTCAAGCTAATTCTAAGTCATACAGGGTGTGTTTGATGTCAAATTTAAGTATGAAAATAACGGTTTTTGAACCGTTATTAGGTGTTCTACTCCAACTTAAAGATGAGTGAGGAAACATTTTGTTCCACAGTCAATCTCAAAGAGGTTTGGATTTGGATTGTCGTTTTTCAACCGATTAGGACAAAAGGTTTTCTCTTTCAGAAATGGATTGGTCATCAAGGACTTATTGGATTCACCATGATAAAAAAAAATGATGATCATCAGCAAGTTTATCCCATCTCTGAATCTTGGAGTGCAAACAAAACAGGTTTAAAATAACTGAAGAAGATGAGTGGGCTAGATGGTATGCGGTGACAATAGATTGTAGTTAGAATCGGTTAAAAGATTCTCGGGGCTCAAGTAAAATGAAAGATTGTATTTCAGAATTGCTAAAAAGATTCTTGGGGCTCAAGTAAATCGAAAGTTGACATAGTCATTGACAAAAGACTCTAAGGATTGAAAAATCACCGATCAAAATGGAAAGGAAGGTGATGTGAACAACCAGAAAGGGATCAACAATAATTCTGCAACAGAAGAATATGGATTTTCATTGTTTGATTTTAATTTTGTAATCAATGGCTTCTTAAGCCATCTTTTGTTTTGCTGGTTGTAATCATCTTTTGAATATTAATGAAGTTCTCTTTTGGCAAACATTAGTGAATGGAGATTGAATTGTTTAAATTGATTAAATCTCATTAAATCACTTGTATGATTACAATTGAACATTTTAATGTTACATCATTACATTGCATTCATACTCAATTTGTGATAATGGTTATTGCACAGATGGAGTTCATAGGAGAAATTTTACAAATGGAAGTATTATCCGAAGCCAAAGGTCACTCCCTTTTTTTTCTTTTTCCTTTTAAATTCTAATAGAACGTTGAACTCTAGGGGGATTCGACGTGAAAGGCATTAGTATTACGTCAAATTATATGTGTCTTAGACATTTTATCACGAAGAGATTCAATGTTGTGTTTGAAACGGCTGATAAATTTTGTGTTTGAAACAAAGCATGATCTCCCACCTTTCCTCTCATTGGCAAAAAAGTGAGGCCTTCTAACCTCTCCAATGATGGGAAGACATGTGGCCACTACCAAAATGAAAGCCTTTCCACTCCTTATGGTTCCTTGTGGCTACTTTTTAAAAAGCAAATCCTCTCCAATGGAAGCATGACACATGGCACACACTTTCCTCTTGGTTTGGATATCGGACTTAGGGAAAATCCTATGCTACTTAGGCCTTAATAAAAGCCTTAATTAAACCTACATTACATGGCCGAATACAAGGCCTAAATCTTATACTACTCCTTCTTCTTCCATGATGGCCCAAGTGAAACACACCTTTGTTTCTCCTTCTATGGATGGTTCTTCTTGGAGGAGCTTGGTCATACTTCTTTTAAGTGATTTATGATTGATTTATGCATTGCATTAGTTGTAAAAGCAATTTGGTGGTTGTATTTATCTCTAGTCAAATATATGAAACTCCTAAAAGAAATTTGGTGGTGTAATTTGGGATCACCTAATTTTTTTTTATAAAACTATAAAGTTATATACGGATATTACATATGGATTTATCCGTATGTAATTATATACAGATATTATATATGCATTTATCCGTATGTAATTAAATAAGGATATTACATACGGATTTATCCGTATATAAATTATATACGGATATATAATTTATATACGGATAAATACGTATATAACCTAGCTATGATAGTTCTTTATACGGATTTTTGTTTGTATGTAAGCCGTATGTAATCAAGTGTTATATACGGATTTTGGGCCTTATATACGGATTTTGACTGTATGTAATTCAAATTTTTCTTGTAGTGGTGGTTGGACCCTTGGCTATGAGTTTGCCATCATACCAAGTAGTTTATGAAGTTTTCATCGTTGGATCAAAGAAATTGTTTGGCACAAGGTATCGTCTAGCCTATGTAAGGCTTTTACTGAAAAATGCTTTTTTAAGTTATCTCTGTTTCGTTCAAAAGCGTGTTTAGAAAGGTGTCTTTCAACACAAGTTCGACGATCATCATTTGAGACTTTTAATGTATCTTCCAAAAACATCTTTTGACATTTTATTTATCAAGACATTTTGGGAGCTTGTTTGAGCATTGCTTAGCAATGTATAACACAAGTGCATTTAGCAAAACTCTCATTGACACATTTAATACGAGAACCAATTAGCAGTGTGTCTGTTCATGTATTGACATGTTTACTAAAGCTTTTTTCAAAGTATTTAGATTTCACAATGATTTTTCTTGAACTGCTTATCTTATAGCTATATTACTCTTTTCAAATATAACATTTTATCATATGCTCATTTCATATATTGTTGTTTGTTAAACTTCAAAACATATGAGGATGTTTACATAGTTCAGTCTTATAGACGATCTTGTCTTAACAAAGTGGAAAGTGGACTCTAGAGCTGACATGGCATGCTCTAAGACAATAAAGGAAATTTAAAATGGGACATTTAAGAGCTAATAATGAGAATTTAATTAGGGATCATTCAAAATTAAGATATATTTTTATTTTGCATTAATGTGAATTTATATAGGCTTGGGGGATGAACCTAGATACTCTAGAGTTAGGGTTAAACATGCCTCTTTATTAAATTACGTTAAGACAGAAACTCTACACAGGAGGAAAGGGAGGCAAAAATGTGAATGTGTTGTGATAAAAATAGTTTTTGTTTATTGAAAAATTCATGAGAGCTAGTGGGTTTAGAGTGAGGATAATCTTCTGATCAAGCTCTCTAAGTTTTCAATCAAAAGGAAAGAGGAAGTGTGTGGTGATCATACAAAAGGAAGGGAAGTAGTTCCAATCAAGGTAAAGGGATCTAACTAGATCTTTTTCTTTTATTTGACTATGTGTTGTATTGTGATCTTGATTATCTTATATATAATCGAAAAAGATTTGTGCTTTGAAATGGTGTTATTGGCCTAAGTTACGTAAAGCTAACTTGACAAAGATCTGAACTGATCTATGAATTTACCCTAGCTTCTTGTAAGGGAATGTGAGTGTCCTTCCACTATTTATATTGGAAAGAGCTAGGAAACTCCTAGACTATGGGGAAGACAAAAGCTACTGAATTTCGTCTTGCAACTCGGCTTTGAGACCGATGCCTTTTGCAACTCTTATGTCTTGCCTAGTCCTTTCGAGTCCTTGTCAAGTTTACTTCCAAAAATTCAAATCATTTTCCAAAATCATTTTCAAATAGTTTTTCACAAAGGACTATATAACACGATTTCTTATTTTAAATGAAAATATGTAGAAGAAAGGCTTTGTCAAACCCAAAAAATCATTTTTTTTCCTAAAAAATACATTATTTTCTTATTTACTTTTTATTTTTGGGGGAAATAAGCATTCTGAATAATCATTGCTTGTTTAATTAAAGATACAATAAGGTATTAACACTTTTCTTACTTGTTACTCTTAAACCCAAAATTTAAATTTCACAAACCATATTTTATTTTATGATTTTCCATCGATAACAACAATTCCAAAATCTCTTTTTAAACTCTTTTTTCGTCATTCCATAAGATTTAAGGGGGTTTCACCCTGCACCTCCAGGGTTTCATCCTGCACCTCCAAAATTTTCTGAAATACCTGTAATGTCCTCCATTAAGATGTGATTAATTTTTAATAAGAGTAGAAGAATCTTTTGACCAAATGGCTTTCTCTTGGATCTCAAGCTCTCTCTTCTTCCCACCAAGCTTTCTCCAGCTTTCTCCCATCTTCTCCGTTTTCTTCATCTTTCTCCATAGATCCACATGTCATGTTGTGCTTGTTCGAGATCAACTTCTTTTTCTTGTTGGAGATCACATTCTGGTTGTTGAATGTTGTTGCATCTGTTTAGATTCTTCTCCGTTGATCTTCGTTGTTGTATTAGGATTTGTATGTAGAAGGTTTGTACGAGAGGAAGGAGAGGGATTTATATATACAAGTTGTGAAAACAATGAATCGGATCTAGAAACGCGAGACGACACAAATCGGATTTCGAAAACCGATTCGACCTTCATTGGATTTCAACATCCGATGTACATGTTTTCAGATTTTGATATCCAATCAGTTTTCAATATTCGAGGGGGTATGCGTCGGATTGCCAAATCTGATCAAGACCTGGAACTTTCAAATAGACCCATGTACCTATTTGACACGAGAAACTTCAAACAAAATCACTCTCCCAGCTCCGATGTCAACCACAAAAGCAGCAACACCACAACAACAACTCTACCACACTCCTCCAACGAAAAATCACTCTGAAATGTCAATCACTCTCAAATATCTCTTAACTCTTTCAATGCAACGTGAATGAAAGACCAAGAGGTGAAGGGGTACAACAAAAAATGAAGACCAAGAGGTGAAGGGGTGTAGAGACAAATAACTATAAAACGTGGTCACATTATTAAATAAGTTGGTCAATCACTTCATTTAGCTTCATTTAATTTTCACCAAACATCATTAATGAGAGGACAAATCTAAAACTTGGAAACTTGGAGGTGTAGAGTGAAACCCTTGAAGATTTAATTGCAACAATAACCCTTTTTGTCCTATAAACTTTTTTATATGAACCCGTCAGACAAAAGGTTAAAACTAGTTTACGCATGTCAAAAATCGAGACCAAGCTAAAAGTAGGATGAAGTTGTCCAAACAAACTATTTAAAAAATAAGAGATATTAAATTATATCAAATACTATATATTTCCATTCCTTGAAGTTATTAAAATTCTTCATCCAAACACAACAACAAGCTTAGGCTTCTTAAGATGCTTAAACAAGGTCTGTAAAATAACTTAAAAAAATCAAACAAACGGTATCAATTAGAAACCCAATTATAGTATATGTAAAATGAGTTTTCTTTCTCTTTCAAGTCAATAATTAAAAACTAATTCGTTCCAAGAGGCAAAGATGCGAATTTGATGTCTTTTAGCAAATTCTTTTTCATGTACACACAAGAAAATCCACAGTACCCAATTACATGAAATATCACTAGCCAAACTAATCCTATTTCCAACATGAAAATAAAATCTTGAATGAATGTTCCGTAATATTTGCAAGAGCTATTTATGCATCAACCATTGAATGAGACTGCCTCTGTGTGGGACTAACACTCCCACCACGGCTAATCTTCAAAGCTGTTAATGCCTTCTGGATCTCCATTGTCATGGCACTATCCACACTCCCTGAAGACAGCTTTTTGTGTGATTTCTGAAGATGGAGTTTAAGTGAACTACTACTTAGTCCAGCATTCTTGCCACAAATGGGACATATTTTAATCATTGGTTTTCGTTGCTGCCACTCCATTGAAACCTTGCCATGCTGTTTCTGGTCTAGCTCAAGTAAGATCTTTGCAAAACCATCGTTGGGCTGAGATCGACGATGAACTCGTTTTAGAGCATTCCATGCTTCTAACAAAGTGAATTTCCTACAACACAAGCTTTTTAGTCCCTAAATTATCCCAAGTACTTGTAGCAGTGAGTGATAATATTAACTATCAAGGAAACTTAAGAGTTGCAAGGGTTCCAATTATCATAAAATTGCATTTTATAACTTACTTCCTAAGCATTAGGTAAGCGAGGACCAAAGTGGCACTTCTGCTTTTCCCCTCAAAGCAATGAACTAAAACACTCTGACCAGCTTTCTCAACATAATCTACAAAATCACAAGCCTCTTCAAATATGCTGCTGATGTTAGAATCTTCATTGTCACACACCTATTCAATGGGAGAATGAAGAGAGACAATATGAATAATTATTCCTGAACAGAAAACCTCGGTTAAAAATGCAATAGATACCTTGATCTATCAAGGAAAAAAAATAGTTATAGATACTCACAGTTACATTCGTAAATTATACCATATTTAATAGCAAATAAAGTGCATGATTAAACGTGAAAATGAGCAGGCCTAGCTTAACTAGAAAATAGTCTATCTGATGAAAAGATCAAAATTTCAAACCAACGAAATCAAGTAACTTCCAAAAGGGAACTGTAAGAAACGACAAGAGATAAATAGGGATGGAATCATATTATCAGAAAAGAGAAAGGAAATATTTTTATTTCTTTGATCATTTTATAACAATACAGCCATTGATTTATAGACTAGATTGGTCCCAAAGACAACAAAATCTGCCACAATGGGGAAAAGCCAGGAAGTAAAAAATAACAGTCTACACCTAAATAATTTGATCATGATTACAATATGATTCTGAACATATTTATCACAATAATAATTCAAGGCATAAATTAAGAAATATTTGATAGAAAATTAAGAACAAACTTGTGAGAAAATTTAGTTTGGTCATAATATATCCTGGGGTCCCATGGGCTGCCAGTAGCACTACCCAACAGATCAAGCATTTGAGGAGGGTTTGCATAACTACCACGCCTGGCCAGAGGGTTATCTCCTATTTTTCACGTGAGGATGCCCAGTTAAAGACCAAAAACAGTAAGCACAAGATAAAAAGTGTCGTGTCTACACTTGAAACACAGATATCTCATGTAAGATTGTGTTGGGAATGAAAAACATTCATGAGCATTCATCTTGACCCTTTGAATGAATGGAACATCAAATAGTAACATGAAACTCATGAAGTTATTACAGTAAGAAACAAATAAAAAAGATCGAACCCAACACAAAAACTGGATTAATCCTGCATGATTATAAATATGCCGAGTAGGACATTAGGCATGAAGTAAATTGATTCTATCGCAAACTAAACCTCATACAATGGTAAAAAATAGACATTAGTACAACTCACAGAGAAATTTTTGTATGTGAATAGATCAGGAAACTGAGAATCTGATTGGCCAATTTCATTTGTACACAAACATAAAATATGTGTAATTCCCAAGTGTTGTAGGGTGTATGTAGATCTTGCAGCCAAAGCTCCACCGATGAACAGATTATTTGTAACAGCAGATGGTCTCTCTGTATTTGCAGCCTCAGATATCAGTGCAATCCTCTCAAGGATATGCTCAAGTCTGACCTGAAGGTCAATGGAGTGAGTAATTGCATAATTCATGTATCCTCCATAAGTGAAATGAATCCAACCTATTAGTTCAGAATTCTATTTTAAATTGAGATACCTTCAGTTCGTATGCATCAACAACAGTGTTGTTATCACCGCCCTCAAAAAATCCTGTGTTAAAATTGTTCTCCAAGCATAACTTGACTGCATCACTTTTTAGCATTTCATTCCACTGTTCCAATTCTTTATTAGATTCTGAGTCAACCTGGAAATCAGGAAGAGTATTAGACATGATAAAAGACAATAAATAATAGAATGCAGTTTTACTTGTCTTTTCAAAGACAGCTAGTTACAACACTTCTAGATCTTTCTCCCTTGATCACCTCAAGATACATGATTAATTGTGTATGACATAGGGAAATGAAACTACAAAAAATCAAATTATTAGGAAGAAAGCAACATTTTCAATGTACCACCCATTTTTAGGACCTCACCAATGTCAAACAACACTACTTCAAATAAGATAGCAACAAGAACAAAAGGTCAGAGTAACTTGTTTTCCAAAATAAAATAATTGAATCCTATAGGTTACATTTCATGCTCTCATTCTCAAAACAATAAGAGTACACCTGGTCGGTCTTCAATACTGTTAATGTAAATTTATTTTGCATAACAAGCAATATGCCATTGGCTGATTATTTATGGTCTATCCAGAAAAAGAGACAGGATTAAAGAACCAAAACAATGAATTAAGTAACAAGATCCTGTTCCCTAGAGACCAACCTTGGCAAATTTATGTAAGTCACGAAGCTTAGTTGTCAAGCGCAAACAACGAAGTGACTCCGCACTTCCTTTAGGGTGCTTTCCATGCCAACCTTCTCGTGACACAGGAGAGGCAGAGTCACAGCAATCCCTACTGCCTGAAGATGATGATGCCCTTGGAGCAGTTCTCGGTGATTCTGAATCACTACAATCTTGATGAATATCATTAGAATGTCTCTCCTTAATAGATGGGGAAAGACAACTGCCAGCAAAAGCTGATGAAGGTAAGTCATGAACCACTGCATCCTCCTTTTCAGACTCTCCTGATGATATTTTGCCTATAGCATTCATAAATAACCTTAACAAATTATCAAGTTTTTGATGAAGTGTGAGTAGGAATATATGGAATCCCTGCATGTCCATGAGAGCGGCACGAAAACCATTACGGAACTCATGAACTAGTGATGCTACATCATCTGTGTGAACATCAGTTGTTGTGTTGGTGTCTTCTAGATGAGGACATCCTAATCTCCCTCCAGTTATATCATGTAATAAGTTAGAAGAAAACTCAGAGCTATTCAGTAGTAACTCAACCAACTTAGGATAATTAACTTGGTCATCTGCACGCTTTCCAGCAGGGGGTCGACGGGGTACGCCAGAATCAATTGCCACAATGTTAAAGTCAGTTAGCATTGATTCTCCTGATGTTTGACTTTTCATATTCATGTGAGTGGGTATTGAAGTGTATTTGATGTCAGAAAGACCAGGGTATTGTGATACCGAACCAGAATTATGAGAATTCATTCTACTATCAACTGATGTTGACCTTTTCTCTTTTTGAAGTGCCCTACTCACCCTTGGTCCATATCGGTTCACTGCAGAATTAAAGGTTTCTCCGATTGTATCCACATTTGCAGAGATTACTTTTTCAGTCAATAACAAATTTGCAGAGTTCCCACGCCATCTAAGCTGCCGGCAAGGGAGCCTATCTTCATTTCTGATGACAAGATCCAACATCAGTACTCTGCCAAGGGCTGCTGATGTTCGTTCTGCATATTCCTGTGACTCAAAAGTTCTAGAGCTTTCAAGCAAGGGTGAACCATGCACATAACTACAATAAGATGATTAAAAATAGTCATCTTTAGAATAAATGATAAAAAGTAGTCATCTTGCAGGCGAGGAATAGCTAAGTGATTTTGCACCAAATAGTACCATGTTAACTGCTTTAATTGTTTTTTCCGGGAAATACTGACACTGGATTTGATTTAACATAAATGGAATAACAAAACTTTCATTTTCATACTAATCCAACTTCCATTAAATTGCCCACCACCACACAGAGAAGAAAACACACAGAATAGTTAATTATCTCTTGCTAAATACCAAAAGCTGTCATTACAATATTCAAATTTATATGAAAATGTCATTTCTTGGATGGTTGCATTAACTCAGATATAAGATGATAACATTGCATGACAGTATTTGAAATTATCGCATCAGGCCCAATCATGAACAGCTCTTGGAAACAAATATAACAGGGCAAGCAAGGAATCTCCTGCTGCCATGGGTAAAAACCTTATCATATTAACACTAGATTTCAATCATACCTCATAAACATGAGACATCGGCTAAGATCAAGTGCTTCCAGAAGTTCTGTGCATGTCAGTTCAACAATTGGATCACCTGCAGAACTTGCTGAATCTCTTGCTTTCTCAGTAGCTTCCTTTATTTGTATCCACTCTAAACTGGTATTGTGGATGACTCTAGCCTTGTATTTCAAATAGAAGTAATGAATGAGTATGGCAGAAATATAGTTTGATTTCTTAAGCCTGTAAATCTGAAGGAGAATTAGATAAAAGAAGAATAACCTGAGGAGTTTGAACTCCCAACCACTTGGCAAATTCATAACCGAGACGTTCGGATTGTGTTGCCATTCTTGAAGACGATATCTTTATAACCGCTGTTTCTTCTTTTGAACAACCATCACCACTCTCACGACCATTGAAAAAGGCAAAGAAGACTACCCCTCCAGAATTTACCGTTACCTATGTGCACACAACTGAGAAGAAAGTGAGGCACAACTAGAGAAAGCAAGCTTGTATTCTTCAAAAGGAAAAGGAAATACACACAATTATTACAACATAACATTGATTTTTTTGAAGTCAACCCACACAGGAAACACTTGACCCCAAAAAAAATCAATTAATGGAATAGAGTACGTACCACCGCTATAAGGAAGCACCTAGCATAAAATATATTGCACAGAAGATATATCATAAAGAAACTATAGTTCTTTATTAAGATTGAAAAAGAAGCCGATAATTATCAACATGTTCAAGTAAAAATCACATTTTTTTTTAATCTGTATATCTAAGTCTCTGGAACTTAAACATTGAGGCTATTTTCATATTGACACAACTTCAAAAGCCCTTATACAGTTTGTGCAGTAAACAAGTGTATAGAAAAAAAAAACCTCGAGTGCTCGGTTCATTTCATCCTCAGAATGTTCGTTGCTGCTAGTGTGTTCAGTGTGGTGAAGTGAAGAGAGTCTGTCCCAAGAAAATGAACTCGATTCAAAGTCCAACATTTCAGCTTTACCAAGCCTCTCCCACAAACTAATTTCTGTTTGCTGATCCTTTTTCACATCCTCAATAGATTCTCCCAGGCTGAACACAAATTAAATCATCCTTAGCCACCACTCGAGATAAAAACTAAATTTATAACCAAAAAGGAAATTCCTCCAACACGTCCCCTTCACTACTTCCCTTCTAAAAATGCACAAAAGAAAATAAAAAATTTAAGCGTGGTTAGTTTGAAAAAACATTTTCTACTTTTACTTCTTTATAAGATCAGAAACTTATTGGTTATTCCTATGCAATTTTTTTAAATAGTAAAAAACAGGGTTATCAATTTAACATTCTTTGTAATTATTCATGAAAAAGAAAAAAAGAAAAGTTTTCCCAACCAAAAATCCTCTTAGCATGATCCTATTACATACATGCTCAATGGCAATGATGCAAAATGGTACAAATGCAATTGGAAGAGAAGAAATAGTAGGGAACCTAGAAGGCATGGTGGAAGAACGGTGAGGGAAGCCAGAAGTGCGATAACTGGAAGTGCGTTTACGAACTAATTGGAGCCATTGCGCGAACATAGACGCAGGCCCTGCTGTGATGTCTCCCAACATGTACAAAACCTGCATTCACCGAACAAGTTTCAATCTTTTTTATTGCAGAGAGAACCCAATTGCAAATTATACCTTGGAAGTGACGCTGAGAGTGAAAGGGGCCTCCGCCTCCTCCTTTTCCACTTCACCTTTACCCTGCAATTCCTACTCCCACACGCAAATTTCAGAACATCACGTTACAAGGACTAGGACTAGGAGTGAAGTTTCAACATTCACACACTCAATGCATCTATGCAAACAGGATCAATATTACACCAGTTTCCTATTTGGGTTTATATAAGTAAAAGGGAAGTGAAAAGAGAAACATTGGGTATAAACCTGGTTTTGGGTTCGCAAAGAGTTGGTGAATGCCCCAGGATCCTGCTTTTGCTGATCTTTTGCCATCTTCTTTGGTATAAAAAATTATTTAGGTTTCTGAAAGAGTGAGAAAACTGCTCCTGCTTTTTTCTAGAATGGAGGGAAAACCGTGTGATCGTGGTGTCTACAGAGGTTACGGACATCTATAATAATTGGTGGAGTAATGAGTACAGAAACTTCTTCAGCAACGTTCTAAAATAGTTATTAAAACATGTGGATATATCATGAGAGATCTTAGATTTAAGATTCTTAATCTTAAATAAGACTTTGAGTCTTCCCACTAAAACAAAATCGTCCAATCATAACGGGTGTTGTAAAATTTTGTACTGAAATACAATTGGTAAGGTCTTATAAAGGATAAAATTATACTCAAAGTAATATGGGCAGAAAATTACATTCGAAATGGTCTAATAAAAAATTTATAATTACTAAAATATAAACAAAAAACCTCAACGTATTCAATAAATAAGATGTATAAAAATAGGATCCCTCTGTCTACTCAGGACAAGGAAAACTCAGGATTCTTCCATCCATATACGACTCGATCAGTAGAATATAAATAAAAAAATACAATTGTTAATATTTATAAATTATTTAAATTTTAAAAGCAATAATTAAAAGAGGAAAATTAAAAAAAAAAACAAAATGTGTGTATAGTTATAAAAATTGTAACACCCCAAAATACATAGCATGAAAATATATAGAAAAGTTATCACAGAAATGATACTGTAGAACCATTAAGACACTGAAGAAAATAAAAAAAGTTTTATAGTTATCCCAAAATAACTATAAAATTTTACTTTATTTACAACTAATTATAATAAAACTATTTACAAAATCTAAATCTTGCCAGCTAAGCTTCCGCGGGATCACCCTCCAAAGCATGCTCTACCGAATCTCATCCCTCTATGCTTACACCCACAAGATGATCATAGCAAAGAGAAGAAAGCCAAGGACAACATACAAACAACACAGATAGAAGGGTAAGTTAGATATAAAAAGAATTATGCATCAATATAATATAAAACCACATTTCAATCCTACATATGAAATAACTAACTCCAAACATCCTAAACATGTTAATGACTTAGACTTGACTGTCCGAACATAGAATGATTGTCGAGCTATGGCGGGTTGTACACTTGTGATGGCCTCTACTGCTTTGCAAAGCCATTATGAACGGGTTTCACCCTACCACACTTACAAGGTTAGTTTGTTCCGGGCCTTGAGGCATACTGGAAGCTCCCAAGACTAAGACTTCTGCTACTCCTCACAACATGGATCAATCCTCTCTACTTGAGAATGAAAGACCATTGGAGTTTCAGGATAACTTCCAAAACTGAGTCCCTACATTCATTCTAAATAAACTTGAACCTTACCAAGAGATTCCACATGAAAACTTACTATACCACTTTGAAATCACACTTTATTTCCATTTGAATCACAACTTATTTCTTTGATACATATATAACTCAATACACTCTCATACATAATCCAAGATAAATCACCACATCATTCAAATCAAACAAGAACAAATAAGAAAATTAGTAAACTAAAACCTGGACCAGTCTCTCAGCGCACACACTCGCTGAGCGACCTTAATCTCCTTTCGCACAACGACCCAATTCACTGTGTGAATCCATTGACAATGCCCCCAACCTCCAAACCACTCACTCAACAACCTAATTCGCTGACCGAATTAAACTAACAATTGTACCAGACCCCAACCTCTCACTTAGCGCCCCAATTCGCTATGCGAAAGTCCAAACAGTGGTCCAGACCCCCAACTCACTCGCTAAGCTCACAATTCGCTAATCGGATTAAATTGACAGTGCTCCTAGACCTCAACCACTTGCTCAACGCATCTTCTCATTGTGTGAATCCTCAAACAGAGGGTCAGCCTCTACAACCACTCGTTGAGCGACTCCACTCGCTCAGAGAGTCTACATAATCTGCAGCACAAAAGCTGCATAATTACGCAACCTACTCCACGTTTACCAAAACCAACTATTTTTCCCAACTTCTAACCCTCATAGATTGTGTTATACACCTAATTATACTTGAAAAGTGTTTCTAAACCTTACTACCATCATTCTAAGGTGTTTCATAACTCGTTCCACTTCAAAATATACAAAATCTCAACTTATGAACCAAATTTTTAATCTACCACTATTGGCATAGTTTTAACTAATTTAGGGACTCAAGCAAGTCACATTTGACTTATCCAAATTTGTCCCAACAGACCAATTGAGCCTCTAACCTCCAATTCTCATTTTCGCTACTCCACTTCTTTAAAACTAGTTCAAAATCAAAGATTCATTACGCCTACTCATTACCGAACGTTCTTATCACAGATCTCTAACCTAAAACACATTCAATCACAGTCCAATTATCATTCAACTCAGTTCATTACCACAATTTATCAATTTATACTCAAAACATCCAAATCGCACATAATACATATACTCTAAAATTTAACATATTAGTTCAATCCACACAATGCACATAATTCGTCACACATATTCACTAAATCATTAATTAAAGCAATAACCTAGCTTCCATTACCTCTACCAAAAATTTGTACAGCTCACAGAAAACCCCGACAGTAACTTGAACTGCAAGGAAAATCTAGGAAAACCTACAAATCACCGATTGGTGATTGGAAATCAACCTTCGAACCTGAATGAAGTCAAGAATTGAAGGAAAAGACTACTTGATACATGCAAACAAAATCTGTTGCATGACAAAGAGTCAAGAACTCGCTAAGGAAAAGGAAAATGAACTTACCAGATCAAATCAAGAAATTGATTGGTAGAAATTGTAGTCCTCGATGCTAGGATCGCCTAGACACTTCCTGATCGTCAAACAGATGGTTCAAGAGTGAGAAAGAGTAAAGAGAAGTGAGAGAAAACGAAGAGGAAAGAGTTTAGAGAGATAGACGGTAGTTTATATAATGAGACGAGCTTTATAAAATTCTATTTATATTATAAGATTATTTTAAAATAAAATACTTCACCTCATTATTTTAATACACATATTGTTAACACTCTGGCAAGTGTACCAGATCGTATCAAGTAATATAATCGGTAAACCCAATATCGTTCTTCCCAAAGGACTCTTAAGGTCTAATCTTTCGTGTAAACTAATCGCTTGAGACTTGAGAAAAGAAATTAATTTGAATGGTTAAATGCAAATCAAACGTAAACATGCAAATGCAGTGATTCAATTGGCTAAAAGAAAATATGGATGAATGGAGTTGTTGGGGTTTACAATTTCATCTTATCCACCCTCACATATCTACTCTTCTTATTTAATTTGCTTATTTATCATAGTGCCATGCAAACTTTCTTGGTCTACCCTTAACCCAATCCCTTGGTGAAAAGAGCCTATTACTAATTATCGGCTTGCTATCCCTAGCCTCCCCTAGTAATTAATAATGCATGATAAACGGAAGCAAAATACAATTGATTGTCCTACCCCTATCCCTAGGCGGTATTAGCATAATCGAGGAATTCCCCCCAGTTCATGACATTACTGTACGTCCCCGTATCAATAAAGACAAACAACATTTACCGAATGAGTTGAACGATAAAAGCATTAAATACAGGTAAGGAACCCAACAATTGATAAATCAAGCATATGCAAACATATAAACTAAATAAGAATTTGGATATATGAGAGTTTCAAAAGATTATATTGTTCCCCAACAACAAAGGGCTTAATTCACCATAATCATGGTGAAACTAGATGAAATATAATGGAAGAATGGAAAAACAAACCCTAGGTTTGATAAAGTAGAGCCTAAGCATCCAAGAAATCTCCTCCAAGGTGTGTGGAACAGCTCTAGACGTTTCTTTCTGCCAAAAGGATGAGTTTTGAATCGCACTGGGGCTATATAAGCCCAAAAGATAACAGAATCGAGACCAAATAAAAACGGTAAAAACAGACAACCGCCCAACAGCTAAATAAACCGTCCAGCGGTTTACCCCTTAATCACGCCACCGCCCAGCGGTACAACTGACCGCTCGGCGGTTTGCCTCTAATCGCCCTGGACACTCAGCGGTCCATTCTGGCGCTCAGCAGTTTGCCAACTCTTCTTTTCATCCTTTTTCTTCATCTTTCACGAGTCCAAATCCACCTTGCTTTACTTCCATCTTCAATTTATCTCAAAACCCTGCAAAACAATGTAAAAACAAGCATAATATCTCTAAAACCAACTTTCGACTCTCACATTAAAGATACTAATGATAAGTTTCAGGAAGTTGTTGAGTGTAACTTTTTTTTAGTAATATATAAAGTTAATTTAACATTATAAAAGAATTGGTTGATAAGGTTGTTATTTGTTGTGGTTTTAGTAATTATATTCTCACGAAGAGTAAATAAAATATATGCATTCTGAAAATAGAATATTTGATGTGGTTATTTTAAATTGTAAGATAGATTTTTTTTTTCTCTTCAGCATTTTGAAGTTTTAAAGACAACAATTATAAGCTCTTGACAACCTCATACTCCATTTTAGAGACACTATCAAATCTAACAACAACATGTAGCATTCACCATGAGTCCAAGTAAAACTTTTACATCAATAACTCTAAGCAGATGACTCAATCATTGTATAACCACTATAGCAAATAAACAAGTCTATAAAGTTCTCATCAATTAGGATAGCTCAACCAATTTATTGTACTGATTGACCTTTCAAAAGCTTAATGTGCCAACATCACTTATTCAATCCTACCTAAATCCATTACTGATGTAACATCTCATTTTAATAGTATAAAACTACCAAAATGAAATGATACATAGATGCTAAAAGAACAATTAGGTAAAACAACCTTCTTCAAATAAGAGATCTACTTCTGTAGATTCATCTAACTACACCTCCGATTCACTCTCACCTTTCGCTAGAGCAATTGTAAAGACTTGTTCCTAAGCTCACACCACTCAGGTGATCATTGCAAAAGAGAAAACAACACACAACGGACAACACAAAAGCAAGGGTAAGCTAATGATACAAAACAATTGATGATATATATATATATATATATATATATATATATATATATATATATATATATATATATATATATATACACACAAACACACGCGCGCGCGCGCGAACACTACACAAGACAAACATATCACACCAAAATAGCCAAACACTTTATGCATGACAATACTTTGACTAGACTGTCCGGACTTAGAATGAATGTTGAACTATGGCAAGTTGTGCACTTGTGGTGGCTTCTACTGCTTTACAAAGTCATTGCCAATGGGTTTCATCCTACCACACTCACAAGGTTAGCATGTTCCACGCCTTGGATCATACTGGAAGCATCCAAGACTAAGACCTCCTACTACTCTCACCACATGTGTCAAATCTCTCTATTTGAGAATGTATGACCATTAGAGTGTCAGGATAACCCCCAATATTGAGCTCCCTGCATTCAGACTAAAAATACATGAAACCACACCACAAAGTTCCACCTTGGAACTAACTTTCATAACTTTGAAACCATTAATATCACTTCAGCATGAAATTGAATCCATTTGAAACTATATACATATTCTTGTTTCCAATTCATAATATAAATCAATTCATATTACACAATAAATATTATAAACCAATCATTCAAACACTCACATACATATATACATATTCTTGTTTCCAATTCATATTATAAATCAATTCATATTACACAATAAATATTATAAACCAATCATTCAAACACTTACATACATCGAACACACTTTAAGAAAATATATAAACTTAATTGAAAATTTGATATTTTCGCTTAGCCATCAAGTTTGCTCACTTAGCTAAAAGTTCCAATCATCCCACTCGCTCACCCACCAAGACTTGTTGTGTGAAAACAGAAACAATAGGTTATGCTCGCTCAGCGACTACACTCGCTTAGCGAGAAGTGTTATGCTTGCTCAGTTAGAATACACTCATTCAACTAGATTGCATAATTATGCAACACCAAAATTGCAAAATTTACACCCCTCAACCACTCATGACCTATTCTATGTATCTTTCCCAACTTCAAACACTCTGAGATTGTATTCTAAACATAAATGGTCCTAAACAAAGGTATATAAACCAACCTAAACTTGTTTTAAACTGTTTTACCACAAGATTTCAATCTAAAATTAACCCAAACCTCACTTTAGAGACCCAAATTAAAATCCACCAGTTCTAGCTCATGTTTAAGAAACTTAGAAGTCTAAACAAGTCACAAATGACTTACCAACACCCTCCAAAAGGACCATTTAGACACAGAACCTAAATCTCAAAATCTCATTAGTTCAAACCCCCAAAATACACATAAACAACTTTACAAAAACTTCAAATTGACTACCACTCCATTCTAATACACATATTAGCTAATTCTCATTCCAAACAAGTTACAAATGGCCAAATAATAGTCCTGAAACAATTTTTTCCTCACCTTAACATCTATTTCTTAAACTCTCTTATCTAAACCTCCCTTTTTAACTTCACCACCCAAGTATTTGATCCCTCTTCCCTCCAAACACTTTGAATTCAATTTCCAACATCAAAACAACTTCATATTACATCATTCAAGAAAACAAAGACATCCAATTTCATCATATCAAACATAGAACATACAATACAATAACATTCACATTTAATTGAACTAACATAGCATAATTACTCAAATTAATATACTCAATCAAGTTAATAAGCAAACAACCACTAAATCTAGCTTCCCTTACCTTATATGTGAACTCCACTAAGGGTAGGATCTCACTCCAACCCCCAAGATGATCCAACACACAAGCCCTCAGCAAGTCCTCCAAAGATTGAATAGTTCCTTCAATCTGTCCATCTGTTTGAGGATGATATGTTGAACTCATCCTCAACTACGAATCCAAAGTATCCTGCAACTTCTGCTAGAACCTCGAGGGAAACCTTGGATCCTGATATGATACAATGCTAGTTGGTACACCATGCAATGTTACTATTTCTTGTATGTACAACTCAACTAACTTCTCCATTGACATCTTCTGATTGATGGATAAAAAATTGGCGTTCTTCGTCAACCGATCAACTATCACCCATATGGAGTCGTGACCCCTCGATGATCTCGGTAAGTGAGTTATAAAGTCCATCGAGATGTTGTCCCACTTCCACTGGGGAATATCCAGCTGCTGCAACATACCACTATGTTTAATCTTCGCCTTTTGACATACCAAACAGGAAGTCCGAGTATCGTTTTCCCAAGAGACTCACGACACTAAACAATTGTGCTTTTACTTAACCAATCAAGACTATAAGAACAATATTGTGGGGTTTTTGAACGCAAAGTGCGGAAAAATAAACATGAATGCAATTTGATCAATTGAGGCTAAACACAAAAGTGAATGGAAGTTGTTGATAATATGAGATGTATATGTTGTTAGGGTTTAGATTTCACCTAATCACTCTCATGCATAAACGAATTCTACTCCTTCATTAATGCCAATGCCACTTTCTATTTTACTCTAAACCCGATCTCTCGGTGAAAAGAGCCTAATCACAATTACTAGTTTACTATCTCTAGTCTCCCTAGCAATTATTCATGCATTGATGTGAACAGAAGCTTAAGGCAATTGATGTTCCTATTCCTATCTCTAGGTAATATTCATTATCAAGAGAATTCCCCAGATCATGATTTGTAGATATCTCATGATACCAATCCTAGGGAGAGAAGAGGAGAGCTGTCACCTTCCCCAAATCCACCAACCCTAAGAGTGCGATATCTCGTCATGATACTTATAAATCATAAGATTTATGCCAAACATGAATAAATTATAACGAGCATTTGAGCAAAGAAGAATATCTCTAACAATTAATGAAAGAAGCATATATCAATAACAAGAATCAATTCAAATACAAGAGAGTTTAGAAATTACATCATCCCCAATAACAAATGAGATTAGTTCTCCATCGTCATGAAGAAACTAGGTGTACAATGGAATGAAAGAGATAGAAACCTAGAAAGAGAAAGGGAGAGTTGTCAAATCCCCAAATATGCCCCCAAATGGGTGAAAAACGTGTTTCTGTGCTTAATCCATCAAAAGATACATTCTCTAAGACGTCTGGTCTTTAAATAGGGTAGAAAAATAACAGAAAACGGGTCCAGGCCCAAAACAGATCATAAAAATAACAGAAAACTAGCCCAGGTCCAACAGTGCACCGCCCAGTGGTGGTTTCCACCGCCCGGCGGTATGTGCGACACTTAGAATGGCCTCCCGGCGTTGCCCAGGCGAAAAACTGTGAAAAACTGGTCCCGAGTCCACTGCTCGGCGCTTCCTGCGATACAAAACAGCACTCTGGTCAACTTTTCAGCATTCTGGTCAACTGGTTGACTTTTCTGGTTGAGTGATTGACTTTTCTGAATTCTGGTTGACTTTTCTGCATTTTGTTTGACTTTTCTGCACTACAACTCATTATACTTCAACCCTTCTTTAAAATCATTCCAAAGACCTACCAAATCAAGGAAATTTAGTGATAAAATCATAAAGCATATCCTCAACTCTCTTATTCACAAAACTAAAGAAAAAATAATGAGTTCAAGTTAGTTTCTAAGTCAAAAAGGGTGCATTAAATATCAAAATTAAGTATCAAAATAACGGTTTTTGAACCGTTATCTGTTACCAATAAGGAATATTGGTAAATCTTGAATACATTTATTTTGATGATACTGCAAGAAGACTTAGTTGAAGAAGAGTCTAAAATTATTTAAAAGCAACTTGTAGAAATTAAATGTAGTAGGAAAGTCTTATAAACTTTGTAAAATTCACATTTTGAACTGCAATAATCGATTATCAAGAAGCAATAATCGATTATCACAAGTCATTCAGGAATAATCGATTATCACCTCATATAATAGATTATCACTTTTTGAAAAACCTGTAACGGACTTGAATAATCGATTATCACTTACAATAATCGATTATTCGTGGCAATTGGGACTTGACCTTTGATATTCAGAGTAGATGGCTATATGTAGGGATTCTGAGAAATTCAACATAACGTTTTTTTTTTAACTGAGGCTTTGCAGAATACTGTTTGTCAGAGGAAGTTCTCAGAAGCTTGTTCAAAGTTCCCTTGCTTGGTCTGGTGAACAGGAGAGGCTCGCGTTTCGTGTGTCGATAGTCGGAGCAAGCTCTCTTCGAGTTAGAAAGGTGCTCTGCCTGGTCTCGTGAATAGGAGAAGCTCGCGAATCGTTGGTCGATTGCCGGAGCGGTTCTCTTCGAGTTGGCAAGGTGTTCTTCTTCTGGTTCGTTCGTCGAAGGAAGGTTTATTTTATCAGTTGTTATTCATTATATTTGTAATCTGTGAAACAAATTTTTAGTGGAACTGTTAATCACTTTTATAGTGATTATCGACTGGACGTAGATTCTGTTGAATCGAACCAGTATAAAAATTACTCGTGTGATTTTCTATTCCCTACACTCTTTATCTTTTACGTATATCAACTGTTTCACAAATTTTCTGAAAGAAAATTGATTTTCTAAAAAGGACCAAATTGATTTTAAAAAGGTGACCGAACACGCTTTCCGCTTACTCTAAGTTTTATTCCGCTGCGTTTTACTCTTCAAACCATACCATTCCTGGTACCAATAATTGGTATCAGAGCTTGTTTAATAGTCTTTCATAATTTGCGAAAATGGCCGGTCACAACCAAAACCTTGTATATGCCGAGGGTGCTTCTATTAACAGACCATCACTTTTTACTGGTGATAATTATGCGTTCTAGAAAGTCAGAATGAAAATTTTTATGGGGTCTATTGACAGAGGCATCTGGGAAGCTGTACAAAATGGTCCTTATATTCCTAAGAGCACAGTTGATGGTGTAGAGGTAGAAAAACCATACTTTAATTGGACTGCTGAAGAAAATAGATGAGCTCAGTTTGATATTAAAGCTCGCAATATTATTTCAACTGTTGTTGTACTTGATGAATTCTATAGAATTTCAGTGTGTAAGACATCACAGGAAATGTGGGAAGTCCTCAGAGTCACACATGAAGGAACAGAGGACGTGAAACGTGCAAGGAAGAACACTCTCATTCAGGAGTATGAGATGTTCAGAATGCAACCTGGAGAAACAATTTCTGATGTCCAAAAGCGCTTCACTCACATAGTGAACCACTTGACTGGGTTGGGTAAGACTTTTGATAATGATGAATTAAATGTGAAAGTTTTAAAATCATTAGACAGGTCTTGGCAACCAAAGGTGACTGCCATCTCGGAGTCTCAGAACCTCACTCAGATGTCGATGCCAATTTTGTTTGGAAAGCTTCGTGAGCATGAGCTAGAGTTGAGGAGACTAACTGCTGAAGAGGATCAAGGCAAGAGAAAGACATTAGTCTTCAAGTCCGAGATCTCTAAAGGAAAGAGCTCTAAAAGGATTGAAGATGATGATTCTGATGATGAGGAGAACATGAGCCTTATGATAAAGAAGTTTGCCAAGTTTATGAAGGCAAAAGGAAAAGAAAAATTCCGCAAAGAAAGGAAAGAAAATCAAGAATCACCTTCAAGTGTAAAATGCTTTGGTTGTGGAGAAAGAGGACACATGAAATTTGAATGCCCAAAGAACAGGAAAAGTGATGAAAAGAAGGAAAGAAAATTTCAAAAGAAAAAGAAAGCTTACATAGCTTGGGAAGACAATGCTTCCAGTTCAACAAGCTCAAGTGATTCAGATTAGGAAGCTAATATTTGTCTAATGGCTGACTCAGAAGATACTTGAAGCCAAGTAAGTGATTCTAGCTTTGAATCTAGTGAATTAGACTTACAAAAAGCTTTCTTTGAACTAATGAATGAATCTGAAAAACTTGATGCTGCACATAAAAAGCTTAAGAAAGAGCACAATGAATTGAAATTGAAATATGATAAATTGCTTGATGATGAAGTTGTCTTAAGAAATAAAGTTAGTACTTTAGAAACAAAATTATTTGATGCAAACACTACTGTTGAACCTGTTGAATGCTTATCTTGTAAGAGTCATATGTTTGATATTGACATACTTGAAAATTTACTTGCAAAGACTACCAAAACTAATTCACATGCTAAGACAAACCTTAATAGAAGCAATGTTTAAAATAGAAATATGCATCAAATAAATAAGTCCAAAGAAAGAAGAACTCGTAGAGTTTGGGTTGAAAAAGGGACTTCTGTTAAAAACAAAGTAAGTAATGTTTGTTGTTTTTACTGTATGAAGCATGGACACACATCAAACAAATGCAACATTAAACATTTTGGTGTTCCAAATGGTAAATATGCATGGGTTAAAATTGTGAAATGATTTACACTTGCATGAACTAACCCCAAGGACCCATAATTAGATTGGGGACCTAAAATTCTTGCTAATTTGTTTTGCAGGAACCTACTAAGTCAAAGAAGTCATCGTGGTATCTTGACAGTGGTTGCTCAAGACACATGACCGGTGACAAGAAAAGGTTCATCCACCTTGAGAAGAAAAAGCAAGGATTTGTGACTTATGGGGACAATAACAAGGGTAGAATCATGGGTACCAGAGACATTGGAGGAGGAAACACATTGATCATAAGAGATGTCCTATATGTTGAAGGCCTCAAGCATAACCTCTTAAGCATAAGTCAGTTGTGTGACAAAGGTTTAAAGGTAATTTTTGAAAGTGATAAGTGTACTGTTTACTTTAAAGATTCTGCTGTTATTGCTTTGCAAGGTGTTAGGCATAACAATATATATTTGATTGATATTGAGAGTGCATCTAGTCATAGTATAACATGCTTAGTTGCTAAAGAAGAAAATCCTTGGCTATGGCATAAAAGAGCTGCACATATTCATATGCAACATTTAAATAAGTTAATTTCTAAGGATCTTGTGATTGGTTTACCTAAACTGAAATTTGAGAAAGACAAATTATGCACTGCATGTCAAAAAGGTAAATAAACAAAATCTTCATTTTCATCCAAAAGCATAATTTCAACATCAAAACCTTTAGAACTTATGCATATGGACTTGTTTGCTCCATCTAGAATTAAAAGTTTTGGTGGAAATTACTATGCTCTTGTAATTGTTGATGATTACACTAGATTCACTTGGACCTTCTTTTTAACTTTGAAAAGTGAAGCTTTCAAAGCCTTTAAATCTTTTGCTAAACGTATTCAAAATGAAAAAGATTTGAAAATCAAAACCTTGAGAAGTGATCACGGAGGTGAATTTGAAAATGAATCTTTTGAAAAATTTTGTGAAGAATATGGCATAACACATAACTTTTCTGCACCTAGAACTCCTCAACAAAACGGTGTTGTTGAAAGGAAAAATAGTTCATTAGAAGAATTGCTAGAACCCTTATGAATGAATCTAATGTGCCAAAATATTTTTGGGCTGATGCAGTCAGTACTGCTTGTTATGTGTTAAATAGGATGCTTATTAGGCCAATTCTAAAATTAACTCCATATGAACTGTTGAATGGTAGAAAACCAAATGTATCTCATTTGAAAATATTTGGATGCAAATGCTTTGTTTTGAATAATGGAAAAGATAATCTAGGTAAATTTGATGCAAAATCTGATGAAGCAATTTTCCTAGGATATTCTTTGACCAGTAAAGCATATAGAGTATTTAATAGAAGAACTTTAATAATTGAAGAATCAATGCATGTTGTCTTTGATGAAATTGTGGACCTTGAGGTAAACCCTCTTGAGTCAAATAAACCCATTGCAGGAGATGAGGATTATTTAAGGGAAGCTCTTGAAGAGATGTATCTAAATGAGAACTATCCTCCAGAACTTCAAGAAACACCTCAACCTGTTGATTCTAAAAACTATCAACAACCGAGAGGACTCTCATTGGACAATATCATTGGAGATATTTCAAAAGGGGTAACTACTAGACATAATCTTAATAATTTTTGTCTAACTGTAGCTTTTGTATCTCAGATAGAACCCAAGAACATAAAGGAAGCTCTTCAAGATGACAAATGGTGCGTTGCTATGCAAGAAGAGCTAAACCAATTTGAAAGAAATGAAGTCTGGGAACTTATTCCAAAGCAAGATAATTATTAAGTCATAGGAACCAAATGGGTTTTTAGGAACAAGCTTGATGAGGATGGAAACATCACAAAGAACAAAGCAAGGCTAGTTGCAAAAGGCTATTGTCAAGAGGAAGGTATAGATTATGATGAAACATATGCACCAGTGGCCAGGTTAGAAGCAATTAGATTATTACTTGCATATGCATCTTTGATGAAATTTAAATTATATCAAATGGATGTGAAAAGTGCGTTTTTGAATGGTTTTATAAAAGAAGAAGTGTATGTTAGTCAACCTCCTGGCTTTGAGGATTTCAAATATCCTGATCATATTTATAAGTTAAAAAAGGCTTTGTATGGTCTTAAACAGGCACCTAAGTCTTGGTATGAAAGACTTAGTACCTTCCTAATTGATAATAACTTTTCTAGAGGCAAGGTTGATTCAACCTTATTTATAAAGAAAGTAGAAAAACACATCCTGATTGTGCAAGTTTATGTAGATGATATTATATTTGGGTCAACTGATGACTCTTTGTGTGAAGAATTTGAAAAAATAATGCAAGGTGAGTTTGAGATGTCTATGATGGGTGAGCTGAATTCTTTTTAGGACTATAAATAAAGCAAATGAATGGAGGTACTTTTATCTCTCAAACAAAATATTGTAGGGAAATTCTTAAAAAATTTGGCATGGATACTTGCAAAGAAGCTAGTACACCTATGGCAACTTCTTGCTATTTAGATAAGGATGAATCTGGAAAAGAAGTAAATGAAACTATGTTTAGAGGTATGATAGGATCTTTGTTGTACCTAACTGCTAGTAGGCCAGATATTATGCAAAGTGTATGCGTATGTGCTAGGTATCAAGCCAATCCTAAAGAATCTCATTTGACTGCTGTCAAGAGAATCTTAAAATACCTTAAAGGAACCACTTCTTTTGGACTTTGGTATCCCTCTGATGCTTCACCTAGTCTAATAGGTTATTCTGATGTAGATTATGGTGGTTGTAAAATTGATAGGAAAAGTTCTAGTGGAACCTGTCATTTTCTGGGTTGTTCTTTGGTGTCCTGGCACTCAAAGAAACAAGCATGTGTAGCCTTGTCTACCACTGAAGCTGAATACATTGCTGTTGGCAATTGTTGTGCCCAAATTCTGTGGATGAAACAACAACTAGAAGACTTTGATATTTTCCTTGATAATATTCCCTTAAAATGTGATAATACTAGTGCTATAAATCTGACTAAGAACCCCATAATGCACTCAAGAACTAAACACATTGAGATTAGACATCATTTCTTAAGAGAT
Organism: Vigna reflexopilosa; assembly: GCA_027742785.1. Taxonomy (NCBI): domain Eukaryota; kingdom Viridiplantae; phylum Streptophyta; class Magnoliopsida; order Fabales; family Fabaceae; genus Vigna; species Vigna reflexopilosa. The sequence continues at coordinate 22,759,603 of CM050918.1, forward strand.
CATATTCAAAAGGGGGATTGTCAAATTGAATACGTTGATACCTTACATCAATTAGCTGATATTTTCACCAAAGCACTACCTAAGGATAGATTTTTTGAGCTTAGAAGAGAGTTAGGAGTGTTAGACATGTCTTAGGATCAAAGCTTATGAAAAGTTTTGCATTTTCGTAAAATTAACGCTTCATAATCGATTATCAAAACGCTATAATCAATTATTCAAACTTGAAACTCAAATCTGGGAAATTTTTGAACAGATAATCGATTATCATCAAGCATAATCGATTATCATGCAATTTCTGGGCAGTGATTTTTGAGCAGATAATCGATTATCTCGAGCCATAATCGATTATCACGCTGACAGGTTCAAAATTAGAGCCATTGGAGCGTCCCTTAACGGCTAGTTTTTCCATTTTTCCTATAAAAAGCCTCCCATAATTGATTGTTAGTCACTCCTTTGCACCCATACACTGCTAAAATCAAATCTAGAGCTAAAATCCTCTCCATTTATCCTCACTTTCTCAAAGTCTCTCTACCTCAAATCTTTTCATGGCGGATTCAAGAAGACATCGCCGCAGAGCTGCTGGCGCATCCTCTTCCTCTCAACCACGTCCTGCAACCATCGATGGTTGGATTTCAGATCAAGGAAAACATGCGGACTATGTTAATTCCTGGCAAGAGAGAAGAATCATGGTGGTAAAGTATATTCGCCTTGATTTTTTTCGTTTCTATGGATTTCAATTTCTAGATCTGTTTGCTGGTCAAGGACTCACGAATCTGGTGGAGCAAAAAGGTTGCATTTATCCCGATCTCATAAGAGTCTTCTACTTCAACTTGAGATATAGAGATGGGATTATATCCACTAAAGTTAAGGGTGTCCGCATAATTTTAGATGATGATGTGTGGATAAATGTTGCCCAACTTACCATCTGGGATGATGCTGTAAAAGTCCATCTAGGACTTGAAGATTTCAATAGGTTGATGACTTTCCAATCCTTCTTGCGTCACCCTGAACAACAGACAAATCGAAGCCAATTGCTAGTTGGGGGTTTCAAGGTTGAATAACGAATGATTCACTACTTGATCGTCTGGATACTGTGTCCTAGAGCAACCAACCATGCTCAATGCTCTAAGTAGGATCTGCTTCTTCTGTATGGGATTTTAAATCACATACACATCGATTGGCCTGCTCTCATTACTAACACAATGGTAAAAGCCAAGAAATCTCATTCCTATCAATTTCCCTATGCTCTTCTTATTTCTAGGATTTTGGAGTACAAAGGTGTAAATGTTGAAGGAGAACTTGTCCAAGCCATTCAAGCTGTTGGCTCAGAAATTGGAGATACTACCTTTCGTCAGATGGGATTCATTACCAGAGGAAGAGTTCTCATCCACAAAGATGATGACCATCATGATGAAGATGAAGATGATGACATCAATACTCATATGGCAAAACCAATTAGTGCTGCTGCTCCTTCTGATGCTGGTCCTTCTACCATGCCCTCATCCTCCACGCTATCTATGGAAGAACATTTTGCTAGATTATCTAAGCAATTGGAGGATATGAGCCTAACACAAAGAACACACTTTGAGGAGATTTATGAGTGGCAGCAATCTATTGATGAGTATATGGTTGATCAATTTCTTGATCTTGATGTTCGTCTATCTAACATCGAGAATCACCTTCACATTCAACCTCCCGAGAGATCCCCAAGTCCTAAATTTTAGAAATAGGATTTTATGTTTGTGTGCTTTGTTGATTGGTTGTTGTTCTTTCATCTATGTTAAATTTCTGTCTTTTATGTTTCTTATTATGATGTAATCCTTCTTTTCATTAATGAAAATGATCTCTTGATTATATGCATACTTTGTTTAATTAAGGGGAGATCATATTTAGGGGGAGCTCTTTACATTAATCTTTTTGCTTATGATCAAAAAGGGGGAGAAGAATAATATAAGGGGAGAAGTAAAAATTGATACAGGTATTGCTAACTATGTTGTTGTTTGTTAGCTTGTATGTCTTGCAGGATAGCCAAAGTTGCTTTTAAAATTGTATTTTTGATCATCATCAAAAAGGGGGAGATTGTTACCAATAAGGAATATTGGTAAATCTTGAAGACATTTTTTTAACTGAGGGAGATTGTAAGGAATATTGCTATATGTAGGGATTCTGAGAAATTCAATATAATGTTTTTTTTTAACTGAGGCTTTGCAGAATACTATTTGTCAGAGGAAGTTCTCAGAAGCTTGTTCAAAGTTCCCTTGCTTGGTCTCGTGAACAGGAGAGGCTCGCGTTTCGTGTGTTGATAGTCGGAGCAAGCTCTCTTCGAGTTAGCAAGGTGCTATTCCTGGTCTCGTGAATAGGAGAAGCTCACGAATCGTTGGTCGATTGCCGGAGCGGTTCTCTTCGAGTTGACAGAGTGTTCTTCTTCTGGTTCATTCGTCGAAGGAAGGTTTATTTTATCAGTTGTTATTCATTATATTTGTAATCTGTGAAACAAATTTTTAGTGGAACTGTTAATCACTTTTATAGTGATTAACAACTGGACGTAGATTCTGTTGAATCGAACCAGTATAAAAATTACTCGTGTGATTTTCTATTCCCTACACTCTTTATCTTTTACGTATATCAATTGTTCGACAAATTTTCTGAAAGAAAATTGATTTTCTAAAAAGGACCAAATTGATTTTAAAAAGGTGACCGAACACGCTTTCTGCTTACTCTAAGTTTTATTCCGTTGCGTTTTACTCTTCAAACCATATCATTCCTAGTACCAATATTATCAAGCCTCCACCATGAATCTGGCCCATAGAGAGTTGTCACGTGGTATCTATCCATTACACACATATCTGAAAAATGATAGGCCACCACATCATCTAATCTTTTTCCCAACACATCTAAAAACTCTAGGCAGTCACCATGGCATCCTCCATGGAAGCCTTATAAATTTAGGAATATATAGAAATAATAATTGTATGAATTTATCCTAATTTAAATGGGTCGGGTGAATGCATGTAATAGCTGTGTACATGGTTGTTGATTTTTATGATGTGGGAGAGCTACCAAAGGAATTAAAAAGGGATCATATATTAGTTTTTGCGCTATATTTTAGTTGGGGCATGTTGCCTTAGTGGTGGGAGCGCCGGTCTGAGACTCCATGCGTGAAGAACCCTTGTTTGTACCACAAGAATGCATAAATGTTTAGTTTTGTTCTTTTCATAGAGGATGAAAGATGATTTGAAAATCATGCTACAAATGCAAGTGTTACTTTTTTCATGCTACAAACATGTTAATACTCACATATTTTTAATTTAAATTAGAGTTGAGTAGACCTAAATCAAGACGATTTCAAGTAATATATTCAAATATTACTTTTTCATCTATTAAATTATTAATTTTTTCACAATTTGTATGGTGTTAATGTTTGATTATTATTTGTCATTTTTAATATAACAAGAAGAAAGATTTTTTGAATGTGATGTGTTAGATGAAAATCATTCAGACAAGAAAGAAAATTAGACAGAAAAACAATATATACTATAAACATTACTATAATTTTATAGTGAAATTGTTATTTTTTTTCAATCCTTTAAGAATTCATCTCATACATGGGGCAATGCACCAAATAAGAAGAGAGGGGACAATGGTTCTATCCCTATTTTAAATTGATGCTAAATTTTAGGTCAACCCCTTGGACAACATATGTTAATGTTACAAAGTCATGTTCGATGTAAAATTACGTCTATAGTTATCTCGACGTCGAATTACGATACCTGCAATAACATCTTACATTTCTCGGCATAAAAAGGTAAACAAACAACATATGTAAAAAGTTTTTTCTGTGTTAATGTGGGATGGAGTAGTGGTGAGTTCAAGAGAATTCAGAGAATCCAGTGGTGTTAATCAAGACGTGGCCTCTTAAAATTTGTCCCTTTTGAAGGATGATGAGTGGCTGCTAATCTAATCCAAACGAGTGAAATTACAAAACCACTTTTATGCCCTTTTTTCTTACAACTTTTATGCATGTTTTACACTGTTCTTTAGAATGAGCAGTCATGCAGAGAGGACAAATGGGATCAGAATCCACCTTTCTGAACAAAAAGTTGTTCCCATTGGCGAAGAGTTAGTACTTAAGTACAAGCTCTACTGTAGAGATGTTTTTTGTCTTCCGCTGAACAGGAATTATCTTGTTTACGTCATTCCTCACATGTAATTTCTTACATACATACATACATATAGCATGTTTTCAAAATCGAATAATGTCCATGAAGAAAAAACCAATCTGTGAGAGCATTTAGATCACTGTCTACGCTTACAAATAGGCCCTTAACAGTGAATAGTACTTAAAAATTTAACTTTATGATATTCTTATTCATCTGATTGAGAAACTGCACATGGACACTGCATTGGTTTTCCATGTAATAATTTTGTTGATGTGGAATGCTTTACAAAATGGCTTTAGTTACCCCAGATTGGGGTGGGGGAAGGTAAATATAATTGCTGTTCCTTTGATGAAAACTGATTTGTAAACACTGAAATTAAATTTTGTACAATGTTTTTGTTACTTTGAAAGATAAAACGATAAGATGAAGGAATTTGAGATAAAAAGAGAAAAAGTTGTGTTAAAGAGTGAAATGTGGCATTACTGGTGAATGCATGTGCTTAAATTACATAACACGATAGTCCACATGGTTTGCCTAGAAATTTATAACAAGAATGCAACAGTATTCTCTTACAACATTTTTACAGAATCTCTTCAATCCAAGGGTCAATTACAGTTGACGGCTCAAGAACATGCAAAGGTTGAAAACCCAAAATAAAAAAGAAAAAAAAAAAACTTTTCCCGACTTTTCTTTTCACATTCTGCACAGATAATAGTACATTTCTTTGGTAATAACATGGTAATAAAGGGCAATGCTTACTTATACTTACAAGCTAAACTACATATGAAAACATAAAGGGTTGTCAAAAGACTTCAGGTAAAGGTACGCCTTTCAAGAATGACTTGAATAGTACAAGTGATCTTTGAGGTTGTGAGAAAGGAACTTCATGGGAGGCACCTCTAACAGTCGCAAATGAAAGGATATTGCCATGAACTTGAGTCCACCCACCAACCTAAGTTTCATTAACTGGGATTAGTTTCTGATGTATAGGACATATAATTTGGTCTTGTTGATAAAAAAAAGTGGTGTTACTTCCAACGGAAACGCTTTTTACTGTTGTTCTGAATGCAGACATAATATGGTTTGAAGAAAAAAAATCTACACATCACATAACGGAGAAAGATATACAAGTTCAATCACTAATTAGTCCACTCAAGGCTTACGGCCTATTATAAACAAATATATTTGCAATTGTTTCTTACTGATTTAAACTAGTAAGATGTTAATCAGACGGCATTTGGCCTCACTTTCCTGATTTTATTTTTCTTTCTAAAAGAACTTATATCAATCATAACTAAATACATTTTTAAAAAACAGTAGTTTTTCTTAATTAAGAATAAGCTTAAAAGCATAAGTTCCACAGAAACTAATTGGATTAAGGATAAAAGAAACCAAAAGAAAAAAAAAAAGGAACTGGGCCAAAAGCTACCTACGAATTAATATACATACCTGCTGACCTTCAAACCATACTCTGTAAGGGACTGTTGTATTCAGTCTTAATTGACTTGCCAACTTCTGAACTAAGGTACGGCTTCCAGTCAGTGGAATTACTGAATCTTGATCTCCACTGTAGCAACAACAATGCACTTTGTCAAGTTAAGTAGCACTGAGAAACATATGTATGAGCTCTTAAATTCAAGTGAGCAAATAAATAGAAAGAGAAGAAAATGTTTTGGTTAGAGTTACCTGTAAATTAAGATCCTGACTCCAGCTTTTATGAGTGATCCAACAACAGGTAGTGTAGGCACTTCCAGGTTGAGCATATCATAGTTCAGCACGCTGGTACCAACAAATGCAGTCAATTGATTACATTGTTTACTTAAATCACAATCAGCAAAGACAGGCTAAGCTAATTATGACTCTTGATCCTTCAATTTTCATTTGCAAACAATAACTAAGAAAAGCCAAACACAAGATGTCTAGTGTGAAGGAATTACTTGCTGCAAACATCCCACTTGCGAACTCCAACGAGCTTTGCATGAAGTGATTCTTGTACATCTCTCCGGTTTAAGTAGTTTGTAACCTTGTCATCCACACACACATCTATGCTATCACTTGCTTCCTGCTGCCACGTTATAAGGCACGAATTTTAAGGGAAAAGCCAAACTTGACTAGTACTGATCTAATGTGACGGAAATTGGAGAAGCGTGAGAAGGGAAAGTCCAAAAGAGAAGACTTACTTGGGTTTTAGGAGAAATAACATTGGATTGTGATAGCACTGAGGAAATGCAAACATCAAGTGTGACATCATATTTGTCCACAAATTTACTTGTTTCTCTGCTCACTTGGCCCATAACCTTTGAACAAAGAGGCGAAATTGAGTCCCTATAGTACTCACTCACGTACCTAGAATAGTTGCACACTGTAGTGAATATGTTGTAGGTTGAATCTGATATCAGTCCATGAGACCAGAAGAACTCAGCTCTTGAATTGAAGTCAGTGGCATATTCTAGAACTGGATTACCCAACTGCAGTTCAAAACAAGAGAGCATTCATATCTTAATTTCCTTTTTGGTATCAGCAAATACCAAATAGTAATATGTAAGAAAGATAGCTTAAGCATTGATTGATACCACTCACCGCAATGCCTTTCAGATTGAATATCTTTTTCCTTGTGTTCATTTCAATCATGAGCTTCGCAAGTTGAGGAACATAATGACCTGATACATGCAACTTTTTAAATCTGTACGAACAAATAATTTCTGTAACCTGCTTTTGGAATGGAAAGTCCAAGAATGACCAGTTTACCTGCATAGCTTTCCCCCGTTAGAAACAAATCTCTGTTCCTGTATTGGGGGAACTTGTTGAACCAGCGTAGCAGGAATAGAAGATTGTCCCTGGCTTAAGAAATCAAAAGAACTGCTTCAGATGACAGAATTTGTATGTAAACAATGCATTATTCAGGGACAGTGCAATCATACCGAATAAAAAGTATACTAATATACCTTCTTCTATTGATGGCGTAGAGAATAAGAGATGAAAGAATAATCATGTAAAGTGTCAAACAAAAGTAAGCATGAAATTTAACCATTGATCACTGTTTTGTCTCAACTTTTTAAAAGCCTAAGCAGCATACAAATGATACGTGCCTTTTCCCATGGAAGATAGAATTTAAAGAAGCTTTCTAAGAAGAAAGAGTTTTGTCCCAAAAGATTAAAAAAAGGGTATAATATTAATGAAGAATACCTGTTGCTTCGTCATTGACTGTCATATATGAGGAGCTACCTTTAGCGTAAGAGAAGCCCACTCCAACCGGTGTCTCCAAATACAGCATGTTTGCCTCTGCAACACAAAAGTAACCCAATCAGTGGAAGAATGAAATGCAGGTCATTCTGGCAGATAGATATAATGGAATGTGCCCATAAAAAAAAAGGCACAATGGAACGTGGAAAAAGAGTACCTTTGTTCCAACTATAATAATTTTTAATCAGAAATTCTCCGTTTGGTCTGAAAGGTCCATTTTCTGAGAATGCTCCCACTCCCAGTGAAGAACAACCAGGTCCTGAACAACGAAATATTAGTTAAATTCAATAATCCATGATGTTAATCCTGCTTCTGCAAGCTTATTCTTATTTAATCCCAAGTCTTGAAAAAATTGTAATATGAGGTTTTGAAGCAAGAGATTGCAGACCTCCATTGAGCCACAAAACAAGAGGCTTTGAAGCTGGATCAGTTTCTGACTCAGCAAAATAGTAAAAGAGAGACTTGTGTTTCTTGTCATCAACTGTGACATACCCAGAGAACTGTTGAAAGCCTACGTAGGGTTGGCCAGGAAGCTCAGCAATTCTGTCTCCATGAGAAGGGTCACAGAACACCTCCAAGGAAAAACTCAGATAAAGGAACACCACACCCATTACCATGGTGCTGGACTTCCATGTTGGCCACTTCATTTTTTCACAAACGGGAAGAGTTGGACTAACAAAGAGAAAGACTGAAAGGTTCTGTATTTAAAGTGTCACTCAGTGTGAACACGAATACCATTGTGAGAAATGACAGTAAAACTGTAGAATTTAACTTACACAAAAGACAATCTAGACTTTAAGTTTCCTCCAATTCTGCTATAACCTTGAAATTAATGCTACTATATAACCTATTTTAGTTTACAGAGAGAATATTTTCTTTTTCTCTTTTTTTTTTCTTGTAAGATATCTGTGGAAAAGTTTTTCTAAACAGACCTGAAAATTGACTTAGTGATTAAACATTTTGTACTAACATATTATACAAACGATTTATAAAAAGTTAGAGTGATTATTCATAGTATGAAATTGGCAGGACTATATATATATATATATATATATATATATATATATATATTAAATAAAATGTATAATTGATATTTGACACTCGTGGCACGAATATTGCTTTAAGGGTGGGCCAGGGAAGGTGGCTGGAAATTTTATCTGTTTCATTCTAATTATGATTACAAATTTAGCTTTTGAATGGCAGGCTGAAAATGGTGTTGAAAGAGATGTGACAGAGGCAATGACCATGGTGTGCCGGGTCACTCTATATGCAGTGGCAAAAAGATAATTATGAAAAGAGTTGAAATGCTTGAAACTGAGTCAGTGCGAGTTTTCTGCCATCAATAGGAAATTAGTTATTGGAATATGGGCTCTGCCTTCCACAATATTCCGTCTTAAATATTACATTACATGGTTTAGATCGATCATCTTTACATTTGTTGTTGTACTCCTGTTTTTGTTTTTTCTCTCTGCATGAATTAACAACAAAGACCTTGTATCTATCTGTATCCCTTTTTCACTTGGCAAAAAACAAAGAAAACTTGTATCTTTTCACTGCACCAACAGGAATGTTTCCTTTCCATGGAAAATGGCTTTACCGGGATGCTTTTCACTCCTCAGAAAAAAGTGTATTTTCAGGATTTGTTCTTTTAAAATTCAGATAAACGAGTTTTCTTATTTCTCAATTCTCATCATCATCATCACTGTCCTGGTTAAATGCTTTATGAGTGAAGGATGCTGTATTTGATCCAAGTCTCACCTAGTGAGAACATGAATAGAAGTATGAGAAATGCACTATGTCTTCTTCACAGTTTTTTACTATAGAATTTAATTTATACATTAACATCAACATTTTAAATTGTGCTGCGATTTTATTAAATTCTCGATATTGCAGAAAATTATAGATAATTTGTTGATCCAAGTAACAACATATAAACATTATTTTTAAAATCTTGTGATGATGGTATGGAAGTCATGTATGAGAAATTCATTGAGTTTGTAACAGTTTTTCTTAATAATCGCAATTTCTTACATGTATGAAAATTAACTTTTGTTCTTCATTAGTTGTTCAATTTTTTCAAAACCTACAAAATAAGGAAGGTTTCATCTCATATTTAACAGTCTTTACTTTTAAGTTTCAATAAATTTTAATTAATAAGATTCTTTTGCACTTGGTTAATTAACAGTACTCTACAGCATCTTGGTTAAATGCAGTAAACATGCAGGTGTAAAACAGATGCAGAGTAACTTTTTATGTTTGCTTTTGTTCAAAGAAAAATGTTTGATTCATTGGTTTTTCTTGATGAGAAAGTACGGCTAGATTTGCACGTCGACAAGATAAGTGGTTACAGAATGGAGATTCCAAGGAAAATATTGCCATCTTATTACTCTAATACTCATTTAGTTTAAAATGTATGTGTGGCTTGTCAGAGAAGCTACAAAATCTGAAGAATACTTAAATGCATCATTAACCATAAAAATACTCACTAAAGAACTTGAGTGATGAAAGGGGTATACATTTCCCTTTTTTTTATTGTAAAGAATCTTTATTTAAGTAATGAGTAAGATCTGGGATGAGGTTTTTTCATGCCCACAATAAGTATGTTGTTGAATGGACAAAAAACCCAAACATTATTAAGTGGGAGTGGAAATGAAATAATCCTAGTCCCATAAAGTCTAATGTTTTCCTTGTGGTGGTTAAAGACTGATCTTTATGTACTTATGTGGGAATGAACTTGTTCCCTTTGACCAGATGTGAAAAGGCTTTTCTTATAATTATAAGGTGACTCCACCATTCTTTTAATTTCAATATTCTTTTGTCTTGGGGATACAAAAGCAAACATCAACAATATACAAATTATTTTGCTTACAAACTCACATGCTGAACTCCAAGGAGCCACATGTTCCCCATTGGGGCCACAAACCTTTCCACGCTAGCTTCAAGTGGAGCCACCTTCATTCACCATTTCAGCTTTGCAAGCTGTGTTGTGTATTGCTTGTTAGCTATATGCAACAGCGCAATTTATGGATGTTTTTGGTTTGGCAAACATTGGGAGTGATTTGAATCGACCCCATCTAACTAGTCTGGCTATAATTACTACAGAGCAGTGTCACCGGACCACTCTAACCACAATGGTAGCTCGGTTATTATTTTATTTCCACAAGACAAGGCAGAAAAAAATGCAAGATAATGAATGCCAAAAAAAGAACAAACTATAAAATGACAAATTTGATCAAGATTTATGCGGTGGATTCTGTGCGTCTGTTGTATTTGCAGCTCAAAGAACTGGTAAAGGAGAAGAAAATGGTCCCTACCTTTACAGCTTTTACAAAAGATTTCAGGTTTTTCATCATTACTAGCACTAGTGTCACTGATTTTGGCGTTCATCTCCTCATTGTCAAAATATTCTATTGCCTCTAAGACCCAAATTCTATTCTAACCAACTCCAAAACAAAAAGTGAAAAGAAGAGTAGGTGCTCATAATGCATAAGAAAATTTATGTCACAAGTGTAAGACTGAATATTATAATCGAGTAGAAGTGGTTGAAATGACTTTTGAGCATCAGAGTTGGAAAGCGTGTGAAAGAGTGCGAGTGAAGCCTATATTCTGCTTTTGAATTCTTGCAAGTAGAGCAAGGGCATGCCTTTTGCAAGTAATCTTCATTGATGTTTTATTTTTTTTAAATTTCATTTTTCGCCTCAAAATTTGGGTCCTTTTCATTATAGTCATAAAATACGCAAGTGGAGAAAAAGCTCATAAACTTTTACTATTAAATTGCGCAGGCTTTCCTCCTTTTTATGATCCGGGTTGCTATGCACCAGCTACTATTGGTGTCCACACTCCACAAAGCGGAACAGGACCCCGCGTGAGTAGAGCACCATCAGAGGTCTGAATTATATTCGCAGAATCCATAATATACGTGGACGACTAGAGTATCCATGTTTTCTGCAAGCAAAGGCACGCTCTTGATGAATCTTCAGTTCAACGCATGGGTTTTGATATAAACTACTGCTGTCCGTTACTACTACCACCACATAATATTTCTTATCATTATTAACATGATACTAGAGTTTACCTTCTTTAATGTTATTTTTTTGAGTTGGGTGACAAATAAGATTTTGCAATTCAATACTGCCCTAATTGATATATTCTACAACTCTCGCTAGTCGCTATAGATGTTTAATCCCTGTCACACCACCATGCCATTAGGCTTGACTGAATTCTAATATGCAGAAATGGTGAAAACCATGTTCTTCTTATTACTTGGTACTTAAATAGCATCAACATCTCAAACAACTTAACATCGACTTACTGCTGGACTTTCCTTTCCAATTTTGTAAGACATAAACCATTTCAAGCTTTTAATTGATAACTAAACAATACAAAATATAACATTAAAAAGAAAAATAGTGGCTGCAATTATCCCGCATCTTCGTTTGACAACAAAAATACAAACTCGGTTTGTCAAATTACAAAATTAAATTTAAAAGAATAGGGAAAATTTCTGTCTTATGTAGAATGCAAATTATCACAACCCACTGTTTCTGGTGCAATGTAAAGATTCTTGCTTTCTTTGTATTCCCGAATATAATGTTGAAATGTTTACAGAATGAAAAACTTGTGTAGAAAACAAAACAAAAAATATACATATAGGACAAAGAATCAATTAAGAACTACAGGACCGAGACAATCAGGATGAGGCATCAGAGTCGGTGGCAGGCTTATGATTAGCATCTGCTGACCCATGGGGCTGATCAATTCCCTTCCGAGATGCTTCCCAAAGTTGCGGTTCTATACTTAGCTTCCTCAACTCCACCAAGCCTCGCTCAACTATATAGAAAGCAGAATGAGCGATACAAAACAAAGCAGTACATCAAAAGCAATAATAATAACACCCTTCTGTCTCTGAATTTTCCCCGAGTACGTTTAAAATCACATCTACATCATTAGATTTTTTTCTTATAAATAAATTAAATTAAATTCATTTGTAATCAAATGATGCTATAGACTTTAAGGTTTGTTGGTTTCATATGAATAAGAAAGGATTTAGGAAAGGGAAGAACGATGAGTGCCTTGTAACCTTTTGTATTCTGTGCAATATTGAAGGGAAAGGAGGCCGGATCTTTTCCATACGGAGACAAAAATACTTTTATTGAGAATCACGTCTCATTCTTTACTTAGGGTGTTTATCTCATTTTACAAATATATATTCTATTCGCTTCTAGTTTCAACACAATTAAACAAGAGAAATGAAAATTTTTCTTTCTTTCCTTTCATCTTCTGATGAATGCCTGGCAAAGCTCCTTTCGGACAGAAAAGGGGTAAACCCCGGTAGCCAAATCGAACAAAAAGGGGGAAAAACGAGAGACGTCGAATCAATGGGAATGTGGAAACAGAGGAAGCCAAGCCACTTGGAGGAGATTCCAAGATAAGTAAAAAGATCCACCAATTTGAATGGTGAAATTCAAAGATAAGAATCGAAGTCCCAAAGAACACCGCTCATCATCACACCATTCATCATCAAGCCACCCGAATCAATATTCGAGATAAGTGAATTCACTAAATTCATCACCAAAGAACACCGTTCATCATCACACCACTCAAATCAATATTCAAGATAAGTGAATCCACTAAATTCATCACACCACCCGCAACACCTGAGATAAGTGAAAAAATCTCTAAGAAGGGGAAGTGTGCCCTCACATCAGCATGAGATAAGAGGAGGAGTTGCCACTTGAGTCACTTGCTCAAGATAAAACTCACACACATGCACCAAAAACATCAACAATGTTTCAACATATTTCTTCCAAATCTGTTTACAAGAGTGTCTCAAAAAGGCTATAAAAATACAAAATTTGAGATATAATTTGAAGCTACTCCATGATCCCTCTAAAGGTCCTAGCCATGCTTCCATCATCTTCTCCCTTACCAAACAACCTAAAAACATCTCTTTCTAATCCTTTTCGTTTTTTATCTTTTCTTACCTTAACCAAACATAATGTTCCATAGCATTTTCCTTGGTATGGATAATTAGACAAAGTTTAGGATCTTGACATCCCTATAGCGTTTTTTATGCCTGGTCTTTTTAATCAAGAATTTCCAAGCATACCCGGTTTTCAGATTCTAAAATAAGAATATACAAATATTATAAAGAAAATATTCAGATTTGTAATTTTAGATTAAAAAATCATTACCTACTTTTGAGTCCATGTGAAGGTTGACACTTGAGTAACTAATAGCTGTTAGGGTAACAAAAAATGACAGGCTTACAAAGTGGAAGAGCCAAAACCAAAAAAATGGATAAAAATGAGGGAACAGATTTTTTTTCTCTTTAAATGATTTGTTGAGCCTGTCTGTGGTTTAATTTAAATGATTCGTTGAGCCTGTCTGTGGTTTAATAGACAAACCAAATTGCAAAGCTTTTTAATCAACAGGAATCATGCGGATCTGCCATATAAATCGGGCGGAAGAAAACAAGGTTTTCTCTATTGCTGAATAGCACAATTTGTCCTAACTAGATTGAATAGATTCAATTCCAGCAAATACATATTTTGAGATGATACAGAATCATTTCATATTAATATAACCAAGACGGGAAATCAGCTTGTTTCCGGTTATGATTTTTATTTTTCTTATATACTAATTTGAGAACCAAGATCAACATTTTTCTGTTGACCCCGTTATATTCAGATTTTTTTTTAAATGCTGTTATGACCCATGGAGGGAGTTTCCTTTTGCAATATTTAGCCAATCAACACAGTTCAAAACCATGCATATATTAATCCCACTATTGGCAAAAGAAGATGATGAAGATCGGTATTAAAGAGTAAATTTTGATGATGATAAAAACAAATCTGATAGGTTCTTTTTAATCAAGAACCTATAGAAACACTCGAAACACAAACACCAGAACACTTCCTCTGAATTGTACAGTCTCACTTTATTGCAAAAGAATCAAGAATGTTGAATAAGGGACTCAGAGAGCTTAACCTCTCCCCACAGAACTCAAAGAGTTCCAGCACAATGAATAAGACTCAAAAACTAAACTCTCCCAACGCACCCCAACCCCTTTTATACAGACTTCTTCCTAACTGCCTTGACAGTTAGGCTGTGAAACATTTCTCTTCTCCTATATACAAGTAGTTTCCTAACATTACTCCCCTCTCCTTTAACAACCTTGTCCTCAAGGTTGAACCCAGGAGATAATCTCCAGTATATAACTCCAATCCTCCCAGGCCGAATTGCTGTTCCAGACGTATCCCAATGAATACCAGACTCAACATGATAGCAAGCAAACGAATAATTCCAGCGTATAACCAAATGCAAGTGTCTAGTCTCCATCCTTGACGCCCGTTCCCAGCATTATCCCACCAAAGGGCTCCCATCTCAGTCAATGTTGAAAAAGAAAGACCAAGCAACGAGTTCTCCTGCACAGGTTCGAAAGAGAACCTTCCAAGGAACTTAGCCACGCAGCCACCATGGGGACCGAAGTTATTTTTGAGACAATTGTTGATGTACATGCAAATAACAGAAACAACAATATTAGCAACCCCAAACATAGGAACCAGCCATGATGTCCAATGGGTATCAACTTCGTAAAGATTAAAAGACTCATGCGCAGTGTAGTTTTCCCCTGTTTTGTTGTTCTTGGTTCTCCCACCACCTGTCTCAAGATCTCTTCTGACCTTAATTATTTTTCTCTCGATCAAACCCAATTTCCAAGTCTCAAATTTTTTTCTGTAATGATGCTTTATATCACAAAGTGGAGGCCAATTTTCTCTCTCCCGGAACCCAAGGTAGTGGGTCTGCAACACTGACCATAATTCCACTTTCTGTTCCGCTGTCAAATCTCCCTTCCACTCACCGCATTCCTCCTGCTCCACTTAGCAGTAAAGGTTACAGAACAATTTAAGAAACGAGTCGATTGACTCAAGGAGATTAAATTGTAAGGACAACAAGGAATATACAAAACAGAATTTAAATTTAGTGAAGGAGATAAGGAAACTCTGCCAATTCCTTGAGATGCAACTTTGGATCCATTGGCAACAGTAATGAAATGAGGGATTTTCTGAGAGGATGTTAGGCATTGGAGGGTTTATGAGAGAAGAAGGGTGAGGAATATTACCTAACTGTTACCTAACAGAATAACAGTTAAGGAGGGCGGGAACAGGGTCTATATAAGGGCCCTGTATTTGTTTCTAAAGGGAGGTTAGAAACTCGTAAGATAGTTGACCGGTCTTTTCGTACCTGGTGAAGGAGGTTAAGCTCCTCAATACACTGTATTCTTGTTTTTTGTTGTGAATACAATTCTTTTCTTCTCATCCTACTCTGTTTTGATTGATTGAGTGTGTGAGAGTGAGAGATAGTTAGGCATTCTTACCCGAATACCTAACAAAGTGGTCCGACCTGCCGGATCTGATCGGAGGAAAGTGAGGGTGATGGAGGGGAAAGTGAAGGCGATTGAAGGGAAGATGGAACACCTAGAGATGGCGGTGGAGGGATTAAAGGCGGAAACTACGACGAATAGGCAAGAATCGATGGCGAATCGGCAAGAATCGATTGCGATGTGCAAAGATATCCAAGAATTGCTACGAATGATGGGAGTGCACAACAAACGAGGAGAGGAAAGTCCCGGAGGGAGTTAGGAGTCGGTCAATCATCAAGGAAGTCCAGCACGAGATGATGCCGGAAGAGAAGGCGGAGGGGAGCGAACGGAAAACGCACCAAATTGGAGACGAAGGGTGGAGTTACCCATCTTTGAAGGATCCGACCCTTTGTATTGGATTAACAGAGCGGAGAAGTTCTTTGAGATCTAGAGGGTAGCGGAAGCGGAGAAAATCGAATTAGCCCATATTAGCATGGAGGGCAGCGCTGCTTACTGGTTCAAGTTCTGGAAAGACAAGGTGAGTGATCGAACCTGGGAGGGGTTGAAAGAAACACTGTTGATCCGTTTTGAGAGTCGCCACCGTGGGGAATTTATGAAAGAATGGCGGCGATCAAGCAGACGACCACCGTGGAGGAGTATGTGAAAGAATTCGAAGCATTGGCGGGGCAAACAAAAGAGTTTTCCGATAACCAATTGCTGGGTTATTTCATAGCGGGGTTACGCGAGGAGTTGCGGTGTCAGATGAGACCCCATGACCCCTGCGACTTGATGTCAGCGATGAAGATAGCACGAGACATTGAGGAGGCTCTTCGTGGCCTAGGACTGATAGGGTGGACTGCGGTCAAAAATCCATCTTCTTGGGAGTGGACGACGAGTAGGGGAGCGGCGGTGGTCAAGACAGAGCCGCCGAAAAGCAATTCGGGGAGGGTCGTACCCACTGAAAGTGTCGGATCAGTGAGGCAGGATACTGAGACGGGAAATGGCAGTTACGGAGGGGAAGACAGTCGGGGAAGGAACTTCCGGAACCTGCCTTACCCCGAGTTCTTGAAATGGAGAGAAGAGGGAAGGTGCTTCCGTTGTGGGGGGCCTTTCAGCCCGGGACACCAGTGCCCGGAGAAGAGCTTAAGGGTGGTGTTGTTGGCAGAAGATGAAGAAGGGGATGCAGAAGGGGTGGAGGCCGACACAGAACCGCCATGCATGGAGTTGTCAGCCTTCTCAGCTGGGGTCTAACGCAACCAAAGACCTTGAAGCTGCAAGGGAAAGTGGGCGAGAGAAAGGTGTTGATACTGGTGGACAGTGGCGCGAGCCACAATTTCGTTAGTCCAAGGCTGGTTGAGGAACTGAAGTTGGAGCGGGAAGACACACCCCCGTATCAAGTTAGTTTGGGGGACGGCCAACGGAAGAAGACAAGTGGGTGTTGTCCGAAGGTGGTGGTCAGTATGGGGAAAGTGGAAATGGAGGAGAAGTTTTATCTTTTCGAACTGGGAGGGGTCGACATGGTGCTCAGCGTCGAGTGGTTGGCCAAATTGGGTGAGATTACGTTAGATTGGGGAAAATCCACTATGTCGTTCTGGCAAAAGGGGAAGAAGCTCACCATCACCAGTGATCCAAAGTTGGATCGGCGGGTTATCGAGCCGGAGCATCTGTTGAAGTTGGGAGATGTAGAAGCATGTGCTCTAGTTTGGAGTTTGGAGGGCAAGGAGTTAAGTAAGGGCAGAGAGTTAGAAGAAGTTTTAACTGAGAAGCAACAGAGGGACATGGTGGGAATTTTAACCCAACACCTAGGGGTATTTCAGGAAGGCTAGGGTCTGCCACCTAATAGAAAAGAACAACACCAGATTATTCTGAAAGAAGGCACCGACCCAGTGAACGTTCGGCCGTATCGATACCCACACGTCATGAAGGAGGAGATCGAGCGACAGGTGTCGGAAATGTTGCATGCGGGAATAATACGGCCAAGTATAAGTCCATACTCGAGCCCGATAATCCTCGTGAAGAAGAAGGACAGGAGCTGGCAGTTCTGCATCGACTACCAGGCACTTAATCGAACCACCGTTCCAAACAAATTTTCGATCCCCGTGATCGAGGAGCTTCTAGACGAGTTGGGCGGCGCGAGATATTTTTTGAAGGTCGACCTCAAATCGGGGTATCACCAGATTCGAATGGCAGAGGAGGATGTCCAGAAGACCGCGTTCAGGACGCACTTGGGGCACTACGAATTTTTGGTAATGCCATTTGGCCTCACCAACGCTCCTGCGACATTCCAAAGCGCCATGAACAAGCTGTTTCGGCCATTTCTGAGAAAGTTCGTCCTCGTCTTCTTCGACGACATTCTTGTATATAGCGCGTCTTGGATGGAGCATTTGAAGCATGTAGATGAGGTTCTGGGTCGATTACAAGAACAGAAGTGGGTAGCTAACCGAAAGAAAAGTGAGTTTGGGAAAACCTCCATTACGTATCTGGGGCATGTGATATCTCGGAGGCGCGTCGAGATGGACAAAGGTAAGGTGGAAGCAATCCTAGCCTGGGAAGAACCGAAAACCTTAAAAGCGTTGAGAGGGTTTTTGGGCCTCACAGGGTACTACCGTAGGTTCGTAAAGGACTACGGCAAAGTGGCGAGACCATTAACGGAGATGTTGAAAAAAGGAAATTTCCAGTGGGCAGAAGCCTCTCGGGAAGCGATGGGACGATTGAAGAGAGCAATGACGACAGCCCTTTTACTCGCATTACCGGATTTTTCGTTGCCCTTTCATGTTGAGTGCGACGCGTCAGGGACCGGAATTGGAGCCGTGTTGACGCAAGGAAGAAGACCAATAGCTTACTACAGTAAGGCGCTATCAAAAGGGACCTTGGGGAAATCCATCTACGAGAAGGAGTTAATGGCGGTGGTTTTGGCGGTCCGACACTGGAGGCTGTATCTGATGGGGCGGAGGTTTGTAGTGCATTCGGATCAGAAGAGTTTGAGATTTCTACTGGAACAGCGAGTAACTACTCCAGCCCAACAACACTGGATTGCCAAGCTTCTTGGATACGATTTTGAGATCGTGTATCGAAAGGGGGAAACTAATAAGGTGGCGGATGCTCTCTCAAGAAAGGACAGGGATGAACTGGAGGCAAAAGTCGAGGTTCAGACCCAGGGGCCAGTAAAAGAGTTGTGTGCAGTAGTGAAACCATATTGGAGGGATTACCAGACAGTGGTGAACGAAGTGGAAAAGGATGAAGATTTAAGGAAGATAGTGGCGGATATTACTACATACCCAAACAAATATCCCGCTTTTACTATGGAGAATGGGAAGCTACACTATAAAGGCAGGCTAGTCATCTCGGCTAAGTCTAGTTGGGTCCCAAAGTTAATGGCAGAGTTGCACAATCCCTCTACTGGATTGGGATGAAGAAAGATATTACAGAATATGTAGCGCAGTGCTTGGTTTGTCAACAAAACAAGTATTTGACAGCAACGCCACAAGGACTGCTACAACCATTATCGGTGCCACAAGCTGTTTGGGAAGACATAAGCATGGATTTCATTGTTAGATTGCCGAAGTCAAGGGGGTACGACGCCATTCTGGTTGTCATAGATCGTTTGAGTAAATATGGACACTTCATCCCTCTTAAACACCCCTACACAGCTAAAATCATAGCAAAGTCGTTCGTAAAAGAGGTAGTCAAGCTGCACGGGGTGCCAAAATCTATAGTTAGTGACCGGGACCCGCTTTTCCTCAGTTCATTTTGGAGAGAGTTGTTTAAATTGCAGGGCACTCAACTTCAGATGAGTACTTCATACCATCCGGAGACCGACGGCCAGACGGAAGTACTGAATAGGGTGTTAGAAGGGTACTTACAGTGTTTTTGCTCGGAACAGCCGCAAAGCTGGAACGCCATTCTGCCATGGGCCGAGTACTGGTACAACACCAGCTACCAAGGAGCAGCCAAATGTACACCGTTTGAAGTTGTTTACGGAAGACCTCCCCCGGCTTTGACCAGATTTGTATCGGGAGAAAAGAATGGTAGAAGTTGTTGCCCAAGAGTTGCAGACGCGTGATGAAGCACTGCAGCAACTCCGTTTTCATTTAACAAGGGCACAGGAGATGATGGCCCAGCAAGCTAACCGGAGAAGGAGGCCAGTCACCATTCAGGTAGACGATTGGGTGTTTTTGAAAATAAGACCCCACCGGCAAACGACGATGCCCGTAAGATTGCCTCCAAAATTGTCAGCCAGGTATTATGGCCCAGGGTGATTCAGAAAATTGGAGAGGTCGCTTTCAGGTTGCAGCTTCCAGAAAACGCAAGGATACACCCTGTCTTCCACGTGTCCCAATTGAAGTTGGCCATTGGGACCAAGCAGGTAGAGAAGGAGTTACCAGAGGACTTACAAGTGAGCGGACCTTCATGCGTTCCAAACAGGGTGTTAGACAAACGTGTCTCAAAACAGGGAGAGGATCAGCGGGAGCAAGTTTTAATCGAGTGGAAAGATGGAGGAGTGGAGAGCGCGACTTGGGAAGACCGGGTGATGATGCAAGAACAGTTCCCAAAATTCAGTTCCCAGAATCCAACCTTGGGGACAAGGTTGATTTTCAAGGGGGGAGTAATGTTAGGCATTGGAGGGTTTATGAGAGAAGGGTGAGGAATATTACCTAACTGTTACCTAACAAAATAACAGTTAAGGAGGGCGGGAACAGGGTCTATATAAGGGCCCTGTATTTGTTTCTAAAGGGAGGTTAGAAACTCGTAAGATAGTTGACCGGTCTTTTCGTACCTGGTGAAGGAGGTTAAGCTCCTCAATACACTGTATTCTTGTTTCTTGTTGTGAATACAATTCTTTTCTTCTCATCCTACTCTGTTTTGATTGATTGAGTGTGTGAGAGTGAGAGATAGTTAGGCATTCTTACCCGAATACCTAACAGAGGACATGGAAGAAAATGAAGGAATGTTACCAGAGATATGGTCTGAGGCACCTGAGTCAAGGATCCATGGGCTGTGACCTTCCACAGATTGAGATATGCAGGCAGTTGACACATTGGACATGGAGGAGGATTAGAAGATTTTCTAGACTTGTACCTCAAAAATTCTTGGTACTCTTCATTTGAAATTTTGGATTCTAGATCATCAGATTTAGAAACATGAGCAGCTTTGTCTGGATAGGCATAACATTTCTCTCGAGTATGGCCTATTCTCTTACAATATGTGCATTGAGGACGCATACTACGACCACCACGTCCTCCTCGGTTGCTTTTGCCTCCTCCTCTTCCTTGTGGTGCTACCATAGCTGATGTTTCAATACCATCAATTGAATTTTCGTCTTTAACTAATGAAGGTACTCGAAGGAGTCGAATAACTAGGTTGTCCATTGATGGGACTTGTTCACCAGCTAACATTTGATCACGAACATGATCAAAATCCGAGTGTAGACTTCTTAGAATTAAAACCATGTAAAATTTATCAAGCTTCTTGCTTATGTCTTCTAAAGAATCAACCACAAAGAAATTCTTCAATTCTTCTACGGCAGCACGAGCCTTTCCTATGTGAGCAACCATATCATGATTGGCTTGTTTGAGGGAAGTCACTCTTTGAGTTGCATCAAAGAGACATTACACATCATTAGCAAAGATATCCTGTGCTTTTTTCCAAAAAGAGGAGCACGTTTTGTAAGGTCTCAAAATTTCTAAGACTTCTTGTTCGACAGATTGCCATAGGATAGCACATAAATGAAAATCAAGCTTCTGCCATTGAGATTTCTCTTCATCAAGTACGGTGGAAATATATCTTGTTCAAGATGATCATGGTATCCTTGACCACGAAACCATAACTCCACGGAAGAAGTCCAAGATAGATAGTTTTTCCAATTGAGTTTTGCAGAAGTAATGGTAGGGGTAGCAGACAGAGAAGGTGTTCCAAAACCAGCCATTATAATGCCAAACAAAAGAGGGAAAAATTGATTGTGGGAAGAAACCCTAATCGGAGCAACAGTCAACGGAACAGCAAAACAGTGACCACAACACGCTCAGGAGACTGAGGCGAAACGACCGGTAGTGGTGCGGTGATGTTCCGGCACGGGTAAGGCGGCGCGTGAAGACCACTCACCCGAGAGTGGCCAGAAAGAAGCGGCGCGTTACGGCGCGTCGAGAGAAGAATGAAGCGGAGACCACCAAGGATGGGTCGCGCTCGTCGAGGCGCACCTAACACTTGACTTCGTCGGAGAAAAAGTTGTGACGGCCGTCAGCGGAGGCGACGGCGGACAGTAGCGCTGGACAACGGTGACAGACAACGGCACTGAACAACAAACAACAATGGTAGCGAATAGCAGCAGCAGACAGAGGCTACGGAGAACGGTTGCGGATAACCACAGCAGACAACAAACCCTAACCCTAACGGGCTCTCAATACCAACTTAAAATTGGGAGAGAAACTGAATATTTTTATTATTACTGCTCTCATTTTTCTATTACACATATTACCCTTAAATAGGGATAGTGGATCAACATAAAAAAGGAAAAACAGAAAGCTCATAAAAAGCCCACTCTAAAAAGCCTATTAGAAAATACATTATATTTCAACAAGTAATAAGACATACGAGTGAATAAATTATGTGTAAGACTTAACTTAGAGAGTCACAAAGCAGCATGCACAAAGATCACTCAAGGAAGGTTTTATTTTTCATAAATGTTGTAATAATCGATTAGCACTAATGATAATCGATTATCCAAATGAAATCAAGATGTTCATAAAAAACTGTGATAATGGATTATTCATTTCTGGTAATCGATTATCACAACAAGGAAATGTTTTTTTAAAAGCTTATGTGATAATTGATTATCTCTTGAAATAATCGATTACCAACGACAGTTGGGACTTGACTCTTCATGTTCTTGACCTAATTTTTGAAAGAGAAAGTCTATATATATTTGGTTAATCCTAATTTCAAAAATAACTTTTCATTTAGAGGTTTAGAACTGTAATTGCTAGAGAAACTCTGTGTTTATGAAAAGGGGCTTTGAAAAACTAGTGTGTAGAGCGATAATTTTCACCAAGTAGGTTCTTAGGTGATTGAGTGTTGTTGTTGTTGTTGTTAGGAGAACTTGTTCATCCTTTGTGTGATTAAAAGGAGGTGGTTCATTCCTTGTGTGATTCAAGGAAGGTGTCTTTAATCTCTTGTGCCTTCAAGAGAAGTGGTTTATAAACCTTAAATTCTTTCTTTTGTTATTATAAGTTTGGTTTATTTTAGTATTTGAGTTAATCCCTCTTTAGAGAGATTAAAAACTGGACGTAGGGTCTTTTGATCCAAACTAGTATAAAATATCTGTTGTAATCTTCTCTTTCCCTACACTCTTTAAATTATATGTTGTTCTTATAAAGAAAAAGATTTTAATTGAACTTTAATCTTAAAAAGGGGAAAACTTTTTAAAGTACAATTTTTATTAACAAACCAAGTCACCCCTCATGGTTTTGTCCAACATAAACATTCCCTAGCACAATTCTAATACGGTAGTTTCAAGATTGTTTACTTTTTAATTTGGTAACATATTACTCTCTTCAGAAAACCAAAAATCCTAAGAAAGGCAAAGTGCTTACCATCAACAGCATCATGTGAAGTTGGTGCCTGCCTACTGCGGGCAATCCAATATTGAAGCCGCTCTTCTGCAATATCTTCTTCCACACCATGAAACAGAGCTCTTCTCCAGATATAGGTTAACCATGACTGCAATGTTTAGATATTATTAGTAAATCATATTAAGTTACGTGTACATGCACACTATTTACAAATTAGTTAAATTTTAAATTCAACTTTGACAAAAACTGTTCATCATAAAACCACCGCTACTTGGGGAGCCTACACTGCAAGGTTTCATCTTAAAAGAGATTATGATTAAAGTGTAATAATCTGCTTTGAACAGAAAGAAATTCAACAAAGAACACAAATCTCTGTCAAGATAATCTGATTGCTGATTCGATAAGACATTTATCATATGTTATAGACATGAGAAAATAGTAGTAGAAATCTGCATTCTAAAATTCTCATATGAAGGAAGAAGATATCACAATTTTGTAGAAATAATATCATGAATTGCGCCATATATTAGAATAAAAAGCAACTAACCTCTTTGAAAAGAACGTCTTCTGCTTCCTCTTCACTTAATTCTGGAAGAAACAAAGAAACAGAAAAATCAACAAAGAATCACTTGCCAAACTTTTCCATTTAGAAATGAAGTAGGGCTAAATGCAGCCTCGTATGCATCATATATTAGCATAAAAAGACTTCACAAAATTTTAATTGTGACGTTTCTCTATCATCTACAAGGGTACTCACCAATATTTAACACCTAATACTTGTAAAGGCAAGGGTGCTTTTACATTTCTCACATAATGAAGAGAGTAAAAATGACTACGTACCATGCAATTCACAATATAGATGTAACATCATCCTCCTATACAGATCTTATCATGTATGCATTAAACTAATGTATGTTATCCAAAATCAATCCCAACTTCCCCTTCAAAAGATGAAAAGTAGAGAAATGAATGAAAAATATAAAATCAATATTTTACCAGTGTAAGAGAAACAGATAAATTCTATAATGCAAATATACAACCTTGACATTTATAAAGTTCCGTACGTAATCACAGCAAATTTAACATTGGTAAATCAGGTCAAAGCATATTTCTTCCCAAACGTCAAATAGACAATATCAAATTAAACACTACAAAATAAAACTGACAACTTAATTCTTACCAAATGCATCTGAATATTTAGCATCGCCTTGCGACTTGGAATCTGAAAATAAATAAATAAAAATATGAACATTATAAATCTTCTCGGCTTATTCTACTAAACAGACTATTTTGGAATAATTCCAGAACAATAGTTTTGGGAAAATTACCATAAAATGGGTACATGAATAAAAACTACTTAAATAGAATTCTAAACACGAATCAGACAGTTGAACATGACTAACCATAACACTAGACAATACTGACATTAAAAAAAGATAGAAGATGTCAAATTAAATACCTAAAACAGTCTGTCGAACCGTATTTGGTCGTCTGTGTTGGGCTAATGCAAGCACAACAGCATCCTCAACCTACAAAATAAAATAAAATCAGAAAAAAAAAAATCTTATGTCCAATTTAAGATAGAAAAGTATTACGAGTATAGGAGGGCAGCTCGATACAATCAAAGGAAGCCCTCCGTACAGAATACAAGCAATAACACCCAAAATTGGAAAAAAATTGAAGAGATTACTCCTTCCTCTCAAAAACCCTTCAAAACCACCACTTACACTACCTTCCTTCCTCTCCCTTTACATACCACGCTGACCCTTATCTGCCTACAAATAGACTTATATTATCTGTCTATCAGGATGTAATTCAGTTTCAATACTGTTACAAAATATTTATGCTTTCTTTCTCATCTTTCAATGAACTATATTATAAAAGAAGCTTTAAAATATAATTCTTTGTATTTAAAATGCCCAAGAGAAAAAAGTAAAATAAGGAACTGAACAAACAAAGCACTAATTTTTAAAAAATAAACAGGAAGAACCTTTAAGGAAGCAAGTTCCCTCAAACCCATCTCCACTGAAAGCATACTCTCAATATTTCCTTCCCCAGCAAGATCATTCAAATCACGAACAAGTTTGCCTCTATCTGGACCATCACCACCTGGTCCATGCTCTTTCATTAGACATCATTATAGATAATTTCCAATATATAATTCTAATGAATTTTTAGTACCAACTCATTCTCACTTTTGTTCCAAGATTCTTCCTTAGCCTTCTGTCCAGCCGAGATGACAAGTTCAAAAGGAAGAGGAGCCAGAGAAGACCAATGTTCATGCTTGGATTGTGCTATATCTGCACATATTCCTAAAAAGCATAGAAGTAGCAAGATTTTTCAAATCATAAGGATTATAAGGACTTATATACTGTTAACAAATAATCTGAGTTTTGAAAAATATGCTCCTGAAACTTTTGAAGTCACTATTTTTCAGATAATAGTTAAAGATTGGAAAGTGTCTTCTCTACACAGAAAGTTGAGGGCAGTAATTTCATTACCATGTTTTACAGCAAGACCCCAGTAGCGGGCTAGCCAACATCTCTTTAGGACAACTTCCTCCTAAAAGACAGATAAGATGAATTAAGACAAATGGGAAAATGACGACTTACTAAATCTTATTTCAATGATAAACAGTAACCATTTCTTCTTGGGTCAATATCATTCTCTGAGTCATTGTGCGAAGAGCCTTTGCTTCAGCTTCAGCTTCTTGCTGCTGCTCCAAAGTTGCTGCAGCATCATCTTTTAGGTTCTGACAAATACAAAGAAGATAGCTAAAACTTATAACAGGGAATAATTTATCCGAGCAGATAAACGGCACAACTTAATGGGAAAACATGTGTTTTATTCAAAACTACCTGAATTTCCACTCGAAGGGCAGCGATGTCCTCATCTCTCCCACTGTGTGTTTGTTGAGCAGCCTTGAGAGCAGCCTGTACAAAAATATTTATTCCAACGACATTCTTTGAAAGAAGAACAATGACAAGCCTCTTGCTCAAATTCCACAATTCAAGGAGAAAACAGTAACTGGAAACAGAGCTTTACAAAAATGTCAAGCAACATAGCCGCTTCTGATTCATGCTCCTTTGCACGAAATATATGCATGCATTTTTCACAATGATACAGAGTTAAAAGCACTTTTGAGATAAATACTTAGAGGACATGGAATAGAGCGTTATCAATCAAGGGTGATCATATAACTTCAAACATCCAGCCATCATTAATTTCATATTTATGCCACATCTTATGTCCATTGTTTCAGTATACCTCTCTTTGACGCAAAGCAGCTTCCTTCCTGCAAATATAACACAAAAATCATAATCTTAAACAAAATAAATAGTTCCGTTACTACTGTGCCAGCCAGCCTACAAGAGAATTCGAAGCTAGATTACCTGCTCAACAGTTTAGCTTCCAGGGATACACCTTCTCCAAGAGAAGCAACCTGCCAAAGTTAAAATAAACAAGGACACTGATATCAGCAAACTCAGAATAGTGCTTGGCAACTATAAAATTGCTTTTGCATGTAGTTAAATAGCTCCTATAGACTAATTTAGATAAGTTTCTCCATAAGGACTAACAAAGAAAAATACAAGTGAAATTGATGATTCCATGACTCCTCATGAGAGGATAGAGGACCTTCCTAGGAGGATTATGTTAGGTTCCTTTACTCAAGGACCGTAACAGATGAACAATCCACACACACTGTTAGGGTATAAGGTGGGAGGATATTCGGTATAAGTTAATTAGTGTAAATAAATATAGTATAAGTTAATTACAGTAAATAAATATATATTCTAGGGAAATATTCAATATAAGATATTTATAATTAAGGATATATGCTAGGATAATATATGGGGAGATATTTATATATAGGGATATTTATATTAAATGCAAATATATTTTAGGGAAATATTTAGTGAGATATGGACGGGAAATAATTAGTATAAATAAAGTTAGAGTCTAGGGTTAAGGGTATGCTTTTGATTTGTGAGTTTTGTAAAGGAGGTTATGCTCCAGGTTAATTGACAGAGGTTATGGTCCCAATTATTGGATGACTGAAGGAGGTTATGCTCCCAGTTATTGTTTACTTGTGTTTACTCAGATATTACCATCAATAAAAGATACCAATTCGTTCTATTCCATTCTTTTATTATTCTTTTGTTTGTTTTGAGTGTGTGAGAGGTTGATTTCGTTACGTCTCCTACTCGGTCACGTAACAATTGGTCCGACCTGCCGGATCGAAGGAAGGAGTGTAAGGCCAGCCGGAGCAACAATGGAAAAGGGAAGAAACGTGAGGGAATTGCCCTATGAGGAATATGAAAAACGGAGGAAAGAAGGAAGGTGCTTTAGATGTGGCGAGCGGTTCGGCCTTGCTCACTGTTTAGTCAGGAGCTTGAGAGTCACGATATTGACAGAAGACGAGAAGGGAGGGCCACCACCCGAGCCTCCAGACCTGAATTGATGAAGAGCCATGAGATCAAGTTCCCCGATTCCAACCTTGAGGACAAGGTTGTTTTGCAGCGGGGTGTAATGTTAGGGTATAAGGTGGGAGGATATTCGGTATAAGTTAATTAGTGTAAATAAATATAGTATAAGTTAATTAGAGTAAATAAATATATATTCTAGGGAAATATTCAATATAAGATATTTATAATTAAGGATATATGCTAGGATAATATATGGGGAGATATTTATATATAGGGATATTTATATTAAATGCAAATATATTTTAGGAAAATATTTAGTGAGAGATGGACGGGAAATAATTAGTATAAATAAAGTTAGAGTCTAGGATTAAGGGTATGCTTTTGATTTGTGAGTTTTGTAAAGGAGGTTATGCTCCAGGTTAATTGACAGAGGTTATGCTCCCAATTATTGATGACTGAAGGAAGTTATGCTCCCAGTTATTGTTTACTTGTGTTTACTCAGATATTACCATCAATAAAAGATATCAATTCGTTCTATTCCATTCTTTTATTATTCTTTTGTTTGTTTTGAGTGTGTGAGAGGTTGATTTCGTTACGTCTCCTACTCGGTCACGTAACACACACTCCCAACAGCAAGAAACAATGGTATGAATTTATACTTTATATGTGAAAGTATAGATGAACAGTAAACAAAAGAGTATTTCCCAAGGAAGCCTCCCTTCCTCCACTGGAATCACGCTCCAGTCTCTACCTAAAAGGCACCAAAAAGATAAGATATCCCTCCCCCTATTCTGATTCTTTATTTATATTATCTCTCTCTTCTAACAAACTGTAACAAACCCTCCTCCTAACACGTGTTTGACTCACCCCCTATGTGTCTGCCTTGCTCCCTACTCTCCTTACACGTGTTTAGCTGACTCTTCTTTTATTCTTCCTTATATAGACCTTTAATGGTCTAACATTACCCTCCTCCCCATCATCAACCTTGTCCTCAAGGTTGAAATGAGGGAACTGCTGGCGGATGTAGTGTTCTTCCTCCCAAGTAGCCCCTTCAACATCATCCTTTTGCCATTGTATTAAGACTTGGGGTATCACCTTCCCCAGTTCCTGCTGGTTCCTGCGTTGAAGCACCTTCAAAGGAATGTAAGTGTGTCTATCCTCCTGCAATTCAGTTGGCAAAACTTCCTCCACCTTATGATCTCCTACCGCTAGTTTCAATTGAGAAACATGAAACACAGGATGTATTCTTGAAGATTCTGGTAACTGCAGCCTAAACGCAACTGATCCTATTTGTTTTTCCACCAAAAACGGCCCATAATACCTTGCTGAAAGTTTGGGATGCAGTTTTGTGGGCATAGATGTTTGTCTATGAGGTCTGATTTTAAGGAATATAAAATCGCCTTCCTTGATTTTGGGCCGCCACCCTCTTCTTATTAGCATGATGAGTCATCTGATCTTGAGCCGTGCCAAATGATATTTCAATTGCTGCAATGCCTCATCACGGGTTTGCAAATCCTGGGCAACTGCATCCACCACCGTTTCTCCCGGTATGTAACGTGTCAATGTAGGAGGAGGTCTTCCATACACCGTTTCAAAGGGTGTGCATTTTGTTGCACCTTGGTAAGTAGTGTTATACCAATATTCAGCCCAAGGTAACACCAAACTCCAATTCTTGGGCTGTTCGGAGCTGAAACAGCTCAGATAAGTTCCCAACACCCTATTCAACACTTTTGTCTGGCCATCCGTCTCTGGGTGATAGGTTGTGCTCATCCTGAGTTGTGTACCCTGTAAACGAAAAATCTCTTTCCAAAAAACACTCATAAAAGTAGAATCTCTATCACTAACAATGGTCACATGTATCCCATGAAGTCTAATCACTTCCTTCACAAACACCTCCGCTATGGATCGAGCTGTATAAGGGTGTTTAACTGCAATAAAGTGTCCATACTTGCTGAGTCTGTCCACCACCACTAATATAGTATCAAATCCCTGAGACTTGGGTAGTTTCACTACAAAATCCATACTAATCTCCTCCCATATGGCTTGTGGTATAGGTAGGGGTTGTAAAAGTCCTTGGGGAGATGCTGCTAGATATTTGTGCTGTTGACATACTAAACATGCAGCCACAAAATCCGTAATTGTCTTCTTCATTCCCACCCAGTGCAGTGATTGCGCCACTCTTCTGTAAGTTCGGTAAACCCCCGAGTGTCCTCCAGTTACCCCACTGTGAAAGTCCGTTATAATCTTTGGTATCCAAACCGAGTGTGGGGACAAAACCAGCCGCCCTTTGTAGTGTAATCTGCCATGCTCCAGAGTGTATGCAGGATGGGAATCTGGATCTGTGCTTATATCTGTCAACACCTTGCTGAGGTTCTCATCCTTCTCCACCTCTTCCATAATCTCTTTAAAATCAGCCCAGTATGGTTTGGATATCATCCCTAACATCTTTTCTTCTTCTTCCCACTCTGCTCCTTTTCGTGAAAGTCCATCTGCCACAGAATTTGATGCTCCTGTCTTATATTTTATCTCAAATTCATACCCAAGAAGTTTAGCTAGCCAATTTTGCTGACTTTGGGTAGTTATCCGTTGTTCTAGTAAATGCCTTAAGCTCTTTTGATCAGTAAAAACCACAAATTTTTGGCCCAATAAGTATGGCCTCCAATGCTGTATAGCAAGCACCAACGCCATCAACTCCTTTTCATAGATGGATTTGGTTAAGGATGATTCTGATAAAGCCTTACTAAAGAAGGCTATGGGTTTATTTCTCTGTGACAGCACTGCTCCCACTCCCTTACCCGATGCATCACACTCTACATAAAATGTTTGATCAAAGTCAGGCAGGATCAAAACCGGAACTGTTGTCACCGCCTCTTTAAGTCTCTTCATGGCCTCAGATCCTGCTACCGTCCACTTAAACATCCCCTTCTTCAGCAATTCAGTGAGGGGTCTTGCCATCTTCCCATAGTCATGGATAAACCTTCTATAATACCCAGTCAAACCTAAAAACCCTCGTAACTCCTTGATAGTCTTGGGTTCTGGCCAATCCAACACCGCTGCAATCTTATCTCTATCCATCTCAACCCCTGTTGTCGATATCTTATGCCCCAGATATTTCACCTGTCTTTTGCCAAATTCACATTTCTTCTTATTGGCATAGAGTTTGTGCTCATTTAACACTCTTAAAACCTGCACCAAATGTTGTGAATGTTCCTCCCATGTCTTGCTATAGACAAGAATGTCATCAAAGAATACCAATACAAATTTCCTTAGAAAGGGTCTCAAAACCGAGTTCATCATATCTTCGAAGGTGGCTGGGGCATTTGGTAGCCCAAAAGGCATAACCAGAAATTCATAATGTCCTTGGTGCGTTCTAAAAGCTGTCTTATGGATGTCTTCATTCTTCATCCTTATTTGATGATACCCAGCCTTCAGATCCACTTTTGAAAAATAGGAAGCCCCCTGAAGCTCATCCAACAACTCCTCAATAACGGGAATAGGATATTTATCTATCACCGTCACCCTATTTAATGCCCTGTAATCCACACAAAATCTCCAGCTTCCATCCTTTTTTTTCACCAATATAACTGGGCTAGAATAGGGGCTGTTACTAGGCCTGATAATTCCCAGGTTCAGCATCTCCTCCACTTGTCTCTCTATTTCCGTCTTCATTCCATGGGGGTAGCGGTATGGCCTAACGTTCACAGGTTCACTCCCTTCTTTCAAAGGAATTCGGTGATCAACTCTTCTCTTCGGTGGCAGCCCCTGGGGTTCTTTAAAAACTCCTTCAAAATCACGGATAATCTCTTCCAATTCGACCTCCTCATCATGATTTAAATCACTATCTTCCATCTCCTCTTCTCTCAATTCTGCTTGACTCAGACTCCAAACGAATGTCATGATTTCAATCTCGGTCTCCTTCAAAAGGGCTTCTGGTGTCACCATTTTTCGTGTCAGGGAAGGATCCCCTTTGATCACCACCTCTTTCCCCTCTTGCTCCACCTTCATAATGAGCTTTCTCCAGTCCACCTTAATTTCTCCCAAGGAAGCTAACCATGTAACCCCCAATATCACATCCACACCTCCCAGCTCAAACAAATACAATTTATCACTAATTTCCAGCCCCTCCAATTTCATGGGTACTCCAACACAACATCCCCTGGCCAATTTCCTCTGCCCATCGCCTAAACACACTTTATATGATGGTGTGTTGACCCACTGTAACCCCAATTCCTCCACTAAACTGGTGGATATAAAGCTATGACTAGCTCCACTGTCAATTAGCACTAGAACCTTCTTCCCCTGCACCCAGCCTTGTAACTTCATTGTATTCGATTGTGTGAGCCCTCCCGCAGACAACTCTGACAGTTCCATTGTTGTTTGCGCAATCTCAGCATTCTCCTCTGCTT
The DNA here is from genome assembly GCA_027742785.1 of Vigna reflexopilosa. Classification (NCBI taxonomy): domain Eukaryota; kingdom Viridiplantae; phylum Streptophyta; class Magnoliopsida; order Fabales; family Fabaceae; genus Vigna; species Vigna reflexopilosa. The sequence goes on from CM050918.1 coordinate 22,791,772, forward strand.
CTTCCTCTTCATCCTCCTCAGCCAATATCATGATACGCATACTCCTTTCAGCGCAGCGATGGCCCGGACTGTAAGGCCCACCGCAGTGAAAACAACGACCTTCTTCGCGCCGTTTAATAAACTCTGGGTACAGCAGAGTTCTAACTCCTCTTCCTGCGTTTCCTCCTCCGCTACTCCCTGCCTTCGAGTTTCCCGTAATCGCACTAGCATCTTTCTTAGTCTTGCACTCCGCCGCCGTTCACAGACCCCTCCGATGGGCCTCGATAAGTTTCTGTTCTCGCAACTGTCCCGGAACTCGCTGAATATCTTCCCCACGACGCCCCTCCTTTTCCTCCAATTCCACCACTCACTCGTGGTGCCAACCCCGCTTGTTCAACGTCGCGCGCTCTTTCCATTGCCGTCAGCAAGTCGCGTGGGTCGTGCGGTCTCACTAAATTTCACAGTCCCTCATGCAACCCAGCAAAGAAATATCCCAGTAGTTGCTCTTCCGTCACTCTGGTTGTTTGCGCCACGAGTATTTCGAATTCCCGAATATACTCATCGACGCTCTCTCGCTGTCGCACGGCAACAAGCTTCTCAAAGACGGTGCCCCGATTCAATCCTCCAAACATCCGTGTCAGCGCCTCCGTAAACAACTTCCAGGTTGGGTGTTTGATTTTTTTCCGCCAAAAGCGGAACCAATAGTTCGCACTGCCCTCCATGCATATATAAATCAACTTCATCTTCTCCTTCTCCGTCACTTCCTGGATGTCGAAGAACTTCTCAGCCTTTGCTATCCAACCCGTGGGGTCAGTCCCTTCAAAAGTTGGGAGCTCAACACGCTTCATCCAGCTGCGTTGGACTTCCCCTCGTTCGTCTTCCGATTCTTCCTCAGAAGTCTCCGATGAGTGTCACTCTCGTTCGTCATTAACGGAATCTCGACTCCCTTCCGAGCTTCGATCTCGGTTCTTGGAGCGTCGTCGAAAGGCTCGCCGAAACTCGTTGGTCATTTTGCGCATCTCCGCCTTCAACTCTTCCACCGTCGACTCCATCGCCACCATCCGCCCCTCCATTTTTCTTCGCTCCAGCTTCCTCCAAACTCCGATCCGGCGGGTCGGACCAAATCTGTTAGGTTCCTTTACTCAAGGACCGTAACAGATGAACAACCCACACACACACTCCCAACAGCAAGAAACAATGGTATGAATTTATACTGTATTTATCTGTGAAATTATAGATGAACAGTAAACAAAAGAGTATTTCCCAAGGAAGCCTCCCTTCCTCCACTGGAATCACGCTCCAGTCTCTACCTAAAAGGCACCAAAAAGATAAGATATCCCTCCCCCTATTCTGATTCTTTATTTATATTATCTCTCTCTTCTAACAAACTGTAACAAACCCTCCTCCTAACACGTGTTTGACTCACCCCCTATGTGTCTGCCTTGCTCCCTACTCTCCTTACACGTGTTTAGTTGACTCCTCTTTTATTCTTCCTTATATAGACCTTTAATGGTCTAACAGATTACTAGAAGCATGACGAAATGGGAGGCCTCTAATCCATCATCTCTTAGTTTATTTAGCATTAGTTTATGTTGTATTTACTTTGTTGACTTTTGTTTGAGTTGACCTTGTTGACCATGCTTGAGTTAACCTGTTGACTCTTGTTTGTGTGTTTGTTTTGTAGGATTGGCTAGGACTATCTTGGAGGAGAATGACACTTATTTGAGGAGGATAGACTTGGGCTTGGACGACACACATGGAGCGCCTTTGAAGAGCTTGGAGAAGCTTGGAGTTGACTTTCTCTTCTAGAAGGTCAAAGGCACATGGAGAGGCTTAGAGGACAGCGGACAAGATAGGTCACGCCTCACAAGGAGTCTCCTTTTAGATGACCTAGATTCTAGAACCATTTCTCTTGTATTTGCTTGTGTCCTTTTGTTTGCGTTTTTTCAAGGAGGCCCCTTCCATTACCTATAAAAGGAGGTCTCTTAGACTTGTAAAAGGGTTGAATATTTTTAGTTTATACATATATTTGACCACCTTTGTGAGAGCTCTCTTAAGAGTGTGATCTTCCCCTAGTCTTATCTTGAGTCTAGACTAAAGTGATAGCATCCCCACTTATTTTGAGTTATTGAGCCTTTGTGCCCTCTCAAGTAGCGTGCTAGCACCTTAATTCCCAACCCCTTTCTAGTCTTTCATCTTTTGCTCCATTTTACTTCTTCCTTTGGTTCATATTATGCTTGTTTATATTCGGCTATGTTCATCTTCTCCTCTTTCTATTTTGGTTTTTGCTTAATTGAATTCTCTACTAGCCATTAAAAAAACTAGCCATTACCAACCCCACACTAGAATCTCATACTTCCAATGTGAGACTCAAGTCCCATACATAGCAATTGAATCCTAATACATACTTCTTCTTCAAGTTAAAAATAAGATTATGCAATCAGTTTTTGGAGAAGATATATGGAAGCGTTTATAAAAGAGTCGAGTGTGTAAGTTGAGCTTATGAGAAGTTTGATGCATTATACTTCATTTACTTCCCCAATAAATGTTTATTAAGAAGTTTATCTAAACTTGGTCATAGTTAAAGACTTCCCCAGTAAATGTTTACTAAGAAGTTACATACAGCTGAGTGAAAGTTTAAAAAATATGCAAACTATGGAATCTAAAATATGGTGTTAAAACTACATTTGCTAGTTTTCAAATTTAGTTAATATCTAGGCAAAAGTTACCTGTTTCTCAAGTTCCCTACTTCTAGCCTCCACTTCTTGGCGTTTTTCCTCTGCTTGTCTTAGCTGGAATATAACCAGGCGTTACAATTAATTTAATCTCACATAACATGAGCAAAACGACGACCTTGTTGGCTGTTAATAAACATACCTTTTCTAATAAAGCCTCGTTCTCTTCTTGTAGCATATCAAGCTGCAAAATCAGTATGAATCAGCTTCGACACTCATCCTTTGAGTTACATTAAAAATACTACAATAAAGCTTAAAAAATAGCATAGCCCATATGAGGATGCACAGATTTTGCTTTTGGGGAATGAAATTGGTGGGTACAAATACTATACTTCATCACGGAGTGCAGACGCTTCACGCTGGTCTCCTGTGTCTTTTGAGTTAAGGGGCCTGATAGATATATCTGATGGAAACCTGAAACCATCACTGTTGATTACTAAATTTATTTTCATATTAAATGATGCAAGAGTAACATGATATTTTTTTCATCAAATTTTTAATTCAACTTGCGAAAGTTAGATTTCCACCTCACCACATGAGAATGTTTTGTGAAAAACATGGCTAAAAGTCATTTCTGAAAAAGCGTTATTTACTAGGAACGTTATTTTTAAAAAGGTAAACCAAATATGAAAAACAGTTTTCCACTTTCTGAGAAACTAATTACCAAAGACTCCCTTAAATGTCAAAATAAAGAGTACTTTGTTATTTGTTCGTTAATATAAAAACATAAAATAAATATTTTAGCGAAAAATAGATTGTATACATGTTTGGTTTATCTTTTTTTTTTCTTGCTTCATCAGGTAGCTTTTGAAGAAAAATAATTATTAAGAGGAAAGAAGCTATTACCAAACACCGAATTCATACATTATAAACTTAAAATAGCTTTAATTTCCTCTAAATACTATTTATTTTTAAATCCTTAACATGAACACTTAAGACATTCCTTGGTATATCCCATCTTTAAAATTTATGAAGACTCAGCTTCGGCGTTACTTCACTATCATCTTAACCTGGAAAAGCTCCAAGAAAGAAAAGCTTCCTAGTCAATTAACATATCCACAAAACCAAAAGAACTAACGGGGAAGAAACTACACTGCGTTACGGTAAATATTGTATCAACTTGGAAAATGCTCCGAGACCTAAAAGCTTAATAGTTAATTACCATAGCTGAAAACCCATAAGAAATAAGGAGTAACAGAACTAAAGTACCTTTTCTCTCTATTCCGATTAGTAGGAGGGTCAATAGGAGGTATAGCCATAGGCGTTCGGAGTGTGGATTTGCTCGGTGGCACCACTGCCGCTGAACGAACAGAAACCCCCGATCTTCCAGCTGATGTTGAACGAACCGAATGAGTATGCTCTACAAAGTTCCGACCTAACTAATAAAAACATCAAATTCCTATTAGCTCAACAAGAACTAGGCAACACGAATTGAATCAATCCACAATCATGCAACTCAAAGTAACAATCCAAAACTTCGATCTCGCTCGATCATTATTAATGCCATAAAAATTAACAGCCACGAACCAACAAAACACACCTAAGTTCAAAATCATATCGAACACGCAATTACTTCATTCTATTTTCACAATTCAACAAGTGAATCCATGCAATAAATCACGCAAACGCATCAGAACGAACAATTGCAGAGAGAGTTACCGCAGGAGAAGGAGATCTGTTAGGCCTGGCGACCGAAATCGGAGGAATAGTGGAGGCATTCGTGCTGGTGCTCCTGTTACTGCTGGCGTTGCTGGAGAAAGAAGAAAGAGATGCAGGAGGCGGAGCGCTGAACCGGAAATCGAGATCGTCGTCATCTTCACCGTCGTCGACGATGGCGTTCTGAGACGCCATGACACGAGCGAGGCGCTGCGCGGCGGCTTTGGCGGCCACGTTTTGCGTGCGCTTGACGGTGGAGAGACCGGTAGAAGTAGCACCGAGGCGCGACTGAGGATGAGCCGGAGACATCGCCGGTGACGACGAGCCGGTGCTGCTGGAACCACCACTCCACTGCCGCGCGTAAACAGGACTCGCGTTTCTCCTCCGATCCATGAGTATACAGTGCTGTGGATATAGAAGTGTCGCGGTGGCTGAGCTAGATTTTCTCAGAGCGAGATTTTCTCGGGAAAATCAAAAGGGAAATTGGGAGGAATAGTCGGAGAGTTTGTTCCGTTAGAATCGAGCGCGGGTGTGTTGGACGAAACGGCGTCGGTTCATCGTAATAGGTCCGCTGAAGAGAAGACTAAGGAGAATACGTGGCTTTTATTTTGTAATTGGATTTTTTGGACTGAAATCGTTACCTTTAGAGGAAACAATTAAATTTTGGGTGTTGCTCCTGCTATGCAATTTCTCGTTTATTCCAAAAATACTTTATATTTTTCTATTATTTATTTTCTTTTATTCTAAAAATGTCTTATATTTTTTCCTTACTTTTAACAATTTTTTTCTTTCTCTTTTTATATTAATGAACCATTTATATGATTCAGATTTGAACTTGTGATATATTATAAAATGTAAAATTCAGAAGAAACTTCAATATAAACCCTAAAACGAGAAAAAGAAGAAGAAGAAGAAGAATTAAGAAACAGGAGGAAAGAATACGTTATCCTTAAGCTTACGAACTATCTTCAAACGAAGCCTGTCAAAGTCGTCATCGTCCTTCAGTTTTTAACATTATATTATGTTTTAACTTACGGACATGTTTGAGTCAAATAACTTGAATAAAGTATTTAATTTATTAGATAAATAATATAAAAATATTATTAAATACTTAAAATATATAAGAAAAGTTATTTGTTAAAGATTTGAAATTTATTTAGTTCTTTCGTCTAAAGTTAGTATATAATAATGATAATATATTATTATTTACTATTAATATTATTATGTTTATTATTTTGTATTTTTATCTAACTTTTAAGTTTATAAAATGGAAGTGGTAGAAGAACTAATATTGAAGTTTCTTCTGAATTTTATATTTTGCAATATATCACAAGTTCAAATCTGAGTCATGTGAATGCTCCATTAATGTAGAGTATTTTTGAAATAAATAAAAATAGTGGGAGTTGCAAGAGCACTTGGGGTGGTGGAGGGAGCAACACCCTTAAATTTTTCAAGTCAAACCAGGTTTATGAAAATTTGGATTAGATAAGTTGATTCGGTAAGCTTGATTGACAAAATCGTTAGGTTGATGGTATGAACTTTTTAAGGAATTGATTAAAAGAAAAATATTTAAAAACAAACACGGGTGGAAAAATTGCTTTTTATGACGAGTAAAAATGACCTATTATGACGAATAACTTGGCATCATATTTCTGCGCATCATAATAGGTACTGTGCATTTTATGACGGACAAAAAAGTCCATTATAATATGTCCAGTGTATTATGACGGACTTTCTGTCACCTATCATAATAGGTTCAGTGTATTATGACAGATTTTCACTTATCCGTCATAATATAGCGACTTTACCTATCATAATATGTAGCGTTTTATAACGATGATTCTTTCACCTATCATAATATGTAGAACATATTATGACAAGTAATTGTTCACGTATCATAATATATACCTTTCAAAAATAATCTTTTATTACATACATTGTTCACCTATCATAAAATATTCAATAATAATCTTTTATTACATAATAAGCAGAAAATATTCATTCCTAGCAAATGAAGATACATTAAACCAAAATCCTTTATGAAAGCTTAAACTAATCATTGACAGTTTAAGGCATTCTCATTTACCCTTTTCCAAGGCATGCTGTCTGCCAACATTTAACATCTGAGGGTTAATATCACATACATAAATCTGAGTTTCTGCCTCTAAAGTATCTTGAAAAACACCTTGAAGTCCTCTCAGCTTAACTTTGTTTATGCTCTCCAAGATTCTAAAAGCAACATCCCCTGTAAAATCAATAACTTTAAGCTTGATACAAAAACCCATAAAACTTTTAAGAATCGCATGCAACAGCACATCACTTCAATTCCTGAGAATTTTATTGAGAAGAAGCAAAGTTTATGTTAAATAAATACAGAAACATCTTACAACTGCATTGCTTAAAACAACCTTAAACATATATGGAGCACATACAACTTACTGTTCAGAAAGTTAAAATGCCACCATATGAAGCACATGCATATATTTACTTTATGACTTGCATAAAGTATTATTAGGTAGAAACAAAGTCGAAGTAGATATCTTCCTTTTTAAAAATAAAAATAAAAAAGAACTAACCTTGTTTCTTCTTGCCACACGCCCTTTTAAGGATTCAAGTGCATCTCTAAGTTTCTTCAAAAGAACATGTTTTTCCAAAGATGTTGCCTCTTTAAGTCTAGCCTAATTTCACCAGCATATAAAAAGCTTAGTTTAAAAAAGGTCATTTTTGGAAGCATGAATGATATTGCCTGAATCTTTATGATTGATTGAATTGCATGTTTATGTCATATGATCAAGGCCATTTTTGGAAGCCATTCTTAGCCAAATATTAACCCAAAGAAAAGAGAACCATGTGTTCTATCATTTTTTAACCCTAGCCTTGAAACAGGATGGAAACCCTTGCTTTGAAAATTTTTACCTTGAGTTAGGTTGAGAATAATTGTATGATATTGCCAAAGTTCAAGTTTGGGGTTGTGGGGGAAATTGAAAGGCAAAAGAAAGGTATTGAGCTCAAGTGTTGAATGAAAGAAAAGCATGAGAAAAGAAAAGAGAAGAAAGAAAAAGCATGAAAGATGAGCTCAATGTAAAGAGAAAAAGGAAAGAAGTTGGGAATGAGAAAGATTGGTTAAAAAGAGAGTTTGTGCTTGAACTTTGGATGCTAAAATAACTCTCTTCACTCAAGGATTTTGTGTTCCAGAAAAAAACCATTTTTTCTTGTTTACCCAACCTCATTATAAGCCTTGGAAAAGTCCTTGTGATGACATTTGTATGTGAGAATGTTGATTGTGTTAGATGAAGGGCAATTTTGTTTTATGTGACATGTGAATAGTAGAGAGTTGGAGTGTCCTCTTAAACACTTGAGTAATTGAGTGAAACACTTGCTTAGAGAAGATGAATAAATTCTATGTTTACATTTATGCTTAGTGGATTGATCATTCATAAATGAAACATTTGTTAGAAAATATGTGATCATGTGAACAGAGTTGAATTGAAAGCATGCATGCATCTTGATAAGATTCCATTGAAAATCTGAATTGAGTAACTCTTGTTGTGAGAAAAATAAATTTTGAAATATTGAACTAGTTTGATGAAAAAGTGGAAAGCCAAGTTCTGTTTTATTTGCTTGAGGACAAGCAAAGTTTTAAGTTTGGGGTTGTGATAACGGTTAGAAAACCGTTATTTTTATACTTAAATTTGATATTAAAACACACCCTTTATGTCTTAGAATGAGCTTAAGACTCAAGTAAAACACTTAGTTGAGTCACATGAGAGTTAAAAGTTTTTTTTAGAGATATTATGCTTGTTTTGAATTGTTTTGCAGGGTTTTGATGAGAATTGAAGATGGAAGTAAAGAAAGGAGGACTTAGACTCATGAAAGAAGGAGAAAAAGGATGAAAAGAAGATTCAAGTGCACCGCTCAACGCCAATTCCAGCGCTGAGCGCCAGTTTCGTGGGTAAAGTCACTGCTTCTCGCTTGAACGGCACCACTGAGCGTCTTGTGCGATTAGAGGGCCATCGCTGAGCGGCGTATTGGACCGCTGAGCGGTTTTGCAATTAAGAGGCAAACAGCTAAGCGACCAAATTAGGCGTTGAGCGTCCATCAGATGGGCTTGGGCATAAATTATGTTACTTTTATGCACTATAAATAGCCCCAGTGCGATTCTCAAAGTATTCTTTTGGCAGGCAGAGACGTCCAGAGCTGTTCTACACTCCTTAGAGGCGGTACATTGGATGCTTACGCTCCAATCTACGAAATTTAGGGTTTATTCTTCCATTCTTTCATTTAATTCCATCTAGTTCACCATGTCTATGGTGAACTAAAACCTTTGTTGTTGGGGAATAATGTAATCTTTTGAAACTCTCTTATATTGAAATTCTTATTTTATTTATATGCTTGCATATGCTTATATTATCAATTGTTGGGTTCCTTACCTTTGCTTAATTCTTTTATCATTTAACTCATTCGGTAAATGTTGTTTGTCTTTATTGATACGGAGACGTACAATAATGTCATGAACTGGGGGGAATTCCTCGATTAAGCTAATACCGCGGGGTAGGACGATCAATTGTATTTTGCTTCCGTTTATCATGTATTATTAGTTACTAGGGGAGGCTAGAGATAGCAAGCCAATAATTAGTAATAGGCTCTATTCGCCAAGAGATTGGGTTTAGGGTAGACCAAGAAAGTTTGCATGACAATATGATAAATAGGCGAATTAAATAAGAAGAGTAGATATAAGAGGATGGATAAGATGAAATTGTAAACCCTAACAACTCCATTCATCCATAGTTTCTTCTAGCCAATTGATTCACTGCATTTTGCATGTTTATTTTCGTCTTGCATTCAAAAACCTAAATTTAATTCTTTTTTTCAAGTCTTATGCGATTTCTTTACATGAAAGTTAAGGCCTAAGAGTCCTTTGGGAGAACGATATTTGGTCTTACCATCTATTATTACTTGATACGATCTAGTACGCTTGTCAGGGGTTTAACACGAATGTAATCCATAATCAATTGCTAGGGAGACTAGACATTGTAAACTAGTATTTAAGAGTAGGCTTTCTTCACCGAGACATCGGGTATAAAGTAAATTAGAAAGTGGCATTAACATTAATGAAGAGGTTGAATTCGTAAATACATGAGAGTGGATAGGATAAGTCGACAACCCCAACATCATAACCATTCCATATTATATACATCATTCACCTGCATATTCTTTTGGTCAACTGATCAACCTTTGCATGCATATTTATTGTTTTGCATTATAAACACAATGATTTTCGTTCTCAAGTCTTAAATAATCAACAAATCACATCACTGTTTAGGCCAATGAGTCTCTAGGGAAAACGATACTTGGTCTTACCATTTATATTACTTGGTACGATTCGGTACACTTGCCGGAGTCTTAACAAGTTTTTGGCGCCGTTATCGGGGAATCGTGGTTTAACTATTCTATTCGTGTGATTATTGATTAACTTTGACTTGTTTTTTGTTTTTTGTTTTTTGTTTTATACTAAAAAATGCTTTCTAGGGTTTTGTTTTTTTGTGCATGCAGGATACAATTTGATCTAGAAGCAAGAAAAATTCAGAGGAGGAAGGTACGAACCTCTAGAGAATTATTTCCTTCTCCGGAGACACTTTTGCAACCCTCACCTCAAGAATCTAACCAGAGCACTGAAGAGATGGCTGGAGAGAACAAGGCCGAGGGTCAATGATGCAAACATGGAGGTGAAACCAGCGTTGATACAATTGGTGAAGAGCAACCAATTCAATGGATTGTCTCATGAAAATCCATATGAACATCTGACCACATTCAACGATATTTGCAACACTGTGAAGATCAATAGTGTGCCGGATGAAACTATTAAGCTTAGTTTGTTTCCTTTCTCATTGGGAGGCAATGCTAAGGTATGGTTGAACTCTTTCCCTAAGGATAACTTTACTGACTGGGAAGCGGTGGTTTCAAAGTTTCTAAACAAGTACTTCCCACAGTCTAAAGTCAATAAAGGTAAATAGGAAATTTCTTCTTTCAGGCAAGGCATGGAAGAAACTTTAGGTCAAGCGTAGGATAGATATAAAAGCCTATTAAGGAAGACACCTATGCATGGCTTTGAGGAAGCATCAATAGTCCTTTTGTTCCTTGGAGGTCTTGGCTCTCAAATGAAACTTATGTTAGATGCCTCAGCTGGAGGTAACATCAAGTGCAAGACTCCAGAGGATGCCTTTGATTTGATTGAAAATATGGCTACTAATGATAATGAGACGCACAGTGAAAGAGGAGCTCCACTTCAACAGAAGGGAGTTCTATAATTACCAACTCAAGATGCCTTGCTTTCTCAGAACAAACTCATAACTCAATAGTTGGAAATTTTGACAAAGACACTCGCTCAACTGTCAAAGGAGCTGAAGAACATTTCACAGGTTCAACAGCAACTTTGTGAATTATGTGGTGGTGACCATATCAATGGTAAATGTGCTTATCTAGTGGAGGCCCAAGAGGAAGTCAATTACATGGTCAATCAATTCCAATTATGCCAAGGTAATTTCAACCAAGGGTGGAAACCTCACTCAAGCATGGGTCAAGGTCAGAATGGTCAAGCTGGACAAGCAGGAGGACAATTTAATAGACCACAACAACAACCATCACTATGGCAACAGGTATTTGCTTTGGATTATTGAACTATAAATCTGGAAGAGATGTTCCAACAATTTATACAGGTGACTACCTCCACTCAGAAAAGCAATGAAGCTATCATGAGAAATTTAGAGATGCAGGTTGGTGATAACGGTCTCAAAACCGTTATTTTCATGCATAAATTTGATTTGATATTAAGTCACACCCTTTGTAGCTTAAAATGAGCTTAGAATCAAGTAAAACTCTTAAGTTGTGTCACATGAGAGTCAAAAAATGTTTCTAGAGATATTATGCTTGTTTTGCATTGTTTTGCAGGGTTTTTGATGAAAATTGAAGATGGCAATGAAGTAGGAAGGTCATAGACTCAAGAATGAAGGAGAACAAGGAAGAAAAGAAGAGTTTGTGAACCGCTCAACGGTAAATTCCACCGCTGAGCGTCCTAGTTCGAGGAAAAGTACTGTTTGGCGCCCAGGCGGTGACGCTGAGCGTCCAGAGCGACAAGAGGCAAATTGTTCAGCGGTCATTTTAGGCGTCTAGGCGGTGGCGTGTGTTGAGGCAAACCGCTGAGTGGCCAATTTTGGCGCCTGGGCGGTTGTCTGTTTTTATATTTTCGATTTTGAGATGTTTCTGTTATCTTTTTGGCTTATATATAGCCCTAGTGCGAATCCAAATGTAATTCTTTTGGCAGAGAACAACGTCCACAACAGTTTTACACCTTTAGAGGAGATTTCTTGGATGCTTAGGCTCCACTTTATCAAATCTAGGGTTTGCCTTTCCATTCTTCCATTATATTTCATCTAGTTTCATCATGATTATGGTGAACTAAACCCTTTGTTGTTGGGGAACAATGTAATCTTTTGAAACTCTCATATATCCAAATTCTTGTTTACTTTATATGCTTGCATATTCTTGATTTATCAATTGTTGGGTTCTTTACCTATATTTAATGCTTTTACCGTTTAACTCATTCGGTAGATGTTGTTTGTCTTTATTGATACGGGGACGTACAATAATGTCATGAACTGGGGAGAATTCCTTGATTATGTTAATACCGCCTAGGGATAGGGGTAGGACGATCAATTGTATTTTGCTTCCACTTATCATGCATTATTAATTACTAGGGGAGGCTAGGGATAGCAAGCCGGTAATTAGTAGTAGGCTCTTTTCACCAGGGGATTGGGTTAAGGGTAGACCAAGAAAGTCTACATGGCAATATGATAAATATGCAAAGTAAATAAGAAGAGTAGATATATGAGGGTGGATAAGATGAAATTGTAAACCCCAACAACCTCATTCATTCATAGTTTCTCTTAGTCAATTGAATTCCTGCATTTGCATGTTTATTTCTGTTTTGCATTCAAATCATTTAAACTAATTTTCTTTTACTCAAGTCTTAAACGATTTGTTTACACGAAAGATGAGGCCTTAAGAGTCCTCTGGGAAGAACGATATGGGGATTACCGATTTTTATTACTTGATACGATCTGGTACACTTGCCAGGGGTTTAACAGTTGGGCAATTGGCCAAGAGGATGGAGGACAAAGCAGAAAAGCAATTTGGAGCTAATACTGAGGTTAATCCCAAAGAAGAATGTAAAGTCATAGTGAGCATAGTTGATGAGAGCGTGGAAGAGAAAAAAGAGAGAGTTGAGTTAGAGAAGAGAGATGAAAGAGAAGAAAGAATATGTGAAGGTGAGAGACAAAAGAAAGAGAAGAAGAGGGGAGAGAAAAAAATAGAGAAAAATGAAAAAGTTCTTCCTTATCCTAAGGGGCATGAAAGAATAGATAAAGAAAGACAATATGAGCATTTTAAAGAGATTTTCAGGCAATTGGAGATCACTATACCTGTGACCGAAGCACTGCAGCAAATTCCTACTTATGCAAAGTATATGAAATGGTTCCTCAATGAGAATAGATATCTAGAAGAGGAGACTATTGATGAACAGGGTAGTTGCAGTGTCATGTTGGAGAAATGACGTCCTCCAAAAGTGAAGGATCCAAGAAGTTTTACCATTTCTTGCATCATTTTGAATGTGAGAATAGGGAAAGCCCTAACTAATTTAGGGTCAAGCATAAATTTATTCCGTATCTATTCTTAAAAGGATTGGTGGTCTTAAAGTAAAGCCGACAAAGATTTCTTTGCTAATGGCGGATGGATCATCTAAGAAACCCTATGGTGTGCCGGGGATATTCTTATTCGAGTTGAGAAACTTGAATTCCTGGTTGACTTTCGGTGATAGAAATGGAGGAGGACAAGGAGATCCCAATCATTCTTGGAAGGTCGTTTATGAAAACCACAAAGGTAATCATCAATGTGGATGATGGGTTGATAATGCTTAAAGACAAAGAAGAGGAGGTGATCTTTGATGTCTTAGAAAATAAGTATATTCAAGTCAAGAAGACTAGTCACAAAGCTGCATGTAAGGATGCACCAGTGACTAGCCATAAAGCTGCAAAGTCGATCATCAAAGGTAAAAATTGTGTCTTGATGTGGGTTAGGGAAGAAGATAAAGATGACAAAGGAAGGACAGTTCACAATGACTTGATGGATGAACAATTCAAACTTGGCACCCCTATGAGATTCAAGAACAAGTTGTGGGTTGTGAAAGGCTTTAAAGAGAATGCAATGATAGAGATTGAAGCTCCATATTGAAGAAGAGTCAAAGAGGTGGATCGGAAGGAGTTGATGAGTTAGTGTGATGAAAGCAAGAAAAACACCAACATTGAAGATGGAACGTGAGCTTTATTGGGTCAAGCTAATGACGTTAAAAGAGCGCTTGCTAGGAGGCACCTCAGTGACTTAAAAACATTGATTTTTATTATTTTGGTGATGTAATTTTAAATACTTTGGAACATTGTTTCTGTTTATGAGCCTACTAAGGCATAACATCTTCTGATGGATGCTAGATGAATGAGTATCTATTGAAGGATACTAGGAAGGTACACCTACTGATGGGTGCTAGAAATAGTTTGGATCAGGCTCGTGACGTTAAATAAGCGCTACCTGGGAGGCAACCCAGTTGATTGAATTTATTTTTGTTTTGATTATGTTCTAGTTGCATTGTAGGGGTTTGATTGTTGAATGTTTGAGTAGTGAGAGAGACTAAATGCATTGAGTGAGTGAGAGAGTGTGAAGGAGTGGAGAAGATATGAAATTCGAAAATTTGAGAGTTGACGTTGAGAGGCATTGGTGGTTGTCGCTTAGGGAAAGCTAGGAAGAAGAGTAAAGATCGCGCATGCCGCTCGGCGCAAGTATGGCGCTAAGTGCTGGTCCCACAGACTAGTTTTTGGGTTTTTAATTTTGGGCCCAGCGTGAGTTGGCCTATTACACACATCACTTACCCTAGGTCTCATCCTAACCTCTTCATTCCACTCTTACTCATTTTAGCCTTCACTTTCCCCTTTCACTCCACTTCCCCTTCACTCCTCTCCACTTTAGTTGATTCTCTCTCCACTTTCCCCTTCACTCATCTTCACCAAAACCCTTCTTCCATCCATTTTTGTACCAATTCTTCATCCAAGTTTGGGGTTTTGTAAGAGCACTACTTTTAGGGCTCATTTCTTCACATTCATCAAGCATTCTTCACACATTTAACATCTCCACCCAAGTAAGTCATGCATTTTACATTCTAGGGTTTGGGAAGTATGATTTTAAATGAATAGGGTTATCTAAGCATGATTCTTGAGGGTTTGTGATGTTTATGCATGATTGAATGAAATATTCACTATTTAGACCGATTAAAATGTTTGATTGATGTCTTGAATTGGAAATATTGCATGTGGGTGGAGATTAAAGGCAACCAACGACTATTTTGCAGACTTTAACTGATCGCCGCTCAACGCTAGGTACCGTTGAGCATGATTCTGCAGATTGATTTTGTGTACTGTTTTCTATGCACAGGTGACGCTGAGGGCTCCTGTTTTTTCCCTCAGCGATGATAGGAAGTCTGGTTGGAAATTGTGCTGTGATTTACTAATGCTTGACAAGAGTTCTTGCGGTTTTCTGAATTATGTTTGATGTAGGGATGACCTCCTCATCAGGAAAGAGGATCAAGACCATGGGAAACAAGAGGAAGGAACCAGAGCATCCTTATTCAAACAAGTTCCTCTCCCGTAGACATGAGCAACATTTTCTCATTGTCCAAGATAGAAGACTCTTGATGGAGTGCAAGGCAGGGTGGATACCAGACTTGGCTCCGCAATTTGGAAAGGAACTGGAGAGTAGGAACTGGGAGAGATTATCAACTTACCCTGCACCTGCCAACATAGTAGTGGTAAAAGAATTTTACACCAATGCCAAGCCATTGGGTGACTCTCACACTCAGGATTACATGAGCTATTTTAGAGGGAAAATCATTGGGTATGATCCTGACTCCATTAACAGGTTTCTGCACTCTAAATGGACTAGTGTACAATGCCAATTTGCACTGAACGTGGAAGAAGGAGCAGACCTTAATGACATGGAGAGTGTGTTGTGTGTGCTTGGAGGGAATTTTCATAGAAACAGGAATGGTGCAGCTGTGCATATTAAGAAGGTTTATCTGACACCCTTGGTGCAATACTGGATTGCATTTTCTCATGCCAACATCCAACCTTGTTCTCATGTCTCTGATATCATTGTCAGCAGGGCTCTTTTTCTGTATTGCGTGCTTAGGAGGATGAACATTAACATTGGACCGGTCATGGCGAATGAGATTAAGAGTTGTGCTAGTACTGTGAACAACAAGGTGCCTCTGGGGCATCCTTCTCTGATCACACACCTTTGTTAGTTAGTTGGGGTGGACACTTCTACTCCGCCATTAGAGAGACTGAGGAAGGCTTTTGATGAGACTTATTATAGGCCGTAATGCGGAGGAGATGAAGCAGCCCAGCCATTACCACCACGACATCCTCGTAGGAGAGGACCACCACAGGCACATGACCGCCTCATAATGCAAAACATTTCCAGATGAGGGACATGTATATGTCTCTGATGGAGGTTAGGCTGTAGTCTACCCATAGAGCGCAGGTGGCCACCGCAGAGATGATCATCGGGATGTATGATATACCCCCTGGACACTGGTGGACTATGGAGGAGTTCAACACTATAGTGGCATGGCTAGAGGAGTAGGCATAGGCTAGTGGATGCTATCTGCACTAGAGCAAGACTTTTCTGATCTCTTGTTTTGTATTTTTGAACTTATTTGCTTCTGTTGGTAGTGTAGTTTTTGATGTACTTAGTTTGAAACTTTATCTGATGTGATGGTTTGATATTGATATTTGCATGAGATGGGTATTGCTTGATGATGCTTTGATATTGATGATGTTGAGATTGTGCACTATATGTTGATATACAGGTGGTTGTTCACAAGCTATGTGAACAGATGCATGATGTTGGGATTGTGATTATGATGCTAAGCAGGATGTGTGTCTAGAGTATGTGGAATGATGAATGAGCCTATGTGTGGGGTTTTTGAGCTCTAGAGTTGTTGTTATGAATGATTGTTATTCTCTTGAAAGCATGAATGATTTTGCCCAGGTTTCTATGATTGAATGAATTGCATGCCTATGTCATATGATCAAGGCCATTTTTTATTAACCCTTTCTTAGCCATTGCATGAATTTTGCCCAAATGAAAAAGAGCACAATGTGTTCTACCTAGTTGAACCTTAAGCCTTATACATGACATGAAAAACCTTTTGTGAAAATCTTTACCTTGAGTTAAGTTGAGAATCATTGGATGGTATTGATAAAGGTTCAAGTTTGGGGTTGATTGGGAAAGATTAAATTGAAAAGATAAGCATTAAGCTAAGTGTTGAGCAAGTATGAAAAGAAAAAAAAATAGAAAAGGTAGAAAAGCTCAATGCAAAAAGGGGAAAGTTGCGAATGAGTGAGATTAGTTTGATTAAAAGAGAGTTTGTGCTTGAATGATAAATTGATGAATGACTCTCTTAACTCAAGGATTTTGTGATCTAGAAAAGCTAATTTTTCTTGTTAGCTGATAACGGTCTAAAAACTGTTATTTTCATACTTAAATATCACATCAAAACACACCCTTTATGACTTAGAATTAGCCTAAAATCATGCAAAATGTTTAAGTTAGAGAGAAAGAAAGTCAAAGTGGGTTTTCTGGGTTTTATTCTTGGTTTCCCTTGTTTTGATAGGATTTATCAGGAGTTTGATGAATGAAGTGAAGGAAGAGAAGTGTTGGATGCAGAAGAAGGTGGAAGAATGAAGCAAAGTTGAACTGCAACCACTGCTGGGTAGTGATAGCACTGCACCGAGCAGTGAGACCTTCTATGATTACACTACCACGCGCTTAAAGGGCACCGCCAAGGGCTGAAGATGGAATCGGAGCCACCGTGGGCGGTACAACCCACCGTCGGGCGGTGGACTCGTTAGAGGAATTTGAAGAGAACGCTCAAGCGGAAGCGCTGAGGGGTGTATTAGGTGTCGTGCCTACCGCCGGGCGGTGTTACCCACTGTCGCGATGTACTTATGGGCCTGGCCTTTTTTTCAATTATTTTTCCTTGCTTTAAATAGAAGTGCACGTACCAGAGCATGTATCTTTTGGCAGAAAGGAAGCGGAAACACCGTTTTCACACCTTGGAGGCGGATCTTGGATGCGAGAGCTCCAATATTACAAATTTAGGGTTATCTTTTATATTCTTTCCATTCAATTCATCTAGTTTCACCATGATTATGGTGAACTAAGCCTTTTGTTGTTGGGGAACGCTGTAATTCTTTGAAACTCTCTTATATCGAATTTCTTATTTTATTCATATACTTGTGTTTATCGATAGTTTGAGTTTTTCTTCCGTTCTTGCTAATGCTTTGTTTAAGACGTTATTCAAACGCATCATCTTTGATTCTTTCTATATGGAGATGTATAGTTAGGTCTAGACATGAAGAATTTCTCTTGATGATGAATATTACCTAGAGATAGGAATAGGAAATTCAATTTCCTTAAGCTTCTGTTCACATCAATGCATGAATAATTGCTAGGGAGACTAGAGATAGTAAACTAGTAATTGTGATTAGGCTCTTTTCACTGAGAGATCGAGTTTAGAGTAAAATAGAAAGTGGCATAAAAATTGATAACAAAGTTGAATTTAATAAGAATAATAGATATTTGAGAGTGGATTAGGATGAAACCGTAAACCCCAACAACATCATTCATTCATATCTTTTACTGCCAACTGATCAAATCTTTGCATACATGTTTATTTCTTGTTTTGCATTTAAAACTCAACTTATTGTTTATTCAAGTCTTATGATGTCCATTAATTACATGAACGTTTAGGCATAAGATTCCTTTGGGAGACGATACTCGGACTTACCGTTTATTTATTCCTTGATACGATCTGGTACACTTGCCAGGGTGTTAACATTAGCCCAGCTAAGTTACAAGCCTTGAAAATTCCTTGTGATGACATGTGTGTGTATGTTTGATTGTGGTAAATGAAATTCAATTTTGTTTTATGTGACATTAGGATAGTAGAGGAAAGCAGTGACCTCTAGAAATAGCAGTGTGATTGAGTGAAACACTTTATATGGTGAGGAGTGGTTCCATGAATACATGATTACATCCATGCCTAGTTAATTAATCATTCATGAGAATAGCATCTATTGGATATTATGTGATTATGTGAACACCATGATCAAGTGATTTGAATCAAAGCATGTGTGCATCTTGATTGAATTCTATTTTATTAGTTGATTTGAGTAATTACTTGTCTTGGAAGAAAGAGTTTTGGAATGCTTTAATGCATTGTGTTGATTGGTGGAAGACTGAATTACCTTTTGTTTGCTTGAGGACAAGCAAACTTCTAAGTTTGGGGTTGTGATAACGGTTGAAATACCGTTATTTTTATACTTCATTTTGATACTAAAAACACCCTTTATTACTTAGAAACTAGCTTGGACTCATGCTTTTTGCTTAAGTTAGAGAATAAGAGAGTTGAAGGTAGTATTATTGGTTTTATGCTTGGTTTTCCTTTTTTTTTGGCATGAATTAACATGAATTGGATGAAAGAAGTTGAAGTAGCAAGGAGTTGGACTCAAGAGAAGCAGGAAAAGTGCATGAAAGAAGAATCGCAGGTGGTGTTGAGCGCCATTTTCACCGCTAAGCGCTAACATTGTTGTGGAGTTCTCTGGCTGACGCTTAAGTGCCAACGCTGAGGGGAAATTCAAGTGTCGTAGCCACCATTGAGCGCCACTTTTACCGCTGGGCGTCAACGCTGAGCGTTATTCCAACTATCGCGCCTACCGCTGAGCGGTAATTCCAGCGCTGAGCACTATCAGTGTGGGCCTGGGCCAATTTTATGATATTTTTAGAAAGTATATAAGGATTTAGTCGACCTAAACGGTTTATCTTTGGACAAAAAGAGGCGCAGAAACACTCTCTTCACCCCTTAGAGGCGGATTTTGGATGCAGAAGCTCCAATCTACAACTTTTAGGGTTCTATCTTTCATTCTTTTCATTATTTTCATCTAGTATCACCATGTCTATGGTGAACTAAACCTCCATTGTTGTTGGGGAAACGATGTAATCCTTTGAAACTTTCATGTATTGAATTGATCTTTATTATATATGCTTTACTTCATTAATTGTTAGGGTTTTCCTCTTTACTCTATGTATGTTTTGTTTAACTCATTCAATTGCATGATCAAATCTTTTGTCAATATGGACACATACGGGGAAATCTAGACATGGAGAAATTCTCCCGGGAGCAATATTACCTAGACATAGGAATAGGAGGACCGATTTCCGGTAAGCTTCTGTGCGAATCTAATGCATAATTAATTGCTAATGAGACAAGACATTGTAAACTAGTAATTAAGAGTAGGCTTTCTTCGCCGAGACATCAGGTTTAAAGTAAATTAGAAAGTGACATTAACATTAATGAAGAAGTTGAATTCGTAAATACATGAGAGTGGATAGGATAAGTCGGCCACCCCAATAACATAATCATTCCATATCTTATACATCATTCACCTGTGTATTCTTTTGGTCAACTGATCAACCTGTGCATGCATATTTATTTTTTTGCATTATAAACACAATGATTTTCATTCTCAAGTCTTAAATAATCAACAAATCACATGACTGTTTAGGCCAATGAGTCTCTAGGGAAAACGGTACTTGGTCTTACCATTTATATTACTTGATACGATTCAGTACACTTACCGGAGTTTTAACAACGACCACAACACCTCTCTAACCCTCTAATCAAAATATAGGCATACAAAAAAAAGACCAACAGCAAAAATCCCCTCTCTTGCTGTCTTCACCCTTTGAGCAACCCTCAAAATGAAGAACGCAGCACGTCCTTCTTCCTATAATCACAACAGGGAAACAAGCCAATCTCCAATAGATTGATGATTCTGATCTCACAGCAAACACCTCAACGTGTAGATAGATCAGTCTTTCAAAGCACAACAATCTTGCCCTTCAAGAAATCACAAAAGATGAACACCGCGGTCTTCTTCTTTGATTCTTGGAGCGTTCTCCTCTTTCTGTAACATAGCACTAATCTGAAGGATATCACAAACAATGTTAGATTCACCAAAGTTGTTACAGAAAACACACTCGCATCAATTTATAGTTTTTCACAATTCTGACGCACTTTAATCGACTTCGCTACTAATGCAGTCGAATATAACAATACAGTTATAATAGTTACGAGCAATCAATGCAATTAATTGATTTAGCAATTAATGCAGTCGAATCTCATTTAATGCGTGGTCAACCAAATTAAAAATATGACCGTTAGACAGTTTATGTGAAGCATTAACAGAATTTCAAAACATAACAGACTTAGTCGAACGCCTTGCGCATATATTCGACTATGTGACAGTTTAAAACTTAGTTTTGAAAAACTTTCTTTCTGAAAAATCTCACAGCACACTTTGAAAAAGTGTGTGCAAAGACACTAGTTTTAATCGACTCACCCCATAATGAAATCAACTTAAAATTTTTGTTTTGCATCACAATTTTAAAGTTCAACAATAGTGCATGTGGTTTTTTTTTTTCAAAAATATGTGTTATGCATTCAAGTATGAAATCACATATATAGCACAATGAAATGCAAACAACACAGCAACAACATAAACATGTTCCCATATAAGCATAAAACATGAAAGCATATGAACATGTAACACATTATACACATGTGTTATTAATTATGTGTTGTCATCATCAAAAACCAGAAGCTCTGAGATTGTGGATTTAGCTAAACCAGTGTCCCCCCTATCAACAATCTCCCCTTTTTTTTATGATGCACAACCATGATTAATAAACAACCATGTTGTACAAATCAAAATAAATTATCAATCAAATACCAATCTATATAATTCTCCCGCTTTGGGCATTAGCAAAAAATGTATGCACACAAGTATTGATACGCAGATAATCTATTATACAGAGATGCATCATATAGTCATAAAAAACAAACAATGATGTTCCCCCTGTCACAGATAATCACATGAAAAAAATATACTATCCCACTTAAATGTAGGACTGTAAAATATCTCAACCCATATGCAATGCTCTCCTTGACATTATGCATGTCTTAATCACAAAACATAGATGCAAAATGCAGTATACAGAATACATCAGAGCATATATCAGCATATGACAGTATTGTATCAGATCAAAAATGGTGCAAACATATCTATGCAACAATGATACAATATTAATCATCAACAACAATATAATCTCTTAATCATTTCAAACATGTATAACACAAAGATATATCGAAAATTAAACAGATAACAACATATAATCAATAAAAAAAGTAACAAAGTTCCAAATATTGGAATCTTTAACCCCTGTTAAAAATATATAGTTGATTTGTCCTCATTCGTAATCGACTTCGTTGCTTTTCCTGAGAGTTGAATCTCCAGTTTTATCCAGTAAGCAATGTTCCTGCAAAAACCTTTCAAGATCCTTCTGGATGAATCATTTTAGAATCAAAATGATACAAGAATTTTAACAGGTATAATATGAATATAAAATTTGTGAATGTAACAGTAATCATTAACACACTCAACTGCATACATAACACAATCGACTTTAATCAAACACAATCATATACTCAATATAGAACAAACTCTGATTTCATTGATTTAAATCATGACTACAATCAGAATTACTAAAAGAAATATGGCATATAAAGCCAACTACAAAAGAAAATTAAAAACATTTAAGCAATCAAATAAAAACAAAACCAACTAAAACAAAACAAACAAATGACTCTAGATTGTAATCACAAGACCCCTATTCTGTTTCAGATGACTCTACAATCTTTTCATCGGCACTATTCTTCTCACTTTCAGAATCATCTACTAAAGTTTCTTCAAAAGCATTTATCCTCAGTTCATAGTCCATCTTTCGATGTAGCTCAGAGAATGATCTTTGAAGCCTTTTCATTTTCTCATCAAGCCTTTTGAATCTTTCATCAACAAATTATTCAAATCTTGTTTGGGGTCTGAACTTGTATCTTGAGGAATCAACATTTATAGGATTCATTTCATCAGTACCAGGAATGTATTCATCCTTGAAGAAACAACCTTCTTTACCTTTTCTGAATCCCACAGAATCTAAGAACAATTTCTCTAAAACATTCCTCTTGTTGCAACAAATTGTTCTTTCATTCGTGATGTCCACATTTTGCATTTTCAAAATTCTACTAATGAAGACAACATATGACAGGTGATGTTCCTTCTGTTTTGCAGCCTTTATAATATAGTCACCTATTACAGAAGACCAATCTGTTGGAGTACCATTTTGCAATGCATACAATAGGTACACATCTTCACCATTCATTAAGGATTGATCCTCATCTCTTGGGAGTAAGATCCAGGAGATCATGTATGCACATAAGCTTTCCTCCTTGCTTAGATTTTTAATACTAAAAGATTCGTACTTTCCAACCATGTCAGGATTCTTCAAGAAGTTGTTATAGATTTTTGTTTTGTAGAACCTTGGAATACATTGATGAGCTTTCAGTCCTACCTGTTGAAATCCCGCAACATATTTCCACAGAAGGTTATCAATGCTGATATTCACACCCTTCACTCTGGAAGTGAGACAATTTCCTTCCTTTTTCAAATTTGCATAGAATACCTTTACAAGATTTGGATAGCAGTCCCCCTCAAATTTGCATAGAATACCTTTACAATCTTTAACCCCTGTTAAGTTGTGTGAATAAGAGAGTTGAGGTTGAATTTGATGATTTTATGACTAAATCTCCTTGTTTTGGCAGGAAATGAGATAATATGGAAAGTAGAGCTGAAGTTCCAAGGAAATGAAGCGCAGAAAGGCTGGAAAAGCACCAGAAGAAAGGAAAGCACGAAGCTTGGGCGCTCTTTGAGGGTCCCTCAACTCCAAGAGAATGTCGCCCACCACTTAATGCCCTTCTTGGGTTGATGAGCGCCACTTTTCCCTGAATAATGTCGCCTGCTTGCCCTATTTGAGGCACTGAGCTCCAGAATGAGTGCGCACACCGCTGAGCGCCCTAAGTGGGGCCTTGAGCGCCCTAAGTGGGGCGTTGAGCGCCAACGACACGGGCCTGGGCCTTGTTTCTGTTTTGTTTTCGCACTATTTAAAGGACCCAGACACCCTAGTTTTGTATCTTTGGCAGGAGGAGCGCAACATCAGACTCTTTCACTCTCTGGAGGCGGATTTGGATGTGGGAGCTTCCATCTCCAATTTTTAGGGTTTCTCTATCTCATTCTTCTCCATTGTTCATCTAGTTTCACCATGTCTATGGTGAACTAAACTTTATTTGTTATTGGGAGATGATATAACCTTGTGAACTCTCATGTATTTGAATTTATTCTTAATAATATATGCTTTTTCATTAATTGTTAGAGTAATTCATCTGTTACAACACTTGCTTTGTTTCACTCATTCATAGCATGATATATAAATTGAATGAATGCCGGGAGGTTCCTTACAATTCAGGTTCTTGTTGAATTACTCCCAAGAATAGTATTTCCCAAGGATGAGGGTGTGAATCTTGGTCGTCTTAAGCTTTTGATCTTCACAATTAATTACTAGGAATGCTAGGAATTGTATGAATTGGTAATTAAGGACAGACTTATTTCGCCGAGGGATCGGGTTTAAGTGATTTAGTGAGTGATGTTAACATTAATTCATGAAGAAGAATTCTTATATACATGATAGTGAACTTGGTGAAATTTAACCCCAACAACATACTCATCTCATATTAAAAACAACATTCGTTCATCACTGTGTTACTTTACTATTTATCAAACTACCGATAAACATGGGTCAAAGTCAATTTGGGCAAGCTGCCGAACAATTTGATAGGCTACCACAACAACAATGGCAGCAACAACCCTCTCTTTCAAAAAGAATGGCTAAGATGGATGAAACACTTCAACAGTTAATGTAGATGTCTAATTCTCATCATAAAAGCACTGAATCAACACTCAGAAGGATAGTGAGGCAACTTGGTCACATACTTCATAAGCTAGATGATTTTAGGGGCAATATGAAAGTTAACCCTAAGAAGGAATGTCAAGAAATTATAACTAGAAGTGACAAAGTTTTAGATGAGAGAAAAGAAGAAAGGTTGAGTGAAAAAGAGAAAGAGGTAAAGAAAGAGGAAGAAAAAGAAGAGAGAGAAAGTAAGGTTGAGAGAAAAGAAAAGGGGAAGAATGTGGAAGAAGAGAGAATAGAAAAAGAAGAGGTTGAGAGAGAAAAGAAAAAATTTGAGGAAAATCTTCTATACCCTAAGGAGTGTTCCAAGGAGGAAAAAGAGAGGGAAGAAAAGAAAAAGAGAGAGAAGGAGGATGAGAGAAAAAAGAAATAATCATATGAAAAACCCCTTCCTCACCCAAAGAAGTATCATAGGAAGGAGAAGGAAAAAATAGTTTGAGCGTTTCATGGAAATCTTCAAGAAATTGGTGATTAAAATTCCTATGATTGGGCCACTGCAACAAGTTCCTGGTTATATTAAATTCTTGAAGAAATTCAACAACAAAAAAATACCCAAAAAAGGGAACAATTGAGGCACAGGGCAATTGCAGTGGGTCAAGCTAGTGACGTTAAAGAAGCGCTTGTTGGGAAGCGCTTGTGGTGCAGATTTGATTTTCTTTTGCAGTAATAACAACATCTGCTGATGGATGCTGGACAACATCTACTGAGGGATGCTAAGAAGATTTAAATAGCAGCATCTACTGATGGATGCGGCTACGATGAATCATAGCCCATTTTTCTGAATTGTTCTTTTTAGTTCATTTAATTGTGTGCTTTTGAATTGATTTTTTTTTTCTGTGTGTTTGAGATTTTTTAGGTTAAATGCTGCTTCTAATGGCAGTAATGATAACATCTACTGATGGATGCTTCTACAACATCTACTGATGGATGTTGCTATAATGAGGATGACGAATGATAGCATCTACTAATGGATGTTGCTATGGAAGAGGACAGTGTCTAGACATCTATTGATGGATGCCGATGAAGATGAGAAAGATTTGTGTCTACTGAGGGATACCAATGAAGATAAGAAATATTAGCATCTACTGATGGATACTATGTGATTAGACATCTACTGATGGATGTTACTGACAACATCTATTGATGGATGCTATGATGATGAAGATTGGGTCAAGCTAGTGATGTTAAAGAAGCGCTTACGGGGAGGGAACCCAGTTTTCTACACTTATCTTTCTAATTTAAGTTCATGTTTATGTTCTAGTATAGGTTATTGTACTTTGCTTGAATGAACTACACTGCCTTGGTTCAACTATGTTGTGTTTTGTGATAAGTATTGCTTTGTGATGCTCTAGTATACTGATTGATGTTGAGATGATGCATGATGTGCTGATATACGATGGCTCACAGTGTATGAAACAGGTGCTTGAGGTAAAATTTGATTGAGATACTGAGCAAGGTGTTTATCTTAATTCTGGGACTTGAGAGTTTACCTGTGTGAGGTTTAGGCTTCAGAGTTTTTTGTGAATAATTGCTATTACTTTGGCAGCATGAATGATTTTGCCCAAATTTTCTGTGATTGAACTACTTATTTGTAGGTTTCATATGATTAAGGCCATTTTTTGTTATCCCTTATTCTTTCAACCTTCACATGATTTTAACCCACTAAAAAGAGAATAGTTTATTCTAACCTTTGAACCTTGAACCCTATACATGTTTTGAAAACCCTTTTTCTGAAAATCTTTACCCTGAGTTAAGTTGAAAACATCTGATGAGGTAATGATAAAGGTTCAATTTTGGGGTTGCTAGGTAGCAACCCCATTTTTCTCAACAGTGAGCAATTGAAAAGCAAAAGTAATTGAAAGGAAAAAGCAAAAGAAAAGAAAAATAAAAAGAAAAGAAAAGCTCACTACAAGGGAAAGTTGGGAATAAGTGAAAAAGAAAGAGAGTTTGTGCTTGAATGATAAATTCATAAATATCTTTCTTAACTCAAGGAATTTTGCTGACCAGAAAAACCAATTTCCTTCTTAGCCCAGCTGATGGGTTGTCACACCCCATACAAATTTAATGTGCATAAAGAATGCAGTATAGTGCTAGGAAGTGACTCCTAGGTCGTCTCTCAAGGACCAAACTACGGTTCAAGAATTAGGTCTAACACAAAGTGGAGGGGTTTTGATGAAATGTTTTTGTGAATGCGAATGAATTAAATGAAAATACGAATGCAAACAGAAATGTAAACATAGATGTAAAAACGATTTCAAATACATAATTAAAAACGGTTGGTCATTAACTTAATCTAACATGACAATTAAATTATCACTACCTAATAGACTATAAAACATTAAAGTAAAAGAAAATGCTAAACCCAACACTGTAACAGACAATTATCTAAACACAATTAAAGCTATCAAAATGCAACACTAAATTAAGAAGATGAAAAACAACTCAACATATAATGAACAGAACAGACCACATAGTGAACAGAAACAGTAAACTGAACGGTCCTAAAACACGATGTGTGAACTAATTAACATGTAGAAAATAAAGAAACACTTGACTAAAAATGAAATGCATATTTCAGCGGGAACGAATAAAAATTCAAAGAAACATAATGTTAACCAATTGAAATACAAAGCAGCGGAAATAAAAGAAAATATGCAACGCTTAAGGTAAACATTGAAGTGCACATTATAGTCATCCACCAACGCATATCCATTACGGGAATCAACAAACTAGAAACACGTGAATTCTTTTTAAATGCCACCGTGTGTGCTCTTCCTATTTCTCCAATCAAAACTCAAAGAAACCTCTAAAATTAAATCAGTACTTCGTGAATAGAAACTTAACAGCATGTGTCCTAAAATTGAATCGACGTTTCCTACTTTCTTCTCCAAGCAAAGCATAACACGTCTATTTAAAACCAAACAAAATCACCTCTTAACCAAAGGGATAATGATACTTAGACAACATTTTTTGACAACATTTGAACATCATCTATGATGGTCTGGAGAAGCTTCTCAGATGCAGAGATTGCAGTGGACAAATGAAATGATGATGGAGGATGAAAGCACGCTAAGTGTTTGATGGAATATGTGGTGATGTTTGGAAGTGATGTAGCAATGAAGTCTAACTCAGAGAGCTTTCCAAAAGGGAAATGAGCTAGAGGAGGTGCTGGATAACAAAGCACAGAGGTGAACTTGAGAGTAATAGCTGAAAATTGGCAGCAATTCTTTACTTCAATTCAAGTTACTTTTACAATGATGCAAGCTCATTTTTGTAGGTGTGGATGAGCTATGATCCGTGTGGTTGAAGCTACTACATTTACAAATTGAAAATGTGCTGAAAAATGGTGTGTTTCACGTGGAAGATATTGAGCATGTGCTACAGGAGTGGTAATCCACGTGGAAAACATGTAAAAGGTGGTGCAAGGAAAGTCATTC
This sequence comes from Vigna reflexopilosa, assembly GCA_027742785.1. Lineage (NCBI taxonomy): Eukaryota > Viridiplantae > Streptophyta > Magnoliopsida > Fabales > Fabaceae > Vigna > Vigna reflexopilosa. Next base: position 22,819,661 of record CM050918.1, read on the forward strand.
TCGGTCAACTCTTTATTCACGTGTAAAAAATGGAAGGAATGTTGCAGCTGGTGTTTTCCATGTGGAAAATGTGCTGCCAAGTGAAATGTTGGTCGTGAACAAGTCTCCTTGTGTTCTCCTTTGCTTCTTTGTTCACCTTAAATGATCTACAAACAATGAATGATATTTAGTGTTTTTAGAAGAATATGCTAAGACTTAGAAAGAGAAGATTAAGTTTGTATTCAACTTCCCTTTCATAGTCTTGGTGTAGTTGATACTTCTTTGAATGGGAAGTCCCTAAAGGGGTTGCCATCAATTTACGTGTCATTCTGTGATTAGTCCATGGTAGTGTTTATGATTATTATTATTGATTGCGAAGTAATTTTGGAACAATCACAGAATGACACATAGATAATATTCAAATGTTATAAAAGAATGTTGTCTAAGTATCATTATCCTAACCAAAGCAAATAACAAATGAAGTAAGCACCTAAATTTTAAAGCAAGCCACCTAATAAAATGTAAATAAAGCCTCCGTTGGTTTCTCCATCAGCGCTTTCTCTAAAAGAAAAGAAAGGAAAATAATTGCTTAATTTTCTACAAGAATAAGATCATCGCGCACCACTCTACAAGAAAGTAAATTCAATGCAATGTGTGGGTGTGGTTGCTTCTACTGTACATCACCGGCCTTGTCTCTTAAAACTAGAGAAAATAAAACTCCAAGTCTGCACTCCTTCTTCACACTGTCTCCACACTTCTCTCCTCTACAGCATGTGGCGGCTTGTTGCTTTTCAATGAAGATGAATGACCTTAAAGTGCAGCCCCTCCTTCAACCTACTGGACCGTGATGCTCATGGGCTGCCCGTTTGAAGGTTGGAGCCTTGCTTTTGAACGTTCCCAAGCTGCTGGACGTGCAGCCTCTTCCTTCATGTGAATGCTGCTTGCTGGACGTTGCAGCCTTCCAACCCGTGCACCATCTTTAGCCCAAAATGAAGTTTTCCTCTACAGCCCCTTGCTTTTTGAAGCTCCTTGTCCAACCCACTTACATTTTTTAAAAGCCAAAAACTGTGTGTTGTCACGTCTTGGAAGAAGCTACACGTTGGAGCATAGCTGTTTTTTCTGTGAGCACCTCCCCAAGCTTGCTAATGTGATGTTCCGTGCTGCACTTTCTTTGTTGTGGGCAGTAGCAGCTTTCTTAAGCATGGGCCGCTGGACTTTTCTTCAATCACAGTTTATGTGTGCAGGCCGTGACATGTGAAGATGTGGAGCTGCCTTCTCTTTGCTATTCAATAAATGAAGCCTCCTTGCAGCCAATAAAGAAGCCGGAAACCCCTTTCAATTTGTGGGCCGTGACATTGCAGAAGCCCAACAAAAATGAAGTTGCTCCCTCCAAAAGAAAATGACGTTGAAAGTCCTTTCTTTTATTTTTTTAGCCAAACCAAATAATATATTCTAGCTCAAGTCTCCATGGATCAGCAAATCTTTTTCTTTTCAACACAATAAATCAATGCAGCATAGCTTCTTCCAAGTAAACAACATCGTGTGCAAATGAATGTCCCTCTAAATGTTCCAAATTATATTTCCAAAATTTTTCCTGCAATTAATAATGCAAATAATTAGCTTAGATAATTCAAATTAATTAAAATAAGAATTTTCGATCAAATTAAGCACAATTAGCAAAAATAGAAAAATATTGGACATTCAAGCACAATTTCCTGATTAATTCTAGCACAATAAACTAAGTGAAATCAAGAAAATATTGACTCATCACTAGCCAAGTTACAAACCATGAAAAGCCCTTGTGATGATGACTTGCTTGTGAGTATGTTTGATTGTGATTAAATGAAAGGCAAAGTTAAGTTGTGTGACATTTTTGTTGGAAAACAGGTAGGCTTCTTTTTACACCAAGATGGGGGGGTTGAATTGGTGGGTTTCCAAAATCAGAGTCTTTACGCAATCTTTAAATCAAAGTATAAAACTTTACAAACTTTCTTGAATTGCAAGTAATGAAAATTCGTGTGCAGCGAAAAAATGTAATTGATTGCGCAGATAATAAAGTCGACTGTAATTCAAAGAGCATGGATAGAGAAAATCAAACACTGGTTTTTATACTGGTTCGGCCTCAATGCCTACATCCAGTGTCCTTCCTTACCCAGAAGCAAATGCACTATAATGGTCAAGGTTTTTACAACAAAGCTTTTATAGAAGACCTTCACGTCAAAAATATAAAACACATCTCGAACCCTCTAACCAAAATATAGGCAAACACACACAGCAAGACTTGCAGCAAGATGTCCCCTCTCCTGCAATCTGCCAACCACTTTGAACAATCCTCAAAGTGAACTAGACTCCACGAGTCTATCCCCTGTATTCACAACAGGTCACAACAACAATCACCAATGGATGCCAACAAGAATAATGATCAACAAAAAAACACCCCAATGTGCAGATATGTGATCAAGCAATGAGTGTGCAGTCAGTCTCCCTTTGAATCTCCTTCAAGTAAGATCACCACCGTCTTCTTGGAGAATTCTTGGAGCTCTATAATCTCTAAAAAATAATCTGAAACAGAATATGAAAATGTTAGATCAACAAATGTCCAAAAGTCTCTGAATAACTTCAGATAACATCTATTTATAGATTTCTGTTAATCAGACGCTCTCTTAGTCGAATATGCTATTAATTCAGTCGACTAGGTTATGACAGTTATAACAGATTAGTCAAACCAGTAGCATACTGATAACGGTCTAAAAACCCTTATTTTCATGCTTAAATTGATATCAAAATACACCCTTTATGGCTTAGAATGAGCTTAGAATAAAGTAAAACACTTAAGTTGAGTCATTTGAGAGTCAAAAGCTATTTTTAGAGATATTATGCTTGTTTTGCAAGGTTTTGATGAGAATTAAGGATGGAATTGAAGAAGGAAGGTTACATCAAGGAAGAAGAAGAAAAATGAAGAAAAAAAGAGTCTATGCACCGCTCAGCGTCAAAATGCACCGTTGAGTGCCATAATTCGAGGAAAAGCATTGTTTGGCGCCCAGGAGATGAAGCTGAGCGTCCAGGGCGATTAGAGACAAACCGCTCAGCAGTGAAACTGACCGCTGAGCGGTGGTGCGGCTTGAGGGAAACTGCTGAGCAGTAAAATTGGACGCTGAGCGGTTGTCTGCCGGGCTTGGGCTTAAATTCTGTTACTTTTATGCCCTATATAGCCCCAGTGCGATTCAAATATTATTCTTTTGGCAGAAGAAGACGTCCAGAGCTGTTCTACACTCCTTGGAGAAGATTTCTTGGATGCTTAGGCTCCAATTTATCATATCTAGGGTTTGCTTTTCCATTCTTTCATTGTATTTCATCTAGTTTCACTATGTCAATGGTGAACTAAACCCTTTATTGTTGGAGAACAATGTAATCTTTTGAAACTCTCTTATATTGAAATTCTTGTTTTATTCATATGCTTGCATATGTTGTTATTATCAATTGTTCGGTTCTTTATCTATGCTCTATGCTATTATCATTTAACTCATTTGATAAATAGATGTTTTCTTTTGTCGATACGGGGACGTACGGGGAAGTCATGAACTGATAGGGAATTCCTTGATTAAGCAATACCACCTAGGGATAGGGGGGTAGGATGATCAATTGTATTTTGCTTCTGTGATACTTGCATTGCTAGTTACTAGGGGAGACTAGGGATAGTAAGCCAGTAACTAGTAGTAGGCTCTTCTCGCCGAGGGATCGGGTTTAGGGTAGACTAAGAAAGTTTGCATGACAATTGGATAATAAAGCGAATTTAATAAGAAGAGTAGATATAAGAGAGTGGATAAGATGAAATTGTAAACCCCAACAACTCCATTCATCCATACCCTTTTCTTGCCAATTGAATCACTTGCATTTGCATGTTTACTTTTAGTTCTTTGCATTCAACCACAAGTTAATTTTCTTTCAAGTCTTATAAGATTAATTTACACGAAAGATAAGGCCTAAGAGTCCTTTGGGAGAACGATATTGGGTTTTACCAATTATATTACTTGATAACGATCTGGTACACTTTCCAGGGTCTTAACACATACAGTAAAATAAAATAAATTCCCATTCAATATAGTTGACTTATATTCAATGCTCAAATAAATTTTAAAAATATAGTCGTTACTGTTCATGAGCATAACAAAATTTCAAAGCAAACAACTAATACAGTCGAATGCGTGGCGCACACAGTCGACTTCGACATGTCAGAGCATTTTGAAATTCTTTCCTTCACAAAATCTCACATAGCATTGTTTCTAAAAATATGTACAAAGACTTTAGTATAGTCGAATCAATTAGTAGTGGAGTCGACTTTACTACAACTTTGTCACACAACTTTTAAGTTCACAAGAGTGCATGTGGTTTTCATCCTTTAAAACCTGTGTAATGCAACCAGATATGATGTAACATGTACAAGCTCAATAAGTATGCATTCACATAGCAGTAAAACACATAAACATGTTCAACAATATATCAAACAATAAGCATACGAACATGTAACACAACAACAACATATGTGTGTTATTAAAAATGTGTTGTCATCATCAAAAACCAGAGTGATATAGATATTATGTTGTCAACAATCTCAACAATTTTGATAGTAGAGTGAAAAAGACACCAACACCTCACTATACACCTTTGAGTTGAGTGATACACTTTTGAGTGCTTGAGTGAAACACTTCCCTTAGTGCGGAGTAGTTCTTTGAATTTTTTATTACATCTTTGCTTGGTGGATTGATCATTCTTAAGGATAGCATATGTTGAAAGTGCATGAGCATCACATTGATTTTGATTGAATTAAGGCATTTGTACATCTTGACTTAGATCTCTATGCTGAATTGATAAAAGTGATTTCTTGTCCTGGAAGGAAAAGTCTTTGAAAAATGTTGAGTCATTGTAGTGATTGTTCTGAAAATCTGAGTTACATTTTGTTTTGCTTGAGGACAAGCAAAGTTCTAAGTTTGGGGTTGTGATAACGGTTGAAAATACCATTATCTGAGATGTAATTTTGATACCAAATGCACCTTTTTTCTGCTTAGAACTTGCTTAAAATCATGAATTTCTGTTAAGTTGTGTGAATAAGAGAGTTGAGGTTGAGTTTGATGAAATAATGACTAAATTCCCTTGTTTTGGCAGGAAATGAGATAATATGGAAAGTAGAGGTGATGTGTCAAGAAGACGGAGCTCAAAAAGGCCTGGAAAAGCTCCAGAAATGAGGGAAGCACGAAGCTTGGGCGCCCTTTTAGGGGGCTTAAGCACTGAAGAGTGTCGTCCACCGCCTGGGCGCCCCTTTGGGGCACTTAAGCATTGAAGGCTCGAAGCTTGGGCGCCATTCTGGAGGCTTGATTGTCAGGAAGAGTCTCGTTCACCGCCAGGCGCCCTAAGTGGGGCGCTTGAGCGCCAGCGTCATGGGCTGTACTTCGTTTTCGGTTCTTTTTCGCTCTATTTAAAGGACCCTAATGTCCTAGGTTTGATATATTTGGCAAAGAGGAGCACAATAACACACTTTCTCACCCTTTGAAGGTGGAGTTGGATGCGAGAGCTTTCTTCCCCAATTTTTAGGGTTTTTCTATGTCATTCTTCTCCATTATTTATCTAGTTTATCCATGTCTATGGGGAACTAAACTCTATTTGTTGTTGGGGGATGATATAACCTTGTGAAGCCTCATTTATTTGAATTGATTCTCAATTATATATGTTTTTTCATTAATTTTTAGAGTAATTCATCTGTTTCAACGCTTACTGTGTTTAACTCATTCATTAGCATGATTTATGAATTACATCAATGCTGGGAGGTTCCTTACAATTCAAGTTCTTGTTGATTTACTCCCAAGAGTAATATTTCTCAGGGATGAGGGTATGAGTCTTGGTCGTCTTAAAGCTCTTGATCTTCACATCTTATTACTAGGAATGCTAGGAATTGCATGAACTGGTAATTTGGGACAGACTTATTCGTCGAGGGATCGGGTTTAGGTGATTTAGTGAGTGACGTTAACATTAATGCATAAAGAAGAATTCTTACATACATGAGAGGAAACTTGGTGAAATATAACCCCAACAACATATTCATTTCATATTAAACAACATTTGTTCATCATTGTGCTACTATGTTATTGATCAACTTTCATTCATATTTAGTTTTCTATATTTGCATTTGAAACCAATGATCTCATTTTCTTTAAGTCTTAATTAATCGAGATATCACACAAATGTCTAGTGCCGAGAGTCTTCTGGGATACGATACTTGGTCTTACCATTTTATATTACTTGTGCGATTCGGTACACTTGTCGATCCATCAACAAGTTTTTGGCGTTGTTGCCGAGGATCAAAGATTTTGTTGATTAAATAAAAATTGTTCGAAGTTATTTACTTCAATAAAAGAATTTAAACAACAAAAGTCTAAGTCTTAAGAACTCGAAATAAAATGTGATAATAATTGTTAAAATAGAATGGCTCAATTTCTCACACTAAGAGGGGGTGAATTAGTGAAATGTAACAACAAAATCTTTTAAAATCTTTTTCACAAGAAGTTATGCCTTTATACTTTTCTTGAATTGCAAGTTAAAAGATTTTCAATGCATCGGAAACTTAATTGAATAAGTACAAAAAGCAATCGGTTATAAAATAGAGTAGAAATCAGAAGTTTCAAACATTGCGTTTTTATACTAGTTCGACCAACCTGTCTTCATCCAGAGACCTTCCAACCACGGGAAGCAAATTCACTATAATGATCAAGGTTTTTACAACAGGGTTTCTATAGAAACCTCACATCAAAAATGTAAAATACCTATATAACCCTCTAATCAAAATATAGGCAATACACAACAAGACCAGCAGCAAGAATCCCCTCTCCTGTCGTTTAACCCCTTTGAGACACTCTCAAAGTCAAGAACACACACGTTCTTCTTCCTGTAATCATAATAGGGAACCTCAAACCATTCTTCAAAAGATTGCAGAATCTGATCGCACAATAACACCCAAATATGCATATTGATCAACCTTCAAAACACAACAATCTTGCTCTTCAAGAAATCACAAGTTGTTGATCACCACGGTCAATCTTGATTTTGGGAGATTTTTCTCTCTTTCTATAAGATCACAACTTTTTGCAAAAGGTATGAAAATGTTAGAATCACAAAAGTTCTCATAGAATTCAAATCTGTGTCAATTTATAGAATAACACATCTCAGACGTATTTTAATCGACTTAGCTACTAATGTAATCGAATACAACAATTTTGTTATGACAATTAACAACAAACACAGCAATAAATTGAATGTGAAATTAATGCAATCGACTATCATTTAATGTTTGGTCAACACAATTAAAAATATGACCGTTATGACAGTTACTACAAAAAAGTTGCATTTAGTGGGGATTATTTTGTGGAGGTTAATAAAACCCTTCTTAAATAACATTATTTACAATTATTTATGATAAATTATCTTAAAGCCAACAATAGCAGAGGTTTTATTTTCTTTTTAAAGAGGATGATTACCTTAACATATTATAATACCTTTTTCACCATTTCCCTCACTTTTCTTTTAAGCATTCCCTCCCATTTTTAGAATTAGAACACAACAAACCCAAAAGACGAAACCTTTCATGCCTCAGCTTCCTCCTTGACCCTTCACTGTCTCAGTTTCATCTTCATCCTTCAATGCCTCAGTTTCTTCTTCATCCTTCACTACCCTCAAACGCCGACCCTGATGAGGATTCTAGTGAAGCTCATCTAATGGTAGGGCGAGTAATTAACGCTCCATCACAACCACCGTGCGCGTCCTCGGAATAACTTTCTCCTTGCCCCTTTCTATCTCGCGCTCAACGCAACACCTAAACCCTAAGCTACCATTTCCGGCAATCCCACCGTTGTCAGCATCGTCGGTCCACCACTGCGTGGTCCTCCACCGCCAAATCCTCATGAAGCAATATACAAGAAGGTACACATTTCAGTATATGATTCCTTTTCTTCGGTATGCATTGCAGTATGCTTATTTTCATCTATGTAGTTTCTGTAATATTTGCCAATAGGACACTGAAACTAATATCGAGGAGTTTGAAGAAAACAATAGGGGATCTGACTCTGAGAAACGAAGCTTTCGATGAGGTGAGGTGATGCTTATAATGTTTATTGTTTTCTATAATGCTTGTAATGTTTATTGGGTGCAGAGCATGGCCAGAGGCGGTCCTGTTAGGCACTTTGGATGGATCGGTGATTGGAACTAATTTGGAGTTGCAAGAGGGTAACTTGATTGTGCAGAAATGGAGGTTCAAAAGCTGGAACGATGGAGTTCAATCCACAGTAAGTATTTTTCTTTTTATGTTAACTATTAGGAAAAAAACCAAATAATTAAATTTCACACAACTTACAGTATGATAATAGGTGTGTATTAACTTATGGATCGTGAGTTGTGGTCAATTGTATTTCATTTGTTCTACTTAATCTACCTTGTTGTGTTTCTTTCTTTCTACCTATGTAACTTGTGGAATTTGTCTAGTCTGCTTAAATGTAATGTTGGTGATTATTATCTAGACTGCATTTTGTATCTTAATCAAATACTTATTTTGCTGAGTAATTTCTATAGCAATTCATCCAAGGCTATGGCCTATGGCATGATTACATTCAATTTTATGAATTTATGTATCTTATGTCGTTATTTGATCTTTAAATGCATTGAATTCCTAATACTGATGAAACTTGGATTACCAAATATTCAACAGTGATTGGTATCATGTTAGAATAATTACAACTCAAAATGGTATGATCTATTTCCTATTATGGCAATTGCATGTTTGGTTCAATTGTATAAACCAATTGGCACAAGGAAACATGCAAGGGTAAGGAGTGGAGTATTAAAACTTCATATATGTGGGTGCCTTGTTGTTCTTGTGACTATGTTCAATGGATTGTCACTTTATGGGCAAGGGTAAGGTGTGGAGTATTCCTAGGCTTTGTCACTTTATGTTCTACACTAACAATGAAGAAATGATTGATGGCGATGGAGAAAGTTGTCTCGAAAAATCTAGCAGGAAGGAAACCAAATCATGTCACTCTAGTTGCTTATTTTAAATACCTAATAATGTCTACAGAGAATCTCTGATTATGTTTTTTAAATCATGTTTGTCTCTTAATTAACACTTCCCTGATTAATAATATCTTCTTCAATTTTAATATCAACTATTTCATTTTTAATACATCAATTTATTTTTATTTTTTAAATTAATATTCTTTCCTTGCACTCAAAGAATCTGAAACATTTTGGAAAAGAATAAAACATGATCTATCTTCATTTTTCTTCAAATACAAGGTTATCTTTGCATGATATCCTTCTCATGTTTATGTCCTAGTTCTTCATTTCACCCCAGCAACTCATACATTACTCAACATTTAATTTAGTCTGTGGATGTTTAGAATCATGCATGGTTATGTGATACATTTCAACAATATTGTTTTTAACTAGACAATTACATGGTTCAAATTAACTTTTATGTAAAATAGATAATTTTTGAATTAATTATAATAGGTTGATAAAAATGCTCATTTATTTTATCTGTTTTTTGTCTATGGATGGACCTTCCCTTCTCACCTTTTTTGTTCAACGTTGTTGCAGGGAACTCTTTAACATTGTTCTTGTTTGTTGATAGCTCCATCCTTGAGCTATGCAACATATCCGTGAGATTTGGAGACAGGAAAATGCAAGTGGAAGCTGAAAACTCAATGGAATGTGACAGATGCAGCTGCAACCGATGCAGGTTCAAATGCAACTCGGTTGAACAACTTCAGTGGATGAGGAATGAAGCCTGGCAGTGGAGGATGGTGTGAGAAGTGGCTGTTGGAGTGAATGCAGTGCTTTGATGGAGGGATACAACTCAGACGGCCTTCCACTCAAGGAAGGAAGTTGCATTGGAGAAGATAAGCATAGGAAGGACTTCTGAATTTAAGAAATGGTTGGACATTTCAGCAGAGTATTCTTATATCATTCAAAAGTGCATACAAGGTGCTGCCATGGTGGGTTTTATAGATTAACCCACTTGGCCGTGTGAAGGAAATGTGATCCGTGAAAAGTGGATCTAATTCCACCGGTCATAGCATGTGAAACATGTGAGAAAAATGCAATTGAGCACGTGGCCACGTGATGAATTAGATTTTATGTTGCAGCCCCTTGCTTGCTAAACTCACCCCCCCTCCTTTGTGGAAATGACTCTTTTACCCTTCTCCATGTTTTGGTACTTTGACAACATCTTCTTGGTCTTCAATCTTCCATCCAAAAATAGCAAAGAGTACTTGACCTTTGGGGGAGTGCTCATCTTGAAGCTTCTTGATCATCCCTCTTGTGATAGGTCCTATGGTGCTAGGCCTTCTTGTATCATCCCCTCCCTCTTGAGAGGGATTTTTCCTCAAATACATAGGATCTTCATCTTCACTTTCATAACCTGCAAAAGGTTTAAGGTCAGATACATTGAAGGTAGCATGAACACTATATTCAGGAGGAAGATCAAGTTGATATGCATTGTTATTAATCCTCCTTATGACTCTAAAAGGTCCATCTCCTCTAGGATTGAGTTTGGATTTTCTTATTTGAGGAAATCTTTCCTTTCTAAGATGAACCCAAACTAAATCTCCTTCATTGAAGATTAACTCTTTCTTGCCCTTATTATGTTGCTTGGCATATTTCAGATTTTGTTGTTGAATTTGATTTCTAACCCTTTGATGTAATTCTTTGATAAACTTAGATTTAGATACCCCATCTTGATGAACAAAATCAATAGAACTTGGAAGGGGTATTAAATCCATAGGAGTTAAAGGGTTAAAACCATAGACAACCTCAAAAGGAGACAATTTAGTAGTTCCATGAACTACTCTATTGTATGCAAACTCAACATGAGGTAGGTACTCATCCCAAGATTTGTGATTTCCTTTAAGAATTACCCTTAGTAAAGTGGAAAGAGATCTATTGACTACTTCAGTTTGATCATCTGTTTGAGGATGGCAAGTAGTAGAAAAAGATAACTTAGTCCCTAATATAGACCATAAGATCCTCCAAAAGTGACTAAGAAATTTTGTATCTCTATCCGAAACTATTACTTTAGGTAACCCATGAAGTTTGACCACATCTCTAAAGAATAACTTTGCAATGTTGCTTGCATCATCTACTTTGTGGCAAGGTATAAAATGAGCCATTTTACTAAATCTATCCAACACCACAAAGATAGAATCACAACCCCTAGAAGTTTTAGGAAGTCCTAGCACAAAATCCATACTTATCTCTTCCCAAGGGGTGGAAGCAACATTCAAAGGAGTATAAAGTCCATGAGGCATTGACTTAGATTTAGCTTCTAAACAAGTTATACACTTAAAGCAATGCCTTTGAACATCCCTTCTCATATGAGACCAAAAGAATTTTTCTTTCAACATGGCAAGGGTCTTTTCTACCCCAAAATGCCCCATTAATCCCCCCTCATGTGTCTCTTTAACAAGGAGTTTTCTATGTGAACCTTGAGGAATGCAAATTTTTCCTTCTTTAAAAAGATACCCTTCTTTCACATAGAATCCTCCTTGAGGTTTATTGAGACATTCCTCATAGATATGAGCAAAATCAGGATCTTGTGAATACAATTCAAGAATGTTATTAAACCCAAGAATTTGAGCTCCCAATGTGGCTAATAGATTAATTTTCCTTGACAAAGCATCAGCCACGACATTGGATTTTCCTTTCTTGTATTTAATAACATAAGTGAATTGTTCAATGAATTCCAACCACTTAGCATGTCTCTTTTGTAACTTGTGTTGACTCTTCAAATACTTAAGTGATTCATGATCACTATGAATGATAAACTCCTTGGCAACAAGGTAATGTTCCCAAGTTTGAAGAGCCCTCACAAGTGCATAAAGTTCCTTGTCATAGGTGGGGTAATTACAAGAAGCACCATGATGTTTTTCACTAAAGTATGCAATTGGGTGTCCTTCTTGTAATAATACTGCACCTATGCCAAATCCTGAAGCATCACATTCTAGCTCAAAAGTTTTGGAAAAATTTGGTAAAACTAGAATGGGTGCTTGTGTGAGCTTCTCTTTGAGTAGCTCAAAAGCTTTTTGTTGTTTTTCTCCCCAATGGAATGGAACATCCTTTTTCACCAACTCATTGAGGGGTGAAGCAAGACTAGAGAAGTTAGGAACAAATCTTCTATAAAAACTTGCCAACCCATGGAAGCTCCTTACTTCTCCTACATTCTTTGGAGGAGGCCAATCTTGGATGACCTTTATTTTTTCTGGGTCCATATGAACCCCATTTTTGCTAACCACAAATCCAAGAAATATGACACTATCAACACAAAAGGTACACTTATCAAAGTTTGCAAACAATTTGTGTGTTCTAAGAATTGTTAAAACAACTCTTAAATGATTTTCATGAGTTTGCAAATTTTGACTATATACCAAGATGTCATCAAAGTAAACAACTACAAACTTCCCAATGCAATCCCTAAGAACATGATTCATAAGTCGCATGAATGTGCTTGGAGCATTTGTAAGACCAAAAGGCATAACTAGCCACTCATATAATCCAAACTTGGTCTTAAAGGCAGTTTTCCATTCATCACCCTCTTTAATTCTTATTTGGTGATAGCCACTCTTTAAATCTACCTTTGAAAATATTTGTGCTCCATGCAATTCATCCAACATATCATCAAGCCTAGGAATGGGATGTTTATACTTGATTGTGATGTCGTTGATAGCTCGACAATCACAACACATGCGCCACTTTCCATCTTTTTTTGGTACAAGCAACACTGGTACAGCACATGGACTTAGACTCTTTTGAATTAAGCCTTTATCTAGAAACTCTTGGACTTGTGTCTCAATCTCCTTAGTTTCTTGGGGGTTTGTCCTATAGGCTGGCCTATTAGGAAGAATTGCCCCTGGAGTGAAATCAATTTGATGTTCTATTCCTCTTATGGGTGGAAGCCCTTTTGGAATTTCTTTTGGAAATAGATCATCAAATTCTTTCAAAAGTTTGTGAATGGGTGGAGAAAGAATTGAAGTCTTTGGATCACTAGATGTGCATGTAAGTGTCCCTTGACAAAGAAGAAGGTATGAAGGTTGCTCAACTTGAAGGGTATTGAGTAAAGTCTTTTTGGTTAAATGAACTTCATGTTGAATGACCTTAGGTGGTACACTTGTCTCTTTACTCTCCTTTCTTTTTTACTTCTTCTTTTGGCCATGTTCTTGCCTTCTTAAAGACTTCATTTGTGCTTGATCCTTAGCCACTTGGGTAGGAGTTAAAGGATGAAGCAGAAACTTTTTTTCCTTTTGATGGATAGTAATGGTATTAGTTAGACCATGATGGATAGTTTGATGATCAAATTGCCATGGTCTCCCCAATAACACATGACATGCTTCCATGGGAACTATATCACATAAAACTTCATCTTTGAAGTTCCCAATGGAAAATGCCAACTTCACTTGATTCTTGACTACTATATCCCCATCTTCATTTAGCCAATGAAGTTTATAAGGTTTTGGATGGGGTATAATATCAAGTTTCAATTTCTCAACCAACCTTGTACTACAATAATTGCAACAAGAACCACTATCAACAATGAGAGAACAATGATTTTCTTGAATTTTACACCTTGTATGAAAGATGTTCTCTCTTTGTGATAGGTGTTCTAGACTTGTTTGGTTGCTAAGGATTCTTCTTACCATGAGAAGTTGTCCATCATCAACATATATTTCCTCTTCTTTTTCTTCTTCCTCACTCTCACTTTCACTAGTTGGGGTGTCACTTTCACTACTATAAATATCCTTACCTTTCAAAATGGTGTTTCTCTTTGTAGGACATTGAGTAGCTACATGACCCCTTCCTAGACATTTGAAGCACTTGATCTCACTTGTTCTTGTGTGTGAGGGTGTTTCTTTCTTGGGTCTCTCTTCTATTTTGGCTAGAGGTTTAAATGGCTCTTTTTCTTTAAAAACTTTCTTTTCAAAAGTAGGTTGAACTTGAATTCTTTTAGAAGAAGATTTTCTCAAGTTTTGTTGTTCTACCTTTATACACATTTGAACAAGATCATTCAAATCTCTATAAGGTAGAAGTTCAACCCTATCTCTTATGTCAAAATTGAGCCCACTTAAAAATCTGGCTAAAGTAATTTCTGGACCCTCCACTATGCCTGCCCTCATCATATATAACTCCATCTTTTGTCTATATTCCTCAACTGTCATAGACCTTTGTTGTAATCTTTGGAGTTTATCCATGAGTTCCCTATTGTAGTAGGAGGGAATGTGCCTCCTTCTAAGGGCAAACTTAAGATCATTCCAATAATGGATGGGAGGGGCTTGATGTCTAAGCCTCTCTTGGACTAAGGCAGTCCACCAATACATTGCATACCCTTGAAAGCTTAGGGTAGCTAGAGAAACCTTTCTCTCTTCACTTACTTGGTGGCAAGCAAATAATTGCTCCACCTTCATTTCCCAATCAAGATAAGCCTCAACATTGTCCTTCCCATGGAAGTGAGGCAACACAATATTGACTTCTTTAGGGTGTGGAGGTGCATGAGAATTTCTCCTATGCCTCCTAGAAGTAGAAGGTTGATGAGGGTAATAATCACCCATACTCAAAGAATTTCCTCCCTCTTGAGAATTTTCACTCTGACTTCCCCTAGATTTACTTGCCTTTATCAATCTCAATTCATCTTGAATAACAGCATTTTGAAGCTCTCTATTGACTTTCTCTTCTTTTATTTCCCTTCTCATTTCCTTGAATTCATTAACTAAAGCTTGAAGAGAAACATTTTCTTTTTCACTATCACTAAGCCTAGGAGAATGTCTTCTAGACATTATGGTGGACTTAAATGTTATTCTTGAAATAAAGACTAAAGATTTTCACTTGAAAGCAATATTCCAGGTAAGGGTGGTGAACCACTAGGGTCACTTAATAACCATGCCTTGTCCTTGCCAAATATGCTTCTAGCTACTTACTAAAGTCCTTAGATCAAAATCACTCTTAAATCCACTTAAGTCTTAAGACCACAAAGAAAACACAAAGCAAAGAAAAACAACAAGAATTGGGACTCTAAAATTTCGGACTCTAGGCGCGCTCCTAGTCCTTGAATGAAAAATAATGAAACTTTGAAAGTAAAGGTGAGATCTCCTATGGTGAGGCTTAGACTTTGGATCTAAGACACACTCACCGACTACCCAAATTTTAGGTTGTGAGACTTCTTTGAGTCTAGTTACAAATGAGGGAAGAGCACTTGTGAACTCTAGCACCTCACTTGCTTGGATTTGAAATTAAAAACCAAAGAAAAATTACAAGAAAACTTGGTAAATGGCAAGGAAAAATATGTGTGCAGCTTTGGCTTCTCAAAACAAAGAGTGAACTATGCTTAATTGACACCAAATCTCTCAGCTGCAAGTGATCACTCAAACTGGACAAATCTGCAGAAACAAAGGCAATCTGTGGTTGCTGCTATAAACCAGCAAAAAATTCTGATGCAGAATTGAACTGCTTTCTATGATTCCGAGAGGCCTCCTTGGCTTTGATTTTCTCAAGCAATGAACTTCCTTTGATGCTTCCTTTCGTGGAAATTAGTCTGAGCTATAATCCACCACTGCAATCAACGTAAATTAGTGCTACAATTGTCACTACAGCTGCTGCAATTCACACCCAAAAACCAGTACAGGACAACCCTTTTATCAAACAGGTTGTGTGCAAGAATTTCAAGAATAGTGAAATCGAGAAATTAAATGGTAACAAACAAGGTAGCACTTCAAAAGGAACCTAAGAATAGTTCTAGAGTGGATTTAAAAAACAAGAAACGACTTTAAATCAGAATCACACACGAATTTGCTAAGCATTGAAAATTGACAAAACTGTTTGATGAAATGCCTGAATGAGTTGCACCAGATTTCTGCACCAGATTTTTAATAGCAACAATACTATAGACTTCAAACTTTCGAAACTGATGATGCAATGGTCCTAAGTTCCTTTTAACGTATGTAATATCTCTTTTGAATTGTTATCTTGCTATTTTAAATGGACCATGGCTTTTACTGCATCTAAACGTGATGAATCAAGCAAGGTAATGCAGTGCAGAGATTGACAGAAACAAAAACCAGCACAGTTTTCTCAGTAGAGTCAGTTTCAATGCAGAAAAATTACCAAATGAACAGTACTGCGCCTAGTTATTTTCCAGTGATTCAAACATGTTTTGATGATGATTTATGACTTGTTGGAACTAATTGGATGCATCAAAACTATGTAAAACAGAAAATCACTACTGCAGTACCAGATTTTCAGCTGAATTTAACAACTAGCATGGTCAAATTTTGATCCAAAAGCAATTCTGATTTGAAAACAGCAAAGAGGAGCTAGGAATGGTATTTGAAAGTTGCACAAATGCAGAAATTCAGTGTTGAGAATGGTTAGCAATGATCTAATACCAACCACACACAATTATGCAGAATTTTCAATGACAACTATGCATCTCGGCCAAATGATGCTTGAACACTCTTGCCACATGAAAATCTATTTGGAATCAACTCATTTCATCTTCCAAATGGTTCAGACCATGGATCAATTAACTGCTGCTCAATGGAACAGTAAATGACCATATGAACAGTGGCAAATGGAGCAAAATTTTCAGAATTAAAATGCTGTAACAGATTTGAGAAAAACAGCACAGATTTGAATTTGAATGGTAGATCTAAACACCTGAGCTCATTTCTGAAGTATTCATTGCTCTTAATTGGTGTAGCTACATTCAAACAACTCAAAACTTTGCGAAAACTTGGTTGAAAACCAGATTTGATGAAAAATCAGCAAAAGAACTAACATGACTTAGACAAAACCAGAAATGATGTTTAAATTGCAAATTAGACTCAATCAATTAAGAACAGCCGAATAAAATGAAGGAAACTCAAGCAAAGACAGCTAGTAGCCAATGAAATTAAGAGTAGATCCTAAACACAGCAATGATTGATGAAAATCAGTGCAGAATTTTCAGAAAACATCAAGAACAACCAGGAAAATTTGACAGCAAAGAAATGGAAGAAATCTGGACTTATCTCACGGTTCTAGCTTGAACCAAGGCTCATGATACCACTTGATAGCTCCATCCTTGAGCTATGCAACATATCCGTGAGATTTGGAGACAGGAAAATGCAAGTGGAAGCTGAAAACTCAATGGAATGTGACAGATGCAGCTGCAGCCGATGCAGGTTCAAATGCAGCTCGGTTGAACAACTTCAGTGGATGAGGAATGAAGCCTGGCAGTGGAGGATGGTGTGAGAAGTGGCTGTTGGAGTGAATGCAGTGCTTTGATGGAGGGATACAACTCAGACGGCCTTCCACTCAAGGAAGGAAGTTGCATTGGAGAAGATAAGCATAGGAAGGACTTCTGAATTTAAGAAATGGCTGGACATTTCAGCAGAGTATTCTTATATCATTCAAAAGTGCATACAAGGTGCTGCCATGGTGGGTTTTATAGATTAACCCACTTGGCCGTGTGAAGGAAATGTGATCCGTGAAAAGTGGATCTAATTCCACCGGTCATAGCATGTGAAACATGTGAGAAAAATGCAATTGAGCATGTGGCCACGTGATGAATTAGATTTTATGTTGCAGCCCCTTGCTTGCTAAACTCACCCCCCCTCCTTTGTGGAAATGACTCTTTTACCCTTCTCCATGTTTTGGTACTTTGACAACATCTTCTTGGTCTCCAATCTTCCATCCAAAAATAGCAAAGAGTACTTGACCTTTGGGGGAGTGCTCATCTTGAAGCTTCTTGATCATCCCTCTTGTGATAGGTCCTATGGTGCTAGGCCTTCTTGTATCATTTGTTATCAACGAGTGAACGTAACAGGTTAAGATTTTATTAGTATTTGTTTTCCTAGTTGTTGTTTATAGTGATTGTTTCTATTTATAGTTATTTGCTTCAAGACTCCATTCTTAGATGAAATCATTACAGATTGTTGGTAGTATAAGATTTGAAAGTTGAAGTTTTATTAAGCTTAATGATTTGACAATGTGTAATCTATTTTGTAATTTTAATTGTTGAAAACTGAGTATAAGATTTGAAAGTTGAAGTTTTATTAAGCTTAATGATTTGAAAATGTGTAATCTATTTTGTAATTTTAATTGTTGAAAACTGAGGATTGTTAGTGGCTCGCCACATTTAGTTATAGCCTATCGAAATTTGTATATGTAAGAAAAAATGTGAGTTACTAAAGTTACTAAAGCATATGCTTCCATGCATTACTACTTTTATGACTCTAGGAACATTTGCTTTATGTTAATTATGTGTATTGAATGATTTGATTTTGTCCAGGGTTTTTTTGTTGGAACCACGACTATTTCTAAATTGGTCAAGACAAACTTAGGGCCAAAAGGAATGGTAAAATCTTTTTGTTTATTTGTTTAAGTGGTGGTGATGAATGCTTTATTTTCTACTCCTAACAAATTCATATGTCTTGAATGTGATTACAGCAGGATAAAATTTTGAGTCTACAGATGTGAAATTACTTTAACTAATGATGGGGCTACAATCTTGAAGTTTCTCCATATTGATAATCCAACTGCTAAAGTCCTTGTGGGTGTCCTTATCAAACTGGTAATGGATAAGTCTCGGTCGAATGGTGGCAGAAGCTTAGTGGAGTAGGCAAGGCCTTTGTTGAGAGATCAGAAAAAACGTTATAGCATCATAGATTGTGGACTAGAAGGGCAATGAATGTAGTTCTTTAACATTATGTAGTTCTTTTATATATACATTTTAATTGTCAATGAATGTATTTTATTTTAAATCATCAATAAAATTAATTTTGAATAATTTTTGTTTATTTTACATATTTTATTTCTTATTATAAAAAATAGATTTCATTAAATTAAGAAATTATGAATGTAGATGGGTAATTATAAATAAAGGAGGTTTGAAACCTCTACAAAATAGTAGTCACTAATAAAAGAGGTTAAAACCTTCCACGAAAAAACCTCCATAATATAAATCTAATAGCAGGGGTTTGATACCAGGGGTCAATAAAAACCTCCGCAAATTAATAGCGACGACTTTAATTGCGGGGGTTTGAAAAACCTCCGGAAATTAATTTGCGGAGGGTAAAAATCTCCGCAAAATTGAAAATAAACCTCCTCTAAATAACAATTTTTTTGTAGTGAGTTATGTCAAGCATTAATAGATTTTCCAAACAATAACAAACTTAATTGAATACAGCATGCATGCAATCGATTATGCAACAATGTTAAGCATAGTTTTGAAAAACCTTTCTCTTTGAAAAGTCTCACAGCACACTTAAAAATAGTTTGTGCAAAGACACGAGTTTTAATCGATTCACCCCATAATGAAATCGACTTAAAACTGTTGTTTTGCCACACATTTAAGTTTAACATAAGTGCTTGCAGTTTTTCTTTTCCATAAACATATGTCATGCAATCACATATAAAATCACATATGTAACACAATGATATGCAATGAACAACACAATCATGTTCTCAAATATGCTTTAGACAGATTTAACACATTGAACAAAAAGCATATAGCATGTAAACATAGAACATGTAACACAGAATTCACATGTGCTATTAATTATGTGTTGTCATCATCAAAAACATATATTACTGAGATTATAGGTTAAGTTAAACTTATGCTCCCCCTATCAACAATCTCAATAGTAATGTTCAACTGAAGTAAAATTTTAGATGAATCGCTTTCCAAGTCTAGGGACAGCTTTCCCATTGAGTAGCTCGAGCCAATAAGCTCCTTTGGCAAGGTGTTGAGGTTAACTTGTAGTTGTTTATGCTCCTATTCCCTTTTTAGGGGGAATTAAATGTGTGATTGTTAAGCTAGCATTATAGCATTCTATGGCTGTCCATATCCACCCGCACAGTACATATAATTCTTCTGCCCGATGGAAACTTCGTAGTCAAATAAGGGGTGGAAACCACTACTCCGAAGGCATTCAAACAGGGTCGTCCCAATAGAGCATTATATGGAGTATGAGCTTCTACTAACAAGAATCTTATTATGAGCTCTTTCGCTTCTTTGTCCATTCCAAGCCGAGTCCTTAAGTCTAAATATCCTCGAGTATCGACTCTTTCCCCTGCGAATCCCACAATTTGCTCATTAAATGGAGCTATGGTATCTTCAGACAAATCCATTTGTAGGAACGTCTTCCAATACAAGAAGTTGACCGAGCTTCCCTGGACGACTAACACCTTACTGATAATGCAACGAGATATTTCGGCTATAATGACCATAGGATCATCTTGATCAGGGTTAGGGACATGGAAGTCCTCATCAGTGAAGGTAATAAGTAGTAGGGATCGAGGCTTTCTATCCACCATGTGGACGGTTTTCAGGCTCCTCAAGTGCCTTTTCCTTGTCGAAGATGATGCTTCTCCTCCAACAAAACCTCCAGAAATTGTATTGATGTACCTGCGAACCAATCGGTCACGCTCACGACTACAACTACGGGTTCGACTATGGCTGCGACTATGCCTATGTCTCCGTTCGGCCTTTTTGATACGACCGTTCGGTTTCTCTACGATGAGATTTTCCTCTAGGAGGACTTCTTGTTTGGGTCCTTTCTTCTTTTACGAATTGTTGCAGAGGGCCCCCTCGGATGAGCCTTTTTATTTCATCTTTCAATGTATTGCATTCTTCCGTATGGTTGCGGTTCAGATGGAAATCACAGCTTTTTCTCTCGTCTGCGTTCTTAGGAGTTGCCTTCCCTCGGAGTGTGAGAAGTTCAGCATTGAGAGCTTCTTCGAGAACCTTAGCCCTCGGTGCATTGAGGGTGGTATAATGATTAAATTTGGGGAGCTGGATAGGATCCTCCGGAGGAGGATCCCCATTACTGTTGAACGATCATTTTCCTTCCTTCTTGTTCCCAGTATCTTCTTCTTGATTTTTTCGTGACTGTCTTATATCCTCTATACGAGTAAACTCTGTCACTCTCTCCTGGAGTTCGCCCATAGTTTTGGGCGGCTTTGCATATAAATTTTCTGCAAAATATCCTGCTTTCAGACATGAAGGCAAATTGTTAACGATAAAAGTGTGATTGATATCTTTGATCCGTCGGGCAGTTTCATTGTATCTTTTCATAAAGGCTTTCAGAGATTCATCCTTCTCCTGCTTAATGTTTACGAGCTCCGCGGGTGTTAGCTCTTATACTCGACTGAACGCATATTGTCTCCCAAAAAGGGATTGCACAGTGGCAAAACAATCCACTGTATTCGGAGGAAGGGTGTTGTACAACGACAATGCCTCTCCCTTGACTAATAATGAAAAGGCTCTACACATAATTGGGTCATTGTTCGTGTAGAATGTCATTGCGTTGAAGAATGCCCTGATGTGATCATCTGGATCAGTTGAGCCATCATACTTATCCATTATAGGAGGAGTTTTTTCTGGCATAGGAGCTTGCATGATTGTCGTTGTGAAGGCCAATAAACCGATCGATTTAATGGTTTGCAGAGGTGTCAGTTCCCTTCTTCCTCGATTGTCGTTCGGGTTACTACTCAGATTACTGTTCGGGTTGGTATTGTCATTCGGGTTACCGTTCGGGTTAGTGCGGTGAGTTTGCTCTTGATCGTGGCGAGTTTCATTATTATTTTTGCCATTATGACCCTGTTGGGCTGACGATTCCAATTGTTGCTCGGATCGTTCTCGACAAGTCCGTTCGACCCTTAGCATCGTAATCTCCTCTTCATGCTTTCGCTGCATCTCCTGCTGAGCCCTCGCCTGTGCTTGCAGTTGTTCTTGCATAGTTCGTGCTTGTGCCTACACCTGTGCTTGCGTTAATGCTATCAGATCTCTGGTGTTCTACTATCCGTCCATGCTTCTCGTGGTCACCATTTGGGTTTCTTTAGCTTCTCTCAGCCCCACGGTGGACGCCAAAATGTTTCAGTAAGGACTTCATTTTGGACCACTCGGTTGCTTCAGTCTAACCGCTCGGTTGCCTTCAGTCTAACTGCTTGGTTACCTTCAGTTTGGATAGAGGGGGGAGGTACCTGCAAAAGGCACTCCAACGCTCAAGTTAGGCATGTGTTGAGGAGCTTTTGTCCACAATTGAATATTCAATGACTTGTTATCACTTTTGAGTATGTGGAAGCGTGAGTAGAATGTACCTGGCATTTGACCCTGATCTTATATTTATAAGACGTCTCATGGATATAATCTGGTACAGATCCAATAAAATAAAAACAAACTTATCTTTATATTCGGTCAGTTGCTCATAAACAGCTTGTCAATATCTTTAATCAGATATATTTGATTATTTTATCATCCGCTGGACTATTGGTCCAATAATAATTTGAACAATAATAACTTTAAACGTTGACCCAACTATGGCACAACACTGATGTAGCAGATGGACCGAACAACCTTGAGTGGATGGACCGAACGGTGCTGAGTGTCAACCGTTCAATCTCTACTAGGTACGATACAATTAGAATGACTTTTTAAAATGCGAGAATAAAACATAATTACTAATAATAACTATCTTAATTTTGAAATTAAAATGAACTCTTAAAGAAGGGATGTCAATTTCAAAGGTCTAGAATACAATGGGAACTTTACTTTCAGAGAAAAGTCGTGCCACCACTATCCAAAGAAAGAGCCTGTGATGAATTGAAAATAATCAAACCACCAGAACAGTGGCAGAAGAGCATAGTTGCTTCCCTCAACAATGGTATTTGTACAGTACTCTAATAGTTTTATACTTAATAAGAGTTTCAGACTTTAAAATCTAAAATCGACAATATGGAATGTAATTAACTTTAATGATGTTATCTAAGTGAATTTGAGATCCGGTTTTTATTTTCCCCAACAATTATCCGGTCACAATGAACCAAATATAAATATAGATATATATCTTCATGTCACTTGCTAGCTTCATTTTCAAAGTGGGGCAATCCTTTTTGGATGCACTTTCAGAAGCAGATTTCTTAGAAGCACCGTACGTACTGGCTTTGTTGGCTTTTGAAGAAGTCGTCTAGTGAAAAACGAAAACCTGTATTCATCTTACATCTTTAAACCGATGTCACAGAATGGAATATCGTAATATATTCTCTACATCAAGTTGCCATCATGGTGTGGTCCAAATTTGCAATGGAACTTTGCATAACATCAAAATAAGTTAGATACCCTAAGCTCAAACGTAATAACAAACCTACAGATCTTGGTTTTGTCTTTGTTGCCTCGCTCCCTTTTTTCACGCACACATTTCTTTGGTAGAGATTGCCCAATTTTGTTCAGTCATTTTCGTGCTCTATCAAATTGACGTGGTTCTACAAAATATATAGAGTACATGCAATTTGAATTCCTTAGAGAATACTATAACAACAAAGCGAAAATATGAGGTAGACTTTTCTGTTAGGCCTTAACCTTATCATCACACACACTGGTAGCGTGTGCATATCAGTATTATCCCATCATCGTCTTCAAAATATATAAAGAAAACCTTGTTACTTAGTTGCGTTCATTTTCTTGCTATCAATTCTGTAAGATCATCGTGGGACACGCATGGCTCACGTACACATTTTGCGAAAACTGTCAATCACTTCGGCCAGCTGTGAACCAAAATCAAATTACAACTTACACTTTATGTTTTTCGTCGGAGGGATCCAAGCAATGCCCCACTATTCATAAGAAACAAATCACCCAATTCTGTCTCAAACAGTTAGGAACATTAATAAAAATCATTGACGTAAAACTGAGATGATATACAAAAGAAATAATAATCTTAGTTAGTACTCAAAGATTAATATTTTAGAGAATTAATGAATTATAAGCAAAGTAAAAGTGTGTGAAGTTAAGTTGCACTTGAAAATTCTACAACGTTATGGATTAGTATTCTCCCCAAATCTTTTTAATGTACTGTAAACAGAAATCCATAATAACCTTTCATGCGTAATTAAGTAGAAAAGGATGTTTCATGCATATAGGCTTAAGGCTACGCACGCATTGACACCGATAGCAGCATAACAAATTCTTTAAAATATATTGTAGCTATCAAGTTTGAATGATATTTGAATAAAAATTAACCACTAACCACTCATGAAAAGATTTTCGTGTCGTCTAAAGTGATAATGCTTGCTGATAAGAATCATTGGACGAAGAGAGGATAAGGTCGTAGAAAGAAAGTAGGAAAATTGATTTGATCTCACACAGCGAAGAATTAAGTGGAATAATAATATTTAATCTCCTCGTGTTAAGAGTAATGATTAACAAAGTCGCTTAAGGCGTGGACCCAATAACACGAAACGGTCGCAATCTATCACAGTTTGAGTAATTAGAGTCGTAATGTTTTGTTAAGTAAGATTTAGTTGATCATAGTTTTAATGAACCAAACAGAAAACCACAATAGAAACTGCCAAAGATCGCCGTAACACATGATCACACATATCAATCTTGTTTATCTGTAATGCATAGGAATTCAAAGTTTCAATTCATTGTGCTTAATCATCGTCGGTAATAGGAAATGACAAATTGAAATCCATAGCTTTAAAAATAAAAACATTTCTACTTCTCAAAAGAAGCTTAAATTTGAGCCCTACGTACACACACAGCTGGTGGTGTATATGTTAAGGTACAGTCCAATTGTTGAAGCTGGCACCGACACGTACATATTATATAATCTCTTCACAAATAAATGTACAGAAATTATAATTAACGAAGAAACCAAACCCACTTCGGAATTAATCACGCGTGGTGGATTCGTCGGCATGGCAAGATTTGTTGCCCACGATTTTCTCTTTTTCCGGTAGCGTGAGTGACGACGAATTCTATTCTATTTGGATATTGTTAAATAATGAGAATCATTATTCAAACCAAGTATTGAGATTGCAATATAAAGAGAAAAAACAAGAAGACAAAAAATAGTCTGTGTATAATCTCACTTCTGCATTATGCAGATACAAATATTTATACATCAAGATTATAACAGAATTCGTTATAAATCTATCTAATCTATCAGCAATATACACAAAATAAAAACAAACAAAATAATAACAAACAAGATCCTAAAACCTAACAAGATATTAAATATTAACAAGATATTAAATCCTAACAAGATATTAAATCCTAACAAGATATTAAATCCTAGGTTTAAACCCTCCATTGGTCCTCATATTTGTGTGCAAATCTCAGTTTGGTCCTCAAGTTTTCAACTGTCTCAATTGGGTCATAACTTTTGTAAAAATGCACACATTTTACCCTAACCGTTAAGTTGTCTCAAACGGCGTTAACTGATGCTGAGATGAATTTTTTATTTTAGGCTTAATCCCTTTCTTGGTCCTTATGTTTGTGTGAAAATCTCAATTCGGTCCTCAAGTTTTTTCTCAAGTCCTTATGAAATACAAACATTTTACAATATTTTATCCCAACCGTTAAGTGTATTGAGACGGCGTTAACTTTGAACTGAGCTGTAATTTTTTTTTATGTTTTAAAATCATTAAATCCACGTGGCTATGGTCTTTCTTTTTCTTTCCAATCACTGATCACAGTTCACTCATTCCTCCACCCTCAAACCCTCAAACCCCCCGACTCACACCTTTTCTCCCTCTCAAACTAAAAAAATGTCGTCGTTGTCGACATTTCAAAAATTATGACCCAATTGAGACAGTTCAAAACTTGAGGACCGAACTGAGATTTTCACACAAACATAAGGACCAATGAAGGGATTAAGCCTAAATAAAAAATTCATCTCAACATAATTAACGTCGTTTGAGACAACTTGACGGTTAGGGTAAAATGTGTGCATTTTTACAAAAATTATGACCCAATTGAGACAGTTGAAAACTTGAGGACCAAACTGAGATTTGCACACAAATATGAAGACCAATGGAGGGTTTAAGCCTAAATCCTAACAAGATATTAAATCCTAACAAGATATTAAATCCTAACATATATTAAATCCTAACATATATTAAATCATTCTCAGCTTGGAAACCAGCTTGGACAGCAACGGACAAAAGCGAACTAGAAGAATGAAACTTCAACTTAGACAGTAATGAACGAGGGTGAACTTCATAAAAAATGGATGGTAACTTGCAGCAGCAAACAGCAACAAACTACAAGAATAGATGATGGGCCTGCAGTGGCGAATAGCAACAAACTGGAGGGATTGGATTGCCATCAATAGTGGCGAACATCAACAAAACTTCAAGGAACTTAATTGCCCTAAACAGCAACAAAACTTCAAGGGACTTAACTGCCCTAAAGAGCAACAAAACTTCAAGGGACTTAACTGCCCTAAACAGCAACAAAACTTCAAGGGACTTAACTGCCCTAAACAGCAACAAAACTTCAAGGGACTTAACTGCCCTAAACCGCAACAAAATTTCAAGGGACTTAACTGCCCTAAACAACAACAAAACTTCAAGGGACTTAACTGCCCTAAACAACAACAAAACTTCAAGGAACTTAACTGCCCGGAAAAAGGAAAAAGAGCAACCTTGATGCTCTGAATAGTTGCAGAGCAACCTTGATGCTCTGAATAGTTGCAGAGCAACCTTGATGCTCTGAATAGTTACCTGGAGGAGATGAGACATGCGACAACGCACGATGAACTTGAAAGAGGAAAAAGAGCAACCTTGATGCTCTGAATAGTTGTCTGGAGGAGATGAGACAATCCCTCTCTAGTGATACTCAAACAAACTCTGAATTTGATAATATTGGAAAGAAAAGGCCAGAACTTGACTAGGGCAATTGGAGCCCATTAAAAACACAGGTTAAAAAAGAGATTTTTAGGGGGTTGCCGACGACCATGACGGTCGACCGCCGGTAGACAGCAAAGACAGCGGAAGCGGATCAGACAAGCTCTGATACCATGTTAAATAATGAGAATCACCATTCAAACCAAGTATTGAGATTGCAATATAGAGAGGAAAAATAAGAAGACAAAAAATAGTCTGTGTATTATCTCACTTCTGCATCATGCAGATGCAAATATTTATACATCAAGATTATAACAGAATTAGTTATAAATCTATCTAATCTATCAACAATATAAACAAAATAAAAACAAACAAAAATAATAACAAACAAAATCCTTAAACCTAACAAAATATTAAATATTAACATATATTAAATCTTAACAAGATATTAAATCCTAACAAATATGTTATGTTATGTTGTGGGTGTAGTTATACCCACCAACAGCTATACTACAAATTTAAAGAAAATCAAATTCAAAGGTCACTAGACCATATTTTGTTGTGGGAACATTGGTCTAAATTTGTGTATGGTCGTATTTGTCTGTTACTTTGTATTTCGACGAATGAAGAGGACTACATGCATGGTCCATCGACTACTATAAAATATGATTAAAAGTAGATGTTGTGCAACTTCTTTTGTCTCTCTTGCTCGTGCTTGATTGACATATATAGTAATAGTTGTTCTCTTCTGCAGACAAATAAATAAGATCCATAGAGATTTTTTTATGGTCTTGGTTCATTAAATGCAAATGCTTGGTAAGATGTCAAAAGGGAAATTGAATTGTGCGTTGGAGTGTAAGTATAAGATTTGCGTATTTCAAAATGGCGAAGAAAATTGTTTGTTGTGGAAGAACGTAAAGTAATAAATAAACACGATGGTGGGGTGGTGAATAGTGAAGGGAAATTGAAATGGTACTTTGTAGTGTAATTAAGACCTGCATATTTCAGAACTGGCGAAGAAAGTTAGTGTTGAAGGACCTTAGCTTAGACATGGGGCACATTGTAATAAACTGTGAAGTGAAGAAATATGTTGAATACTTGACTTTCCATAATTTGAATCTCAAATATATGTCACTGTCATGTTGGTGAAATATTCCCAAGAGAAGACAGTTATTTAATTAAAATTTATCGTATATATGCAAAAAGCTGTCAATCATTAATGTTATCTTTAATATGCATAAAGTTTGATATTTATATATTGCTAAATTTTTTCACACTCAGCTAATTAGAGATTGAAATAATGTAAATTTCAAAATAGTTATTATATACGAGTTAATAAATTTATTTTATAAACTTAATTAATAGTGATAGATGATACCTTTACATACGTAGTATATGCAATAACCAATGCAAATAGTACTCAAATGCATATGTGGTGTTCTTGTTATGTGTGTGATTACTGCTGTTAAAAAACATTTTTTTTAAAATGGAAAATTGTGGAATAATGGCAAGAGACCGTTCGCTATAAAAAGGTGTGAGATAAGTTAGATATTTGAACCCGTTAGTCTACATAAGTCTATCAAATATAACTTGCAGTCTTGGTAAGTTATTGGATGACCCGTCCCGCATTAATTTTTTTTTTAATTTTATATTATCGTACATTACCATTTATATGTTAAATATGACAAAAACTTTCCATCATTATTACATCAATATTATATATTTATAACGATATTTTTTTCAATTCTTTTTTAATTTATGTAACTAGACTTACGAGTCTGCAAATCTTTTAGGAGACTGTCTACCTTAATCTTCTTTTCATAACATCTCACACCCAAAACAAAACTTATTTCTTGTTCTCATTTTTTAACTTGTTAGCCACTATTACCTCTCTATAAGAGGTGTTTTCAACTTTTAATCAAATCAGCTCATTCTTGGAGTGAAACCGAAGATGAACCACTATATTCAATCAAGCAATCTTCGAGATAGGACAGGCT
Source organism: Vigna reflexopilosa (assembly GCA_027742785.1). Taxonomy (NCBI): domain Eukaryota; kingdom Viridiplantae; phylum Streptophyta; class Magnoliopsida; order Fabales; family Fabaceae; genus Vigna; species Vigna reflexopilosa. Next base: position 22,848,334 of record CM050918.1, read on the forward strand.
CATCTTACATTACCATTATAATGATTAATGATCACATTTTCTTTCTTCTAAAATAAATATATATATATATATATATATATATATTTATTTATTTATTTATTTATGTTGATCGTATGAATATTTGAATAATTGACAAGATTTAAGTGGTTAGAAAAACCTTGACAAAAATTGTAACACAAGAAAATATTTACGTACAAAATATTCTCTAACACTCAAGTAAGAGAGTTGAGATCTTATGAGTAAGAATAAATAAATATAAAAATAAGTGTGTATTCTCTAAAAAAATTAAATATATTTATAAAAATTGAACCTTAAGTCTATTATAAAACAAGTAATGTAATATCAAATAATATCACTAAAATAAACATTTAAATAACGTTATATTTTACTGTAAATAATAATAACAATATCAAATTGATAAAATTTGTCATGACTATGTTAATATGTGAATATTTACATAAATACGTATTTTTTGGTATTAGTTCAAGACAACAAAATTTATTGAACCTTAATGAGACTTATTTTATAATACACGTGTTGAGTGGGACAAATACAATATACATTAATTATAATAATGATTTAATAGTATTTCTTTATCCGTAGGTAGTGGAATTAATTTCTTTGAGGTGATATGTTATTTCTTTTAACTAAATTGCTCCATGGCAGAGCTTGGTTGGAGATTAAGGAACCTTCCAAAAAAATTTCACACATTGTTTATTAAAATATGACAATACTCATTATTTTAAACTATGAGTCTTGAAAAAAATTGATTTTCTTAAAAACAAAACTCAAACATCTATTGAATTTGAAAACATGAAGAAAAATGATAACATTTATCATGACTTTATTATTTACTTGCTCACTTAATTAATAGTTATTTTTTTCACCTTAGAGTTGCATAGATTTGACCTCTCTTGATTGCATATTCCAATTACAATTGAGGGAAATCCAAAACAGAATTTTGTTAAGTTGTCAATATCATATATTCAAGAGAAACTTAGTTTAAAATTGTAATTTTAATATTTATTATTTTTGCTCTTAACTATCCAAATTTGAAGAATTTAACAATCATCTTTGAGCTATATCAATATTTTGAGAAGAATAGGAAGTGCATTGATTTTTTACTACAATGATGATTATCAAAATAAGATTGCAAAGTAAATTGAAAGATAATTTTTTGGAAAATAATATGATTATTTACATTGGAAAAGAAATGACTAAAAATTTTAGTTTTAATTCAAAGTATTGATGAGTTCAAGAATTTGAAGAAGCCAAAAACCAATATTATAGTTATATTAAATTAGTTTCTAATTTAAAAATATAGACAAATTTGAATCAATAATAGTAAATAGTTAAAATATTGATAATTAATATTAGAGATTAATTTAGACTTTAATTCATAATACAATTATAATTTTTTATTAAAAATAAAAACTATTTTAGATACCAATGGTTTTTAGTTTATAAAATAGTCTCTAATTAAATTAACATACTAATTAATTTTTATCTCTAGATTTGGTTCTTATTTAATGATTTTCTTGTAGTGTTATTGTACTATACTCTCTTTTTTCATGTATTGTGTATGTATTTGCACAAAAATTTTTTAGTAAATTGCGTTCTAGTATAGGTCATTGAATTAAAATCATAATTAGATGAACAAAATAGAATAATGATTGAACAAAACAAATGATTTGAAGAACGTGAAAAAGATTAAAAGGCACTCATTAATGGTATGCTATTCCACTGCCTGATGGAGACAGCTTATCATGAAAAAATCAGCTTAAAATGTAATACAGTTATTGATAAGTTTATATTTAAAAGATCTTAGTTTCAACTTTTATCTTTAAGACAAATGTTAAACTAAGAAGGAAAAAAGTATAAGAGTACAAAAGTTATGCGTGAGAATATAACATATGGTTCTATAAAAAAGCATGAGGATTGTCTGTTATGATTTAGATAAAGGAAGTAGAGTAATAAGCGGTGTCTCTTTCTTTGGTGAAAGAAGAAGGAGGTTCGGAAAAGCAGTGTGCGTTTGTTTGGTTAAAATGTTTTGGATAAATATATGGATGATTTACAGACATAGCACGAGATGCATGCAGTCTCAGTTCAGATCCTGGGAGAAAAAAACACGAGCCATGGTCTATGCTACTATGTATGTTATGTTATGGCTTATCCAAGTTAATTGAATGCCAAATTAACAGCGTTTCTCCTGCACCATGAATCAAATGGCAATGTGTCCTTTTCCATGGGTACACATATTATTATCACGTTCTTCGAACATGCTCCATTTCCTCCGTGCATAATCCTCCATTATTATTCCTGGTGCCAAACATTCAACTATTTTAGCCAATACGCATATCAGACAATTCAAACCCTTGACTCAACTTAATGCACTAACATGGCGAAATTAATGGCTTTTTGAGAACACCTAGACATAAAGGCCTTGGATCAAATTCAAAAGTGTAGCATCATCTTTTCTTTTTCTCAACAATTTTTTATTTCTCGGAAAATACTACGTTGTCGTGGATTTTTCAAGCTGTTTATTTCTTCACTTTTCTTTAATCATTTGTAATCTAACGTTGTCAATGTAGTTTCTTGTGCATTAATTGGTGGTATATGTGTAAGACTTTAACATTGTCGATTAATCATAAATTACTGTTGACTGGTTTTTATGAATTTATGTGACTTTTTCTATAACTTTTAAAATTTTCATAGCACTTAATTCTTTAGTGATACTCCTTAGAGACAGTAAAATAATTTCATGAGACAAGCCTACTAAATTATGCTCACAAAAATATATGGTTTGGAACTAAAGATGTCATTTTTAACTTTTAACCAGATTCATCCGGATTTTTTTTTCTATATATATTGGTTGTTTTCCTGCAACTATATGGCAAAATTTTGGAGAAAAATATTTGTCTTTTAAGTTGAATAGAATTAATAGTTTTCTAAATTAAAACTATTATTGTTGTTATTTATTATTATTATTATTATTATTATTATTATTATTATTATTAATTATTATTATTATTATTATTAGCAAATTCATGGTCATAGAATAATCACTTTCTAGTCAGGTTGAAAGATTTAGGATTTTAAGCAGGAAAGAAATAATCAATACGGCTTAGTTTAAAACAAGTGTTCAATAATAATTTTACTCTTTTTATAAGTCATAAAATCATTCATTAAATTGTGTCTATGACTGAGTAATTTAATTATTCACTTTCAAAATTATTAATCCATTTAATTTTATCGTGCAATATAATTAATTAAATTCAAATATAATTTATTGTTAAGATTAAAAACGTTTCCAAAATCAACACAATGTTTATCATTTTAAACATTTTGCATGTATACGAAAAATACAACTTTTCAAGTGATGTTCATTAAAAAAAATTAATTTTTTTTATCATTTCAAATTAAAAGAATCATATTCTAAAGATTATTATTATCATATAATATAATACAAAAAATATTGAAATGAATGCGTATGTCATTATTAATATTTTTGATTAAATATAATACCTTGTTACTTAATTTTGCAATTGAAGTGATTTGATATGTAAATTAGCAAAGATGCATTGGCAAACCAACAATTTGTTGACATTAAGAAAGAATATTCTCTATGTTGTGAAACACGGATTAGTGGATTATGCAAGACCAACTAGGTTTTTATTCAAAACAAGCAAAGTGGCAAATATTCCACACTTTATAAACTATAAATTCAATTCAATAGTCACAGTACTTAGAAAGATATTGATTCATGTTTTATTAATCTAGTGGTAGTTAAATACTGATTTAAATTGGAATAATAATTATATATATTAAGTTTGAAGTATTTCATAAATTTAATATTTTTTTATTGATTTTTTATTAAAAAATTATGTTTTGTTGAATGTTTAAAATATCTTTTATGTAAAAGATTATTATTATTATTATCAAGAATTAAACATTTCGTACATCTTAGATAATAGAAATGTAAATATGCTTAATTTTAAAACATATGGTAAAATCTTTCAAATTGAAACTTCAAAGGTTAAGATGCATAACAGTGTTAAACATTGCAGTAAAATATACAATAAACTTCAAATGAAAACAAACCTTCATTTAAATCTAAAATGCTGTTTGTCACTACATGCATGTATCACGATGCTACGATGTTAAGCATTTTTTTATACTAATATTATAGTTACTATTATTATTATTATTATTATTATTATTATTATTATTATTATTATTATTTTGGTTTTAAAGAAAGAAGTAAAAAATGAGTATTAGAATAGAGGTGTAGATGGGTAGAATAATAAGTTGAAATATTAGTACAGAAGTAGGTCCAGTGAAAGTTTTGAGTCGCGCATATTTCAGCAATGGAGTAAAGACATATTTCACTCACGGCTGCTTCATCCGAATTTGAATTACTCTATCAAATAGCTGTCTGTGCATGCAACATGCATTATAAACATGCATATTGACTTCAGTCAAACAATTAGTTGTTTTTTATTACTCAGCTCAAATTTCGGTCTAAAAGTAAACCATTTTGTCACAAAGTCTAGGCTAAACTCGCTGCCAGTACCATACAACCTTAATTCGTGGTGAAAAGAACGTGTCCCACAATATGTGTATATATAATTCCTTGTTTTAATTATCTTATACATAAAAAATACTTTTACTTTTACCAATAATTATTTAAGAAAATTAAGCCTATTTTCAGTCAGAATAACAGTTTATAGATGAAGGGATTTTTTTTTATCAAGAAAAGAAAATATATTAATATTAGAGTACTTAGAGTGCTCTAATCCTTTTAGAGGAAATATATATATATATATATATATATATATATATATATATATATAAGTTTGTCAACAAAAATGTCAAGATCTAGTTTTACATGATAAAATATTAGTGCTGTCCCTGTAAAGTTCCTCAAACAAAATAATATGTGCTATGTGATTATAACTATAGAATGAATACTTACTGCTTCACTCTTAACTATTCTATTAAGCTAGCCAGCAAGGATTATATTTCACTACAGAAAAATATGTAATAAAATGATCATTTATGCAAATCAAAATTGGATTAGTACGTTTTACAACATATTTTATTTAAAATGATAGTTGTCGCTAATATTTTTAATTTTAAATTAAATATATTATTGTAAATATCGGGAAAAAATCGTCGTATAAAGAGAACAGGTAAATTAGTGTTTTTAAGAAACTTTAAATTTGGTCAATAGAATCTTAAAAACATTTCTTGAAAAACATTATTAACGGATTAGAATACAAAATTTAAAATTACTTTCTTACTTAAAAAACAAAAAACACAATATTAGAGAAATAATGCTATAAAAAATTATATTGATGCAATTTTTCTTCCATCTAGATTTTAATCACCAAAATATGAGTGAGTTGTTTTCATTATACTGAATATTCATCTTACACACACTTCACGCATAAAAATAAAAATGTAATTACGGGAATAATAAAATTATTGAAAAGCATATATAACAATTGTAGAATATATATATATATATATATATATATATATATATATATATATATATATGGTTTACTACCATATGTAAGTTCTTTTTTCAGTTGGTATATTTTAGCAAAGTGTACTAAGTATTAGTAGACAAAAATACTCTTATATACTATGGATTCTAAATTTTAAGATGAAGAATATTTAAATAACTTTCATTCTCAAAACTAAAAAAAAAAACAAGAAATTCTCAAATCCTTACTCACCGCTCTTTTATCCCTCATTCCTCTCAACCATTTCTATTTCATCTCTCTCACTCTAATCTTCTTTGTCATCTAGCCCCAACTGAAAAAAATCAGAAACATTCACCTAATTTTAATCTACCTTCTTCACTTATGCAATTTATTTATCTCTCATTTCCATCCTCTCTTTCACCACATATAATAACCCGCGACACCACAATTTGTTGCTCTAACTCTGTTCGTTCATTTGTTTTTCACTTTAATAACAAAATAATTATAATTGATGATGTTGATGTTGATTTTTGATTGAAGGGTTGTGTTATATCTTTTCCCTTCTAATTGTTATTAAATTTCCTTTTTAAATTTTAGAATTAGTAGTTTATATCCACAGAGATTTCATATTTTGACTATTAAATTGTTCAGAAATATTCTCCAGAAGAGAAAAACCCTTATGTGGGAAGGGGATTCCGGAAGAGGTAAGTCATTGAACAAAAAATGGAATTTTGAATTCAGCTCTTAAAAATAATTCTAAAAACATATTTTCCGCTGAAAATAATATTTCGGAATATACTTTTCACCTTCCTATTTATAACCAACATCAAAATATAGTAAAAACAATGTAGCTCCTACAACTAAATGATTTAACAGGAACAAATTAGTAATGAATAGTGAAAATGGATGTTGTTGTCTTTATCCCCTTATTCAGAAAAGAGACCATTGTTCGTTTCCTTTCGAATGTTTTATATTGATAAACATATTTTCATTTCATTTTTGTAAAAAGAATAAAAATATTCTAACAAATTACACATCTTCTAAATTTGAACAGATTGCAGAATATTGAGTACTTTCCAAGAAGAATTGCATTGCTATGCCAACTAATTAAAAATCATCCAGATATTAGTAAATTAGTCATAATCAACCTGTTAGCTCTCAATTGGACCAGAAAATTACTTTCCAAAGCAAATAACATCATGTAAGTTTATTTTAAACAATTCACATATCCAACTTGTTTAGTCAATATAAACATGATGTTGTCATTCTAATTTATCATTTGTCGCAGAAGAGAAATTAAGAAAAACAAAACGTACTAAATTTCAAATTGGAATTTAAACTTAATAAATTTGTTACCATCACGCTCATAGTTTAACTTCTATTCCTTTCATTTCAAGGATTTTATCAAGATTATAAACCTGATGTCGCATTCTGATTTATCATTTGCCGCATAAGTGAAATTAAGAAAAACAAAACGCATTGAATTTCAAGTTGGAATTTAAATTTAAAGAATTTGTTACCGTCATGCTCATAGTTTAACTTCCACTCTTTTCATTTCTATGATTTTATCAAAATTGGTATTAAGAAACTAGATACTTTGCAACTATTATGGATTGATGCTAATGTCTTTTCGTGAGGGGTTTCTTGGTTTTTTTTTTTAGTTTTGAAATTATTGTTGACTTTAGTTTTTTTACAAATTTAATAACAATCAGAAGGGAAAATATATAATGCAACCCTCCAATCAAAAATCAACATCAACATCATCAATTATTTTGTTTTTAAAGTGGAAAACAAATGAACGAATAGAGTAAGAACAACAAATTGCGATGTCGCGGATTGCTGTGTGTGGATGTGAGAGGGGAGGGAGATGAGAGAGAAACAAATTGGATAAGTAAGAAAGGTGAATTAGGGTTAGGTCAGTGTTTTTGATTTTTTTCAATTGGGGTTACTGCATGAATGATAGAGAGAATATTGGAATGAGAGAGATGAAAGAGAAAGAGTGGAAATGAATGAGGGATGAAAGAGAGTTGAGTAAGGGTTTGAGAGTTTGTTGTTTTTTTTTTAGTTTTAAAAATAGAAATTATTCAAATACCCTTGACCTTAAAACTTAAAATCCATAATATATGAATGTATTTTTGTCTACTAAAACCCGATACACTTTATTAAGATGTATCAACTGTAAAAAGAGCTTACATATGTTAACAAACCCCATATATATATATATATATATATATATATATATATATATATATATATATATATATATATATATATATATATATATATATATATATATATATATATATATATATATATATATATATATATATATATATATATATATATAGGTCTGTTAACGCGCGTACGCCTGTTTTCCAGTTGGTACATTTCAACAATGTGTACCGGAATATAGTAGATAAAAATACCCTCATATATTATGGATTCTAAGTTTTAAAGTCAAGGATATTTAAATAATTTTCATTCTCAAAACTAAAAAAACAAGAAACCCCCAAACCCTTACTCACTTCTCTCATTCCTCTCAATCCTTTCTCTTTCATCTCTCTCACTCCAACATTTTCTCTGTCATCTCTACTGTAGCCCCAATTAAAAAAAATCAGAAACATTAACTGTGAAATTTCTTACAAAAAAAATGATTTTAGGGTTAAATATGTTTTTAGTCCTTATACTTTGGAGCGATTTTGGTTTTAGTCCCTCTTTCAATCTAAGGTACAATTTAGTCCTTCAACTTTAGAAAACTCTGGTTTTAGAAATAGCAAATAAAGTTAAAAAAAATTTGGTAAAAAGGACTAAAACCAGAGTTTTCTAAAAAGGACTAAATTGTACCTTAGTTTGAAAGAGGGACTAAAACCAAAGTCGCCTCAAAGTATAGGGACTAAAAACATATTTAACCCATGATTTTATAATGAGTTTTCATTTTATAATTTTTGTCTTATCTAATTTTATCTAATTTTCACAAGCATAATAACATTAGAAGGAATTGGTAATTGGCCTGAAGATTTTTTCAGAGATGATGATTCAACATCTGCAGATGATGAAATTAGAGAAGTTAGTGAAGATGATGAAATTAGAGAAGTTAGTGAAGATGATGAAATTAGAGAAGTTAGTAAAAATGATGAAATTGAAGAGATCATGAATGAACCTTTACCAATGAAAATTATTTAAATATCTATCTATATATATATATATATATATATATATATATATATATTATGCAATATATTCTTTAATGATTTTGTTGTTTGCGAAAAATATCTTCAAATTTCATTTTAGAAATAATGCACTATTATATTGTATGATCCTCAAATTCAAATTATTTCCTATTTAAAAATTCTATCATCTTCAAAACTGCATTATTTCCTAGTTACAAATTCTACCATTAAAATATTATTATAACTGTTATTATTATACTTAATATTCTTATATGATTTAGGAGCTAATATTATCGTATTTAATAGTCTCACTGTGATATATGTTGATATTATTTAATATTATAGTTTTTATACATTTACTCATACATAATTCTCTATTATTTACTCATAAACTCATATTCAAAGGTTTACCAAATCTCGATAACAATAACTAAAAGATGATCATGAATATATACATAAATTTAATTTACTAAAATATATAATAATGTTATTTCAATTTATACAGTTAAATTATTGCATATAGAAAATATTTATCTCCATTATTTACAAAAGGAATTATAATTCTAATTATCTAATTTCCATGATATTCCGTGAACATTAAGTGCAATGATAGCATTTTACAAATCACAAATTTTAATTAAAAAAATTATTTAATAAACATAATTTTCTTAAAAAGTGTACCAACAAAACACTTTTAGAACAATGTATGCGAAACTTATACTTTGTTTCTAAATTTAGTAAGTGAATTTAATAATTTAAGGAATGATTTGACTAACCTCTTAGTCAGTTTGACTAATTAAAATGTGAAAAACAAAAGGAACGACTAATAGTAACGCTGATACCTAATCAACATCACTAAACAGCTCAGCATCTTCCTTATAATGCTATTGTTTATTGACCACTACTTAAATTTTTCATAATTACTTTTAAAAATTTAGGAAAAAGTGATTTTATCTTGAGATATTCTCTATGGGCCGACAGATTTTTATGATCCAACAACATCAGCCCAATGCGATGTCATTTTTCTCTCTCAGTCTTCCTTCGGTTAATGACAACAATTTCTCTGCACTGAATTATCAATAATTCCCAACCAATATCAATGGTTTTGATTCATTATAAATTTCACTTGGAGTTTCTATCACAAAACCTAGAGGTTGCAATATATATGTATACATACATATATATGTATATGTATACATATATATATATATATATATATATATATATATATATATAAACTATTATTTCTCTTATAAACCTATTAAAATTTTAAATTTAAAGTAATATCAATTTTTTATGAGTTGTACTTATATCTTATGAACAAAAAAATACGCCCGAATAACATATGTAATGTGACTCTCTTTTGGTTTCTTAATAAACTAAGGAATTTACATAAACTTATTGAAAAAAACTAATAAGATTATGTTATTTTAACAATTTTTACTATAGATGACTTTTAAAATATTTATTATTTGACAAATTTCAACAAGCTTTTAATTAGACTAAGTTTTCTGATATTTCAAGTACGATGTTTTTTAATAAAATATTTAACTCAATCGTAAATAATTAAATATAAAGTAAGATACTAAAGGTGATTTTTTTAAGAAATATACTTTATATTTATTTCATTTATTTAAATGGTTGATAAATGATTTTTTGTGTTGCACATATGTCATCAAATAATAAAACGAAGTTTTCTTCTTAACTAATTTAATATAAAGGTTACAATAAACATTACTAATTACTGAGTGTTTTTTTTTTTTTTTTGGAGGGGATGTAAAAGCAGATATCAAAAGTAAAAGCATCAACAAAATAGTAGTGCTCCAACCTACTGCTTAAAAATATGAAAAAGGCCGTGAATGCATCATTAGTGTATAACCAGGGTTTGGAATAGTAATAATTAGAAATTAACACTAGATTGGAGTTCATATGCAAAATTAAAATTAGGTTGAAGACAATAAAATAAGAGGAAAGGAACACAAAAAAGAAGAGCTTAATACATATCGAATTAAAACAAACTATCAAAAACAAGTCTACAACATTGTGAAACTCGGAAAATAAGAATGAAAACAATAGCACCAGACGTTTCCTCCTTTTAACACTTAGAAAAAAAATTAAAGCTTGCATCTTGACTTCCCTCCCCATTACATTTCTCCAAATATATATGTTGAGATTGTTGATAAGGGGATCACATGTTTAGCTTAACCCACAATCTCAGTAATATCTGTGTTTTTGATGATGACAACACATAATTAATAACACATGTGTATTATGTGTTCATGTTCTGTGTTTACATGTGTTTACATGTTTTATGCTTTTCATTACTGTGTTGAATCTGTTTAAGCATATAAGAGAACATGATTGTGTTGTTCATTCTATATCACTGTGTTAAATATGTGATTTTATATGTGTATGCATGACATATGAGTTTGGAAAAGGAAAACCATAAGCACTTATGTTGAACTTTAATTGTGTGACAAAACAACAGTTTTAAGTCGATTACATTATGGGATGAATCGATTAAAACTCGTGTCTTTGCACAAATTCTTTTCAAGTGTGCTGTGAGATTTTTCAAAGAGAAAAGTTTTCAAAACTATGCTTAGCATTATTGCTTAATTGATTGTATGTGTGATGTATTCGATTGAGTTAGTTGTTGTTTTGAAAATCTGTTAATGCTTGACACAACTATCATAATAGTCATATTTTTAAACGTATTGACCAAGTATTAAGTGATAGTCGACTGCATTAATTGCGCATTCAATTAATTGATGCGTTTGCTGCTAACTGTTATAACATAATTGTTGTATTCGATTACATTAGTAGCTAAGTCGATTAAATTACGTATGATATGTGTTATACTATAAATTGACGCAGATTTGAATTCTGTAAGAACTTTTGTGATTCTAACATTTTCATATCTTATACAGTAAACTGTGATCTTACAAAAAGAGAGAAAAGCTCCAAGAAAGAAGATTGACTTGGAGATCAACAACTTGTGATTTCTCGAAGAGCAAGACTGTTGTGTTTTCAAAGACTGATCTATCTGCGCAATTGGGTGTTTACTGCGAGATCAGATTCTGCAATATTTTGAAGATTGGTTTTAGTTCCCTGTTGTGATTACACGAAGAAGAACATGTGTGTTCTTGACTTTGAGGGTGCCTCAAAGGGTTCGACGGCAGGAGATGGGATTCTTACTACTGATCTTGTTGTGTATTGCCTATATTTTGATTAAAAGATTAGAAATGTGTTTTACATTTTTATTTTACATTTTTTACGTGAGGTCTTCTGTAGAAACCTTGTTGTAAAAACCTTGAGCATTATAGTGCATTTACTTCCCGTGGTTGGAAGGACACTGGATGTAGGCAGGTTGGCCGAACCAATATTAAAACGTAGTGTTTGATTTTTTTGATCCCTACTCTTTTACATTGAATTGACTTCTTCCTGTACTTATTCGATTAAGTATAAAGGCATCATTTTTATGAAAAAGATTTTAAAAGCTTTTGTTTTTATAATTCACCAATTCACCCCCTGTCTTGGTGTGAGAAATCGAGTCATTCTATTTTAACAATATATAAAAGAAAACTTGTGTGCCTCATGGCTACTACCACTCACCCCAAAATTGGTTTCTGTTTTGTCTACTAATGTGGTAGTGTACAATCCTTGGTTAACTCCATATGGGCACTTGTAGTGAAAGTTATAAGTGAAAATATTTCTTTGGGCCAAGCTTTTTCTTTCCTGGTCGAGCTTTTCATCTATGGTCGAGTTCTTCCTCTATTGGTTGAGCTTCTCTCGACTGCCCAAGCTAAGAGGACACGAAGCAACACGACTTGAAATCTGGACTAGCTCCAACTATTTGGTCGATAGCTTCTGGCTTACTTCCTTATACAGACCTCTCACCTCGCCCTTCTCGAACTTCATCTTTGTTTCCATCAATGCAACTTTTAGGGTCAACCTTCTTCAATAGCTTAAAGTCAATCCGACAGATCTATAACTCAACAACATCGTAACATGAGAACTCGATTTAGGCAGCTTAGCAGCACGACAACCTAAACTCAGTAGCTTAGCAACACGACACAAAATGTGTAAATCCTCGTAGTCTAGTAACTCAACAACATAGCAATGTGACAACCTAGTCTCAACAGCTTAATAACATGACAACCTAAATTCAACAGCTTAGCAACATGTCACGACAGGTGAAAATCCTAAAACTTCCTAAGATACACAAATCTAAGTTTAAATTAAAAAAAAAAACAAAAACACTAAAATAGTGTACTAAAGTTTAATATGAAAGTATAAAAATTAAGTTATCAATAACATATATATTTAAAGAAATAAAAGCACGTGAAGTAATAAGTATTTCAAAACAAAATGAATAATTAGAAAAACCATCAATTATCATGATAACAACCTCTTTGGCTAGGTTGGGCCAAAGCTAAAAGGATGCAATAGAGATGGTCCCTTTAAGATATATGGTACGAAAATAGGGAAGGATCATCAAGGATAGGGGCTGGAAAATGCGAAAGTTATTGTGTTGTGAGGTTAGAAGCTCACAACCATATGTGGTGGAGAAAAATGGTGGTATGGTGTTTAAAGGCTCTAAGAGAGCTTAAGTCAACTCTAAGAGGAAAGTGAGTAGAAGAGCCTCATGGGTTGCTCTGGTCTTGATCTAAGATGAGTAGTATGACCAAAAATAGGTAGCATAACATTACTCAACATCAAAGATGATTACAAATAGAGAAAGGTGACTAGATGAGCCTCATGAGTTGCTTTAGTATTGATCTAAGATGAGTAGTATGGCCAAAAATGGGCAGCATAACATTACTCAACATCAAAGATGATTATAAGAGAGGAGACACCTATAAATATAGGCAAGGGTGTCTCCTAAAAACCCTAAAAGCATGATCTCCCATCCTTGCACTCGTTGGCTGAAAATGGGGCCTCTAAGGAGTGGAGAAATGTCCACAAATCCTCTCCATTAAGGGGAGGACATGTGGCCACTCATAAAGAACAATCATCTATGTTCCTAGAGTGTCATGTGACCACTACTAAAGCTCTCAATGGAAGCATGACACATGATACATACTTTCCACATGGTTTGGATGTCTAACTTAAGGAAAAACCCTATACTAATTAGGCTTTAATACAAGTCTTAAACAAACCTACCTACTTTGCAAAAATACATGGCCTAAAGAAACTTACACTATTTGGCCAAAATACATGGCCTAAAGAAACCTATACTACTCCACTATGCTTCATGACAACTCTAAAGGTGGTCCAAAAGGTATAGTTTAGACCATCTTCATGGATGACTTCAACTCTTATTATAGATGCTTTACTATGACTAGGAGGCATGCCATCATCTGGTAGATCTACAATTCAACAACATAGTAGCACGACAACCCGATTTAGGCAGCTTAGTAGAACGACAACCTAAACTTGACAACTTATAAATCCACTTGACAACTTATAAATCCTTATAGTCCAGCAACCCAACAACATAACAACATACCAACTTAGTCTCAATAGCTTAATAGCACGACATTCTGAACTCAACAGCTTAACAACACGACACAACAAGTGAAAATCCTAAAACTTTCTAAGATACACAAATCTAAGTTAAAATTAAAAGATAAAAAAATGCTAAAAAAGTGTAATAATATAAAAATTGAGTTATCACCGTGTATATTTATAGAAATAAAAGCACGGAAGGGATAAATTATTTCAAAATAAAACGAATAATTAAAAACACCATCAATTGTCATCTCTAAAATATTACAATTTCTCCTAGACAGTTACTAAATTAAGCATATTATATAATAATTCCTCAAATATTAAAAATGATTTTAAATATTTTTTTAACTAAGGAAAAATTCTTCAAACTAACTCATTTAGCTTAATAAAATATTTCAATATAAAATTAAATTAGTGATTTTTGAATTAGTTTAAAATCTATTTATATATCACTCTATACAAAATTGATGGAGGTGTACTAGAGTAATTAATGTTTAAAATTCTTAGACCGTGTTGTTATTTTTAAGGGTTCCCAACAAACAAACCACTTGGAAAAGTATCATAATCTTTCCTATTTATGATAATTGGAGTGCCATTTATTATTATGACTAATGTGAGAGAAAACAAATTGATGACATTAGACCAGTCAAATGTACTGCCTCTGCTGCAAGAGAAAGAGTTACTTACTGCTTTTAAAGATTTCTAACATTTTATGTCCTCAGATCTGTATATATAGAGACCACACACCCTTTTAGTTTTGTCACAGACCATCCTTTCCTGACTCTTCCACACCACTGCATCCCTTTCTTTCATTACTTTCGTTCTTCATAACTTCCATTCCAACCCAAAGAAACACACACTCTCTCTTTCCCACATGGCAGCTTTTTCATACCAGTACCATCCTTTTCTGGTTGATCCTGCATTCTTCCCCAGCAACATGAACACCCCTTCTTCTCCTCCTCCTCCCCAGTTTCACCTCCCTCAGGAAACATCTTTTAATGTCACAAACCAGGAGACTAGCTGTGTTGACCAAAGCTCCAAGATCTCCATCAGTGACAATGAGCCTTCGGTCACAAAAAACCTTAGCCCTCAGTCCTCTGTGGTGGTGGACAAGCTTGAAACCGGTGAACAGGTCACTCAGAAGGTGAACACTCCGGCGTTGAAGAAAAGAAGAACCAGAAATGGATCTTCCTTGACTAGTAACACTCAATCCAAGGTAAATAATTTGAGTTTAATTTCTTTATACTCACAAAGTTTCATTCTGTTAATCCAGCTGAAATTATTCTTGCTATAACAACTTTTAAGGTATTCGTTATCAAATTTATAAACTTAATCTACAGAGTTTGTTGCTGCTAGACTATACTATATAACTTTTTACAGTAGAAAATGAATGATTTATGTTCTAGCTTTATTTGTTTGTTTTCAGAAAATGTTGTAGCTTTATTAATTATGCAAGTTTGGTGCATTTTTCCAGCATTAATTTGCTATACTATAATTAGAGTTTAGTGTGTTAACCAAATTAGTATTATATTTTGTTTATTATTCTAGGATACTGCAACAGAAGGAAGAACCAAGAAACAAAGGAAGAACAATGGTGGGGTGAAAGAAGAGGACAAGGCAAAAGAAGAGAAGGAGCAGAAAAAATGCCCTGAAGAGCCCCCAACAGGCTATATCCACGTCAGAGCAAGAAGGGGTCAGGCAACGGATAGCCACAGCCTTGCGGAGAGGGTACTGTACTCTCTTAACAACTTGAAATTATCTATGGCTGTGGGGCCCACTAATGTGCTGGCTGCCTTGAGTTTTATCTTCATGTCTCATTCTAATGTTGCAAGAACATGGATTTCAGGTGAGAAGAGAGAAGATAAGTGAAAGGATGAAGGTGCTGCAACGGCTTGTGCCAGGCTGTGATAAGGTAGGTAAAGTAGCACTTCATGTCACACTTCTGTAGGACCAATAATTTTATTTTCCTTAAAAATAATATTGAAATAAGTTTATGACTTAACAACAACTCCTTTGTTATTCTTTGTGTAATTTGTGAAATGTGGTTGTGTTCTTGTAAGAACTGCCCTTTATACTTTAGTTTTTTCCCATTTCTTCTGACAGCTTCATGTGGTTTGGTTTTTATCTAGGTGACTGGAAAGGCCCTTATGTTGGATGAAATAATCAATTATGTTCAGTCTTTACAGAATCAAGTTGAGGTACCCTTAACGGATTCAATTGTTTTTCTGGTTAATACTTCACCTTGATTATTCATCATCAATTAGCTATATACCATTTGTATTATTGTAACAAGCTAGCTATGCCTGTAATTTCTGCAGTTCTTATCAATGAAGCTTGCTTCCGTGAATCCCATGTTTTATGACTTGTCAACGGATCTAGATACCCTCTTGGTTAGACCAGAGGTGAGGATTGATAAAGAAAATTAACAATTTCCATGTTGACTGATCAAGTTAAACATGTCTAATCATGAGCTAACATGGTCTCTTTGAACTTTTCAGAAACTAAATAGCATGGCATCACCATCACCACTACCATGTGTGTCACATTGCAACAGCCCCAACCGAGCCACAACTTTTGCTGATACAACCACCATGACCCCCACCAACATTTTTCACAATGCCAGTGACTATCTTTTGGATAATTCAGCTTCATTTTTTCTTCAAGGCCAGAGGTCAACTATGTTCTCTGAGGAGGTAAAAACGCAAGTAACCAATTTTCAATGTTAGAAAAAGCAAAAAAGGTTTTCTATACTACTACTACTACCTTTATTGTTGCTGACAAAAACATCATTTTCAGGATACCGGTAGTCATTTCTGGGACGCAGAGGACCAGCGACAAAAGTTTCTTCATCCATATGGATTCAGCAACAACTTATGTTCCTTTCATTAATAAATTTTTTTCCCAAAGCTGCCCTAAAAAATTACGAAATTGTTGTAAGTTTTCACATCCTACCTCGTATTAAAACATTATAATATAACTCAATGATATATGTTTCTGAGTCTGACCCTTTTTTTTAATAAAACTTCCTCAGGATTTAGCTTTTACACTAGGTAAGAAAATCCAAAGATGAGCGAGAATGAGCCAAAAGGAAATTAGAAATTAGGAGAAAAAACCAAAGCTACGCTTGGTATCGGTATAAGTACATCATTTCAGTTGAAGAAAAGGGTAATTGGTGGCGTAAAGAGTCTGGTTTGGTTCCTAGTCCATCAGATTAAAGTGACCTCTGAAGATGAATAAAGGGCACCAAAGTTAATGGATGAAGAACCAAAAGGACAGAAAATACCGACCAAATAAGACCATATCTTTTCTAGATCCATTGTTTTGTTCCAGTGATTTTAGACTCTCTAAGGACTTATGATGCACAAATTCCGAGAGACTATCAATCCTATACACAGAGCAATGTCATGTAAATTATCAAAGTATTGATTCTTGTGGTGGCAGTTATTCTGTTGGTACAGTTAATTTCACCATTATTGAGAAACGAGGGTAGATGCTACTGATTATGTTCTTGAAATGACTGGCCATGCATTTGTTTCTTGGTCTAGTTAGCTTTTATGTATATGTATCTGCAGAATCTTCATAGTTTTGGCATCATTATGATTATTGTTGTTATATATTTATCCATCCACAGCCAAAGTTTCTATAACTAGATGTTCAACCTCAAACGGTCAGAGTTTAAAAATTAATAATGATTAATTTTCGTATAATATGATTCATTATTTTCTTTAAAATTTAATATTCTGACGCTGCTTAACGAACCAATGCATGCGCGTATATATATGTTCCACTCATAAGAAAATTCGTAGTAGTTGTAATATTGATTGAGAAGTCATATTCATGTATCAATGGTAGAGTCGTGATCATTTTATATTGCTAATTATATACAAGTTATAACCAAGGAGTGTGTACTTGCGTTACTCCATTAAAATATTGGTCAGTTTCGTTTAATTTCAAAGCTAATAAATTTACTTAGCCTGTTTAAAGATAGTAAATGAATTGACGTGACAATTTTTTGTTTCCATAGACAAAGGAGTTCTGTCTTTGTTAAAAGGATAGAACTGTCAAAAGGCTAAGAAGATCTTCCATGCTTTCAGAGTGCATGTGCAATGGGAACACAGAAGAAATGCTCTCAATCTATGTTCATTGAACCATTACTAAAATGTGGCGAGGCTACATGATAGAAATATTAAGTACAATGACCTTTTACAAATAGCTCAGAAGGACGTGGTTAATTGGTTATCTTAAAGATTTTATCAGCTGAATAATTTTAAAACTGAAGTAAATTATCTTTTCAACTTTACCCTAAACCGATCTTCTTGTTATCGTTGATGTAATAAATTAATAGTGAGTTGAATTTTTTCTGTCAGGGCCAACTGATGAATGATTTATTTTTGTTAGTTTTATATATGCCTATGAAATTCAAATCATAGATATTTAAACATCAGCTCTTTTATATAGAGCTTGTGCTCAATTTGAGAGGACAGAAACTTCCAAATTTTCCCTATCCCTATGAGCAACTGGTTTAGTAGATGCTAATGTGAAAACAAAGAGAAGTTGATTCTAACTAGTTTGAAAATCAATATCTATGTATCAATCGACTATCTATTTGTTTTGACAAAGATGTCAACTAGCATTTATTCATAGCAAATAAATCACATACTCTATCTACCTCATAAACTGCTGCTCAATAACGAAAAAGCCTACATTTTTGGGCACCATATTTAAAAGAAGAATAGACGTCTACATTAAAGTGAAGACACAAAAGTCACATGTGGTTTAGTTACAAGGAAAATAGAAACGAATGCACATAAAATGAATTGAAGAGAGAGAATTTCACTCCCAAGAAGCTAAAAGAATTCTTTTCCCTTAACCTTTGCGTATGTGTGGATATAGACAGTCCATGTGGATTTTGTGTTCCACTTGTTTTCTCTGTGTCGACCCCCATGTTGCACTGTCCTCTCCAATCATATGCACCATCTTCTTCTATGTGTCTTTTCCAATTGAGGCTATAGATATACACACAACATGATCAACTGGGTTTTTGATGTATCTTGCACAACTAGCGTTCGTTGCCAGAAAGAAAGAAAGAAAGAAAGAAACTAGAAAAGAGCTTCATATTTATTCAGTCATGTGTCTAATCCTAACCTTTTCCCACAGACACTAGCCTGATCTAGAACCAACTACATCATCTAGATTATCTGTTCATGCTTGTAATTTGCAATAGATACGTGAGTATATGGCACCCACCAATTTATCATGCCAAAAGCTATCTGAGTTGATGATAGTAATGGTGATTAGTTTTCATATTAAATTGTTTTGGATTTCGCATCATGACTCATCAATGCTGGATTTGGACACTGTAGAAACTGTTCTCTGGGCCATTGATGCATATTTGTCACTTGACACCTTAAGTATGCCTAAGAAAAGCACATGACCTCGAAAGCAATGTTAAAAGTTGGAACACACTTCCCAACCAAACCAGTTTGAGAAGACAAGGTGCTGCCATTTGTTTAGCAATAAACATATTTGTTGGTGCCCAAAGAAGTAAATGCTGTACATATTTGTTGCTCACCAACACGTCCATCTGCAATTCAGGGGTCCCCCTGTTTTTATTATTTTAGGGTTTCCTCAACTGACAAGCAATGCAGCACTGGCCTTGTCTCTGCTTGACATTACTTCTTGGTTCTGTTTTTCTTTTCATCTTTCAACCAATCATGTTTTCCGAACTGTGGTCACAATTTTGTAAGAAATTACAATTGATTAAGTGTCGTTGATACAGCTACAATTGCAACCTCAATATTGTGTGACCCTATAAATCTTCATGATTTGGCCAAAATCCCAGTGATAACCAGTTGCCATACCTCCTCTTTATACTTATTGATCATGACATTCAATGTTGAAATTGAATTTAATTAATGATGTTTTCTTCTTGTTGAGCCCGTAGCAATTAATATCTTCCTTCAAAATCCTTGATTACACTGATATTCTGGATGACCCATCAAAGTCCACAATTCACACAAGATTACCTTAAAAGACTTAAAGTCATTAGCAAAAGTACATGAATTGTTTCATCTTTAATTCTGTTTCGTGCTCAAACTTAACTTCAAAGCAGGGATTTTGCCTCTTCAAAGTGAGGGGAGTGCATGATAAACTATATTTATAACTAATTTGTTCATAAAATCAACAATTGCAGTAGAAGTTAACTTCAGAATTAATGATACATTTTATCAATATAGCTCTATTCTTACACACTTTTACTTGGAGGAATTGGATTCCTTATCGCTTGGTCTCAAAAATTCTGATGTTAGATGGTTCCTGTGAAAAGGAAGTAGAGTATATCTAAACGAATTAAGTTTATTTATATACAGATAAAAATAAAGTTAACTTTTTTAACAAATGTTAGGACCTTATTTTTTTTTTTAAAAAGTTACTTAATCTTGAAAATAAAATATTTAAAATGCTTTTTTAAATAAAACATGGTTTTGAAAAATAAATAAATAGATGGGTCCTATTATTGTCTGTGGGTACAACCTATGACAAGTCTGAACCTAAGCCCCCTTCTGACTTGTGCATATAAAGTAACAAGCATGAGCTTGAAAGATGTTAAAGTGTCTTCCTCAGACGGTGTAATAAAGAAGTTAGAGAAAGGTTAATTATTGATTTATTAAATTTTGCCAAAGTTATTATTATATGCCTCAAGAAGAAGGAAGGAATAATAAAAAAAAGGAATAATATAAATGAGGCTTTGAATCTGTATAATCAAGTACTAGCTATCTAACCATAACCGACTGTACGTCTCATCATGTCTAATGTAATCATAATGGACTTCTATAGTTTCCCAAGTAAATACTCCCATGGACCCTTCTCTTCCCTTTACCACAGTAAGCTAAATTGTACGACTAATTATTTACTGCTGCTACTTTCAAACTTAGGATTTAATCATCAACATGGATTCGAGTACTTCAGGACCATCATTGCTTGGTAACTTTTGGGAGATAAAACTGAACGACCATAGACACACCCTTATCACTGTAGCTGGTTTCAGTGATTTTCCATGATTGTTAAAGCTGCAGTCATTAATGACATAAGTTGGGTTAGATTGGGACATGCCTAATCGATAAGTACATAAGATTCGAGCGTACGTTAAGGGTGCATTAACTTTTTACCAGTCACTGATTGATACCAAAAACAGCAGGAACATGGTCATTATACTAAACCGTGAAGGTTATTCCATATTGACGAGTTTTTGGAACTAATTTAAAAAATAAACAGTTAATAGTGCTGTCACAATCTGATGTCAAATGTAAAAATCTACATCCATTTGTCATTTGATAAAAGATAAATGACAGGATCAGTCTTGTGATAAGCTTGATGTAGAAGCTTGTTTGTCGTGATGATTTATGTATGATATCAACTTCCTTTATATAAAGAGTGATTTAGAATATTCAAGATCAACTTTAAGCTTGATGTAGAAAATTAATAGAATATGGATTGAAAATTTACTAAAATTTTAAATTTCTTTTTTAAGAAATGTTATTATTTTGAGTTATAAAACTTCAGTTCTATTATTCTAAGATAAGATGAATCTTTAACTTTAATTTGATTTATATATATATATATATATATATATATATATATATATATATATATATATATAAGATAAAGGAAAAAGATAAAGTGATAATAATGAAAATTGAAAGGAAAGAATCATTCTTCCTAA
Organism: Vigna reflexopilosa; assembly: GCA_027742785.1. Classification (NCBI taxonomy): domain Eukaryota; kingdom Viridiplantae; phylum Streptophyta; class Magnoliopsida; order Fabales; family Fabaceae; genus Vigna; species Vigna reflexopilosa. The sequence goes on from CM050918.1 coordinate 22,870,227, forward strand.
GGAAAATAACATATAAGGTATTGTTAAAATAGAATAGATCAATTTCTTACATCAAAAGGGGTGAATTTAAAAACAAAGTCTTTTAAAATCTTTTTTTAAAAGGTGATGCCTTTAAAGATTTCTTGAAATGCAAAGTAAAAGACTTTTAAATGTAGTGGAAACTTTTAATCGAATGAATACAAAATAAAGTCGATTAAACATAAAAGAGTAGGGATAAGAAGATTCAAACATTACGTTTCTATACTGGTTCGGTCAACCTGCCTACATCCAGTGTCCTTCTAACCACGAGAAGCAAAAGTATTACAATAATCAAGGTTTTTACAAAAAGGTTTCTACAGAAGACCTCACGTCACAAATCTAAAACACCTCTCAAACCCTATAATCAAAATATAGGTTGTACAACAATTAGACCAATAGCAAGAATCCCCGCTCTTGCTGTCAAAACCCTTTGAGACACTCTTGTTGGAAAAAGAATGGCTTAGTTTCAACAACAAGAGAGGGGGGGGGGTGAATTGGTGAGGTTAAAAAATCAGAGTCTTTTTCAAATCTTTTTCGCAAAGTATAAACGTTTCAAAGATTTCTTGAAACCCAGGGAAAAAGTTAAATCAGTGCAGCGCAAAAGTAAAGTTGATTATGCAGAAAGTAAATTCGACTTAAAGTAAAAAGTTCAAGGATAGAGAAAATCAAACACAGTTTTATACTGGTTCGGCCCAATGCCTACATCCAGTGTCCTTCCACAAACAGGAAGCCAATGCACTATATTAGTCAAGGTTTTTACACAAGATTTCTATAGAGACCTCTACGTCAAAAGTATAGACAATCTCTCTAACCCTCTAACTAAAAGTATAGGCAACAACACAAAGATCTACAACATATATCCCCTCTTCTACAATCTTCAACCCACTTTGAATAATCCTCAAAGTGTCCAAAACATCCACAAGTTCTCTTCCTATAATCCCAACAGGGTAGCAATAATCTTCCAAAGATTGACAAAAGTCCTGATCAATATGATGAACACGAGCAATGCAAATTTTGATCAAACTGTAAGTGCATATTACTTCATCCTAAATAAACTCTTTAAAGAAAGATCTCCTCCGTCTTCTTGATGAGTTCTTGGAGCGTTTTGACAGAGATGACAATCTGAAACAACAAAATGAAATTGTTAGAACAACGAAAGTCTTCTGTGAATTCAAGAATCATGTCTATTTATAGTTTTCTATAAAATAGACGCTCCTGTAGTCGACTTTGCCACTAATATAGTCGACTGTCACCAAACAGTTATAATAGTGAAAACAATTAGCAGCAGTCAAACCAACCAAATTGATTACGCATTTAATTCAGTTGACTTGCATTTAATGCTTGAACACATAATCAAAATATAGTCGTTATAGTTCACCAACATTAACAAAATTTCAAAACATAAGTAACTAAGTCTAATTCCCTGCACATGCATTCGACTATAACACTTCAAATCAGTTTTGAAAATCTTTTCATTGCAAAATAACTCACAACACTATTTTAGAAAATCTGTGCAAAGTCACGAGTTTTAATCGACTCACTTCATAATGAAATCGACTTAAAACTTGCAGTTTTGCCACACAATATAAGTTCAACAAAGTGCTTGTGGTTTTCCTTTTCTGAAACATATGTTATGTAATCACAAATGATGTATCAAGTAGAAAATAAGTGAATATGCATACATATACGAAAATCAACACAAACATGTTCTTCAAGATTTCATTCACAATAAAGATTTGAACATGTAAGACATAACAATACATGTGTTATTAATAATGTGTTGTCATCATCAAAAACCAGAAAACTGTGAGATTAAGGTTTAGCTAAACCAATGCTTCCCTTATCAACAATCTCAACAACTCTAAAAGTCAAGAACGCTGCACACTCTTCTTCCTGTAGTCTGTTAAACCCCTGGCAAGTGTACCAGATCGTTATCAAGTAATATATAAATGGTAAGTACGAGTATCGTCTCCCAAAGGACTCTTAGGCCTTATCTTTCATGTAAATTGATCTTATAAGACTTGAAAAAGAAATAATTTTGTGGTTGTCTGCAAAACGAAAATAAACATGCAAATGCAAGTGATTCAATCGGCAAAGAAAAGATATGAATTAAAGGAGTTGTTGGGGTTTACAATTTCATCTTATCCACCATCTTATATCTACTTTTCTTATTTAATACACTTTATTATCTAATTGTCATGCAAACTTTCTTTGCCTACCCTAAACCCGATCTCTCGGCAAAAAGAGCTTATCACTAACTACTAGTTTACTATCTCTAGTCTCCCTGAGTAATTAGCAATGCATATATCACAAAAGCAAAATACAATTGATTGTCGTACCCCTATCTCAAGGAATTCCTTATCAGTTCATGACTTCCCCGTACGTCTCCGTATCGACAAAGGCAAATATCTTCTACCGAATGAGTTAAACAATAAAAGCATTGAGCATAGATAAGAAACCCAACAATTGATAATATAAGCATATGAATAAAAATAATAATTTCAATATAAGAGAGTTTCAAAAGATTACATTGTTCCTCAACAACAAAGGGTTTAGTTCACCATGAACATGGTGAAACTAGATGGAATTAAATGAAAGAATGGAAGAGTAAACCGTAGATTTGATAAATTGGAGCCTAAGCATCCAAGAAACCGCCTCCAAGGAGTGTAGAACTGCTTTGGACGTCTCTGCTTGCCAAAAGCATACTCTGAAGGTCGCACTAGGGCTATTTATAACGCATAAAAGTAACAAAATTTAAGCCCAAGCCCAACATTCCACCGCTCAACACCTAATTTGACCACTCAGCGGTTTCCCTCTAATCGCCTGACCGCTCAGCGGTTTGCCTCGAAATCGCCTGGACGCTCAGCGGCACCACTTGAGCGAGAGGCAGTGACTTCTCCCTCAAATCTGGCGCTCAGCGCTGGAAAATAGCGTTGAGCGATGACTTTGACTCTTCTTTTCTTCCTTTTTCTCCTTCTTTCTTGAGTCTAAGTCCTCCCTTCTTCACTTCCATCTTCAATTCTCATCTGAACCCTGCAAAACAATGCAAAACAAGCATAATATCTCTAAAAACAACTTTTGACTCTCATGTGACTCAACTAAGTGTTTTACTTGATTCTAAGCTTATTCTAAGCCATAAAGGGTGTGTTTTGATATCAAATTTAAGTATAAAAATAACGGTTTTTAGACCGTTATCATAGTCACAACAGGGAACCTCAATCCAATCTTCATAAGATTGTAAACTCTGATCTTCACAGTTACACCCAAATGTGCAGAATTGATCAGCCTTTGAAAACGCAGTAAACTTGCTCTTCAAGAATTCACAAATAGATGATCACCACGATCACTTCTTGTTTCTTGGAGCTCTTTCTCTTTCTCTGTAAGATTACACTTTCTGCAAAAGATATCACAAACTGTTAGATTCACAAAAATTCTTACAGAAATCCAATTCGCGTCAATTTATAGAATACCACATCACAGACGCATTTTAATCGACTAAGCTACTAATGCAGTCGAATATAACAATTCTGTTATTGCAGTTAACGATAATCACAAAAACTAATTGAATACGCAATTAATGCAGTCGAATCATATTTAATGCTTGGTCAACACAATTAAAAATATGACCATTAGACAGTTATATCCAGCATTAACAGAATTTCAAAGTAGCAACAAACTTAGTCGAATGCTATGCGCATGTAATCAACTTTGTAACAGTGTTAATCATAGTTTTAAAAAACTTTCTCTTTGAAAAATCTCACAGCACACTTTGAAAAAGTTTGTGCAAAGACACAAGTTTTAATCGACTCAACCCATAATGAAATCAACTTAAAACTGTTGTTTTGCCACACAATTAAAGTTCAACAATAGTGATTGTGGTTTTCCTTTTCCAAATATATGTGTCATACATTCACATATAAAATCACATATATAGCACAATGAGATGCAATGAATAACACAATAACAACACAATCATGTTCTGATGTATGCTCAAACATATTCAACACATTGATTATAAGCATATAACATGTAATCATAGAACATGTAACACATAGCACACATGTGTTATTAATTATGCGTTGTCATCATCAAAAACTCATATATTACTGAGATTATGGGTTCAGCTAAACCTGTGTTCTCCCTATCAACAATCTCAATAATCTCCCCCTTTTTTTTATGATGCACAACCATAATTAATAATCAACCATGTGGCACAACTCAAAACAAATTATCAATCAATTTCCAATCCACATAATTCTCCCCGTTTGGGCATTAGCAAAAAAGGTAAGCACAATGGAATTGATATTCAGATAATCAAGCATATAGAGATGCATCAGATAACCATCAAAACAAATAATGATTCTCCTCCTGTCAAAGATATTAACATGATTTAATATATTCTCTCCTCCTTAAATGAAGGCATGTGAAAACATCTCAAGAAATATGCAATGTACCCCTTGACATTACACATGTTTTAATCTCAAAACGCAGATGCACAATGTAGTATCACAATATATATCAGAGCATATATCAGCATATATCAACATTGTATCAGATCAGAAATATTTCAATAATATTAAAGCAACAATGATACAAATTCATTCATCAAAAGCAATTCAATCTCTTTATTATCTCAAGACATGTATAGCAAAAAGATATAAGAAGAGTAAACAATTAATAGCACATATATCAAGAGTTAAAGATATCAAATATCCCAATTAATGAAATCTTTAAATCCTTGTTGATACATAGTCGATTTTCTCTCAATCTTAATTGACTTCATTGTTGTCCTGTGAGTTGATTTACCAGTTTTATCCATCCAGTAAGCAATGTTAAATTCCTGAAGAAACTAAGTTTCAGGAATTTGTGCATAGTTAAATTTCTCATTTTCCAACAATCAAGAAATTTTGATTGAGCTTCATCATTGCTAATCCAACCTTCAAGCTGTGATGGTCGGCTCATGTTCTTGGTACCCAAGGTTTTCACTCTTTTCTTATGTGAAGAAGTTGACACTATTGAAATACCGCACATATAATTCTCACAGTGTGCAAGAAAGGAAAGATTCAAATGTCCACTGAGAAAGTGAGTGACACACTTCTGTGTTTCAGGGTTTAAATCTCAGCTAAAATTAAATTTGGAGGGAACAATTAAAATTTCATTTTCGCTCCAAAATTTCAACTTAATCGATTTAATCCAGGTATTAAGTTTTTCAAAACATAGAATCTACAAAATAGAGATCATTAATCGGTTTTATTAAGTCCAAAGTCGACTCATGTTTGACAGAGCATTTTCAGATACAGAGAAATACATACAGCAAACATATTCGACTCCATACTTAATAGAATCGGTTAAAACTCGAGCAAATGGATTTTTACAGAACACAATCACTCAATTAAAAATTTAACATACATGCATTCATTAATCAATCATACAAACAATTATTATGCCTGATGGAATGAAAGATACAGCAGTTACCACTTTCTGAGTCTCAAGAATTTTTTAAAACATCATGGTAGTTCATCCTTGAGTTGAATACTGATTCAGCAGCAACTACTATCCTGCAAAACAATTAAACATTTTTTACGCTGGTATCCATTTGAATTTGGGTCCTATCTTATCAGTTGCAGAAGGTTATTCCTTAGGAATCCACCTGTATTTTCCTTTTGGAACTCCAACCTTTCTATAGTAGCAATTTCTAACATTATGACCTATGTTATTGCAATAAAAGCATGCATTAGTAACAGGTTTACTAAGATCAACAAATTTCTTTGAATTAGTCCTATTACATTGAGCCTTATAACCAATTCCTTGTTTGTAGAGAACTCTACCATAAGCTCTAAGCACGACAAGTAAGTTTTCTTTGCCCTGTGTGAATTTTGCTAGAGTGCTAGTCAAGTAATCAAAATTTTCAATGTGTACAGGACATTTTTCACATTCTTTTTGAACTATCTTTGTTTTAGTTTTGACTATCTTAGAAGACTCCAAGGCATTTTCTAACTCCTTTTTCAATTTTGCATTTTCCTCTACCAGATTATTAATTCTATATTCATAATCCTTTCTGTCAGAGGTTAATCAATTTACCTTGTATTGGAGTCGCATAACCTTTGCGTGTATTTCCTGAAACACGTCTAACAACATATCATATTTCACTTCTATTGACTCGTCCTTAAATTCTTCATCACTGTCATAATCATTTTGTGCAGAGCCTGCCATTAAGCAAATATTTGACTCTTCCTCAATGCTGCAGTCCTTATCGCTTGAAGAATTAGAATCACTATTTTCCCAAGCAATATATGCATTCTTTTGCTTTCTTCCCTTGAACTAGGCAAACTTTCTGCTTGGTTTCTGTTTAAACTCTAAGTCTGGACATTCTGGATTGATATGTCCTTCTCTTCCACACTCATAGCATTAACAACATTGGTTCTTGAACTTTTCTTTCCTTTTACAGGACCTGCATAGTCAGTAGTGGACCTTTTGTTTTTCATAAATCGATTGAATTTCCTTGCCACCATGTTCATTATCTCTTTGTCATGCAGTTCTGTTTCTGAGTTAGTGATAATGGTCTAAAAACTATTATTTTCATGCTTAAATTGATATCAAAATACACCTTTTATGGCTTAGAATGAGTTTAGAATCAAGTAAAACACTTAAGTTGAGTCATTTGAGAGTCAAAAGCTGTTTTTAGAGATATTATGCTTGTTTTGAATTGTTTTGCAGGGTTTTGATGAGAATTAAGGATGGAATTGAAGAAGGAAGGTCTTACATCAAGGAAGAAGAAGAAAAATGAAGAAAAAAAGAGTCTATGCACCGCTCAGCGTCAAAATGCACCGTTGAGCGCCATAATTCGAGGAAAAGCACTATTTGGCGCCCAGGAGATGAAGCTGAGCGTCCAGGGCGATTAGAGACAAACCGCTCAGCAGTGAAACTGACCGCTGAGTGATAACGATCTCAAAACCTTTATTTTCATGCATAAATTTGATATTAAATCAAACCCTTTGTAGCTTAAAATGAGCTTAGAATCAAGTAAAACTCTTAAGTTGTGTTACATGAGAGTCAAAAGTTGTTTTTAGAGATATTATGCTTGTTTTGCATTGTTTTGTAGGGTTTTTGATGAAAATTGAAGATGGCAATGAAGTAGGAAGGTCATAGACTCAAGAATGAAGGAGAAAAAGGAAGAAAAGACGAGTCTGTGAACCGCTCAGCGGTAAATTCCACCGCTGAGCATCCTAGTGCAAGGAAAAGTTGCTGTCTGGCGCCCAGGCGGTGACGTTGAGCATCCAGAGCGACAAGAGGCAAACCACTCAACGGTCATTTTAGGTGCCTGGGCGGTGGCGTGTGTTGACGCAAACCGCTCAACGGTCATTTTAGGCGCCTGGGCGGTTGTCTGTTTTTATATTTTGGATTCTGAGATTTTTCTGTTACCTTTTTGGCTTATATATAGCCCTAGTGCAAATCCAAATATAATCCTTTTGGCAGGGAGAAACGTCCAGAGCTGCTCTACACACCTTGGAGGAGATTTCTTGGATGCTTAGGCTCCACTTTATCAATTCTAGGGTTTGCTTTTCCATTCTTCCATTTAATTCATCTAGTTTCACCATGATTATGGTGAATTAACCCTTTGTTATTGGGGAACAATGTATTCTTTTGACACTCTCATATATTGAAATTCTTGTTTACTTTATATGCTTGCATATGCTTGATTTATCAATTGTTGGGTTCTTTACCTGTGCTTAATGCTTCTGCAGTTTAACTCATTCGGTAGATGTTGTTTGTCTTTATTGATACGGGGACGTACGGTAATGTCATGAACTAGGGAGAATTCCTTGATTATGTTAATACCACCTAGGGATAGGGGTAGGACGATCAATTGTATTTTGCTTTCAGTCATTATGCATAATTAGTTACTAGGGGAGGCTAGGGATAGCAAGCCGGTAATTAGTAATAGGCTCTTTTCACCAAGGGATTGGGTTAATGGTAGACCAAGAAAGTTTGCATGACTATTTGATAAATAAGCAAAGTAAATAAGAAGAGTAGATATATGAGAGTGGATAAGATGAAATTGTAAACCCCAACAACCTCATTCATTCATAGTTTCTCTTGTTGAATTCTTGCCTTTGTATGTTTATTTCTGTTTTGCATTTAAACAATTAAAATTATTTTCTTTACTCAAGTCTTAAACGATTAGTTTACACGAAAGATGAGGCCTTAAGAGTCCTTTGGGAAGAACGATATTGGGTTTACCAATTATTATTACTTGATACGATCTGGTACACTTGCCAGGAGTTTAACAAGTTTTTGGCGCCGTTGCCGGGGACTCTTGGTTTAACTTTTTCAAGTAGTGTAAATTGATTAATTTTGACTTGATTTTTATGTTTATTTTTGTTCTAATAAATTATTTCTAGGATTTTGTGCCTAATGTTTATAGGATGCAGTATGTACAAGAATTTGGTTCTATGGGCACTCAATTCTATCAAAATAATTTCAACTACTGGTGGGAACCTCACTCATACATGGATCAAAGCCAATCTGGGCAAGCTGATGAGCAACAAATTACTCCACTTAAGAAAAATACAAATTCTGATGAACTTCTTCAGAGGATTATGAATTTGGAAGTATATCATGTCAAAAGCGTAGAGGAGAGTGTAAAGAATGACGAATTTTTTCCACAGGGCATGTATACAAGATTTTCTTCTCATAGAAGCATGGAAGAGATGCAACAATATCAGTGGCAGCAACAAATCTCTTTACCAATAGAAACATGGGAGTATGATCAACAACTATGTCATCAGATAGCTGATGTGATAGAACAAGTCAAAAACCTTAATGAAAAGTTTGACAAATTTTTGGAGAAGTACGATTCTAAGAGCTATGAAGTTACCTTCAGGAATTTGGAGAGACAAATTGATGAGGTTGTTGATGAGGACAAGATAGATAGAGAGAGGTGAAAAAGATAGAAGAGATAGAAACAAAAAAGGTTGTTGCTGAGGAGAAGATATATGAAGAAAAGATAGAAGAAGAGGTTGTAAAATTGAAAGAGAGGGAGTATGAAAAACCCTTGCCCTATCCAAAGACATATTCTCGGAGGGAAAAAGAAAAGCAGTTGGAGCGATGTATGGAAATTTTTAAGAAGTTGGAAATAACCATACCATTTTCTGAAGCACTTCAGCAAATGCCTTCATATGCGAAATTTTTGAAAGAACTTCCCATGAAGAAAAGGAAGTATATTGAGAAGGAAACTATTGAGGTGCACAGAAATTGCAGTGTAGTCATACAGAAAACATTACCTCCTAAATTACAAGATCCAGGGAGCTTTACCATTCAAGTGGTTGAAAGAAAAAAGAAAAATAGAAAATGTGGAAAAATAAAGAAGAAAATAAAAAGAGAAAAAAAGAGAAAGTTAGAGGAGGAGAAGAGTGAGAAAAAGAGGAAGAGAGGAAACAAGAAAAGATCATATGAAAAACCTCTTCCTCATTCAAAGAAGTATCATAGGAAGAAAATGAACTTCAAGTGCTTTATGGAGATCTTCAAGAAATTGGAGATTAAAGTTCCTATGATGGAGGCATGGAAACAGGTGCTTGGTGTTATCAACTTTCTGAAGAAATTCAGCAGGAAGAAGAAGAAGAAAAGAATATCAAGCAAAAGGAGTATCAACACCTACTGATGGGTGTTTGAACTGTATCGGGTCAAGCTAATGACGTTAAAAGAGCGCTTACTAAGAGGCACCCTAGTGATTGTTGTACATTAATTTTCTTTTACTTGGACATGTAAATATTGGTATTTTCGAACAATTTTTGGGTAGCATCTACTGAGGGATGCTAAATTTTATGTATCTACTGAAGGATACAGGAAGGTACACCTACTGATGGATGTTGGAAGGATTTGCACTTACTGATAAGTGCTAAACAGGTTTGGGTCAGGCTCGTGACATTAAACAAGCGCTATTGGGAGGCAACCCAGGTTTCTTTTACTTTTGCACTTTGAATCCTTAGAGTAGGTTGAATTTTGTTGAGTAGTGTAGGTGTCTATGCTTGATTTGTACAATGGTTCTGATGGTAGTATTACAATGCATGACAAGTATTTGATAATGATTGAATGTGGTTGATGACTGAGAATGTATGATATCCAGTTGAATGGTTCACTAACTATATGAACAGATCTATTGTGATTCATGATTGTGATTGTGATACTAAGCAGGATAAATAAATGATGTGTGAGAAAACATGTTGTGTGAGGTCTTGAGCTTCAAAGTTTTTACTGATATATGTATTGTTCACAGGGAATCATGAATGATATTGCCTTAGTCTTGATAATTGATTGAATTGCATGCTTATGTTATATGATCAAGGCCATGTTTGGAAGCCCTTATCTAGTCAAATTTTCACCCAAAAAGTTTAAAATTTTATACCCTTTTTTAACCTTGGCCTTAAACAGGATGAAAACCCTTGATTTGAAATTATTTATCTTGAGTAGAGTTGAGAATAATCTTATGTGATGAGAAGGTTCAAGTTTGGGATTGTATGGGGAAAATTGAAAGGCAAAAGAAAAGCATTGAGTTCAAGTATTGAAAAGAAAAATGCATGAGTAAAGAAGAAAAAGGAAAAAGTAAAAGAATGAAAAAGGAACTCAATGCAAAATTGATAAAAAGGGAAGAAGTTGGGAATAAAGGAGTTTGGTGATAGAGAAAGTTTAAACTTGAACCTTTTCAATGATGAGATAGCTCTCTTAACTCAAGGATTTTGCAAGAAAAACCAAATTTTCTTGATAGCCTAGCCTCATTACAAGCCTTGGAAAAGTCCTTGTGATGGTATTTGCATGTAAGGATTTCAATTGTTTTAGATACAAGGCAATATTGTTTTGTGTGACATGTGAATAGTAAAGAGTGGAGTGATTCCTTAAACACTTGAGTGATTGAGTGAAACACTTGCTTGGTAAGAATTGTTGAAATCCATGTTTACATCTATGCTTAGTGGATTGATCATTCATGAATAAAACATATGTTGGGAAATATTGAAGTAGGTGAACTAGATTGGATTGAAAGCATGCTTGCATTTTGGTACGATTCCATTGAAAATCTGAATTGGAAAATAACTTGTCATGAAGAAAAGGGTTTTGAAAAGTGTAGAACTATTTGATGAAAAATTGGAAGGCCAAGTCTTGTTTTGTTTTGCTTGAGGACAAGCAAAGTTTTAAGTTTGGGGTTGTGATAACGGTCTCAAAACCGTTATTTTCATGCATAAATTTGATATTAAATCACACCCTTTCTAGCTTAAAATGAGCTTAGGATCAAGTAAAACTCTTAAGTTGTGTTACATGAGAGTCAAAAGTTGTTTTTGGAGATATTATGCTTGTTTTGCTTTGTTTTGCAGGGTTATGAAAATTGAAGATGACAATGAAGTAGGAAGGTCATAGACTCAAGAATGAAGGAGAAAAAGGAAGAAAAGAAGAGTCTGTGAACCGCTCAGCGGTAAATTCCACCGCTGAGCGTCCTAGTGCAAGGAAAAGTTGCTGTCTGGCGCCCAGGCGGTGACGCTGAGCGTCCAGAGCAACAAGAGGCAAACCGCTCAGCGATCATTTTAGGCGCCTGGGCGGTTGTCTGTTTTTATATTTTGGATTCTGAGATCTTTCTATTATCTTTTTGGCTTATATATAGCTCTAGTGCGAATCCAAATGTAATCCTTTTGGTAGAGAGAAACATCTAGAGCTGCTCTACACACCTTGGAGGAGATTTCTTGGATGCTTAGGCTCCACTTTATCAATTCTAGGGTTTGCTTTTCCATTCTTCCATTTAATTCATCTAGTTTCACCATGTCAATGGTGAACTAAACCCTTTGTTGTTGGGGAACAATGTAATCTTTTGAAACTCTCTTATATTGAAATTTTTGTTTTATTCATATGCTTGCATATGCTTTTATTATCAATTGTTGGGTTTCTTATCTATGCTCTATGCTATTATCGTTTAACTCATTCGGTAAATAGATGTTTACCTTTGTCGATACGGGGACGTACGGGGAAGTCATGAACTGATAGGGAATTCCTTGATTAAGCAATACCACCTAGGGATAGGGGGGTAGGACGATCAATTGTATTTTGCTTCTGTGGTACTTGCATTGCTAGTTACTAGGGGAGACTAGGGATAGTAAGCCAGTAACTAGTAGTAGGCTCTTCTCGCCGAGGGATCGGGTTTAGGGTAGTCTAAGAAAGTTTTCATGACAATTAGATAATAAAGCGAATTTAATAAGAAGAGTAGATATAAGAGAGTGGATAAGATGAAATTGTAAACCCCAACAACTCCATTCATCCATATCTTTTTCTTGCCATTTGAATCAATTGCATTTGCATGTTTACTTTTTGTTTTTGCATTCAAACCACAAGTTAATTTTCTCTACAAGTCTTACGATATTGATTTACATGAAAGATAAGGCCTTTGAATCCTTTGGGAGAACGATATTGGGTTTACCAATTATATTACTTGATATGATCTGGTACACTTGCCAGGGTCTTAACAAGTTTTTGGCGCCGTTGCTGGGAACTCGTGGTTTAACTTTTCGAGTAGTGTAAATTGATTGAATTTGACTTGGTGTAATTAATTAATTATTGTATATATTTTGTTTTTGTTTTATTTTTCTTATCTGTAAAAGTGCTTTTAGGGTTTTTGTTTCTTGTGCATGCAGGAAGCAATACACACTAGAAGTAAGAAAAGCCAGCAACCTCTTCTTGAAGGTATATTAGATTGGAGAGAAAGAAGAGTTAGACGTCCATCACGTGAACTCTTTCCCTCTCCTGAAAGACTTCTACATTCTTCACCAGAGGCTTTTACATAGGACTTAAAGAAGATGGCAAATCAACCTCCTCCAAGACACACAACGTGAACTCTTTCTCTATTTTCTTCTCATTTTTCTCTATCCTTTCCTCCTCAACAACCTTTTCTGTTTCTATTTCTTCTATCTTTTCCTCTTCTATTTCTTCATCAACATTATCACTTTCAAAACTAGTGGCCTGGCATTCCTCCCTAGGGTTAACCTCAGTATTAACCCTAGAATTCAATATTTCATTGGATTGACGAATCTGTATCTCTAACCTTTTATTCCTTGCTTCATTCTCTTCTGTAGAGGAGAGAGTAATTTGGATAAGTCGTTCCAATGTCTCGTCCACTTTGTTGATTTGCTCTTTCAAAACAGACATCTCTTGCCCTAATAGTAACTATTAATGTGTATCTCCTGCTTCTCCATTCCAACTTTGATCCATGCTTGAGTGAGGTTCCCACACGTAGTTGAAATTATTTTGATAGAATTGAGTGCCCTTAGAACCAAATTCTTGTACATACTGCATCCTGTAAACATTAGGCACAAAATCCTAGAAATAAAAATAAACAAACAAATCAAGTCGAAGTTAATCAGTTTACACTACTCGAAAAATTTAACCAAGAGTCCTCGGCAACAGTGCCAAAAACTTGTTAGACCCCTGGCAAGTGTACTAGATCGTATCAAGTAATAAAAATCGGTAATCCAAATATCGTTCTTCCCAGAGGACTCTTAAGGCCTCATCTTTCGTGTAAACAAATTGTTTAAGACTTGAGTAAAAGAAAATAATTTGAATGGTTTAAATGCAAAACAAAAATAAACATGCAAATGCAAGAATTCAATTGATTTAGACAAACTATGAATGAATGAGGTTGTTGGGGTTTACAATTTCATCTTATCCACCCTCATATATCTACTCTTCTTATTTACTTTGCTTATTTATCATATTGCCATGCAAACTTTCTTGGTCTACCCTTAACCCAATCCCTTGGGGAAAAGAGCCTATTACTAATTACCGGCTTGCTATCCCTAGCCTCCCCTAGTAACTAATAATGCATAATAAGCGGAAGCAAAATACAATTGATCGTCCTACCCCTATCCCTAGGCGGTATTAACATAATCAAGGAATTCTCCCCAGTTCATGACATTACTGTACGTCCCCGTATAAATAAAGACAAACAACATCTACCGAATGAGTTAAACGGTAAAAGCATTAAGCAAAGGTAAAGAACCCAACAATTGATAAATCAAGCATATGCAAGCATATAAAGTAAACAAGAATTTCAATATATGAGAGTTTCAAAAGATTACATTGTTCCCCAACAACAAAGGGTTTAGTTCACCATAATCATGGTGAAACTAGATGAACTAAATGGAAGAATGGAAAAACAAACCCTAGAATTGATAAAGTGGAGCTTAAGCATCCAAGAAATCTCCTCCAAAGGTGTAAAGCTGCTGTGGACGTTGTTCTCTGCCTAAAGAATTACATTTGGATTCGCACTAGGGCTATATATAAGCCAAAGAGATAACCGAAAGATCTCAAAATCCAAAATATAAAAACAGACAACCGCACAGGCGCCAAAATTGGCTGCTCAGTGGTTTGCCTCAACACACGCCACTGCCCTGGCGCCTAAAATGACCGCTGAGCGGTTTGCCTTTTGTCGCTCTAGACGCTCAGCGTCACCGCCTGGGCGCCAAACAGTAATTTTCCACGAACTAGGACGCTTAACGGTGGAATTTATCGTTGAGCGGTTCACAGACTCTTCTTTTCTTTCTTTTTCTCCTTCATTCTTGAGTCTATGACTTTCCTACTTCATTGTCATCTTCAATTTTCATCAAAAACCATGGAAAACAATGCAAAACAAGCATAATATATCTAGAAACAACTTTTGACTCTCATGTGACACAACTTAAGAGTTTTACTTGATTTTAAGCTCATTTTAAGCTACAAAGGGTGGGATTTAATATCAAATTTATGCATGAAAATAACAGTTTTGAGACCGTTATCAGCTGCTAATGAGCATGAAACTTTTAGTGAGAGGGGCGCACCTGTACAAAAGGGGGGAGTTTTGCATTTGCCAACAAATGATGCCATACTAGCTCAGAATCATCTTCTGACTCAAAAGCTAGATAATTTGACAAAGGTTCTCTCGCAACTTCCAAAGGAGATTAGGAATGTCTCCCAAGCACAACAACTTTGTGATTTTTGTGGTGGTGACCATATTAATGGTCAATGTGCTATGCCAGAGGAAATGCAGCAGGAAGCCAATTACATGGGTAATCAATTCCAGTATAGGGAGGGTAATTTTAACCAAGGCAACTCTAGCCAAGGTTGGAAGAACCACCCTAGTATTGGAAAAACTCAGAATAACCCATCTGGGCAATCAGGAAGCTTTCGACAGCAGCAACCATCACCTTTATGGCAGCAAGTAAACAGTTTGACAGAGACTGTCAAAAGCTTGAATGATAAATTTGATAAAATTTTGAAGGTCTATGAGTCTCAACAAGCTAGTGACCAAGCCAGCTTCAAATCTTTGGAGATGCAAATTGGTCAGCTGTCCAAAAGGGTAGAAACCACTGAAAAGAATTAGTTTAGGGATAACACAAATGTTAACCCTAAGGATGAGTGCAAAACTGTTCTGACAAGAAGTAAAAGGAAGGCAGAGGTGGAAATAATTGATATTGAAAGCAGTAAGGAGGAAGATGAAGAAATGATTAGTAATGAAGAATCTAATGAGCAGGGAAGCAGTGAAGAAGAAGAGGAGGAGAAAGAAGAGGAGAAAGAAGAAGAGAAAGAAAGTCACCGAGAACCATTTAGGGAGATCTTTAATCAGGTGACTATTATTCCTTTAGTACTTCCATCAATTCCTGATTACTCCAAGAGGATTAAGTATTATCTTGGAGAGGTAATTGATCTTGATGATGAAGAAGATCAGGAATTTTGTGTTAAGCCTAGAAAGAAGGACCATCCGAAAAAAAGAAAGAATCCAGGGAGTTTAACTCTTCCATGTGTCATCAACGATGTGGATATAGGAAGAGCCATGATTGATTCAGGATCGAGTATTAATTTGATGCCCTTCAGTTATTTCAAAAAGATTGGAGGGCTAGTATTAAAACCAGCTCAAACTACCATGACAGTTGCAGATGGTTCTATTAAGAAGCCAGTTGGTAAGGTGGAAGATGCAATTGTTCGAATTGAGCAGCTGAAGTTCTTGATTGACTTTGTAGTTGTTGATATGGCGAATGAGGGAAGAATTCCATTAATATTGGGAAGTCCTTTTATGAGGACTTCTAAAATGTTGATGCGTTTCATTGACGGGAAAATGATGTTAAGAGATCAAGAACATGTGTTGACTTATGATGGCGCTAAAGAAAGTACAATCAAAATAAAAAAGAGAGACAGATATAAAAAGTCAAGAAGAGAAGCTGCATCTGAAGAAAACACAACAGGTACTGATACTGATAGCTGTAATGTTTTGTAGGTACCTGTAAGTGAAGAAGAGAAAATTATCCATCCTGAACCAAAAGAAGACCTATTCCGACCAAGCATCAAGGTGAAATATAAGAAGAAGGAGTGGGTAATAAAAGAGCTGAAGGAGAAAGGAGTGGTGGAGATTGAAGCACCATATTCTAGATGCACAAAGCAAGTGGATGGAAGAAAGCTGAGGATTGGGTGTACTAAAGACACCAACACGAAGGACAACATGTGATTTTGCTGGAGAAATTTATTTTGTTGTAAAACATTATTATTTTTTAATTGGTTTAATATTTTGGACATGTAATTCTTTGGATATTTAAATAATTTTTGGGTAGCATCTACTGAGGGATGCTAATTTTTATGTATCCACTGAAGGATACCAGGAAGGTACACCTACTGATGGGTGTTGATAAGGATTGCACTTACTGATGAGTGTTGGACAGGTTTGGGTCAGGCTCGTGACGTTAAACAAGCGCTACTTGGGATCTAATCAAGCTGTATGCATGCTTTTAATTCAATTCAGTTCACATGATCACATATTTCCCAACTGATGTTTTATTTATGAATGATCAATCAACTAAGCATAGATGTAATCATGGAATTCAACAATTCTCACCAAGCAATTGTTTCACTCAATCACTCAAGTGTGTAAGAAGTCACTCTTCTCTCTACTATTCACATGTCACATGAAACAAAATTGCCCTTTATCTCATACAATCAACATTCTTACATGTCAATGCCATCACAAGGACTTCTCCAAGACTTATAACGAGGCTAGGCTAACAAGAAAAGTTGGTTTTTCTGTATCACAAAATCCTTGAGTCAAGAGAGCTAATTTAACATTTAAAGTTCAAGCACAAACTCTCTGTCTTTAACCAATCTCACTCATTCCCAACTTCTTCCCTTTCCTTTTATTTTTACATTGAGCCCATCTTTCAAGCTTTTTCTTTTCTTCTTTTTCTTTTCTCCTGCATTTTCCTTTTTCCCACTTGAGCTCAATACCCCCCTTTTTTTTCATTCAAATTTTCCCAACAACCCCAAACTTGAACCTTTTCAGTACATATAATTATTCTCAACCCAACTCAAGGTCAATAATTTCAAATCAAGGGTTTTCATTCTGTTTAAGGCCAAGGTTCAAAAATGGTATAGCATTTTAATCACTTTGGGTGAAAATTTGGCTAAGTAAAGGCTTCCAAAAATGGCCTTGATCATGTGACATAAACATGCAATTCAATCAATGATCGAGACTCAGGCAATATCATTCATACTTTCCTGTGAACAGTACATACAACAATGAACACTCTGGAGCTTAATACCTCACACAAAATGCTTTCTCACACATCATCCATTCATACACCCTGCTTAGCATCATAACCACAATCATAATTCATCATACATCTGTTCACATAGCTAGTGAACTTTTGACCTGAATATCAACAGAACTCAATCATCATCAAATAGATTCATCATGCAATATCATTCAGTCAAACATTAGTCAGAAACAGTGTTCAAGCCAAGCATAAACACTAACAATCAAAATTCAACCTATTCTAAAAAAAACAAAAAAATACAAAAGTGCAAGATAAAACCCTGTTTAAAGCATGGGCATCCATTAGTAGATGCCCTCTCAATCCATGTCCTCATTTGAGTCCTCCTAGTGACCATCATCAGCATCTTCAAAGTTATCTTCATCATCATCCTCATCCATGCCTGGTGCTTCAGCTGCTCCAGACCCACTACCCTGTGCCTGCTCCTGAGGCCAAGCCATAGCTCCATGAAACTCGTCCATGGTCCACCTGTGCACTGGTGGTTGATTGTACAGCCCTATTATCATCTCAACAGTGGCTATCTACCCTCTGCGAATAACCTCCATCTTAGCCTCCATCATGGACATTTACATGTCCCTCATCTGGATTGGCTCGGCGTGCTGTGCCGGTGCATCTGCAGGTACATGCTCCTGCTGTGCTGCTGCTCTCCTAGGTCGTCTCCTAGGTGCTCTGACTACCTCCTCTTCTTCACAGTACTGCTGATAATAGGTAGCATCTATGGCCTTCCTAGGCCTCTCATATGGTGGAACTGAAGTATCCTCCCCAGCTTGCTGACACAAAAAGGTGATCAGGGACGGATGTCCCAGCGGTGTCCTGCTACTCACAGTAGTACCGCAACTCTGAATCTCATCGGCAATGATTTTCCCGAAGTTCACATCTAACTGCCTCAGCATGCAGTAGATGATGATAATCCGATGCATGGTAATGTCGGAAACATGAGAGCACGACTAAATGTTGGCATGAGTGAATCCATCCAGTATTTCGCCAAAGCGTCAAATCTACCTTCTTTATGTTGATGGGTACTCCATTTGGGTTGTTCTGAAAATGCCTTCCAGGAAGGCACATAACCCTCTCAATGTCTGCTATGTCTCTGAACCCCCCAACAAGTGCTGCATACTGACACTGTTCATACCTAATGGTCTGCCCCCTAACATAACTCTTGTATCTTCCAGCCGATACTCGTTCTCTAGTCAAGGCATTCGTATAGAACTCCTTCACCAATTCAATGCTGGCCAGCTTTTCCCAGTCTCTCCTCATAATCTCTACTCCAAATTCAGGAGCCAAGTCTGGGATAAAAGTGGCCTTCCTCTCCATCAGCAATCTCCTCTCCTGCACAATCAAGTAATGCTCCTCATGTTTCCTAGAGAGGAACCTAAGAGAATAAAACCTCCTTGGCCTCTCAGACTCCTTCCTCTTGTTATCAAGAGTTTTCACCCTTCTTGATGATGATGACATTCCTGCATAAAATAAAATTCAAATTTCAATAGGAATTCATCATTAGAGGTTAGTACATCATCAATCAGATTCCAAACCAATTACAGTCCAACATTAAGGGAAAAACAGAGCCCCTCAGCGTCCCTGCATCAAAAATCAAGCATCCAACAAAATCTGCAGCAGACCGCTCAGCGTCAAAGAAGACCGCTCAGCGGTTTGCCTCAAACCGCGCCACCGCTCAGCGTCCAAGCAGACCGCTCAACGACGACGACTAGGGTTTCTCAAAATCCTTTTCCAAATTGCCCTATTCTTCACTATAATACTAATTTCATCAATCCAGACCAAATCTATGCAATGTAATTGGTTCAAACCGTTTCTACTTTATCAAATCATGCATAGAAATCAAAATCCCTAATTTATCATGTTCCTAAGCATGTTCTTCATCAAATTTCAAATTTAGAAACCCTAAGAATGAAATTGCACAACTTACTTGAGTGGAGAAACTTAGATTCTTGCAAAATTTCTTCCTAATTGATGATTGATGCCTCCCGATGCAAAGCCCTCACTAAAAACCCCAAACTTTTGACAAGAGAATGGTATAAAATGAGGTTTTTGTGAATGGGTGATAAGAAAAGGTAGGGAAATCTCTTTAGAAAACCTTTGAAAGTGACAAGTGGGTGCTAAGGTTCACAAAGAACGCTTGGGCGAGCTTCAAAGAGACTTTTCGAAAATGCAGAACCCCAAAAACGCTGAGCTTTTAAAAGCCCAAGCGGGGTCTACGCCGCCACCGCTCAGCGGTGGGGGGTAATTTTATCCCTCTCTTCTTTGCTTACTTTTGCGTGATTCCACCCTGTTGCACCTGATTTTAACCTTCAATTTTTCAATTTCATGCCTTTCCCCTCTCAAATGCACATGCAAACATATAATTCCCTTAAGACAGAGTTAAAAAAAAAACAAACAAATAATCAACTGGGTTGCCTCCCAGGTAGCGCTTGTTTAACATCACGAGCCTGACCTAAACCTGTCTAGCACTCATCAGTAAGCGCAATCCTTACCAACACCCATCTTTAGGTGTACCTTCTTGTATCCTTCAGTAGATACATAAAAATTAGCATCCCTTAGTAGATGCTACCCAAAAATTGCTCAAATATCCAAAGAATTACATGTCCAAAATACTAAAACTGTTTTACAACAAAATATATTCCTCCAGCAAAATCATGTGTTGTCCTTCGTGTTGGTGTCTCTAGTATACCAAATTCTCAACTTTCTTCCATCCACCTACTTTGTGCGTCTGGAGTATGGTGCTTCAATCTCCACCACTCCTTTCTCCTTCAACTCTTTTATCACCCACTCCTTCTTTTTATATTTCACCTTTATGCTTGGTCGGAATAGTTCTCCTTTTGGTTGAGGATGGATATTTTGTCCTTCTTCACTCATAGGTACCTGCAAAACATGACAGCTATCAGTATCAGTACTTGTTGTGTGCTCTTCAGATGCAGCTTCTCCTCTTAACTTTTTATAACTGGCTCTTTTTTTTTTTATTTTGATTGTACTTTCTTTAGCGCCATCATAAATGAACACCTGTTCTTAATCTCTTAATACAATCTTCCCGTCATTGAAACACATTAACATTAAAAGTCCTCATAAAAGTGCTTCCCAATATTAATGGAATTCTTCCCTCATTTGCCATATCAACAACTACAAAGTCAATCAAGAACTTCAGCTGCTCAATTCGAACAATTGCATATTCCACCTTACCAACTGGCTTCTTAATAGAACCATCTGCAACTGTTAGGGTAGTTTGAGCTGGTTTTAATACTAGCCCTCCAATCTTCTTGAAATAACTGAAGGGCATCAAATTAATACTCGATCCTGAAACAATCACGACTCTTCCTATATCCACATCGTTGATAACACATGAAAGAGTTAAACTCCCTGGATCCTTTCTTTTTTTCGGATGATCCTTCTTTCTAGGCTTAACACAAAATTCCTGATCTTCTTCATCATCAAGATCAATTATCTGTCCAAGATAATACTTAATCCTTTTGGAGTAATCAGGAATTGGTGGAAGTACTGAAGGAACAACAGTCACCTGATTAAAGATCTCCCTGAATGGTTCCGAGTGACTTTCTTTCTTTACTTCTTTCTCCTCCTCTTCTTCTTCACTACTTCCCTGCTCATCAGATTCTTCATTACTAATGTGATTCTGAAAGAGTTGATAGAAAAACAAAGAAAAAAGTTAACACATTGTTACGAGAAATTAAATGAATGGAAGTTGTAAAGTTTTGAAAGGGTGCTAAATCCAAATGTATTAACCTCTTCTTTGTTTTTGTTGATCACTCCTTCAAACTTTTCAACATTACAAAGAATCAAACCACAAAGAAATGACTCGTTTTTGTCACTTTGAAAGAGTTTATAGAAAAACAAAGAAAAAGTTAAAACAGAATTCGAACATGTTGGGAGCCCTTCAAAACGTTAAAGCCACAAGTACAAGGATGTTTTATCGGTTGGTTTAAAAGAAAAAATAAAAAAATAATTTATGGTAAATAAAACTTCCATGCGTATGAGAATTCGACGTTTTGTGGTTGGTTTAAAAGAAAAAGAAAAAATAATAAAAAAGGAACTAAATAATAAAACGTCATGCCATTTTCAAACTAAAGTTTTATGGGTTGATTTAAAAGAAAAATAAAAGAATAACTACTAGCTGTAATACACAACGTCCATCTTTTGTTACTGTTGATGTCATATTATTTACATCAATATTTAGTATTTATTTATTATGTATTTGACGTCAATTGTTTCCTTAACTGAAGTTATGTGATTACTAAGGTTTCATACACCAACGACCATCATGTCTAACCCCAAACTGTACGACGTTCTATATTGGTACAAAAGTCGAGCCCATAAACTGCACGACGTTCTGTTTGGTTTAAAAGAGAAAAGAAATACAGAATAAAATAGGATTCACTCTTTGGCTTCTTGCTGGCATATAAAACGTTTAATACTTAGCATGGTTGATATCAAATGTGGGTAGGAGTAATACTGCTGGAAGCAAACCACTATTTCGTTATTTTTTTTATTTTAAATTGAACGTCAGTTGTTTCTTAATTTGATGTTAAGTGATTCTAAGGTCATTGTTTTACGTCGTTCTGGCCCTTGTTTAACGTTAGCACATTATAGATTACGTCTATGTGGGCTTTGTTTGACAATAATAAATATTAGACGACGAACTATTTTAATAAAGGATGTGGAGCGATTGAATTTATTTATGGTAATGCCATCGATCATTATTAACATTAGATATTGGGCAATTCGACGTTGACCGCGTGGCATTATACGCCATTTTTGCTGGTGCAGGGTAAACAGCTACATTCTCCCAATTTCTGCTTTCTAGTTCCTCTCCAAATTGTGGGGCTAAGTTTGGTATCCATCCCGCTTTGTGCTCCATCAAAAGCCTCTGATCTTGGACAATTGGATATTGTTGTTCATGTCTCCTAGAGAGGAACTTGTTAGAGTAAGGACGCTCTGGTTTATTCCTCTTGCTTCCCGTAGTCTTGATTCTCTTCCCTGATGAGGAGGCCATCCCTGCATCAAATACAATTCACAAAACTACAAGAATTATTGTTAAGCATTAGTAAATCACAAAGCAAGCTCTAACACACTTCCCTATCATCAATGAGGGCAAAATAGGGCCCCTTAACGTCACCTACAACCAGAAACATCCAGCCAATCAACATGCAAAGGCCAGGAACCAGCAACCAAACTAGCGTTGAGCAGTAAACAGTCCAGACTTTTAAAACAGCCCTAGCTGGCGTTCAAAAACTACCCTCATGCATTTTTCATAGTTCCAGTCCTCAATAAGGCAGTTTAATCGGTCCAAACAGTGATTATTTCAACCAATCATGCATAAACATCAAAATCCCTCAAGAATCATGCTTAGACAACAATATTTATTCAAAATCATGCTTTCAAAACCCTAGAATGTAAAATGCATGTACATACTTGGGTGGAGATGCTTAATGTGTGGAAAATGCCCAATGAAATTGAGGAAATCAACCCCTAACTGCAGTGCTCTGACAAAACCCCAAACTTAGATGGAGAATAGGTGTAAAAATGGTTGGAGAAAATGGAGAGAATCCTTTGGTGAGGGCTTTGGAGTGGCAAAAATGTGTGGGGGATGAATGGGGTAGCTAGGGCCAGACCTAGGGTAAGTGAAATTTCTAATGGGTCAACTCACACTAAGCCCAATTTAAAACCCAAAGACCCAACTCTGCAAAAGTCGCACTCAACGCCAGGCTCGCGTTGAGCGCTGAGCGCGACACTCATTCCTCTCTTTTCAAGATTGCCCTTAGCGTTCTTGATCTCATTGATAACAGTTGGAAAACCGTTATTTTTATACCTTAATTTGATATCAAAACACAACCTCTATGGCTTAGAATGAGCTTAGAATCATGAAAAATACCTTAGTTTGGGTTCAAGAGAGACAAAAGTGGTTTTAGAAGATACTATGCTTGTTTACACTATTTTGACAGGATTTGATAAGAATTGAATGATGGACATGAAGAAGGAAGGACTTAGAATCAAGAAAGGACGAGAAAAGCTGGAAAAGAGAAGTCACGTCCACCGCTCAGCATCAATTCAGCGTTGAGAATTGGAGTCGCACACCGCTGAGCACCAAGTGACCGTTGAGCGTCCTGCGTGACCACCTCTGGGCGGTTGTGAGCGCTGAGCGCCTAAATGATGGGCCTTGGGCTGAATTTTTGTTATTTTTCTGCATTATAAATAGACCCAGTGCGACTCTTACCAATTCTAGGGTTTATTCTTTCATTCTTTCCATTAATTCCATCTAGTTTCACCATGTCTATGGTGAACTAAACCCATTATTGTTGGGGAACAATGTAATCCTTTTGAAACTCTCTTATATTGAAATTCTTATTTTATTCATATGCTTGTATTATCAATAGTTTGAGTTTTCTTTTCTACGGATAGAGCTTGCATCATTTAACTCATTTGGTGTCATGATCTTTGATTTTGTCGATACGGCGACGTACGTGGAAATCTATAACTGTTAAGAATTCTCTTAATTATGCAATACTACCTAGTGATAAGAGTAGGACGGTCAATTGCTTTTAAGCTTCTGTGATTAATGCATTAGTAATTACTAGGGAGACTAGCGATAGTAAACTAGTAATTATGGTAATAGGCTCTTTTCGCCGAGCGATCGGGTTTAGAGTAATTTATAAAGTTGCATGACATTGATAATAAAGCGAATTTAATAAGAAAATTAAAAATAATGGAGTGGATTAGGATGAACTTGTAAACCCCAACAACTTCATTCATCCATAGTTTCATTTGCCAATTGATTCAAGTTCTGCATTTTGCGTGTTTAATTTTTTCTTTGCATCAAAATACCAAATTATTCTTCTTTCAAGTCTTATGCGATCAAATCACATGAACGTCTAGGCCACTGAGTCCTTTGGGAAAACGATACTCGGTCTTACCGTTTATATTACTTGATAACGATCTGGTACACTTGGCAGGGGTTTAACAAGTTTTTGGCGCCGTTGTCGGGGACTCGTGGTGTAACTTGATTTTATGTTTATTTTTCTTCTAATAAATGTTTTCTAGGGTTTTGTGCCTAACGTTTGCAGAATGCAGTACGGACAACAATTTGATTATATGGGAACTCAATTCTACCAAGATGAATTCAACCACTGGTGAGAACCTCACTCATACATGGATCAAAGAAAATTTGGGCAAGCTGCTGAGCAACAAATTACTCCACTTACGGAGAACATAAATTCTGACAAACATTTTCAGAGTATCATGAATAAGGAAATATTCCATGTCAAAGGTGTAAAGGAGGATACAAAGAGTGACGAATTTTCTTCTCCTAGAAGCATGGAAGAGATGCAACAATGTCACAGGTAGCAACAACTCTCTTTACCAACAGAAACGTGGGAGGACGATCAACAACTGTGTCATCAGGTAGCTAATTTGACGGAACAAGTCAACAACCTTAATGAAAAGTTTGACAAATTTTTGAAGGAGTACGATTCCAAGAGCTATGACGTTTACCTTCAGGAATTTGGAGACACAAATTGGTCAGCTATCTAAGAGAGTGGAGGTCACAGAAAAAAATCAATTTGGGGCTAACATTGAAGTTAACCCTACAGAGGAATGTCAAACCACTATCTTTGAAAGTGATAAGGTTGTTGAGGAGGAAAAGATAGAGAAAGATGTAGAGGAAGAAGAAACATAAAAGTTGAGTGAGGGAGAGAAAAATGAGGAGAAATAAAAAGAAGTGGTTGAGAGAAAAGAAAAAAAGAAAAAAAGTGCGAAAATAAAAAAGAAGAAATTAAAAGAAAATAAAAAGAGAAAGTTGAGGGAGGAGTAGAGTGAGAAAAAGAGGAAGAGAGGAAAGAATAAAAGATCATGTGAAAAACCCCTTCCTCATCAAAAGAAATATCATAGGAAGAAACGGAAAAGTAAGTGTTTTATGGAGATCTTCAAGAAATTGGAGATCAAAGTTCCTATGATTGAAACATGGAAACAAATGCTTGGTGCTCTTAATTTTCTGAAGAAATTCAGCAGGAAGAAGAAAAAGAAAAGAATATAAAGCAAGGGGAGTATCAACACCTACTGATGGGTGTTTGAGCTTTACTGGGTGAAGCTAATGACATAAAAAGAGCACTTACTGGGAGGCACCCTAGTGATCCAATAACAATATTTTTATACTTTAAATTTTTAAATCTTGGTGATGTAATCATGAACAATTTTTAAATTTTTGTGTATTAGGTAGCTTCTACTGAGGGAAGCTAAAAAATTTTAGGTACTCATTAAAGGGTACAGGAAGGTACACTTACTGAAAGGTTTTGGAAAGATATGCACTTATTGACAAGTGCTAGAAAGGTTTGGGTGGGGCTCGTGACGTTAAACAAGCGCTACCTGGGAGGCAATCCAGTTGATTGATTTGTTATTGTTGCATGTTTTAATATTGTTCTAGTTGCATTTAGGGCTTAATTGTTGCATAAGTGAGTAAAGTGAGTGGGAATTGTATTTAGGGTTTAATTGTTGCATTTTAGAAAATCCATTCTCTATCACTTTTTCATTATTCCATAATCCAAGTTTGGGGTTTTTGAGAGAGCACTGCATTTTGGTTTCATCCATCATCAGTGATGATTCGATATTTTATTGACTGCACTTAGTTTATTATGCTAGAATTAATCAGGGAATTGTTCTTAATTGTTCGGTATTTTCCCATTTCTGTTAATTGTGCTTAATTTGACCGAAAATTCTAATTTTAATTAATTTGAATTTTTTGAGCTAATTAATTGCATTATTTATTGCAGGAAAATTTTGGACATACATTTTGGGACATTAGGAAGGATACCAAATAAATTAAAGACTCTCCAATTAGACATTTTAAATTTAGTTATATTGTAATTTAATTGTTTAAACTTTTTGGACAAACTTTTGCACATTGGGCCATTGTTATAAAATATATGAGGGGCCCAAAATTGTAGGACACTTGGCCCTACCTAGGGTTTTATTTTATGTGAACCCCACCCTTACAAGAGGACTCACGGCATTTGAGAAGGCAGGGCAGCAACCAGCCGACACTCTCACTCTATTCACTTGGCTAGAACGTTGGGGATAAAGTTTTTCTTTTAAAACAATGGCTTGGCATTTAGATTATGGATGAATGTTATACACCTTTTTCTTTCTTTTCTTTGCTGGAGATAGCTTACGGGTTTGATGGTTGAATGATGAAACACATTTTACTTTTCCATTTATTATTTTTTGCTGCACTGGAATGAAGAGATCCACACTAATCTATTTACTCATTGCCTTTTCATTTGATTTTCATGCACTTTTTATTTAAGTTTATTCAAGCAGCTGCTACGTGGTGCTGTTAATTTCAATTCATTTTGCTTTCTTATGGAAGGGACGATGCCCTACACTTGAGAGCTGCCACTTACTTTTTGCTGGACTTGGAATATTTTTTTTTCAAGCTGATGATGGGTTGAACATTATGGAATCACACGGTTACGAGATGGTTGTAGAAACACTATTCCTTTTCTTTTGAAATGAAGGCAGCACGTTATAAAATGATGGTGTGGTTCCATTTCTTTGCTTTGGAGGCGCTGATCCCGGGAGCTGGGAAGTGTACTCGGCATTTCAATTTTTTTTTTCATTCTTGTGATGAGCATGTCACGACCTGAGATGCACAACGGTGTGGCTGATTCATTTGGAGGTAGATGGAATCTTTTCTTTTCTTGGAGAAAGAGAGCGCTGGAATTTTCTTTTGGAACCAAGTTTCATATTTTTTTTTATATTTTTTTTTATATTATCATTTGCATTCAGCATTTTTGTAATCTACATTATGCCTTTTATTGTTTATGCTTTCTTTCCTTTTAGTACTATTTTGGTGATAAATGTGCATTTCTTTTATTAGCTTAAGCATTGCATTACAATATCATTTGATTGCGTTTTCAGATTTCTCTAGCACTGTTAACCCCCTGGCAAGTGTACCAGATCGTATCAAGTAATAATAATTGGTAAACCCAATATCGTTCTTCCCAAAAGACTCTTAAGGCCTCTTCTTTCGTGTAAATAAATTGTTTAAAACTTGAGTAAAAGAAAATAATTTGAATGGTTTAAATGCAAAACAGAAATAAACATGCAAATGCAAGAATTCAATTGATTAAGAGAAACTATGAATGAATGAGGTTGTTGGGGTTTACAATTTCATCTTATCCACCCTCATATATCTACTCTTCTTATTTACTTTGCTTATTTATCATATTGCCATGCAAACTTTCTTGGTCTACCCTTAACCCAATCCTTTGGTGAAAAGAGCGTATTACTAATTACCGACTTGTTATCCCTAGCCTCCCCTAGTAACTAATAATGCATAATGAGCGGAAGCAAAATACAATTGATCGTCCTACCCCTATCCCTAGGCGGTATTAACATAATCAAGGAATTCTCCCCAATTCACGACATTACTGTACGTGCCCGTATCAATAAAGACAAACAACATCTACCGAATGAGTTAAACGGTAGAAGCATTAAGCAAAGGTAAAGAACCCAAAAATTGATAAATCAAGCATATGCAAGCATATAAAGTAAACAAGAATTTCAATATATGAGAGTTTCAAAAGATTACATTGTTCCCTAACAACTAAGGGTTTAGTTCACCATAATCATGGTGAAACTAGATGAACTAAATGGAAGAATGGAAAAGCAAACCCTAGAATTGATAAAGTGGAGCCTAAGCATCCAAGAAATCTCCTCCAAAGGTGTAGAGCTGTTGTGGACGTTGTTCTCTGCCAAAAGAATTACATTTGGATTCGCACTAGGGCTATATATAAGCCAAAAAGATAACAGAAAGATCTAAGAATCCAAAATATAAAAGAAGACAACCGCCCAGGCGCCTAAATTGGCCGCTCAGCGGTTTGCTTCAACACACGCCACCGCTCAGGCGCCTACAATGACCACTGAGCGGTTTGCCTCTTGTCGGTCTGGACGCTCAGCGTCACCGCCTGGGCGCTAAAAAACAACTTTTCCTTGCACTAGGACACTCAGCGGTGGAATTTACCGCTGAGCGGTTCACAGACTCTTCTTTTCTTCCTTTTTCTCCTTCATTCTTGAGTCTATGACCTTCCTACTTCATTGCCATCTTCAATTTTCATCAAAAACCCTGCAAAAGAATGCAAAACAGGCATAATATCTCTAAAAACAACTTTTGACTCTCATGTAACACAACTTAAGAGTTTTACTTGATTTTAAGCTCATTTTAAGCTACAAAGGGTGTGATTTAATATCAAATTTATGCATGAAAATAATAGTTTTAAGACCGTTATCATTTAGCTGAATCCACAATCTGAGTAATATATGACTTTTTGATGATGACAACATATAATTAATAACACTTGTGTGCTATGTGTTACATGTTCTATATATGTTTACATGTTATATGCTTATAATCAATGTGTTGAATCCGTTTGAGCATACATGAGAACATGATTGTGTTGTTATTGTGTTATTCATTGCATTTCACTGTGTTAAATATGTGATTTTATATGTGAATGCATGACACATGTTTTTTGAAAAATTATATGCCAATTTGAGAAAATACATCTTCTGTTGAAACCTTGTTGTAAAAACCTTGATCATTATAGTGCTTTTGCTACCTGTGTTTGGAAGGACACTGCATGTAGGCAGGTTGTCCGAACCAGTAAAAGAACGCAGTGTTTGAATCTTTTGATCCTTACTCTTTTCCGTTTAATCAACTTTACTCTGTACTTATTCGATTAAGTTTTCGCTGCATTTAAAAGTCCTTTACCTTGCGTTACAAGAAAGCTTTAAAGGTATCACCTTTTGGGAAAGAGATTTTAAAAGACTTTGTTTTTACAATTCACCAATTCACTCCCCCTCCCTCTTGGTGTGAGAAATTGAGTCATTCTTGGATGACATTGACCTTTTCCCATCTGTACTCCTTTAGCACTCACAACAAAACCTAAAAATACCACATGACCACTACAAAAGATGTATTTTCTCAAATTGGCATATAATTTTTGTTTTCTAAGCGCATAAAAAAAATTGCAAATGTTCAACATGTAACTCAAGACTGATGCTATAGATCATAGTATCATCAAAGTACATGATAACACCTTTACCAATATCCTCTCTTAAAACATGGTTTATTAATCTCAAAAAAGTACTAAGTGCATTAGTCAAACGAAAAGGCATAACCAACCACTCTTACAATCCATATTTAGTTTTAATGGCAATTTTCCATTCATAATATTCTCTAATACTAATCTGATTATAGCCACTTTTAAGATCAATTTAAGAAAACACACATGAACCATAAAGTTATGCAAGAAGATCATCTAACCTGGGAGTTGGATGTCTATACTTGATGGTGATGTTGTTTATGGCTCTACAATTAGAACACATCCTCCATGAGCAATCCTTTTTTAGCACTAGAATAACAGGTACAACATATGGACTCATGCTATCTCTCACCCAACCTTTACTCGTCAATGTTGAGACAAGATTGTTTAGAGAAACTAGACTGTCTAGCAACTTATGTTTTAAAGTTTAACAAACAAACACTCAACAAAATATTGATTATAATGTTTAATGATGACATGTACTAAAGGATAATATTGAATGAAACATGTGCCTATCAGATATAACAATATAACTAGTGCATTGTCTAAATGAAAGCAGTGTATGATACAATAGAAATACAATCTATGTAAACGTTGATGCTTAAAAGTTCAACATACAAACATGGAAAGTCATCAAGCATTTGTCAAGACGAGCTACCTAAGATATCAGGATAACACACTAATGTTGTGTTCACATGAAAGACTATATTTCTCATGTACTTTTGGGAGCGACGAATTGAACTCAATTTTGTGTTCATTTGAAAAGAAATGCAGACAAAGATTTAAAGGGATTTGCGGGATGGATCATTTTTCCATCACTTGCAGATGTGGTGAGATTTAGAGGGATTGAGTGTAAAAGGTTTGAATTATTCTCTAATTATTATATAATTTCACTTCTAATTATCAAAATAAAAACACATTTAGCTTACTATAGTGCATTTAGATGAAGAAAATGAAATTTTTTTTCAGGCTTATTTGGTTCCATGGAACCTGTATTTGATTCCAAGCGTATGAAGAAAAACATAGTAACCTGTATCCCATTTCTTTGTATTCGATTCCCCATTATTCACAATAGGTGTATTCGATTTTCAAGCGTTGTATTCGGTTCCTAGACATTGTATTCAGTTCCACTTCTTCCTTGGCCATGTTGTACTCTTGTATCCGATTCCTGGCGTGCTTTATGCAGTTCCAGCAAGCCAAAACATGCTGTCTCCATGCGCTGTGTTTCGAAGCTTGGATATTTGTACATTAGATATTGCTCCTGCCGTGTAAGCGCCCAATATAGTTAACTTGTTTTGCTTGGATGATAGGTGAAAAGGTGTGTACAAGATGACGAAAAAGAAATTGTCGCCTGATTGAGCAGTCTTGTTATTGACACAACTTGTGGCAACTGGCAAAGAAACGTGTAGTTGGTCGTCGAGTGAGATGTCTAGCACCCACACCTTTTTATTAGTAATAGTATTGAAGAATGGAATGAGTAGTGAAAGGCTTTGGTTGCAAGTGATTAGAAATGAGGTGTTGAGAGAACAGGCCTCTCTGAGGCTAAAGGCTAAAGGGAAAGGAAAAGGGAAGGGAAGACTCGGGGATAGCGATGGATCTTCCAATTTATTTTCTTAAACTGCACTTTTGTATACACTAATAATTAGATTTAGAGGAAATAACTAGAAAATTAATTTTAAAAAACAAGGGTAATATAATTATACATATTTTTCTATACTAAAGCTACATTGTCTTTTATTGTTTTTTCATGCCATACTTCCTCTATATTATTTTATGAAAAAAGTTGTTTGACTTCATTTTACAATTTGACAGTTACGTGGTTATAAAAAAATAAATTTTGTATTTATAAAAAAAAAGTAAAAAAAATAACAAAAGATAATATGAGAATAAATAAATGTTGATGTGAAAATAGCATTGTCCTTATGTTAAAAAAACTAATAACTTTTAAAAAAGATTATTTCAATTTACTAAATTACAATTTTTTTTTTTTACATTTTAATAATTAATTTTAATTTTTTTTCTCTTTATAAACATTTTTACTATTAAATATAACATTAACAATTATCATTTTATATTATTTTTATAATTAAGAGTATTTTGGTAATCTTCAATTTCTACCAATTAAACAATTTTTTTATATGTCAGATCGATCAAATGGTATACTAATTCTCATAAACTTTACTTCCAAATCCACTCTCACTTACCTCCAAATCCACTCAAATAAACAACAATTAATTCACCATCAAATCTCCTCAAATCCATTTACTCACTCTCTCCCAAATCATTCCTCCAAAGTAAACACACCATAAATGCCATCAAAAGATGCATAATTATATGATATCTCAAACATATCCAATGCATAAGATACATGAGGTGCCAAATGCTATAAAACCCTCAACAGAATATCCTATCAGCATAGCATTTTAAAAAAAGTTGTAGCATTTGAAAAAAAAAGCTTTGCTAAACGTGTCTAAATGATGTACTTGAGCCTAGACGACTTATGAAACAAAAGGCTTATAAGATCATATCATACCAAATGTTTTGCCTTCGAACAATGAATTTATCAAAATGTGCTGGCATGTGAAAAAATGTTTTGAACATGCAACATGCTTAACAATCATCAACGTTTAAAACATTTAATGTTGTATGAAAAAATGTCTCTTTGCTTGCATGTTTTGTTCTTGTTATTTATGCAGGTAATATCAATACTAGAGCATTATTCAGAAGCATTGCACAAAGGAAAAAAAGATGTTATGTGATAAAAAGACATAGAATGTTTCCTCGAGCTTTTGCACTAAAAGGCCATAGAATCTACACTTAAAAGAAAACACTGATAAAACACTATCACTCTACAACGTAGACCCGAGTCTGACCAGCTAGCTAAAAAGGGCTATGAAATCCACCCAAAATTCAACTATGTGTCTAATGGTAATTTCTTAAGACGGTTATATATAGAAGATCCACTTAAGAGAAGAAGTTATTGAAATTGAAGAAGGTGAAAATAGAAGAGAGAAAATGAGAGTGAGTGAGAGAACCATGCACAAGAAAGATCATTAAATATTAGCTCTACTCTACCTCGAAGCATATATCGTTTGTAGCTCTTCAACCTAAAAGGAAGAACCTCATATGCTCAAAAATTGTATTGTATTGTATTGATCCTCTCTTTGAGAGTTACTCATCTTTGTATTTGTAATCAAACATTGATTTTGTTTGTATTGAAAAACTTGTATTGAGTTATATGGACTAGTCAGGATTGACTAGAGAGCCAGGAGTTGTTGACAATACTCAGTGTACACCAGGATTTGTTATAATACTTGAAAAACAGGGGTAAGTAAACTTGGACTTGTCAGGATTAACTAGAGCGGGTACTAGTAGTGGTTAGAATACTTGGATACCAGGAGTGGTTAAACTCAGACTAGTCAAAATATACTAGGGGACCAGGAGTGGTGAGAATACTCCTGTATACTAGGAGTGATTTGTATAGTTGTAATCTTGGATAAGATTAGTGGAACCTCTCAAGAGCTCTTAAGGGAAACTAGACGTAGTTTAGGCTGAGTAAACCAATATAATAGCATTTGTGTTATCATCTCCTTTATTTGTAATGTTTTCTTAAAACGCTTTATTAAAAACACAATCATCTAATGCTTATAGTAGACCGTCTAACTCCTGCTATAGTTGACAAGCGTTGTTTTGTGAAATTTTTTTAAAAAATACTATTCAAACCCCCCTCTCTCTCTCCCTTTTGATTTTTCAAAGACCAATGACTAAATGACCAATTAAACTTTTATTAGAACTTGAAATAAAACCAAAACTCATTATTTTATTAACCCAAAACATAATTTCGTTAACTAATTTTACAAAATATTAGACCATTATTTAAAAGTAACTAATTACTTAAGAACTAAAATAAAATAACACATTAGTCTTCATTTAAACCATGATGCAATTCACCACATTTATCTTTTCCCTGTGAAACTTGAACTTAGATTTAAATAATATGGACAGCTTTAAGAGCTTCCTTTTCTTAATCTTGTCATATTCTATAGATGCAATATGGACATCTATGCCTCTGGTCCAATCACAAAACATGATTAAAAAAAGTGAATATGCGGTCTTATCATGGGTTATTACAAAGCTTGAGTGGGATTAACATGACTGCAGGTCTAATCCTAAGATGTACTAGTAAATCTACAAAACCCCCTTTAAATGGTAATGATAACAAGTTACCAGGTAAGAAGACGCACATATTGTCCGATTAATCTTGGTCCTAGATGGTAATGATGAGTTGGATTTGTGATTGGGATATGATTTAGGATTTCTTTTTGTATTTTGTAATATATGAGGATATGTGTATCTTGTTATCTAATCTGTCAAATATAAGGCTTATTGGGAAGATATGGATCCAGCATTAAGGATCTAAAGCTATAACTAAATTGTCGGATACATGGTTTGTCGGGTATGCCTTACATAAATCCAGTTATACGTATTGATTAGCTAAAATTTCGATGTAGCTGTGACATTGACATCACAACTTTCCCCCAACCAATAAAAACAGTGATTAAAACTTAACAGTGCTTAGATTCATGATTAACATCAATTATACATTATAAAGGGGGGAGTGGACGTAGAGGACGTCAACCACTCATTCAATTGCCAGAAACATCCCAAAGACGACAGAAAACATCTCAGGGATGTGTCTCCGGCTGCTTCAACTTGAACTGAGATTAGCTAAAAAACAACAAAGACCTATAAAGACAGATAGAGATTCTTTTTAAACACCCAATTAATACAATGTAACAAATAAATGAGCCCATTTTCTTCCTACAATGTATTCAAATATTTGAGTTATTTGATTGAGTCCAAATATGCCTGTCATAAATATATTAGGAAAGAGTTTTGTTAAAATATGTTTGAATGAATTTTTTTATAAGCATTTCTATGAAAATGAAAACGAAATTATTTATAAACTAAAAATCATATTATGTATGAATTAATTAATATAAGTTTTATTATCTGTTTAAAATAATATTTGTATCCAATCTGTAAGTGAAGAATTGACCACATATGAATAGATTCACAATAATCTAAGTATCTTACTAAAATCTGTTTAGCTAGACTCATTATTTATGTTAAGTATTTGAACATAAATAGAATATTTATTTATTTATTTATTTTTATTTTTATTATATTTTTCTACAAGTATTTATTAGAACTTTATTCAAACAAATTCTTAATTATTTTGAGTTAATTGCTGTGCAAACGCCTCTAATTTCTATCAAAAAAGGATATCAGAATATATCTAGGATTATTAATGATATAATTAAGTTAAACTATATACGGTATCATAGATTAACAAAGTGTTTTACGTGACATTATTGCTTATCTATGCAATTAATCAATCTTTATGTGCATGTGATTAATATTATTAATGACTTGATCTTAAATTCAAAAAGTTGAATGTGTGTAAGATTTAAAAATTGAAATTTAGAAAAGAAAATTGAGTGATAATTTGTATTATAGGAGGACCGAGAAGTGGAAGTAGTAATCTTAAATGAAAGAGATGTGTTTCTTGGTGTCTGTGTTGTTGGGGAATGGATAAGGACAGGAGATTATCTTGTAGCTATTAGGTTGTTTATGAGTCCCATACATAGAAGAGAGTCTTAATTTGGAGGATGAGGGACCAGGTGAGGGTGCATATAACAGTGGGATGCAATGAGGAGGTGAGGCCCACATGGGACCCGGCTGAGGAGGGAGGAGCAAACCTGGGCTCATGGCATGGCCCCTTAGGCCATTGAATTGGCTTGTCCCTTTTGTCTAGAGAAACAAGAAATGAAGAAGATAGAAGGTGACATTGATTTAATGCAGAGGTATCGATACCCCTTTGCACCTTAGACATCCCATGTCCCAACAATGCACTTCCAGGTTTACTCCATCTACAACTAATCACTCGACTTTTCTTTTCTTAATTTATCATACCACCACACATTCTAATAATATGAACTATCCCAAAATCTTTTATTTTTAAATATGTTTTTACAGGAATATTGAACATGACCTTAGGAATGATGACAAGATTTTAGTTAATACTAACGTGTACTCTTAAAAGTTGGAATATAAAAGGAAATTTACGTGTAAAAGACTATCAGATGCTCAAATCAATAAGAAATTTTAGATATCACTAGTGGAAAAACGCTGTTTAACGTCAGTTATTTTGGGCTTTTAACGTCTTTTTCACAACCGACGTCTATACCAGTGACGTTTACAAGACGTCGAACATCCACAGAACAGACGTCTATACAGACGTCAGTTAGTGCAATGTCCGACGTCACTAAACGTCGGTGCAGGCGTGTAAACCGACGGCTAAAGACAATATATAGACGTCTGAGAAAGCAATACCCGATGTCTAAGAGCACATAAAAGACATCAAACATGTCACTAACCGCCGTCTAAAATCACTATAGACGTCATTGTAAGCATTAACCGACGTCTAATATAGTGGTTGTGTTTTAGTGCAGTTTTGTTCTTATCTTTGGATAGTCCAATAGTACACTCTTTCTTTGTTAGTTTCCCCCAAAAAAAAGCTTGCGTCTTTTGAATTTCTCATGACATTTGAACCCAAAACTGAACCTGGGTTCTTGCCTAGTTCCATTTTCAACCGCAAGAGGGAAAAATGATAACTAGGCAACAACCAAGGGTCGTTTTTGGGTCGAAACGCCACGAGAAATCCAAAAGACGCCGCTTTTTCTAGGAGGCAGCTAGCAAAGGAAGAATGTGGTACTGCGTTATCCCAAGAGAGGAACAAAACTGCACTAAAACACAAAACAAGAAAGCAAATTTTATTAGTTAAACCAGAGCCAGAAGATAATCGGTGAAAGACTGAACAAAGTTTAAACGGTAACCATAAAAAAACACGCACCTGGGATGCAATGCCACAAGAGAGAAAAAGGAGAGGAGGAAGACGATGATGTTATCAGAAATAATAATGGAATGTCGCAAGAGAGAAAAAGGACAGGAGCCGCAAGAGAGAAAAAGGAGAGGTGGAAGACGTGATGATATTAGAAACTGCAATACCGTGAAGGGTCTGCGCTTTATTTAAAATGAAATGGGGCGTCGGTTCCCCAGGACCCGCCGTCTATAGTGACTTAGACGTCGGTTATCTAACTCATTCGACGTCCAAGATAACATTTAAAGTGACTTTTTCAATGCCATTAGACGTCGGTGTGTAGGGGGGCCGACGTCTAGGGCGATGAACCGATTGACGTTTCATTTCTTGTCAGGGAAGTAGACGACGGTTGTGAATGGGCACTGACGTCTATAATACTATTGACTTTTGTGCTCTGCTACCGGACGTCGACGTGCCTCGAATTTTGGTGAACATAATTAATTACAGGCCTATCGACGTCGCGGTCCCCGAAAAACGACGTCTATTTTGCAGAAATTTCTGTCTTCCCGCCTTCTGGACAGGCTATAGACGTCGGAGATTGACCACTCGACGACTAAACGCTTGGGAATCAGGAGACGAGCATTAATTGCACTCTAGTACACGTCGGGCCCCCATCAAAAGCGACATCAATGGCGCAGGAAAAGTCTGTCTTCTCGCCTACCTCATTACATTGGACGTCGGTTTAGGATCGAACGGACACTAATGCCACCGTGCACTCATATACATCGGGCTACTCGCTAACCGAAGTCATTGGGGATAAAACAGACGCTAATGCCACCGTCCACTAGTGTTTTTTTAATAAGAAAAAATGAGTACAAGTGAATATGTATTTCTTAGTAAAATACTATATGTATGTATAGGGTTTGTAGATCCTCTGACTCATGTGATAAAACTAGTAATATCAAAATAATATTAAGTAATATCGACAAATATAATAACTTGTCGAATATATGATAATTAGTGACATCTTAAATGTTTTACCAAAATATATATATATATATATATATATATATATATATATATGATTAAATAATATTATGATGTAACGAGGCTATTGAATATATGCATATTTACACTAATAAATATTCTTATAATATCTTCTAACACTAGTGCAGTTAGGGGAAACAACAGCGGTTGTTTTGCCCTTTGGCAGCGGTTCCCGAACAACGGCATATTCAACCGCGGTAAAAAGTCTGGGACTTTAGGTCGCGGTTGCAACCGCGGTAAAAAAGATGGGGAATAGACCGCGGTTCGTACCACACCCGCAGCCTAAACCCTTTTTTTTAAAAAAAATAAAAAATCGTAGCATTATATGCCGCGGTTGGAACCGCGGTAAAAAGATGGGGAATATACCGCGGTTCGTACTACAATCGCGACCAAAAGTCTATTTAAAAAAAAAAACGAGACACTTTCTACCGCGGTTGTTACCACAACCGCGACATATTGTCCTGCAATTTTTTAAAATAGCAGGTCTGTTTTTGTGGTATCCACTACCACAAAAACAGACCTACATATCAAATAAACATTCAAATTCATTTTCAACAGATCAAACACATGTTGAAATGTATTTTAACATTAAATAAAGTACAAAGTCTAATAAAATACAATCTAATCAAATGCAATGTTTAAATCTAGTAACTAAGAACTATTATATAATCTAACTATATACTATGCAGCAGCTTTTTGGATGAATGATAGTGGCTTCTCAGGAACTGGTGTAGTAGTCTTGAACCTCTGCACAATGAGCAGAACCATAAAGCATAGCTCTCGTGCATAGAAATAACAAGAAGCTGCCAATGGCGCCTGAAATTCATAATAACTTAACTTCACCTCATCCTCTGATAAGCTAACATACTTTGTCTCTTAATGAACCAACAAAACCACAACAAATTTGATAAAAATGATCAAAGCCACAACAACATATTCAAACCTAGCATTTCAATAGCACAAAAATATCATCAGAGAAGAAAATGGAACGTACCCGGGGCAGCAGAGATGGCGCGACGGAGAGGATGGCGCGGCGGTAGAGGCTGGCGCGACGGCAGATGGCGCGACGACAGAGGGCGCGACGGCAGAGGGCGCGACAGATATTTTCACTCAAGTACAAAAGCAAATATTTTCACTAAGTCTTTATTAATTATATTAGTAACAAGCTTGGTACATATGATTTGTATGCATAAACTTGAGGGGAAATGTTAGATATATTATATCTTAGATAAATATTTTGTTTATATTTTATCTTTATCTTTTATCTTTAGTTAGTTTGTTATTATTCCTTATTTATAATTCGGGCTTAGCCCAATTTTTTTCTAAATAAATACATAGTTTTTGTTAAGATAAGATTGTTTATAAGACAGAATCATTTAACACCTTCGTGTTTGGAAGTTTAACAAACAACAATAAACAAAATGAGTATTTGACAAAGTATAATCCCTGTAAAAATAATTTTGAATGAAATACATCATATGAAACAAATGTTACAACATGTACATGAACAAAGGAAAACTTTAAGTAAACGCATTACGACTAAATGATCCTATTGATAGTAGGCACACTCTTAAACGATGTTTTACTATGAAAATGTCAATACATGATAGTTTAGAAAACACGCTATTAAATGATGTTTTAGTAAACACGCTTCTTTTGCATTTCGGCAAAAAAATGAAACATGTGCTACATAATGTTTTTGGTAAATGCGCTAAAGCTCTAAACAACACTCCAAACACAATATGTTGAAAGTCACTTTCCTAAACATGCTTTCATACTAAACAAAGATCATTATATGAAGCGTTGTTAAGTAAACATTTGGTAAAGGCTAAACGGTACTTTGATACAAATGTTATTGTCATCCAACAATGATATCATTATGAATTAATGCTCAGTATCATGTAAAAAGTGCTTAAACGATTTACAAAGTTGTTTTGAACACATAATGTAAAACATTAAATGCACAACGTTTAAAACAATAAAAGTAATAAGAAAAAGGACATATATGCCAGCATGCATTTCTACTTTACTTGGTGTAGATGCCTATTACAAGCATCCCCTTGTTCCATCATGCACAAAAAAGAACTGAAGGTTAGAAACAAACAATACATTCATAGAATGTTCTCTCCATGAAAAGTCAAGTTGAGGAAATCGTACAACCTACTTTGATAAAGTACTACAGAAAACATGTTTTTGTTTGACATGTTGACATTAACCTATGGTTGCTACCTACAAAATGGCTACAAAGATATGAAGCTTAAAGATAAGAATTGTTCATGAAGCCTATAAATAGAAGAGTCCTTGGAAAGAAGAATAAGAAGGATAAACACACAAAAAACGTGAAGGATAAAAGAAAAGCTTATACTTGGGCAAGAATAAAAACATTCAGAATATATTTCCAAGCCTCATAATGTCATAAGCATACATTTGTAACAAGAGAGAAAATCCTACAAAGTCTATTAGATTAAGTTGTATTGTAAACACATCCTTTCTATGAGACTTATCATCTAAGACTTGTAAACAATCTAATTGATTGTACATTCTGAAGAAAATTCAAACACTTGGTGATTAGCCCAGTTAAGTTAAACGCCTACTAGACAATGTAACATGTAGTTTTAAGTTTGGGGTTGTGATAACAGTTGAAATACCGTTATTTTTATACTTAATTTTGATACTTAATGCACCCTTTTTGACTTAGAAACTAGCTTGAAATCATGTTTTTTGCTTAAGTTAGAGAATAACAGAGTTGAAGGTAGTATTATTGGTATTATGCTTGGTTTTCCTTGTTTTGGCAGGAATTAATATGAATTTGTTGGAAATAGGATGGCTTAGTTTCAACACCAAGAGGGGGGAGGGGTGAATTGGTGAGGTTTAAAAATCAGAGTCTTTTTTAAAATCTTTTTCACAAAGTATAAACCTTTACAAAGTTTCTTGAATCGCAAGGAATAAAAGTTTAAGTGTAGCGGAAATATAAAGTTGAGTATGTAAACAGTAAAGTCGACTTAATGTAAAAGTGTAGGGCAAGAGAAAGCAAACACAGAGTTTTCATACCGGTTTGGCCTCAATGCCAATGCACTATATTAGTCAAGGTTTTTACAACAATATTTCTATAGAGACCTCCACGTCAAAAATATAGACAATCTCTCTAACCCTCTAACTAAAAGTATAGGCAGTCAACACAAAGATATGCAGCAAGATATCCCCTCTTCTGCAATCTTCAACCCACTTTGAACAATCCTCAAAGTGTCCAGAACTCAACGAGTCCTCCTCTTGTAATCCCAATAGGACAACAACAACCTTTCCAAAGATTGATAGAAAACTTGATCAACTGATGAACACCAAGTCGTGCAGTATATGATCAACCAGCACTAGTTATAGCGGGTGACGTAAATTTACGTCGAATATTAACAGGTAACGTTAATTGAACTCGTTTACATCGAATACAAAGGTAATTGACGTAAAGTTAACGACTTTTGTGCAGGTCGACGTTAAGGTACGTCATATAGAGTAGAGTTAGACGTCCAATATTTGAATAAATATTTATTTTTAAAGAAATATTTTTTGTCAAATGGTCGGGGGAACTGACATAATGTTGACGTCGACATAGAAGATTCTTGACGTGATATTCACGTCGAAGTGCAAATTT
This sequence comes from Vigna reflexopilosa, assembly GCA_027742785.1. Classification (NCBI taxonomy): domain Eukaryota; kingdom Viridiplantae; phylum Streptophyta; class Magnoliopsida; order Fabales; family Fabaceae; genus Vigna; species Vigna reflexopilosa. Next base: position 22,911,546 of record CM050918.1, read on the forward strand.
GACGTCAATTTTTGAATAAATATTTATATTTAAAGGAATATTTGACATCAGTTATAAGGTGAATGATGTAAGGTTGACGCCGAACATGTTTACAGTCGACATTACTATCGCTAAGCCGTAGAGATCCTCGCCCAGCGTTTTATTATTATCTTTGTCCACTGCATTATATGAACGTCACTCATCACCTTGATTGACGTTAAGATACATATATTAACGTCCGACAGTGTATAGAATGACGTTACCTTTAGTGTTTGTTTATTAAATTCGGTTCGTTTTAGCTTATTTAACCTAACCTGAAATACAGAAACAGGTTTTCCAATTCCTAAATGCATAGAATTAATTAATTTAAACCATGCTATCATCAATTGCAATTAAAAATTAAAGTAAAACACGCTATTGCTATCATCAAAACTTAAAAGAACCCACTTTTCCATTCATCTATTCATAGTATTCATATATTCACAGTATTCATCTATTCACAATATTCATCTATTCTCAATAATCTATTTATAGTATACATCTATTCACAGTTAAAAAGCTGCACAAGTAAGCAAATGCTACTATCATAAAAGGAAAAACCTAAAAATATAGTTATTTAAAGTGTTTATTCAAATATCCTACCCATTCCTCTCTTATCGTCTTTATATTAGTGCATTGGGCAATGCAGAAGTAGTGTTGAATTGCTGCAAAATCAAGGAAGGAAAGTTTACAATTATAATCATTTTAATGTCAAAAGTTTATTGATATTTTTAAGATTTTCAAATGTAAATTTCTACCTCAGTCCAACCTCCTCTAATTCCTACTCGGATGATTGTCTTCATCCATGACATGATGTAGTAGCCATATGCCCAAGAATCTTTCACATTTACACTAAACATGTGAAAGAACTTAGTCAAATGTAATGGTTTAAAATTGACTACGAAAATTAAAGGTTAAAGATCAACGAATTCCAACCTTAGGATATATAATCTCAATTTGTTGTCCTTTGGTCCTAGACAAAACTCTAAACAAATTTGAAACATTAGAAACATAAGTTAATATATTAATATCATAATGAATTGATAAGAATGAATGTAATACTTACCTATTTCTCCCACATGCCTTCGTTGTGATCACATCGAGTTGCATGTATTTCATCGGGTACATCATCAACCTTATTTTCAATGGTTCTCGATGAGAAGGAGCTTGTCTGAAGTATATCTAGAGAGTCTTCATCATCAGTTGTGTGCATGGCTCTGCCTTCCAATACCATTGACCATTTATGATTCACTGGGTCAGTAACATAGAATATTTGTCTTGCTTGACTAGCCATAATAAATGGTTCATCTGTGTAACTCATTTTGTTAAGATCCACCAAAGTGAATCCTCGATCTTCTGTCACGACACCAGATTTACTATCAACCCATTTAGACGTGAAAACTGGAACTCTAAAAGTGACATAATCGATTTCCCAAATTTCTTGTATTATTCTAAAATAACTTATTGATGCTGTAATTGGATTCTTATCCTTGGAACTAGAAAAGTGTATAGCCTCAGCTTGTAGGGTAACTCCACTATTTTGAACTCTACTTTTATCATCTTCCTCCTTTGAATAGAACAAGTAATTGTTTATGTAATAGCCACCGAAAGTGATTACATCAGTGTTAGGTCCACGAGCTAGTCTCAATAGATTTTCAAAAACATTCGGAGTGGCATAAATCTTTTTCTTAAACCAAGCTAAAAAGAATTTGTTATGTTCATTAAGTGTCCACTTTTCACTCATACGTGGATGTGCTGACTTAATTTCATCAATGTCCTGTGAAATGTAAGGAATAACATCCTCTGTGTTGTTTAAAATGTACAAATGAGCTTGATTAACTTCTTTTCCACTAACACTTTCAATCCTTACTCCTCAAACTCCCTTTCCTTCATGTCTTTTTTCATGTACTATTTTCTTTGGAAGTCCTATTGGTTCAAAACTTGGCATATAACTTGAGCAAAATTCAATGGCTTCCTCTACAATGTAGCACTCTATAATCGAAGCCTCCAGTCCCAATTGATTTTTAACATATCCCTTTAAGTTCTTCATGTATCATTCAATCGGGTACTGATAACGGTTGAAAAACCGTAATTTTCATACTTAATTTTGATACTAAAACAAACCTTTTATGACTTAGAATGAGCTTAAAACCAAGTAAAACACTTAGTTGAGTCATGTGAGAGTCAAAAGTTGGTTTTAGAGATATTATGCTTGCTATTACATTATTTTGCAGGATTTTGAGATAAATTGAAGATGGAAGTAAAGCAAGGTGGATTTGGACTCGTGAAAGATGAAGAGAAAGGATGAAAAGAAGAGTTGGCAAACCGCTGAGTGCCAGAATGGACCGCTGAGCGTCCAGGGCGATTAGAGGCAAACCGCCCAACGGTCAGTTGTACCGCTGGGCGGTGGCGCGATTAAGGGGTAAACCGCTGGGCGGTTTATTTAGCCATTGGGCGGTTGTCTGTTTTTACCATTTTTATTTGGCCTCGATTCTGTTATCTTTTGGGCCTATATATAGCCCTAGTGCGATTCAAAACTTATTCTTTTGGCAGAGAGAAACGTCCACAGCAGCTCTACACAACTTGGAGGAGATTTCTTGGATGCTTAGGCTCCACTTTATCTAACCTAGGGTTTGCTTTTCCATTCTTCCATTATATTTCATCTAGTTTCACCATGATTATGGTGAACTAAACCCTTTGTTGTTGGGGAACAATGTAATCTTTTGAAACTCTCATATATCTAAATTCTTATTTAGTTTATATGTTTGCATATGCTTGATTTATCAATTGTTGGGTTCCTTACCTGTATTTAAGGCTTTTACCATTTAACTCATTCGGTAGATGTTGTTTGTCTTTATTGATACGAGGACGTACAGTAATGTCATGAACTGGGGGGAATTCCTTGATTATCCTAATATCGCCTAGGGATAGGGGTAGGACGATCAATTGTATTTTGCTTCCGTTTATAATTCATTATTAATTACTAGGGGAGGCTAGGGATATCAAGCCGGTAATTAGTAATAGGCTCTTTTCACCAAGGGATTGGGTTAAGGGTAGAGCAAGAAAGTTTGCATGGCAATATGATAAATAAGCAAAGTAAATAAGGAGAGTAGATATATGAGGGTGGATAAGATGAAATTGTAAACCCCAACAACTCCATTCATCCATATTTTCTTTAAGTCAATTGAATCATTGCACTTGCATGTTTACGTTTCTTTTACATTTAACCATTCAAATTAATTACTCTTTTTCAAGTCTTAAGCGATTAGTTTACACGAAAGATTAGGCCTTAAGAGTCCTTTGGGAAGAACGATATTGGGTTTACCAATTATATTACTTGATACGATCTGGTACACTTGCCAGAGTGCTAACAAGTTTTTGGCGCCGTTGCCGGGGACTCTTGGTTTAACTTTTTCTAGTAGTGTAAAATAATTAAATTTGCTTGATTTTTATGTTTATTTTATTTTTGTTCTAATAAATGCTTTCTAGGGTTTTGTGCCTAATGTTTGCAGAATGGAGTTTGGACAAGAATTTGACTATTTGGGCACTCAATTCTACCAAAATGATTTCAACCACTAGTGGGAACCTCACTCATACATGGATCAAAGCTAATTTGGGCAGGCTGTCGAGCAAAAATTACTCCAATCAGGGAGACCACAGATGGCGAATTTTGTCAGCGGATGACAGGTATTAATATGTCATTTATCAGAAATTTGGAGGAGATGCGACAACGTGAGGAGTTACTAGAAAGTCAAAGGCAACAATATTCTTTTACACATGAAGAAAGAGAGAAGGAAGTTGAACAACATCTTTGGCAGAAACAATCCTCTATGCCAAGAGAAACGTTGGGGGAAGCTGAACAACGTTTATGGAAAGAACAACTCTCTTTGCAAAGAGAAACGTTGGGAGAAGCTGAACAACATTTACTGAAGGAAACTAAACAACATTGGCAACAATTATCTCCATTAGAAAATCGTGAAGAGACATTCCAACAAGTGATGTAGAATACTATTTCCTTTTCAGAATGTGATGAAGCAAGATGTAAAAGGAAGGAGATAGAATTGGATTGCGTGACTGCATTTCTGAATGATTCTAGGGTTATTACTCAAGTTAATCCTAGGGAGGAATGCCAAGCCAATATCTCTGAAAGTGATAAGGTTGTTGATGAGAAAAAAATAGAGATAGAGAAGGAAAAGATAGAGAGAGATGGAGAGGAAGAAGAAACAGAAAAGTTGAGTAAGGGGGATGAAGATTGTAATAAGGAAAAGGCAGTGGTTGAGAGAAAAGAGAAAAAGAGAAAAATGGTGAAAATAAAGAAGAAAGCAAGAAAAAATAAAAAGAGAAAGTTGAGAGAAAAGAAAAGTGAGAAAAAAAGGAAGAGAGGAAAGGAGAAAAGATCATATGAAAAACCCCTTCCTCATTCAAAAAAATATCATAGGAAGGAAAAGAAAGTCAAATGCTTTATGGAGATCTTCAAGAAATTGGAGATTAAAGTTCCTATGGTTGAAACATGGAAACATGTGCTTGGTGTTCTCAACTTTATGAAGAAATTCAGCAGGAAGAAGAAAAAGAAAAGAATATCAAGCAAGGGGCGTATCAACACTTACTGATGGGTGTTGAATTTATTGGGTAGGTTCTACTGAGGGAAGCACACCTACTGAAGGGTGTCAGAAAGATTTGCACTTACTGACAAGTGCTAGAGAGGTTTGGGTCAGGCTCGTGACGTTAAACAAGCGCTACTTGGGAGGCAACCCAGTTGATTGATTTATTATTGTTGCATGTTTTAATACTGTTCTAGTTGCATTTAGGGCTTAATTGTTGCATAAGTGAGTAAAGTGAGTGGGAATTGTATTTAGGGTTTAATTGTTGCATTTTATAAAATCCATTCTCTATCACTTTTGCTCATTCTATAATCCAAGTTTGGGGTTTTTGAGAGAGCACTGCATTTTGGTTTCATTCATCATCAGTTATAAGAATTTTGCTTACATTCAAGGTCTCTCCACCCCAAGGACAGGTTGTTATTGCCGAGATGATCATAGGCATATACGACACACCTCCTGCTCATAGGTGGACGATGGATGAGTTCAACAACAGAGTGGGTTGGCCAGAGCGGGCACAAGAGAGCAGATCTGGAGCAGCTGAAGCTCTAGGCATGGATGAGGACGATGATGAAGATGATGATGATTTTGAGGATGCAGAGGCTGGTCTTGAGGATGACTCAGATGAGGACATGGACTGAAAGGGCATCTACTGACGGATGCTAATGCTTAGAACAGGGTTTTATTTTTTTTCTTTTGTACTTTGAATTTTTAGAATAGGTTGAATTTTATTATAGGTGTTTGTGCTTGGCTTGAACACTATTTCTGATTATGGTTTGACTGGATGATATTGCATGATGAGTTTATTTGATGATGATTGGATGTAGATGATGAATGAGACTGTATTGCGTGCTGATATAAAGGTGAATGGTTCAGTAGCTATGTGAACGGATGTGTGATGATTTATGAATGTGGTTATGATGCTAAGCAGGGTGTATGATTGATGTGTGAGAAAACTGTTGTGTGAGGTATTGAGCTTCAGAGTATGCATTGTTATATGTATTATTCATAGGAAAGCATGAATGAAATTGCCTGAGTCTTGATAATTGAGTGAATTGCATGTGTATGTCATATGATCAAGGCCATTTTTGGAAGCCCTTACTTAGCCAAATTTTCACCCAAAGTGATTAAAATTTTATACCCTTTTTGAACCTTGGCCCTAAACAGGATGAAAACCCTTGTGTTGAATTTATTTACTTTGAATTGGGTTGATAACTGTAAGTACATTCAAGGTTCAAGTTTGGGGTTGTGGGGGAAAATTTGAATGGCAAAAATAAAGGCATTGAGCTCAAATATTGAAAAAGAAAAATGCATGAGAAAAGAAAAAATTCATGAAAGATGAGCTCAGTGTAAAAATAAAAGAAAAGGGAAGAAGTTGGGAAAAAGTGAGATTGGTTAAGCAAGAGAGTTGAAATTGAACCTTGAATGCTAAATGAGCTCTCTTGATTCAAAGATTTTGTGATCCAGAAAAACCAATTTTTCTTGATAGCCCAGCCTCATTACAAGCCTTGGGAAGTCCTTGCGATGACATTTGCATGTGAGGATGTTGATTGTATTAGATGAAGGGCAATTTTGTTTCATATGACATGTGAATAAATAGAGAGTGGAGTGACCTCTTAAACACTTGAGTGATTGAGTGAAACATGTGCTTGGTAAGAATTGTTGAATTCAATGATTACATCTATGCTTAGTTGATTGATCATTCATGAATATAACATCTGTTGGGAAATATGTGATCATGTGAACTGAATTGAATTGAAAGCATGCATGCATCTTGATTTGATTCCACTGAAAATATGAATTGAGTAGTTCTTGTCATAAGCAAAGTGAACTTTGGGATTATTGAACTATTTGATGAAAAAGTGGAAAGCCAATTTTTGTTTTGTTTTGTTTTGCTTGAGGAAAGGCAAATTTCTAAGTTTGGGGTTGTGATAACGGTTGAAAAATCGTTATTTTCATACTTAATTTTGATACTAAAACACACCTTTTATTACTTAGAATGAGCTTAAAATCAAGTAAAACACTTAGTTGAGTCATGTGAGAGTCAAAAGTTGGTTTTAGAGATATTATGCTTGTTTTTACATTGTTTTGTAGGGTTTTGAGATAAATTGAAGATGAAAGTAAAGCAAGGTGGATTTGGACTAGTGAAAGATGCAAGAAAGGATGAAAAGAAGAGTTGGCAAACTACTGAGTGCCAAAATGGACCGCTGAGCATCCAGGGCGATTAGAGCCAAACCGCCCAGCGGTCAGTTGTACCGCTGGGCGGTGGCGCGATTAAGGGGTAAACCGCTGGGCGGTTATTTTAGTCGTTGGGCGGTTGTCTGTTTTTACCATTTTTATTTGGCCTCGATTCTGTTATCTTTTGGGCCTATATATAGCCCTAGTGCGATTCAAAACTTATTCTTTTGGCAGAGAGAAACGTCCACAGCAGCTCTACACAACTTGGAGGAGATTTCTTGGATGCTTAGGCTCCACTTTATCTAACCTAGGGTTTGCTTTTCCATTCTTCCATTATATTTCATCTAGTTTCACCATGATTATGGTGAACTAAACCCTTTGTTGTTGGGGAACAATGTAATCTTTTGAAACTCTCATATATCTAAATTCTTATTTAGTTTATATGTTTACATATGCTTGATTTATCAATTGTTGGGTTCCTTACCTGTATTTAAGGCTTTTACCGTTTAACTCATTCGGTAGATGTTGTTTGTCTTTATTGATACGGGGACATACAATAATGTCATGAACTGGGGGGAATTCCTTGATTATGCTAATATCGCCTAGGGATAGGGGTAGGACGATCAATTGTATTTTTATTCCGTTTATAATGCATTATTAATTACTAGGGAAGCCTAAGGATAGCAAGCCGAAAATTAGTAATAGGCTCTTTTCAAAAAGGGATTGCGTTAAGGGTAGACCAAGAAAGTTTGAATGGCAATATGATAAATAAGCAAAGTAAATAAGGAGAGATATATGAGGGTGGATAAGATGAAATTGTAAACCCCAACAATTCCATTCATCCATATTTTCTTTAAGTCAATTGAATCACTGGATTTGCAAGTTTACGTTTGTTTTGCATTTTACCATTCAAATTAAATTCTCTTTATCAAGTCTTAAGCGATTAGTTTACACGAAAGATTAGGCTTTAAGAGTCCTTCGGGAAGAACGATATTGGGTTTACCAATTATATTACTTGATACGATCTGGTACACTTGCCAGAGTGCTAACAGGTACATCCATCTCAAGAAAACCGGCCCACATATTCGAATTTCTCTGACTAAATGGACAATCAAATGAACCATAGTATCAAAAAATGAGGGTGGAAAATACATTTCCAATTGGCACAAAAGTCTAATGGCATCATTTTTCAAATCATCTAATTGTCAAGGATCAACAACTTTCTTGCAAATGGCATTGAAAAACAAACTCAAACGTGTGAGAATACCTCTAACAGAGACAAGTAATATGGCTAGAATAGCTACTGGTAAAAGTTGTTGCATTAAGACATGACAATCGTGAGACTTTAAACCAACTAACTTTAAATCTTTCATAGAAACAAGGCTACTATTATTCGAAGAATAACCTTGTGGAACCTTCAAACTATGTAAACATTGACAAAAAATTTGTTTTTCTTTTTTCTAAAGAGTGTGACAAGATGAAGGAAGATAGGTGCGTCTTCCTATGGATTGCGGATGTAACTCAGAACGGATTCCCATGTCAACCAAGTCTTGCCATGCTTTCACTCCATCTTTTGTTTTTCCTTTAACGTTTAGTAAAGTCCCAACAACACTATCACATACATTTTTTTCAACATGCATCACGTCTATGCAATGTAGCACATCCAATTTACACAAATATGGAAGATTAAAGAATATTGATCGCTTTTTCCAAATGTTTTTCTCAAGGGTCGTTTTTTTATGTTTTCGAAGACAACGTCTATGTTCCTCACCTGGTTGTATATGCAAGCATATGAAATAAATAAGAATTTGGATAAATGAGAGTTTAGAGGTTACATCTTTCCCCAACAACAAATAAGGTTAGTTCCCCATCGTTATGGAGAAACTAGGTGAATAATGGAATGAAAGAGATAGAAACCCTAAAAAGGAGAAAAGGAGAGTTGTCACCATCTCCAAATCTACCCCCAAAGGGGTGAAAAGTGTGTTTCTGTGTAATACCATCAAAAGATACATTCTCTAAGGTATCTAGGTCTTTAAATAGGCTATAAAAATAAAAGAAAATAGGTCCAAGCCCAAACAGATCATAAAAATCGCAGAAAATATATCAAATCAAGTCTGGTTGATTTTTTCCGGATTCTGGTTGACTTTTCAGCACTCTGGGCAACTCTAGTCAACTTTTCAGCATTCTAGTTGACTGGTTGACTTTTTTGGTTGATTATTTTGCACTTTGTTTGACTTTTCTGCAATCCAACCATTTGATACTTCAACCTTTCTTTCAATGGAATTTAATGATAAAATCATAAAACATGTCCTCAACTCTTTTATTCACAAAACTAAAGAAAAATCATGATTCCAAGCAAGTTTCTAATTGAATAAGGGTGCATTTGATGTCAAAATTAAGTATAAAAATAACTGTTTTTCAACCGTTATCACAACCCCAAACTTGAAACTTTGCTTGTCCTCAAGCAAACAAGATGAAACTTAGTCTTCCACAAATCAACACAATGGTTCAATCGCATTCAAAAGTTCTTTCTTTCAAGATAAGTAATCACTCAAATCAGCTCATCAATAGAATTTAGTCAAGATATGAACATGCTTTGAATCACAATAACTCATCATGGTGTTCACACAATCACATAATATCCAACAGATGCTATTCTCATGAATGATCAGTTAGCTAAGCATAGATGTAATCATGAATTCATGGAATCATTCCTCACCAGATAAAGTGTTTCACTCAATCACACAGGTGTTTGAAGAGGTCACTCCTTCCCTCTACTATCCACATGTCACATAAAACAAAATTGCCTTTCATTTACCACAATCAAATATTATCACACACACATGTCATCACAAGGACTTTTCAGGGCTTATAATGTGGTTGGGCTAACAAGGAAACTTGGTTTTTCTAGATCACAAAATCCTTGAGTTAAGAGAGTTATCTATACATTCATAATTCAAGCACAAACTCTCTTTTTACCAAACTCACTCATTCCCCACTTTCCCTTTTCTTCACATTGAGCTTTTTTTTTCATGCTTTTTTTGTTTCTATCTTTTTCATCTTTTCTCATGCATTTTCTTTTCAACCCATAAGCTCAATGCCTAACTTTTCTTTTCTTTTTCAATTCTCCCAACAACCCCAAACTTGAACTTTTAACAATACCCCAAAAATATTTCTCAACCTAACTCAAGGCAAAGATTTTCAAAGAAAGGGTTTTCACATTCTGTTTCAGGCTTAGGTTCAAAGAGGGTAGAACATAGAATGTTCCTTTTTCATGTGGGATGAAATTTTTTGCTAGAAAAGGGCTTTTCAAAAACGACCTTGATCATATGACACATACATGCAATTCAATCAATCATAGAAATTTAGGCAAAAGCATTCATGCTTCCAGTAGATAGCAAATATATCAATAAGAACTCTGGAGCTCAAAAACCTCACACAAACTTATTCCAATCATTCAATCAAATACCCTGCTTAGCCTCATAATCACAATCACAAAATCACAATGCATCTGTTCACACAGCTTGTGAACCACCACCTGTATATCAGCATATTGTGCAATCTCAACATCATCAATATCAAAGCATCACCAAGCAATACCCATCATGCACAAATATTAATATCAAACCACTGCATCAGATATAATGTCCAACCAAGTTCATCAATCCTACACTACTAAACAGAAACAAATAAATACAAAAACAAAGATAGAAAATCCTGTTCTAGTGCAAATAACATCCATTAGTAAATGCTATCTCATCATCTTCCTCCATAGCTGGAGCTTCAGCTGCTCCAACTCTGATTCCTTCCTCTTGTTCCCCATAGTCTTGATCCTCTTTCCTGATGAGGAGGCCATCCCTGCATCAAGTACAATTCACAAAACCACAAGAAATCTCATTAAACTTTAGTAGCACACAAAAGTTCTTCTAAGGAATGTGGAGGAATCAACCCCAAATAGCTGGGCTCTCATAAAACCCCAAACTTGGATGGAAAAGTGATAAAAATTAGGTTTTTAAGAGAGAGGATGATAGGAGAAGTGTTGGGAAATCTTTATAGGATTTTTGAAAGTGAAAGAGAGATTATGGGTTTGGTAAACAGTGCTTGGGCGAAACTAAGGGGTAGAAAAATCAAATAATGGGCCAAAAGAACAAAACCTTCTTTTAAAACGCTTTGACCCCTCAGCGTCGCCACCGCCCAGCAGTGAGTTCACCGCCCGACGGTGGGCTCGATTTACATCCCTCTCTTTTTTTTCTTTTTAAAACATTTTAACCCTTTAAACCTTCAAATTCAACTTCAAAATTTAATATTTATGCAATTCCCAATCACTTATCTCACAAATGCAACTAGAACAAGAATTAAAACATGCAAAAATAAATTAATTAACTGGGTTGCCTCCCAGGTAGCGCTTGTTTAACGTCATGAGCATGACCCAAACCTTTCTAGCACCCATCAGTAGGTGCAAACCTTACCATCACCCATCAGTAGGTGTACTTTCCTAGTATCCTTCAGTAGATACCTAAATCTTCTAGCATCCCTTAGTATATGTTATCCCAGTGACATTCATCAGTAAATGTTGTTTAATGACATCCATTACATTCTGTTTCAGGCTTAGGTTCAAAGAGGGTAGAATATAGAATGTTCCTTTTTCATGTGGGACGAAATTTTTTGCTAGAAAAGGGCTTTTCAAAAACGGCCTTGATCATATGACACATACATGCAATTCAATCAATCACAGAAATTTAGGCAAAAGCATTCATGCTTCCAGTAGATAGCAAATATATCAATAAGAACTCTGGAGCTCAAAAACCTCACACAAACTTATTCCAATCATTCAATCAAATACCCTGCTTAGCCTCATAATCACAATCACAAAATCACAATGCATCTGTTCACACAGCTTGTGAACCACCACCTGTATATCAGCATATTGTGCAATCTCAACATCATCAATATCAAAGCATCACCAAGCAATACCCATCATGCACAAATATCAATATCAAACCACTGCATCAGATATAGTGTCCAACCAAGTTCATCAATCCTACACTACTAAGCAGAAACAAATAAATACAAAAACAAAGATAGAAAATCCTGTTCTAGTGCAAATAGCATCCATTAGTAAATGCTATCTCATCATCTTCCTGCATAGCTGGAGCTTCAGCTGCTCCAACTCTGATTCCTTCCTCTTGTTCCCCACAGTCTTGATCCTCTTTCCTGATGAGGAGGCCATCCCTGCATCAAGTACAAATCACAAAACCACAAGAAATCTCATTAAACTTTAGTAGCACACAAAAGTTCTTCTAAGGAATGTGGAGGAATCAACCCCAAATAGCTAGGCTCTCATAAAACCCCAAACTTGGATGAAAAAGTGAACAAAATTCGGTTTTTAAGAGAGAGGATGATAGGAGAAGTGTTAGGAAATCTTTATAGGATTTTTGAAAGTGAAAGAGAGATTATGGGTTTGGTAAACAGTGCTTAGGCGAACCTGAGGGGTAGAAAAATCAAATAATGGGCCAAAAGAGCAAAACCTTCTTTTAAAATGCTTTGACCCCTCAGCGTCGCCACCGCCCAGCGGTGAGTTCACCGCCCGTCGGTGGGCTCGATTTACATCCCTCTCTTTTTTTCTTTTTAAAACATTTTAACCCTTTAAACCTTCAAATTCAACTTCAAAATTTAATTTTTATGCAATTCCCAATCACTTATCTCACATATGCAACTAGAACAAGAATTAAAACATGCAAAAATAAATTAATTAACTGGGTTGCCTCCAGGTAGCGCTTGTTTAACGTCATGAGCATGACCCAAACCTTTCTAGTACCCATCAGTAGGTGCAAACCTTACCATCACCCATCAGTAGGTGTACTTTCCTAGTATCCTTCAGTAGATACCTAAATCTTCTAGCATCCCTTAGTATATGTTATCCCAGTGACATTCATTAGTAAATGTTGTTTAATGACATCCATCACATTCTGTTTCAGGCTTAGGTTCAAAGAGGGTAGAATATAGAATGTTCCTTTTTCATGTGGGACGAAATTTTTTGCTAGAAAAGGGCTTTTCAAAAACGGCCTTGATCATATGACACATACATGCAATTCAATCAATCACATAAATTTAGGCAAAAGCATTCATGCTTCCAGTAGATAGCAAATATATCAATAAGAACTCTGGAGCTCAAAAACCTCACACAAACTTATTCCAATCATTCAATCAAATACCCTGCTTAGCCTCATAATCACAATCACAAAATCACAATGCATCTGTTCACACAGCTTGTGAACCACCACCTGTATATCAGCATATTGTGCAATCTCAACATCATCAATATCAAAGCATCACCAAGCAATACCCATCATGCACAAATATCAATATCAAACCACTGCATCAGATATAGTGTCCAACCAAGTTCATCAATCCTACACTACTAAACAGAAACAAATAAATACAAAAACAAAGATAGAAAATCCTGTTCTAGTGCAAATAACATCCATTAGTAAATGCTATCTCATCATCTTCCTCCATAGCTGGAGCTTCAGCTGCTCCAACTCTGATTCCTTCCTCTTATTCCCCACAGTCTTGATCCTCTTTCCTGATGAGGAGGCCATCCCTGCATCAAGTACAATTCACAAAACCACAAGAAATCTCATTAAACTTTAGTAGCACACAAAAGTTCTTCTAAGGAATGTGGAGGAATCAACCCCAAATAACTGGGCTCTCATAAAACCCCAAACTTGGATGAAAAAGTGATAAAAATTGGGTTTTTAAGAGAGAGGATGATAGGAGAAGTGTTGGGAAAGCTTTATAGGATTTTTGAAAGTGAAAGAGAGATTATGGGTTTGGTAAACAGTGCTTGGGCGAACCTGAGGGGTAGAAAAATCAAATAATGGGCCAAAAGAACAAAACCTTCTTTTAAAACGCTTTGACCCCTCAGCGTCGCCACCGCCCAGCGGTGAGTTCACCGCCCGACGGTGGGCTCGATTTACATCCCTCTCTTTTTATCTTTTTAAAACATTCTAACCCTTTAAACCTTCAAATTCAACTTCAAAATTTAATATTTATGCAATTCCCTATCACTTATCTGACATATGCAACTAGAACAAGAATTAAAACATCCAAAAATAAATTAATTAACTGGGTTGCCTCCCAGGTAGCGCTTGTTTAACGTCACGAGCATGACCCAAACCTTTCTAGCACCCATCAGTAGGTGCAAACCTTACCATCACCCATCAGTAGGTGTACTTTCCTGGTATCCTTCAGTAGATACCGAAATCTTCTAGCATCCCTTAGTATATGCTATCCCAGTGACATTCATCAGTAAATGTTGTTTAATGACATCCATCAAAAGATGTCTAACCATATAGCATCCATCAATAGATGCTAATCTTTCTTATCTACATTGACATTCATCAGTAGATGCCTAAATCTTCTAACATCCATAAGTAGATGTTGTAGAAGCATCCATCAGTAGATGCTATGATCATTGCCATTAGAAGCAACATTTAACCTAAAAAAAAATAAAATCAAATAAAATAAAGCAAAAAAATTCAGAAACGGGGTTAGAAACTGGGTTGCCTCCCAGCAAGCGCTTCTTTAGCGTCATTAGCTTGACCCGGTAAAGTCCAAACACCCATATGTAGCTGTTGATATTCTATGTTGGCGTTCTTCCTTCCTTCGTGACACCAACAAAATCTCGAAAATTTCCTTGTCACCAACTCTAAGGATTCTCAATCTCAAGAGCGCGCTTTGTTTGCTTTAATAGTCTTGACAACCCATAACCTATTCTGAAATTTCATTGCTGTGCCAGGTTTGGGTTTGTCACTTTTCACATCAGGGTGTTGGTGAACCAATTCTCCTTCCTTATCTGCCTCATATTGATCTTGTGCTCCTAATACAAATTTTTATCCTGCACACGCTAAAGAACACTGCACTAGAGCATAGAATTAGCCCAAAAATAAAAACAATAAAAGATATATATATATATATATATTTTATTTTTTTTTTCGTTTTTTTTAAATAACAAGATAAAAAGATAAAATAAAAAGATAGAAAAAAAATAGATAGAAAGATGAGGAGAAGAATGAGGAGAAAGATAGAAAGATGGAAAGATGAGGAGAAGAATAAGGAGAAGAATAAGGAAAAGATATCATTTTATTTTATTTTCGTTTTTTTTTTAAAAAAAAATAGAAAGATAAAAACAGACAAATGAAAACAGAAAAAGATATTTTTTTAATTAAAACAGAAAAATAAAAACAGAAAGATAACAACAGAAAGAAAGTCTAAGCAGTTAAGAATCACACACATAAAATAGTTCTACCACGAGTCACCGACAACGGCGCCAAAAACTTGTTAACCCCGTGGCAAGTGTACCAGATCGTATCAAGTAATAATAAATGGTAAGTCCAAGTATCGTTTTCCCAAGAGACTCATGCCACTAAATTGTTGTGCTTTTGCATAACCAATCAAGACTGTAAAAATAATATTTTGGATTTTTGGATATAAAGTACGGAAAAATAAACATAAATGCAATTTGATCAATTGAGGTTCAACACAAAAGTGGATGCATGATGTTGATAATATGAGATGGGTTTGTTGCTAGGATTCAGATTTCACCCAATCACTCTCTTATATATACTTTTCTTATTTAATTCGCTTATTTATCATATTGTCATGCAAACTTTCTTGGTCTACCCTTAACCCAATCCCTTGGTGAAAAGAGCCTATTACTAATTACCGACTTGCTATCCCTAGCCTCCCCTAGCAATTAATAATGCATGATAAACGGAAGCAAAATACAATTGATCGTCCTACCCCTATCCCTAGGCGGTATTAACATAATCAAGGAATTCCCCCCAGTTCATGACATTACTGTACGTTCCTGTATCAATAAAGACAAACAACAGTTACCGAATGCGTTAAACGGCAAAAGCATTAAGTACAGGTAAGGAACCCAACAATTGATAAATCAAGCATATGCAAGCATATGAAATAAATAAGAATTTGGATAAATGAGAGTTTAGAGGTTACATCTTTCCCCAACAATAAATAAGGTTAGTTATCCATCGTTATGGAGAAACTAGGTGAATAATGGAATGAAAGAGATAGAAACCCTAAAAAGAAGAAAATGAGAGTTGTCACCATCTCCAAATCTACCCCTAAAGGGGTGACAAATGTGTTTCTGTGTCTAAACCATCAAAAGATACATTCTCTAAGGTATCTAGGTCTTTAAATAGGCTATAAAAATAACAGAAAATAGGTCCAAGCCTAAACAGATCATAAAAATCGCAGAAAATATATCAAATCACGTCTGGTTGACTTTTTCTGGATTCTGGTTGACGTTTCAGCACTTTGGGCAACTCTGGTCAACTTTTCAGCATTCTAGTTGACTGGTTGCTTTTTTGGTTGACTGGTTGACTTTTTTGCACTCTGTTTGACTTTTCTGCAATTCAACCATTTGATACTTCAACCTTTCTTTCAATTCATTCCAAAAACCTACAAAAGCAAGGGAATTTAATGATAAAATTCTAAAACATATCCTCAACTCTTTTATTCACAAAACTAAAGAAAAATCATGATTCCAAGCAAGTTTCTAAGTCAATAAGGGTGCATTTGATATCAAAATTAAGTATAAAAATAACGGTTTTTCAACAAGAAAAAGGTATGGATGAATGGAGTTGTTGGGGTTTACTATTTCCTCTTATCCACTCTCTTATATCTACTCTTCTTATTAAATTCGCTTTATTATCTAATTGTTATGTAACTTTCTTAGTCTACCCTAAACCCGATCCCTCGGCGAGAAGAGCCTACTACTAGTTACTGGCTTATTATCCCTAGTCTCCCCTAGTAATTAGCAGCGCAAGTACCACGTAAGCAAAATACAATTGATCGTCCTACCCCCTATTCCTAGGTGGTATTTATTGATCAAGAATTCCTTATCAGTTCATGAGTTCCCCGTACGTCCCGGTATCGACAAAGGCAAACATCTAGTTATCAAACGAGTTAAATGATAATAGCATAGAGCATATATAAAGATCCCACAATTGATAATAAGAGCATATGCAAGCATATGAATAAAACAAGAATTTCAATACAAGAGAGTTTCAAAAGATTACATTGTTCCCCAACAACAAAGGGTTTAGTTCACCATTGACATGGTGAAACTACTTGAAATACAATGAAAGAATGGAAAAGCAAACCCTAGATTGAATAAAATGGAGCCAAAGCATCCAAGAAATCTTCTCCAAGGAGTGTAGAATAGCTCTAGACGTCCTCTTCTGCCAAAAGAATAATATTTGAATCGCACTGGGGCTATATATAGGGCATAAAAGTAACAGAATTTAAGCCCAAGCCCACCAGACAACCGCTCAGCGTCCAACAATTTACCGCTCAGTGGTTTCCCTCAAGCCGCACAACCACTCAACGGTCAGTTTCATCGCTGAGCGGTTTGCCTCTAATCGCTCTGGACGCTCAGGGTCACCGCCTGGGCGCCAGACAGTGGCTTTCCCTCGAATAATGGCGCTCAGCGGTGCATTTTGACGCTGAGCGGTGCATAGACTCTTCTTTTCTTCATTTTTCTTCTTCTTCCTTGAGTCTAAGACCTTCCTTCATCAATTCCATTCTTAATTCTCATTAAAACCCTGCAAAACAATGCAAAACAAGCATAATATCTCTAGAAACAGCTTTTGACTCTCAACTGACTCAACTTAAGTGTTTTACTTGATTCTAAGCTCATTCTAAGCAATAAAGGGTGTATTTTGATATGAATATAAGCATGAAAATAACGGTTTTTAGACCGTTATCACAACCCCAAACTTAGAACTTTGCTTGTCCTCAAGCAAACATAACAAAACTTGGCTTTCCACTTTTTCATCAAATAGTTCAACAATCCCAAAATTCATTTTTCTTATGACAAGAACTACTCAATTTCAGATTTTAAGTGGAATCTAATCAAGATTTATGCATGCTTTCAATTCAATTCCGTTCACATGATCACATATTTCCCAACAGATGTTTTATTTATGAATCATCAATCAACAAAGCATAGATGTAATCATGGAATTCAACAATTCTCAACAAGCAAGTGTTTCACTCAATCACTCAAGTGTTTAAGAGGTCACTCAACTCTCTACTATTCACATGTCACATGAAACAAAATTGCCCTTCATCTAATACAATCAACATTCTCACATGCAAATGCTATCACAAGGACTTTTCAAACGCTTATAATGAGGCTAGGGTAACAAGAAAAATTGGGTTTTCTGGATCACAAAATCCTTGAGTCAAGAGAGTTATTTTAACATTTAAAGTTCAAGCACAAACTCTCTTTCTTTAACCAATCTCACTCATTCCCAACTTCTTCCCTTTTCTTTTGTTTTTACATTAAGCTCATCTTTCATGCCTTTTCTTTTCTTCTTTTTCTTTTCTCATGCATTTTTCTTTTTCAACACTTGAGCTCAATGCCTTTCTTTTTGCCATTCAAATTTTCACAACAACCCCAAACTTGAACCTTGTTAATACATACAATTATTCTCAACCCAACTCAAGGTAAATAATTTCAAATCAAGGGTTTTCATCCTGTTTAAGGCCAAAGTTCAAAAAGGGTATAACACATGGTTTTAATCAATTTAGGTGAAAATTTGGCTAAGTAAGGGTTTCCAAAAATGGCCTTGATCATATGACATAAACATGCAATTCAATCAATTATCAAGACTCAAGCAATATCATTCATGTTTTCCTGTGAATACTCTGGACCTCAATACCTCACATAACATGCTTTCTCACACATCTGTTCACATAGCTAGTGAACTTTTTACCTGGATATCAACATGCAACACAACTCAATCATCATCCACATCCAATCATCATCAATTAGATTCATCATGCATTTCATTCAGTCAAACATTTTTAGAAATAGTGTTCAAGCCAAGCATAGACACTGACAATCAAAATTCAACCTATTCTAAAAAAAAAATACAAAAGTGCAAGATAAAACCCTGTCTAATGCATGGGCATCCATCAGTAGATGCCCTCTTGATAACGGTTGAAAAACCGTTATTTTTATACTTAATTTTGATATCAAATGCACCCTTGTTGACTTAGAAACTTGCTTTGACTCATGATTTTTCTTTAGTTTTGTGAATAAAAGAGTTGAGGACATGTTTTATGATTTTATCATTAAATTCCCTTGATTTTGTAGGTTTTTGAAATGAATTGAAAGAAAGGTTGAAGTATCAAAGGGTTGCAGTGCAGAAAAGTCAAATAGAATGCTGAAAAGTCAACCAGTCTATCAGAAAAGTCAACCAGAATGCTGAAAAGTTTACCAGAGTAGACCAGAGTGTTGAAAAGTCAATCAGAATCCAGAAAAAGTCAACCAGACGTGATTTGATATATTTTCTGCGATTTTTATGATCTATTTGGGCTTGGACCTATTTTCTGTTATTTTTATAGCCTATTTAAAGACCTAAACACCTTAGAGAATGTATCTTTTGATGGCTTAGACATAGAAACACACTTTTCACCCCTTTGGAGGTAGATTTGGAGATGGTGACAGCTCTCCTTTTTCTCCTCTTTAGGGTTTCTATCTCTTT
This sequence comes from Vigna reflexopilosa, assembly GCA_027742785.1. NCBI lineage: Eukaryota > Viridiplantae > Streptophyta > Magnoliopsida > Fabales > Fabaceae > Vigna > Vigna reflexopilosa. The sequence goes on from CM050918.1 coordinate 22,930,921, forward strand.
CATTCCATTATTCACCTAGTTTCTCCATGACGATGGAGAACTAACCTTATTTGTTTCTGGGGAAAGATGTAACCTCTAAACTCTAATTTATCCAAATTCTTATTTATTTCATATGCTTGCATATGCTTGATTTATCAATTGTTGGCTTCCTTACTTGTATTTAATGCTTTTATCGTTTAACTTATTCGGTAACTATTGTTTGTCTTTATTGATATGGTAACGTACAATAATGTCATGAACTGGGGGAAATTCCTTGATTAAGCAATACCACCTAGGGATAGGGGTAGGACGATCAATTGTATTTGGCTTCCGTTTATCATGCATTATTAAATACTAGGGGAGGCTAGGGATAGCCAGTCGGTAATTAGTAATAGGCTCTTTTCGCCAAGGGATTGGGTTAAGGGTAGACCAAGAAAGTTTGCATGACAATATCATAAATAAGCGAATTAAATAAGATGAGTAGATATAAGAGGGTGATTGGGTGAAATCTGAACCCTAGCAACAAATCCATCTCATATTATCAACATCATTCATCCACTTTTGTGTCTAACATCAATTGATCGAATTACATTCATGTTTACTTTTCCGTACCTAATATTCAAAAATCCCAAAATATTATTTTTATAGTCTTGATTGGTTATGCAAAAGCACAACAGTTTAGTGTCGTGAGTCTCTTGGGAAAACGATATTTGGACTTACCATTTATTATTACTTGATATGATATGGTACACTTGCCAGAGTCTTAACACCTCTCAATCCATGTCCTCATCTGAGTCCTCTTGGTCTCCAGCCTCTGCATCCTCAAAGTTATCATCCTTGTCATCGTCCTTCCTGGCTGAAGCTCCAGCTGCTCCAGCTCCACTCCCCTATGCCTGCTCTGGCCAAGCCACTCTGTTGTTGAACTCATCCATCGTCCACCTATGAGCAGGAGGTGTGTCATACATTCCTATGATCATCTCGGCAATAACAACCTGTCCTTGGGGTGAAAAGACCTTAAATGTATGCAAAATTCTTATAATTGATGATGGATGAAACCAAAATGCAGTGCTCTCTCAAAAACCAAAAACTTGGATTATGAATGATGCAAAATTGATAGAGAATGGATTTTCTAAAATCCAACAATTAAACCCTAAATACAATTCCCACTCACTTTACTCACTTATGCAACAATTAAGCCCTAAATGCAACTAGAACAGTATTAAAACATGAAACAATAATAAATCAATCAACTGGGTTGCCTCCCAGGTAGCGCTTGTTTAACGTCACGAGCCTGACCCAAACCTTCTAGCACTCATTAGTAAGTTCCTCCAAACACTTTTCAGTAGGTGTACTTACATGTATCCTTCAATAGATACATATAAAAATTAGCATCCCTCAGTAGATGCTACCCAATACACAAAAATTAAAAAAAAATTGTTCATACTTACATAACCAAGATTTAAAATTTAAAGTACAGAAAAATATTGTTCTTAGATCACTGGGATGCCTCCCAGTAAGTGATCTTTTTATGTCACTAGCTTGACCCAGTAGAGTTCAAACACCCATCAGTAGGTGTTGATACTCCCCTTGCTTGATATTCTTTTCTTTTTCTTCTTCTTGCTGAATTTCTTCATAAAGTTGAGAACACCAAGAACATGTCCATGTTTCAATCATAGGAACTTTAATCTCCAATTTCTTGAAGATCTCCATAAGGCACTTGACTTTCTTTTCCCTCCTATGATACTTTTTTGAATGAGGAAGGGGTTTTTCATATGATCTTTTCTTCTTTCCTCTCTTCCTCTTTTTCTCACTCTTCTTTTTCTCTCTCCTTTTCTTTTTCAACTTTCTCTTTTTATTATTTTCTTTCTTCTTTATTTTCCCAATTTTTCTCTTTCTTTCATTTCTTTCATCCACTAATTTTTCTTTCTCCTCATCTTTCTCTCCCTCACTCAACCTTACAGTTTCTTCTTCCTCTATCTTTTCCTCTTTTATCTCTATCTTGTCCTCATCAACAACCTTTTCTATTTTTATCTCTTCTCTCTTTTCTTCCTCTATTTTCTCATCATCTCTTTCTATCTTTTCCTCCTCTGTTTTCTCCTCATATATCTCTATCTCTTCTTCCTCTATCTTCTCCTCCTCGACAACCTTATCATTTTTAGAGATAGTGACTTGACATTCCTCTTTAGGGTTAACTTCAGTATTAACCCTAATAATACCCAGAGACTTCATCATGCAAGAGAGTTGTTCCTGCCATAAACGTTCTTCAGCTTCCCCTAATGTTTCTCTTCGTACAAAAGATTGTTTTTGTTGTAAACGTTGTTTGGCTTCCCCCAACGTTTCTTTCGGCAAAGAGAATTGTTTCTTCAGTAAGCGTTGTTCAGCTTTCCATAACGTTTCTCTTGGTATAAAAGATTGTTTCTGTCGTAAATGTTGTTCAGCTTCCCCCAACGTTTCTCTTGGCGTAGAGGATTGTTGCCCAAATTAGCTTTGATTCATGTTTGAATGAGGTTCTGATGAGTGCATATTTATGCCCACATTTATGTTTTAGAATTCAAATTTTTAATGAGATTTTTGTGCTTAAATGATTGATTTAAAGTGAATTTGTGACAATTGGATTTATTGGGTTTGGGAATTAAAGATGCTTAAAATGTGATTCTTAGTTGCATAAATTATTTTAGATGTTCTAATGTTTATTTGTGCAGCTGAAGTTAAAATTTTATTCATTTAAAGCATGAAATTGAATGGTCAAAGATGGTCCAATCTGGTCACTCAGGACTCTTATGCAATTTTGAAAAGAAAGAGATGGCTAAAGTGCAATTAGAGGAAAATTTTGGACTTATGTGTAAATAAAATAAAAAGGGTTGAAATGTAATTTTGGACAAGTTTAAATCTGTTAGATATTTTAAAAGATATTTTGGAGAAAATATATCTTAAGATATTTTACTTGATATTGTTAAATAATTATCTTATTTAACTATATCAATAAATATCAAAAGATAATATTTGCCAAATCTTTTTGATCTAGGAAAGATATTATCAAATATTCTCAAAAACTGATTAAATGTGTTGAATATTTGAAAGATATTAGATATAAGATAAAAGATTTTATCAACAGAAGATTCAAAGTCCAAGCCCAATCAAGCCCTATATAAATAGACCCAAAGGATCTTGATTCATTCATTCACCACTCCTCTCTCTTATTTCATCATGTATTCAACTTCATTCATGGAGAGCTAAGCATTTAGGGCTATTCTACTGTAATTTCATTATGGATTATGAGGTTAAGTGAATTAATGCAATTGTTTATTTTGATTATTGATTTAAGTTGTTCTCTCTCTATGTCTTTCATCTCTCTACCATATTAAAAGCAAAGATTTTTGCATCATAATGTGTTTGAATCTACATGCATATTAATTATATGAGTTTTAGGGTTTCTAGGTTTAATTGAGAATCTACTTTGATTGAATTTAGGAACTTTCATATGATTAAATGGTTTTTACTATCAATTGAGAATGTACTTTGGTTGGTAGTAATAATTTCAACTATAATCAATTGAGAATTTACATTGATTGATTAGCTTTTAATTTGGTTAAGAGATTTAAGAATAGACATGATTAAACACAATAAAATTGATTGAGAATGTACTTTGGTTGAATTTATTGTGAATAATCTAGAAAGGTCTTGCATTTGATTGAGAATGACCTTAGATTAACTGCATAACTGCCCTTAAATTAATTAAGAATGTACTTTAATTAATTTGAAACTTAAACAATAATCAATTGAACAATAATCTGTGAATAACCGATGATGAATCTATTTTGGAAAAGTAGTGGAAATAGCCTGTTTCTTCATAATTGTTTTTAAGTTTCTTCTTTGTTCTACAACATTCTTTAAACATTCTCACTTTTATTCATAAGCATTGCATAGCATTCATAAGAGTCAAATATTCGAAAGCAATTCCGTGTTCGTTGGGAGACGACTCAGGGTTACTTTAGCCCTATCTATTTTCTTGAATACTACTTGGCAATACTGAAGTTGCCTTGAAAAGTAGTATTAATTTGATAGCTCCAACGACAGCTTATCAAATTTGGCACCGTTGCCGGGGAACTACGGTAAGTATTTTGAATATTTTGATTCTCATTTTTATTTTTTTTAATTTTCATTTTTTTTATTTTTTTTCTAATGCATATGCATTTAATTTAGTTTTAGTTATTTTGTAGCTTTTAGTTATTCTTTTTGTTAGCAAAATCTTTGTTCTTGCTTAAATTAAGAATTTCTCTTGAGAAATACTTGAAGCTAGTTTGAATATACTCTGGCTAGGAAAGACTTGGTACTTAAGTTGTCCATTGTGACGCACCTCTCTTTCTTGGGAGTGGACCCAAACTAAACCTCTCTTATCTTTTTTTTGAAATCTTTCTCTAAAGCAAGAACAAAAGAATAAAAAAAGAATAAAAGAAATCAAAAACAGAGAAATAGTTTCAAGCAGACTCTTAGTGCATGACCAGAGCTAACCCGCGAGAATTCTATCAAATTAACCCAGAAGTTGAAAGGAGTTTGCGTAAGGTGCAAAAAAGTTTGAAATTTGTGTGTTCTACTGAGGGAACACTTCCTACATTTGAAGCCATACCACTTTCATCATCTCCAGTCTCAAACATACCATCAAATCCCTTACCTGATTCTAACCCAAACAGAATGGCACAGAGAACCATTAGATAGTTAGCCACCTCCCACAATACAGTTACCCAAAGTAACATTCAATACCCTGATGAGGAGTGGGAGTTGAGACCTGACCTGCTAAATGCCTTACCAAAGTTCAATGGGTTATCAAAGGAGAATCCACACAAGCACTTGAGACAATTCCACATGTTGTGCGAAAATTTCAGATCTCCCAGGATCACAATAGTAAGCCTAAAGATGAGAGCTTTTCCTTTTACTCTTCAAGGAGCGGCTCAAGATTGGTGGTATTATCTCTCTGCACGAATTACAAATTGGGAAACCATTGAAAGACTCTTTTTTGAAAAGTATTTTCCTGCCTCCAGATTATCTGTCGTCCGTAGGGAAATTCAAGATATAAGACAGAGAGATAGAGAGGATCTTAGTGAATATTGGGAAAGATTCAAGAAACTATGTGCTTCATGCCCTCAACTTCAAATGGTAGATTTCATTCTAAGCTTTTATGAAGGCTTAAGTCCAACTGATAGGTCATGGGCAGATGCTGCAAGTGGAGGATCTTTCTTAGACAAGTCACCAGAAGATGGTATTGATCTAATAGAACGGAAGGCAGTAGACAATCAACAGTATGGAACAAGAGAAAATTCAGTGACTTTGTTGAAAGGAGTACATGGAATTGAAAACGGTGTAGTTGATGGAAGGAGGATAGATGAAAGATTGAATAAACTTGAAAGCAAACTAGACGAGATTGCAAGTTTGTTTAAAACCTCAACTCCACAAATTGCTAAGAAATGTGGAATTTGCATTTCAACTGATCACTACACTCATGAATGTCCTAGCTTGATGGAAACTACTATGGAAACCTCATCCCAAGCTTTTGTTGCGAACACGTTTGGAGGAAATAGACTATACCAGAATTATCATGATTCATCCTCCAATAGGTATCAACAGAACATGCAACCTTATGTTCCACCTCAACAAAGGCAGCAATCTCAACCTGAAATGTCATTGCAAGATTTCATGAAGATGATGCTTGAGCAAAATTTAGAAATCAAGAAATCAATTGTAGATTTGACTCAGGGGGTGGAAAAGTTAGAGGCTAAGGAGTCAAATAAGCTACCTGCACAAACAGTGATCAACCCGCAAAATGTAAGTGCTATTACTTTAAGAACGGGTAAGCAAGTACAAGGCCCTGAAGGAGCCCAAGAGGATGAAGACAAGGAGAAAGAAGAAGCACAAATTGATGAAAATGGAGGACCAAATGAACCATCACCTGAGACTATCACTGAAAAATCCAGGTTAGTATCCTCTAATTCTTCTTCTAAAAATTCTTCTTCATCTTATTCTCCACCTCCTCCATATCCCAATCGGTTGAAACCGAGAAACAAAAAACTGAAGGAGTTAGACCAAGAGATCTTTAATATTTTCAAAAAGGTGGAGATCAACATTCCCTTGTTGGATGCTGTTAAGCAAATCCCTAAATATGCCAAGTTTTTGAAAGAAATTTGCACAAATAGAAGGCGTTTTAGGGATAATGAGGTTCTGAATTTGGGAAGAAATGTGTCAAGCTTGATTAAGAAACATATTGAAATACCGCGAAAATCTATATCTATCTTTTCTTCCTCTATTTTCTCCTCCTTTTTCTCCATTTATTTCTCCTCTATCTTCTCCTCATCTATCTCTATCTTTTCTTCCTCTAATTTCTCCTCCTTTCTCTCTATTTTGTTCTCCTCTATCTTCTCCTCATCAATCTCTATCTTTTCTTCCTGTATTTTCTCCTCCTTTCTCTCCTTTTTTTGTCTTCTATCTTCTCTTCATCAACAACCTTGTCACTTTCAGAGATAGTGGCTTTACATTCCTCTCTAGGGTTAACCTCAGTATTAACCCTAGAATTCAATATCTCATTAGAGTGACGAATTTGCATCTCTATCCTTTTATTTCTTGTTTCACTACTTTCTAAAGAGGCGATGGTAATTTTCATTAATTGTTCAAAAATGTTATCCATATTTTGCATTGATAGAGAATGTTGTTGCTGCCAATTACATTGTTGCATCTCCTCCATACTTCTAAGATAAGAAAAACTTGTATCCATGTCCTGTGGAAAAAGTTTGTCACTCTTTGTATTCTCCTCTACACCTTTGACATGATATACTTCCCTATTCATGATATCTTGAAGAAGTTCATCAGAATTTGTGTTCTCCTTAAGTGGAGTAATTTGTTGCTCAGCAGCTTGCCTAAATTGGCTTTCTATGAGTGAGGTTCCCACTAGTGGTTGAAATCATTTTGGTAGAATTAAGTGCCCATATAGTAAAATTCTTGTCCGAATTCCATCCTGCAAACATTAGGCAAAAAACCCTAGAAAACATTTATTAGAACAAAAATAAAAATAAACATAAAAAAAAATCAAGTCAAATTCAATCAAATTCACACTACTTAGAATAGTTAAACTGTAGAGTCCTTGGCAATAACGCCAAAAACTTGTTAAACCTCTGGAAAGTCTACCAGATCGTTATCAAAAGACCAAAGAACACATCATTAAGGGTTAGTGTTAAACCCCGGGCAAGTGTACCAGATTGTTATCAAGTAATATAAACGGTAAGACCGAGTATCATTTTCCCAAAGGACTCAGTGGCCTAAACGTTCATGTGATTTGATCGCATAAGACTTGAAAAAAGAATAAATTTATAATGTTGATGCAAAACGAAATTTAAATATGCAAAATGCAAAACTTGAATCAATTGGCAAATGAAACTATGGATGAATGGAGTTGTTGGGGTTTACAAATTCATCCTAATCCACTCCCTTATACTTAATTTTCTTATTAAATCCGCTTTATTACCAATGTCATGCAAATTTCTAAATTACTCTAAACCCGATCGCTCGGCCAAAAGAGCCTATTACCATAATTACTAGTTTACTATTGCTATCTCCCTAGTAATTACTAATGCATTAATCACAAAAGCTTAAAAGCAATTGACCATCCTACTCCTATCGCTAGGTAGTATTGCATAATCAAGAGAATTCTTAACAGATCTAGATTTCCCCATACGTCGCCGTATCGACAAAATCAAAGATCATGACACCAAATGAGTTAAATGATGCAAGCTCTATCCGTAGAAAAGAAAACTCAAATTATTGATAATACAAGCATATGAATAAAATAAGAATTTCAATATAAGAGAGTTTCAAAAGGATTACATTGTTCCCCAACAACAATGGGTTTAGTTCACCATAAACATGGTGAAACTAGATGGAATTAATGGAAAGAATGAAAGAATAAACCCTAGAATTGGTAATTTGGAGCTCCCGCATCCAAAAGCCGCCTCCAAGGAGTGAAGAAGGTGTTTTGACGTCTCTGTTTGCCAAAAGATAGAAAACCCTAGGGTGTCTAGGTCTTTAAATAGGACATAAAAATAATAGAAAACAGGTCCAAGCCCAAACAAATCATAAAAATCACAGAAAATAGGTCCCAGCCCGCGTCCCCGGCGCTCAGCACCCAAAAATGGCGTTCAGCGCCCTACAGCACTAGCGCTTAACGCCTAGTCACTGCTCAGCGCTGGTGTTTTTGCACTCTGGTCAACTTTTCACCATTTTGGTCAACTGGTTGACTCTTCTGCATTCTGGTTGACTTTTCTGCACTACAACCATTTGATACTTCAACATTTCTTTCAATTCATTCCAAAAACCTACAAAATGAAGGGAAACCAAGCATAAAACCAAGAAAACCAACTTTGACTCTCTTGTTCTCTAACTTAAGAAAATTGAATGATTTCAAGCTAATTCTAAGTCATAAAGGGTGTGTTTTAATATCAATTTTAAGTATGAAAATAACGTTTTTTCAAACGTTATCACCCATCAGTAGGTGTTGACATTCTCCTTGCTTGATATTCTTTTATTTTTCTCCTTTCTGCTGAATTTCTTCAGAAAATTGAGAACACCAAGCACCTGTTTCCATGTCTCAATCATAGAAACTTTAATCTCCAATTTCTTGAAGATCTCCATAAAACACTTAAATTTATTTTCCTTCCTATGATACTGCTTTGGATGAGGAAGGAGTATTTCATATGATCTTTTCTTCTTTCCTCTCTTCCTCTTTTTCTCACTCCTTTTTTCTCTCAATTTTCTCTTTTTATTTTTTCTTGCTTTCTTCTTTATTTTCACACATTTTCTATTTTTTTCTTTTCTCTCAACCACTTCTTTTTCTTTCTCATCATCTTCTTCTTCCTCACTCAACCTTTTTGTTTCTATCTCCTCTATCTCTTCCTCCTCTATCTCTATCTTTTCCTCATCAATAACCTTATCACTTTCAGAGATAGTGGCTTGGCATTCCTCCCTAGGGTTAAATTCAGTATTAACCCTAGAATCCAATTTCTCATTTAAGTGATGAATCTGCATCTCCATCCTTTTGAATGCCGCTTCCCTGTTTTTGTGATCAGAGATGAAATTTTGCATAAGTTGTTCAAACATCTTCTCCAACCTGTTTATTTTCTTAATCAAAGTAGATACCAGTTGCCATAATTGTTGTAACGATCTCTTAAGTTGTATGACAGCTTGCCCATATTGACTTAGGTTTATGCTTAAGTGAGGTTTCCCCCAATGGTTGAGATCATCTTGGTAGAATTGAGTGCCCATATAGTCAAATTCTTGTCCAAATTGCATCATGTAAACACTAGGCACAAAACCCTAGAAAACATTTATTAGAACAAAAAAAAAATTAACATAAAAAATCAAGTCCAAGTCAATCAATAATCACAATACTAGAATAGTTAAACCAATGAGTCCTCGGCAACGGCGCCAAAAACTTGTTAACACTCTGGCAAGTGTACTAGATCGTATCAAGTAATAAATAAACGGTAAGTCTGAGTATCGTCTCCCAAAGGACTCTTAGGCCTAAACGTTCATGTGATTAATGGAAATCATAAGACTTGAGTAAATAATAAATTGAGTTATAAATGAAAAATAAGAATTAAAGATGCATGCAAGGGTTTTGATCGATTGGCAAGAAAAAGATATGGATGAATGGAGTTGTTAGGGTTTACGATTTCATTCTAATCCACTCTCAAATATCTACTATTCTTATTGGATTCAACATTGTTATCAATGTTCATGCAACTTTCTATTTTACTCTAAACTCAATCTCTCAGCGAAAAGAGCCTAATCACAACTACTAATTTACTATTTCTAGTCTCCCTAGTAATCACTCATGCAATATCCACAGAAGCTAAAAGCAATTGACTTTCATATTCCTATCTCTAGGGAATATGTCTTCATCAAGAGAAATTCTTCATGTCTAGACCTAACTATACGTCTCCATATAGAAAGAATCAAAGGTGATGCATTTGAATAACATCTTAAACAAAGCATTGGCAAGAACGAAAGAAAAACTCAAACTATTGAATAACACAAGTATATGAATAAAATAAGAAATTCGATATAAGAGAGTTTCAAAGAATTACATCGTTCCCCAACAACATAGGGTTTAGTTCACCATAATCATGGTGAAAGTAGATGAATTGAATGGAAGGAAGATAAAAGATAACCCTAGATTTGTAAAATTGGAGCTCTTGCATCCAAGATTTGCCTCCAAGGTGTGAAAATTGTGTTTCTGCGTCCTTTCTGCCAAAAGATGACCTCTAAGGGTCGCATTGTTCTATTTATAAGCTGTGAAGAATTACAGAAAATAGGCCCAAAGCCCAAGTACATCGCTCAGCGGTGAGTTCACCGCTCAGTGGTAGGTGAGGCACTTGAGTCCACCGCTCAGCGTTCACTTCCAGGTCTTTGGAGGTGCTATCACTGTCGAGGCCACCGCTCAGCGGTAGATCTGCCGCTCAACGGTAGGCGCGACTCTTCTTTGGTTCCTCCTTCCATCTTCTTTTGAGTCCAATCCCTTCTTACTTCACTATAGTTCATCTATTTCTCGTTAAGTCGTGTCAAAACAAGGAAAACCAGGCATAGTACTCATAAAACACTTCTGACTCTCTTGTAACCTAACTAAGACAAAATGCATGATTTCAAGCTAGTTTCTAAGTCATAAAGGGTGTGTTTTGTATCAAAATTAAGTATGAAAATAACGGTTTTTCAACTGTTATCATTGATCCCCGACAGTTAGATGATTTGCAAAATGAGGCCATCAGTCTTTTGTGCCAATTGGAAATGTATTTCCCACCCTTATTTTTTTATATCATGGTTCATTTGATTGTCCATCTAGTGAGAGAAATTCGAATATGTGGGCCGATTTTCTTGAGGTGGATGTACTCGGTTGAAAGGTACATAAAGATCTTAAAGGGATATGTTAAGAATCAATTGAGACCAGAGGCTTCGATTATAGAGCACTACATTGTAGAGGAACCCATTGAATTTTGTCAAGTTATATGCCAAGTTGTCAACCAATAAGACTTCTAAAGAAAACATTACATGAAAACAAACGTCAAGGAAAGGGAGTTCGAGGAGTAAGGATTGAAAGTGTTAGTGGAAAAGAAGTATATCAGGTTTGGTTAAATTACCTAACACGAACCGAATTTAATAAAAAAACACTGAAGGTAACGTCACTCTATACACTACCAGATGCTAATATATGTATATTAACATCAATCAAGGTCATGAGTGACGTTCATATAATACAGTGGATAATGATAATAATAAAACGTTGGTCGAGGATCTCTACGGCTTAGCGATAGTAATGTCGATTGTAAACATGTTCGACGTCAACCTTACATCATTCACTTTATAACTGACGTCAAATATTCCTTTAAATATAAATATTTATTCAAAAATTGACGCCAAATTTATACTTCGACGTGAATATCACATCAACAATCTTCTACGCCGACGTCAACATTACGTCAGTTCCCCCGACCATTTGACGAAAAATATTTCTTTAAAAATAAATATTTATTCAAATATTGGACGTCTAATTCTATTCTATATGACGTACCTTAATGTCGACCTGCACAAAAGACGTTAACTTTACGTCAATTACCTTTGTATTCGATGTAAACGAGTTCGATTAACGTTAATATTCGACGTAAATTTACGTCACCCGCTATAACGTCGCAAGCAGTTGCGTCGTTAAAGGCCAAAAATATATGACTTAATAGGTTGTTTTTGCACTAGTGGGTTGCCTGGATTGCAACGAATGCTAATCCTACATGGAGGACTAGTGATGAAGACATTCGAGGGAAGCTTTTAAGTCTAAGGAAATTAAAACCATGGTTTCTCATAGATATCTGAAATTGTTGAGGGTGTTGTACTCCAACTTAAAGATGAGTGATGAAACATTTTGTTCCACAGTCCATGTCAAAGAGGTTTGGATTGGGATTACCGCTTTTCAACCGATCAGGAAAGAAGGCTTCCTCTTTCAGAAATGGATTGGTCATCAAGGACTTATTGGACTCACCATGGTAAAAAATGATGATCATCAGTAAGTCTATCCCATCTCTGAATCTTGGAGTGCAAACAAAAGAAGTTTGAAAAAAACTAAAGAATATGAGTGGGCTAGATGGTATGCGGTGACAATAGATTGTATGTCAGAATCGCTAAAAAGATTCTTGGGCTCAGGTAAATTGAAATATTTTATTTCATAATTGTTAAAAAGATTCTTGGGGCTTAAGTAAATTGAAAGCTAACACAGTCATTAACAAAAGACTCTAAGGAATTTAAAATCACTAATTAAAATGGAAAGGAAGGTGATGTGAAATCTAAAAAGGGATCGACAATAATTCTGCAACACAAGAATATGGATTTTCGTTGTTTGATTTTAATTTTGTAATCAGTGCCTTCTTAATCCATCTTTTGTTTTGTTGGTTGTAATCATCTTTTGAATATTAATGAAATTTTCTTTTGGAAAACATTAGTTAATGGAGATTGAATTGTTTACATTGATTAAATCACTTTTTTGATTGCAAATTTCCATTTTAATGTTACATGATTACATTGCATTCAGTATACTCAATCTACGATAACGGTTATTACACAATGTACCATAGATCCTTCTTTTTTTTCTCTTTACTAAAACACAAATAATACGTCAATTGATAAAGCCACACGACATAATAATAAGATATTAAACATCAAACAAACAAAAGTTTGACGTGTTATTAATAACCAGAGTATTAATACTGCGTCAATTTACTAGGGACATTACGTTTTATTGTTCATCCAGAAGCCAAATCGCTCCTTTTTTAAAATATACGACGTACTCCGTATATTTGAAATCCAAAATCTATCAACCTTTTTCTTTTGTTTTTTGTACTCCTTTAAGCTTTTTTATGTTCTTGAAGGAGATAATAGAAAACAAAAGAAAAAAAATCAACAGATGGAGTTCATAGGAGAAATTTTATGAATGGAAGATGTAGCATTTTGAAAGGGTGCGAAATCCAAATGTATCAACCTTTTTCTTTTTGTTACTAACATTCCTTCAAGCTTTTCATCATGACAGAATAAAACCACAAATAAATGACTCCTTTTTGTGACCTAGAAGGAGCATGTCTATACTTAAATAATTAGTGTTGGGAAAGGGCTGATATGGGCCTGATATGGGCTTCAATAATAAAAGGCAGTATACTTAAATGATGTATGTGAAATTGTAGTTTGCTGGTAGAAATGAAGAGGTTGACGTCAATTTCTTCAAACTTCCAAAGTGTCTTTTTGGTTTAATTATTTTTTCTTTTAATCGAACAATAAACGTCGAATTCCTTGGGCATTTGACGTATTATTCTTATCCGAAGGCAGAGGTCACTCTAGTTTTTTCTTTTTCCTTTTTAAATTCCCATAGAACATCTAACTTTAGGGGGCTTCGATGGGAAAGACATTTGAGTGGTTGTGAGCATTAATTTTGTGTGTCACCAGAGGTTTTGAATTGACTCTATAAATATAATTCTTAACTTTATACAATTGCACAATTTGATGGTTTTTGAATGATTCATGCTTTAAAGTATCTTGGAGTTGTTTTCTCCGAAATCAAATCCACTGAATCTGTAGAAAACAACTTCAAGATACTTAAAAATTGAATCATACAATCAAGAAACTTCAAGTTATAAAAGTAGTTTTGCCCCTCTAAAGGTTCTATAGATTTGAAAAAGCACCTATCTTCTTACTATTTTTCTTTCCCCTTGATTTTTGTTTTTCAAATTCTTCTTCCCATAAAAAATGTGGAACCACCCTTTGGCTTCTGGCTGGCATATAAAGCCATTTTCACATATCGTAGGTTCATTATCTATTAACTTTCTGCTCTGTGATTCTGAAATTAAATGAATGGTAACCTCTTCTTTGTTTCTGTTGATCACTCCTTCAAGCTTTTAAACATGACAAAGAATCAAACCACAGAGAAATTACTCGTTTTTTTCACCTTCAAAGAGTTGATAAAAACAAAGAAAAGTTTTCGAACGTTAAAGCCACAAGTACAAGGATGTTTTACTGGTTGGTTTAAAAGAAAAAATAAAAACTTAATATTTTGCAAAGAAAACGTCAATGCATAGAAGAATTCGACGTTCTGTGGTTGGTTTAAAAGAAAAAGAAAAAATAATAAACAAAGAACTAAATAATAAATCGTCGATGCCAGTTTAAATTGACATTTTATGTGTTGATTCAAAAGAAAAATAAAAAAATAACTATTGGCAATATCAATCTTTTGTTACGGTTGACGTCATATTAATTATATCAATATTTAGTATTTATTTATTTTGTATTGAATGTTAGCTTTTTTCGGAGTGACGTTATGTGCATCAAAAATCGTCACGTCGACCCATATTTTTAGACGTTTTATATTGGTCTAAACGTCAAGTCATAAAGTGTGCGACGTTCTGCTTGGTATAAAAGAGAAAAGAAAAAAAGAATAAAGAAGGGAATTACTTGCTGGCATATAAAAAGTCGAATATGTGTCATGGTTGACGTCAAATGTGGGTAGGAGTAATACAGCTGGAAGCAAACCACAGTTTAATAGTTTCTTATTTTAAATTGAATGTCAAATGTTTCTTAAGTTGACGTTATGTGATTCTGAGGTCATTGTTTTACGTCGATTTGGGCCTTGTTTAACGTTAATAGAATTTAGATCACGTTAGTATAGGCCTTGTTTGACGTTAACAAATATTAGATGGCGAATTGTTTTATTAATTGATGTGGAGCGATTGAATTTATTTACGGAAATGCCACCGGTCATTTTTAACGTTGGATATTGAGCGGTTCGACGTTGATCGCCTGACGTTATAGCCCATTTTTGCACTAGTGCAGTAAGCACATAATTCTTTCTCCTTTAGAACCTCCTCAAAGAAAGATCTCCACTGTCTTCTTGATGAGTTCTTGGAGTGTTTAATTACCTGATCTCGATCTAAAACAACAAATGAAAATGTCAGTTCTACCAAAGTCCCTATGATCAACAAAATCTCGTCTATTTATAGTTTTTCATAAACCAGACGCTCCTGTAGTCGACTGTGTTACAAATAAAGTCGATTGTCATCAGACAATTATAACAGTTAAGTCAATTAGCAGCAGTCATAACAACCAAATTGTTTTTGCATTTAATACAATTGACTTTCATTTAATGCTTTAACAGACATTTGAAATATAGCCGTTATAGATCACAACATTAACAGAATTTCAAATCAAATAACTAACTAAGTCGTATTCACTGCTTGTGCAGTCGAATTAGACACTTCAAATTAGTTTTGAAATACTTTTCAATGCAAAATCACACACAACAATGCTTTTGAAAATCTGTGCAAAGAAACGAGTTTAAATCGACTTACTTCATAATGAAGTCGACTTAAAACTTGCAGATTTGCCACACAATATAATTTTAACAAAGTGCATGTGGTTTTCTTTTCTAAAGCATATGTAATGCAATCACACAAGATGTATCAAGTATGAAATCAGTGAATATGCATACATATATCAGAATCAACACAAAACATGTTCATATAGATATAATCACAGTAAAGAATAGAAAATGTAACACATAACCATTCATGTGTTATTAATAATGTGTTGTCATCATCAAAAAATAGAGCACTCTAAGATTAAGGTTCAGCTAAACCAGTGCTTCCCTTATCAACAATATGCCCCTTTTTTGATGATGCACAACCATTATTAATAAGCAACCATGTTTGTACACAAACAACACATAAAATCAGTTAAGTAATCACTAATATCAGAGCTAACATAAGCATTCAGTAAGAACAAGTGATTAAATGACCTTCACAGTATATCAGAGCGAACGAAAGATAGTTTCAACATATTTCAGAACATTTACTCTAAATAAACATTATCAAGCAAACACATATCAAAGCAAATAAGTAAATAACCAATCAAACTTTTCAAACTTTTCTCCCCCTTTGTGCATTAGCAAAAAAGGTTTTCTTTTAGATATGAATAAGCTGATAAAATGAAATACCAGAGATGCATCAATGTAAACAGATTAAACATTCAATTATGCTCCCCCTATCATAGATATTCACATGAAAGAGATAATCTCCCCCTAAAGTGTAGGCATGTGAAAAATCTATGTAATCATGTAATGCTCCCCTGTCATTATGCATATTTCAAAATCAAATTTAGATGCACAATGCAGTTTCACAAGTATTAGAGCATACAATCAATTTCTATCAAAATTGTATCAGAGTTATAATTGCAAGCAATTTGTGAGGGTCTGAAAAATGAAGGGCTATTGGGCCTTATTTGGAAACAACCAGGCCTGTAAAGCTAAGGAAACCATGTCCTTAGAAGGAACTTTTCTAAAATCTGATTCCTTAGTTTAACCTCTCTCTCTCTAGACAGTTTGTTCTTCACTAGTGCTCTGCCTTCTCTCTAACCCCCAAACTTATCCAGCCATTGCATGTTCTTTTAGGTGGCATCTAAATGCTCCAGACGTCGAGAGCTTCACTTTGAACTGATCACTTTCTCCATTTCCTTCCGGTAAGTAGTTTTTTTGTTTCCTCTGCCATTTTGAAACCTAGGGCTTGGGGTTCTACTGATTTCATGCAGTTAGAATTGTCCTTCTTCTAATTTCTATTAAGTTCTAGCTCTAACGAGTTGTTTTCACCACCAATGTGGTGGTTGTAGGGCACTATTTAGGTTCTTCACTGGGGAGGGTACTGTTAGGGCATCTTCGAAAAACTCTTCTGTGTAATATAAAGGTAAGGGGAGCTAATTATTTTGTTTAAATTTATTTTATGAAATATATGCATGTTGAATTCTGAAATAGGTGCGTTGATTTGAACTGTTATGCCTATGTTTGTTGAGATTGTTAATCAGGGAAGCATTGGTTTAGCTAACCTTAATCTCATAGTGCTTAGTTCACTATGTTTTTTATGATGACAACACATTATTAATAACACATGCTTTGTTATGTGTTGCATGTTCTATTGCTTATTGATTAATATCTTGTTGAACATGTTTTGTGTTGATATTGATTTGTGAATGCACATTTACTGAGCTTGTATATGTTACATCATTTCTGGTTGCATTACACATAAATTCGAAGAAGAAAACCACATGCACTATTGTGAACTTAAATTGTGTGGCAAATCTGATAGTTCAACTCGACTTCATTATTAATTGAATCGACTGAGACTGAAGACTTTGCGCAGATTTTCAAAGACAATGCTATATGAGATTTTGCATTGAAAAGAATTTCAAAATGTACAGTTGTGTCAAATTCGACTGTGTGCGCTTTGCATTCGACTTTGTTAGTTGTTTTATTTGAAATTTTGTTATGCTTGTGAACTATAATGGCTATATTTTTAAAAGTTAGTTAAGCATTGAATGAGGGTCAACTAGATTGAATGTGGAATTAATTTGTTTGACCTAACAGCTACTAATTTGACTTCATAACTATTACTATCAGAAGACAGTCGACTGTATTAGTAGCTTAGTCCACTAAAGGAGCGTCTAATTTATAGAAATCTATAAATACACGATACATGAGTTGTTTCAAAGGACTTTTGGAAATCTAACATTTGCATATTCTGTTTTAGATTGGTTCTCTGTGATTTAGAGCTCCAAGAACTCATCAAGAAGACCATGGAGATCATTCTTTAAACAGGTTCTGAAGGAGGATTTTGCTGTGCCTACTGCTTCATCATTATCTGCACAATTAAGGTGTTCTCAGGTTGATCAAGAATCGTGTTGCATTCCGCGTTGATTGTTGTTGTACCTATTGTGATTACAGGGGGTGGACTCTTGGAGTCTGGTACCTGTTCAAAGTGGCTTGCAGATTATAGAAGAGGGGATATCTTGCTGCAAGTCTTGCTGTTTGTATTGCCTATATTTTGGTTAAAGGGTTAAAGAGGTATTTTATATTTTTGACGTAGAGGTCTCTATAAAAGCCTTGTTGTAAAAACATTGACCATTATAGTGCGTTTGCTTTGTGGGAATGGAAGGACACTGGATGTAGGCATTCAGGCCGAACCAGTATAAAAACCTGCAGTTGAATTCTCTATCCCTACACTTTTACATTTAGTCGACTCTGTTATTTACGTAGTCTACTTTGATTTGCCGCTGCACTTAAATTTCTATTACTTGCGATTCAAGAGAATTGTGCAAAAGTTTCTCTTTTCAGAAAAAGATTTTGAAAAGACTCTTATTTTGAAAACTCACTAATTCACCCCCCCTTTTGGTGTTAAAACGAAGCCAACCTGTTTTCCAACAATTGGCACCAGAGAAACTAGTCGACTTATATTTTTCTTGAATCGACTATATACCTGGGGATGGCTTCCAGTTTTCAAACTTTTGGTGAAGGTGCATCTACAAACAGACCACCTCTGTTTGCTGGTGGAAATTATCCTTTTTGGAAAATTAGAATGCAAATTTTTCTTGAATCCGTGGATAGAGAAATTTGGGATGCAACTATGAATGGTCCTTTTGAACCAACTCATACCGTTGATGGAAAAATTGTTGTAAGAACGTTTTCTGAATGGTCTCCAAAAGAGAATATGAAAGCTTAATATGATGTTAAAGCTAGAAATATCATTTCCTCTGCACTAACTGTTGATGAATTTTTCAGGGTATCTCAATGCAAATTTGCCAAGGAAATTTAGGATGTCTTGGACGTCACACATGAAGGCACTGATGAAGTCAAGAGAACAAGGAAGAATTCTCTGTTTCAAGAGTATGAACTTTTCCGGATGAAGGCTGGAGAGACAATCAATGATGTCCAAAAAAGGTTCACACACATTGTAAATCACCTTATGGCTCTTGGAAAAGTGTTTGATAAAGAGGAGATCAATATCAAAATTCTGAAAAGTCTGAACAAAAGCTGGCAACCAAAAGTCACTGTAGTCTTAGAATCCAAAGACCATACAAGCATGAATATGGCTACCTTGTTTGGCAAGTTAAGAGAACATGAATTAGAACTTGGAAAGCTGAAGGATGAGGAAGAGATTGAAGAAAAGAAGTCCATTGCTCTGAAAATAACAAGCAAGAAATCCTCAAAGTCAGAGGACAACTCACATGCAGAGATGGACGACAAAGAAATGATGACCATGATGGTAAGGAAGCTTAGTCGACTTATGAAAAATGATAGTCAACTTACTAACCATGCAAGTCAAAGCAAAGCAAAGAAAGGTTTCAGATCAAATGATGTCCAATGCTACGAATGTGGCAAAGAAGGACATATCAAAACAGATTGTCTAGAATTAAAGTCGAAGCAGAAAGCCAATAGAAGAGTTCCACAGGACAAAAACAGAGAGTTGTTAAATCCCTAGCAAGTGTACCAGATCGTATCAAGTAATAATAGATGGTAAGACCAAATATCGTTCTCCCAAAGGACTCTTAGGCCTTAACTTTCATGTAAAGAGATCGCATAAGACTTGAGAAAAGAATTAAATTTAGTTTTTGAATGCAAGACGAAATAAACATGCAAAATACAATGAATCAATTGGCTAGAAGAAACTATGGATGAATGGAGTTGCTGGGGTTTACAATTTCATCTTATCCATCCTCTTATATCTACTCTTCTTATTTAATTCGCCTATTTATCATATTGTCATGCAAACTTTCTTGGTCTACCCTAAACTCAATCTCTTGGCGAATACAGCCTATTACTAATTACTGGCTTGCTATCTCTAGCCTCCCCTAGTAACTAAAAATGCATGATAAAGGAAAGAAAAATACAATTGATCATCCTACCCCTATCTCTAGGCGGTATTAGCTTAATCAAGGAATTCCCCCCAGTTCATGACATTACTGTACGTCTCCGTATCAATAAAGACAAACAACATTTACCGAATGAGTTAAACGATAAAAGCATTAAGCAAAGGTAAGGAACCCAACAATTGATAATATAGGCATATGCAAGCATATGAATAAAACAAGAATTTCAATATAAGAGAGTTTCAAAAGATTACATTGTTCGCCAACAACAAAGGGTTTAGTTCACCATAGACATGGTGAACTAGATGGAATTAATGAAAGTATGGAAGAATAAACCTTAAATTTGGTAAATTATAGCCTAAGCATCCAAGGAACCGCCTCCAAGGAGTGTAGAACAGCTTTAGACGTCTCTGCCTGCCAAAAGAATACTTTGCGAATCGCACTGGGGCTATTTATAGCACATAAAAGTAACAGAATTTAAGCCCAAGCCCATCTGATGGACGCTCAGCGCTTAATTTGGTCGCTCAGCGGTTTGCCTCTAATCGCAAAACTGCTCAGCGGTCCAATATGCCGCTCAGCGGTGGGCCTCTAATCGCACAGGTCGCTCAGCGGTGTCGCTCAAGCGAGAAACAGTGACTTCACCCATGAAACTGGCGCTCAGCGCTGGAATTAACGCTGAGCGGTGCACTTAGGTATTCTTTTCATCCTTTTTCTCCTTCTTTCATGAGTCTATGTCCTCCCGTCTTTACTTCCACCGTCAATTCTCATCAAAACCCTGCAAAACAAGCATAATATCTCTAAAAACAACTTTTGACTCTCATGTGACTCAACTAAGTGTTTTACTTGAGTCTTAAGCTCATTCTAAGCCATAAAGGGTGTGCTTTAATATCAAATTTAAGTATAAAAATAACTAAAACTTTGCTTGTCCTCAAGCAAATAAAACAAAACTTGGCTTTCCGCTTTTTCATCAAAATAGTTCAACATTTCCAAAATTTATTTTTCTCACAACAAGAGTTACTCAATTCAGATTTTCAATGGAATCATATCAAGATGCATTGATGAGTCAATATTTCCTTGAGTTCACTTAGTTTATTGTGCTAGAATTAATCAGAGAATTGTGCTTAAATGTCTGGTATTTTTCCGTTTTTGGTGATTGTGCTTAATTTGACCGAAAATTCTAATTTTAATTAATTTGAATTATCTGAGATAATTATTTGCATTATTAATTGTAGGGAATATTTTGGAAATACAATTTGGGACATTTTGAGATTAAATGAAGTGCAACCACCACCCACTTACAATTTATTTGCCTTGCACAGCGATGTCATTGCAGCATAAATATGGAGCATGAGTTGAATTAATTTGGGCTGAAAAGAAAAGCAATTGAGCCCAAAGGTGGAGGTTTATATTTGATGTGAAATTAGAAGAAAAAAAATGAAACACATAGGAGGTCCAAGCAAGGGGCTGGACATGGGTGAAAGAAATAAAAAGAGGAAAACATCCAGCAGCTACTAGAATGTCACGGTCTGCATGGAAATTTAGCACAACATTTATTTTTTGTTGAGAAAAGAGTGACGGTGCTTGATTATTTATAAGAGGCAGCACACAGATGCAATGAAAAGGTTGCACGCTGCAACGCACTTGGAAGCACCACGGCCCAACATGTTTCTTTATCCAGCAACTTTGCGTCCAACATGGAGAAGATACTGCCCACATGAGAAAACCTCCCTCTTGCACTCCACATCCATGACCTACACACCATTCTGCATTCAGCACGCAGCTCACGGCCCATGTGCAGCTACTTACGGGTTTCAACATTCCAGCAGCTTGGAGAGGTGCAGCAGTGGGAGGAGCTCTAAAAAGCAAAGCAGTTGCAACATCCAGGAGGTGCACATAGCAACACGTGAACGATGGGTCACTCCATTCTTAATCCAGCATGTTATTTGGGACCGTCCAACAAGACTTTGGCAGTAGCTTAAGAGAACCAGCACATGAAAGAAAACATTGTCACAACTTGCAAAGTTGGAAGCACACGCATATTGTGTTCTATCCTTTTTGAACCCTAGCTTTGAAATAGGATGAAAACCTTTGCTTTGAAAATTTTTACCTTGAGTTGGGTTGAGAATAATTGTATGATATTGCCAAAGTTCAAGTTTGGGGTTGTGGGGGAAATTGAAAGGCAAAAGAAAGGCATTGAGCTCAAGTGTTGAATGAAATAAAAGCATGAGAAAAGAAAAGAGAAGAAAGAAAAAGCATGAAAGATGAGCTCAATGTAAAGAGAAAAAGGAAAGAAGTTGGGAATGAGTAAGATTGGTTAAAAAGAGAGTTTTTGCTTGAACTTTGGATTCTAAAATAACTCTCTTCACTCAACGATCTTGTGTTCCAGAAAAACCAATTTTTCGTGTTAACCCAACCTCATTATAAGCCTTGGAAAAGTCCTTGTGATGACATTTGTATGTGAGAATGTTGATTGTAGTAGATGAAGGGAAATTTGGTTTCATGTGATATGTGAATAAGCAGAGGGATGGAGAGACCTCTTAAACACTTGAGTGATTGAGTGAAACACTTGCTTGGAGAGGATTAATAAATTGCATGATTACATTCTGCTTAGTGGATTGATCATTCATAAGTAGAACATCTGTTGGAAAATATGTGATCATGTGAACTGAATTGAATTGAAAGCATGTATGCATCTTGATAAGATTCCACTGAAAATCTGAATTGAGTAACTCTTGTGAGAAAATTAAATTTTGGAAATGTTGAACTATTTTGATGAAAAAATGGAAGGTCAAGTTCTGTTTTATTTGCTTGAGGACAAACAAAGTTTTAAGTTTGGGGTTGTGATAACGGTTGGAAAACCGTTATTTTTATACCTAAATTTGATATTAAAACACACCCTTTATGGCTTAGAATGAGCTTAAGACTCAAGTAAAACACTTAGTTTAGTCACATGAGAGTCAAAAGTTATTTTTAGAGATATTATGCTTGTTTTGCATTGTTTTGCAAGGTTTTGATGAGAATTAAAGATGGAAGTAAAGAAGGGAGGACTTAGACTCATGAAAGAAGGAGAAAAAAGATGAAAAGAAGAGTCAAGTGCCCCATTCAGCGCCAATTCCAACGCTGAGCGCCAATTCCAACGCTGAGTGCCAGTTTCGTGGGTGAAGTCACTGCTTTTCGCTTGAACGGCACCGCTGAGAACCTGTGCGATTGGAGGTCCACCGTTGAGCGGCGTAT
This sequence comes from Vigna reflexopilosa, assembly GCA_027742785.1. Lineage (NCBI taxonomy): Eukaryota > Viridiplantae > Streptophyta > Magnoliopsida > Fabales > Fabaceae > Vigna > Vigna reflexopilosa. The sequence continues at coordinate 22,953,889 of CM050918.1, forward strand.
TAGACCGCTGAGCAGTTTTGCGATTAGAGGGAAACCGCTGAGCGGCCAAATTAGGCGTTGAGGGTCCATCAGATGGGCTTGAGCTTAAATTCTGTTAGTTTTATGCTCTATAAATAACCCCAGTGTAATTCTCAAAGTATTCTTTTGGCAGGCAGAGACGTCCAGAGCTGTTGTACACTCCTTGGAGGCGGTTCCTTGGATGCTTAGGCTCCAATCTACCAAATTTAGGGTTTATTCTTCCATTCTTTCATTTAATTCCATCTAGTTCACCATGTCTACGGTGAACTAAACCCTTTGTTGTTGGGGAACAATGTAATCTTTTGAAACTCTCTTATATCAAAATTCTTATTTTATTTATATGCTTGCATATGCTTATATTATCAATTGTTGGGTTTCTTATCTATGCTTAATGCTTTTATCATTTAACTCATTCGGTAAATGTTGTTTGTCTTTATCGATACGGAGACGTACGATAATGTCATGAACTGGTAGGAAATTCCTTGATTAAGCTAATACCGCCTAGAGATAGGGGTAGGACAATCAATTGTATTTTGCTTCTGTTTATAATGCATTGCTAATTACTAGGGAAGACTAGAGATAGTAAGCCAGTAATTAGTAATAGGCTCTTTTCGCCAAGAGATTGGGTTTAGGGTAGACTAAGAAAGCTTGCATGACAAAATGATAATAAAGCAAATTAAATAAGAAAAGTAGATATAAGAGGGTGGTACACTTGCCAAGGGTCTAACAACTATGAAGTAGCAGATTGTTGCCTTGGTACAGCAGAACACCATTGCTCTACAGAATTTGGAAGCTGCGAGGGTGGCGGCTGAGAATGCCAGAGTGACATATGAAGTCACTCAAAGGCACTTTATAGAGATGCTGGCTGGTGGTAGACCCACCCTGGGTGCTTCTTCCTCTACTGTTCCTGTATAGGAGTGGAGTTTGGAGAGCTTCCTTCAACACCATCCAGCTAGGTTCCCTGGTAAATGTAGCCCTAATGAAGCAGACTACTAGTTCAGGGATATGGAGCAGATTTATGAAGCTAAGAGGTTCCCTAATGAGAACAAATTGGCCTACACCCAATATTTGTTAACTAGAGAAATTGGCCATTGGTGGAGTAGTATGAAGATTATTCTAGCGAGGAGTGGGACCCATATTACTTGGGAGTTATTCAGAACCAAATTCTACACGGAGTACTTCCCAGACAGCATCGGATTTGCTAAGGAAGTGGAGTTTCTTGAGTTCGCACAAGGCAATAGATCAGTCTCGGAGTATGCAGATCGCTTTAAACACTTGATTCGCTTCAACACTATGGCCGTAGATGAAGAATAGTAGTGCCGGAAATTTGAGAACGGCTTAAGAAGTGATATAAAGCTGCTAGTGAAAGGATTGTGCATCAAAGAGTTTCCCACTTTGGTGGAGATGGCCCGTGAGATGGAGAAGGAAAAAAAAGAGGCAGAAGTGCCTTAGAGTCAGTGGACCTAACCACTGAGGGTTGGAGGAGCAGCAGTGTCGAGAGGTGGCTCTAGTTCCAGGATGACCCCTTTCTTTAGACCTACTTCTTCTAGGTATATGGGTTCTTCATCTTAGTCATTGGGGCAGTCTAGCTTTGCTAGCCTGTGAGGTGCTTCGTGTGTGGAGGACCACACCTTCAAGCTGTTTGCCCTCAACTGGTAGGGTACAAGAGGTGCAACATATGCAGACGGGACGACCACTATGCTAGAGACTTTCCTACAGTCAGGAGGATGGAACCACAGGCACGCCCAGCTGGGAGAGCAGTGCAGAGAGGTGGTGATGTCAGGCCATAGGCAGTAGGGAGAGTGTACGCCTTGACTGGAGATAAACCAGCCAATGCAGGTAACCTTATTGTCAACAGCTGTGCTTTCTTTGGAGATCTTGCGTGACATTGTTTGATTCGGGGGCGACGCATTCGTTTGTGTCGGAGATTTATGTGGAGAGGTTGGGCCTAGTGGTCAGAGAGCTTTAGTGCGATCGGTGGTGTCTACACCAACAACTGGGCTAGTCAGGACGTCTATGGTTTGTTCCAGACGTCCTATTGAGGTAGAGGGATGCAGGTTTAGAGTTAACATTATTTGCTTACCTCTGCAGGGGCTAGAGGTAATTTTGGGAATGGATTGGTTAGCCGCATATCGTATCCTTCTAGACTACGGGGGAAAGAAACTTATATTTCCCAATGAAGATGAAGACTTATCCTTGACAATTGGTGTGTTGAGACAGGACATCTTTGAAGGCGCCAATTCTTTCTTGATCACGTCACACATGGAAGGGACTCCAGACTTAAACCCTTCAGCTCGTGGAAACCAAAGTGTAGATCTTTGGGTGGTGAATGATTTCTTGGATGTATTCCCTGAGGAAGTCCCTTGTCTACATCCTCCTCGAGAGGTAGAGTTTTCTATAGACTTGGTGTCAGGAGCAGGGCCAATTTCTATAGCCCCATACCGGATGGCTCCGGCAGAATTAACTGAGTTGAAGAAGCAAATAGAAGAGCTACTAGAGAAGCAGTTTATCCGACCCAGTGTTTCACCATGGGGTGCACTTGTATTGTTATTAAAGAAGAAAGGCGACACTTCTAGACTTTGTGTGGACTACAGGCAACTTAATAAGCTAACAATTAAGAACAAGTATCTGTTGCCAAGGATAGATGACCTGATGGATCAATTGCATGGAGCTACGGTGTTTTCTAAAATCGATTTAAGATCGAGCTACCATCAAATGTTGGTAAAAGCTAATGATGTTCAGAAGACGGCTTTCAGGTCCAGATATGGCCACTACGAGTATGTAGTTATGCCTTTTGGTGTGACTAATGCTTTAGTCATATTCGTGGACTACATGAAGAGGATCTTTAGACCGTTCTTAGATAAATTTGTGGTTGTCTTCATAGATGACATACTAGTTTATTCTAAGACTCGGGAAGAGCATGAGGATCACCTTAGAACAATACTTGGAATATTGAGAGAGAGGAAGTTGTATGCAAAACTGTTTAATTGTGAGAATTTTGGATGGAAGAGGTTCATTTCCTCGGGCACGTGATTTCAGCTAGTGGAATTGTTGTTGATCCAGCTAAGGTATGAGCAGTGCTTTAGTGGGAGAGGCCAAATATCGTTACTGAGGTCAAGAGCTTTGTGGGCTTGGCGGGCTACTATCGCCACTTTATTGAGAACTTTGCACAGATTGTAGCGCCATTGACCCAATTGACTAGGAAGGATCAACCTTTATCTTGGACTGATAAATGTGAAACTAGCTTTCAAGAGCTTAAGCAAATGTTGGCAAGCGCTCCAGTATTAGTTGTTCCTGACAAAGGTAAACCTTTTGAGGTTTTTGGTGATGCTTCTTATCAAGGACTCGGGTGTGTGCTGATGCAAGAGGAAAGAGTAGTTGCTTATGCCTCAAGACAACTCAAAGTGCTTGAGAAGAACTATCCCACTCATGACTTAGAGTTAGCTGTTGTTGTTTTTGCCTTGAAGATTTAGAGGCATTACTTGAATGGCGACCAATTTCAACTATTCAGCGACCACAAAAGCTTGAAGCATCTTTTTGACTAGAAAGAGTTGAATATGAGACAAAGGAGATGGATGGAATTCCTTAAACATTATGACTTTGATGTCCTTTACCACCCTGGGAAAGCAAATGTGGTAACAAATGCTTTGAGGAGGAAATAAGTACATGTTTCAGCATTGATGTTCAGAGAATTGGAGCTGGTTGAGAGCTTCAGAGATTTGAGATTACAGGTTGAGGTTGAGCCTGACAGCATCAGATGCAGTAAATTAGTAGTGTCTAGTAGTTTATTGGATCGTATAAAAGAAGGGAAATTATTAGACACCGAGCTTCAGACTTCCACACCTTTAATTTGTACTGAAAAAGGGAATGACTTCAACATAGGGAGTCCAATGATCGGGAATTAAAAAGGTTAATACTTGAGGAGGGACATCGAAGTCATTTTACAATACATCCTGGTATGACTAAGATGTACCAAGACCTCAAGAAGTCCTTCTGGTGGTCGAGTATGAAGAGAGATGTAGCACAATTTGTTGCTTCTTGCTTGACCTCTCACAAAGCTAAGGTGGAGCATCAAAGACATGGTGGCTTGTTGTAGCAGTTAGAGGTACCTGAGTGGAAGTGGGATAGCATAGCTAAGGACTTTGTTACCCATCTACCACGTACGCTGCGAGGTCATGATGCTATATGGCTGATCGTGGACAAGTTGACAAAGAACGCTCATTTCTTGGCAATCAACTTGAGGATGTCTATGGCGAAACTGGCACAACTTTTTATTAAGGAGATCGTGAGAGTACATGATGTACCCTCCAGCATTGTGTTAGATAGAGACCCGGGGTTCACTTCCAGATTTTTGCAGACCCTTCAAAGTGAGATGGGTAACAAGTTGTAGATGAGTTCAGCTTACCATCCCCAGACAGATGATCAATCGGAGAAAACGATCCAGTCACTAGAGGACTTGCTGAGGACATGTGTCCTGGATCATTTGGGAGCCTGGGATGAGGTGTTTCCATTATTAGAGTTCACTTATAGCAACAACTATCAGGCTAGCATTTGTATGGCGTCATTCGAAGCCTTGTATGGTGATAACGGTCTCAAAACCGTTATTTTCATGCATAAATTTGATATTAAATCACACCCTTTGTAGCTTAAAATGAGCTTAGAATCAAGTAAAACTCTTAAGTTGTGTTACATGAGAGTCAAAAGTTGTTTTTAGAGATATTATGCTTGTTTTGCATTGTTTTGCAGGGTTTTTGATGAAAATTGAAGATGGCAATGAAGTAGGAAGGTCATAGACTCAAGAAAGAAGGAGAAAAAGGAAGAAAAGAAGAGTCTGTGAACCGCTCAGCGGTAAATTCCACCACTGAGTGTCCTAGTGCAAGGAAAAGTTGTTGTCTGGTGCCCAGGCAGTGACGCTGAGCGTCTAGAGCGACAGGAGGCAAACCGTTCAGCGGTCATTTTAGGCGTCTGGGCGGTTGTTTGTTTTTATATTTTGGATTCTTAGATCTTTCTCTTATCTTTTTGCCTTATATATAGCCCTAGTGTGAATCCAAATGTAATTCTTTTGGCAGAGAACAACGTCCACAGTAGCTCTACACCTTTGGAGAAGATTTCTTGGATGCTTAGGCTCCACTTTATCAATTCTAGGGTTTACTTTTCCATTCTTCCATTTAGTTCATCTAGTTTCACCATGATTATAATGAACTAAACCCTTTGTTGTTGGGGAACAATGTAATCTTTTGAAACTCTCATATATTGAAATTCTTGTTTACTTTATATGCTTGCATATGCTTGATTTATCAATTGTTGGGTTCTTTACCTTTGCTTAATGCTTTTACAGTTTAACTCATTCGGTAGATGTTGTTTGTCTTTATTGATACGGGGACGTACAGTAATGTCATGAACTGGGTAGAATTCCTTGATTATGTTAATACCGCCTAGGGATAGGGGTAGGACGATCAATTGTATTTTGCTTCTGCTGATTATGCATTATTAGTTACTAGGGGAGGCTAGGGATAACAAGCCGGTAATTAGTAATAGGCTCTTTTCACCAAGGGATTGGGTTAAGGGTAGACCAAGAAAGTTTGCATGGAAATATGATAAATAAGCAAAGTAAATAAGAAGAGTAGATATATGAGGGTGGATAAGATGAAATTGTAAACCCCAACAACCTCATTCATTCATAGTTTCTCTTAGTCAATTGAATTCTTGCATTTGCATGTTTATTTATGTTTTTCATTTAAACCATTCAAATTATTTTCTTTTACTCAAGTCTTAAAGGATTAGTTTACACGAAAGATAAGGCCTTAAGAGTCCTCTGGGAAGAAGGATATTGGGATTACTGATTATTATTACCTGATACGATCTGGTACAGTTGCTAGGTATTAACAAGTTTTTGGCGCCGTTGCTGGGGACTCTTGGTTTAACTTTTTCGAGTAGTGTAAATTGATTAATTTGGACTTGATTGTTGATATTTTTATATATTTTGTTTTTTAAATAAAAGTGCTACTAGGGTTTGTGTTTATTGTACATGCAAGAGGAGACTAGACATACTAGGAGCAAGAAAAATACCCAACCTCTTCTTGACGGCTTAAGTGAGACAAGGGGAACAAGGAGAGTCAGACGACCATCTAGGGATTTATTCCCTTCTCCTAGTAGATTATTGTCACCTTCACCAGATAAAAGAACAGGGGAGATGGCAGAAAAATTTCCTCCAAGACGCACATTGACAGATCAATCTAATGTTGTAGGTCCTTTTTCACTTTAACAACATAGCCATGCCTACAGATCAAACGACCAACATGGTGATGAATCCAACACTAATACACCTAGTACAAGGCAACCAGTTTCACGGCTTGTCAAATGAGAATCCGTATGACCATTTGACCACGTTTAGTGAAATCTGCAACACTGTGAAGATGGCAGGTGTATTAGATGAACGAGTAAAGCTTAGCTTGTTCCCATTCTCATTAACGGGCAATGCTAAGGCGTGGCTTAATTCCTTTCCTGAAGGAACATTCACCACATGGGAGACTGTGGCTACAAAGTTTGTCACTAAATATTTTCCACAGTCCAAAGTTACTGAAGGGAAGTTGGAAATTTCATCATTCAAGCAGGGTATGGAAGAGACTTTAGGTCAAGCATGGGAGAGATTTAAGGGCTTGCTGAGAAAGACGCCAACCCGTGGTTTTGACAAAACCACCTTGGTTCTTGCATACCTTGGAGGATTGAACTCTCAGTCAAAGATGATGCTGGATGCCTCAACTGGAGGCAATGTTAAACAAAAGACTGAAGATGAGGCATATGAATTGATAGAAAATATGCCTGTTAATGAGCAAGAAAATTACAGTGAAAGAGGCATACCTACACAAAAGAGAGGAGTTTTGCACTTGCCTGCAGATGACGCTATGCTAGCTCAGAACCATCTTCTGACTAAAAAGCTAGATAATTTAACAAAGATTCTTTCACAACTTCCTAAGGAGATTCGTAATGTTTCCCAAACATATCAGCTGTGTGATTTCTGTGGTGGTGACCATATCAATGGTCAATGTGCTTTGCTTGAAGAGATGTAGCAAGAAGCTAATTTTATGGGAAATCAGTTTCAAAATACCTACCAAGGTAATGCCAAACAAGGTTGGAAGAATTATCCAAGTATTAGTCAGGCATCGAATTTCCCATCAAGGCAAACAGGATATTTCAGGCAGCAGCAACCTTCACCTCTGTGGCAGCAGGTCACCCATTTGACAGATGTTGTCAAAGCCGTAAATGATAGATTTGATAAATTCTTGAAGGTTTATGAGTCCAATCAAGAAAGTAATCAAGACAGCATCAGATCTTTAGAGATGCAAGTTGGGCAGTTGTCAAAAAGGGTAGATACCACTAAGAAGCACCAATTTAGGGCTAACACTGATGTTAACCCTAAAGAGGAATGTAAAGTTGTTGTTACAAGCAGTAAGCGAAAAGTTGAAAGGGAAGTTGTGGAGATTGGAAGCAGTGATGAGGAAGAGGAGAAAAGAGAAGTCATTGAAATACGCAGCAGTGAAGGTGAGAAAGAAGAGGAAGAAAAATTCAGTCACAATAGACCATTTATAGAAAACCAAGTGACTATGGTGCCTTCTGTAATCCAACAAATTGCTGCAAGGATGAAATTTTATCTCGGAGATATGATAGATTTGGATACAGATGAAGATCAGCATGAATTTGAAGTTCAACCTCCAAAAAGGAATTATTCGCCTAAGGTAAAAGATCCAGGTTGTTTGTGATAACGGTTGAAAAATCGTTATTTTTATACTTAATTTTGATATCAAATGCACCCTTGTTGACTTAGAAACTTGCTTTGACTCATGATTTTTCTTTAGTTTTGCGAATAAAAGAGTTGAGGACATGTTTTATGATTTTATCATTAAATTCCCTTGATTTTGTAGGTTTTTGGAATGAATTGAAAGAAAGGTTGAAATATCAAATGGTTGGAGTGCAGAAAAGTCAAACAGAGTGTAGAAAAGTCAATCAGCCAACCAGAAAAGTCAACCAGTCAACCAGAATGCTGAAAAGTTGACCAGAGTTGACCACAGTGCTGAAAAGTCAACCACAATCCAGAAAAAGTCAACCAGACGTGATTTGATATATTTTTTGCGATTTTTATGATCTATTTGGGCTTGGACCTATTTTATATTATTTTTATAGCCTATTTAAAGACCTAAACACCTTAGAGAATGTATCTTTTGATGGCTTAAACACAGAAACACACTTTTCACCCATTTGGGGGTAGATTTGGAGATGGTGACAACTCTCTTTTTTCTCCTCTTTAGGGTTTCTATCTCTTTCATTCCACTATTCACCTAGTTTCTCCATGACGATGGAGAACTAACCTTATTTGTTGCTGGGGAAAGATGTAACCTCAAAACTCTCATTTATCCAAATTCTTATTTATTTCATATGCTTGCATATGCTTGATTTATCAATTGTTGGGTTCCTTACCTGTATTTAATGCTTTTATCGTTTAACTCATTCGGTAACTGTTGTTTGTCTTTATTGATACGAGAACGTACAGTAATGTCATGAACTAGGGGGAATTCCTTGATTAAGCAATACCACCTAGGGATAGGAGTAGGACGATCAATTGTATTTTGCTTTCGTTTATCATGCATATTAATTACTAGGGGAGGCTAGGGATAGCAAGTCGGTAATTAGTAATAGGCTCTTTTCGCCAAGGGATTGGGTTAAGGGTAGACCAAGAAAGTTTGCATGACAATATGATAAATAAGCGAATTAAATAAGAAGAGTAGATATAAGAGGGTGATTGGGTGAAATCTGAACCCTAGCAACAAATCCATCTCATATTATCAACATCATCCATCCACTTTTGTGTTTAACCTCAATTGATCAAATTGCATTCATGTTTATTTTTCCGTACTCTATATTCAAAAATCCCAAAATATTATTTTTATAGTCTTGATTGGTTATGCAAAAGCACAACAGTTTAGTGGCATGAGTCTCTTGGGAAAATGATACTTGGACTTACCATTCATTATTACTTGATACGATCTGGTACACTTTCTACGGGTTTAACAAGTTTTTGGCGTCGTTGCCAAGGAACTCGTGGTATAACTATTCTATGTGTGTGATTGTTAACCGATTAGACTTTCTATCTTTCTATCTCTTTATCTACCTTTCTATCTTTCTATTTCTATATTTAAAAAAAATGAAAATAAAAAAATTATATCTTTTTCTGTTTTTATTTTTCTGTTTTTATCTTTCTGTTTTTTTTTTCAAAAAAAAAAAATCTTTTTCTGATTTTATTCTTCCTATCTTTATTTAAAAAAAATGAAAATAAAATAAAATAATATCTTCTCCTTATTCTTCTCCTCATTCTTTTCTTTATTCTTCTCCTCATTCTTCTCCTTATCTTTCCATCTTTCTATCTTTCTATCTGTCTATTTATTTTTCTTTTATCTTTTTATTTTTTTTATCATTCTATCTTTATCTTTTCTATAAAAAAAACGAAAATTAAAATAAATAAAAAAATATCTTTTACTATTTTTGTTTTTTGGGCTAATTTTGTGCTCTAGTGCAGTGTTCTTTAGTGTATGCAGGATAAAATTTTTGGTACTAGGAAATTGGTTCACCAACACCCTGATGTGAAAAGTGACAAACCCAAACCTGGCACACCAATTAAATTCAAGAATAGGTTATGGGTTGTCAAGACTATCAAAGCAAACAAGAATTCTTGAGATTGACGAACCTTAGAGTTGGTGATAAAGGAAATTTCTGAGATGTTATTGGTGTCATAGAGGAAGGAAAAATGCCAACATAAAATATCAACACCTACTGATGGGTGTTTGGGCTTTACCTGGTCAAGCTAATGACGTTAAAGAAGCGCTTACTGGGAGGCAACCGAGTTTCTAACCCCGTTTTTTAATTATTTTTTTTTTCTTTTATTTGATTTGATTTGATTTTATTTTATTTTATTTAAATTTTTTAGGTTAAATGCTGCTTCTGATGGTAGTAATGATAACATCTATTGATGGATGTTAGGTGATTTGGCATCTATTGATGGAAGCCAATGAAGATAAGAAAGATTAGCATCTACTGATGGATGTCATTGACAGCATTTACTGATTAATGCTACTGGGATAGCATCTACTAAGGGATGCTAGAAGATTTAGGTATCTACTGAAGGATACCAGGAAAGTACACCTACTGATGGGTGATGGTAAGGTTTGCACCTACTGATGGGTGCTAGAAAGGTTTGGGTCAGGCTCGTGACGTTAAACAAGCGCTACCTGGGAGGCAACCCAATTGATTGATTTATTTTTGCATGTTTTAATTCTTGTTCTAGTTGCAAATGTGAGATAAGTGATTGGGAATTGCACAAAAATTAAATTTTGAAAGTTGAATTTGAAGGTTTAAAGGGTTAAAATGTTTTAAAAAGAAAAAAAGAGAGGGGTGTAAACCGCGCCCACCGCCGGGCGGTGAACTCACCGTTGGGCGGTGGCGACGCTGAGGGGTCAAAGCGTTTTAAAAGAGGGTTTTGTTCTTTTGGTCCATTATTTGATTTTTCTACCCCTCAGGTTCGCCCAAGCACTCTTTACCAAACCCATAATCTTTCTTCACTTTCAAAAATCCTATAAAGATTTCCCAACACTCTCCTATCATCCTCTCTCTTAAAAACCCATTTTTTTATCACTTTTTCATCCAAGTTTGGGGTTTTATGAGAGCCCAGCTATTTGGGGTTGATTCCTCCACATTCCTTGGAAGAACTTTTGTGTGCTACTAACGTTTAATGAGATTTCTTATGGTTTTGTGAATTATACTTGATGTAGGGATGGCCTCCTCATCAGGAAAGAGGATAAAGACTGTGGGGAACAAAAGGAAGGAATCAGAGTTGGAGCAGCTGAAGCTCCAGCTATGGAGGAAGATGATGAGATAGCATTTACTAATGGATGCTATTTGCACTAGAACAGGATTTTCTATCTTTGTTTTTGTATTTATTTGTTTCTGTTTAGTAGCGTAGGATTGATGAACTTGGTTGGACACTATATTTGATGCAGTGGTTTGATATTGATATTTGTGCATGATGGGTATTGCTTGATGATGATTTGATATTGATGATGTTGAGATTGCACAATATGCTGATATACAGGTGGTGGTTCACAAGCTATGTGAACAGATGCATTGTGATTTTGTGATTGTGATTATGAGGCTAAGCAGGGATTTGATTGAATAATTGGAATAAGCTTATGTGAGGTTTTTGAGCTCCAAAGTTCTTATTGATATATTCGCTATCTACTGGAAGCATGAATGATTTTGCCTAAATTTCTGTGATTGATTGAATTGCATGTATGTGTCATATGATCAAGGCCGTTTTTGAAAAGCCTTTTTCTAGCCAAAAATTTTATCCCACATGAAAAAGGAACATTCTATGTTCTACCCTCTTTGAACCTAAGCCTTAAATAGAATGTGAAAACCCTTGCTTTGAAAATCTTTTCCTTGAGTTAGGTTGAGAAATATTTTTGGGGTATTGTTAGAAGTTCAAGTTTGGGGTTGTTGGGAGAATTGAAAAAGAAAAGAAAAGTTAGGCATTGAGCTTATAAGTTGAAAAGAAAATGCATGAGAAAAGATGAAAAAGATAGAAAAAGAAAAAACATGAGTTTGTGCTTGAACTATGAATGTATAGATAACTCTGTTAACTCAAGGATTTTGTGATCTAGAAAAACCAATTTTCCTTGTTAGCCCAACCACATTATAAGCCCTGAAAAGTCCTTGTGATGACATGTGTGTGTGATGATATTTGATTGTGGTAAATGAAAGGCAATTTTGTTTTATGTGACATGTGCATAGTAGAAGGAAGGAGTGACCTCTTGAAACACCTGTGTGATTGAGTGAAACACTTTATCTGGTGAGGAATGATTCCATGAATTCATGATTACATCTATGATTAGCTAATTGATCATTCATGATAATAGCTAATTGATTTGTGGAAGACTAAGTTTCATCTTGTTTTCTTGAGGACAAGCAAAGTTTCAAGTTTGAGGTTGTGATAACGGTTGAAAAACTGTTATTTTTATACTTAATTTTGATATCAAATGCACACTTGTTGACTTAGAAACTTGCTTTGACTCATGATTTTTCTTTAGTTTTGTGAATAAAAGAGTTAAGGACATGTTTTATGATTTTATCATTAAATTCCCTTGATTTTGTAGGTTTTTGGAATGAATTGAAAGAAAGGTTGAAGGTATTAAATGGTTGGAGTGCAGAAAGTCAAACAGAGTGCAGAAAAGTCAACCAGCCAACCAGAAGAGTCAACCAGTCAACCAGAATGCTGAAAAGTTGACCAGAATTGACCACAGTGCTGAAAAGTCAACCACAATCCAGAAAAAGTCAACCAGACGTGATTTGATATATTTTCTGCAATTTTTATGATCTTTTTGGGCTTGGACCTATTTTCTGTTATTTTTATAGCCTATTTAAAGACCTAGACACCTTTGAGAATGTATCTTTTGATGGCTTAAACATAGAAACACACTTTTCACCCCTTTGGGGGTAGATTTGGAGATGGTGACAGCTCTCTTTTTTCTCCTCTTTAGGGTTTCTATCTCTTTCATTCCATTATTCACCTAGTTTCTCCATGACGATGGAGAACTAACCTTATTTGTTGCTGGGAAAGATGTAACCTCTAAACTCTCAGTTATCCAAATTCTTATTTATTTCATATGCTTGCATATGCTTGATTTATCAATTGTTGGGTTCCTTACCTGTATTTAATGCTTTTATCGTTTAACTCATTCGGTAACTGTTGTTTGTCTTTAGGGGTAGGACGATCAATTGTATTTTGCTTCCGTTTATCATGCATTATTAATTACTACGAGAGGCTAGGGATAACAAGCATGTAATTAGTAATAGGCTCTTTTCGCCAAGGGATTGGTTTAAGGGTAGACCAAGAAAGTTTGCATGACAATATAATAAATAAGCGAATTAAATAAGAAGAGTAGATATAAGAGGGTGATTGGGTGAAATCTGAACCCTAACAACAAATCCATCTCATATTATCAACATCATTCATCCACTTTTGTGTTTAACCTCAATTGATCAAATTGCATTCCTGTTTATTTTTCCGTACTCTATATTCAAAAATCCCAAAATATTATTTTTATAGTCTTGATTGGTTATGCAAAAGCACAACAGTTTAGTGGCATGAGTCTCTTGGGAAAACGATACTTGGACTTACCATTTATTATTACTTGATACAATCCGGTACACTTGCCAGGGGTTTAACACCCAACTTCTTCCATTTCCTTTTATTTTTACATTGAGCTCATCTTTCATGCTTTTTCTTTTCTTCTTTTTCTTTTGTCATGGATTTTTATTTTTCAACACTTGAGCTCAATGCCTTTCTTTTTGCCATTCAAATTTTCCCAAGAACCCCAAACTTGAACCTTGTTAATACATACAATTATTCTCAACCCAACTCAAGGTAAATAATTTCAAATCAAGGGTTTTCATCCTGTTTAAGGCCAAGGTTCAAAAAGGGTATAACATTTTAATCACTTTGGGTGAAAATTTGGCTAAGTAAGGGCTTCCAAAAATGGCCTTGATCATATGACATAAACATTCAATTCAATCAATTATCAAGACTCAGGCAATATCATTCATGCTTTCCTATGAACAATACATATAGCAATGAATACTCTAGAGCTCAATACCTCACACAACATGCTTTCTCTAATATCATTCATTCATACAACCTGCTTAGCATCATAACCACAATCATAAATCATCACACATCTGTAAACATAGCTAGTGAACTTTTCACCTGGATATCAACATGCAACACAACTCAATCATCATCCACATCCAATCATCATCAAATAGATTAATCATGCATTTCATTCAGTCAAACATTTTTAGAAATAGTGTTCAAGCCAAGCATAGACACTGACAATCAAAGTTCAACCTATTCTAAAAAAGCAAAATACAAAAGTGCAAGATAAAACCCTGTTTAAAGCATGGGCATCCATCAGTAGATGCCCTCTCAATCCATGTCCTCATTTGAGTCCTCCTCGTCTCCATCATCAGCATCTTCAAAGTTATCTTCATCGTCATCCTCATCCATGCCTGGTGCTTCAGCTGCTCCAGACCTGCTGCCTTGTGCCTGCTCCTGAGTCCAAGCCATAGCTCCATGAAACTCGTCCATGGTCCACCTGTGCACTGGTGACTGATCGTACAGCCCTATTATCATCTGAGCAGTGGCTATATGCCCTCTGCGAATAGCTGCCATCCTAGCCTCCATCATGGACATATACATGTCCCTCATTTGGAATGGCTCGGCGTGTTGTGCCAGTACATCTGCAGATACATGCTCTTTCTATGCTGCTGCTCTCCTAGGAGGTCTCCTAGGTGCTCCGGCTGCCTCCTCTTCTTCATAGTACTGCTAATAATAGGCAGCGTCTATGGCCTCCCTAGGCCTCTCATATGGTGGAACTGGAATATCTACCCCAGCCTGCTGACACAAAAAGGTAATCAGGGACGAATGTCCCAGGGTGTCCTACTACTCACAATGGTAGCGCAACTCTAAATCTCATCGGCAATGACCTTCTCGACATTCACATCTAACTGCCTCAGCATGCAGTAGATGAAGATGATCCGATGCATAGTGATGTCGGAAACATGGGAGCACGGCTGAATATTGGCATGGGTGAATGTCATCCAGTATTTCGCCAAAGGCGTCAAATCTGCCCTCTTTATGTTGACGGGCACTCTATTAGGGTTGTTCTGAAAATGCCTTACAGGAAGGCACATAACCCTCTCAATTTCTGCTATGTCTCTGAACCCCCCAACAAGTGTTGCATACTGGCACTATTCACCTAGCCATTCAGTGCCCAAAAAGTTGTTAATAGTGTCAAGGTCATACCGAATGGTCTGCCCCCTCACATAGCTCATGTATCTTCCAGCCGATACTCCTCCTCTAGTCAAGGCGTTCATATAGAACTCCTTCATCAATTCAATACTGGCTCGTGCAGGATATGTGGCCAGCCTTTCCCAGTCTCTCCTCATGATCTCTTCTCTAAATTCAGGAGCCAAGTCTAGGATAAAAATGGTTCTTCTCTCCATCAGCAATCTCCTCTCCTACACAGTCACATAGTGTTCCTCATGTTTCCTGGAGAAGAACCTAGGTGAATATAATCTTCTTTGCCTCTCAGGTTGCTTCCTCTTGTTACCAGGAGTTTTCACCCTTCTTGATGATGATGACATTCCTGCATAAAAAAAATTCAAAGGACCACAGGAATTCATCATTAGAGGTTAGTACATCATCAATCAGATTCCAAACCAATTACAGTTGAATACTGAGGGAGAAAAACAGGGCCCCTCAGTGTCCCTGCATCAAAAATCAAGCATCCAACAAAATCTGCAGCAGACCGCTCAACGTCCAAGCAGACCGCCTAGCGGTGGCGACTAGGATTTGTCAAAAACCTTTTCTAAATTACCCTATTCTCCACTCTAACACTAATTTCATCAATCCAGACCAAATTCATGCAATTCAATCGGTTCAAATAGTTCCTATTTCATCAAATCATGCATAGAAATCAAAAGCCCTAATTTATCATGTTCCTAAGCATGTTCGTCATCAAATTTCAAATTTAGAAACCCTAAGAATGAAATTTCACAACTTACTTGAGTGGAGAGACTAGATGCTTGCTAAAATTCCTCCTAATTGATGATTAATGCCTCTTGAATGCACAATCCCTCAACAAAAACCCCAAACTTTGACAACAGAATGGTATAAAATGAGGTTTTTGGGAATAGGTGATAAGATAAAGTGAGGAAATCTCTTTGGAAAACCTTTGAAGGTGTAAATTTGTTGCTAGGGCTTAAGGAGTCCGCTTGGGCGAACTGCAAAGAACATGTTTCAAAGTGCAGAAAACATCAAAACGCTCAGCTTTTAAAAGCCCGAGCTAGGTATTCGCCGCCACCACTCAGCGGTAAAATGCACTGCTCAACGGTGGGCGGTAATTTTTCTCCCTCTCTTCTTTGCTTGCTTATGCATGATTCCACCCTGTAGCACCTAATTTTAACCATCAATTTTTCATTTTCATGCCTTTACCCTCTCAAATGCACATGCAAACATATAATGCACTTAAGACAGAGTTTAAAAACAAACAAATAATCAACTGGGTTGCCTCCCAGGTAGCGCTTGTTATTTGTCACGAGCCTGACCCAAACCTGTCCAACACTCATCAGTAAGTGCAATCCTTACCAACACCCATCAATAGGTGTACATTCCTGGTATCCTTGAGTGGATACATAAAAATTAGCATCCCTCAGTAGATGCTACCCAAAAATTGTTTAAATATCCAAAGAATTACATGTCCAAAATACTAAACCAATTAAAAATAAAAAATAAAAAAATAATGTTTTACAACAAAATAAATTTCTCCAGCAAAATCACATGTTGTCCTTCGTGTTGATATCTTTAGTACACCAAATCCTCAGCTTTCTTCCATCCACTTGCTTTGTGCGTCTAGAATATGGTGCTTCAATCTCCACCACTCCTTTCTCCTTCAGCTCTTTTATTACCCACTCCTTCTTCTTATATTTCACCTTGATGCCTGGTCGGAATGGGTCTTCTTTTGGTTCAGGATGGATAATTTTCCCTTCTTCACTTACAGGTACCTGCAAAACATTACAGCTATCAATATCAGTACCTGTTGTGTTTTATTCAGATGCAGCTTCTCTTCCTGACTTTTTATATCTGGCTCTCTTTTTTATTTTGATTGTACTTTCTTTAGTGCCATCATAAATCAACACCTGTTCTTGATCTCTTAATATCATCTTCCCGTCATTGAAACGCATTAACATTTTAGAAGTGCTCATAAAAGGTCTTCCCAATATTAATGGAATTCTTCCCTCATTCGCCATATCAGCAACTACAAAGTCAATTAAGAACTACAACTGCTCAATTCGAACAATTGCATCTTCCACCTTACCAACTGGCTTCTTAATAGAACCATCTGCAACTTTCAAGGTAGTTTGAGCTAGTTTTAATACTAGACCTCCAATCTTTTTGAAATAACTGAAGGGCATCAAATTAATACTCGATCTTGAATCAATCATGGCTCTTCCTATATCCACATCGTTGATGACACATGGAAGAGTTAAACTCCCTGGATCCTTTTTTTTTTCGGATGGTCCTTCTTTCTAGGCTTAACACAAAATTCCTGATCTTCTTCATCATCAAGATCAATTACCTCTCCAAGATAATACTTAATTCTCTTGGAGTAATCAGGAATTGGTGGAAGTATTGAAGGAACAACAGTCACCTGATTAAAGATCTCCCTAAATGGTTCTCGGTGACTTTCTTTCTCTTCTTCTTTCTCCTCCTCGTCTTCTTCACTGCTTCCTTGCTCATTAGATTCTTCATTACTAATCATTTCTTCATCTTCCTCCTCACTGCCTTCAATATCAATTATTTCCACCTCTGCCTTCCTTTTACTTCTTGCAAGAACAGCTTTGCACTCATCTTTTGGGTTAACATCAGTGTTAGCCCTAAACTGATTCTTTTCAGTGGTTTCTACCCTTTTGGATAGCTGACCAATTTGCATCTCCAAAGATCTGAAGCTGGCTTGGTCACTAGCTTGTTGAGATTCATAGACTTTCAAAAATTTATCAAATCTATCATTCTAGCATCTGACAGTCTCTGTCAAACAGCTTACTTATTGCCATAAAGGTGATGGTTACTGTTGTTAGAAGCTTCCTGATTGCCCAAATGGGTTATTCTGATTTTGTCCAATACTAGGGTGGTCCTTCCAACCTTGGCTAGAGTTACCTTGGTTAAAATTACCTTGCCTATACTGGAATTGATTACCCATGTATTTGGCTTCCTGCTGCATTTTGTCTGGCATAGCACATTGACCATTAATATGGTCACCACTACAAAAATCACAAAGCTGTTGTGCTTGGGAGACATTCCTAATCTCCTTTGGAAGTTACGAGAGAACCTTTGTCAAATTATCTAGCTTTTGAGTCAGAATATGATTCTGGGCTAGTATGGCATGATATGCTGGCAAATGCAAAACTCCCCCTTTTTTTACAGGTGTGCCCCTCTCACTAAAAGTTTCCTGCTCATTAGCAGTCATACTCTCAATCAAGTCATAGGCTTCGTTCTCAGTCTTTTTCTTGATATCACCTCCAGTTGAGGCGTCCAGCATCATTTTAGACTGCGGTTTCAGATCACCTAAGTAAGCAAGAACTAGGGTAGTCTTGTCAAACCTGTGGACCGGTGTCTTCCTCAATAGACCTTTAAACCTATCCCATGCTTGCCCGAGAGTTTCCTCCATACCCTGTTTGAATGATGAGATCTTTAACCTTCCCTGAGTAATTTTGGACTGTGGAAAATATTTGTTGACAAATTTGGTTGCCACAGTCTCCCATGTAGTGAATGTTCCTTCAGGAAAAGAATTAAGCCATGTCTTAGCATTGCCTCCCAATGAGAATGGAAACAAACTAAGCTTTACCCTTTCGTCTGATACTCCAGTCATATTCACAGTGTTGCAAATTTCACTGAATGTTGTCAAATGATCAAATGGGTTCTCATTTGACAATCCGTGAAATTGGTTGTTTTGTACCAGATGGATTAGTGCTAGATTCATCACCATATTAACTGTATGGTCCGTAGGCATGGCTATGCTGTTGAAGTGGAAAGGGCCCACAACATTAGACTGATCCGCAAGTATGCGTCTTGGAGGAGGTTGATTCGCCATCTCCTCTAAGTTCTGTGTAAAAGCCTCTGGTGAAGATTGTAGGAGTCTTTCAGGAGAGGGAAAGAGTTCACATGATGGACGTCTAACTCTTCTTCCTCTCCTATCTGATATACCTTCAAGAAGAGGTTGTTGGCTTTTCTTACTTCTAGTGTGTATTGCTTCCTTGCATGCACAAGAAACAAAAACCCTAAAAGCACTTTTATAGATAAGAAAAACAAAAACAAAAACAAAATATATACAATAAATACAATAATTACACCAAGTCAAATTCAATCAATTTACACTAGTCGAAATGTTAAACCATGAGTCCCCGGCAATGGCGCCAAAAACTTGTTAAGACCCTGGCAAGTGTACCAGATCGTATCAAGTAATATAATTGGTAAACCCAATATCGTTCTCCCAAAGGACTCAAAGGCCTTATCTTTCGTGTAAATCAATATTGTAAGACTTGTAGAGAAAATTAATTTGTGGTTTGTATGCAAAAACAAAAAGTAAACATGCAAATGCAATTGATTCAATTGGCAAGAAAAAGATATGGATGAATGGAGTTGTTGGGGTTTACAATTTCATCTTATCCACTCTCTTATATCTACTCTTCTTATTAAATTCACTTTATTATCTAATTGTCATGCAAACTTTCTTAATCTACCATAAACCCGATCCCTCGGCGAGAAGAGCCTACTACTAGTTACTGGCTTAATATCCCTAGTCTCCCCTAGTAACTAGTAATGCAAGTACCACGGAAGCAAAATACAATTGATCGTCCTACCCCCTATCCCTAGGTGGTATTGCTTAATCAAGGAATTCCCTATCAGTTCATGACTTCCCCGTACGTCCCTATATCGACAAAAGCAAACATCTATTTATCAAATGAGTTAAATGATAATATCATAGAGCATAGATAAAGAACCCAACAATTGATAATAACAGCATATGCAAGCATATGAGTAAAACAAGAATTTCAATATAAGAGAGTGATGAGTCGATATTTTCTTGGCTGCATTTAGTTTATTCTGTTAGAATTAATCAGAGAATTGTGCTTAATTGTCCGATGGTTTTCCGTTTTTGCTAATTGTGCTTAATTTGACCGGAAATTCTAATTTGAATTAATTTGAATTATCTGAGACTAATTATTTGTATTATTAATTGTAGGAAAAGTATTGATTTATATTTTGGGACTTAAAGAGAAATGCCACGTCAATTTTATTGTAAACTAAAATGATTGAGGAGGTATGGATTTCAATTTTAGGGTTGCACATGGAAGAAAGCACATGGATATATATATATATATATATATATATATGGTGGTGTTACGGAGGCTTGCTGATTTCATCTGGGAATTGCTCATTCAGTGATTAAATTGATAGGAGGAAATTGGAGAACCACGACCCAAAGTGATTCACGTCCAGCAAAAGCAAAGACTCACGGGCTGCATAAAAAATGAAGTCCAGCTATTTATAGTGCACGGTCCAGCAGCAAGGATTTTGCAATTAATTAAGAGGTGCACGCTCTAGCAGCTTGGGAAAGATCCAGCGTGCAAAAGGTTGCAGCCCATGTGCATGCAGCTCATCAAATCTTTATCTAGCAGCCCAGCAACAAGCGTCCAGCAAGCAGCTTGGGAAGTCCAGCCTTCACGGACAACAACAACACGTTAGCAGCAGGAGTGTGCTTGGAGAGAAATGATGCTGAACCCATTTTGGGCTTGAAGACAATCCAGCATCCAATCCAACAAAGGGGGCCCATGGAAGTCCAGCTGCCACCCTAGGAAACATTTTCATCAGAAGACATCACTTGGAGGGTTGCGGCGTGCAAGTATGGAGGGTTACGGATGATAGTAGCCAGCCGCCTCCCACAATCACATTTTTCTTTTAATTCCTCTCTGAGAATGTAGCATATGGTGAAACTGCTAGAATTCTCTTTAGTTTTCGTTTAAACGTTGCTTTGTAGGAATGCTCACGGTCACAGCAATTTTCTTTTAACACATTTGATGGCTTTTAGAAATGAGAAACGGTGATTTATTTATTGCTTTGCTAGAGCGAGCGGTGCCTTTCAATAGAAAGGAAAATGTTTATTTGATTTGGGATGGTGCATTTATATTTTTTTAAGCAATTGGAGAGTTGTTGTTGAGTCCAGGGAGCACTACGCGCGCTGATTTCATTTTCTTTGGGAGATTATTTTGCAATTGGAATATGCACAAGGTTGTCACGTCCAGAGGAAAAGAGAGCTAGGTTTCTTATAATTTTTCTTGTCTTAGAATCATTTTATATTATATATTGAAACACTGTTTTCGATGATGGATGTGTTTTTATTTTTCTTCACCAATTTAATTTGCTGCTCCATTTACTTTAGTTGGAACGTGGGCATATTTAAACGTCGTTAGGCTCTTTGATTTAATGACTAATTCTCATTTTGTTTTGTTTAATATTTTCTCTTAATTTAATGTTGTTTAGTTTGTTTGGTAGTGATAATTTAATTGTGATATTAATTTAGGTTAGTTGGTTGGTCGTTAACAAAATTACATTTTTTCCTTGAGATTTCTTGGACGGTTCTTGTCTTTATTCTGTTCTGCCTGGCATTCTATGAAATTTGACTATGTTCTTGCAATGGGTATACGCTTAGTTGCCCAATTGGTGATTGCATCTTCGCTTAGTTGATCAATCTTTATAGAACACATTGGATGGAATAGGTGTATCGCGTTCACTTAGTTCGTGATTATGATAGCATGGTTGAACTTCTCTTACTCGGTTAGTTGTGTTGGATTAGATGTTAGAGTATTTTATTCATGAGACTCTTTCACTTTAATTGTCATACTACTACTATTATTTGGCTCGACATTTAATTTGTTGTGTGCTTGCGATTGGGTATACGCTTAGTTTCCTATTTGGTGTTTAATCTTCGCTTAGTTGATTAGACTGTATGGTGCATGACTGATTGGATTTGTGCATTGCATTCGCTTAGTTTACAATTTTGAAGACCGAATTAGCCTTCGCTTAGAGTGGTGTGTACTTGTCATTAATCTGTGATTGGAAGCATTATCAGCCGTCTCAGAATACTTGTATGACGCTCCACAGCAGTATCATCCATCTTAGAATACTTGTCTAGTCTCCTGCATGCACAAGAAACACAAACCCAAGTAGCACTTTTATGTAAAATAAAAACAAAAACAAAATATATACAGACAAGTCAAATTAAATCAATTTACACTACTAGATAAGTTAAACCACGAGTCCCCGGCAATGGCGCCAAAAACTTGTTAATCCCCTGGCAAGTGTACCAGATCGTATCAAGTAATAATAGATGGTAAGACCAAATATCGTTCTCCCAAAGGACTCTTAGGCCTTAACTTTCATGTAAAGAGATCGCATAAGACTTGAGAAAAGAATTAAATTTAGGTGTTTGAATGCAAGACGAAAATAAACATGTAAAATCCAGTGAATCAATTGGCTAGAAGAAACTATGGATGAATGAAGTTGTTGGGGTTTTCAATTTCATCTTATCCACCTTATTATATCAACTCTTCTTATTTAATTCACCTATTTATCATATTGTCATGCAAACTTTCTTGGTCTACCCTAAACCCAATCTCTTGGCGAATAGAGCCTATTACTAATTATTGGCTTATTATCTCTAGCCTCTCCTAGTAACTAATAATGCATGATAAACGGAAGCAAAATACGATTGATCATCCTACCCCTATCTCTAGGCGGTATTAGCTTAATCAAGGAATTCCTCCCACTTCATGACATTATTGTACATCTCCGTATCAATAAAGATAAACAACATTTACCGAATGAGTTAAACGATAAAAGCATTAAGCAAAGTAAGGAACCCAAAAATTGATAATATAGGCATATGCAAGCATATGAATAAAATAAGAATTTCAATATAAGAGAGTTTCAAAAGATTACATTGTTCCCCAACAACAAAGGGTTTAGTTCACCATAGACATGGTGAACTAGATGGAATTAAATGAAAGTATGGAAGAATAAACCCTAAATTTGGTAAATTGGAGCCTAAGCATCCAAGGAACCGCCTCTAAGGAGTGTAGAACAACTCTGGATGTCTCTGCCTGCCAAAAGAATACTTTGAGAATCGCACTGGGGCTATTTATAGCGCATAAAAGTAACAGAATTTAAGCCCAAGCCCATCTGATGGACGCTCAGCGCTTAATTTGGCTGCTCAGCGGTTTGCCTCTAATCGCAAAACCGCTCAGCGATCCAATACGTCGCTCAGCGGTGGCCCTTTAATCGCACAAGACGCTCAGCGGTGCCGCTCACGCGAGAAGCAGTGACTTCACCCACGAAATTGGCGCTCAACGCTGGACTTAGCTCTTCTTTTCATCCTTTTTCTCCTTCTTTCATGAGTTTAAGTGCTCCCTTCTTTACTTCCACCGTCAATTCTCATCAAAACCCTGCAAAACAATGTAAAACAAGCATAATATCTATAAAAAACAACTTTTGACTCTCATGTGACTCAACTAAGTGTTTTACTTGAGTCTTAAGCTCATTCTAAGCCAAAAGGGTTTATTTTAATATCAAATTTAAGAATAAAAATAACGGTTTTCCAACCGTTATCAGCGGTCCATTTAACCGCTGAGCGGTTGCGGCGCAGATCACCCTTGGGTTTTTTAAGCTCAGCGGTTTTGGGGGTTCTGCACTTTTGAAACTCCTCTTTGAAGCTCGCTAAAGTGTTCCCTATAAACCCTAGCATCCAATTTCCACTTTCGAAGGCTTTCCAAAGAGATTTCTCCATTTTTCTCATCATCCACTCACAAAAATCTCATTTTTCTACCATTATCTTGTCAAAAGTTTGGGGTTTTTGTTGAGGGTTGTGCATTGGAGAGGCATTCATCATCAATTAGGAAGAAGTCTAGCAAGCATATAAGATCTCCACTTAAGTAAGTTGTGCAATTTCATTCCTAGGGTTTCTAATTGAAGTTTGATGAAGAACATGTGTAGGAGCATGGTAAATTAGGGCTTTTGATTTCTATACATCATTTGATGAAATAAAAACTGTTTGAACCGATTGAATTGCATAAATTTGGTCTGGAATTGTGAAATTGGTGTTAGAGTGGAGATTAGGACCTTTGGAGGAGGGTTTTTGGAAAACCCCCGTCGAAACCGCTGAGCGGAATTCACCAGGTTTCGGGATGTTGTTTTTTTTGTGATGCTTGGATGCTGAGGGGCCTGTTTTTTTTTTCCTCAGTACTGGATTGTGCCTGGTGTGGAATTTAATTGATGATTTACTAATCTCTAATGATGAATTTCTGTGGGTTTATTGAACTTATTTGATACAGGAATGTCATCCTCAAGGAGAGTAAAGACTATGGGAAACAAGAGAAAGGAGCCAGAGAGGCCAAGAAGGTTTTATTCCCATAGGTTCCTTTCCAGGAAGCATAAGGAGCACTATGTGATTGTGCAGGAGAGAAGATTGTTGATGGAGAGGAAGGCCATTTACATCCCGGACTTGGCTCCTGAGTTTGGATTGGAGATTGAGAGGCGAGGCTGGGAGAAACTTGCTACTTACCCTGCATCAGCTAGCATTGAGCTGGTAAAGGAATTTTATACAAATGCCTTGACCAGAGGAGGAGTTGATGTAGGGAGGTTTATGAGCTATGTGAGGGGACAGATCATCAGGTATGACCACGATACCATCAACAGCTTCTTAGGCACTGAGTGGCCAGGAGAGCAGTGCCAATATGCGGCCTATACAGGGGAGTACAGGGATTATGAGGACATTGAGAGGGTGATGTGTATGCCTGGGGGACATTTTCAAAAGAACCCTAACGGAGTGCCCGTCAACATCAAGAGGGCAGACTTGACTCCCCTGGCGAAGTATTGGATGGCATTCACTCATGCCAACATACAGTCGTGCTCACATGTGTCTGACATTACGAAGCATAGGATTACCTTCATATACTGCATGCTGAGGCAGATGAATGTTAACGTTGGTGAGGTCATCGCCAACGAGATTCAGAGCTACGCTACCACTGTGAGTAGCAGGACACCGTTGGGACATCCATCTCTGATTACATACTTGTGCCAGCAGGCTGGGGTGGATACTGTTGTTCCACCTTATGAGAGGCTTAGGAGGGCTATAAATGCCTCCTACTATCATCAATTTTGTGGAGGCGACGAGCTAACAAGAGCAGTTCCTAGGAGACGTCCTAGGAGAGTATGTCCATGATGGAGGCTAGGATGGAGTCTCTCCGCAGGGGGCAAATAGCTACTGCAGAGATGATAGTAGGGTTGTACGACACACCACCGGTGCACAGGTGGACTATGGATGCGTTCCATAGTGTTATGGCTTGGCCTCAGGAGCAGGCACAAGGGAGCAGATCTGGAGCAGCTGGAGCACCAGGTGGAGATGAGGATGACCAGGAGGATGATTTTGAGGATGCAGAGGTTGGTGATGAAGATGACTCATATTAGGACATGGACTGAGAGGGCATCTACTGATGGATGTCAGTATTTAGACAGGGATTTTTCTTTTTCTTTTGTACTTTGGATTTGTAGAATAGGTTGAACTTTATTTTATGTGTCTATGCTTGGCTTTTGCACTGATTCTGATGATGGTTTGATATGATGATATTGCATGATGAGTTTTCTCAATGATGATTGGATGTGGATGACGATTGAGTTTGTGTTGCATGCTGATATACAGGTGAATGGTTCATTAGCTATGTGAACAGATGTGTGATGATTTATGATTGTGGTTATGATGCTAAGCAGGGTGTATGAATGATGTCTGAGAAAGCACAGTTGTGTGAGGTTTTGAACTCCAGAGTATTCACTGATACATGTGTGATAACGGTCTCAAAACCGTTATTTTCATACATAAATTTGATATTAAATCACATCCTTTGTAGTTTAAAATGAGCTTAGAATCAAGTAAAAATCTTAAGTTGTGTCACATGAGCGTTAAAAGTTGTTTTTAGAGATATTATGCTTGTTTTGCATTGTTTTGCAGGGTTTTTGATGAAAATTGAAGATGACAATGAAGTAGGAAGGTCATAGACTCAAGAATGAAGGAGAAAAAGGAAGAAAAGAAGAGCCTGTGAATCGCTCAACGGTAAATTCCACCGCTGAGCGTCCTAGTTCAAGGAAAAGTATTGTCTGGCGCCCAGGCGGTGACGCTGAGCGTCCAGAGCGACAAGAGGCAAACCGCTCAGCAGTCATTTTAGGCGCCTGGGCGGTGGCATGTGTTGAGGCAAACCGCTGAGCGGCCAATTTTGGCGCCTGGGCGGTTGTCTATTTTTATATTTTGGATTTTGAGATCTTTCTGTTATCTTTTTGGCTTATATATAGCCCTAGTGCGAATCCAAATGTAATTCTTTTGGCAGAGAACAACGTCCACAACAGCTTTACACCTTTGGAGGAGATTTCTTGAATGCTTAGGCTCCACTTTATCAAACCGAGGATTTGCTTTTCCATTCTTCCATTATATTTCATCTAGTTTCACCATTATTATGGTGAGCTAAACCCTTTGTTGTTGGGGAACAATGTAATATTTTGAAACTCTTATATATCCAAATTCTTGTTTACTTTATATGCTTGCATATGCTTGATTTATCAATTGTTAGGTTCTTTACCTGTATTTAATGCTTTTACCGTTTAACTCATTCGGTAGATGTTGTTTGTCTTTATTGATACGAGGACGTACAATAATGTCATGAACTGGGGAGAATTCCTTGCTTATGTTAATACCGCCTAGGGATAGGGGTAGAAC
This sequence comes from Vigna reflexopilosa, assembly GCA_027742785.1. Classification (NCBI taxonomy): domain Eukaryota; kingdom Viridiplantae; phylum Streptophyta; class Magnoliopsida; order Fabales; family Fabaceae; genus Vigna; species Vigna reflexopilosa. The sequence continues at coordinate 22,980,390 of CM050918.1, forward strand.
GATCAATTGTATTTTGCTTCCGCTTATCATGCATTATTAATTACTAGGGGAGGTTAGGGATAGCAAGCCGGTAATTAGTAATAGGCTCTTTTCACCAAGAGATTGGGTTAAGGGTAGACCAAGAAAGTTTGCATGGCAATATGATAAATAAGCAAAGTAAATAAGAAGAGTAGATATATGAGGGTGGATAAGATGTAATTGTAAACCCCAACAACCTCATTCATTCATAGTTTCTCTTAGTCAATTGAATTCCTGCATTTGCATGTTTATTTTTGTTTTGCATTCAAACCATTTAAACTAATTTTGTTTTACTCAAGTCTTAAACAATTTGTTTACATGAAAGATGAGGCCTTAAGAGTCCTCTGGGAAGAACGATATTGGATTACCGATTTTTATTACTTGATACGATCTGATACACTTGTCAGGGTCTTAACAATGTGCTATTCATATGGAAGCATAAATGATATTGCCTGAATCTTTATGATTGATTGAATTGCATGTTTATGTCATATGATCAAGGCCATTTTTGGAAGTCATTCTTAGCCAAATATTAACCCAAAGAAAAGACAACCATGTGTTTTATCCTTTTTGAGCCCTAGCCTTGAAACAGGATGAAAACCTTTGCTTTGAAAATTTTTACCTTGAGTTGGGTTGAGAATAATTCTATGATATTGCCAAAGTTCAAGTTTGGGGTTGTGGGGGAAATTGTAAGGCAAAAGAAAGGCATTGAGCTCAAGTGTTAAATGAAAAAAATGCATGAAAAGAGAAGAAAGAAAAAACATGAAAGATGAGCTCAATGAAAAGAGAAAAAGGAAAGAAGTTGGGAATGAGTAAGATTGGTTAAAAAGAGAGTTTGTGCTTGATCTTTGGATGCTAAAATAACTCTCTTCACTCAAGGATCTTGTGTTCCAGAAAAACTAATTTTTCTTGTTAACCCAGCCTCATTATAAGCCTTGGAAAAGTCCTTGTGATGACATTTGTATGTGATAATGTTGATTGTAGTAGATGAAGGGCAATTTGGTTTCATGTGATATGTGAATCCTCTTAAACACTTGAGTGATTGACTGAAACACTTGCTTGGAGAGGATTAATAAATTGCATGATTACATCTTGCTTAGTGGATTGATCATTCATAAGTAGAACATCTGTTGGAAAATATGTGATCATGTGAACTGAATTGAATTGAAAGCATGTATTCATCTTGATAAGATTCCATTGAAAATCTGAATTGAGTAACTCTTGTTGTAAGAAAAATAAATTTTGGAAATGTTGAACTATTTTGATGAAAAAGTGGAAAGTCAAGTTCTGTTTTATTTGCTTGAGGACAACAAAAGTTTTAAGTTTGGGGTTGTGATAACGGTTGGAAAACTGTTATTTTTATACTTAAATTTGATATGAAAACACACATTTTATGGCTTAGAATGAGCTTAAGACTCAAGTAAAACACTTAGTTGAGTCACATGAGAGTCAAAAGTTGTTTTTAGAGATATTATGCTTGTTTTGCATTGTTTTGCAGGGTTTTGATGAGAATTGAAGATGGAAGTAAAGAAGGGAGGACTTAGACTCATGAAAGAAGGAGAAAAAGGATGCAAAGAAGAGTCAAGTGCACCGCTCAGCGCCAATTCCAGCGTTGAGCGCCAGTTTCGTGGGTGAAGTCACTGCTTCTCGCTTGAGCGACACCGCTGAGCGTCCTGTGCGATTAAAGGGCCACCGCTGAGCAGCGTATTGGACCGTTGAGCGGTTTTGCGATTAGAGGCAAACCGCTGAGCGGCCAAATTAGGGGCTGAGCATCCATCAGATGGGCTTGTGCTTAAATTCTATTACTTTTATGCGATATAAATAGCCCTAGTGCGATTCTCAAAGTATTCTTTTGGCAGGCAGAGACGTCCAGAACTGTTCTACACTCCTTGGAGGCGGTTCCTTGGATGCTTAGGCTCCAATCTACCAAATTTAGGGTTTATTCTTCCATTCTTTCATTTAATTCCATCTAGTTCACCATGTCTATGGTGAACTAAACCCTTTATGGTTGGGGAACAATGTAATCTTTTGAAACTCTCTTATATTGAAATTCTTATTTTATTTATATGCTTGCATATGCTTATATTATCATTTTTTGGGTTTCTTATCTATGCTTAATGCTTTTATCGTTTAACTCATTCGGTAAATGTTGTTTGTCTTTACCGATACGGAGACGTACGGTAATGTCATGAACTGGTAGGAAATTCCTTGATTAAGCTAATACCGCCTAGAGATAGGGGTAGGACAATCAATTGTATTTTGCTTCTGTTTATAATGCATTGCTAATTACTAGGGGAGACTAGAGATAGTAAGTCAGTAATTAGTAATAGGCTCTTTTCGCCAAGAGATTGGGTTTAGGGTATACTAAGAAAGTTTGCATGACAATATGATAGTAAAGAAAATTAAATAAGAAAAGTAGATATAAGAGGGTAGATAAGATGAAATTGTAAACCCCAACAACTCCATTCATCCATATCTTTTCCTTGTCAATTGATTCATTTGCATTTTGCATGTTTATTTTCGTGTTGCATTAAAACACTTAAATTTAATTCTTTCTCAAGTCTTATGTGATCAATTTACTTGAAAGTTAAGGCCTAAGAGTCCTTTGGGAGAACGATATTTGGTCTTACCATCTATTATTACTTGATACGATCTGGTACACTTGCCAAGGGTTTAACAATGATCAACCAGTAAGCACATAATTCTTTCTCCTTTAGAACCTCCTCAAAGAAAGATCTTCATCGTCTTCCTAATGAGTTCTAGGAGCGTTTAATCACAGGATCTCAATCTGAAACAGCAAATGAAAATGTTAGTTCTACAAAAGTCCTTGTGATCAACAAAATCACGTCTATTTATAGTTTTCCATAAACCAGACTCTCTTGTAGTAGACTGTGCTAGTAATAAAGTTGACTCTCATCAGACAATTTTAACAGTTAAGTAAATTAGTAGCAGTCATAACAACCAAATTTATTTTGCATTTAATACAGTTGACTTTCATTTAATTCTTTAACAGACATTTGAAATATAGCTGTTATAGATCACAACATTAACAAAATTTCAAATCAAATAACTAACTAAGTCGAATTCACTGCGCGTGCAGTCGACTTAGACACTTCAAATCAATTTTGAAATACTTTTCAATGCAACATCACACACAACACTGCTTTTGAAAATCTGTGCAAAGACACGAGTTTAAATCGACTTACTTCATAATGAAGTCAACTTAAAACTTGTAGATTTGCCACACAATATAAGTTCAACAAAGTGCATGTGGTTTTCCTTTCTAAAGCATATGTAATGAAATTACACAAGATGTATCAAGTATCAAATCAGTGAATATGCATACATATATCAGAATCAACACAAAACATGTTCATATAGATATAACAATAAAGAATAGAACATGTAACACATAAAAATTCATGTGTTATTAATAATGTGTTGTCATCATAAAAAACCAGAGCACTGTGAGATTAAGGTTCAACTAAATCATGTTTCCCCTATCAACAATCTCAACAGAATTGGATGAAAGAAGTTGAAGTAGTAAGGAGTTGGACTCAAGAGAAGAAGGAAAAGTGCTTAAAAGAGGAATCACAGATGGGGTTGAGCACCAATTCCAGGCTCGTTGTGGAGTTCTTTGGACGATGCTTAAGCGCCAACGCTGAGGGGAAAAAGCAAGTGCCACAACCACAGCTGAGCGGCACTTTTACCGTTGAGCTCCAGTCTCTTCAGTGAGTTCACTACCACACGCCTGGGCGTCAACGCTGAGCGTTATTCTGAAGAAGTCACACCCACCGCTTAGCGGTATTCCAGCGCTGAACGCTATTTTCGTGGGCCTGGGCTAGTTTTTCTATTATTTTTATAAGCTATATAAGGTTTTAGTTAACCTAGAGGGTCTATCTTTTAAAAGAAAAATGCACAAAAACACTCTCTTCACCCCTCGGAGACGGATTTTGGATGCGGAAGCTCCAATCTACAACTTTTAGGGTTCTATCTTTCATTCTTTTCATTATTTTCATCTAGTTTCACCATGTCTATGGTGAACTAAATATAGGGAACTAAACATGGTGAACTAAACCTTCATTGTTGTTGGGGAAACGATGTAATCCTTTGAACCTCTCATGTATTGAATTGATTCTTGATATATATGCTTTATTTCATTAATTGTTAGGGTTTTTCCTCTACACTCTATGCATGCTTTGTTTAACTCATTCAATTGCATGTTCATTAATTTTGTCGATATGGACACATACGGGAAAATCTAGACTTGGGGAAATTCTCTCGGGAGCAATATTACCTAGACATAGGGATAGGAGGACCGATTTTCTTTAAGCTTCTGTGCGAATGTAATGCATAATTAATTGCTAGGGAGACAAGACATTGTAAACTAGTGATTAGGAGTAGACTCTCTTCACCGAGACATCGAGTTTATGGTAAATTAGAAAGTGGCATTAACATTAATGAAGGAGTTGAATTCGTAAATACATGAGAGTGGATAGGATAAAGTTGGAAACCTTAACAACATAATTCATCCATATATCATTCACCTGCATATTCTTTTGGTCAATTGATCAACAACTGCATTCATGTTTATTTTCTGTTTTGCATTATAAACACTGATTTTCGGTTCTCAAGTCTTAACAAGGTTCCATTCAAATAATCTATGCAGCTTCAACATCTCTTGGTCAACGCAATATAAAAAAAAGAATAGCTTGTTCCTCGGTATCTCATATGGGTTTCTTAATTTTAGGAATTGGTTCTATAAGCGAGACAGAGCTGAATGGGGCTATTTTACAAATAATCTCTCACGTATTTATTGGTGCTGCCCTTTTTTTCTTGGCGGGAACTAGTTATGATAGACTACGTCTTCTTTATCTCGACGAAATGGGTGGAATGGCTATCCCAATGCCAAAAATATTCACGATTTTCACTACCATATCATGGCTTCTCTTGCATTACCGGGCATGAGCGGTTTTGTTGCAGAATTGATAGTATTATTGGGAATAATTACCAATCAAAAATATCTTTTCATTACAAAAATACTCATAACTTTTGTAACCGCAATTGGAATGATATTAACTCCTATTTATTTATTATCTATCTTACGTCAAATGTTCTATGGATACAAGCTTTTTAATACACCAAATTCTTATTTGTTTGATTCGGGGCCACGAGAATTATTTATTTCAATTTCTATCCTTATACCCGTAATAGGTATTGCCATTTATCCAGATTTTATTTTTTCATTTTCGGCTAACAAGGTTGAAACTATTCTCTCTAATTTTTTATAGATATTTTTCGGGAATAAATAAAAAATAGAAATAAATCCGATGCACAATAAAAAAAAATGGATTTATTTTTTTATTTTCTTAATTACATAAAAATGAATTTGAATTCTAATTCAATATGTTTGTTGTTTGTGAGAACCCCTTGAATCAATATTACATTACTACATGACTATTTAGGCCAATGAGTCTCTAGGAAAAACGATACTTGGTCTTACCATTTATATTACTTGATACGATTCGATACACTTGCGAGAGTCTTAACATTATTTTTAGAAAAATAATCACGAATCCAATAAGTGTTAAAGGAGGCTAGATGGAAAATGTCATAAATGTGGTCAATTACTCCTTAAAAAGATGTCAATATTGTAGAGGATAAATTACAAGAGGAATTACTCCTTGCAACATCATGTGTTACAACGAAAAAATCTACGAAAGATTTGATTATGGATAGTGGTTGTACAAATAACATGACTCATGATAAAGAACTTTTCAAAGAGCTTAACAAATTAGATATTTCCAAAGTAACAATTGGAAATGGAGAAAAGTTTGTCTCATGTACATGAACAATTTCAATTAAAACTCATTCAAGTGTCAATTTAAATTTTGATCTTATATGTTCTTCATGTTGGTGTGATGTGACTCTAGAAGGAAGGGGATGAATAGAGCATGTATAAAACTTCAAACAAAGTTTCATGCACACTAAATTATTTATACTGGTTAACATCAACATTGATGCTACATTTAGCCTCTTAGGCAACCTGCTTAAGATATTTCATTAATCAATTCACTTGACTAGAAACGACTATCATTTTCTATATTGCAACAAGTTTAAACCTATCTAGGTATCACGAGTACAAGTCTCTCTAGACTATACCAGTATAAATCTCTCTAGGATATATCAAATATAAACCTCTCTTGGTATCACCTTCTTAACCTCCTTTTGAGATCAAGAACTCTTAATTGGAAAATACATGAATCATTCTCACAAGAAAGTACAATACAATTTACAGGTTATAATTAACTTCACTTTATGAAGGATATTACAATGTTTACACTCAACCCAATATCTGTTATTCTTTATAGATATAACAATTTCATAACTTTAGCAATTTTGGTATTTTGTTCAAAATTATTAGTTGTCTTCTCATTCAACTTTGTTTCTTTTATGTTGAGTTGCTAGTCATTGAGAACTTGAATTGTATTGCCTTATCAGAATCTTCGTGATTTTCTATAATAAGAAACGACTTGATCAATTATTTAATTTGATTCTTCAGTTAATTCTTTCAGCATCATTCTCTAAGACTTTAAATCTTCATCGCGGATGCTCTTTGTAATATTTTTTTTCTTTTCTTAATTGAGCACAAGCTTCATTTGAATTTTGCTCTTTCTTCAATGACCATATTTGTCTTGTTAAGGAGACTGTGCAATATGATTATGCAATTACATCGTTAGAGCAATAGTAATTTTAAATTGCAATTAATCAATAATTTAGTCTTCAATAAGATAGGTTGTTTCCAAATGTTCATATAATTTGACCATTTTATTCAATTTTTTTTTAAAGTGTAATTATTACAAGATAATTTTTTAAAATTATGTGTCACTTAATTAATTTTTCATTTCAAATGATCCATAAGATATTAAAGAAAAGAAAATACTTAACCAAACAATAGAGCATATTTTGATTAATTTAATGTCTTGATTGTCTAATTGCTTGAGTTTTTTAATTACTTGAGTCACTAAAAAATACATATTTATACTCTCATTTAAAATTTCAATTTGAATTATTTATTAATTTTTTATGCTTAAAAAATTAATTTAATTATAATTTGTGATCGGTTTATTAAACTTGTAAGATAAAAATATCTTAAAAATTACTTTTTAGTTATATAAAATATTTTTGAATAGTTTAATATTTATTAATAAAAATAAAGTTAAAATCATTCAGTTAAAATAAATTAATTAAACTTTCAAACACATCTTTAAATAAGACAAATATTAGGAAGTTCTAAATATTTTTAGGTTTAAACCATTTAGGCGTTCCTATTTTCGTTCGGTCTTCCCACTTCGGTCTCCTTCTTTTAAACTTTCCCAATTAAGTCCTCAAAACTGCTAATTTGAAGCAATTCAGCCCCTGCCGTTAAAAATCGTTAACGGCCGTTTAAGTATTGATGACGTGACATTATAAATAAATTTTATATTAAAAACTTTTAATGAATATTCGTGTAATCAAGAATTTAGAAGGGCAAAGTGGGAATAAGAAAGACTTTTCCTCTGAAACCCTAATTCCTCTACCATTACCCAAACCCCAACCGCCGACCACCATCCACCATCTTCTTCCTCGCACGCTGTTAGCAACCTTTCCGCCTCAACCATGCGCTATCCGCTTCACCGGACCACCACCAAGCCGCCGCAGCCTGCAACAATCAACACAGCCAAACCGCCACCATCTTCCTCTTATCTAAGGCCAATCACCATCAACCTAGAATCGTATCAGACAATCACCGAACAACGACGCCATTCTCCACCCTCGCACCTGCCAGAGAAAACTCAACAACACCAAGAAACGCGATGGCAGCTCTCGCACACACCTGCAGAAAAATCTCAATCGAGATCGCCGCGCCATTGAGCAGTACCATCGTTCTCCTTCGTTCATCACCACCTGCACTGAGAAAAACCAAGCGAACCAACCCTCCATGGATGTCGTCTCTAATCGCAACAACGTTCTTCTCCATCCACTATTGTTGCACCTGCAGACAAAACCCACAGAAAACCCAGAGAGCGAAACGTCTCTCCCACTCTCGCACTGCAGGCAAAGGCAAAATGGAGCTTCCAAATCCCTTTACCCCCAATTGCAAAACCCTAATTCTCGCTACAGCATTGGCAGTTAGTGGATGTGAGTGTTGAATGGAGAAGCAATTAATATTATTTCACAGGAAGAAGCAAAGCCAAAAATTTACATTGAATAATTGCAGTAAAATGCAATCAAAATTGACAACTCTCTGGAAAACCTATGTTGTTTAAGCAGAGTGCAGGAAATTGTCATCCATGGAATAGATTGTCAATTAGGGATGGTGGATGGTGGTCGACAGTTGGGGTTTGGGTAATGGTAGAGGAATTAGGGTTTCAGAGAAAGAAGAAAGTCTTTTTTATTCCCACTTTGTCCTTCTAAATTTCTGATTACACGAATATTCATTAAAAAATTTTAATATAAAATTTATTGATAATGCCACGTCATCAATACACGATTTTTAACGGCAGGAACTGAATTGCTTCAAATTAACAGTTTTAAAGACTCAATTGAAAAAGTTTAAAAGAAAAGAACCAAAGTGGAAAGACCAAACAAAAATAAGAACGCCTAAATGATTTAAACCATATTTTTATTATATTTTTATTGTGCACCTTCTAATTTAGTTAACTACTCCATACTTTAGTAATGGACCAATCACAAAATCAGCCCAAATCCGATATACATGTGATACCATCTTCCACTCACAAAACTGGTCAAGCAGAACTTTTCACGTGACATGATCCTAACACATACATCTACACCAATGATAAGTTGGCACGTGGCACATCCTATCACTCAAAATTCGACGAATCAGATTTGTTACCTAATCATCTTCAACTTCCCAAGTCTTCAACCTCCCAACAAATCCTGGAAAACGCAGGTCTCGCTTTTCCCTACCATCTCCACGCACAGTCAACTGAGGAAACTGCGAAGCAGCCACGCCAACCACTGGGCTCCATCTTCGTCGCAGCAGTTCGCCGGAAAAGCAGTAAATACGCAACAATCACCACACACCTGCTAGAGCCAGAGTTCGCGATAGCAACCAAAATCATAGATCCACGAACAACAGCGACGGCCACGGCATCACGCCGGAGCAACCACAACTCCCTGCACTGCACCGCACGAGTGTCCCAATAGCCACCACCTGTCCGAACAGCGCCGGCGACGCACTAGTAAATCACGTAACCCAACTGCAGATCGAAAAAGAGCCATTGCAGCTCCATCGCAACGCAGATCGGACCTCCAAAATGAAGAACCATGCGCAGCTGCAAATCACATCTCTCCATTGCAAATCTGAAACCGCAAGATAGCGCAATACAGATCGGTCAACCACAACTTCCACCATTATTTCCACCGCGTGTGTCACCAGAAAATGTAGACGGTTACCTCAAGAAATTTTGGACTGGGCTAACACTACAAACAAGGCAGGGCATTGAAAATTGGAGATTGGTTAGATACTTTTAAATAATTAATTTAATAAAAAATATCAACCGAAATTATTTTTTAAATAATATTTAAAAATATGTTTGATTTTTATTTTTATCTTTTATAACTTATAATTAATTAGTTATTTAATAAATTATTAAAAATTAATTTATATTTAGTTATAAATTAATAATTAGATATATTAAATGTTCCCTATAAACATTTAATCATTTTTAAAACATTTTCTAAAATATTTTTAATATATTTTTTTAAAAAAGAACTTATATTTAAAATATTCTTTTTTTTTCTTACATTATTATTTTCATTTTTAATTTTATTCTTTCATAATTTTAATTACTATTTAGTAAATTATTAATGGTTAACTTATATTTAATGTATCTTTTATAGTTTTTTTTATTCTTTTATGATTTTTAATTACTTTATCATATTATAAAATTATATTTACAAAACATATATTTTACTTTTATATCTGAAAATAATATTATTTAAAAAAACAATATAGATTGATTAATAATACAAATTATTTACATTGTTATATAAAAAATTTGTAAAGTAACAATTTTATCTTGAATTTGTATTTTTGTATTAAATTATTTTTATATAAATATTATAATTGTTGTATATATTTTTTTATTTTTTTATCATCTAAATATTAAACAAATATTATTTAATAAAAAATTAACATGAATTGTTTATAACTAAAACTTTGTACAAAGTTTTAAACAAAAGTTAACTATATCCAAAGACTAGATAAACGATTCTAGCAACAAACATTGATTTATGTTTTAAAATTCACTTTAGTCATCTCCATATTTATGTTTTAAAATTCAAAATTTTGGTAAGATTTTTGTGATTAAATAATTGATTTAAAGTGAATTTGAGACTATTAAATTTATTGAGTTTGAGAATTAAAGAGGCTTAAAATGTGATTTTAGTTGTATGAATTATTTTGGATAATCTAATGTTTGTTGATGTAGCTGGAATTAAAGTTTGAATTCCAATTTTGAAAAACAAAGAAAAGGCTAAAGTGTAAATAAAGAAAACTTATGGGCTTCTCTACAATTTTGGAAAATTAAGAAGGGCGTAAATGAAATTTAGGAAACAATTTAGTTGATATTTTAAAGATAATTAATTAAATCTAGAAATATCAATAGAAAAGATCTTCTAAATATTTTTATAATTATCTAAATCTTTTAATTATTCGAAAGATATAAGATAAAATATCTTATCAACAAAATATTCACAGTCCAAGCCTAGTTAAGTCTTACATAAAGAGACCCAGGGGAGGCAGAAATGAGAACTCATTCATTCACTTAGACTCCTCCACGGGAAGCAATCATCCACCACTTTTCTCACTTTTATTTTACCATGTATTCTACTCCATTCCTGGAAGGTTAAGTTTCTAGGGCTTTTTCACTATAATTTCATTATGCATTCTGAGGTTAAGTTGAATTAATGAATTTGTTTCTTTTGATTATTTATTTGAGTTATTCTTCTTCTATGTCTTTCATCTTTCAATCAAACTAAAGGTAATGATTTTTGCATCATAAGGTGTTTGAATCTACATGCATATTAATCATATGAGTTCAAAGGTTTCAAGATTTGATTGAGAATTTACTTTGGTTGAATTTAGGAACTTTCATATGATTAAATGAGTTTATGCTACTAATTGAGAATGTACTTTGATTGATGGTAAGAATTTCAACTATAATTAGTTGAGAATTTACTTTGATTAATTAGCTTTTAATTTGGTTAGGAGATTTAAGAATAGACATGATTAAACACAATAGGATTTAATTGGGAATGTACTTTGGTTTAATTCATTGTGAATAATCTAGAAAGGTCTTGCAATTGATTGAGAATCTACTTTGGTTGATTGTATGATCACCCTCAAGTTAATTGAGAATGTACTTTATTTAATTTGAAACTCGAACAATAATCAAATGAACAATGATCTGCGGATAACCGATGATGAATCTATCTTGCAAAAGCAATGGAATTATCCTATTTCATTATAATTATTTCTAAGTTTTCTACTAGTTCTTCACTTAAACTCGAACATTCTTTAAACATTAATTCCATTAGCATAGTTTCTCACTTTTATTCTTGAGCATTGCATAACATTCATAAGAGTCAAATATTTAAAAAAAAATTTGTATTTGTTGGAAGACGACTCAGGGTTACTTTAACCTTATTTTCTTTCTTGACTCTTATGAATGCTATGCAATGCTCAAAAATAAAAGTGAGAAACTATGCTAAGCGAATTAATGTTTAAAGAATGTTCGAGTTTAAGTGAAGAACTACCAGACCAAATCCATGCAATTCAATCGGTTCAAACAGTTTCTACTTCATCAAATCATGCATAGAAATCAAAAGCCCTAATTTATCATGTTTCTAAGCATGTTCTTCATCAAATTTCAAATTCAGAAACCCTAAGAATGAAGTTGCACAACTTACTTGAGTGGAGAGACTAGATGTTTGAAAGATTTCTTCCTAATTGATGATGAATGCCTCCCAATGCAAAACCCTCACTAAAAACCCCAAACTTTTGACAAGAGAATGGTATAAAATGAGGTTTTTGTGAATGAGTGATAAGAAAAAGTGGGGAAATCTCTTTGGAAAACCTTTGAAAGTGCAAATTGGGTGCTAGGGTTCACAGAGAACGCTTGAGCGAACTTCAAAGAGGATTTTCAAAAGTGCAGAACCCCAGAAACGCTGAGCTTTTAAACGCCCAAGCATCTTCAAAGTTGTCATCTTCAGTTGCTCCAGCTCCACTAGCCTATGCATCATCCTCTGGCCATGCCACCACATTGTTGAACTCGTCCATGGTCCATCGGTGTGTAGAGGGTGTGTCATAAAGCGCTATAATCATCTCAGTTGTGGCCACTTGCCCTATGTGGATGGATTGAAGCCTATACTCCATCAAAGACATGTACATGTCTCTCATCCTAAAAGGTTATGCATCATGAGCTGGTGCATGTGCCTATGGAACTCTCCTCCTAGGACGTCTTTGCGGCAGTGGCTAGGCCGTCTCATCTCCTCCATAGTATTGCCTATAGTAGGCCTCATCAATACCTTTCCTCGACCTCTCCAATGGTGGAGTAGAAATATCCTCCCCAACTAGCTGACACACGTGTGTAATGAGAGAAGGATACCCCAAAGGTGCCATGTTGTTCGTAGTGAGGGCGCAACTCTTGATCTCATTTGCTATAATTTGGCCAATGTTCATACTGAATCCTCTTAGCACGCAGTATAAGAACATCGCCCTGGCAACAGTGATGTCCGAGACATGAGAGCAAGGTTGGATGTCGGCATGAGAGAATGCCATCCAATACTGTGCTAGAAGAATCTAGTTAGCCCTCTTGATATGCACAGGTACACCATTATTGTTCCTGTGAAAGTGCCATTCAGGCACACAAAGCACGCTCTCAATATCATCAAAGTCAGTGCCCTCCTCTACGTTGAGTGCAACTTGGCACTGTACACCTGCCTATTCAGTGTTCAAGAATCTGTTAATAGACTCAGGATCATACCTAATGATTTTTCCACAGACATAACTCATATAATCCTAAGTGTGGGAGTCATCCAATGGCTTTGCATTGGTGTAGAATTCTTTCACCACTGTTGTTGAGATTATTGATAAGGGAAGCACTGGTTTAGCTAAACCTTAATCTTATAGTGCTCTAGTTACTTTGGTTTTTGATGATGACAATTCATTATTAATAACACATGTATTATTATATGTTACATGTTCTACTCTTTACTATGATTGATATCTTAATGAACATGTTTTGTGTTGTTTGTGATATATGTATGCATATCCAATGATCTGATACTTGATACAACCTTATGATTTCATTACATATGTTTATGAAAAGGAAAACCACATGCACTTTGATAAACTTACAATGTGTGGAAAATCTACAAGTTTTAAGTCGACTTCATTATGAAGAGAGTCGATTAAGGTAAACCACATTGCACAGACTTTCAAAAGCAGTGTGATGTGTGTTTTTGCATTGAAATGATTTTCAAATTGAGCTGAAGTGTCTAAGTCGACTACATGCACAGTGGATCCGACTTAGTTAGTTATTGGATTTGAAATTCTGTTAATGCTTGTGTACATTAACGACTATATTTCAAATATCTTATTAAAACATTAAATGATAGTCAACTGTATTAATTACAAAATCAATTTGGTTATTAGGACTATTGCTAATTTGCTTATCTGTTATAACTGTCTATGGCAATTGACTTCATTAGTAGCACAATCGACTACATGAGCATTTGATTTATAGAAAACTATAAATAGACGTGACTTTGTTGATCACAGGGACTTTGGTTGAGCTGACATTTTCATTTGTTGTTTCGGATTAAGTTTCTGTGATTGATTTCTCCAAGAACTCATCAAGAAGACCGTGGTGATCTTTCTTTGAAGAGGTTCTGAAGGACAAGATTTCGTGCTTTCTGGTTGATCACATTCTGCACATTACGGTGTTCGTCAACTAATCAAGATTACTGTCAATCTGTGGAAAGATTGTTTATTATCCTGTTGGGATTACAGGAGGTAGACTCGTGGAGTCTAGACACTTTGAGGATTGTTCAAAGTTGGTTGAAGATTGCAGAAGAGGGGATATGTTGCTACAAATCTTTGTGTTGTTGCCTATATTTTGGTTAGAGGGTTAGAGAGGTGTTTTATATTTTTGACATGGAGGTCTCTATAAAAGCCTTATCGTAAAAACCTTGACCATTATAGTGCATTTGCTTCCTGGTTGTGGAAGGACACTAGATGTAGGCATTGAGGCCGAACCAGTATAAAAACCTTTGTTTGATTTCACGCCTTTTTATATGTGTCATCTTAAGTTGTGTGGTGTGTTCAAGCATTAGTGTCTTGTCAAATTCCAAGAACCCTAGTTTGAGAAAGAAGGGTTCATGTTTCCAAACTGGTTAGAGAGGCAAGGGTTGTTTATCTTCGTACCAATGAAAGGATACTGGTATCCTAACCTCGTCAAAGTGTTCTACCATAATCTGAAGGTGTTGGACGATGATATACACTCCAAGGTAAAGGGTGTTGATATTCATATTGATGATTTTATTTGGAATATTATAACAAACTAACCATCTCAGGGCGCTTCCTCACACCTACCCACTACTGAAATAAATACCTTGCTGAACAAGAAAAGGGTATATAGAGAATGGGTGAGGTTTCCTGGCATGTACTCCACTGAGAATGTATTTGCACATGAGGGATTACTAAAGGAAGAGAAGATTGTTGCTCATCTTCTGCATAAAATAATTCTACCTGGGAAAATAAGAAAAGATAAAATGACCACTAAAGACATTTATCTACTTCATGCAATCAGAAATAACATTCCTACAAACTGGCTTAAAGTTGTGAAAGATCACATGAAGGGTGCGATATTGAAGAGGTCTTTATATCTGCCATATGCAAGTTTCATAAGCAAAGTATTGGTACTTCAAGGTGTTGATATTAGGACTGAACAAAAATGTTTCTGAAGCTCTTTAAATGTCTTTAACATAGACTCAATCGTGTCTCTTGGATTAGTGAAAACCATGAATGAATGGGATTCATGGGTGAAAATTATTCATTGCATAGTACCGAAAGCACACTTACTGCAATAGTGGAACGAACAAATTTCTTTCCTGAATCTAATTTTGAAAGATATGCAGCCAAACAAATAAGAATTCAGCATGACAAATATGATAATCTTGCAAAAGAGCATAGAGCTAATTAGCGGTTAGAGGCAGAAAGCTCTTCTAAAGACGATTCAATGGAATCCTTCTGACTCAGCTTAGGAACATAGGAATTCTGACTATCCTTGTATAAATGTGTCATGTGTCTTAAGTCTTTTTCTGATCTTTTGATTTCTGTCTTTATTCTTAGTTTCCTTTTGTTAATGACTTAGACTTCCATTATGTTTGTCTTGTTCTGGTCTTTCATTGTAATATCGTTTGAACAAGTAATGAAATCAGTTGTTTTTAATTCAATTTCATTTGCTCTAAATTTCTTGATTAAATCTGTTTGAATGAATATTGAATCGACAGAGTGATTATTGAAGTTTATTATGCATATGTTCACTGTTACATTAATTGTTTTGCATACTCACTTTTTATCTGTATAATTTCTTGCATTACTATGATACTAAACTGCTTGATCTTCAAAAGATTGTGAAAGGTTTTGCAGGAAACACGGCTTTGGAGCTTACTGCTTGAATCACAACTGTATGGAAAAGCAACGAATTCGATTTGACAAATGATTCAAACGACTTACCACTTACATGGGGTTATAAATTCCATTTATTGGAATTTGGTTATTAAGTTGTTTGATCATTCTATATCAGTTGTCTTCAATATATCTCTGTTCTTATATGACTGTTTTGCAATGACAATATATTGTGAGATTGTTGATAATTGTATCTTTGCTTAAATGAATTGCTTGCAATCATAACTCTGATACAAATTTGATACAAACTGATTGTATGCTCTAATACTTGTGTAACTGCATTGTGCATTTGAACTTGTTTTTATAATATACATAATGATAGGGGGAGCATTACTTGATTGCATAGATTTTTCACATGCCTACACTTTAGGGGGAGTTTATCTATCTCATGTGAATATCTGTGATAGGGGGAGCATTTTTGAATGTTTGATTTGTTTACACTGTTTACGTTGATGCATCTCTGTTAATTCGTTTTATTAGCATATTCATATCTAAAAGCAAACCTTTTTTGCTAATGCACAAAGAGGGAGAAATGGTTGAAAAAGTTTGATTGATTATCTGCTTATTTTCTTTGATATGTGATTGCTTGATACTGGTTATTCAGAGTAAATGTTCTGTGCTAAAATTTGTTGAAATAATCTTTTATTTGCTCTGATACATTGAAGAAAAAATCATTTAATCACTTGTTCTTTTTGATTGCTTATATTAGGTCTGATTCTAGTGATTATTTGACTGATCTTATGTGTTGATTGGTACAAACATGGTTGCTTACTAATCATGGTTGTGCATCATCAAAAAAAGGGGGAGATTGTTGATAAGGAAAGCACTGGTTTAGCTAAACCTTAATCTCACAGTGCTCTAGTTACTCTGGTTTTTGATGATGACAACGCATTATTAATAACACATGTATTGTTATGTGTTACATGTTCTACTATTTACTATGATTGATATCTTAATGAACATGTTTTGTGTTGTTTCTGATATATGTATGCATATTCAATGATATGATACCTGGCACATCCTTATGATTGCATTACATATGTTTATGAAAAGGAAAACCACATGCACTTTGATAAACTTACAATGTGTGGAAAATCTGCAAGTTTTAAGTCGACTTCATTATGAAGAGAGTCGATTAAAACCCGTGACTTTGCACAATGATGTGTGTGATTTTGCAAGTTTCAAAAGTAGTGATGTATGTGATTTTACATTGAAAAGACTTTCAAATTGAGCTGAAGTGTCTAAGTCGACTACATGCACAGTGGATCCGACTTAGTTAGTTATTGGATTTGAAATTCTGTTAATGGTTGTGTAAATTAACGGCTATATTTGAAATGTCTTATTAAAACATTAAATGATAGTCAACTTTATTAATTACAAAATCAATTTGGTTGTTAGGATTGCTGCTAATTTGCTTATCTGTTATAACTGTCTATGGCAATCGACTTCATTAGTAGCACAGTCGACTACATGAGCGTCTGATTTATAGAAAACTATAAATAGACGTGAATTTATTGATCATAGGGACTTTGGTTGAACTGAAATTTTCATTTGTTGTTTCAGATTAACTTTTTGTGATTGATTTCTCCAAGAACTCATCAAGAAGACCGTGGTGATCTTTCTTTGAAGAGATTCTTAAGGACAAGATTTCGTGCTTTCTGGTTGATCACATTCTGCACACTGTGGTGTTCTTCAACTAATCAAGATTATTGTCAATCTGTGGAAAAATTGTTTGTTATCCTATTGGGATTATAGGAGGTAGACTCTTGGAGTCTGGACACTTTGAGGATTGTTCAAAGTGGGTTGAAGATTGCAGAAGAAGGGATATCTTCCTGCAGATCTTTGTGTTGCTGCCTATATTTTGGTTAGAGGGTTATAGAGGTGTTTTATATTTTTGACATGGAGGTCTCTATAAAAGCCTTGTCGTAAAAACCTTGGGCATTATAGTGCATTTGCTTCCTAGTTATGGAAGGACACTAGATGTAGGCATTGAGGCCGAACTAGTATAAAAACCTGAGTTTGATTTCTCTATCCTTACAAATTTACATTCAATCGACTTAACTGTTTACGTAGTCAACTTTGTAATTTCGTTGCACTTAAACTTTTCATTCCTTGCGATTCAAGAAATTGTATAAAAGTATACTTTGCAAAAAAGATTTTAAAAAGACTTTGATTTTTAAACCTCACTAATTCAGTCCCCCCTCCCCTTTTAGTGTTGAAACTGAGCCAACCTATTTTCCAACAACAGCAATGTTGGCTGGTGCAGGATTGAATTGGTCGCTCTTTACCAATTGTATCAACGCCGGTTTCACCTCCATGTTTGCAACATTGACCCTCGGCCTCACAATACTATTAAAGTGATGATGGCCAACAATTGTGGTGTGATCCACCAGAGTACGTCTACCATTGTTCTCTATCTCCTCAGTGCTCTGGTCGGATTCTTGTGGTGAGGGTTGTAAAAGTGCCTCCAGAGAAGGAAATAACTCTCTGGATGTTCGTAGTTTCCTTCTCCTTCTACTTTCACTTAAGCCTTCAAGAAGAGGTTCTTGATTTTTCTTGCTCCTAATATGAATTGGATCCTACATACACAAGAAACAAAACCCTAAAAAGCACTTTTTTTTATAACAAAACAAAAATAAAACAAAAAAAAAATCAAGTCAAAGTTAATCAATAATCACACGAATAAAATAGTTAAACCACGAGTCCCCGGTAGCGGCGCCAAAAACTTGTTAAGACACCAGCAAGTGTACCGAATCGTATCAAGTAATATAAACAGTAAGACCGAGTATCGTTTTTCCTAAAGACTCATTGTCTTTTGCACTCTTGGGCAAAATCAAGACGCGAATCAAGGAATAGTTCAAAGGACATCAGGGGAAGAGACATAGACTCAGCACACAGAAAACAAAGACTAACAAGGAAAGAAACAGAATTACATAATTCTCAAGAAATTTGGACAGAGAAAAGAATATACAATATCCAACACAGAATCAAGGAAAGCAGATACTCATGAAATCAACCAAGCAATTCAAGACACTGCAAAATGATCAATCAGCTCAAAAGGTGAATCAAAAGTAACAAAACCTCACAGATGCACTCTTGATGGGTGTCGCACCCCATGCAAATTTAATGTGCATTAAAGAATGCAGTATAGACTAGGAAGTGACTCCTAGGTCGTCTCTCAAGAACCAAACTGTGGTTCGAGAATCAGGTTAAACACGAAGTGGGGGGGTTGAAAGGTTTCGTGAATGCAGATGAATTAAATTAAAACACAGATGCAAATAGAAATGTAAACATAAATGCAAACAGAAATGTAAAAATGGAATCAAATACAAAATAAAAACGGTTGGTCATTAACTTAATTACAATGCTTCTTATCACAGATCAACAAAATAAAGCAGCGACTCAAACCTCTAATCCAACACAGCTAACCAACTAAGCGAACGCGATGTTAACATCAAATCCAATTTACACCATGCAGTTTCATCAACTAAGCGAAGACTCAACACCAATTGGGCAACTAAGCGTATACCCAATTGCAAGTGCAAATACATATTTCACATTAACCAAGTCAGAGTGACAAACACAATTACAGTCCAGAAATTTCAAGGAAACATTATAATATCGCTAATGACCAACTCAATTAATTTAGGCTAACATGACAATTAAATTAACATGACCAAACACATTAGACAATATTAAAACAAATTAAAGAACTAGACACCAACACTGTTACAAAAAATTATCTAGCACAGTTAAAAATATTTAAATGCAAACTAAATTAAAGAAGATGAAAAACAACTCAACATAATATGTAAAATAATTTAAAGCAAAAGAAATAAGAAAACATGATTTTTTTCTCCTAGCAATTCACGTGACACATGCACCTACCAAACAAATTAAAATTGCAAATGGCTTCAAAAAAAAACTCTTGGCCGTGAGGTTGCATCACACTTGTTGAGCTTCCATGTGTTGAATTCAAAGAAAAATAAAAATGGGAAAAGTTTCCCTCATCCAGCCGTGACACACCTATTCAAACATGAATGAAAATTCTTCTCCAACCTCACCACCATACACCATCACCTACTACCATCTAATCTACTTCATTTTCAAGTGAAATGAAAGCAAGAAAAACATCTAATCACCGGACCCACGATTCATGCAATGAAGTTAGGAAAGAAAGAGAAAACATTGTAAATTGCAAAAGGAATAAGCACGTGCAACTACTTCTAAATGAAATCAAAGCACCGTGAGTTGCTATCATTTAAATGCACGCATCATTGTAAAATAAATTGAAGCACCAGCCGTGAATGTTGCACCATTTCCCCAAGCAATGAATATCACCGCATCTGTCTCCAAGAAAGTTAAATTGCTTTTCAATTCCAAAATAAAAATCACCGTAATATTGCTGCCCCTTTCTAAATCAACATACTTCTTTCTAAAAGCCAAGAAAAAAGAACAATTCACCGCTTCTGGAAGAAAAGAAATGGATTCAGCGCTTCATCCTCTCAAAGCCGTGACACAAACACTTTCTATCAATTCACCACTTCAATCAATGAAAACTAAAAATAAAATGCTCTAGCATTTGCATAGAACGGAAAGGAAAAGTCAAGAACAAATGGCGGATGGCACTCATTTTTTTCATTCAACCAAAATCCATATGCAAAACCATTGTTCCAGCAAAGAAAAATGCTATCTAACAAAAACGTTCAAGCAAAAAATAAAGGGACGACTGCTTTTCTTTTTTTTCAAATGTCGTGAGTGCCTTTTATGTGGGAAGTTGCTGCCCTAAAAAATTAGGGTGCCAAGTCACTCCCTTCACTTTTGGGTCTTGCCTACTTTACCAAAATTTGGTCAAAATTACAAAAGGTGGTCAATAATTTCTAAACCACTAAATTACAATTTGATTAATTTTAAACAGTCTTTGTCGAGAGTCCTGAATTAATTTGTCTCCATCCCAATGCTCCAAAATATATCTCCAAGATTTTCCCTACAATTAAAAATGCAATTAATCAGCTCAGAAAATTCAAATCAGAAAATTCAAATTAACTAAAATAAGAATTTCCGATCAAATTAAGCATAATTAGGAAAAATGGGAAAATACCGGACAATTAAACACAATTCCCTGATTTATTTAAGTGCAATAAACTAAGTGAAGTCGATAAAATATTGACTCATCAAAATAGACCACACTTAGTCTTTTGCACTCCTGGGCAAAATCAAGATGCAAATCAAATAACAATTCAACGGACATCAGGGAAGAGACATAGACTCAGCACACAGAAAGCAAAGACTCACAAGGAAACAAACAAACAGAATTACAGTCCTCAAGAAATCTAGATAGAGAAAAGAAGTAGAGAATAAACAACACAGAATCAGAGAAAGCATATACTTAGTGAAATCATCCAAGCAATTCAAAGCATGGCAAAATGATCAGTCAGTTCAAGAGAAGAATCAAAAGCAACAGAACCTTACAGATGCACACTATCAGTGTTTCTCTCAAGTGTCTAGGGTAAACAATGTCAACTTAATGCACTCAAGAAAGCAAACTCAAACAGACTTGGCAAGCCTCTCATCAACACTCAAAACATATGCATGTTCAAATCAAAAGGTCTTTAATGGATGTAATGGGACCAAGGACAAGGGAGGATAAATATGGATGAGAAGCTACAAACCAAAAGAAATAGAGGAGCAATGGGGAACAAGTGTAAACACAGTCAAATAACACCCAAACCCTCTAATTCAATCCTCTTGTTGACTCCATTATTCACAATTTTTTTTTCATTTTTCTGTATTTATATTTTCTCTTTTTTTTTTCATCTTGTCTCTTTTCTTTTCTCTTTATTTAGGACACAACTCTAAGAGACAAGATACACAACATATTTACAAAAACAAAAACAAGAAGAGGAACCAACTAGCCAATTCATCAGAATCCCCAAAGAGACCACACTTTTTCCCAAAACAATTCCAAAGCTCCAAAATTCCCTATGGTTAAGGTAATCATGGTTTTTCACTTAAGGGCTAGTGTATGAGTTTCAATACAAAGAACAGGGGAAAGTATAGGCTCAAAGGGGTTGTCAAAGGATCAAAACAGGGTAGGCTCATTTGGCTAGAGAGGCTCAACAAAAAAACTGCCTTTATCACTTCTAAACATGCATATCAATCAAGAATCATCAAGAGTCAAGCCAAGGCATATGTGCAAGCAATCAAGAGACATATCACACATAAGAAAGAATATCAAGTGGCTCAAATCTCACACAGGGTAATTCTGTCACAATCAATCCAACCTCTTAAAGATCATAATCATCTTTCCAAGCAAAGAAAAGCAAGAATTTCTAACCAATCAGAGTATCAATGAAGTGAAAGACACATCTACAATCTAAACCAAGTCCAGAAATCAAGAGAAACAGGTAAAACTGTATACAAGACACAACAAAAACTACCTAGAAAACCAAAAATTTAATGCAAAAAACATAAACTAATCAAAGAAAAATCAGAATCTCCCCCAATAGACCACACTTAAACTACATAGTGTCCTCAATGTGTCACAAACAATAAAATCAGTAATCATAACAGTCAACAGATCAAGGACAAGTGCAATAGAAGTGAAGAAAGGAGGAGAAGGAAAAAGGAAACTCCCCTGGTCATGGTGGCAGTTGCCAATTTTGGACTTGCAGGGAGATATCTTCCACCATCGGATTCAGCAAAGAAGTATTGAGAAAGAACTGCTTCATCCTCCAGATTTGATCAAGCAGGGAAATGTCCTCCACAGCTAGATCTAAGAAGCAATGATTGTTGATGAGTGGGTTCAGCTGGTGCGTATTAATCTTCAAACTCTCGTGTATACTGACACCTTTGTCTTCCACCATGGGTGTATGTTGGTCAAATTCATATGTACCTCCTGCAACATGGTTAGTGCAATGTGGCTCCACAGAAATAACATGAAGGGGTATCTTTACCTATACTTAATGCTTCTACAGTTTAACTCATTCGGGAGATGTTGTTTGTCTTTATTGATACGGGGACGTATGGTAATGTCATGAACTGGGGAGAATTCCTTGATTATGTTAATACCGCCTAGGGATATGGGTAGGACGATCAATTGTATTTTGCTTCTGCTCATTATACATTATTAGTTACTAGGGGAGGCTAGGGATAGCAAGCCGGTAATTAGTAATAGGCTCTTTTCACCAAGGGATTGGGTTAAGGGTAGACCAAGAAAGTTTGCATGACAATTTGATAAATAAGCAAAGTAAATAAGAAGAGTAAATATATTAGGGTGGATAAGATGAAATTGTAAACCCCAACAACCTCATTCATTCATAGTTTCTCTCGTCATTGAATTCTTGCATTTGCATGTTTATTTCTGTTTTGCATTTAAACAATTAAAATTATTTTCTTTACTCAAGTCTTACACGATTAGTTTACACGAAAGATGAGGCCTTAAGAGTCCTCTGGGAAGAACGATATTGGGATTACCGATTTTTATTACTTGGTACGATCTGGTACACTTGCCAAGGGTTTAATAAGTTTTTGGCGCCGTTGCCGGGAACTCTTTGTTTAACTTTTTTTTGAGTAGTGTAAATTGATTAATTTTAACTTGATTGTTAATATTTGTATATATTTTTTTTTCTTAAAATAAAAGTGCTACTAGGGTTTGTGTTTCTTGTACATGCAACAGGAGGCTAGACATACTAGGAGAAGGAAAAATAACCAACCTCTTCTTGACGGCTTAAGTGAGACAAGGGGAAGAAGGAGAGTCAGACGCCCATCTAGGGATTTATTCCCTTCTCCTAGCAGATTATTGTCACCTTCACCAGATAGAGGAACAAGGGAGATGGCAGAACAATTTCCTCGACGCACATTGGCGGATCAATCTAATGTTGTATGTCCTTTTCACTTTAACAGCATAGCCATGCCTACGGATCAAACGACCAAAATGGTGATGAATCCATCATTAATACACCTAGTACAAGGTAATCAGTTTCACGGTTTGTCAAATGAGAATCTGTATGATCATTTGACCACGTTTAGTGAAATCTGCAACACTATAAAGATGGTAGGTGTATCAGATGAATGAGTAAAGCTTAGCTTGTTCCCATTCTCATTAGCGAGCAATGCTAAGGCGTGTCTTAATTCTTTTCCTGAAGGAACATTCACCACATGGGAGACTGTGGCTACAAAGTTTGTCACTAAATATTTTCCACAGTCCAAAGTTACTCAAGGAAAGCTGGAAAATTCATCATTCAAGCAGGGTATGGAAGAGACTTTAGGTCAAGCATGGGAGAGATTTAAGGGCTTGCTGAGAAAGACGCCAACCCATGGTTTTGACAAAACCACCTTGATTCTTGCATACCTTGGAGGATTGAACACTCATTCAAAGATGATGCTGGATGCCTCAGCTGAAGGCAATGTTAAACAAAAGACTGGAGATGAGGCATATGAATTGATAGAAAATATGGCTGCTAATGAGTAAGAAAATTACAGTGAAAGAGGCATACCTACACAAAAGAGAGGAGTTTTGCACTTGCCTGCAGATGATGCTATGCTAGCTCAGAATCATCTTCTGACTCAAAAGCTAGATAATTTAACGAAGATTCTCTCACAACTTCCTAAGGAGATTAGTAATGTTTCTCAAACACAGCAGCTGTGTGATTTTTGTGTTGCATATTAATATCAAGGTGGAAAGTTCACTAGCTATGTGAACAGATGTGTGATGAATTATGATTGTGGTTATGATGCTAAGCAGGGTGTATGAATGGATGATGTGTGAGAAGGCATGTTGTGTGAGGTATTGAGCTCTAGAGTATTCATTGTTGTATGTATTGTTCACAGGAAAGCATGAATGATATTGCCCGATTCTTGATAATTGATTGTATTGCATGTTTATGTCATATGATCAAGGCCATTTTTGGAAGCCCTTACTTAGCCAAATTTTCACCCAAAGTGATTAAAATGTTATACCCTTTTTGAACCTTGGCCTTAAACAGGATGAAAACCCTTGTTTTGAAATTATTTACCTTGAGTTGGGTTGAGAATAATTGTTGAAAAGGTTCAAGTTTGGGGTTGTTGGGAAAATTTGAATGGAAAAAAAAGAAAGGTATTGAGCTCAAATGTTGAAAGAGAAAATGCATGAAGAAAAGAAAAAGCATAAAGATGAGCTCAATGTAAAAATAAAAGGAAAGGGAAGAAGTTAGGAATGAGTGAGATTGGTTAAAGAAAGAGAGTTTGTGCTTAAACTTTAAATGTTAAAATAGCTCTCTTAACTCAAGGATTTTGTGATCCAGAAGAACCAATTTTTCTTGTTAGCCTAGCCTCATTATAAGCCTTGGAAAAGTCCTTGTGATGGCATTGACATGTAAGAATGTTGATTGTAGAGAGTGGAGTGACTTCTTAAACACTTGAGTGATTGAGTGAAACACTTGCTTGGTGAGAATTATTGAATTATATGATTACATCTATGCTTAGTTGATTGATCATTCATAAATAAAAAATCTGTTGGGAAATATGTGATTATGTGAATTGAATTGAATTGAAAGCATACATACATCTTGATTAGATTCCACTCAAAATCTGAAATTGAGTAGTTCTTGTCATAAGAAAAATGAATTTTGGGATTGTTGAACTATTTGATGAAAAAAGTGGAAAGCCAAGTTTTGTTTCGTTTGCTTGAGGACAAGCAAAGTTCTAAGTTTGGGGTTATGATAACGGTCTAAAAACCGTTATTTTCATGCTTATATTGATATCAAAATACACCCTTTATGGCTTAGAATGAGCTTAGAATCAAGTAAAACACTTTAGTTGAGTCATTTGAGAGTCAAAAGTTGTTTTTATAGATATTATGCTTGTTTTGCATTGTTTTGCAGGGTTTTGATGAGAATTAAGGATGGAATTGAAGAAGGAAGGCCTTAGACTCAAGGAAGAAGAAGAAAAATGAAGAAAAGAAGAGTCTATGCACCGCTCAACGTCAAAATGCACCGCTGAGCGCCATTATTCGAGGGAAAGCCACTGTCTGGTGCCCAGTTGGTCATGCTAAGCGTCCAGAGCTATTAGAGGCAAACCGCTCAGTGGTGAAACTGACCGCTGAGTGGTGGTGCGGCTCGAGGGAAACCGCTAAGTGGTAAAATTGGACGTTGAGCGGTTGTCTGCTAGGCTTGGGCTTAAATTCTGTTACTTGTATGCCCTATATATAGCCCCAATGCGATTCAAATATTATTCTTTTGGCAGAAGAGGACGTCCAGAGCTATTCTACACTCCTTGGAGAAGATTTCTTGGATGCTTAGGCTCCATTTTATCAAATCTAGGGTTTGCTTTTCCATTCTTTCATTGTATTTCATTTAGTTTCACCATGTCAATGGTGAACTAAACCCTTTGTTGTTGGGGGATAATGTAATCTTTTGAAACTCTCTTATATTGAAATTCTTATTTTATTCATATGCTTGCATATGTTGTTATTATCAATTGGTAGGTTCTTTAACTATGCTTAAAGCTATTATCATTTAACTCATTTGATATATAGACGTTTGCCTTTGTCGATACGGGGACGTACGGGGAAGTCATGAACTGATAAGGAATTCCTTGATCAACAAATACCACCTAGGGATAGGGGGGTAGGACGATCAATTGTATTTTGCTTCTGTGGTACTTGCACTACTAGTTACTAGGGGAGACTAGGGATAGTAAGCCAGTAATTAGTAGTAGGCTCTTCTCATCAAGTGATCAGGTTTAGGGTAGACTAAGAAAGTTTGCATAACAATTAGATAATAAAGCGAATTTAATAAGAAGAGTAGATATAAGAGAGTGGATAAGATGAAATTGTAAACCCCAACAACTCCATTCATCCATACCTTTTTCTTGCCAATTTAATCAACTGCATTTGCATGTTTACTTTTTGTTTTTGCATTCAAACCGCAAATTAATTTTCTTTACAAGTCTTACAATATTGATTTAGACGAAAGATAAGGCCTTTGAGTCCTTTGGGAGAACGATATTGGGTTTACCAATTATATTACTTGATATGATCTGGTACACTTGCCAGGGGTTTAACAGAAACACCTGAGGGATTGAGTGAAACACATTGTCTGGTGACGAATAATTCCATGAATCTATGATTATATCTGCGTTTAACTAATTGATCATTCATGAGAATATCATCTGTTGGGTATTATGTGATTATAGGAACACCATGATCAGTTGTTACGAATTGAAGCATGTGTGCATCTTGACTAAATTCTATTGATGAGCTGATTTGAGTGATTACTTGTCTTACAGAGAAAAAGCTTTTGAATGTGATTGAACCATTGTGATGATTGGTGTAAGACTGAGTTTCATTTTGTTTGCTTGAGGACAAACAAAGGTCTAAGTTTGGAGTTGTGATAATGGTTCAAAAACCGTTATTTTTATACTTAAATTTGATTCAAAACACACCCTTTATGACTGATAACGGTTGAAAAACCATTATTTTTATACTTAATTTTGATATCAAATGCACCCTTGTTGACTTAGAAACTTGTTTTGACTCATGATTATGCTTTAGTTTTGTGAACAAAAGAGTTGAGGACATGTTTTATGATTTTATCAATAAATTCCCTTGATTTTGTAGTTTTTTGGAATGATTTGAAAGAAGGGTTGAAGTATCAAGGGTTGCAGTGCAGAAAAGTCAAATAGAATGTAGAAAAGTCAACCAGTCAACCAGAAAAGTCAACTAGTCAACCAGAAAAGTGAACCAGTTGACCAGAGCGCTGAGTGGCAGTTTTGGGCTCTGAGCGCCAGTACCGCAGGACGCTGAGCGCCGTTCTGAGGGCTAAGCACTTGGGACGCGGGCTTGGACCTGTTTTCTCTTATTTTTATGATCTGTTTGGGCTTGGACTTGTTTTCTATTATTTTTATGCCTTATTTAAAGGCGAGAACATCTTAGGGTTTATATCTTTTGATGGCTTAAACACAGAAACACACTTTTCACCCCTTTGGGGGTAGATTTGGAGATGGTGACAACTCTCCTTTTCTCCTTTTTAGGGTTTCTATCTCTTTTATTCCATTATTCACCTAGTTTCTCCATGACGATGGAGAACTAACCTTATTTGTTGCTCGGAAAAGATGCCTCTAAACTCTCTTGTAATTGAATTGTTCTTGAATATATATGCTTCTTCCATTAATTTTTAGAGATATTCTTCTTTGCTCAAATGCTTGTTATGACTTATTAATATTTGGCATAAATCTTATGATTTTTGAATATCACGAGGAGATATCACACTCTTAGGGTAGGTGGATTTGAAGGTATTGACAACTCTCCTCTTCTCTCCCTAAGATTGGTATCATGAGATATCTATAAATCACGATCTGGGGAATTCTCTTCATTAAGCAATACTGCCTAGAGATAGGGGTAGGACGATCAATTGTATTTGCTTCTGTAATATATTGCATTGCTAATTACTTTGGGAGACTAGAGATGGTAAGCTAGTAATTAGTGATAGGCTCTTTTTGCCGAGAGATCGGGTTTTGAGTAGACTAGAAAGTTTGCATTAACATTAATGAAGAAGATGAATTCATTCATATATGAGGGTGATTAGGTGAAATCTAAACCTAAACAACAAATCCATCTCATATTATCAAGATCATCCATCCACTTTTTGTGTTTAACCTCAATTGATCAAATTGCATTCATATTTATTTTTCCGTACTTTATATTCAGAACCGCCAAAATATTTTTCTTATAGTCTTGTTTAGTTAAGCAAAAGCACAACAGTTTAGTGCCATGAGTATCTTGGAAAAACGATACTTGGACTTACCATTTTATTATTACTTGATACGATCTGGTACACTTGCCGATGACTCGTGGTATAACTATTCTATGTGTGTAATTCTTAACTGATTAGACTTTCTATCTTTCTTTTTATGTATCTTTCTGTTTTTCTACCTTTATTTAAAAAAATAAAAAAAGAATAAAAAAAACGAAAATAAAAAATAAAAAAAAAATATTTTACTGTGTTTATTTTAAAAAAAAACGAAAATTAAAATAAAATAATATTTTTTACTGGTTTTATTTTTTGGGCTAATTTTGTGCTCTTGTGTAGTGTTCTTTAGTGTATGCAGGATAAAAACTTTGTACCAAGAGCACAAGATCATCAAGAGGCAAATATGGAAGGAAAACTGGTTCACCAACACCCTGATGTGAAAAGTGATGATCCCAAACCCGGCACACCAAGTGAAATTTGAGAATAGGTTATGGGTTGTCAAGACTATCAAAGCAAATAGAATTCTGAAGATTGAGGATCCTTAGAGTTGGTGACAAGAAAATTCTCGAGAGGTTGTTGGTGTTAAGGAGGAAGGAAGAACACCAACAGAAAATTTCAACACCTATTGATGGGTGTTTGGGCTTTACCAGGTCAAGCTAATGACGTTAAAAGAGCGCTTGCTGGGAGGCAACCCAATTTCTAACTTTTTCTTTATAATTGAATTATTTGTGTGGTGTGGATTTGATTTTTTTTATTGTTTGAGTTATTTTTTAAGTTAAATGCTGCTTCTGATGGCAGTGATGATAGCATCTACTGATGGATGCTTTTACAACATCTACTGATGGATGTTGTTATGAAAGAGGATGATGAATAGACATCTACTGATGGATGTCACTGACAACATTTACTGATGAATGCTCCTGGGATAGCATCTATTGAGGGATACTAGAAGATTTAGGTATCTACTGAAGGATACTAGGAAAGTACACCTACTGATGGGTGATGGTAAGGTTTGCACCTACTGATGGGTGCTAGAAAGGTTTGGGTCAGGCTCGTGACGTTAAACAAGCGCTACTTGGGAGGCAACCAGTTGATTGATTTATTTTTGAATGTTTTAATTCTTGTTCTAGTCGCATATGTGAGATAAGTGATTGGGAATTGCTTAAAAATTAAATTTTGAAAGTTGAATTTGAAGGTTTAAAGGGTTAAAATGTTTTAAACAGAAAAAAAAATAGAGGGGTGTAAACCGTGCACCGCCAGACGGTGAACTCACCGTTGGGCGGTGGCGTCGCTGAGGAGTATATGTGTTTTAAAAAGATTATTTGATTTTTTTTACCTCTTAGGGCTCGCCCAAGCACTCTCTAAAAGACCCATAACCTTTCTTTCACTTTCAAACACTTTTCAAAGTTTTCCCATCACTTCTCCTACCATCCTCTCTCTTGAAAACCCAATTTTTATCAATTTTTCCATCCAAGTTTGGGGTTTTGTGAGAGCACAGTTATTTGGGGTTGATTCCTCCACATTCATTGGAAGAAGTTTTGTGTTTTACTAACGTTTATTGAGATTCCTTGTGGTTTTGTGAATTGTACTTGATGTAGGGATGTCCTCTGATAACGGTTGAAAAACCGTTATTTTCATACTTAAGTTTGATACTAAAACACACCCTTTATGACTTAGAATGACCTTAAAATCAAGTAAAACACTTAGTTGAGTCATGTGAGATCCAAAAGTTGGTTTTAGAGATATTATGCTTGTTTTTACATTGTTTTGCAAGGTTTTGAGATAAATTGAAGATGGAAGTAAAGCAAGGTGGATTTGGACTCGTGAAAGATGAAGAAAAAGGATGAAAAGAAGAGTTGGCAAACCACTGAGCGTCCAGGGCGATTAGAGGCAAACCGCCCAGCTGTCAGTTGTACCGCTGGGTGGTGGCGCGATTAAGGGGTAAACCGCTGGGTGGTTTATTTAGCCGTTGGGCGGTTGTCTGTTTTTATTTGGCCTCGATTCTGTTATCTTTTGGGCCTATATATAGCCCTAGTGTGATTCAAAACTCATTCTTTTGGCAGAGAGAAACATCCACAGTAGCTCTACACACCTTGGAGGAGATTTCTTGGATGCTTAGGCTCCACTTTATCAAACCTAGGGTTTGCTTTTCCATTCTTTCATTATTGTCATCTAGTTTCACCATGATTATGGTGAACTAAACCCTTTGTTGTTGGGGAACAATGTAATCTTTTGAAACTCTCATATATCCAAATTCTTATTTAGTTTATATGTTTGCATATGCTTAATTTATCAATTGTTCGGTTCCTTACCTGTATTTAATGCTTTTACCGTTTAACTCATTCGGTAGATGTTGTTTGTCTTTATTGATACGGGGACGTACAGTAATGTCATGAACTGGGGGGAATTCCTTGATTATGCTAATACCGCCTAGGGATAGGGGTAGGACGATCAATTGTATTTTACTTCCGTTTATAATGCATTATTAATTACTAGGGGAGGCTAGGGATAACAAGCCGGTAATTAGTAATAGGCTCTTTTCACCAAGGGATTGGGTTAACGGTAGACCAAGAAAGTTTGCATGGCAATATGATAAATAAGCAAACTAAATAAGGAGATTAGATATAGGACGGTGGATAAGATAACATTGTAAACCCCAACAACTCCATTCATCCATATTTTCTTTAAGCCAATTGAATCACTGCATTTGCATGTTTACGTTGTTTTGCATTTAACAATTCAAATTAATTTGTTTTTTTTTCAAGTCTTAAGCGATTAGTTTACACGAAAGATTAGGCCTTAAGAGTCCTTTGGGAAGAACGATATTGGGTTTACCAATTATATTACTTGATACGATCTGGTACACTTGCCAGAGTGTTAACATCCTTCCCCTCATCAGGAAATAGGATCAAGACTGTGGGGAACAAGAGGAAGGAATCAGAGTCAGAGCAGCTGAAGCTCCATTTATGGAGGAAGATGTTGAGGATGACAATTTTGAAAAAGGAGATGAGATAGCATTTACTGATGGTTGTTATCTGCACTAGAACAGGATTTTCTATCTTTTGTTTTTGTATCTATTTGTTTCTGTTTAGTAGTGTAGGATTGATGTACTTGGTTGGACACTATATCTGATGTAGTGGTTTGATATTGATATTTTTGCATGATTGGTATTGCTTGATGATGCTTTGATATTGATGATGTTGAGAATGTGCACAATATGTTGATATACAAGTGGTGGTTCACAAGCTGTGTGAACAGATGCATTGTGATTTTGTGATTGTGATTATGAGGCTAAGCATGGTATTTGATTGAATGATTGGAATAAGCTTTTGTGAGGTTTTGAGCTCCAGAGTTCTTATTGATATATTTTCTATCTACTGGAAGCATGAATGATTTTGCCTGAGTTTTTGTGATTGATTGAATTGCATGTATGTGTCATATGATCAAGGCCGTTTTTGATAAGCCCTTTTCTAAGCCAAAAATCCTGTCCCACAGGAAAAAGAACATCTTATGTTCTACCCTTTTTGAACCTAAGCCTTAAACAGGATGAGAACCCTTGCTTTGAAACTCTTTGCCTTGAGTTAGGTTGAGAAATATTTTTGTGGTATTGTTAAAGGTTCAAGTTTGGGGTTGTTGGGAGAATTGAAAAAGAAAAGAAAAGTTAGACATTGAGCTTATGTGTTGAAAAGAAAATGCATGAGAAAAGATGAAAATGATAGAAAAAGCAAAGCATGAAAAGAAAATCTCAATGTGAAGAAAAGGGAAAGTGGGAATGAGTGAGATTGGTAAAAAGAGAGTTTGTGCTTGAACTATGATTGTATAGATAACTCTCTTAACTCAAGGGTTTTGTGATCTAGAAAAACCAATTTTCCTTGTTAGCCCAACCACATTATAAGCCTTGGAAAGTCCTTGTGATGACATGTGTATATGATGATGTTTGATTGTGGAAAATGAAAGGAAAATTTGTTCTATGTGACATGTAGATAGTAGAGGGAAGGAGTGGCCTCTATACACCTTTGAGTGAAACACTTTTGAGTGCTTGAGTATCTGGTGAGGAATGATTCCATGACTTCATGATTATATCTATGCTTAACTAATTGATCATTCATGAGAATAGCATCTGTTGGAAGATTATGTGATTGTGTGAATACCATGATGAGTAATTTGAATCAAAGCATGTGCACATCTTGACTAAATTCTATTGATGAGTTGATTTGAGTGATTACCTATCTTGAAAGAAAGAGTTTTTGAATGTGATTGAACCATTGTG
Organism: Vigna reflexopilosa; assembly: GCA_027742785.1. Taxonomy (NCBI): domain Eukaryota; kingdom Viridiplantae; phylum Streptophyta; class Magnoliopsida; order Fabales; family Fabaceae; genus Vigna; species Vigna reflexopilosa. The sequence continues at coordinate 23,013,172 of CM050918.1, forward strand.
ATAATTTGTGGAAAACTAAGTTTCGTCTTGTTTGCTTGAGGTCAAGCAAAGTTTCAAGTTTGGGGTTGTGATAACGGTTAAAAAACCGTTATTTTTATACTTATTTTGATATCAAATTCACCCTTGTTGACTTAGAAACTTGCTTTGACTCATGATTTTGCTTTAGTTTTGTGAATAAAAGAGTTGAGGACATGTTTTATGATTTTATCAATAAATTCCCTTGATTTTGTAGTTTTTTGGAATGATTTGAAAGAAGGGTTGAAGTATCAAGGGCTATAGTGTAGAAAAGTCAAATAGAATGCAGAAAAGTCAACCAGTGAACCAGAAAAGTCAACAGTCAACCAGAAAAGTCAATCAGTCTACCAGTTGACCAGAATGTTGACCGCTGAGCGGTAGTTTTGGGCGCTGAGCACCAGTACCGCAGGACGTTGAGCGCCGTTTTTGAGCGCTGAGTGATGGGGACGTGGGCTTGGATCTCTTTTCTGTTATTTTTATGGTTTGTTTAGGCTTGGACTTGTTTTATGTTATTTTTATGCCCTATTTAAAGGCTGGAACGTCTTAGGGTTTGTATCTTTTGATGGCTTAGACATAGAAACACACTTTTCACCCCTTTGGGGGTAGATTTGGAGATGGTGACAACTCTCCTTTTCTCCTTTATAAGGTTTCTATCTCTTTCATTCCATTATTCACCTAGTTTCTCCATGACGATGGAGAACTAAGCTTATTTGTTGCTGGGAAAAGATGTAACCTCTAAACTCTCTTGTATTTGAATTTTTCTTGAATATATATGCTTCTTCCATTAATTGTTAGAGATATTCTTCTTTGCTCAAATGCTTGTTATGATTTATTCATATTTGGCATAAATCTTATGATTTGTAAATATCATGAGGAGATATCGCACTCCTAGGGTAGGTGGATTTGGAGGTAGTGACAACTCTCCTCTTCTTTCCCTAAGATTGGTATCATGAAATATCTACAAATCACGATCTGGGGAATTCTCTTGATTAAGCAATACTGCCTAGAGAGATGGGTAGGACGATCAATTGTATTTGCTTCTGTAATATATTCCATTGTTAATTACTTAGGGAGACTAGAGATGGTAAGCTAGTAATTAGTGATAGGCTCTTTTCGCCGAGAGATTGGGTTTAGAGTAGATTAGAAAGTTTGCATTAACATTAATGAAGAAGATGAATTCATTCATATATGAGGGTGATTAGGTGAAATCTAAACCTAAACAACAAATCCATCTTATATTATCAACATCATCCATCTACTTTTGTGTTTAACCTCAATTGATCAAATTGCATTCATGTTTATTTTTCCATACTTTATATTCAAAAACCCCAAAATATTGTTCTTATAGTCTTGATTGGTTAAGCAAAAACACAACAGTTTAGTGCCATGAGTCTATTGGGAAAACGATACTTGGACTTACCATTTTATTATTACTTGATACGATCTGGTACACTTGCCAGGGGATTACTTAGAAACGAGTTTGATATCATGCATTTTGCTTAAGTTAGAGAATAAGAGAGTCAAAGGTGGTTTTTTTGGTTTTATGCTTAGTTTTCCTTGTTATGGAAGGATTTAACATTAATTGAATGAAGGAAGCTGAAGTAGGAAGGAGTTGGACTCAAGAAAAGATGGAAAAGTGCACAAAGGAAGAATCGCAGCCACCGTTAAGCGTTGTCTCACCGCTGAGCGCCAACTTCATGGATGAGATCTCTGTTAAACGCTCAAGCGCCAACGCTGAGGGGAAAATTTGAGTATCGCGCCCACCGTTGAGCGCTGGCTTCTTCAGTGAAATCACTGCCAAAGGCCTGGGTGTCAATGTTAAGCGTCCATCTTGAGTGCCGCACTTACCGTTGAGCGGTAACCCAACATTGAGCGCTATGCTTTTGGGCCTGGGCCAGTTTCTGTTGACTTTAATGAATTATAAATAGATTTGCACGACCTAGAGGTTCTATCTTTTGGCAGAGAAGACGTAGAAACACACTCTTCACCCCTTGGAGGCGGATTTTGGATGCGGAAGCTCCAATCTACAAGTTCTTGGGTTTATCTTTTCATTCTTTTCATTAATTTCATCTAGTTTCACCATGTCCATGGTGAACTAAACCTCCATTGTTGTTGGGGAAACAATGTAATCCTTTGAAACTCTCATATATTGAATTTATGCTTTATTCATATGCTTTATTTCATTAATTGTTAGATTTTTTCCTCTATTCTCTATGCATGCTTTCTTTAATTTATTATTCAATAGCGTGATCTTTGATTTTATCTTTATGGACACATATGCGTAGATCTAGACATGGGGGAATTCTCTTGGGAGCAATATTGGATAGACATAGGGATAGGAGGACCGATTGCCTTTAAGCTTCTGTGAGAATGTAATGCATGAACAATTGCTAGGGAGACAAGACATTGTAAACTAGTAATTAGGAGTAGACTCTCTTCACCAAGACATTGGGATTAGGGTAAATTAGAATGTTGGCATTTACATTAATGAAAAAGTAGAATTCTTAAATATTTGAGAGTGGATTAGCATAAGTCGGAAACCCGAACAACACAATTCATCCATATCATTCAATTGCTAATTGATCAAACTTTGCATATTTAATTATCGTTTTTGCATTCTAAACATCAATTTTCGTTATTCAAGTCTTAAATAATCAACCAATCACATGAAAGTCTAGGCCGATGAGTCTCTAGGGAAACGATACTTGGTCTTACCAGTTATTATTACTTGATATGATTCGGTACACTTGCCGGAGTCTTAACAGCGCATAAACACTCTCTTTACCCCTTGGAGGCGGATTTTGTATGCGGAAGCTCCAATCTACAACTTTTAGGGTTTTATATTTCATTCTTTCCATTATTTTCATCTAGTTTCACCAATGCCCATGGTGAACTAAACCTCCATTGTTGTTGGGGAAACGATGTAATCCTTTAAAACTCTCATGTACTGAACTGATTTGTTAATTTATATGTTTTACTTCATTAATTGTTACAGTGTTTCCTCTATTTTCTATGCATGTTTTTTTAACACATTCAATAGCATGATCTTTGATTTTGTTGATATGGACACATACGGGAAAGTCTACACATGTGGGAATTCTCTCGGGAGCAATATTACCTAGACATAGGAATAGGAGGACCGATTGCCTTTATGTTTCTGTGCGAATGTAATGCATAATCAATTGCTAGGGAGACAAGAAATTGTAAACTAGTAATTAGGAGTAGGCTCTCTTCACCGAGACATCGGGATTAGGGTAATTTAGAAAGTGACATTAACATTATTGAAGGAGTAGAATTTGTAAATACATGAGAGTGGATAGGATAAATCGTAAACCCCAACAACATAATTCATCTGTATACCTTTCACCTGTGTATTTTCTTGGTCAATTGATCAGCCTTTGCATGCATGTTTATTTTCTATTTTGCATTCTAAAACCCAAATTTCGTTTCTCAAGTCTTAAATAATCATTACTGTCTAGGCCAATGAGTCTCTAGGGAAAACAATACTCGGTCTTACCATTTATATTACTTGATACGATTCGGTACACTTGCCGGAGTCTTAACAATTAACCGTAAAAGATAATCAATTCTAACTAGTTAACAATTTGGCAATTTTGTTTTACTCTTATAAACTATATGAAACTCCTAGCTATTGGATGTAAATTTGAGACCATCACGTTTTTTATAAACTCACAAAGTTACATACAAATTTCTCTGTATATAATTACTTATAAATTTATCTGTATGTAATTACATATAGATTTATTCATAGGTAATTACAAATGAATTTATCCATAAGTAATTATATATGAATTTATCTCTAAGTAATTATCTACAGACAGATTTATCCGTACATAAATTATCTACGATTATTTTATCTACGAATTTTTATCTATAAGTAATTAATAGATAATATTAATTTACCTATGGATTTTATGATTTACCTATAGATTTTGGTTGTAGGTAATTACCTTTTTTCTTGTATATATATAGACTTTCCGATAACCATATAAACGTAAAACAATTCAATCTTCCAACCTTCATCAAACACGTATTCACAATGATATCACTACCAACCAAAGATTTAATCTTACCCAATCAAACATGATCGCATCAAAAAATAAGAGAGTTTAAGTTAGTTCTCCTTAGCAACATCACTACAACACTATTCAACATATTTCAAAATCAAATAGAGGCAACAAAAATGATAGTTCTCTTTACCTTATTTTCTACAAACAAACTTTTCCCTAGTTTGGCTCTTGTTTCCTTTTCTTCTTCTACATAGCTTCTCTGTTAAATCTCACAAACACAAAAACTCACATTCCATCCTAATATTCAATTTAGCATGTTAAAACTAACCACCAATGCTAAAAAAATCCTACACTACACTCTTAAAACCGCCTAATAATTCACCTTAAGGTTATTTCTCGTGCCGGTGACCAGTTACAATGAAACTACCTTTAACTATTCACCTTTCATAAAAAGAGTATAAACTTACATATACTTTTACTCTAACCACAGTTCGAACTCATCAACACCAAATTTCATACCAAGATTCCAAATCAAATAGACTATCACATTTATCTTATCATTCACATCCACAACAAACAATACAAACAACCATCACACAACTTAAAAAATATAATAATAAAAAAATAAATTATATTTAATACTTACATAAAGAAATGAGCACATGACTTCTAACTCATAACAAAGATCTCTAATAAACTATGCTACTCTTTATTTCGGTATAACTTATCATTTATTATTTTAACTAATGTATTTCACGTCCATACTACTCTTTTGGAAATTTATTTGTTTTTAGTGCGTCTTAGTGTTGTTCTTAGTTGTTATGAGGAGAGTGTGTTGGATTCAATTTTTCTTATATAGATTTCAAGAAACTTTTATAACTCAATTTTTTAAAGGTAAGTTTTAGAAAATACAAATAACTAAAATTGATTTACACGACATGGAGTATTAATCAGTATCCTTTAATTAGTTAAGCCGTTCAAAATTTGATTAATATCATTATATTGAGCAGAGAGAAAATTTCAAATAAAAAATAAATTAATTAATAAAGGGAGAATAACCAGTGGCATAATTGAATAAACTAAAGAAACGGATATATTTTAATGTTCTTTTCAGTAGGAAGCAGGTATGACCTATCAGAATATGACAATTAACAAGAACTATGAGCCTACAACAACCCAAAGAAAGAAACATAGGTGATGTAAATAACTAATCACATAAATGAAGAAACTAACTAAACAGATTCGTTGTACTTTTCCGTAGCAAGCAGGTATATCACCTATCAGTATATGACGATTTATAAGAACATAGGAGCCTACAACCCAAAGTAGAATCATTTGTGTAAATAATTTGTCTTCATGTTTTTTCTCATCCAAGTAGTAATCATGAATCATTAATCATAAATCAACATTCTGTAAGAAGATGCCGTCCGTCAGGCAGTGCGTGTGCAAATGGGCTTCTTTTTGTTCATATGCTTAACGTAGAGTAGATTCTTCTTCATTGCCTCTTTCATTTTCCCTTTTCTCTTCGAAGCTGATTTAATGTTAAAAATCTGAAACATTTAATTATAAGATACTCTCAGATTAAACTCATCAAGTTAATAGTTTTACAACTATTTTATTACAACAACCGTTAGATAACCGAATCACAAAATACTGAAAACAGTTTTTTACACACACACCTCGTCGGTGTTTTCTGTATTGCCAATTGAAGCTACAAAGCTTTCAAAACTATTCTCACTGGGTGACTTCTGGAGTTGGTTCTCATCATCAGCTGCATTTGACAATCATGGAAGAAAATTATAACATAGTTGTAGATCATTGGGTTTTTTCTCTATTCAATTTTTATATGATATAGGTTTCTCCGTGTATATATATAACTAAGCTATTTTAGTGAAAAACTAGAATATTTGTCACTTACAAATTGACGAAAATAATAGGCATGCATACAGCATGCAAGAGTTTTATATATATATATATATATATATATATATATATATATATATATATATATATATAAGTTGTTAATGTACAGCGGTGGATTTCGAATGAAACTGCCAAAACGTATAATAAGAAAGCAGGCATACCTAGATCAGGAAAATTTTCGGCCTTGTTCTTCGGTTCTCTGCAATAAATTTTGAAGCTGGGAGATGATGGACCTATAGTTCTTCCACTTTCAATGTCTTCGTCATCCTCCTCACTCTGCAGCCATGAACTCTTTACCTTCTCATCCTTCTTTTCAACTTCTCTCCCTTTTTCTTTATTGTACAACTCACTATTTTGTTTCGGTTCAGAAACTGGCAATGGAACCACTTTGGAGATTTTTTCAACACGTTTGGCTTGTTGAATGTCATTCAGAGAACCCTTATTACTGTCCCCACCTTTATTTTCTTCAAAAGCTTGAGAATTTCCACCATCCACACTACCATCAAAATTCAGCTCTTTCCTGTCAGTCTTGCGTCTCAACTCTTCAACTCTGCTACGGACTCTAGCAGGTAACACCTCTCCCCCTTTTCCATTCAATCTTGAATTGTTGGAACCCATTTGGATCAGAATGAATGAATTCTGATCTCACACGGTTCAAACTTGGAGCAAGATGAAGGATTATGAAGGGGTGGTGTTTGCAATTGAATTAACAAAATACAGTCTGTGTTTACAGTTGTTAATTTGTCGATGATCAAATATAGCTCAAAAAACGATTAGATATTGTTATGTACGCTGTCTCTCTCGTAGCATTCTAGGATAAGGCAAGAATACACCAACATAACCTCAACATATTAACGTTAGGATTGAAACATAAAACCAGGATCCTGAAACTGGGTTCTGTGGCGTATCTGTCCTTTTTCTCAAATTAAGACTTCCTCGAACTGGGTTTTGTTATTTTTGGTCAAGACGAAAAAATAAATAAATTGGGCTCACAGAAAAATCTTGTGTAAAAATTGAATTTCTATTTCAACATCCTACTATATATATATTTAACCCTTATAAAAATAGTTTTATTTGACTCTTTTAACTTCGATCGTTATAAATTTGAAATTTTTAAAAGGTTCTAGTATCTCAAAACACTACAAAAATAATTAATTTTAAAAGGATTTTTTCTGGGGTTTCGAAAACCCCAAATACATCCTTGAGGTTTTTGCTTGAAACCGCAGAGTTTTTTTTTTTAACTTTCTGGCGCTTACTAATAAAAGCGTCCCTAAAATATATATTTTTTAGAATAATTTTAATTCACCTCCTTTCTGTACCTTCTTTTCTAATTCCTTAAATCTCAAATTGTTTCTAATTTTCTAAAATGCACCTTCATTTCTAATTTCCCATGCCTTCGTCAAAATCTTTTCCTCAGAGCGTCTCTTTTTGCTGTCCTCATCAATCTTTCCTGTGTTTCATTTTTGTTTCTGCTTCGTGCTTCGTGTTCGTTTCTCGTGCTTCATCAACCTTAGACTGACCATTGAGATCGAGGCGGCAAGGACAAGGCGGCGAGGTCGAGGCAGCGAGGACTCTGCTGAGGCAATTTTTATCACCTCCGTCTCCCTGGTATGTTCATCTTATCCCTTCAATTTTCATCTTATCTCTTCAATCACTCTAACCTAATCTTCATCTATCTCTCTATCTATGCCTTCATTTTTTACTCTAACCTAATCTCCAAGATGAGGTTTGCACGATGTTTCGTTAATTTACTTATTCTGTTTTATACATCTGTTTCCTTTGATATTTTAGTTTGAGTTGAATAGTGAGAATTTCAAATATGTATTTGATTGAGTAACCTGATAATGCCGATTTTTCTAACTTCACGAACTATTATTGTGTAATCTCTTAATCTACAGTTGCTATGGCTCTAAATTGGGTTTAATTTTTCCTCTTCAGTAGGAAAAAATGTTGTTCTCTTTCTTTAAGTTTTTTAGGAGGTTTTCTAATTGAAATTTACAATGTTTCTAATTGTATGATCGGCTTTTTGGCTGGAAACTAGGTCGCTTGGTTGAGTTCTATGATAATGTTCTTTTTCAAGATGATGACGTGTGTGCGTGAGAGAGATATTTCGTTGTTGTTGAGGATGATTATGTGTGTGAGTGAGTGAGAGATTTAAGCCATTTCTAAAACATGCATAACCATTAGTCGCAAGCACAAATCGATAATTGTATAAAATTGTATTCATTTACTCTTAACTGCTTATGAGATAAAACTAATCATATTTACAGTTGTAGTTACGTGTTCGGGTGGAGATGAGGATTTTGTTACTCTTTACCCAATTGTTTGGTTAAGGTGCTTAGCCTGTAACAACCTTTCAAATGGCTATTACCTCTCATGTCATGCTTTTGGTGGTTTTAGACTGTTTATTTAGAAACTAATACACCCTGAAGCCATGGGGATTTCGATTATTATATGTTTGTTTGTCATTCTTTTTTTGTAAATGGACCAAAGTGACTAGAGAGGTGTGGTATTTCTCCCTTATCTAATTCTGAACTATATATATATATAATACATTGATACTTGCTGTGTTTTTCTGATTTTCTTTTAATGAAAATGTTGCAGAGGAAAGCAGATAAGTTTCTGGATTTCTTTATACGGGTAAATGATGGATATCCTTTAGATATTTTAGATACTCCTGAGATGAGACATGGCTATTTCACAGGAAAACTGTAGAAAGCCATATGGAATCCGATTTCTTTGAAATTTTTGCTGCAAACGAATGTGATAGAGTTTTAGACATCCTTGCCCCTTTTCAAGGAGTGTTCCTACTAGTAACATTTCTCTTTTTCTCCATTAGAATTTGCACTATATTTATGATCTTGGTTAGTGAAAGCTGATGGCGTTTTGTAACTTGTGTAGCATTTTAATTAGAGAAAGAAGATCTACCAAGAACACAATTTAATCTACCACTTCAACCTGTTGTACTAGTTCATTCCCAACTTGTGAGAAGGTGTGCCCATTTACTCTTCTCTTATATTTAAATTGAATTTCTATTTATGTTCATTGTTTTACTGTAGGAATTAGCAATGCATAGGGAAAAATTAAAGCAAGGACACTAGAAAGTTGTTGATTAGATATAGATATATGTCCATTAAAAGACGGAAGAATAATTGATATTACTGTTTGATTACTTTGACAAAAGTTGACTAATTTTAGGCTTCTTTCTTGTAAAGATTTTCTATTCAAATCAATGGCAAATATTTTCTATTCAAATCTGGTTTAATAACTATATGTCCTTTAATTTCTATAAGACATCATTAACTAACAAATGATAACTGACAGTACTAATGATGTGAGTGTTTCCTTTATTATTCTAGATAAGCATGTATAGAAAAATAATAAAAAACAAAATACATTAATCTCAAAAGCTGAATTGGATGAAGAGCAAACTTGACATCCAAAGCTCACAAAATTTATACGTAAAAGTGTACCTTCATTCAAAATCATATATGGAGACCTCTAATCTTATATATCTAAGCTTCGTAAATTATTACATTTAAAGGATTGTATTACAGCATATAAGCTCCATAAGAAACATAGAAAAATGAAAAAGATAAATAAAAATACATATAAAGTGAGATTAAATATTGCTGTTGTAAATATGTTTTCTTCATATGGTGCAGAGTTTGGTTACGATGCAGATAGTGCAAATGGGCCTCAGTACTGGGGTGATATTAAAGAAGCATGGGCAACCTGCAAAACAGGGCAAATGCAATCTCCTATTGATTTGTCCAGAAACGTTGTCCAAGTGATTCCCAAGTCCGGGGGTCTCAAGTATTGGACCTATTGTTAAACCCCTGGCAAGTGTATCAGATCGTATCAAGTAATAATAACTGGTAAATTCAATATTGTTCTTCTCAAATGACTCTTAAGGCCTCATCTTTCGTGTAAACAAATTGTTTAAGACTTGAATAAAAGAAATAATTTTAATGGTTTAAATGCAAAACAAAAATAAACATGCAAATGCAAGAATTCAATTGACTAAGAGAAACTATGAATGAATGAGGTTGTTGGGGTTTACAATTTCATCTTATCCACCCTTATATATCTACTCTTCTTATTTACTTTGCTTATTTATCATATTGCCATGCAAACTTTCTTGTTCTACCCTTAACCCAATCCCTTGGTGAAAAGAGCCTATTACTAATTACCGGCTTGCTATCCCTATCCTCCCCTAATAACTAATAATGCATAATGAGCAAAAGCAAAATACAATTGATCATCCTACCCCTATCCGTAGGCGGTATTAACATAATTAAGGAATTGTCCCCAGTTCATGACATTACCGTAGGTCCCCGTATCAATAAAGACAAACAACATCTACCGAATGAGTTAAACTGTAGAAGCATTAAGCACAGGTAAAGAACCCAACAATTGATAAATCAAGCATATGCAAGCATATGAAGTAAACAAGAATTTCAATATATGAGAGTTTCAAAAGATTACATTGTTCCCCAACAACAAAGGGTTTAGTTCACAATAATCATGGTGAACCTAGATGAATTAAATGGAAGAATGGAAAAGCAAACCCTAGAATTGATAAAGTGGAGCCTAAGCATCCAAGAAATCTCCTCCAAAGGTGTGAAGTTGTTGTGGACTTTGTTCTCTGCCAAAAGAATTACATTTGGATTCGCAGTAGGGCTATATATAAGCCAAAAAGATAACAGAAAGATCTCAAAATCCAAAATATAAAAAAAGACAACCGTCCAGGCGCCTAAATTTGCCGCTCAACGGTTTGCCTCAACACACGCCACCGCCCAGGCGCCTAAAATGACCGCTGAGCGGTTTGGCTCTTGTCGCTCTAGACGATCAGCATCACCGCCTGAGCGCCATACAACAACTTTTCCTTGCACTAAGACGTTCAGCGGTGGAATTTACCGCTGAGCGGTTCGCAGACTCTTCTTTTCTTCCTTTTTCTCCTTCATTCTTGAGTCTATGACCTTCCTACTTCATTACCATCTTCCATTTTCATCAAAAACCCTGCAAAACAATGCAAAACAAGCATAATATCTCTAAAAACAACTTTTGACTCCCATGTAACACAACTTAAGAGTTTTACTTGATTCTAAGCTCATTTTAAGCTACAAAGGGTGTGTTTTAATATCAAATTTATGCATGAAAATAATGGTTTTGAGACCGTTATCACAACCCCAAACTTAAAAGTTTGGTTGTCCTCAAGCAAAACAAAACAAAACTTGGCCTTCCAATTTTTCATCGAATAGTTCTACACTTTTCAAAACCCTTTTCTTCATGACAAGTTAATTCAGATTTTCAGTGGAATCCTACCAAAATGCATGCATGCGTTCAATCCAATCTAGTTCACATACTTAAATATTCTTCAACAGATGTTTTATTCATGAACGATCAATCCAGTGAGCATAGATGTAAACCTGGATTTCAACAATTCTTACCAAACATGTGTTTCACTCAATCACTCAAGTGTTTAAGGAATCACTCCACTCTTTACTATTCACATGCCACATAAAACAATATTGCCATGTATCTAAAACAATAAAAATCCTTACATGCAAATACCATCACAAGGACTTTTCCAAGGCTTGTAATGAGGCTAGGCTGTCAAGAAAATTTGGTTTTTCTAGATTGCAAAATCCTTGAGTTAAGAGAGCTATTTCATCATTGAAAAGGTTCAAGTTTAAACTCTCTATCACCAAACTCCTTTATTCCCAACTTCTTCCCTTTTTATCAATTTTCCATTGAGTTCCTTTTTCATGCTTTTATTTTTTTTTCTTTTTCTTCTTTACTCATGCATTTTTTTCTTTTCAATACTTGAACTCAATGTTCTTCTTTTGCCTTTCAATTTTCCCCATACAACCCCAAACTTGAACCTTTTCATCACATAAGATTATTCTCAACCCTACTCAAGATAAATAATTTCAAATCAAGGGTTCTCATCCTGTTTAAAGCCAAGGTTCAAAAAGGGTATAAAATTTTAAACTTCTTAGGTGAAATCTTGGCTAGATAAGGGCTTCCAAACATGGCCTTGATCATATAACATAAGCATGCACATCAATCAATTATCAAGACTAAGGCGATATCATTCATGATTCTCTGTGAATAATACATATATCAGTTAAGAACTCTGGAGCTCAAAACCTCACACACATGCTTTCTCACACATCATTCATTTATCCTGCTTAGCATCACAATCACAATCATGAACCATAATACATCTGTTCATATAATTAGTGAATCATTTAACTGGATATCAACACACATGCATTCTCAGTCAACCACATTCAATCCTTATCCAATACTTGTCATGCATTTTTAATACTACCATCAGAACCATTGTACAAGCCAAGCATAGACACACAATAAAAATTCAACCTATTCTACAAAGTCAAAGTACAAAAGAAAAAGAAAAATCCTTGTCTAAGTACTAGCATCCATTAGTAGATGCCCTCAACACAAGTCCTCATCTGAGTTCTCCTGGTCTCCATCATCAACATCTTCAAAATTCTCTTCGTTATCATCATCCATATCTGGTGCTTCAGCTGCTCCAGCCCTGCTACCCTGTGCTTGCTCCTGAGGCCAAGCCATAGCTTCATGGAACTCGTCCATAGTCCACATGTGCGCTGGTGGTTGCTGATACAACCCTACTATCATCTCAGCAGTGGCTATCTGTCCTCTGCGAAGAGCCTCCATCCTAGCCTCTATCATGGACATATACATGTCCCTCATCTGAAATGGCTCGGCATGATGTGCTGGTGCATCTGCAGGTATTTTCTCCTGCTGTGCTGCTGCACTATTAGGACGTCTTCTAGGTGCTCCAGCTGCCTCCTCTTCCTCACAGTATTGCTGATAATAAGCAGCATCTATGGCCTTCCTTGGCCTCTCATATGGTGGAACTGCAGTGTCCACCCCAGCCTGCTGACACAAAAAGGTGATCAGGGACGGATGTCCCAACGGTGTCCTGCTACTCACAGTAGTAGCGCAACTCTGAATCTCGTCAGCAATGACTTTCCCGATGTTTACATCTAACTGCCTCAGCATGCAGTAAATGAAGATGATCCGATGCATGGTGATATCGGAAACATGTGAGCACGGCTGAATGTTGCCATCTAGTATTTTGCCAAAGGCGTCAAATCTACCCTTTTTATGTTGATAGGCAATTCATTAGGGTTGTTCTGAAAATTCCTTCCAGGAAGGCACATAACCCTCTCAATATCTACTATATCTTTGAACCCCCCAACAAGTGCAGCATACTGGCACTGTTCACCTGGCCATTCAGTGCCCAAAACGCTATTAATAGTGTTAGAGTCATACATGATGATCTGTCGCCTCACATAGCTCATATATCTCCCAGCATCAACTCCTCCTCTAGGTAGAGCATTAGTATAAAATTCCTTTAGTAATTCAATGCTGGCAGGTGCAGGATATGTAGCCAACCTCTCCCAATCTCTCCTCATGATTTCTGCTCCAAATTCAGGAGCCCAATTTGGGATAAAAGTGGCCTTCCTCTCCATCAATAATCTCCTCTCCTGCACAGTCATAAAATGTTCCTCATATTTCCTGGAGAGGAACCTAGGTGAAAAAAATATTCTTTGCCTCTCAGGTTCCTTCCTTTTGTTACCAAGAGTTTTCACCCTTCTTGATGATGATGACATTTCTGCATAAAATTGAAAATAACATAGAGATACATCATTAGAGGGTTAGTATATCATCAATTAAATTCCAAACTAATCATATCCCACCACTGAGAGAAAAACAGAGCCCCTCAGTGTCCTTGCATAAAAAATCAAGCATCCAACAAAATCTGCAGCAGACCGCCCAGGAGCTATAGTTGGCCGCTCAGCGGTTTGCTTCAAGCTGCACCACCGCTCAGCGTCAAAGGAGACTGCTCAGCGGTGGTGACTAGGGATTCTTAAAGACCTTTTAAAAATCGCCCTATTCTCCATTCTAACACTAAATTCATCAATCCAGACCAAAATCATGCAGTTCAATCGATTCCAACAGTTCCTATTTCCTCAAATCATGCATAGAAATTAAAAGCCCTAATTTATCATGTTCCTAAGCATGTTCATCAACAAATCCCAAAATAGAAACCTAAACATGAATCTGCACAACTTACTTGAGTGGAGACTTTGAATGCTTGCAAAAATTGTCCAATTGATGATGAATGCCCTCTCCAATGCAAAACCCTCACCCAAAAACCCCAACTTTGACAAAACAATGGTAAAAAATTGATTTTTTTGTGATTGGGTGATGAGGAAAAGTTGGGAAATCCCTTTGGAAAAGCTTTGAAAGTAAAATTGTGTGCTAGGGTTCACAGAGAACGCTTGGGCGAGCTTCAAAGAGAGTTTTTGAAAAGTGCAGAACCCAAAAATGCTGAGCTTTTAAAAGCCCAAGCGTAGTCTGCGCCGCCACCGCTAAGCGGTAAATATGCACCGCTCAGCGGTGGACAGGAAAAAAAATTCTCTCTTCTTTACTTACTTTTGCATAATTCCACCCTTTTGCACCTGATTTTAACCTTCAATTTTTTTTCAATTTCATGTCTTTCCCCTCTCAGATGCTCATGCAAACATATAATGACCTTAGGACAGAGTTTTTAAAAAAATAATCAATTAGGTTGGCTCCCAGGTAGCGCTTATTTAACGTCACGAGCCTGACCCAAACCTGTTTAGCACTTATTAGTAAGTGCAATTCTTACCCACACCTATCAGTAGGTGTACCTTCCTGTATCCTTCAGTGAATACATCAAAATTAGCATTCCTCAGTAGATGCTACCCAAAATTGTTTAAATATCCAACTAATTTACATAAAATAAAACTAATATATTACAACAACTGGGATGATCCCCACCCATTAGTAGGTGTGGATAACCCCCTTGCTTGATATTCTTTTCTTTTTCTTCTTCCTGCTGAATTTCTTCATAAAATTAAGAACACCAAGCACATGTTTCCATGTTTAAATCATAGGAGCTTTGATCTCCAATCTATTGAAGATCTCCATAAAGCACTTGAAGTTCATTTTCTTTCTATGATACTTCTTTGAATGAGGAAGAGGTTTTTCATATGATCTTTTCTTGTTTCCTCTCTTCCTCTTTTTATTTTTTTCCTTTTTCTTTATTTTCAAAATTTTTCTCTTTTTTTCTTTTTTCTCAACCACTGCCTTTTCCTTATCATCATCTTTATCTCCCTCACTCAACCTTTCTGTTTCTATCTCTTCTCTCTCTATTTTTTCCTCCTCAACAACCTTTTTTGTTTCTGTTTCTTCTATCTTTTCATCAACACTATCACTTTCAAAACTAGTGGCTTGGCATTCCTCCCTAGGGTTAACCTCAGTATTAACCCTAGAATTCAATATTTCATTGAATTGATGAATCTATATCTCCAACCTTTTATTCCTTGCTTCATTCTCTTTTGTAGAAGAGAGAGTAATTTGGATAAGTCGTTCCATTGTCTCGTCCACTTTGTTGATTTGCTCTTTCAAAACAGACACCTATTGCCCTAATAGTAATTGTTGATGTGGATCTCCTGCCTCTCCATTCCAACTTTGATCCATGCTTGAGTGAGGTTCCCAACAGTAGTTGAAATTATTTTGATAGAATTGAGTGCCCTTAGAACCAAATTCTTGTAAATATTGTATCCTCTAAACATTAGGCACAAAATCCTAGAAATAATTTATTAGAAAAAATAAAATAAACATAAAAAATCAAGTCAAATTTAATTAGTTTACACTACTAGAAAAAGTTAAACCAAGAGTCCCAGGCAACGGCGCAAAAAACTTGTTAAACCCCTGGAAAGTGTACTAGATCGTATCAAGTAATAATAATTGGTAAACCCAATATCGTTCTTCCCAAAGGACTCTTAAGACCTCATCTTTCGTGTAAACAAATTGTTTAAAACTTGAATAAAAAAAATAATTTTAATGGTTTAAATGCAAAACAAAAATGAACATGCAAATTCAAGAATTCAATTGACTAAGAGAAACTATGAATGAATGAGGTTGTTGGGGTTTACAATTTCATATTATCCACCCTCATATATCTACTCTTCTTATTTACTTTGCTTATTTATCATATTGTCATGCAAACTTTCTTGGTCTACCCTTAACCCAATCCCTTGGTGAAAAGAGCCTATTACTAATTACCGGCTTGCTATCCCTAGCCTCTCCTAGTAACTAATAATGCATAATGAGCAGAAGCAAAATACAATTGATCGTCCTACCCCTATCTCTAGGCGGTATTAACATAATCAAGGAATTCTCCCCAATTCATGACATTACCGTACATTCCCGTATCAATAAAGACAAACAACATCTACCGAATGAGTTAAACTGTAGAAGCATTAAGCACAGGTAAAGAACCCAACAATTGATAAATCAAGCATATGCAAGCATATAAAGTAAACAAGAATTTCGATATATGAGAGTTTCAAAAGATTACATTGTTCCCCAACAACAAAGGGTTTAGTTAACCATAATCATGGTGAAACTAGATGAATTAAATGGAAGAATGGAAAAGCAAACCCTAAAATTGATAATGTGGAGCCTAAGCATCCAAGAAATCTCCTCCAAAGGTGTAAATCTGTTGTGGACTTTGTTCTCTGCCAAAAGAATTACATTTGGATTCGCACTAGGGCTATATATAAGCCAAAAAGATAACAGAAAGATCTCAAAATCCAAAATATAAAAACAGACAACCGCCCAAGCGCCTAAATTGGCCGCTCAGCGGTTTGCCTCAACAGACACCACCGCCCAGGCACCTAAAATGACCGCTGAGCGGTTTGCCTCTTATCGCTCTAGACGCTCAGCATCACCGCCTAGGCGCTAGACAACAACTTTTCCTTGTACTAGGACGCTCAGCGGTGGAATTTACCGCTGAGCGGTTCACAAACTCTTCTTTTCTTCCTTTTTCTCCTTCATTCTTGAGTCTATGACCTTCCTACTTCATTACCATCTTTCATTTTCATCAAAAACCCTGCAAAACAATGCAAAACAAGCATAATATCTCTAAAAACAACTTTTGACTCCCATGTAACACAACTTAAGAGTTTTACTTGATTCTAAACTCATTTTAAGCTACAACGGGTGTGTTTTAATATAAAATTTATGCATGAAAATAACGGTTTTGAGACCGTTATCACCTATAACCCTCAATATGCTACTATCTCCAATAGAGGTCATGATGTTTTAGTAAGTAGTTAATGGTGCTTGGTCATATTGCATTATATGTGACTGTTTTAGTTTATAAATTTACTACCTTCAATAATCATATCACTAGTGCAGTCAGGGGAAAAGACAGCGGTTGTTTTTGCCCTTTGGCAGCGGTTCCCGAACCGCGACATATTCAGCCACGGTAAAAAGTCTGGAACTTTAGGCCGCGGTTGCAACCGCGGTAAAAAAGATGGGGAATAGATCACGGTTCGTACCACACCCGCGGCCTAAACCCCTTTTTTTATAAAGAAAAAAAAATCATAGCATTATATGCCGCGGTTGGAACCACGGTAAAAATATGGGGACTATACCGCGGTTCGTACCACAACCGCGGCCAAAAGTCTATTTAAAAAAAAAATAAAAACGAGACAGAATATGCCGCGTTTGTTACCACAACCGCGACATATTGTCCTGCAATTTTTTAAAATAGCATGTCTGTTTTTGTGGTATCCACTACCACAAAAACAGACCTGCATATCAAATAAACATTCAAATTCATTTACAACAGATCAAACACATGTTGAAATGTATTTTAACATTAAATAAAGTACAAAGTCTAATAAAATACAATCTAATCAAATGCAATGTTTAAATCTAGTAACTAAGAACTATTATATAATCTAACTATATACTTTGCAGCAACTTTTTTAATGAATGATAGTGGCTTCTCAGGAACTGGTGTAGTAGTCTTGAAGCTCTGCACAAGACAATTTATATTAATTAGTGTATTTGAATTCTAAATTTTGGAAAAAATCAACATTTGTTAAAGTTAAATATTACCGTTTCCCAGCCTCTTGTGATATGAGAACGAATAATTTGGGTCATCCAATACATTACGTTGTATCCGCACTCATATGACCCACTCTGTCTATTACACTACAATATATCAACACAGTTGTAAATAGTTAGTGAAAAACATTAAAACAAAACAACTATAAGAAAGTATGGCTTTGCCATATGTCAAACCTTAAGAGAAATCCATGCAATCTTTCTAGTGTGTGTAATTGATCTCCCAACCATCATCATACTTGCTGGAATAGAACTATATATAAAAAAAAGGGTTTTAGCATTCATTTATATAGAAAAGAAAGTCCAAACATTGAGGTTCTTACCAATCAACTAGTTGTCTGAGATTTGTGGGAGGAGGCATGTGCAATGAGGAGAACCATAAAGCCTAGCTCTCGTGCATAGAAATAACAAGAAGCTGCCAATGGCGCCTGAAATTCATAATAACTTAACTATTATATTTTAAAATCACACATGGAACTTTATTATGTTAACAAAGTTCACTTACCCGGATATATAAGGCAAAAAATATATTTTCTTGCCGCTTGCAAAATTTCTGATGAGATTTGTGTTGATGTGATCAAAATCATTTGATTCGTGAATGGATTGGGATCAATAAATCCATAATCATCAGAGTGCCCCAACTTGTTCCTGGTCCCACACAAATACCTGAAATCAAAAGTTAACTTTGAGAAAAGGATACTTGATATACAAATCAATTATATATATATATATATATATATATATATATATATATATATATATAATTGCTCATAGACTTACATCATCCATAGCTGAATAATTGTAATATTCAACTCTTGTGTTCCCGAAGCAAGCTCTGTGACATCTGAGGCATGAAGGTATAATGGGACCTCAGAGACTCTTTCAAATACATTAGAATCATATTCAACCTCCAAAGGCTTATGTTCAAGGATGTCAGCAAGTAGCTTTAATGAACCAAGAGGATCATCCTCAGATAGAGGAATCTTCTCTTGTGCCTGCAATGAACCAAAATAAGATAAGTTTTGACATCAATAACATGCAAACTTTAAAATTGAGAAGTGTAAAGAAGAATTCCATACCGGGGGGTCAGAAACTGAACCAACCAAATGTTTAGGCCAAGCGATAAAGGACTTGAATGCTTGTTCCATAGTGAAAATCTCATATGTGGCCAGAGGAACTAAGGCATCAGGTACTATCATTTCGTCCATTGAGACCTTCACCTCATCCTCTGATAGCTTTTCACCATGAACAACAGTCGCTGCCTTAAACATTGTTCCACGAGCTACCAGGACCATCTCGGTATCGTCTAAAATGTATAGCAGACATGGACTAGCATCGTCCATGTCATCCCCTAGGACGGATGGTGTGGAACAACTTCCTTTCCCACTTCTCCCTGTCACAGTAAATGTTAGATTATACAAAAGATAGAAATAATTGCACATAATTGTTTATTAAGTTTACCTGTGGGAGGCACAACATGTTCCTGTTCCTGTACAGGAGATGGCATCGGGCGCATGCCATAGGTCTCAAACTGCTGCTGGAACATGGAGCTGAACTCACTAAACAATTCAGCCTTGAGCTCTGACCTAACCTTGTTTGTGATCTCGTCCGTAAGGTCGGCTCGAACCTTTTTTGTGATTTCTTATGTCATCCTTTCTCTTTGTGCTTCGCTGTATGCATAAGGATGACGAGAATAGCTCCCAAATATTCTTTAATTCCTACTCCAGGACCAACAACACGTACACGTCCAGGGTGCTCAGGTCGTCCAATCGCAGCACCAAGAATATCCTGGCGACCCTTTGGAGTGAATTGACCTTGGGAGCTCTGCTCAACCAAGGAGTCCTGTAACATTACAAAACACCATTATTCTTTAAAAAGTTCAATGTAGTATGTATAATTACAATTATTATTATTTTAGGAACAATGATTACTTACAATTCTTTCAGAAATTTCCCGTGCAGTGTCGGAAGAGTAGGTGCCCGATGGTCTCATACGAGCCAACTTCCATTTTTCATGTCTAGAAGGTGGAGAAGGAGGCTGAGGGGGACTACCACCCTGAGATGGTGGTCTAGCATCTGCCTTTTGCTTGAGGATTTTCTCCTCAAGCTTCCTATACTCACCACGAGATAATAGGTGGTGGTTTTTGTTATAAGCACTTGTTCCTTGTGCTTTGCTTCTAATTGCCTGTCACATACACATTAATTAATTAGTTCATATGATATATATTTGTTAATAGGAATTGAATAATATCAATTATACTAACCTGTCATTCCTCTGACATCCGACTCTCTTTAAAAAGCCGCCAAGTCTCCTCATCAATGGACTTATATGAACTACATGGAGACTTATGTTTAAGGTGTCCAATATAAACAAATTTTAATTCAAATGATATTAACTAACTTACCAATATATCGTTCCGTATAATGTTCCGATCAACCTCAGACACATTATCAAAAGATGGAGTGAGAATACTAATCCTATCACGTGCCACTACTCCAAGGTATGATCGAAAGTCATCTGCATAGGGGCCAGTTGCCACACCCGTGACCACGTTCACATTTACTGGAGTTCTTTCACCATTATTCTTTCTGATCAAAAGTTGTTTCATCCTAGTGGGTCCTCTAGTGGATCTGGTAGGGGGAGCCTCATCCCCTGAAGAATGTGGATGATCAGCCATATATCTGTCAAAATAAATAGCAACATGAAATATTAATAAAAGACTTATGTAATATCATATAATTTAACAAAACATGTAATGGTAATCATTGGAAATATATAAAAGGAAAACTTATGTGATATTAATAAAATACCGCTACAGAATTTGAAAATTCATACATAAAGATATGGATTCATCATATGTATATTCCCTCATCATGATCTGATCGAATTGCATGTACATCGTCGTCAACTAGAGATTGGTCGTTCAAATTTGTTGTAGTTTGAAATGAATGGTTGTCAGCAATATGAATATTAATCAGATTGTCTTCGTTAACTTGAATTTATTTTTTTCCTTGAAGAGCGACATACCAATGGTTAGACGCAAGATCTTTGGCATAAAAAACCTGAGATGCTTGATGAACCATGATAAACGGTTCGTCTTGGTAACCCACCTTTCGAAAATCAACCAGTGTCATACCCGATTCATCTATTTTTACACCACTCTTATTGTCAAACCACTTACATTTGAACAATGGAACAAAAAACTTGGTGCAATCAACCTCCCATATCTCTTCTATTATACCATAATATCTTATTGATCCAAGTACAGGAGATTGATCTTTTGATGTGGAAAATTGAAGTGACTCAGCTTCTAAACTGACTCCACTATTTTGTACTGTGCTTTTATCATCCAAAGTCTTCGTATAGAATGTGCAATTATTGACTTCATAACCTGTACAACACACGACATCAAACTTCAAACCATTTGCAAGCCACAATAAAGTTTGAGAAGAATGTGGCTCTTTGTCAATTTTAGATTTGAACCAGGACATAAATGTTTTGTTATGCTCCATCAACTGTCATTTCTCTGATTGTCTTGGATTTTTATTCTTAACAATGACTTTGTGTGCTTCCAAAAAAGGGATCACCTCATCTGTGTTGTTCAATATATAAAGATGCGCTTGCAACAATTCTTCGCGATCTTTTGTCACCACATTCACACCTCGGATGCTTTTACTTGTAGAAAATTTATTTAACCATGATGTGCGAGGAACTCCTATCGGATTCGTTGATGTCATGTAATCTGAACAAAACTCGATACTTTCTTCAGCAATATACCTTTCAATCATCGAACCTTCAGAACGATATGGATTTTTAACCTACCCTTTCAAAATCTTCATATAACGCTCAATAGGATACATCCATCTTAAGTATACCGGTCAACACAACTTGATTTCTCTAACCAAATGAACAAGTAAATGTACCATGATGTCAAAAAAAGATGGAGGGAAAAACATCTCTAGTTGACACAAGATGATAATAATCTCGCCTTGAAGTTCATCTAACTTTGTAGGATCGATGGCTTTACTACATATTGACGAGAAAAATGAACACAACCTGTTTATGGTCTGCCTAACATTTTTGGGCAAAATTCCAAGAATAGCCACCGGTAACAATTCTTACATTAAGACGTGGCAAACGTGAGACTTCATGCCAACAAGCTTTAAGTCCTGCATCGACACTAAACTCTTCATATTTGAAGAGTATCCTTGTGATACTTTGATACTCTTTAAACAAAGACAAAAACTTATCTTCTCTTGTCTAGACATTGTGTAATATGTAGGGGGCAAATAAGTACGTTTACCAATCTCCCTGGGTGCCAACTCTTCTCGGATATTCATGTCAATCAAATCCAAACGAGCATTCACTCCATCTTTTGTCTTTCCCTGAATGTTGAGTAGTGTACCAATCAAGCTATCACACACATTCTTTTCTACATGCATCACATCTATGCAATGTCGAACATCTAACTTTGACCAATATGGAAGATTAAAGAATATTGATTTCTTCTTCCAAGGGGTCGTTACAAATGACTTCTTAGATGTTTTCCCAAATACATGATGTATTTTATTAACTTTTTCAAGAACTTGAAGGCCAGTAAGTGGATTTAGTGCTTTGTCCCTCTCTTGATCTCCATTGAATGCTTTTTTCAACCTTCGATATGGATGATTACGTTTTAGAAATCTTCGATGACATAAATACACCGTCTTTCTTCCATGTTTCTTCACAGATAGGACATGCTTTATGACCCTTGACACTGTATGCTAACAAATTACCATAAGCAGGAAAGTCATTAATGGTGCAAAATAACATTGCACGCATCACAAAAGTCTCATAAGCGAATGCATCAAATATTTCAACCCCATCAACCTATAATAACTTCAAGTCTTCAACTAGTGGGCTTAGATAAACATCTATGTCATTTCCAGGCTGCTTTGGACCAGATATCATCATAGACAACATCATGTACTTCCTCTTCATGAATAATGCAGGAGATAAGTTGTAAATTATCAATATAACTGGCCAACAACTGTGATTGGTACTCAGATTACCAAATGGGTTCATTCCATCAGTGGCTAAACCAAGCCTAAGATTTCTACACTCTTTACCAAATTCGGGGAATTGTTGATCAATATTTTTCCATTGCTTTGAATCAGATGGATGACGAAGCAGCCTGTCAATTTTTCTCTCATCTGCATGCCATCTAAGGTTTTTAGCATCTTTGGGATTCGCAAACAAACGCTTAAGTCGGGGCACTATTGGAAGGTACCAAACTACTTTCAAAACAGATCCATTTTTTTGTATCTGACCATTATCTTCACTATTGTTTTTTGACTTGTACCGTGATAACCCATATTTTGGACACTTTTTCAAAAATTCAAACTCTTTCCTATATAAAATGAAGTCATTTGGACAAGCATGTATCCTTTTATACTCCATACCCATTGGACAAAGAATTTTCTTCGCATCATAATTATGAGTGGGTAGTGTATTTCCATCTGACAGCATTTCATTCAACAACGTCAACAATTCTGTGAAACTCTTATCAGTCCATCCATTGGTCGCCTTCAAATTAATGAGCCTTAACACTGCTGACAAACGTGTGAACTTAGTTGAACCGACATACAAAGGTATTTCTGCATCAGTCCACATCGTCTCATACGCATGAGCTTTGGCAAAATTTTTTGCGCCAACATCGTGGATCATGTCCTTTAATCTTCATTCGGTTGATCTTCTTCCATGGTGGAATCAATAACATTTTCAATTTGGGAGTCAGTCGGAAAGTGAATTTCTTCGCCGGGCCATATCCATGTTGTATAGCATCTTAGGAAACCATCACATATAAGATGTTCTCTAATTTGGGTTGCTTTCAACTTTCTCCCATTCAAACAGTTCACACAAGGACATCTAAACTTCACTTCATCATCACTTCTCCCCTTATTACATTGCGCAAATTGTATAAATTCCTCTACCCCTCTCTCGTACTAGCACTAATGCGTGGTGAATTAATCCAATTTCGATCCATACGTAAATATTCTGACCTATATATTCTACAAAATTACAATACAAAAAAAATATTCATCATTTAACGACAAATTAAGGTTAATTCAATTCAATCATATAATCATTCAATAAAAAACATTGAAATAATCACATATATTCAACATAAAAATAACATTGTAAAATAAAAAAATTAAACTTTAAAATTATACTACAAAATTATACAATCATACAAAATTATTCAAGGATAGAAAATTATATGATCATTCAATCACATATTCAATCATACAAAATTATACAATCTAATAAAAGTAAAATTTAAACATTAATATAAGAACCTGATAATGTGAAAAGCCAATAACGATGAACAACCCGCGATCAAAATGCTCGAAAATTCAACTCTAAAAAATTCAAACCTGCAAAAATATACAAACAAATATTAGTTTTAGAAATAAAAACAAACATCAAAATGCAATTTAACTCTAAGGGGAAAAATCGGAAAAACCCAAAAAAAAGACGTTTTGAATTATTTTGATCGGTTAAAAATCTTCCGCAACGTTGAAAATGGCCACAGCACCGAAAAAAAATGGGTTTAAACGGTGAAAAATGATTGAAAATGGAAGTAGAGGATCGCGTGACGAAGGAGGCTCTGAAACTGTTTGCGCGTGAAGAAGAAGGAATACGATGACACTATTCTTATATATTTATTTTTTTAACCTACGCAGGGAAATAGAACGCAATTCATATAATAACTGAGGTAATAAAGGGGAATAGGCCGCGGTTCACCACTTAACCGAGGCCTATTCTCCTGAAAAAAATTTCAAAATACATCTGAAATGACATTTTTGAATTTTTTTTCAAACTTTATGTCGCGGTTCACTACCAAACCGCGGCCTATTTCCTTAAATATTTAAAATTTATTCAGATCAGGGAATAGACCGCGATTCCCCTAACAACCGAGGCCTATTCCTTAACGTTCTAATTCCTGCAGAGACAATAGGCTGCGGTTTTGAGTGGAACCGCGGCCTATTCCCTGACTCCAATTTTATTTCAAAACTGCCTTTGGGGGAATGTTAGAAATTTTGCAGGGGGAATAGATCGCGGTTCTTAGGGGAACTGCTGCCTATTCCCCCTGCAAATTTCTGACTTCCCGCCAAGTCAGATCTGAAATAAAATTGCAAGGGAATAGACCGCGGTTTCCCTCAGAACCGCGGTCTATTCCCCTCCAATTTTATTTCAGAACTGTTTTTGGGGAATGTCAAAATTTTGCATGGGGAATAGGTCGCTGTTCCCCTCAGAATCGCAGTCTATTCACCTGCAATTTTATTTCAAAACTGCTTTTGGGGAATGTCAAAGTTTTGCAGGGGGAATAGGCCGCGGTTCCCCTCAGTACCACGGCCTATACTGTCGATATAATTTCAAAAATGCCACCGTACAATATTATGTTTCAGTTTCTGTTGAACTGCAGTATAATATGCGCGGTAAAAGATCAATTTTTGACTAGTGCATGATGGTGCATCGATGGTAGTTTCTGCAATACAAATTGATACCCTTTTAATGAAACATCAGGCTGACCAGTTTCTTTCTCCAATTGCACTTGAGTGTGACTGTCTAAACGAAGCTTTTTTTCATGAGGAAATACTGCACCCTCCACGCTAGAAGCATTATTACTGCTACATAGTTCTCCGTGTTCCTCGTATGTTATGTTGACATTACCAAGAATGTTTTCAACATTTTCTTGCTTGCTTATTTTTTCAGAGCCCACATAATTATCTTTCGCTTCTACACAAGTCATCTGTTGATCATCCACTTGCACGCTCAATTCTGACTTCTCATCTGAAAGGCTTAACTCCTTAGTGCAATTCTTCCCTTTGACAATTTCAGATCTCATCGTAGGTGCACGTTTTAGTCTTGCCTCATTAACAAAATTTGTTTCTAAATTCTTTAATTTAAGAATGTTACTCTTAGCAAGCTTGCATGGCTTAGAAGTTTTCTGTAATTGGCTATGTGAACTGGGAGCTTTTGCCTGCAAATAAGTAATAAACATGAATATGAAATCGTCACATGAGCATTATATTACTCATGATACATGTACTTCAATAAAAAAAAAGAACCAAATAAAATCACATACTATAGGAAAGAATCCCAATGAGGGAGATGACATCGACAGACCTGATAATTTTGTTGTTTGAAGTTATGTCTCTTGCTTTTTCTCACTAATGTCAGATGGGCCTCGTGAGAGACTAGTTTCTGACACCTTATTTGCTTCAGTTCCTGACTGAATCTTTTTGGCTGGTGGATGTGTTTCAACTGAGTTATTATGTGCAGTCAAAAAGTTTCAAGAGACGAATCATGAGACTACTAGTTAAGTAAAAGGAATTGAAAAAAATGTTATAAAATCACAGCCTCCAGAAGTTTAAAGTTCCTACCAAGTGTTTCCTAGCTGGCGTGCCTAGTGTTCTGGTAACCGAACCTTTATCAGCTTGAACAACCTTTGGGTTACTTGGGATGGTTTTAGGATTTTTTGACAAGGCTTTTACTCTAGCGTGCTTTATAGGATTAGTGGCTGTAGAACAAAGACAAAATTAACTAAATATTACCGCTAAATTCATGTCATGTGAAAGTTAGAAAAGCACATTGAGATGACAAACCTCAATCAAAAATAAATTTATTAGATGATCTATTTTCACATTGTATTATGCAACAGTACAAGTACTAGCAGTTGTATCTCTTCTATTTAGTCTTGTCAAAGTTCATAAGATTAGAAGGAAGAAACAAAAGTTCATAAGATAAAAAGGAAGAAACAAAAGCGAGTTCATAAGATATGTGTAGGTAGACTTATTATCCATGTCTAGTTCAACACAGGCTGAAAGGTCTTCAACGGCAGCATTAAACTCTTTAAATTTGAAATTGACAATTCCTACATTGAATTTCATGAAAAACTTACATTAAACATATATAAGTAGCATTACTCAACAAAAATAAAAGATCAACATTATCACAACAATAATTTATAATGAAAATTCAACTTGATATTAACAGTAGACAGGACATAATTATTAAAAAGGAATAATATATTCATTTCACATCACTACAAGAAAAATGCTTAATACCTACCGATAATTACATACTCATTTTAATTTGTATATAACATGGGTATTACATATGGATATTATATACGGATCCTGAAAAGAGAGTTACAAATGGATATTACATACGAATTTTACATACAGATATATCTATATGTAAAATCCGTATGTACTTTTCGTGCGACGTGGCGGGAGAGTTTCCTAATGATAGGATCCGTATGTAAGTTCTATAATCCGTATGTAAGTAGAAGCAAATGTTTCCTACAGATATTATATACGAATCTGGAAATTAATTTTTTTTAAAAAAAATTGAAATTAGATTTCATTATTTCAAAGCTTGTTTGGTGGAACACTAACTCGAGTTGTGTTCTCTCAAAGCTCTCTCGAACCTTAATTTTGTACTCTCCATACTAATTCTCTCAAATGTCTATGCAACCCTAATTTCAACTCTCCACTCTCCACACACTGATTCTCTTAAATATCTCTCGAACCCTAACTTCAACTCTCTACTCTTGACGCACTGAAACTCTCATCTCTCAAACACACTGAAACACTTGAGCTGTGTTCGTGCGAAAAACATTTTCCCTAAATCTCCTTGTTCCTCGTTGAGGAATCTCGTTCAGCACCATTGTTTCACCTCCGTGGTTCGGTGGCGGTCTTTGTTAGGGTGACGTTAAGACCTTCGCCTGGTAAGTAATCCTTTCTTCCTTCATTTTCATAGTAAACTCTAATGCTAGTATTCCGTAAAATTAAAAATGGGTCGAACCCTAATTTGTATTTAATTCGTTTGGGTTACCCGCAATAATTCGTTAATAAGAATGAAAAGATTTTAAAATTAGGGCTTTACTAGTTTTATCTTCTAAATCCACAATCACATCCACTGCCACCGCGAGGCTTGGACAGAATCAAAGCAATCATAGCAGCAATCATGTAAATGCAAAGCCATAACTTAAACTTTGATGTTTCAATTCCACTCGCATCGATATTATAGTTAGGGTAAATATTTAGATGTCACCCCTTAGACGTCGGTTAAGGCTAAGCTCGACGTATATTGATGATCGGTGGCATTTTCGTAAATAAGTTGGCCATATAGACGTCAGTTAGAAGGTACCCCGACATCTATGATATTTTAGACATCAGGGCCCCTCCTAACTGACGTCTATATGTCTAACAGGTGGGTGAAAAGTCATTTCTTTCAGTCATATAGACGTTAGTTAGGAGGGGCCCCGACGTCTATATGGTGGAAATTAATGGCTATTCACCTACCTGCCAGACATATAGATGTCAGTTGGGAGAGCCCCGACATCTAAAATATTATAGAAGTCTGTTATGGGCGGAACCAACGTCTAAACCCTAAATCCAAAAATTTAAAAAGTCATTTTTTGACTTCATATAGACGTCTGATCTCGCCACTCCGACTTCTAAAGCACTTTGGACGTCAGTTATTGGAGGAACCGACGTCTAAACCCTAAATCCAAAAATTTAAAAAGTCACTTTTTGACTCCATATAGAAGTCTGTTATGGCGAGAATCGACTTTTAAATACTCAGCCCGAAAATTTAAAAAGTCACTTTTTGACTCCATTTAGACATCTGATCCCGCCACTCCGACTTCTAAACCTTTTAGACGTCTGTTGTGGGAGGAATCGACGTCTGTAGACGTCTGTTATGGGGGAACCGACTTCTAAATGTCTGCATTAAAGCACTTCGAACGCGAGGCAGCAGTTACACGCACTCATTGTTCATCATCGTCCTCACATTTTCTCTCCATGGGCTACGTTTTTCAGGTTCGTTTTCTCACTTTTGCATCTTTTAAAATTAATTTTACTCCGATTACATCACTCTTTGATGAATTATCTTTCATTTCAACCGATTAAAATGCGTTTTCGTTGAGTTTTGTCCAGTTTTTCTTGTGTCCTTGGGCAGCGTTCTTGGACGGCGATTTCTTGGGTTTTGCACTCCTCTAATTCCCTCCACTACATTATTAAAACCATTCAATAAAAAAAAATGTACAATCCATTCTCTTCAACTAAAATATAAAGTTGTAAACTCGAATCACCATAAGCCAGGAGCAACTCGAGAGGCCTCAAGCGGAGAAAGATCCTATCAAATACGACGACATTTTAGACATCTGACCTATAGAGTCCAACGTCTATATAGACGCCTGTCCTATATAGTCCGACATCTACAAAGACGTCGGTCATATCCTGACCGATGTGTAATTAACGTCACCCGAATAGACGTCGGTTTCATATGTGACGTTAAAAGCCCAAAATAACCGACGTTAAACAGCGTTTTTTCACTAGTGTGTATATATTTTTTCTCGAGTAATATGAAAAGCATTACTTTGCTTTTTTTGGATGTTATGGGTTTGATTTTGAATTTCTTAATTTGACATCTGAGTGGGTTCAGCTTAGTTTTATTAGATTGTAGAGATTTGATTTTGGTGAGGAGGGTTTTTCCTTTTTCAAATGAATGCATTTTTTTCATTTACTTTCAACTGTTTGGATGCTAGACTTTTGAGTTTGACTTTCGAACTCCGGAAAAATTTATGAATTATGGGGAGCTTTGGGGAAGTTAGCGCTTGTGTTATGTTGTGGAGGTAAAGGTAATTGTTTATGTGCCGGTTTGGTTCAGTAGATACGAACTTATCCAAGGTAGAGTTGGTCAGATGAACATTCAGTCTCTTGTGTTTTTGTCATGTTTATAATCTGCATTTTAAGGTAGTCTTGTAAAGTTATTCTGAGAAATTTTCAAATGTTATGCTTTGAATTGTGAATAAGAGTTATGTAATTTTTATGATTGAATTGATGGAACTGACATAGTGTCTTGAAGAGGCTCTTGATAACAAAATTTGGTTTGCTAGATGTTGTGAACTAGAAATGTGAAAATGTTTTATTGATTAGTTAGGTTGAACCGGATGAGTGAAGGGTCATGAAGGGGCTATGTGCTTGTCTAATATCATGACGTGGACAATAGTAGTGATAAAAACTGGTTCAGGTTGAGTGGATATGAACATTGTTTATTGATGAAAAGAAAGAACACAATTATTCTGGATATTTGAGAGATCCAAGACTCTACTTTGCTGCAGTACCGACTCTCCAATTGGCTTGCCACTCCTCTCAACACCTCTCCCTATATATAGGCAACACCGTTGATGTCTCTTAACTATTCTAGCTTTCAACTACACAAGCCTAATTAGTTTAGGTGAATAGCCTAAGGCTGCTGGCCAAGCTGACCCCACCCAGCAACTCAAAATAGATTTCACTCCTCCTAGATTAAACACAAATATTTGAATGCTCCAATGCTCATGATTTTTCGTATTCCGAACCAGATTCTAATGCAACCATGGGCTGTGTTGTGGTACTTGTCATAATTGTCCTTTTGAGACTGCATATCAGAAGAAAGTAAGAGTAAAGTCATTTGTGAAAAGAAATGGATTAGTAAAGACTTTGTTAGAGATATACTTTTCTCCTTTTTTGTAATATATAGTTTGTTTCTTTTTGGTTAATATTTTCTAAACAACTATATGTATTTATTATAGTGACAGTTGTAGTTAGTTACTAGTACTACTGAACAACCATGCATTATGCAGTACTCCTTTGTCCATATACATGGGCCTCAGTAAGCAGTTCACTCACTTTTGTAATTTTCACTAATCATATTACTTGTCAGTTTCAATATGTTATTCATAGGTAATTGATACTCTTTCTTAGCTTCTTTCTAAATCTATCCTTTTTTATCCTGTGTCTTCCATACATCCTTCTAATTCCGAACCGTACAAAACATATTGTACCACGTTGTCCTCTCAATACTCGCTCTATGCAGACTCACTCTAAGTCTGGTATTGTTCAACTCAAGGTTATTCCATCTCTCCTTGTTGCCAATGTGGAACCAAAGAGTGTCAAAATTGCCTTACAAGATACAAAGTGGTTTGGTGCTATGCAAGATGAACTTCTTGCTCTTCACTAGAAGAATACCCAGTCTTTAGTTCCTCTTCCCCCTAATTTTCATACTATTGGTTGTAAACGGGTGTTCTGTGTTATGGGAAACCCAAATGCGATTAGTTGCCTGGGGTTTCAATTTACAATATGGTTTCAACTTTAAGGAGACTTTATCTTCAGTTATAAAACCTGTCTCCTTTTGCATTATTCTATTTTTTGTTGTTGCTTACAAGTGGTCTTTGTTTCAGTTACATGTTAACAATAACAATGTCTTTCTTGATGAGTTTCTTGATGAAGAGGTTTACATGACTAAACCTCCAGGTTTTTGAAGATAAAGATACTTCTTCTAGTTCTTAACTTGTCTTACTTTCGTAGTGGTGAATTAAATGGTAGCAAGGGTTGCACAAGGTGATCTTTATGATCAGACAAGAATCCAAAATTTAATGATAATATATATAAATGGTAGAAAGGGTTGCACAAGGGTTGCACTTTCCTCCTTGCCAAATAGCCTTAGCCTTCATGCCACAAACTTTGGTACTACTTTTAGATCAGGAATTAGCATGTGAGTCATTGCACATAAACTATAATTAGTATTTTCCCAGAGAGGTCTATATTACATCATTGTAGTGTATAATGTTTCATTACAGAATCAACTTATTCCCTTTTGTATATCATTATCCTTACTCCTTTTCATCCTCTCTCTTTCACCTTTCCTTTCAATATTAATTGTGTATCAATCCTTGCACACAAATTCTTGATTTTCGTTTATGAACTTTGACGAAATTGATGACTTTTTTAAAATATTTAATATTTAGTCTCTTTTCCACGTCTTTTTGACAGTAAAAAATGTCAAAAAAAGTATTTGGTAAACTAAAAAATTAGGAATTCTTATGTTTGGTTATTTTTTAAAATTTTATTAAACATCATTTTTCGATTCTTTTTCCTCTACATTTCCCACAAAATCATTTCACATATAAAAATACAATTTAACTTTTCTATGTTAATGTATAAGTTCTACTACAGTAAAAATGTCATATTATTCTTATTAAAATAAATGAATTCTAAGAAAAGTGCCATAAAATGATTTAATTGTAAGAAATTATATAAAATTTTGATAAATGTTTCTGACCCAGCAAACATATTTAGTTATTTTCTGAAATCATAGTTTCTAGATTCATTATTTCAATCATTATACTTTTCAAGTATGAAGGAATTTCTCTCATATTAAATTTCTTCCAAACATAAAATTAGAAACTTTATATTGCATTCTTTTTGAACCTTGCAGTCTTGTTCTCTCTTATCGTATTAGTGCAAACTACAAAAATGTATTCGTTGATAAATTTTCATTACCGACAACTTTATCGATGGATTTTGAATTTTTTAATCGACTAAAAGTCTTCGGTAAATTCGTCGGTAAAAAGGTAATGACTGACACTTACCGACAGATTTAGCGAAAGTTTTTGGCCGTTGATAAAAAAATTCAAAATCTGTCGATAAAGCCGTCGATAATATTAATAATTTTTGTGACTTACCGACAGAATTAGCGAAGGCTTGTTTTCGTCGGTAAAAAAAGTGGAAATTTTCCCGCCCATTATTTCCATCACTAACATTACCGACGGATTTACCGAAGGTCTGTGTCCGTCAGTAAAAAAGCGGGAATTATCCCACCAATTATTCCACTTACCGACATTACCGACGGATTTACCGAAGGCCTGTGTACGTCGGTAAAAAGAGCTGGAATTTTCCCGCCCAAATTTCGCCTCAAGTGTCAATATATGTGGCAAACATGCTCATTTCTCGTCATTTTTCTTTACCTTCTTAGTTTCACACCACCACTACTGATTTCTTCTTACCGTCTTGTAGCTTCATCACCGCCGCTCTCTACCATTGCGGGTTGCTCTCCACCATCGCAGGATACTCTCCACCATCGAGGGATGCTCTCAACTTTTTCGGAGAGCTCCACTTTTTCGGCGATCTCAAGTTTTCCGACGAGCTGTTATAGAGTTCATTTGGGTGATTAGGAACATCACCGGTCCTAAACTTATTCGGCGAGCTGAACTCTCCATTATTCCCTGTGGTCATTCGCGTGATGCTGTTTTGGTGGTGAAGTTCATGGAAACGAAAAAAAAAATGACCCAGAGCGAGGAAGGAAGAGGAAGAAAATGAACCAGGTCGCGACATTTACCGACGGCCAAGATCCTTCGGTAATTACCAAAGGTTTTACCGTCGGCCAAAAGCCTTCGGTAATTACCGACGGACAAAAAATCCGTCGTTAAAGTTTACCGACGGTGTGTGGACCGTCGGTAAGCCATCGGTAAATACTAATTACTGACAGATTATATATATTACCGATGAATTTTATACAGATTTTTTTGTATGTAATTACATTTTTTATTACATACGGATTTTACATATGGATTTTTCGTATGTAATTACATTCGGATTTTATATATGGATTTTTCCCTATATAATTACATACGAAAAAATTCGTATATAAATTACATACGGATATATCCGTATATAACTTATCTACGATAGTTTTATATATGAATTTTTGTCCGTGTGTAACTAAGTATTATGTACGGATTTTAGGCTTTATATACCGATTTTGGTTGTACGAAATTCAATTTTTTCTTCTACGAAGTCTCTGTCTAAACTTCAAGGAGCTACCATAAGATGCACAAATGAACAATCATTATAGAAGGAAGCACAAATAGTTATTCCAGCATCAACCAACATCAAAAAAAGATACCTCTCTCGTGTAAAATATCTGCTGAGTGGTTTCAAACTCTAATGCCTTAGTCAAATCTTCAATAGCCTGAGATGTCCAGAAGCAGTAGTCAATGTCACATTATGAATTCTTATGAGTGCAAGAAAATCATTTATAATAAAAAGTGATTCAAGTGAGATCTTACTTAAGTAACTGAAAATTTCAATCACCTTCTTTTCAACAATATATATAATAAGATCACTAGTCAAACAGTGCCTTAACATGACTCTACATAAGTCTTGATAACTACACTAGTTTTAACAACTGCTAAATTGGAGAAACCGGGGTAGTAGAAGCTTTGACTAATGCAGCAGGCTTTGGAGAAAACCGAGCACCAATCATTCTATCTTCAAAAGGAAGAACATCGGATGAATGCATAAAAAAATTTTCTTCAATCTCCTGCAAATTTAACGATGTACCTACGTACTCTTCTTCGTGGATCACTTCCACATCCAACCCTGACTTAGAAGAGGTAGTGCCACTAATCATAGAAAGCTCCTCCGGATTCAAAACACCTGAAAACTAAGATTCAAAACCAATCAACCAATTAATTAATAAATTAATCAATCAATAAAATAATAGAACAACTAGAGTGATCGATTTTCATTTTTAATTAATGGATAATGGAGAAAAGAGAGCGCCTTCTTCAGTAAAGAAAGATTGAATCCATAGCAAAAAAATTAACCGGTTTGAAGAGGAATCGATCTGATGGGTATGAGAGGGGAGCAAGAGAAGAAATCTGCAGTGGTCTGATGGCAACCTCCTTAAGCTAGGTTGGGCCAAAGCTTAGAAGAATGCAAGGAGGTGTGTTTCCTTGGATGAATTACCCGAAAATATGGTGGTAAATGTTCCAAGGATGATGAGCTAATGAATGAATGGTGTAGAACCTCAAAGCCTCTAGGAGATATGGTGGTGGTGTAGTGTTTGGAGGCTCCAAGAGAGGTTAGGCCAACTCAAGGAGGAAGGTGACTAAAAGGGCCTCTAGGGTTGTTCTAGTCTTGATCAAGGAATAGTATGGCCATATTTTGGCAGCATAACATTACTTAATTCCAAGATGAAATACAAGGGTGAAGACACCTCTATTTATAGGCCAAGGTTGTCTCCTTCAAATCCTCTTCAATGGAAGCATGACACATGGCACACACTTTCTACTTGGTTTGGATAACTAACTTAGGGAAAATCCTATGCTACTTAGGCCTTAATACAAACCTTAATCAAACCTACACTACATGGCCAAATACAAGGCCTAAACCTATACTACTTTTTCTTTTTTCATGATGATTTAAGATGGCCCAAGAGAAAGAGTCTAGGCCCATCTTCCATAGATTCCTCCAACTCTTCATGAATGTGCTAGGTCATGGAAAGGGGTATGCCAATATCCCCTCCTATTGAAAAGGATTTGCCCTCAAATCTTTAATATGGGCTAAAGGCAACTTCCTCTTCTTCATAATCTTCAATTCTTCCCTATTTTTCCACTAGGGTCAAATACCCATTTTATAACATAAGTTAGAACAAGTGTTATAATAGTGAGTATGTGAAGGATGTAGCTCCTAATAAGGATACACCTTAGATCAAGTGAATGATTAAGGTCTTGGAAAGTAGGAGCATTTTTCTTGTAAATTTTATTTTCCACACAATGATGCTTTGGATCTTTTCTTGCGATGCTTCTAGAGGAAGATGGCAAGGAGACCTTTACACTTTTACACAAGCTTTTGGCCATTAACATCATAATTTTCTTGGTGGGGCATTCTTGAGACTTGTGAATCATGCTTTGACACTTATAACAAAAGGTGTCTTTTATTTTCTTCTTACCTTCTTATGTTTCTCTTTCTTTTTCTATTTTCTTTGTTATTTGTGCTTGATCCTCTTCCACTTGAAAAAGGTGTGAAAGGATGAAGTACAAACTTCCTTTTATTATGAGTGATGGTTATCTCATTAGTGTGACCATTATGTAAAGATTGTTTATCAAAAAGCCAAGGCCTTCCCAACAAAATGTGACAAGCATCCATAGGTCACATAACACTTTATCTTCAAATTTCCTATGGATAGCTTAACAATCACTTGTTGATTAACTTCCATTTCCTTGTCCTCATTGATGCATTGAAGTTTATAAGGTTGAGGATGAGGAAAAGTAGCTAAGCCAAGCTATTTAATCAACCTAGTGCTACAAAAATTTGAACATGAACTACTATCCACAATAAGAGAAGATTTGTTGTCTAAGATTTTGCATCTAGTGTGAAAGATGTTTTCTTTTTGTGTGTGGTCTTGTGAACTAGGTTGATTATGGAGAACCCTTCTTATCATAAGAAGTTCTCCCTCACAAGGATGAGCATCCTCACTTGGCCTTCTTCTTTCTTTGCACCACTTCTCTCATTTTCACTCTCACTTTCCTCATCTTGGATACTATATAAATCAATACCCCTCAAGATCATGGTCTTTTTGGTGGGGCATTGTGATGCAATATGACCTCTACCAGGACACTTGAAACACTTAATTTCACTAGTGTGAGTGTGAGATGATGTTACCACCCTTGGCCTCTTTTTTTTCTTTCTCTTCTATCTTCTCCCTCCTTAGATTCCTAGAGGGTTCTTCCTCTACCACTTGCTTACCCTCTCTCTTGTAGTCTTTCTTAATATTAGAGCTAGAGTGAAGCTTGCTTCTCAAAATTTGTTGTTCCACTTTGATGCTTAATTGTACCAAATCATTCAAATCTTGATATGGTAGCAACTCTACTTTCAAGTTTAAGACCACTAAGAAACCTAGAGATGGTGATCTCATTGACCTCTCTAATTCCCGCCCTCATCATATAGAGCTCAATCTTTTGCCTATACTCTTCTACACTTAACTCCCTTTGTTGGAGCCTTTGGAGTTTGTCCATAAGCTTTCTATTGTAGTAAGAGGGTATTTGCCTCCTTCTCATGGCACTCTTGAGCTCATTCCAATATTGAATTGGAGGAAAGTTGGAGAACCTTCTTTCTCTCACTAAGGAAGCCCACCAATGTAAGGCATTCCCTTGAAAGCTTAGGGTGGATAGGGAGACTTTTCTTTCCTCACTAACTTGATGACACTCAAAGAGTTGTTCAACTTTCATTTCCCAATCTAAGTATGCCACCACATCTTCTTTTCCATGGAAATGGGGGAGGTCTACTTTAACCTCTCTTGGAGGGTGCTCTCTTTGAATTCTAAGTGGGTGAGGTTGATAGTATTGATGGGCAAGCCTATTATCTATCTCATAGTGTATGGGTTGAGTTGGAGTTTTAGAACTCCTTCTTGTGTGACTCCTACTCCTACTCCTACTCTTGGTTTTGTTCTTGCTTTTCCTAATTTCTTCTTGGGTTTTCTCTTGTTTTTCATTGAGAATTCTAAGTTCCTCATCCAATTTAGCAAGATATTCTTCTCTTTCCATCTTTTCTTTTTCTTTCAAAATAGCTTCTTGCTTTTTTTAGTGACTTTAGTTCTTTGGCCAAGTTTTTCAAAGTAGGTTTGACCTCTTCACTAGAGTCACTACCAATTTCAAAGGATGTGGTCTTAGACATTCTCAAAGTTTTCAAAAATATGCAATGCAACAAACAAATTACTTAGAATTTCAAGAGAAGTTCCCTAGTTGACTTAAGGAAGTAAAAGATGCCCAAGTTCACTTCCAAGAAAGGGAGGTGAATCACAAAGGATTGCTTAAGAACCAAGCCTTTCCTAGCCAAATCTTATCTTAGGTACTCTTATACCAAACTTCTCAAAAGGAAAAAAATTAAAATTAAAGTAAACACACACTAAACTATCAATATTAAGGAAAACAATAAATCTAAACTATGTGGCCTAATGATGAATTAGAAGGAACTTGGGCTCCCTCTTACCCACCAACTACAAATTTCGCTTAAATAATAAATGTCCAATGTTTTTGTTAGGACAAACCCCTAACAAGTCAAAAATACAAGTCCAAAAAGGAAAACAACTACAATTTTACAATTCAAAGAAAATACACACAAATCTCTCTTTCTCACCAAGTGTATACTCTCTTGTTTTGTGTTTTGGACCAAGACTTTAAGCTTCCCTTCAAGGCCTCCTTCTCCTTGGGATGTTACTCACTGTTTTGGGCTGTCCTCCCAATGATCCTCACGTTATTTTTAACCATCCAAAGACCTACACCACAAGTTAACACTACTAAAGCCAAAAGGAGTCCGCGGAAAAAAGCAAGAAAAGGTCTAAAATGAACAAAGGCTCTTCAAAAGGAGTTTTACTTTGACAAAACCATGAATGTTTAGAAGACAATCAAGCAATTAAATGGTAAGAAAGAAAGGTTAGCACAACAAAAGGAGTTACCTAAAGAAAGGCACTATAATAGATCACAAAAACCAAAAACTACCACAAAATCATAAGGTGATTTTGTCCTTTGACAAGCTAGATCAAATGGTGAACTAAGGCAACCCTTTTCAGATCATCGTGGCTGCTGGAACAGCAGCTTGGGGACATAAAGATCAGCTCCAAATCAACATCAAAGTGCTCACACAAAGTTGGTTAAAGATGGTACATGCATGTGCTTTTACTTTTACTTTTTGCTTTTGCTTTTGTACTTTTTGTCTACTTTTCTTTTGTACCTTTTTTGTCTTCTTTTTTTTTTTGGAATTTTTAGCACAAATCATATCTCAAATCTGGAATGTTACAAGGAGTTTCATGTTCATACAAGCTTATAGCACCAAAATGAAGAAAACCTACTAGAATGAAGTATAGCATGAAACACAAAAAGGGACATAATGGAAACCTAACTCTAAGAAATTGTTGATGATCTAAAAACAAATATGAACTCAAATTTTCAAAGAAAAAGCACTCAAAGGCACTCAAATGAAACAATTTTGAAATTTACTCAAACATGTATTTTTGGTGATTTTTCAAAGGTCATGGAAGTAAAGACATGTAAAGGGCAAAACATGACTCTAGACAACATGGATGGATTCAAAATTAAAAATGACACAAAATAAGCATATAAGACCAAACAAAACAGCAAGGAATGACTCAAAAAAAAGAAAATGCACAAAAAAGTAGCCAAAACTACCAAAAACGAAGTTGAAAAACGCTAATGACAACATCCTGGCAGCTTTGACCTTTGTTGAGTGTTTAACTTAAAATTTTCTGTACAGAACTCCAAATGAAGTGATTCCTTTTTTGTTCGAAACTAGAATCAAAGGGCTTTCATTTAAATATTTTTACATATTTTTTGGACAACTCAGATAGATGCAGTTTAAGTTTTAAAATGGACACAGTTTGCTGCTAGAACAAATGATAGATGGAAAGAAAAAACACAACAAGATAAGTAAGGAAATAACATCAACAACACAGAACAATAAAGGATAGATAAGGACCAAAAGACTTAGCTCTTGAAGAACCAAAGCTTAGAAGGATGCAAGGAGGTGTGTTTCCTTGGATGAATGGTGCATAAATGTGGTGGTAAATGGTCCAAGGATGATGAGCTAATGTATGAGTGGTGTAGAAACTCAAAGCCTCTAGGAGATATGGTGGTGGTGTAGTGTTTGGTGGCTCCAAGAGAGGTTAGGCCAACTCAAGGAGGAAGGTGACTAGAAGGGCCTCTAGGGTTCTTCTAGTCTTGATCAAGGAAGAGTACGTATGGCCATATTTTGGCAGCATAACATTACTTAATTCCAAGATGAAATACAAGGATGGAGACACCTCTATTTATAGGCCAAGGGTGTCTCCTTCTAACCCTAAAAGCATGATCTCCCACATTTGCTCTCATTGGCCAAAAATGAGGCCTTCTAACCTCTCCAATGATGGGAGGACATGTGGCCACTCACAAAACACAATCCTCTCCATTCCCAGTGTGCCATGTAGCCACTACTAAAAGTAAATCCTCTCCACTCCTAGGGTACCATGTGGCTACCTTTTAAAAAGCAAATCCTCTTCAATGGACGCATGACACATGGCACACACTTTCCACTTGGTTTGGATAACTAACTTAGGGAAAATTCTATGCTACTTAGGCCTTAATACAAGCCTTACTCAAACCTACACTACATGGCCAAATACAAGGCCTATACCTATACTACTCCTTCTTTCATGATGACTTAAGATGGCCCAAGAGAAAGAGTCTAGGCCCATCTTCCAACTTTTCATGAATGTGCTAGGTCATGGTAAGGGGTATGCCATTCTGGGCGGTGTTGAATGTTAGAAGCGGAATGTTAGAAATGAAATTCAGAAACCCCAATCCTGTGAAACCCTAGCAATGTGCGACATGCACTCTTCCCTCACAGTCTCGTCCCTGTCCTCTAAGCGGCTGAGATCGATGACTGAAAGCTCACAATCCTCGGCGACCACCAGGAGACGGCGTGGAGGCGTGCCGATGGTGTGGATGCTCCGACTTTTGTACGCGGCGTGGAGGCTTCGAGACGGCGTGGAGTGCGGTGTGTTATGTGCTCTAGGATTAGACCAAAAAATGCTTTGCACGACAAGAGAATGAGATTGGAAGAAACAAAATTGTGAAATGTTCTGCTGTGGAAGAAACGAAATGGTAAAGAAAAACTTTGTGGGTCCAGTTGGAAGAAAAGTTGTGCGAATTCGAAGAAATGAAATGTTGTGTGCTGGACTACGAGATTTAGAGGGGTTTTGCGCCTATTATGATAGATGTTTTAATATCTATCATAATATTTTTTTTCCATAATTTCAATTTTTCCACCGCGTCCAATTATTATGATAGGTGGCCTTTTACCTATCATAATATATGTATATTTTATTACGAAAATGCCAAAGCTACACCTATTATGATAGGTTTCTTAAAATACGTCATAATATATCTTAATTTTATTACAAAATTGTCACCGGTCAATGTATTATGATAGGTGGATTTCATATCATAATGTGAACAACATTGGCTTGAGGCTCACACAAAACGTCAACATTTCATATCATAATGAGGTTCTATTGGTTTAGTTTCTTGGTTTCATATGTCTATAGAACATAAAATTATTGGTTTTGATTATTGAAGTTGATGCCACCACTATGTCTATAACATAAAAAGAATAATATTTCATTATGTAGCTTTAAGAAATCATTATTCTTAATTGACAGCATGAGAATGTGCAAAGACTAAAAACATTAATCTACTCTTTAATAATTGGATTATATCATATTAAATAGTTCTTTCCCTACCAAGAAATTAAAGAGTTTTTTTTCTTTCAATTTTCGCTAATTGGATATGAAGAACTAAAGTGGTTTGGTTAATTAATGTCTTGGCTGTTTGGTAGGTTGTTGGAATTGCAGTTTCTTCTTTTAAGGTCGTTCAATATATTTATGGGTTAATCCTACTGACCGATCTAATGTCGTTTGAATTAATTCTACAGTCCTCCATCAAATTATCCCTGATTTAGAATAAAGTATAAGACTTTGTTTCTAATGCTTGATGACCCTCAGTATTAACCCAGATACCAACGTTCTATATATAAATTCTTGGTTTCACATTTGAACTTGATCCTTAATGTAACACGCTCATTCTTGTCTAGTACTAGTATCTACATAGAACTTTACTTTTTTCAGTTTATTAACAGTATTGGTTTCACATAGACTAATAGATGGTGAGATTGAAAAGGTGAAAGGCTTTGCAAAGGAAAACTTGGTTCCCTTTAGTGAAAGGCTAAAAATTTTGGCTGGGGTGGTTAATCCAGAGGAGCTTGAGCTAAATTCTGTAGAGAAAAAGCTTATACATGCCTACAATGGAAAGCCAGTACTTTCACACCCTCAACACAGTTTCTTTAAGGCTACACAAATGGATCACCTTGCTTCAAATTTTCGTCTTTAAATTTAATTATCATGCTAAATGAATTTATATCATTGTGTATCAGCTGTTAAATTATGTGTCTTCAATTTGTCATTGCAGGGACCTAACTACTTTGAGATTGACTTGGATATACATCGCTTTAGCTATAAATCAAGGAAAGCACTTGATGCACTTCGAGACCGTACAAAAAATGTTGTAGTTAATTTAGGCTTAACTATCTAGGTTAAATATGGCCTTAATTACTCACTCTCTTAGGCAGATGAAAGATTCAATTCTTTGTTTCATCAGTTGTATCCTATCAATGCAATTGTTATCATTCTTTTAGTTGATATGAACCATCAAATGATTGAAAATTCAGGTGGAAACCAGGCTCTGATAATTGAGGAATTGATTTTTTTAACTTTCATCTATTCTTCCTTCCTCTGTTAACAATTATTCTTTTAGTTACTAATAAAATAAATAAAGTTGAAGGGTAAAGAGAGAAAAGTAGGGGTGTAAGAAGAAAATCTGCAGAGTTGGTGGATAGCATTTATTAGACACATGTGTGGATAGCACCATGTTAAATCCCTGACAAGTGTACCAGATCGTATCAAGTAATATAATTGGTAAACCCAATATTGTTCTTCCAAAGGACTCAAAGGCCTAATCTTTCGTGTAAATAAATATCGTAAAACTTGTAAGGAAAATTAATTTATGGTTTAAATGCAAAAACAAAAAGTAAACATGCAAATGCAATTGATTCGATTGGCAAGAAAAAAGTATGGATGAATGGAGTTGTTGGGGTTTACAATTTCATCTTATCGACTCTCTTATATCTACTCTTCTGATTAAATTCGCTTTATTATCTAATTGTCATGTAACTTTCTTAGTCTACCCTAAACCCGATCCCTCGGCGAGAAGAGCCTACTACTAGTTACTGGCTTACTATCCCTAGTCTCCCCTAGTAATTAGTAGTGCAAGTACCACAAAAGCAAAATACAATTGATCGTCCTATCCCCTATCCCTATGTGGTATTTGTTGATCAAGAATTCCTTATCAGTTCATGACTTCCCCGTACGTCCCCGTATCAACAAAGGCAAACATCTATTTATCAAATGAGTTAAATGATAATACCATAGAGCATAGATAAAGAACCCACACTAGTGGAAAAACGCTGTTTAACGTCAGCTCATAAACGTCTGTTAGAGCTCCACCGACGTCATATGATGACCAGTGACATTACCGTAAATAAGATGGTAACCTAGACGTCAGTTTCAAGGTAATACAACATTTATTAAGCAGTACACGTCAGCTCTGCCGTAAGCCGACGTCCAATGTAATGAGGTAGGCGAGAAGACAGACTTCGTCTACTTGGGTGCAGTTAATGCTGGTCACCTGATTCCCAGGCTATTAGACGTCAGATTGTCAAAAACCGATGTCTATGGCCTGTCCGGAAGGCGGGAAGCCAAAATTTTTCTGCAAAATTAATTATGTGCATCAAACTCCGAGGCACTTCCACGTCCGACAGCAGAAAACCGACGTCTATATTATTATAGACGTCGGCGCCCCTTCACAACTGTCGTCTACGTCCCTGACAGGAAGTGAAACGTCAATCGGTTCAGCGCCCTAGACGTCGGTGCCCCTTCACAACCGACGTCTAATGGGCATTCAAAAAGTCAGTTTAAATGTTAACTTGGTCGTCAAATTAGTTAGACAACCGACTTCTAGATTACTATAGCTGTCGGTTTCGCAAGCAACCGACGCTCAATTTCATTTTAAATAAACCGCAGACTCTTCACGGCATTCAGTTTCTGATATCGTCTTTCTCTCTTCTCTTTTTTCTCTTGTTTCTCTCTTGCGGCATTGCATTATTGTTTCTGATATCTTTATCGTCTTCCTCCTCTTCTTTTTCTCTCTTCTGGCATTGCATCCCATGTGGTTTTTTTTTATGCTTACCGTTTAAACTTTGTTTAGTCTTTCATCGATTATCTTCTGGTTCAACTGATTAAAATTTGCTTTCTTTGTGTTGTGTTTTAGTGCAATTTTGTTCCTTTCTTGGGGTAATGTAGTAACACATTCTCCACTTGCTAGCTGCCTCCCAGAAAAAATGGCGTCTTGTTAATTTCTTTTGGTCGTTTCAACCCAAAAACGACCCTGATTCGAAAATGGAACTAAGCAACAACCCAGGTTCAGTTTTGGGTTGAAATGCCATTAGAAATTCAAAAGACACAAGCTTTTTTTCGGGGGAAACTAGCAAGAGGAGATTGTGCTACTAGGCTATCCAAAGACGGGAACAAAATTGCACTAAAACACAACCACTGTATTAGACGTCGGTTAATGTATACACCGACGTCTATAGTACCTTTTAGACGTCGGTTATTGCTCAAACCGATGTCTATATAATGTCTTTAGACGTCCAGTTCCAACGTTTAGTGACATCGGACATGGCACTGACTGACGTCATTATAGACGTCGGTTATATTCATGTCACAATTGATAATAACAGCATATGCAAGCAAATGAATAAAACAAAAATTTCAATATAAGAGAGTTTCAAAAGATTACATTGT
The DNA here is from genome assembly GCA_027742785.1 of Vigna reflexopilosa. Lineage (NCBI taxonomy): Eukaryota > Viridiplantae > Streptophyta > Magnoliopsida > Fabales > Fabaceae > Vigna > Vigna reflexopilosa. The sequence continues at coordinate 23,057,280 of CM050918.1, forward strand.
TCCCCAACAACAAAGGATTTAGTTCACCATTGACATGGTGAAACTAGATGAAATACAATGAAAAAATGGAAAAGCAAACCCTAGATATGATAAATTGGAGCCTAAGCATCCAAGAAATCTTCTCCAAGGAGTATAAAATAGCTTTGGACGTCCTCTTTTGCCAAAAGAATAATATTTGAATCGCACTGGGACTATATATAGGACATAAAAGTAACAAAATTTAAGCCCAAGCCTAGCCGACAACCGCTCAGCGTCCAACTTTACCGCTCAACGGTTTCCCTTAAGCCGCACCATCGCTCAACGGTTAGTTTCACCGCTGAGCGGTTTGCCTCAGCGTCACCGTTATCACAACCCCAAACTTAGAACTTTGCTTGTCCTCAAGCAAACAAGAGAAAACTTGGCTTTCCACTTTTTTCATCAAATAGTTCAACAATCCCAAAATTAATTTTTCCTATGACAAAAACCACTCAATTCAGATTTTCAGTGGAATCTAATCAAAATGTGTACATGATTTCTATTCAACTCAGTTCACATGATCACATATTTCCCAACAGATGTTTTAATTATGAATGATTAATCAACTAAGCATAGGTGTAATCATAGAATTCAACAATTCTCCCCAAGCAAGTGTTTCACTCAATCACTCAAGTGTTTAAGAAGTTACTCCACTCTCTACTATTCACATGTCACATGAAACAAAATTGCCCTTCATCTAATACAATCAACATTCTTACATGTCAATGCCATCACAAGGACTTTTCCAAGGCTTATAATGAGGCTAGGCTAACAAGAAAAAAATGGTTTTTCTGGATCACAAAATCCTTGAGTTAAGAGAGCTAATTTAACATTTAAAGTTCAAGTACAAACTCTCTTTCTTAACCAATCTCACTCATTCCCAACTTCTTCCCTTTCCTTTTATTTTTACATTGAGCCCATCTTTCATGCTTTTTCTTTTCTTCTTTTCTTTTCTCATGCATTTTTCTTTTTCAACACTTGAGCTCAATGCATTTCTTTTTGCCATTCAAATTTTCCCAACAACCCCAAACTTGAACCTTTTCAACAATTATTCTCAACCCAACTCAAGGTAAATAATTTCAAAATAAGGGTTTTCATCCTATTTAAGGCCAAGGTTCAAAAAGGGTATAGCATTTTAATAACTTTGGGTGAAAATTTGGCTAAGTAAGGGCTTCCAAAAATGGCCTTGATCATATGACATAAACATTCAATTCAATCAATTATCAAGACTCAGGCAATATCATTCATGTTTTCCTATGAACAGTACATATAGCAATGAATTGAATGAGATCATCCATTCATACGTCATGCCTTCTCACAGATCATGCCTTCTCATAGATCATGCCTTCTCACAGATCATCAATTCATACACCCTGCTTAGCATCATAACCACAATCACAATTCATCACACATATGTTCACATAGCTAGTGAACTTTTCACCTGAATATCAACACACTCAATCATCATCCACATCCAATCATCATCAATTAGATTCATCATGCAATATCATCAAGTCAAACCTTTTTAGAAATAGTGTTCAAGCCAAGCATAGACACTGACAATCAAAATTCAACCTATTCTAAAAAACCAAAAATACAAAAGTGCAAGATAAAACCATGTCTAAAGCATGGGCATCCATCAGTAGATGCCCTCTCAATCCATGTCCTCATCTGAGTCCTCCTGATCTCCATCATCAGCATCTTCAAAATTATCTTCATCGTCATCCTCATCCATGCCTGGTGCTTCTGCTACAAACCCGCTGGCCTTTGTCTTCTCCTGAGGCCAAGCCATAGCTCCATTAAACTCGTCCATGGTCCACGTGTTCACTGGTGGCTGCTGGTACAACCCTACTATCATCTCGGCAGTGGCTATTTGCCCTCTGCGAAGAGCCTCCATCCTAGCCTCTATCATGGACATATACATGTCCCTCATCCGAAATGGCTCGGCGTGTTGTGCCGGTACATCTGCAGGTACATGCTCCTGTTGTGCTGCAGCTCTCCTAGGACGTCTCCTAGGTGCTCCAGCTGCCTCCTCTTCCTCACAATACTACTGATAATAGGCAACATCTATGGCTTTCCTAGGCCTCTCATATGGTGGAACTGCAGTATCCACCCCAGCCTGCTGACACAAAAAGGTGATCAGGGACGGATGTCCCAGCGGTGTCCTGTTACTCACAGTGGTAGCGCAACTCTAAATCTCGTCGGCAATGACCTTCCTGACATTCACATCTAACTGCCTCAGCATGCAGTAAATGAAGATGATCCGATGCTTGGTGATGTCTGAAAGATGAGAGCATGGCTGAATGTTGGCATGAGTGAATGCCATCCAGTATTTCGCCAAAGGCGTCAAATCTGCCCTCCTTATGTTAACGGGCAATCCATTAGGGTTATTCTGAAAATGCCTTCCAGGAAGGCACATAACCCTCTCAATATCTGCTATATCTCTGAACCCCCCAACAAGTGCTGCATACTAGCACTGTTCACCTGGCCATTCAGTGCCCAAAAAGCTGTTAATAGTGTCAGGGTCATACCTGATGGTCTGTCCCCTCACATAGCTCATGTATCTCCCAGCATCAACTCCTCCTCTAGGCAAGGCATTTGTATAAAATTCCTTCACCAATTCAATCCTGGCCGGTGCAGGATATGTGGCTAGCTTTTCCCAGTCTCTCCTCATAATCTCTATTCCAAATTCAGGAGCCAAGTCTGGGATAAAAGTGGCCTTCCTCTCCATCAGCAATATCCTTTCCTGCATAGTCACATAGTGTTCCTCATGTTTCCTGGAGAGGAACCTAGGCAAATAGAATCTTCTTTGCCTCTCAAGTTCCTTCCTTTTGTTGCCAAGAGTTTTCACCCTTCTCGATGATGATGACATTCCTGCATATAATAAAGTTTAAAAGACCACAAGAATTCATCATTAGAGGTTAGTACATCATTAATCAGATTCCAAACCAATCACAGTCCAACACTGAGGGAAAAACAGGGCCCCTCAGCGTCCGTGCATTAAAAATCAAGCATCCAACAAAATATGCAGCAGATCGCTCAGCGTCAAAGGAGACCGCTCAGCGGTTTGCCTCAAGTCGTGCCACCGCTCAGCGTCTAAACAGACCGCTCAGCGGCGGCGACTAGGGTTTTTCAAAATCCTTCTCCACATCGCTCTATTCTCCACTCTAACACTAATTTCATCAATCCAGACCAAATTCATGCAATTCAATCGGTTCAAACAGTTCCTATTTCATCAAATCATGCATAGAAATCAAAAGCCCTAATTTATCATGTTCCTAAGCATGTTCTTCATCAAATTTCAAATTTAGAAACCCTAAGAATGAAATTGCACAACTTACTTGAGTGGAGAAACTAGATGCTTGCTACACTTCCTCCTAATTGATGATGAATGCCTCTTGAATGCACAATTCCTCAACAAAAACCCTAAACTTTGACAAGATAATGATAGAAAAGTGAGATTTTTGTGAGTGGGTGATGAGAAAAAGTGGGGAAATCCCTTTGGAAAACCTTTGAAAGTGTAAATTGGGTGCTAGGGTTCACAGAGAATGCTTGGGCGAGCTTCAAAGAGGATTTTCAAAAGTGCAGAACCCCAAAAACGCTGAGCTTTTAAAAGCCCAAGCGGGGTCTGCGCCGCCACCGCTCAGCGGTAAAATGCACCGCTCAGTGGTGGGCGGTAATTTTATCCTTCTCTTCTTTGCTTACTTTTGCGTGATTCCACCCTATTGCACCTGATTTTCACCTTCAATTTTTTAATTTCATGCCTTTCCCTTCTCAAATGCACATGAAAACATATAATTCCCTTAAGACGGAGTTTAAAAACAAAAAAATAATCAACTCGGTTGCCTCCCAGGTAGTGCTTGTTTAACGTCACGAGCCTAACCTAATCCTGTCTAGCACTCATCAGTAAGTGCAATTTTTACGAACACCCATCAGTAGGTGTACTTTCTTATATCCTTCAGTGGATACATAAAAATTAGCATCCATCAATAGATGCTACCCAAAAATTGTTTAAATATCCAAAAATAAGAAAATTACATGTCCAAATAAATAAAATAAAACTAATATATTACAACAACTGGGATGACCCCCAGCAGACACCCATCAGTAGGTGTTGATACTCCTTGCTTGATATTCTTTTCTTTTTCTTCTTCCTGCTGAATTTCTTCAGAAAACTGAGAACACCAAGCACCTGTTTCCATATATCAATCATAGGAACTTTGATCTCCAATTTCTTGAAGATTTCAATAAAGCACTTAAACTTTTTTTCCTTCCTATGATTTTATACTGATGAGGAAGGGGTTTTTCATGTGATCTTTTCTTCTTTCCTCTCTTCCTCTTTTTCTCAATCTTTCCCCTCAACTTTATCTTTTTCTCTTTTCTTCTTTTCTTATTTTCTTGTTTATTTTCCCATATTTTTTCTTTTTTTCTTTTTTCTCAACCACTGCTTTTTCTTTCTCCTCATCTTTCTTTCCCTTACTCAACCTTTCTGTTTCTTCTTGATGGGTATCGCAACCCACACAAATTTAATGTGCAATTAGGAATGCAGTATAACTAGGAAGTGACTCTTAGGTCGTCTCTCAAGGACCAAATTGCGGTTCAGAAATTAAGTTAAACACGAAGGGGGGAGGGGTTTGTGAAAACGTTTGTGGTGAATACGAATGAATTAAATAAAAACACTGATGCAAACAGATAATTCAACACAGATATAAAAGCGGTTTCAAAGACAGAATGGAAACGTTTGGTCATTAACTTAATTACAATGCTTCCAATTACTGATCAACAAAATAAAGCGACGACTCAAACCTCTAATCCAACATAGTTAACCAACTAAGCGAAGGCTAATCATGTTTTCATAAAAGCGAACTAAGCGAACGCAATGTTAACATCAAATCCAATTTACATCATGCAGTTTCATCAACTAAGCGAAGACTAAACACCAACTGGGCAACTAAGGGTGTACTCAATTGCAAGTGCAAAAACAGATTTTCACATCAACAAGGTCAGAGTGGGAAATACAATTGCAGTCCAAAAATCTGAAGGAAGCATTATAATATCGCTAATGACCAACCCAATTAATTTAAGCCAACATGACAGTCAAATTATCTCTACCACAAATACTAGACAACATTAAAACAAAATAAAATACTAGACCCCAACACTGTAACAAACAATTATCTAGCACAATTAAAATTATTTAAATGCAACACTAAATTAAAAGACAAGAAACAACTCAACCTACTATGTAAAATAATTTAAAACAACAAAAATAAGCAAACATGATTTTTCTACCTATTTAACGTTACCAAGTGCTCTCCCAAAAGAAATTTAATTGCTTTTACTTGTTAAAAATCCTCTTTGCGGTGACCTCCTTCACACCAAACATCCAGCACGTCATTTTCATCCTTCAATTAACAATTGAATATGTTGTCTCCTTGCACCATATGCGTAATTCTCTAATAAAAAATTGCTTTCCACCTCACCATCGAAGACCATGCCTTCTCTTCTCCGTGCAATTGAATAAAACTCTTTCCTCCCATCAAGCAAATGCAACCGCTGCTTTCAATGCCTGAAAGCATGTGCTTCCTGTGCATCCATATAGCTACTAAAGAAACTAAAGTTCTTGTCTTAGAATGAAGTCAATTCATCCTACCACCACCAACCCGTCACTTCTCCGTGATGGGACAAGACATTCACTAAATGAGATAGAATGGAAATGAGTTGTTCTCCAATAACCAAGGAAAGAAATGAATTCCATCATTCCACCAACTCCCACCTAACAGCTGTGACATCCTTCCAGCTCTGCATCTCCATAAAACCTATCACCCTTTGCCAAATAAAATAATGAAATATGCTCTTCAAATGCTAAAAGCAAGGAGGCAAAAACGTGTTCTCTGCTGGACAAGACAGTTGCTGCCACTTTCCATCTAATCCTTTTTCATTCACAAGAAATTAAAATAACAAGTTCTCCAAACCTTCAATAACTGTACTTGCAGTCGTGAAACCAAACTCCCCTCTCCATCAATCAACATCCTCGACAGTTATGCTGCATTCTCCAAGAAAGCTAAATGCTACAATCAAACATTAATGAACCAACTTCAAAAGCAAGGGAGAGGACCGGCTGCAGCTACAAGACAAGGATGGGCACCGATTTCCCCAAATTCTGCAACGTGTGAAGCTCTCTTTTTTTTTCAAACTTTTGATAAAAACAAAATGGAATCCCTAGCCCCCTTTGCAACACTGTCCAGCTCTCCAAATGAAATACAATGTTCCATCTCATAAATTACTTACATTACTCAAAGTGAAATACAAGAAGAAAAAGGGCTCAAGCTCCCAACAACCATGAATCAACTCAAGCTTTCTTCACTCCAATGCTCAATGGGAACCATATTCTTTTTCATTCAACAAAGTAAACTCAAAGAGAACAACAAATGTGCAGCAAATGAAAATGAGAAAGCAAAATCATTCTTCATTCAAACCAAACAACCACCATGAAAATGCAAAGAACCACCTCCAAGCTCAAGCTTTCAATATTGCAAGAAGAGGAGTGACGGATCTCCCTTCCATTAAGCAAGAATAAGTAAGGTTGCAAGCAAGAGAAGAATAAAAATGCATTCTTGGTTCGTTGCATCTCCAAAAACTGAAAGCACCCACAAGCTCTCCAAGAGAGTGTTCATACAAGCCAAGCAAAATGAAAAGTGAAGAGTCTCTCCAAAAAAAAGGGTCGGCCTCCACCTCAAATTTCCGAGAGTTACGTTAAAATGGGTGGGGTCCACCTCTAAAAGAAACCCTAGGGTTAGGCCAAGTGTCCCACAAAATTGGGCATTTACATTTTTGCCACTAAAGGGGCCTATTGCACCTAAGCTTAATTAAAGTTTCTAGACAACTAAGTTACAATTTAAATAAAAATGAGATGCCTAATTGTAGAGTCTTTAATGATCATGCCTCCATTCTAATGCTCCAAAAGATATCTCCAAAATTTCCCTGCAACTAAAAATGCAATTAATCAGCTCAAAAAATTCAAATTAACTAAAATAAGAATTTCCGATCAAATTAAGCATAATTAGGAAAAACGCGAAAATATCGGACAATTAAGCACAATTCCCTGATTTATTTAAGCGCAATAAACAAAATACTGTCAAGAAAATATCGACTCATCAAAATAGACCACACTTAGTCTTTTGCACTCTTGGGCAAAATCAAGATGCAAATAAAGGAACAGTTCTACGAACATCAGGGAAGAAATAGACTTAACATATAGAAAACTAAGACTCACAAGGACAGAAACATAATTCACAGTTCTCAAGAAATCTGGACAATGAAATGAAATAGACAGTATCCAACACAAAATCAAAGAAAACAGATACTCATGAAATCATCCAAGCAGTTCAAAGCATGGCAAAATAATCAATCAGTTCAAGAGGTGAATTAAGAGCACAGAACCTCACAGATGCACACTATCAGTGTTTCTCTCAAGTGTCTAAGGTAAACAATGCCAACTCAATGTACTCAAGAAAGCAAACACAAACAGACTTGGCAAGTCTCTAATATCAACACTAAAAAACATATGCATGTTCAAATCAAAAGGTCTTTTATGGATGCAATGGGGCCAAGGACAAAGGAGGATAAATATGGATGAGATGCTACAAACCAAAAGGAATAGAGGAGCAATGTGGAACAAGTGTAAACACATTCAAACACACCTAAAACCTCTAATTCAATCCTCTTCTTGACTCCATTATTCACACAACAATTTTTTTAATTTTCTCATTTTTCTGTATTTTTTTTTCTTTTTTTTTTTCATTTTGTCTCTTTTCTTTTCTCTCTTTTCAGAACACAACTGTAAGAGACAAGATACACACATACTTACAAAAACAACACAAAAAGAGGAGCCAACTAACTAAATCATCTGAATCTCCCAAGAGACCACACTTATTCCCAAAACAATTCCAAAGCTCCAAAATTCCCTAAGGTTAAAGTAATCATGGTTTTTCACTTAGGGCTAGTGTATGAGCTTCAAAACAAAGAAATGGGGAAATTAAAGGCTCAAAGGGGCTATCAATGGATCACAACAAGGTAGGCTCATCTGGCTAGAGAGGCTCAACAACAAAACTACCTTTATCACTTCCAAACATGCATATCAATCAAGAATCATCAACAAGAGTCAAGCCAAGGCATATGTGCAAGCAATCAAGAGACATATCACACACAAGAAGGAACATCAAATGGCTCAAATCTCGCACAGGGTATATCTGTCACAATCAATTCAACTCTCAAATATCATAATCATCTTCCAAACAGAGAAAAGCAAGGATTTCAAGCTAAACAGAGTATCAATGAAGTGAACGACACATCTACAACCTAAACAAAGTCCAGAGATCACGAAAAATATGCAAAACTTTATACAAGACACAACAAAACTAACTAGAAAACAATACCTAAACAAAGAAAAAAAACAAGACCTAAACAAAGAAAAATCTCCCCTAATAGACCACACTTAAACTACACAATGTCCTCTGTGTGTCACAATCATCAGATCAACAATCAGAACAGTCAAAAGATATGGACAAGGTGCAATAAAAGTGAGAAGGGAAGGATCAAAGAAACTCCCTGAGTCAAAGGGAAGGATAGGTGGGGTTGACCAAAAACGTCTCCTCCACCACTGCATCCAACAAAGAAGGATTACTGAGGAAAGGCTTTAGTCTGTGCCCGTTCACCTTGAAGCTTTTAGCTGTGGAAAGACTTTGAATCTCAACTGTACCATAAGGATAAACATTAGTCACAACAAAAGGTCTAATCCACTTTGATCTCAACTTACCACTCATGAGGCCGAGCCTAGAGTTGTACAATAAAACTTGTTGGCCAACCTCGAAGTTCTTTCTAACAATGGAACTATCATGGAACCTCTTTGTCCTCTCCTTATAGAACTTCGAGTTCTCATAGGCCTCCAATCAAATCTCATCCAATTCATTCAGTTGCAACTTCCTTTCCTCTCCAGCTTGGTCAATGGAGAAGTTGCAAGTCTTCACAGCCCAGTATGCCCGATGCTCAATCTTAACTGGTAGATGACATGCGTTTCCAAAGACAACCCGATAAGGAGACATCCCTATGGGTGCTTTGTAGGCAGTCCTGTGGGCCCAAAGAGCATCGTCCAACCTATTACTTCAATCTTTCCTGTTGGGCTGGACAATCTTCTCCAAAATTCTCTTTATCTCCCTGTTAGAGATCTCAGCTTGCCCATTTTTTTTGGGGGTGGTATGGTGTAGAAACTCTGTGCATCACCCCATATTTCTTGAGCAAAGCCTGCATGGTCATGTTGCAAAAATGGGTTCCCTGATCACTAACAATTGCTCTAGGCACTCCAAACCTGCAAAAGAGGTGAGATCTAACAAAATCTACAACAACCCGAGCATCATTAGTCTTGGTGGCTCTAGCTTTCACCCATTTTGAAACATAATCCACAGCAAGGAGAATATAAGAGAAACCAAAAGAAACAGGAAAACGACCCATAAAGTCTATACCCCAAACATCAAACACCTCACAGAACAGCATAGGCTGTTGAGGAACCTCTTGTCTCCATGAAATTGATCCTCCTGCTCTTTGAAAAGGCTCACAGGTGCTGCAAATCATCTTCGCATCTTTGAAGATGGAAGGCCAATAGAAACCACAGTCTAGCACCCTGCGAGTTGTTCTTTGAATTCCCAGATGACCACCAGGTGAGGAGGCATGACAAAACTGTAGGACCGAGTCAATCTCATGGTCCGGAATGCATCTCCTAGTAACCTAGTCACTACATAGCTTCCACAGATATGGGTCATCCCAAATTTAATACTTAGCATCACTCTTAATTTTAGCAGTTTGAGCATGGGATGCTAAGGGAGGAAATACAGAAGCAACCAAATAATTTACAATGTGTGCAAACCAAGGAGTAGGGTGAGAAAATGAAATCATCAACAAACACTCATCAGGAAAGTCATCCTGGATAGGCAAAACATCAGCTTCATCCTCAACTCTCTCAATCCTGCTGAGGTGGTCAGCAACCAAATTCTGTGCTCCACTCCGGTCTTTGATTTGCAACTCAAACTCTTGGAGTAGTAGCATCCACCTAATCAATCTTGGCTTTGACTCAGCCTTCTTCAAAAGAAACTTCAGAGCTGCATGGTCAGTGTATACAATAACATGTGATCCAAGCAAATATGATCTAAACTTATCAAGAGCAAAAACAATTGCCAACAACTCTTTTTCAGTTGTGGTATAGTTTGCTTGGGCAGCATCTAAAGTCCTAGAAGCATAATATATCACTCTAGGCAATTTGTCAACTTTTAGTGTCAAAACAGCCCCCAATGCATAGTTAGACGCATCACACATAAGTTCAAAAGGGGTCGTCCAATCTGGTGCCTAAATAATCGGGGTGGTGGTCAAAGCTTCCTTCAGGCAATCAAACGCTTGCTTGCATCTGTCATCACAATTACAGTCAATATCCTTCTGTAACAGTCTGACAAAGGAAGTGCCTTCTTGCTGAAATCCTTGATGAAGCGCCTGTAGAAACCTGGATGTCCAAGAAAAGATCGAACCTCTCGCACGCAAGAGGGGTAAGGCAACTGCGAAATCGCAGATATTTTGGTATGGTCTAGCTCTATTCCCTTTCTAGAAATGATGTGCCCTAGAACTAAACCTTGTTCTACCATAAAGTAACACTTCTCAAAATTGAGAACAAGATTTGTTTCTATACATCTTTTCAAAACTTTCTCCAAACTATCTAAACATGCATCAAAAGAGGATCCATACACAGTGAAATCATCCATAAACACCTCTATGCAACTCTCAAGAAAGTCGCTAAAAATGCTAAGCATGCACCGCTGAAAGGTACCAGGGGCGTTGCATAGAGCAAAGGGCATCCTCCTATAGGCAAAATTGCCAAAGGGGCAGGTGAATGTGGTTTTCTCTTGGTCCTCAAGAGCAATATTGATTTGGAAATAACCAGAAAAACCATCAAGAAAGCAATAATGAGATTTACCTGTCAAGCGCTCCAGCATATGATCAATGAATGGCAGGGGGAAGTGATATTTCCTAGTTGCTTGGTTGAGCCTCCTATAATCAATGCAGACTCTCCAGTTGTTTTGCACTCTTGTGGGGATAAGCTCATCCCTCTCATTCTTCACCACAGTGAAGCCAGTCTTTTTGGGTACAACATGGATGGGGCTCACCCATTGACTATCTGAAATTGGGTAGATGATCCCAGCTTGTAAAAGCTTGGTCACCTCCTTCTTAATGACGTCCATGATCACGGGGTTTTGACTTCTCTGTGGCTGCCTAACTGGCTTTGCTCCATCCTCTTAAATAATTCTATGCATGCATGTGGATGGGCTAATACCAACTATATCAGCCAAACTCCAACCAATATCCTTCTTGTGCTTCCTCATCACACCAAGCAACTTCTCCTCTTGAACAGAATCAAGGGAGGTGGAAATTATCACCTATTTCTTCTCATCATCCTCTAAGTACACATACTTGAGGTTTTCTGGGAGCTGTTTCAGCTCAAGAGTGGGTGCCTGCAAGTCAGATTCAAGTGTACTTCCTGCAACAAGGTTAATACATTCTGACTCTAAAGAATGTACAGGTAAAGGCAAAACACCCATCTCATCAAAATCCAAATCAATGTCCAACACAAATATATTAACAACATCATCAATATCAAGAATATCATCAACATCCTGGACATCACAATCCTCATCAAAATCCACAACAATATCCACATCATTCTCGAATCCTGATTCAAATCCAGATTCAATGCATGAATGTAAAGCAGATGGAAAAGAATGCTCTTTCTCATGCAAAGAAGTAAAATCATCAAAAACAGACTCATCAATAATGTCATCCATTATGTCAATCCTAAAAACAGAATGGTCCTCAGCTAGAAATTTCATTGCATCAAGGATATTAAAGTGAACAACAATATCAGCAAATTCCATAGACAAAGTTCCAGCATACACATCAATCTTGGTTCGGGCAGTTTTCAAGAATGGCCTGCCTAGGATAATGGGAGCGGATCCATGAGAGAACCCCTCCTCCATCACCAAAACATAAAAACCTGCAGGAAAAATCAGTTCACCAACCCTAACCAAGACATCCTCTATGTAACCTGTTGGGTGGGTAACACTTCTATTGGCCAACTGAATGATCACACTCGTAGTTTGCAAAGGACTAAGAGACAAAGATGCATATATAGAAAAAGGCATGACATTAATGGAAGCACCTAAATCAAGCATGGCATTCTCAAATTTACTGTTTCCAATCACACAAGGAATGCAAAATATACCTGCGTCCTTGCACTTTTCAGGAATGTGCGGGACCGACTTACCAATAAGAGCAGATACATTCCTACCCATGCTAATCCTTTCATTACCTTTCATCTTCCTCTTGTGTGTGCACAGCTCCTTCAAGAATTTGGCATACCTTGGAATCTGTTTGATTGCATCAAGTAGATGTATGTTCACCTCTACCTTCTTGAAGGTCTCCAATATTTCCCTATCCACCTCTTCCATCTTATTGCTAGGAATTGCCCTTAAAAGGAAGGGAAGAGGGATAGGTCGATCTGTCAAATGAGGAGATGCACCGGTGGTAGTGGTGGAAGAAGGAGAAGGTCCACCTAGAGGAGAGAAACCACCAGAAGAGGAAGAAGATCCACCCACCTCAAATGTCCTGCGTGGACCAAACTGGTCCTTTGTCCCATGAGAAGCGGCAGGCGTGGGTGTAGGTGTAGGTGTAGGCTCTGAAGGCACAACAACCTACCTCCCTGATTTGAGGGTTATGGCACTCACATTCTTCAAATTCTGCACAATCTAGGATGGTAACTTATCAAAATTCTGAGACTGCGCCTGATTAAGCTGAGTAGCCATCTGACCCATCTGGTTACTGAGACTCTGTGTGGAAGCTCTAGTCTCCTACTGAAACTGCATGTTCTTCATAGTTATCTGTCTCACTAACTCTTCAAATGAAGGATCAGAAGAAGTAGAAGTTGGGCAGCTGGTTGGGCAGGTGTCTCTTGCTGCTGTTGTTGTTGCTGCCTCTGATTTTGTTGCATAGGTGGAGGTACATATCTGTTAGGACCTGCAGCATTCTGGAAAGGTGGCGTCTGCTGCTGATGCTGTGGAGCATTGTTCCATATAAGATTGGGGTGATTCCTCCATCCTGGGTTGTATATTTTGCTGGACACGTCATAATTTTGCTGTTGTGGCTGCCTGTTATTGTATATGTTAGTAGCATAAGCTTGAGGCGCATCATGAGCAACAGGGTGCTGCAAAGAAGAACAGGTGATGAGTCGATATTTTATTGATTTCACTTAGCTTATTGTACCCTATTTAACCAGGGAATTGTGCTTAATTGTCCGGTATTTTCCCGTTTCTGCTAATTGTGCTTAATTTGACCAGAAATTCTAATTTTAATTAATTTCAAATTTCTGAGGTAATTATTTGCATTATTATTTTCAGGGAAAATTTTGGAAATACAATTTGGGACATTTGGAGTGCTATCAAATAAATTCAAGACTCTCCAATTAGACATTTTAAATTTAGTTATATTGTAATTTAATTGTTTAAACTTTTTTTGGACAAACTTTTGCACATTGGGCCATTAAAAACATGAGGGGCCCAAAGATTGTAGGACACTTGGCACCTAGGGTTTCCTTTTATTTTTAGGGTGGACCCCACCCCTATTTTTGTAGGGCACATGGCCTTGAAATGAAAGCTGCAGCCGCACAAGATACGGGGCACCATTTATTCTCGGCAAATTTAATTTGGGGGCTGCAATGTTTTCTCTAGGAAATTATTCTTCTTTGAACAATGTTTATCTTCTTGGATGTTGGTTGAATAAAAATGTGCAGCCGTCACTGATACAGTGGTGGCATTTTAAGAGATGAAATTTCCTTCTTACTTGGTGATGCACGGTGCTTTAACGTGTAGTCTTGATGGTTAACAATTCAATTGCCTTGCTCTTATAAAGAAATAGTTAAATAAGAATGGGAAAGAGGAGAGTCACGCCCAGCAGATGGGCCACGCTTTGCATTTCCTTTTCTTTGTTTTCATGTGGTTTGGAGAGAAAGAATTAAGCAAATGGGAGCTGCCGGTTAGGAAGTGATGTTTTAATGAAAGATGATTCACGATATTCAATGTGCATTGTTACTTTTACCAATTATTCTTACTTGATACGATCTGGTACACTTTCCAGGGGTTTAACAGTCACTTACATTTCCCAGAGAGTTCACTAGGTGGAACGTGGTTTTTGGAGCTTGGTCTTTAACGTTTTCTTTTGGGAGGCATGGGATGGTATTCTCGGTAATGGGCATTTGATGAATGGAGAGTAGCATATTTTCTTTCCCTGATTTTAATTTTTGTGCAAATGCTAGAACTTTTCTTTTAGTTTTCATTGAATGAAGAGATGATTTGATGGAAGAGTCTATGGTGTTACGGTTGGAGAGGATTCACGCTAGTTGAATGAATGAAGCATTTCACTTTTCATTTTGTTTTCTTTTATGCTCTTTTGATTGAAGCCTTGTGATGTTTCTTTGCTGGAACTGAAATGATGCTTGGAAGTGATGTTTTCTTTCTTTTATTTTATTTTTATTTTCCATTGAATGCAAAAGCACCTTGGTTATGTTTGGAAATTTCTTTAATTGAAGAGTGAAGATGTGATTGGACGGAAGTAGGTGAACATGTACGGTGGTGGCATTTTAAGAGATGAAATTTCATTCTTGGTTGGTGATGCACGGTGCTTTAACGTGCTGTCTGGATGGTTAATGATGAGTCAATATTTTATTGATTTCACTTAGCTTATTGTACCGAATTTAATCTGGGAATTGTGCTTAAATGTCCGATATTTTCCCGATTAATCTAATTGTGCTTAATTTGATCAGAAATTCTTATTTTAATTAATTTGAATTTTCTGAGCTAATTAATTGCATTATCAATTGCAATAAAATTGTTGGTTAATATTTTGGGGCTTAAAGGAAACTGCCACATCAATTTTATTTTAAGCTAAAATGATTGAGGAGGTGTGGATTTCATTTTTGGGGTGCAAATGAAGAAAGGTTGAACGGTCACATGTTGCAAAGTCCAGCAAAGAAAAGTCTAGCAATTGAGACCCGAGAATTGAATCACATTCCAGCAGCCTCCATAGTCGAGCAAGGAGGTGCATCAAGCAGGTCCAACAGCACTCCAACAAGTCCAATTTGCAACACCAGCTCTACACGGACAACAACACTCCATTGGTCCAGCGCTTCATTGTAAGAAGCTGCAGCTGCCACCAAAAATAAAAAAAAAAGAGAGAAGAGCTGCAACGACCCAACAAATTGTTGCATCCTGGAAGCCTGTTACGGCCCAAAGGAAGACCAGTTGTTGACTTACTTGAGCTTTAGAAGTGCAGCACGTTGATTCTGGAAGTTGGAGAGAAATGGGCAGCACGACCCATGAGCACCACGTCCACATCCAGTAGAGGGAATAGGTATTCAACCTTCATTTTAAGAGTTCAGCCGCCACTCAAGGGGCATCCACTATTCATTTTAGAGCCATAAAACGGAGTAAAAATGTAGAGATCTCAAGAAGCTGCTGCTGTCACAGCTGCACGGTGCTGCCAAGTTGCCATGTCGCATTCTATTTATTAGCTTTAAGTGCCACCGGTTAAACCCCTGGCAAGTGTACCAGATCGTATCAAATAATATAATTAGAAAACCCAATTTCGTGTAAACTAATCGTTCAAGACTTGAGAAAAGAAATTAATTTGTATGGTTAAATGCAAAAAAAGAGCCATGCAAACTTTCTTGGTCTACCCTTAACCCAATCCCTTGGTGAAAAGAGCCTATTACTAATTACCGACTTGCTATCCCTAGACTCCCATAATAATTAATAATGCATGATAAACAGAAGCAAAATACAATTGATCGTCCTACCCCTATCCCTAGGCGGTATTAGCATAATCAAGGAATTCTTCCCAGTTCATGACATTACTGTACATCCCCGTATCAATAAAGACAAACAACATCTACCGAATGAGTTAAACGGTAAAAGCATTAAATACAGGTAAAGAACCCAACAATTGATAAATCAAGCATATGCAAGCATATAAAGTAAATAAGAATTTGGATATATGAGAGTTTCAAAAGATTACATTGTTCCCCAACAACTTCGGGTTTAGTTCACCATAATCATGGTAATCTAGATGAAAATAATGAAAGAATGGAAAAGCAAACCCTAGATTTGATAAAGTGGAGCCTAAGAATCCAAGAAATCTCCTCTAAGGTGTGTAGAGCTGCTGTGGATGTTTCTCTCTGCCAAAAGATTACATTTGGATTCGCACTGAGGCTATTTATAAGCCAAAAAGATAACAGAAAGATCTCAGAATCCAAAATATAAAAATTGACAACCGCCCAGGCCCAAATTTAACCGCTTAGCGGTTTCCCTCTAATCGCAGGACCGCTCAGCTCCCAAAACTGCCAGTCAGTGGTTGACTTTTTTGGTTGGCTGGTTGACTTTTCTAGATTCTGGTTGACTTTTCTGGACCGCAACCTTTCTTTTCATCCTTTTTCTTCATCGTTCACGTGTCTAAGTCCACCTTTCTTTACTTCCATCTTCAATTCATCTCAAAACCTTGCAAAATAATGCAAAACAAGCATAATATCTCTAAAAACAAGTTTTGACTCTCATGTGACACAACTTAAGAGTTTTACTTGATTCTAAGCTCATTCTAAGCCAAAAGGGTGTGTTTTGATATCAAATTCATGCATGCAAATAACGGTTTTTAGACCGTTATCACAACCCCAAACTTAAAACTTTGCTTGTCCTCAAGAAAACAAAACAAAACTTGGCCTTCCACTTTTTCATCAAATAATTTTACACTTTTCAAAAATCCTTTTCTTCACAACAAGTTATTTTTCAATTCAGATTTTCAGTGGAATCCTAACAAAATGCATGCATGCTTTCGATCCAATCTAGTTCACATACTTAAATATTTCCCAACAAATGTTTTATTCATGAATGATCAGTCCAATAAGCATAGATGTAAACATGGATTTCAACAATTCTCACAAAGCAAGTGTTTCACTCAATCACTCAAGTGTTTAAAAGGTCACTCCACTCTCTACTGTTCACATGTCTCATAAAACAACATTGCCTTTCATCTAAAACAATCAAAATCCTCACATGCAAATGCCATCACAAGGAATTTTCCAAGGCTTGTAATGAGGCTGGGCTAACAAGAAAAATTGGTTTTTCTAGAATACAAAATCCTTGAGTTAAGAGAGCTATTTTATCATTGAAAAGGTTCAAGTTTAAACTCTCTCTATCACCAATCTCCTTTATTCCCAACTTCTTCCCTTTTTATTGATTTTGCATTGAGTTCCTTTTTCATGCTTTTTACTTTTTCTTTTTCTTTACTCATACATTTTTCTTTTCAACACTTGAACTCAATGCTTTTCTTTTGCTTTTCAATTTTCCCCATACAACCCCAAACTTGAACCTTTTCACTGCATACAAGTATTCTTAACCCAACTCAAAGTAAATACTTTCAAATCAAGGGTTTTCATACTGTTTAAGGTCAAGGTTCAAAAAGGATATAAAATTTTTTTGGTGAAAATTTGGCTAAGTTAGGGTTTCCAAACATGGCCTTGATCATATGACATCAACAATCAATTTAATCAGTTATCAAGACTCATGCAATATCATTCATGCTTCCCTGTGAACACTGCATATATCAGTGAAAACTCTGGAGCTCAATACCTCACACAACATGCTTTCTCACACATCATTCATGCATCCTGCTTAGCATCACAATCACAATCATAAACCACTACACATCTGTTTACACAGTTAGTGAAACATTCACTTGGATATCAGCATGCAAAATAGTCTCAACCATCATCCACATTCAATGATCATCATTGAATAACTCATCATGCATTATAAAATCAAACCACCATCAGAACCAGTGTACAAGCCAAGCATAGAAGATACTACAAAACAGAAACAAATAAATATAAAACTAGAAGATAGAAAATCCTGTAGATAGCATTCATCATCTCCTTTTTCAAAATTGTCATCCTCAACATCTTCCTCCATAGATGAAGCTTCAGCTGCTCCAACTTTGATTCCTTCCTCTTGTTCCCCACAGTCTTGATCCTCTTTCCTGATGAGGAGGTCATCCCTGCATCAAGTACAATTCACAAAACCACAAGAAATCTCATTTAAGCGTTAGTACAATACAAAATTTCTTCCAATTAATGTGGAGGAATCAACCCCAATTAGATGTGCTCTCACAAAACCCCAAACTTGGATGGAAAAATTAATAAAAATTGGGTTTTCAAGAGAGAGGATGATAGGAGAAGTGATGGGAAAAAATTTGGAAGAGTGTTTGAAAGTGAAAGAGAGGTTGGGGATCTTAAAGTAGACGTTTGGGCGAGCTCTAAGAGGTATAAAATTCATGCAATGGGCCAAGAAAACAAATACCAAATTTCAAAACACTTTGACCCCTCAGCATCGCCACTGCCCAGCAGTG
The DNA here is from genome assembly GCA_027742785.1 of Vigna reflexopilosa. Taxonomy (NCBI): domain Eukaryota; kingdom Viridiplantae; phylum Streptophyta; class Magnoliopsida; order Fabales; family Fabaceae; genus Vigna; species Vigna reflexopilosa. Next base: position 23,075,838 of record CM050918.1, read on the forward strand.
AGTTCACCGCCCAGCAGTTGGCGATTTAGTTTCTTCCCCCTTTTTTGCTTTGCTTCAAACGTCTGTGACCCTGTAACTCTCAATTTCAACTTTCAAATTTCAAGTTTCATACAATTCCCAATCACTTATGCAACAATTAAGCCCTAAATGCAACTAGAACAGAATTTGAACATGCAAAGGAAACAAATCAATCAACTAGGTTGCCTCCCAGGTAGCGCTTGTTTAACGTCACGAGCCTGACCCAAACCTTTCTAGCACCCATCAATAGGTGCAAACCTTACCATCACCCATCAGTAGGTGTACTCTCTTGTATCCTTCAGTAAAAGATTATTTTATTTTAATTTTCGTTTTTTTTTTTTAAAAAATAGAAAAATAAAAAAAGAAAAATAAAATAAAAACAGATTAAATAGAAAAATAAAAACATAAAAATAAAAACAGAAAGATAAAAACAGAAAGATACTCCCCTTGCTTGATATTCTTTTCTTTTTCTTCTTCCTGCTGAATGTTTTCAAAAAGTTGAGAACACCAAGCACCTGTTTCCATGTCTCAATCATAGGAACTTCAATCTCCAATTTCTTGAAGATTTCAATAAAGCACTTAAACTTCTTTTCTTTCCTATCATATTTCTTTTGATGAGGAAGAGGTTTTGCATATGATATTTTCTTCTTTCCTTTCTTCCTCTTTTTCTCAATCTTTCCCCTCAACTTTCTCTTTTTTTCTTTTCTTCTTTTCTTCTTTATTTTCGCATATTTTTTCTTTTTTTCTTTTTTCTCAACCACTACTTTTTCTCCCTCATCATCTTTATCTTCCTTAACCAACTTTTCTGTTTCATCTTCCTTAAAATCTCTCTCTATCTCTTTTCTTCCTCAATCTTCTCCTCCTTTTTCTCCAATTTTTTCTCCTCTATCTTCTCCTCTATATTTTCCTCCTTTCTCTCCATTTTTTTTCTCCTCTATCCTTTTCTCATCAACAACCTTATCAATTTGTGTCTCCAAATTCCTGAAGGTAACTTCGTAGCTCTTGGAATCGTACTTCTAAAAAAATTTGTCGAACTTTTCATTAAGGCTTTTGACTTGTCCCGTCAAATCAACTATCTGATGATAAAGTTGTTGATCATCCTCCCACGTTTCTGTTGATAAGGAAAATTGTTGCTGCCATAAACGTTGTTCAGCTATCCCCCAACGTTTCTCTTCGCAAAAAGGATTGTTGCCCAAATTGGCTTAGGTACATATTTGAATGAGGTTCCCACCAGTGGCTGAAATCATTTTGGTAGAATTGAGTGCCCTAGTCAAATTCTTGTCCAAACTGCATTCTGCAAACATTAGGCACAAAACCCTAGAAAACATTTATTAGAACAAAAATAAAATAAACATAAAAATCAAGTCAAATTTAATCAGTTTTACACTACTAGAAAAAGTTAAACCAAGAGTCCCCGGCAACGACGCCAAAAACTTGTTAAATCCCTGGCAAGTGTACCAGATCGTATCAAGTAATATAATTGGTAAACGCAATATCGTTCTTCCCAAAGGACTCTTAAGGCCTCATCTTTGGTGAAAACTAATCGTTTAAGACTTCAGAAAAGAAATTAATTTGTATGGTTAAATGCAAAACAAAAGTAAAGATGCAAATGTAGTGATTCAATTGGCTTAAAGAAAATGTGGATGAATGGAGTTGTTGGGGTTTACAATTTCATCTTATCCACCCTCATATATCAACTCTCCTTATTCAATTTGCTTATTTATCATATTGCCATGCAAACTTTCTTGGTCTACCCTTAACCCAATCCCTTGGTGAAAAGAGCCTATTACTTATTACCGGCTTGCTATCCCTAGCCTCCCCTAATAATTAATAATGCATGATAAACAGAAGCAAAATACAATTGATCGTCCTACCCCTATCCCTAGGCGGTATTAGCATAATCAAGGAATTATTCCCAGTTCATGACATTACAATACATCCCCGTATCAATAAAGACAAACAACATCTACCGAATGAGTTAAACGGTAAAAGCATTAAATACAGGTAAAGAACCCAACAATTGGTAAATCAAGCATATGCAAGCATATAAAGTAAATAAGAATTTGGATATATGAGAGTTTCAAAAGATTTCATTGTTCCCCAACAACCTAGGGTTTAGTTCACCATAATCATGGTGAATCTAGATGAAAATAATGAAAGAATGGAAAAGCAAACCCTAGATTTGATAAAGTGGAGCCTAAGCATCCAAGAAATCTCTTCCAAGGTGTGTAGAGCTACTGTGGACATTTCTCTCTGCCAAAAGAATACATTTGGATTCGCACTGAGGCTATATGTAAGCCAAAAAGATAACAAAAAGATCTCAGAATCCAAAATATAAAAACTGACAACTGCCCAGGCCCCAATTTCACCGCTTAGCGGTTTCCCTCTAATCGTAGGACCGCTCAGCGCCCAAAACTGCCGCTCATCGCCAAAAACTGACCGCTCAGTGCCCTAGTCAACCGCTCAGGGCTCTGGTCAACTTTTTTGGTTGACTGGTTGACTTTTCTAGTTGATTGGTTGACTTTTCTGGTTGCTGGTTGACTTTTCTGGATTCTGGTTGACTTTTCTGGACCGCAACCTTTCTTTTCATCCTTTTTCTTCATCGTTCACGTGTCTAAGTCCACCTTGCTTTACTTCCATCTTCAATTCATCTCAAAACCCTACAAAACAATGCAAAACAAGCATAATATCTCTAAAAACAACTTTTGACTCTCATGTGACACAACTTAAGAGTTTTACTTGATTCTAAGCTCATTCTAAGCCTAAAGGGTGTGTTTTGATATCAAATTCATGCATGAAAATAACGGTTTTTAGACCGTTATCACCACCCTTTTTATTTTCTGCTGCTGGGATTTTTTTTTACTGCAATATGTTTAATGTGTTAGATGAATTTGCTTCGTATAAACCTTTTAATTAGTTCAATGCAATGTGATGCTGGCATTTTCATTTCCTTACTTTTAGAATAGAGCTGCACGTTGATTTGAATTTGGGAGAAAAGCATTTCAGTCTTTTTGGTTTTAGAAAAGTTCACGATGTTAATTGTAGCGCTGTTTTCATTTGTTTTAAGCAACTCACGTGCTTTTCAATTGCCTTGGAGGAAGCAACACAGTGTTTTAATTCTTCTTGGATGCATATGCTGATTCATGATGCCTATATTGAATATTGAAGTGGTGTTACGGTTGATTGATTGTGGGGAGCACACGCAGCTGCTCACGGGTTTGCTGAAGAGGAGGCAGTGATTTTTCAATTGGAAGGGAATTCTTATCACATGGTCAAAGGGAGATTTATTATTTTGCTTTAATTTAGTTGCCACCACCGAATTATTAGTTTGCTTACCTTTAGACATGTGCACAAGGGTGATTGATATTGGAGTTGTATGCATTTCTTTCTTTAAGAGTACGGTGCATTATGTTATTTTTTTTTTTAATTACTGTTTCATTTCTCGGCTTGCATTTAATGATGTTTCAATGTTGCATTTCGTATTAAAGCTCATTCGGTTTATTTTAATTTAGTAATCAACTTCGTTATGCAATTATGCGTGTTTCTTTAGTATCTGCTGCAGTGTTTAGTTCAATGTTTTCTCGTACTTTAATGTTGTCTAGTCTGTTTGGTAGTGATAATTTAACTGTTATGTTGGCTTAGGTTAGTTGAGTTGATCGTTAGCAATATTACATTGTTTCCTTAAGATTTATTGGACTGTTCTTGTGTTTAATCTGCTCTGCCAGACATTCTATGAAATCTAACTGTGTTCTTGCAACATGTATACGCTTAGTTGCCCGATTGGTGATTACATCTTCGCTTAGTTGATCGATCTGTATAGAACACATAGGATGGAATAGGTGTATTGCGTTCACTTAGTTCGCAATTAAGATAGCATGATTAACCTTCGCTTAGTCGATTAACTGTGCTGGATTAGAGGCTAGAGTTTTAATTGTCATACTGTTGTTTCGATTCTGCTAAATATTTAATCTGTTGTGTGCTTGTGATTGGGTATACGCTTAGTTGCCTAATCAGTATTTAATCTTCGCTTAGTTGATTAGACTGTATGGTGCATGACTGAGTGGTCATCTGCCCTATCTGATAAGTCAAACTCTGAATGGAAGCTCTGGTCTCTTGCTGGAACTGAATGTTTTGCATGGACATCTACCTTAGTAACTCCTTCAATGTAGGCTCAGAAGTAGTGGAAGGATGAGGAGTTGCTTGGGCAGACTCATGAAACTGCAACTGCTGTGGTTCCTGGACTGGTGGAGGCATACAAGCATTCTGGAATGGTGGTTCATGATATTGATGTTGTGAAGTACAATACCATCCCAGGTTAGGATCATTCCACCCAGGATCGTTGCTATATGAACCAAAATGATGCTGAGTAGGGCAGAAACTTTCCAAAAACAGATGCTTAAGATCTTCCCAATTGGCTTTGAATTCTGGAGGAAGATAATAAAGCCATCCCCCTACTGCTTCTTCTACTAAATGCACAAATGCCTTTAAGAAAATTCGATCATCCGGGACATGTGGAGGTTTCATTTCAGAGCAAATGCGTGGGAACCTCTCCAAATGTCTATGTGGGCATTCACCTGCAGAACCACAAAACTTAGACAACAAATGTATCAGTCCAGATGTGAGAACGCAATGAACATCATCCTCACTAAGTGAAGCTGGCTCCCAAAGAGCACTCTCATGAGTCGGAGGATGAGTCATATTGTTCTTAACATAGAAATCAGAGTATGCATGAGAAGCAATATCAGAGGTAGAAGAAGCAGTATCCACAAAATCAAAATAGGTAGACATGTAGAAGAAAGGGGAAAAGAAGAATGGATATGCTAAAAATTACGAAAAAACAAACACAACACAATTAAACATGCAACACACAATAACGAACACACAAAACAGAACATCACACTCACAACACAAGACAAGACAACACACATTAACCAACAAAAAACCTAAAATTGAATCGTTGGTCCCCGGGAACGGCGCCAAAATTTGATGGGTGTCGCACCCCATGCAAATTTAATGTGCATAAAGAATGCAATATAGACTAGGAAGTGACTCCTAGGTCGCCTCTCAAGGACCAAATTGTGGTTCGAGAATCAGGTCAAACACGAAGTGGGGGAGTGTTTTAAAAGGTTTTGTGAATGCAAATGAATTAAATTAAAACACAGATGCAAACAGAAAGGTAAACAGAAATGTAAAAACGAAATCAAATACAAAATAAAAACGGTTGGTCATTAACTCAATCACTATGCTTCCAATCACATATTAATGACAAGTACACACTACTCTAATCCAAATCCAACACGAATCAACCAACTAAGCGAAGGCTAATTCGGTCTTCAAAATTGCAAACTAAGTGAATGCAATGCTCAAATCTAACCAGTCATCTACCATTTAGTCTAATTAACTAAGCGAAGATTAAACACCGATTAGCCAACTAAGGATATACCTAATCGCAGGCACATAACAGATTAAATATTGAGCTAAATCAGAGCAGCAGTATGACAATTAAAGTGCAAGAGTTTCACGAATAAACTACTCTAACCTCTAAACCAACACAGCTAACCGACTAAGCGAAGGTCAATCATGCTATCGTAATCCCAAACTAAGCGAACGCAATACACCTATTCCATCCGATGTGTTCTATACAGATCGATCAACTAAGCGAAGGTACAATCACCAATTGGGAAACTAAGCGTATACCCATTGCAAGAACACAGTCAGATTTCATAGAATGCTAGGCAGAGAACAATAAACACAAGAACAATCCAAGGAATCTCAAGGAAATAACGTTATTTTATTAATGACCGTACACTAATTCTACCTAATCACCTTCTTCTTTTCTCAAAGAAATAAAAGAAAAGCATTGCTACATCTATGACTACCAAACGTTCCATCACCTCAAGCTGCAAAGCTCTTTTCTAAAAGTAAACTAATGTGCTTTCACCAATTAAAAAGAAATATAGAAGCTCATTAAAAAGAAATGTAGAAGCTACTCATTGGCGGCGTCTGCTCCCAGAAAAAGAAATGAATGCACCGTGCTTCTTCATTCTAAATAAAAGAAAAGATGCTTTGTAGAACAACCAACTGCTCTTGACACGTCGCATCTCTTCTCCATTTCTCTTTTGATTCAATAAAACCAAAAAGAAAAAGAACGTCACTTCCTCCAGCCTTTTCCAACAGCGCTTCTCTTCTTTCTTCAATCTAAAATAAAATGAATCACGCCCTTCTCCTAGGACCGTGACACCATGTGCAAATCAAAATTCAATGTAAATTTTTCCTTGTAATTGAAAATGAAATCAACGCTTCATTATAAGAGAAAAGTAAATTGTTCTTTTCAATTTCATTCAAAATCCATCACCGTAAACATGATTCAAAGAAAAAATGCTCTCTAAAAAGAAACGTTCCAGCCAAGTCCCCCTAAATGAAGTGTGTCGGCTCGATAGCTCCCAAGGCCGTGAGGTGCTCTTAAAATGGGTGAGGTCCACCCAAAAAGGAAAACCCTAGGTGTCATGTGTCCTCCTACTAATTGGGCCAATCATATTTTTGTCAATATTGGTCCAAATGTGCACAAGTTTAATTAAAAACATTTTATACTACTAAGTTACAATGTAATTAAAATTGAAATGTCTAAGTGGAGAGTCTTTAATTAATTTGCCTCCTTCCTAATGCTCCAAAATATATCTCCAAAATTTTCCCTGCAATTAATAATGCAATTAATTAGCTCAGATAATTCAAATTAATTAAAATTAGAATTTCTGGTCAAATTAAGCACAATTAGCAAAAACGGAAAAATACCAGACATTTAAGCACAATTCCCTGATTAATTCTAGCACAATAAACTAAGTGAAGTCAAGAAAATATTGACTCATCAAAATAGACCACACTTAGTCTTTTGTACTCCTGGGCAAAATCAAGACGCAAATCAAGGAATAGTTCGGAAGACATCAGTACCTGTTGTGTTTTCTTCAGATGCAGCTTCTCTTTTTGAATTTTTATATATGGCTCTCTTTTTTATTTTGATTGTACTTTCTTTAGCGCCACGAGAAATGAACACTTGTTCTTAATCTCTTAACATCATCTTCCCGTCATTGAAACACATCAACATTTTAGAAGTCCTCATAAAAGGTCTTCCCAATATTAATGGAATTCTTCCCTCATTCGCCATATCAGCAACTACAAAGTCAATCAAGAACTCCAGCTGCTCAATTCGAACAATTGCATCTTCCACATTACCAACTGGCTTCTTAATAGAACCATCTGCAACTGTCATGGTAGTTTGAGCTGGTTTTAAAACTAGCCCTCCAATCTTCTTGAAATAACTGAAGGGCATCAAATTAATACTCGATCCTGAATCAATCATGGCTCTTCGTATATTCACATCGTTGATGACACATGGAAGAGTTAAACTCCCTGGATCCTTTATTTTTTTTGGATGGTCCTTCTTTCTAGGCTTAACACAAAATTCCTAATATTCTTCATCATCAAGGTCAATTACCTCTTCAAGATAATACTTAATCCTCTTGGATTAATCAGGAATTGGTGGAAATACTGAAGGAACAACAATCACCTGATTAAGATCTCCCTAAATGGTTCTCGGTGACTTTCTTTCTCTTCTTCTTTCTCCTCCTCTTCTTCTTTCTCCTCGTCTTCTTCTTCACTTCTTCCCTGCTCATTAGATTCTTCATTACTAATCATTTCTTCATCTTCCTCCTCGCTACTTTCAATATCAATTATTTCCACCTCTGCCTTCCTTTTACTTCTTGTCAGAACAACTTTGCACTCATCCTTAGGGTTAACATCAATGTTAGCCCTAAACTGATTCTTTTCAGTGGTTTCTACCCTTTTGGACAGCTGACCAATTTGCATCTCCAAAGATCTGAAGCTGTCTTGGTCACTAGCTTGTTGAGACTCATAGACCTTCAAAAATTGATCAAATCTATCATTCAAGCTTCAGACAATCTTTGTCAAACTATTTACCTGCTGCCATAAAGGTGATGGTTCCTGTTATCGGAAGCTTCCTGATTGCCCAGATGGGTTATTCTGAGTTTGTCCAATACTAGGGTGGTTCTTCCAATCTTGGCTAGAGTTGCCTTGGTTAAAATTACCCTGCCTATACTGGAATTGATTACCCATGTAATTGGCTTCCTACTGTATTTCCTCTGGCATAGCATATTGACCATTAATATGGTCACCACCACAAAAATCACAAAGCTGCTATGCTTAGGAGACATTCCTAATCTCCTTTGGAAGTTGCGAGAGAACCTTCGTCAAATTATCTTGAAAAACGCCCCCCTTTTGTATAGGTGCGCCCCTTTCACTAAAAGTTTCCTGCTCATTAGCAGTCATACTCTCAATCAAGTCATAGGCTTCGTCCTCAGTCTTTTTCTTGATATCACCTCCAACTGAGGCGTCCAACATCATTTTAGACTGCATGTTCAGACCACCTAGGTAAGCAAGAACTAGGGTAGTTGCTAAACCCCTGGCAAGTGTACCAGATCGTATAAAGTAATAATAAACGGTAAGACCAGTATCGTTCTTCCAAAGGACTCACAACACTAAATTATTGTGCTTTTGCTTAACCAATCAAGACTATAAAAACAATATTATGGAGTTTTTGAATGTAAAATGCGGAAAAATAAACATGAATGCAATTTGATCAATTGAGGTTAAACACAAAAGTAGATGGATGATGTTGATAATATGAGATGTATTTGTTGTTAAGGTTCAAATTCCACCCAATCACTCTCATATATCTACTTTCTTATTAAATTCGCTTTATTATCTAATTGTCATGCAAACTTTCTTAGTCTATCCTAAACTCGATCCCTCGGCGAGAAGAGCCTACTACTAGTTACTGGCTGTTAAGACCCTGGCAAGTGTACCAGATCGTTATCAAGTAATATAATTGGTAAAACCCAATATCGTTCTCCCAAAGGACTCTTAAGCCTTATCTTTTGTGTAAATTAAACTTATAAGACTTGAAAGAAAATTAACTTGTGGTTGAATGCAAAGACAAAAAGTAAACATGCAAATGCAAGTGATTCAATTGGCAAGAAAAAGGTATGGATGAATGGAGTTGTTGGGGTTTACAATTTCATCTTATCCACTCTCTTATATCTACTATTCTTATTACATTCTCTTTATTATCTAATTGTTATGCAAACTTTCTTAGTCTACCCTAACCCCGGTCCCTCGGCGAGAAGAGCCTACTACTAGTTACTGACTTATTATCCCTAGTCTCCCCTAGTAACTAGCAGTGCAAGTACCACAGAAGCAAAATACAATTAATCGTCCTACCCCCCTATCCCTAGGTGGTATTGCTTAATGAAGGAATTCCCTATCAGTTCATGACTTCCCCGTACGTCCCCGTATCGACAAAGGCAAACATCTATCTATCAAATGAGTTAAATGATAATAGCTTAAAGCATAGATAAAGAACCCAACAATTGATAATAACAGCATATGCAAGCATATTAGTAAAACAAGAATTTCAATATAAGAGAGTTTCAAAAGATTACATTGTTCCCCAACAACAACGGGTTTAGTTCACCATTGACATGGTGAAACTAGATGAAATAAAATGAAAGATTGGAAAAGCAAACCCCAGATATGATAAATTGGAGCCTAAGCATCCAAGAAATCTTCTCCAAGGAGTGTAAAATAGCTCTGGACGTCCTCTTCTGCCAAAAGTAACAGAATTTAAGCCCAAGCCCAGCAGACAACCGTTTAGCATCCAATTTTGCCTCTAATCACTCTGGACGCTCAACGTCACCGCCTGGGTGCCAGACAGTGGCTTTCCCTCGAATAATGGCGCTCAGCGGTACATTTTGACGCTGAGCGGTGCATAGACTCTTCTTTTCTTCATTTTTCTTCTTCTTCCTTGAGTCTAAGACCTTCCTTCTTCAATTCCATCCTTAATCCTAATCAAAACCCTGCAAAACAATGCAAAACAAGCATAATATCTCTAAAAATAGCTTTTGACTCTCAAATGACTCAACTTAAGTGTTTTACTTGATTCTAAGATCATTCTAAGCCATAAAGGGTGTATTTTAATATCAATTTAAGCATGAAAATAATGGTTTTTAGACCGTTATGACTGGCTTACTATCCCTAGTCTCCCCTAGTAACTAGCAATGCAAGTACCATAGAAGCAAAATACAATTGATCGTCCTACCCCCCTATCCCTAGGTGGTATTGCTTAATCAAGGAATTCCCTATCAGTTCATGACTTCCCCGTATCGACAAAGGCAAACATCTATTTATCGAATGAGTTAAACGATAATAGCATAAAGCATAGATAAGAAACCCAACAATTGATAATAAAAGCATATGCAAGCATATGAATAAAACAAGAATTTCAATAAAAGAGAGTTTAGAGGTTACATATTTCCCCAGCAACAAATAAGGTTAGTTCTCCATCGTCATGGAGAAACTAGGTGAATAATGGAATGAAAGAGTTAGAAACCCTAAAAAGGAGAGATGTCACCATCTCCAAATCTACCCCCAAAGGGGTGAAAAGTCTGTTTCTGTGTCTAAACCATCAAAAGATACAAACCTTAAGACGTTCTGGCCTTTAAATAGGGCATAAAAATAACAGAAAACAAGTCCAAGCCCAAACAGATCATAAAAATAACAGAAAACAGGTCCAAGCCCGCGTCCCTAATGCTCAGCGCTCAAAAACGGCGCTAAGCGATTTGCCTCATAATCGGAGGACCGCTCAACAGTCCCCCCAGGCGAAAAATAGTGAAAAACAGGCAAAACTAGCGCTCAACGCCACCGCTCAACGCCCAAAACCGCCGCTCAGCGCTTTGGTCAACATTCTGGTCAACTAGTTGACTTTTCTGGTTTACTGATTGACTTTTCTGGTTGACTTGTTGACTGTTGACTTTTCTGCATTACAATCCTTTGGTACTTCAACCTTTCTTTCAATTCATTCCAAAAACCTACAAAATCAAGGGAATTTAATGATAAAATCATAAAACATGTCCTCAACTCTTTTATTCCCAAAACTAAAGAAAAATCATGATTCCAAACAAGTTTCTAAGTCAACAAACGTGCATTTGATATCAAAATTAAGTATGAAAATAATGGTTTTTAAACCGTTATCACAACCCCAAACTTGAAACTTTGCTTGTCCTCAAGAAAACAAGATGAAACTTAGTCTTCCACAAATCATCATAATGGTCAAACACAATCGAAAAGTTTTTTTCTTTCAAGACAAATAATCACTCAAATGAACTCATCAACAGAATTTAGTCAAGATATGCACATGCTTTGATTCAAATTCCTCATCATGGCATTCACACAATCACATAATCTTCCAACAAATGTTATTCTCATGAATGATCAGTTAGTTAAGCATAGATGAAATCTTGAATTCATGGAATCATTCCTCACTAGATAAAGTGTTTCACTCAATCACACAGGTGTATAGAGGCCACTCCTTCCCTCTACTATCTACATGTCACATAGAACAAAGTTGCCTTTCATTTGCCACAATCACACATCATCTCATACACATGTCATCACAAGGACTTTTCAAGGCTTATAATGTGGTTGGGCTAACAAGGAAAATTTGTTTTTGTAGATCATAAAATCCTTGAGTTAAGAGAGTTATTCACATAATCATGGTTCAAGCACAAACTCTTCTCATGCTTTTTCTTTTTCCATGTTTTTCATCTTTTCTCATGCATTTTCATTTCAACTCATAAGCTCAATGCCTAACTTTTATTTTCTTTTTCAATTCTCCCAACAACCCTAAACATGAACCTTTAACAATACACAAAATATTTCTCAACCTAACTCAAGGCAAAGACTTCCAAAGCAAGGGTTTTTATCTTGTTTCAGGCTTAGGTTGAAAAACGGTAGAACATAATATGTTCTTTTTCATATGGGACGAAACTTTTGGCTAGAAAAGGGCTTTTCAAAAATGGCCTTGATCATATGACACATACATGCAATTCAATCAATCATAGAAATTCAGGCAAAATCATTCATGATTTCACATAGATAGAAAATATATCAATAAGAACTCCAGAGCTCAAAAACCTCACACAAGTTTATTCCAATCATTCAATCACATACCTTGCTTAGCCTCATAATCACAATCACAAAACCACAATGCATCTGTTCACACAGCTTGTGAACACCACCTGTATATCAGCATATTGTGCACATTCTCAACATCATCAATATCAAAGCATCATCAAGCAATACCCATCATGCAAAAATATCAATATCAAACCACTGCATCAGATATAGTGTCCAACCAAGTACATCAATCCTACACTACTAAACAGAAAAAAATAAATACAAAAACAAAAGATAGAAAAATTTTATTCTAGTGCAGATAACATCCATCAGTAGATGCTATCTCATCTCCTTTTTCAAAACCATCATCCTAACATCTTCCTTCATAGATGGACCTTCAGCTGCTCCAACTCTGATTCCTTCCTCTTGTTCCCCACAGTCTTGCTCCTCTTTCCTGATGAGGGGAAGGCCTTCCCTGCACCAAGTACAATTCACAAAACCACAAGAAATCTCATAAAACCCCAAACTTGGATGGAAAAATTGATAAAAATTAGGTTTTCAAGAGAGAGGATGATAGGAGAAGTGTTGGAAAATCTTTGAAAGAATGTTTGAAAGTGAAAGAGAGGTTATGGGTTAGGTAAAGAGTGCTTGGGCAAACCTGAGGGGTAAAAAAAATCAAATAATCTTTTTAAAATGCATATACCCCTCAGTAACGCCACCGCCCAGCGGTGTGGGTGGTTCACACCCCTCTTTTTTTTCTGTTTAAAACATTTTAACCCTTTAAACCTTCAAATTCAGCTTTCAAAATTTAATTTTTATGCAATTCCCAATCACTTATCTCACATATGCGACTAGATCAAGAATTAAAACAAGCAAAAATAAATCAATCAACCACGTTGCCTTCCAGGTAGCGCTTGTTTAACGTCACGAGCCTGACCCAAACCTTTCTAGCACCCATCAATAAATGCAATCCTTACCAACACCCATCAGTAGGTGTACCTTCCTGTATCCTTCAGTAGATACTCAATCTTCTAGCATCCCTCAGTAGATGTTATCCCAATAGCATTCATCAGTAAATGTTGTCAGTGACATCCATCAATAAATGTCTAATCATATAACATCCATCAGTAGATGCTAATCTTTCTTAACATCCCTCAGTAGATGTTGTCGTCTCTGCCATCAGAAGCATGTAACCTAAGAAATAAAATAAAATAAATTCAAAAATTGGGTTAGAAACTAGGTTGCCTCCTCGCAGGCCCATCTAGGGATTTATTTCCTTCTCCTAGCAGATTATTGTCACCTTCACCAGATAGAAGAACAGAGGACATGGCAGAACAATTTCCTCCAAGACGCACATTGGCCGATCAATCTAATGTTGTTGGTCTTTTTCACTTTAACAGCATAGCCATGCCTACGGATCAAACAACCAACATGGTGATGAATCCAACAATAATACACCTAGTACAAGGCAACCAGTTTCATGGCTTGTCAAATGAGAATCCATATGATCATTTGTCCACGTTTAGTGAAATCTACAACACTGTGAAGATGGTAGGGGTATCAGATGAACGAGTAAAGCTTAGCTTCTTCCCTGCAGATGACGTTATGCTGGCTCAGAACCATCTTCTGACTCAAAAGCTAGAAAATTTGACAAAGATTCTCTCAGAACTTCCTAAAGAGATTCGTAATGTCTCCCAAATACAGTAGCTGTATGATTTCTGCGGTGGTGACCATATCAATGGTCAATGTGCTTTGCCTGAAGAGATGTAGCAAGAAGCTAATTTTATTGGAAATCAGTTTCAGAATACCTATCAAGGTAATGCCAAACAAGGTTGGAAGAATCATCCAAGTATTAGTCAGGCACCGAATTTCCCATCAGGGCAAACAGGGAATTTCCCATTAGGGCAAACAGGAGGTTTCAGGAAGCAGCAACCTTCACCTCTGTGGCAGCAGGTCACCCATTTGACAAAGGTCGTTAGAGACCTAAATGATAGATTTGATAAATTCTTGAAGGTTTATGAGTCCAATCAAGCAGGTAATTAAGCCAGCATCAGATCTTTAGAGATGCAAGTCGGGCAGTTGTCAAAAAGGGTAGACACCACTAAGAAGAACCAATTTAGGGCTAACACTCATGTTAACCCTAAAGAGGAATGTAAAGTTGTTGGCACAAGAAGTAAACGAAAAGTTGAAAGGGAAGTTGTGGAGATTGGTAGCAGTGATGAGGAAGAAGAGAAAAGAGAAGTCATTAAATTAAGCAGCAGTGAAGGTGAGGAAGAAGAGGTAGAAAAATTCAGTCACAATAGGCCATTTATAGAAAACCAAGTGACTGTGGTGCCTTCTATACTCCAAAAAAATCCTGCAAGGATGAAATATTATCATGGAGATATGATAGATTTGGATACAGATGAAGATGAGCAAGAATTTTAAGTTCAACCTCCAAAAAGGAATTATCCGCCTAAGGTAAAAGATCCAGGTTGTTTGACACTTTCATGTATTATAAATGATTTTGATGTAGGAGGAGCCATGATAGACTCTGGATCCAACGTTAATATGATGCCCGAACGTTTTTTGAGAAAGATTGGAGGGTTGACATTAAAACCGTCTAATCTTACTGTGACGGTGGCAGATGGTTCCAGTAAAAAGCCACTAGGTATGGTAGAAGATGAGGTTGTGCGCGTGGAGCAGCTGGAGTTTTTGGCTAACTTTTTAGTTATGGGCATGGAAGATGCTGAGAAGATTCCAATTATTCTTGAAAGACCTTTTATGGCTACATCTAAAATGTTCATTAGTGCCATGATGGAAGAATTATGATGCGAGATAAAAAGAATGTGCTCTTATATACTGGTTCTAAAGGGACCAATATTAGAATAAAGAAAAGATCCAGATTCAAAAAGTCAAGAAGAGAAGTTGCATAAGAAGAAAGCATGACAGGTACCAATTCTAACTGTTGTAATGTTTTACGGATACCTAAAAATGAGGAGGTTGATAAAGGAGGAACAATTCACTCAGAAGATATACCACTTCCACGAGGCTCACAAGTAAAATTCAAGAAAAGGAAGTGGATTGTTGATAATATCAAAGAAGATGGCAAGGTAGAGATCAGAAAACCATATACTAAAGCCATCAGAAGAGTGGATAGAAGGCAACTAATGAGTTAGGAGGATGAAGATCCCAACCGGGATGGAAAGATTTGAAGACATTTAATTTTATCCCATTTGTTGTAGAATATTTTTAGAATAGGTTTATTCTGGTTATGTAAGTTAATGGATTTTTTTAAACTCTTTTTGGGTAGCATCTACTAAGGGATGCTAAATTTTTATGTATCCACTGAAGGATATAGGAAGGTACACCTACTGATGGGTGTTGGTAAGATTCGCACTTACTGATGAGTGCTAAACAGGTTCAGGTTAGGCTCGTGACGTTAAATAGGCGCTATTGGGAGGCAACCCAGGTTTCTTTTTCTTTTGTACTTTGAATTTGTAGAATAGGTTGAACTTTTATTTTGTGTCTATGCTTGGCTTGTACAATGGTTCTGATGGTAGTATTAAAATGCATGACAAGTATTTGATAATGATTGAATGTGGTTGACTGAGAATGTATGTGTGATGATATCCAGTTGAATGGTTCACTAACTATATGAACAGATGTATTGTGGTTTATGATTGTGATTTTGATGCTAAGCAAGATAAATGAATGATGTGTGAGAAAACATGTTGTGTGAGGTCTTGAGCTCCAGAATTTTCACTGATATATGTACTGTTCACAGGGAATCATGAATGATATTGCCTTGGTCTTGATAATTGATTTGCATGCTTATGTTATATGATCAAGGCCATGTTTGGAAGCCTTATTTCGCCAAATTTTCACCCAAAAAAAATTTTAAAATTTTATACCCTTTTTGAACCTTGGCCTTAAACAGGATGAAAACCCTTGATTTGAAATTATTTATCTTGAGTAGGGTTGAGAATAATCTTATGTGATGAAAAGGTTCAAGTTTGGGGTTTTATGGGAAAAATTGAAAGGAAAAAGAAGAGCATTGAGTTCAAGTATTGAAAGAAAAATGCATGAGTAAAGAAGAAAAAGAAAAAGTAGAAGCATGAAAAAGGAATTCAATGCAAAATTGATAAACAAGGAAGAAGTTGGGAATAAAGGAGATGGGTGATAGAGAGAGTTTAAACTTGAACCTTTTCAATGATGAAATAGGTCTCTTAATTCAAGGATTTTGCGATCCAGAAAAATGAAATTTTCTTGATAGCCCAACCTCATTACAAGCCTTGGAAAAGTCCTTGTGATGGTATTTGCATGTAAGGGTTTTGATTGTTTCAGATAAATGGCAATATTGTTCTATGTGACATGTGAATAGTAAAGAGTGGAGTAGGTCCTTAAACACTTGAGTGATTGAGTGAAACACTTGCTTGGTAAGAATTGTTGAATTCCATATTTACATTTATGCTTAGTGGATTGATCATTCATGAATAAAACATATGTTGGGAAATATTGAAGTAGGTGAACTAGATTGGATTGAAAGCATGCTTGAATTTTGGTAGGATTCCATTGAAAATCTGAATTGGAAAATAACTTGTCATGAAGAAAAGGATTTTGAAGGCCAAGTTTTGAATGTAAGTGTTTGATTAAAAATTGGAAGGCCAAGTTTTGTTTTGTTTTGCTTGAGGACAAGCAAAGTTTTAAGTTTAGGGTTGTGATAACGGTCTCAAAACCGTTATTTTCATGCAAAAATTTGATATTAAATCACACCCTCTGTAGCTTAAATTGAGCTTAAAATCAAGTAAAACTCTTAAGTTGTGTCACATGAAAGTCAAAAGTTGTTTTTAGAGATATTATGCTTGTTTTGCATTGTTTTGCACGGTTTTTGATGAAAATTGAAGATGGCAATGAAGTAGGAAGGTCATAGACTCAAGAATGAAGGAGAAAAAGGAAGAAAAGAAGAGTCTGTGAACCGCTCAGCGGTAAATTCCACTGCTGAGCGTCCTAGTTCGAGGAAAAGTATTGTCTAGTGCCCAGGCGGTGACGCTGAGCGTCTAGAGCGACAAGAGGCAAATCGCTCAGCGGTCATTTTAGACGCCTAGGCGGTGGCATGTGTTGAGGCAAACCGCTGAGCAGCCAATTTTGGCGCTTGGGCGGTTGTCTGATTTTATATTTTAGATTTTGAGATCTTTCTGTTATCTTTTTGGCTTATATATAGCCCTAGTGCGAATCCAAATGTAATTCTTTTGGCAGAGAACAACATCCACAACAGCTTTACACCTTTGGAGGAGATTTCTTGGATGCTTAGGCTCCACTTTATCAAATCTAGGGTTTTCTTTTCCATTCTTCCATTATATTTCATCTAGTTTCACCATGACTATGGTGAACTAAACCCTTTGTTGTTGAGGAACAATGTAATCTTTTGAAACTCTCATATATCCAAATTCTTGTTTACTTTATATGCTTGTATATGCTTGATTTATCAATTGGTGGGTTCTTTACCTGTATTTAATGTTTTTACCGTTTAACTCATTCGGTAGATGTTGTTTGTCTTTATTGATACAGGGATGTGCAATAATGTCTTGAACTGGGGAAAATTCCTTGATTATGTTAATACCGCCTAGTAATGTCTTGAACTAGGTGCTAGATCAAAAGACTCGAGACCTAACTCCTCAGCTCGACGTTTTCTCATATTTTTCTCTAACAACGCATAACCACCACGAGAAAGTACATATGGTGTATCATTAAGCCTCTGCTTTTCCTGGGTGGCTATCCTTTTCACCTATGAAAAAATGAAAATTATTAAGCATAAATCAGAAATTAACATCGTGTCTTGTGTGACTAGAGCAAAATATTATAAAACATACCTGCCATTAAGGAGTAAGTCTAGATTATTTCAACTGCACCCACTGCTCATCATATATTTTATACCTTGAATAGGGAATGTCGTTCTGTTTAGAGCCAAAGATGAATTTACGTGTCATTGACGTCTTGAAGTCCCTCCACCGGGTTGCAATTTGGGATAAAACCTTCTTCCTTATCCTCTCATCATCAGGAATAACCCAACTTCTCTGTTAAAAAAGAAAATTAATGTTAAAGCATGTTCAACGAAAATAAGTCAATGATGGAAGTAAAACAGCTTAAAGTACATACCAAAATATCCTGGCATAGTAGATCTTTCTCAACCTCTGACACATCACTCCAACGGTTAACGAGAATAGGGACATGAAATCTTGCCAGCGTGCCCAAGTAACTCTTAAACTCTGTTGCATGAGAAGAAAAAATTTTACCTTTTAGAGACACAAGAACACGGCTGCATTGTAGAACTCTAGACGGTTTTTAATTTTTTATGCTGGAACCATGAAGCACTTTTATTTTCCTTGAGATTAGATGTTGTTTTCTTTTGATTGAAGTTGATTCCAATACATTACGGTTGCAAGAGGATGCATTGATTTTATTTTTCAAGAAACATTTTCAATTCCAGCTTTTCCGCTTAATTAGAAACGCTTTTAATAGGAGTGTGGTGTCACGACTTGGATGGCTACAGCAGGGCACACACCTAATGGCATTTAAATTAAGTCCAACACATTTCACTTTTAATTTTGGAGGAATGTCTAGCATGAATTTTGGAGATCGTGGATATTATTTTTAGGAGCTGTTGTCAGACGCTGGCATTAAATCTTTGGAGCTGCACGGTGTCACGACCTGAAGCGTTGCTGCTCACGTTTAGCTTAGAAGCTTTGATCTTTGGATTTTCAATTAGAATACGCAGGTGTGGTGTCATGTCCTGGAAGGCACACGGTGATGGATTTCTTCATTCTCAGTCAAGGGTTTTCAAGTGCTATCTAATTTCTCGGTTGCATTTAAATGCTTAGTCCAACATTGCATCTTAAATTGGTTCACACACTTTTGCCTTGAATTTATATTTCAGCTGCACGGTTTCTAAGTTAGAATGTGCTTTCAATTATTAGTCAAGTATTTCTTTATTATCTATTGCATTTTAATTATTTTATACATCTTGATTTAGGACCGTTTAGTTTAATGTTTTCGTTCTCTATGCCGTATGTTATGTTTGATTTATTGTTTCCATTTATTTTACTGTTGTCTAGTCTGTTCGGTAGTGATAATTTAATTGCAATGTTAGTTTAGGTTAGTTGGGTTAGTTGTTAGCGATATTACATTATTTCCTTGAGATTTCTCGGACTGTTACTTGTGTTTATTCTGCTCTGCCTGACATTCTGTGAAATCTGACTGTGTTCTTGCAATGGATATACGCTTAGTTGCCCAATTGGTGATCGTATCTTCGCTTAGTTGATCAATCTGTATAGAACACATTGGATGGAATAGGTGTATCGCGTTCGCTTAGTTCGTGATTATGATAGCATGATTAGCCTTCGCTTAGTTGGGTGATTCGTGTCGGATTTGGATTAGAGTAGTGTGTACTTGTCGTTAATCTGTGATTGGAAGCATAGTAATTAAGTTAATGACCAACCGTTTTTATTCTATATTTGATTCCATTTTACCTTTCTGTTTCGTTTCTGATTGCATTCTTATTTTAATTTAGTTCATTTGCATTCACAAAACCTTTCATAAACCCCCCAACTACGTGTTTGACCTAATTCTCGAACCACATTTGGTCCTTGAGAGACGACCTAGGAGTCACTTCCTAGTCTATACTGCATTCTTTTATGCACATTAAATTTGCTGGGGTGCGACACCCATCAAATTTTGTTACCATACATCCAGAATCGAAAAACACAACACAAACACGAGCACATACATCATACGTATGAGATATTGAAGATAAAAAAAAACATACTTGAAATGGTGTCACTAGAGAAAGATGAAGTTCCCTGACCACGTACAGAACACAGCCTGAAGATAAACGAAGAAGATTCATCAAAACTTAGTAATGGGAACCAAATGATATTACAAGGACAGAAAAGATTAAAAATAAGCTTCTTTCTTTATCGCAGTCGTCCACGAAGAAGAAAGTTCAAGCAGAAATGGTAGCGTGAACAAACAGTGAGATCGTGTTATGTTTTTACATTCATATTCCACGTCGAAAACAAGACAAATTTGACGTTATATTTAAAAACCACGTCGCAGACCAAAATAATTCGACGTTTCCGCCTTTTTTTTTATATAATTTGCAAATTTTACGTCGTAGACTTAGTATGTGACGCCTAAAGTTTTTCCAATTCCTCTGCTTTTACTTTTTTTCTTCTGAACACGAGATCATTAAATAGAACATCGTATTGTCTGGGAATTTGACATTTTCTTTTATATAGCCGCCAATATAAGAGAGTACCGCACTTTTCGATTCACTCGTGCCATAAAACGTTGGAGGCTGCGGGGTAGGGACATGAAGGGAATTGAGGTATGTTGGGAGCATTAATGGTGTGCTTAATATAATGTCGTATTCGGTAGGGCTTTGATGTTTTTTTCTTCCGCCAATATCAAAATGTGGTGCTCTTTCTTTGTTTGAAATCAAACATGAAATCTTTTCTTTTAACGTCTTCCTTAATCGATTCAAGTTAGCAGTGTACTGAAATTTTCACTTTTACACCAATGATCAGTTTTTTATCAATATCATAATTGTCTCCAGCGTAAAAACGTTCCTAGGGTGTCTTCATCACTTATCGATCTAGATGGGTTTGCGTTTCTTGTAAGTCGGGAAACCTTCTCTTTTCTTCCTGTAACGTCTTTCACAATGTAGAGTCTTTAACTCCTCAACTTAAAAACTATACGTCGAATTCTACTAGGCTTCAGCCTTCTGCCCTTTGTTTCCTTCTTTCCTTTAAACCCCCAATAACCTCCCGTTACCATTATATTTTAAGATATGATTTACATACTTTTAAAAAAATTATTTTATAAATCTTAGTGTAAATTTATCGTAAAATATAATAATGATTTGTCGGTCAAATTTAAAAGAATGAAACTTAATTTCTTTAAAAAATATTATAATTTCAGAAAGAAAATAATAATAATAATAATAATTAATGAGAATTAAGTTTATACATCAGAATAATTAAAATCATAATAAATATTATTATATTAAGAAAAGTCATGTCAAATTAATGTTCTTTTAAGATAGTGTACACCGTAAACGAAATTTTTTTATTAGATTCAACGACATTCCCATAACTTATATTTCTTTCCTTTGCACTTTTAATCAGTGATCAGTTTTTGATCAATATCAGAACTGCATAATCTTCTCTTCTCAACTAGATTGAGAGGTAGTCCACATACAATGCAATCAACATTCACATTTCACAGATCATTTACTAAAATAAATATTCATTGCACTTCTAAATAAAACCGAAGGAAATAGAGAAACCAACGATGGCTTAATACCCATGATTACAAAATTTAAAAAAAACACTTAGAAAACTAGTCCCTATTATTATCAAGAAGATTTCATTCAATCTTCATCGCCAGAATCTTTCTTCACCACGAGTAGGTGGACTTCCGACAGTTTTCTCATCAGTGAAGAACCATCCATTCTCAGTCCTTTTCAGCCCAATAGATGACAAACTTCGTATACCAGTTTCTTCTGACCTTTTGCACACAATTCTTTCTTCTTCAGATACATCTACTCCTTGGAGTTCCAACACCTTGCTGATAAATACACCATATGGCAATTTGTGTGCATAATGATCTCCTGCAGCGATCACGTGGTCTTTTAGAACTGCAACCCAGTTGGTTGGGATTCTAGTCTTGATAGCATTCAACAGAAATACATCTTCTGTTGACATTCTGTCCTCGTTCAATCTTCCTAGCAGCAGTAGCCAAGTCAGCACATAAGCAATAATTCTTTCCTCCTTGTTTAAGCCATCATGTAGGTACTGCTTATCCATCCAGTACCTTCCTGGATATCTTAAGCAGTTTACATATCTAGATCTCTTTGTTAGCCACATGTTTGACTCAGAATCACGGATATGAGAATTCAAACCTTCAGCTGTCAGACCAACAATATTTGACCAAACATCATCGTCAATAGTAATGTTAACACCTTTGACCCTTGAGTGAATGACCCCATTTACAACCCTGAGGTTTGTGTAGAAAACCTCTACCAAATCAGGATACCAATTTCCTTTCATCTGGACAAAATCAGTAAGCCCTTGATATGCAATCCATTATTGAAAAAGGAAACCTTCTTTCTTGAAGAATTGCAAGTTCAGATACCTGTGAGAAACTACAGTTTTTAAATGTCTCCTGCATAAAAACTTTACTTGGGTCTCTTGATTACTTATCCATCTAGATGGGTTTGGGCTTCTTGTAATCCGGGCAACCTTCTCTTTTCTTCTTGATGATGATAAAGAAGCCATTTCTCAATAGAATTCTCGGAACGTCTTTCACAATGTAGTATTTTTTAACTTCTCAAGTTCTCTGGTTTAAAAATTCAAATGATACGTCGACTTCGCAACTTCTCTTAAAATATAATGTTATACCTCGAATATTTTGGATATTCGACGTTTTCTGCTTCCGCTCCCGCCCTTGGTTTCATTTTTTCATTTAAACCGCCCATAACCTCCCGCTACCATTATATTTTAAGATAAGATTTACATATCTTTTTTTTTTATGAAGTCGAAGATTTTGGATATTTGACGTTTTCTTGTTTTGCCTCCCAAACATTTGTTACCCTCTTTTTCATTTAAACCGCCCATAACCTCCCGTTACCACTATATTTTAAGATAAGATATACATACTTCTTTTATGTTTTTATTTTATGATTTTGTGTAAATTTATCTTGTAATATTTAAATATTATATAATTTAAGAAATATTTGTTGGTGAAATTTAAGAAAGATTTTGTGCAAATTTATCTTGTAATATTTAAATATTATTTTAATTTCATGTTAAAAATAATATAAATAATAATAATAATGTATGAGAAATAATTTTGTTTTATTAGATTCAACAACATTCCCAAACCTAATTTTGTTTTATGATTAATATAGGTATGATAAAGCATAAATCAAGTATTCAATGTCTCTTTCTAGGTGTGTATTAATTTTAGGATAAAGATAGGTTTGATTATACAAAAAGACTTTAATTGATTTTTATAAAATAATACTTTAAATTTCAGAAATGATTAAGTTCAGTGATAAACTCAAGGTTAACGTAGATTACTGTTTACAAAAATTGAGATATATAGGATAGTTAGTACAAAATATTGACAAAGTTAAAAACTGAGATGCATAAAACCAAGCTAAATATCGAGAAGAGACAGTGTGTATCGAGAATAGTCAGGTTTTATCGAAGTACAACTGTCGTCGTGAGTTAAAGGTCAAGACAGATCGATATCAGCCAAAAATTAAGTTTGACTAATGGGTTGGGTCGAAGGTTAAGGCAGGTTAAGTTTGACTAATGGTCCAGACTGGTTGACCCTACATGAATGTTGGGATGAGTGATTCAAACTAAAGGTCGAGATAGACTAATATAAGTATAAGTGGAAGGTCAACCAAATGTCATTGGACTTTCTTCTCAACTTCTTAGGTGCCTTAAACATTTATACCTGTATGTAGGGAACCAAGTACATATGAAGCCACTTTGGAAGTCATAATATGCATTTGCATTTTGGTTATTGGTTTAGACGGCCAGGTCAGGTCATAGTCGAGACGGCCAGGCCAAGTCATGATTGATATTAGGCAGAATTCGACCATAACCAACATTTTTTTAAGGATCATTATATGTTAACAACTTCTTGAAAAAAATACAATGTATCACTATTTTATTTGTCTGTATATTTTAAATAGACCAATCACCAACAAAGCGGTTATAAAATTGTTAACCATAATAGCCAAAAGTTTAAAATACAATATTAGATTTTTTATTATATTTTTTTAATTTTTGTGTATATGAACTAAAGGTCACCTCATGTATAATAGAATAAAAACACTAGAATTTATTTTAAAAACAAAATTAAATAAATACATAAGACCACAAAAACAAAACCATTGTTTATATTATTTTAGATAGATAAACAATTTTTATGTTATATCTTTTTGTGTTAAACATCATTTTAGATGATTAGACGAATAATCAATTTGTTTATATTATTTAATATATTTTCATTTAAATATTAATCTAAAATATCATTAAACAAAATTAATTATGTTAGTTTAAAAATACATGTATTTATTATTTTTTAAGTTTAAAAACAATTTTATCATTTAGAATCGATTATACTAACTTGACAAAATTTAAAGTGAAATTATATAAATACATCGGGGTACATCAAACTGTTTAACTTCGATCCCTCCAAATGTCTCCTTCTTCGCGGGTGATTGAAAGTACACATTATTGGGTTGCAGAAAATGAATTTGTTCTTATTTGAATTAAATTACAATTATTACTTTTCCTCTGAATGATGTTTGAACGTCAATTTCGGATGGGATTTGACGTTCATACACGAAGGCGGTTGCTAAGCATAATTACACGATGTACGTCAATCAAACGAGATCTATTACTTTTTCTTTGAATGATGTTTGAACGTCCAATTCAGCATGGCTTCGACGTTAATACAAAGTAACTATAATCACACGATGTAAGTCTTCGGTTCATCTATAAATATAGCTTGCATTTCATGTATTCCCTTGCCTCCTCTTTCCATATTAAACATATTAGGATTCATATTTCTTATTTCGTTTGCTTTTTCTTTTCCTTAGATTTCTAAGCATCTTTGTTCTTCATATTTCATTTTGATAACTCTAACTTGAAAGTGGTTCATTCATCGTCATCTCATACGAAGGAGCCCTTTCAAGTTATAGTTGACAAAATGTTTTTATAGTATAGAAATGGTTAAGATATCTTACTGAAAGGAAAGTGCTTAGGAAAAAGAAATATGGTTCACAATATGTTTAGTGCTGAAAAAATTTTAAGCTCTAAAATAATTATCTAATAAAGTTTTTCAATTTCACTATTTAACAATGTATTATTCTCTTTTTAAATTGTCCATAACTTGCACTATTGTGATAGATTTTCAGAGCTATCTGATTTCTAAGGGAGGAGACAACTTAAGGAAAATTTAAATTTGGAATCTATTTACACTGTTGACATCGAACGTTTAGTTCACTCGATACAAAAATAATTTTATTAAATTATTAAAAGTTATGTGAAATTAATGTTCTTTAACATAGTATACACCCTAAATAAACTTCCTAACAAAATGCTTTTTATAGTCTACACCGTAAATAAGTTATCGTACTGAAAAGAAAGTGCTGAGGAAAAAGAAATATGATTCACAATATGATTAATGCTTAAAAAATTTTGAGAAAAAAAATAAAACGTCAAAGCCCCAGAGCCTTCGACATTCTAAGGAGCGCTTTTCAATTGCAAAGGTTTCTTAAACGTACTATTGGAAGCCAAAGTATCAAAAAGTACCGTACATTAAGATATATTTTGTTTTTCCCCTCTCATAGAACGTCTAATGCTCGCAATAAAATAACGTCATATTTGATAGGATGAAAAAATAATATAACGTCATATTTGATAGGTATTTTATTTCTTTAAAATATTATTTTAATTTGATATTAAAAATAAGAATAATAATAATTTATGAGAATTGAGTTTTAGTTATAGATCACAATAATTAAAATCATAATAAATGAATATTGGGATGAGTGTTTCAGACTAAAGGTCGAGACAAACTAACATAAGTATAAGTTGAAGGTCGACCGAATCTCATTGAACTTTCTTTTTTGGTTTCTTAGGTGCCTTAAACATTTATACCTATATGTAGCACACCAAATATATATGTAGCCATTTGGAAGTCATAATATGCATTTACATTCTGTTAAACCCCTGGCAATTGGACCAGATCGTATCAAGTAATAATAATTCGTAAACCCAATATCGTTCTTCCCAAAGAACTCTTAAGGCCTAATCTTTCGTGTAAACTAATCGCTTAAGACTTGAGAAAAGAAATTAATTTGAATGGTTAAATGCAAAACAAAAGTAAACATGAAAATGCAATGATTCAATTGGCTTAAAGAAAATATGGATGAATGGACTTGTTGGGGTTTACAATTTCATCATATCCACCCTCATATATCTACTCTCCTTATTTACTTTGCCTATTTATCATATTGCCGTGCAAACTTTCTTGGTCTACCCTTAACCCAATCCCTTAGTGAAAAGAGCCTATTACTAATTACCGGCTTGCTATCCCTAGCCTCCCCTAGTAATTAATAATGCATGATAAACGGAAGCAAAATACAATTGATCATCCTACCTCTATCCCTAGGCGGTATTAGCATAATCAAGGAATTATTCCCAGTTCATGACATTAATTTACGTCCCCGTATCAATAAAGACAAACAACATCTACTGAATGAGATAAACGGTAAAAGCATTAAATACAGGTAAAGAACCCAACAATTGATAAATCAAGCATATGCAAGCATATAAAGTAAATAAGAATATGGATATGTGAGAGTTTCAAAAGATTACATTGTTCCCCAACAACCAAGGGTTTAGTTCACCATAATCATGGTGAAACTAGATGAAATAAATGGATGAATGGAAAAGCAAACCCTAGATTTGATAAAGTGGAGCCTAAGCATCCAAGAAATCTCTTCCAAGGTGTGTAGAACTGTTGTGGACGTTTCTCTCTGCCAAAAGAATGACATTTGGATTCGCACTAGGGCTATATATGAGCCAAAAAGATAACAGAAAGATCTCAAAATCCAAAATATAAAAATAGACAACCGCCCAAGCGCCTAAATTGGCCGCTCAGCGGTTTGCCTCAACACACGCCACCGCCTAGGCGCTTAAAATGACCGCTGAGCGGTTTTCCTCTTGTCGCTCTGGACGCTCAGCGTCACCGCCTGGGCGCCAGACAATACTTTTCCTTGAACTAGGACGCTGAGCGGTGGAATTTACCGCTGAGCGGTTCACAGACTCTTCTTTTCTTCCTTTTTCTCCTTCATTCTTGAGTCTATGACCTTCCTACTTCTTTACCATCTTCAATTTTCATCAAAAACCCTGCAAAACAATGCAAAACAAGCATAATATCTCTAGAAACAACTTTTGACTCTCATGTGACACAACTTAAGAGTTTTACTTGATTCTAAGCTCATTTTAAGCTATAGAAGGTGTGATTTAATATCAAATTTATGCATGAAAATAATGGTTTTGAGACCATTATCACAACCCTAAAGTTAAAACTTTGCTTGTCCTCAAGCAAAACAAAACAAAACTTGGCCTTCCCATTTTTCATCAAATAGTTCTACACTTTTCAAAATCCTTTTCTTCATGACAAGTTATTTTCCAATTGAGATTTTCAATGGAATCCTACCAAAATGCAAGCATGCTTTCAATCCAATCTAGTTCACCTACTTCAATATTTCCCAACATATGTTTTATTCATGAATGATCAATCCACTAAGCATAGATGTAAACATGGAATTCAACAATTCTTACCAAGCAAGTGTTTCACTCAATCACTCAAGTGTTTAAGGACCTACTCCACTCTTTACTATTCACATGTCACATAGAACAATATTGCCATTTATCTGAAACAATCAAAATCCTTACATGCAAATACCATCACAAGGACTTTTCTAAGGCTTGTAATGAGGTTGGCTATCAAGAAAATTTGGTTTTTCGGGATCGCAAAATCCTTGAATTAAGAGAGCTATTTCATCATTGAAAAGGTTCAAGTTTAAACACTCTCTATGACCCATCTCCTTTATTCCCAACTTCTTCCCTTTTTATCAATTTTTCATTGAGTTGCTTTTTCATGCTTCTACTTTTTCTTTTTCTTCTTTACTCATGCATTTTACTTTTCAATATTTGAACTCAATGCTTTTCTTATACCTTTCAATTTTCCCCATACAACCCCAAACTTGAACCTTTTCATCACATATGATTATTCTCAACCCAACTCAAGATAAATAATTTCAAATCAAGGGTTTTCATCCTGTTTAAGGCCAAGGTTCAAAAGGGGTATACAATTTTAAACTTTTTGGGTGAAAATTTGGCTAAATAAGGCTTCCAAACATGGCCTTGATCATATAACATAAGCATGCAAATCAAATATCAAGACTAAGGCAATATCATTCATGATTCCCTGTGAACAGTACATATATCAGTGAAAACTCTGGAGCTCAAAACCTCATACAACATGCTTTCTCACACATCATTCATTTATCTTGCTTAGCATCACAATCACAATCATAAAACATAATACATTTGTTCATATAGTTAGTAAAACATTCAACTGGATATCATCACACATACATTCTCAGTCAACCACATTCAATCATTATCATCGAATAACTTGTCATGCAATATAATCATCAAACCATCATCAGAATCAGTGTACAACCCAAGCATAGACACAGAAATTAAAGTTCAACCTATTCTACAAATCCAACGTACAAACGGAAAAGAAAGAAAAAAAAACCCTGCTCTTTTGCACTGGCATCCATCAGTAGATGTCATATCACTCCATGTCATCATCGGAGTCCTCATTATCTCCAGCCTCTGCATCCTCAAAGTTATCATCCTCGTCATCATCCTCCATGACTGGAGCTTCAGCTACTCCAGCTTCACTCCCATGTGCCTGCTCTGGCCAAGCCACTCTGTTTTTGAACTCATCCATCGTCTACCTATGAGCAGGAGGTTTGTGGTACATGCCTATGATCATCTCGGCAATAACAACCTGTCCTTGGGGTGGAGAGACCTTGAATGTATGCAAAATTCTTATAACTGATGATGAATGAAACCAAAATGCAGTGCTCTCTCAAAAACCCCAAACTTGGATTATAGAATGATGCAAAAGTGATAAAGAATGGATTTTATAAAATGCAACAATTAAACCCTAAATACAATTCCCACTCACTTTACTCACTTATGCAACTATTAAGCCCTAAATGCAACTAGAACAGTATTAAAACATGCAACAATAATAAATCAATCAACTGGGTTACCTCCCAAGTAGCGCTTGTTTAACGTCACGAGCTTGACCCAAACCTTTCTAGCACTTGTTAGTACGTGCAAACCTTTCTGACACCCTTCAGTAGGTGTACCTTCCTGGTATCCTTCAGTGGATACATAAAAATTAGCATCCCTCAGTAGATGCTACCCAAAAATTGTTCGAAAATACCAATATTTACAAGTCCAAGTAAAAGAAAATTAATGTACAACAATCACTGGGGTGCCTCCCAGTAAGCACTCATTTAACGTCATTAGCTTAACCTGGTAGAATTCAAACACCCATCAGTAGGTGTTGATACTCCCTTTACTTGATATTCTTTTCTTCTTCTTCTTCCTGCTGAATTTCTTCAAAAAGTTGATAACACCAAGCACCTGTTTCCATGTCTCCATCATAGGAACTTTAATATCCAATTTCTTGAAGATCTCCATAAAGCACTTGAAGTTCATTTTCTTCTTATGATACTTCTTTGGATGAGGAAGAGGTTTTTCATATGATCTTTTCTTCTTTCCTCTCTTCCTCTTTTTCTCACTCTTCTCCTCCTCTAACTTTCTTTTTTTTTCTCTTTTTATTTTCTTCTTTATTTTTCCACATTTTCTATTTTTCTTTTTTCTTTCAACCACTTGAATGGTAAAGCTCCCTGGATCTTATAATTTAGGAGGTAATGTTCTCTGTATGACTGCACTGCAATTTCCTTGCACCTCAATAGTTTCCTTCTCAATATACTTCCTTTTCTTCATGAGAAGTTCTTTCAAAAATTTCGCATATGAGGGCATTTGCTGAAGTGCTTTGGAAAATGGTATGGTTATTTCCAACTTCTTAAAAATTTCCATACATCCCTCCAACTGCTTTTCACTTTCCCTCCTAGAATATGTCTTTAGATAGGGCAAGGGTTTTTCATACTCCCTCTCTTTCAATTTTACAACCTCTTCTTCTATCTTTTCTTCATATATCTTCTCCTCAGCAACAACCTTTTCTATTTCTATCTCTTCTATCTTTTTCACCTCTCTCTCCATCTTGTCCTCATCAACAACCTCATCAATTTGTGTCTCCAAATTCCTGAAGGTAACTTCATAGCTCTTATAATCATACTTGTCCAAAAATTTGTCGAACTTTTCATTAAGACTTTTGACTTGTTCTGTCACATCAACTATCTGATGACATAGTTGTTGATCATACTCCCACATTTCTATTGGTAAAGAGATTTGTTGCTGCCACTGATATTGTTGCATGTCTTCCATGCTTCTATGAGAAGAAAATCTTGTATACATGCCCTGTGGAAAAAATTCGTCATTCTTTACACTCTCCTCTATGCTTTTGACATGGTATACTTCCAAATTCATGATCCTCTGTAGAAGTTCATCAGAATTTGTATTTTTCTGAAGTGGAGTAATTTGTTGCTCATCAGCTTGCCCAGATTGGCTTTGATCGATGTATGAGTGAGGTTCCCACCAGTGGTTGAAATTATTTTTGTAGAATTGAGTGCCCATATAATCAAATTCTTGTCCAAACTGCATCCTGCAAACATTAGGCACAAAACCCTAGAAAACATTTATTAGAACAAAAATAAAAATAAACATAAAAATCAAGTTAAACCAAGAGTCCCCGGCAACGGCGCCAAAAACTTGATAAACCCCTGGCAAGTGTACCAGATCTTATCAAGTAATAATAATTGGTAAACCCAATATCGTTCTTCCCAAAGGACTCTTAAGGCCTAATCATTCGTGTAAACTAATCACTTAAGACTTGAGAAAAGAAATTAATTTGAATGGTTAAATGAAAAACAAAAGTAAACATGCAAATGCAATGATTCAATTGGCTTAAAGAAAATATGGATGAATGGAGTTGTTGGGGTTTACATTTTCATCTTATCCACCCTCATATATCTACTCTCCTTTTTTACTTTGCTTATTTATCATATTGCCATGTAAACTTTCTTGGTCTACCCTTAACCCAATCCCTTGGTGAAAAGAGCGTATTACTAATTACCGGCTTGCTATCCCTAGTCTCCCCTAGTAATTAATAATGCATGATAAACGGAAGCAAAATACAATTAATCGTCCTACCCCTATCCCTAGGCAGTATTAGCATAATCAAGGAATTCTTCCCAGTTCATGACATTACTGTACGTCCCCTTATCAATAAAGACAAACAACATCTACCGAATGAGTTAAACGGTAAAAGCATTAAATACAGGTAAAGAACCAAACAATTGATAAATCAAACATTTGCAAGCATATAAAGTAAATAAGAATTTGGATATATGAGAGTTTCAAAAGATTACATTGTTCCCCAACAACTAAGGGTTTAGTTCACCATAATCATGGTGAAACTAGATGAAATAAATGGAAGAATGGAAAAGCAAACCCTAGATTAGATAAAGTGGAGCCTAAGCATCCAAGAAATCTCCTCCAAGGTGTGTAGAATTGTTGTGGACGTTTCTCTCTGCCAAAAGAATTACATTTGGATTCGCACTAGAGCTATATATAAGCCAAAAAGATAACAGAAAGATCTCAAAATTCAAAATATAAAAACAGACAACCGCCCAAGCGCCTAAATTGGTCGCTCAGCGGTTTGCCTCAACACACGCCACCGCCCAAGTGCCTAAAATGACCGCTGAGCGGTTTGCCTCTTGTCGCTCTGGACGCTCAGCGTCACCACCTGGGCGCCCAGCGTCACCACCTGGCGCCAGACAGTAGTTTTCCTTCAACTAGGACGCTCAGTGGTGAAATTTACCGCTGAGCGGTTCACAGACTCTTCCTTTCTTCCTTTTTCTCCTTCATTCTTGAGTCTATGACCTTCCTACTTCATTACCATTTTCAATTTTCATCAAAAACCCTGCAAAACAATGCAAAACAAGCATAATATCTCTAGAAACAACTTTTGACTCTCATGTGACACAACTTAAGAGTTTTACTTGATTCTAAGCTCATTTTAAGCTACAAAGAGTGTGATTTAATATCAAATTTATGCATGAAAATAATGGTTTTGAGACCGCTATCACATTCTTATAAAGATTAACATCTATGTTGCGATTCTTCTGTTACTTATCAACATGCTAGATTGTGGCTTCTCCATCTCTATCTTATACCAACCTCTAGTCCAAGAAAATAGTCGAGACGGCCAGGCCTGATCATGATTGAAAGTAGGCAGAATTCGACAGCCAAAATTTTGTTAAGGACCATGATATGTTAACAACTTTTTGACAATATACAATGTATCACTATTTTATGGGTCTCTATATTTTAAATGGACCAATCACTAGCAACTACATAACCATTTATAAAAAGTAAAATAGAAAAAGTCCACATCGAATATAAAAATTCAAAAGAACTCTTTAAACAAAAAGTTGGTCACATTGAAATAAATTACTTTGAAAAATTTAATAGTTATAATAAGTTATTAATATAAATAAAATACTATGATTAACATTATTAGAAAAACAAATTTTAACTCTCATGCATTATTTCTATGATTTTTAATATTTTAAAAAATGTGTGATCAATAACTAGCCACATTGTCACCATAAATAATCATTAAAAGCTCATTTGCATTTCTTAGTTTATAACGCTTTAAATCGATTCTTTATTATTTAGAATCAATTATATTAACTTAGAAAAATTTAAAGTGGAATTATATAATATAGAGGGGCACATCAAACTTTTAACTTCAATCCCTCCAAATCTCACCTCGATAATTGAAAAGTACACAATTTCTTGGGGTCGGGTAGTCAATTTGTTATTATATGAATCAAACAAAATAAAATATATTAATTTTTCTATGATTGATGTATGAACGTCAAACTTGGTACAGCTTCGACGTCCATACGAGATGGTGTTAGTCAGTTACGCGATTGATGTCTTCTTCAACCAGAAGCCAAAGGTCGTCTATTTATTAGTGTTCTTTTAATTTTACTTTTTAATCATAGAATATAACGTCCCACGCCTCTGGAATTTGACGTTATAGGTCATTTTGTTCTTATCTGAAACAAACGAGATTTATTATTAACTTTTTCACTGAATGATGTTTGAACGTTGAATCTGACATTCTGTACGTTCATCTATAAATATGGCTTGAATATCACGTAATGACTTGCTTCCTGTTTCCGTATTGAACATATTAGGATTCATGTTTTTTATCTTAAAGGCCTTTCCCTATCCTTAGATTTCGAAACATGTTTGTTCTTTAAATTGCAATTTGCCTGGTTGAATGTTAAAGTGCCTCATTCATGTCTTAATTCATATGAAGGTCCTTTGACATTCAACTCCACAAAATGCATTTTATAATACAAAAATGATTAAGTTATCTTACTGAAAGGGAAATTCTTAGGAAAAAGAAATATGGTTCACAATATGTTTAATGCTGAAACAATTGTGAGAACTAAAATAATGATACAATAAAAAACTTCATCCTTTAACAATGTATGGTTCATTTTTTAAATGGCTTGGAGTTGTTTTCTACCATTACAATTCAGAGCTATCTGATTTCCTATGGTGGAAAACAACTTCAAAATATTTTAAATTTATACAGTGACGTCGAATATTGAGTACATTCGATGCAAAGGCCTGAAGGTCATATCATTATCCTAAGAAATTTTTTACTTTTTCTCTGAATGATGTTTGAACGTCGAATTTGGAAAATATTTGACGTTCACACTAGATGTGGACTGTGAAAATTAATTGTGTGCCTTTAACAAAGAACCAATATTACATCGAATTGTAATGGACTTTGACATTTCAACTTCTTCAAGATACCAATGGTCGCTCCAATTTTGTATATTTCACTTTTTTTCTATTAAAGATACCTCCAATTTTTTATATTTCACTTTTTCTCTCTTAAACTCTCACTCTAGGTCAAGGCTCATAGATATTCGACGTATTTGTCATCTGCAAGGAGGTCATATCTGTATCCAAAGAGATCTTTTACTTTGTCTCGAATGATGTTTGAACGTTGAACTTTGGTAATATTCAATGTTCTTACTAGATGGACTGTGAAAATTAATAGTATAATTACTCGATGTACTGCTTTTTTCATGATGAAATGATATTCCACTACGGTTATGTGGAAGTGTGATGACATCGTTTCATCTATAAATATACACGTGCTTTTCTTATTATTCCATTCGTCCTGTTTCCGTGTTCAACATATTAAGATTCATGTTTTTTATCTCTTAGATCCTTCCCTTTCCTTAGATTTCAAAACATGTCTATTCTTTAAATTGCAATTTGCTCTGCTTGAATGTCAAAGTGCCTCATTCATGTCTCAGTTCATATAAAGGTGGCCTTTGACATTCATTAGAACAAAATGCTTTTTATAGTACATAAATGATTAAGTTATCTTACTGAAAGGGAAATGCCGAGGAAAAAAAATGCTTCACAATATGTTTAATGTTGAAACAATTTCGAGAACTAAAATAATGTTATAAAAAAAACTTCATCCTTTAACAATGTATGGTTCATTTTTTAAATGGCTTGGAGTTGTTTTCTACCATTAAAATTCAGAGCTATCTGATTTCCTATGGTGGAAACAACTAAAATATTTTAAATTTATACATTCGAATATTTTTAAAAAAAACTTCATCCTTTAACAATGTATGGTTCATTTTTTAAATGGCTTGGAGTTGTTTTCAACCATTAGAATTCAGAGCTATCTGATTTCCTATGGTGGAAACAACTAAAACATTTTAAATTTATACAGTTGACGTTGAATATTGAGTACATTCGATGCAAAGGCGAGGAGATTGACGTCATTTTTTTGAGATAATCGACGTCCTGTACTTTAGAAGAAATTACGACATCTAAAATGAAGACCGAAGATGATGAAATACATTATAACCAAAAACAGGAAGTATAAAAAAATTAAAACAAGCAAAATAATGTAGAATGTTTTTGAAATTCATAAATGTTAACATTTTCTTCTGGTTTTCCGCCATGCCTTCATGGATAACAAAGAAATGACTTCGTTTAGAGGAGGAATTGATGGAAACCCAAAGGAAAAAGTTAACATGAATTTGGGTGCGGAAGTTTTGTAGGATAGGTTTTCAAAGAGTCTACTTAAAATTCATAAGTGTTAACATTTTCCTATGTTTTAGCCCTTTGCCTTCATGGA
Source organism: Vigna reflexopilosa (assembly GCA_027742785.1). Taxonomy (NCBI): domain Eukaryota; kingdom Viridiplantae; phylum Streptophyta; class Magnoliopsida; order Fabales; family Fabaceae; genus Vigna; species Vigna reflexopilosa. Next base: position 23,110,920 of record CM050918.1, read on the forward strand.
TAACAAAGAAATGTCTTCGTTTAGTGAAGGAAAAGAACTAAAACAAATGAAAAAAGTTAACATGAATTTGGTTAGGGAAGGTTATCAAATGGTTCAACTTGAAATGAAATCCAAATCTGTTAAGCTATTTATAATCCAATATTAAACGTCCAATGCAAGCGAGGATTTGACGATATATTTGCAATAGTACGTCACAACCTTTGGCAGCGTTGACGTGACGGGCATATGAGTGGTTGGCACCAGTAATTATATTGTTTTAACATAACACCAATATTACGTCGCATTCTACGTGTCTCTTAGGTGTTCTTCTTCATCAAGAAGCAAAAGGTCACTCCAAATTTTTTATATTTTTTTTTCTTTTGAACCCGAACTTTAACGTCAAGACTCCTAGTTCATCGACGTATTTTTCGTCAGCAAGCAGGTCATATCAATAGCAAGAAGGTCATATCAGTATCCAAAGAGATCTTTTACTTTTTCTCTGAATGATGTTTGAACGTCGAATGTGGAAAATATTTTATGTTCATACTAGATGTGGACTGTGAAAATTAATTGTGTGCCTTTACCAAAGCACCAATATTACGTCGAATTATAATGGACTTTGACGTTTCAACTTCATCAAGATACCAATGGTCGCTCCAATTTTTTATATTTCACTTTTTTTCTTTTAAACTCTAACTTTAACGTCAAAGCTGTTTCATCAACATACATATTACAATTACATTAAAAACACATATAACAAAGACCATCCCCAGTAACACCTTCAACCACTTTTCCAACATAAGAACCCTTTTCTCTAAACAAGCTATTTTCATCTTTTCATCATCAGCTTCTTCCATCTTCATCACACTTTGTTCCATCATCATCAAACTTCCACATGCTTGTTCATTTCTTCCACTTCTACTCATTTCTTCTCCATTCATCACATTTCCTTCTTTTATTGCTTCTTCACTACACCAGCGAAAGAAGTTGCAGCCAACGAAATCTTCACCCCCACCCTGTTGAACGACAATAGGCACACTCCCTCGTCAAAACCCACAAAAATAAACAAACATTTATGCTTATATTAAACTGACCTTGAAGTTAGGGCAACCCCAGAATTTTTTGCCCTTCTTTTTAGGGGTTCTCGCACTGCATAAAACTGCAATGTGACCATAGAAGCAAGTGGGTTTTACACCCTACCTCCTAACATTGGCACTACTGTGTTGGAAGTCTGAACCCATACACTTGCAAGACGAACATGACCGAGTGTTAATCCCCTGGCAAGTGTACCAGATCGTATCAATTAATAATAAAATGGTAAGTCCAAGTATCGTTTTCCCAAGAGACTCGTGGCACTAAACTGTTGTGCTTTTGCTTAACCAATCAAGACTATAAGAACAATATTTTGGGGTTTTTGAATATAAAGTACAGAAAAATAAACATGAATGCAATTTGATCAATTGAGGTTAAACACAAAAGTGGATAGATGATGTTGATAATATGAGATGGATTTGTTGTTTAGGTTTAGATTTCACCTAATCACCCTCATATATGAATGAATTCATCTTCTTCATTAATGTTAATGCAAACTTTCTAGTCTACTCTAAACCCGATCTCTCGGTGAAAAGAGCCTATCACTAATTACTAGTTTACCATCTCTAGTCTCCCTAAGTAATTAGCAATGCAATATATTACAAAAGCAAATACAATTGATCGTCCTACTCCTATCTCTAGCCAGTATTGCTTAATCAAGAGAATTCCCCAGATCGTGATTTGTAGATATCTCAAGATACCAATCTTAGGGAGAGAAGAGGAGAGTTGTCACTACCTCTAAATCCACCTACCCTAAGAGTGGGATATCTCCTCATGATATTCACAAATCATAAGATTTATGCCAAATATGAATAAATCATAACAAGCATTTGAGCAAAGAAGAATATCTCTAACAATTAATGGAAGAAGCATATATATTCAAGAACAATTCAAATACAAGAGAGTTTAGAGGTTACATCTTTTCCTAGCAACAAATAAGATTAGTTCTCCATCGTCACGGAAAAACTAGGTGAACAATGGAATGAAAGAGATAGAAACCCTAAAAGGAGAAAATGAGAGTTGTCACCATCTCCAAATCTACCCCCAAACAGGTGAAAAGTGTGTTTCTATGCCTAAGCCATCAAAAGATACAAACCCTAAGACATTCTGGCCTTTAAATAGGGCATAAAAATAACAGAAAACAAGTCCAAGCCCAAACAGATCATAAAAATAATAGAAAACAGGTCCAAGCTCACGTCCCCAACGCTCAGCGCTCAAAAACGGCGCTCAGCAGTTTGCCTCACTAGCGCTCAACACCCAAAACTGCCGCTCAGCGCTCTGGTCAACATTCTAGTGAACTGGTTGTCTTTTCTGGTTGACCTTTCTGGTTGACTGGTTGACTTTTCTGCATTCTATTTAACTTTTCTGCACTGCAACCCTTGGTACTTCAACCCTTCTTTCAAATCATTCCAAAAACCTACAAAATCATGAGAATTTATTGATAAAATCATAAAATATGTCCTCAACTCTCTTATTCACAAAACTAAAGAAAAATAATGATTCCAAGCAAGTTTCTAACTCAACAAGGATGTATTTGATATCGAAATTAAGTATGAAAATAACGGTTTTTCAACTGTTATCACAACCCCAAACTTGAAACTTTGCTTGTCCTCAAGAAAACAAGATGAAACTTAATCTTCCACCAATCATCACAATGGTTCAACATATTCCAAAACCTTTCTTTCCAGATAAGTAATCATTCAAATTAGCTCATCAATATAATTTACTCAAGATGTGCACATGCTTTTGATTCAAATTACTCATCATGGTGTTCACACAATCACATAATCTTCCAACAGATGTTATTCTCATGAATGATTAATTAGCTAAGCATAGATATAATCATGAATTCAAGGAATCAATCCTCACCAGATAAAGTGTTACACTCAAGCACTCAAAAGTGTATCACTCAAAGGTGTATAAAGGTCACTCTATCTCTCTACTATCGGCATGTCACATAGAACAAAATTGCCATTCATTTACAACAATCAACATTCTCACACACACTTGTCATCACAAGGACTTTTTCAAGGCTTATAATGTGGTTTGGGCTAACAAGAAAAATTGGTTTTTCTAGATCACAAAATCCTTGAGTTTAGGGAGCTATTCACACAATCATGGTTCAAGCATAAACTCTCTTTTTACCAATCTTACTCATTCCCAACTTTCCCTTTTCTTCACATTGAGCTTTTCTTTCGTGCTTTGCTTTTTCTATCTTTTTCATCTTGTCTGATGCATTTTCTTTTCAACTCATAAGCTCAATGCCTAGCTTTTCTTTTCTTTTTCAATTCTCCCAACAACCCCAAACTTGAACCTTTAACAATACCACAAAATATTTCTCAACCTAACTCAAGGCAATGACTTTCAAAGCAAGGGTTTTTATCCTATTTAAGGCATAGGTTCAAAAAGGGTAGAACATAAGATGTTCTTTTTCATATGGGACGAAACTTTTGGCTAGAAAATGGCTTTTCAAAAACGGCCTTGATCATATGACACATGCATGCAATTCAATCAATCATAGAAACTCAGGAAAAATCATTCATCCTTTCACATAGATAGCAAATATATCAATAAAAACTCTGGAGTTCAAAACCTCACTCTGGAGTTCTAGATAAACATCGTGCTTAGCATCATAATCACAATCACAACATCATCATGCATTTGTTCACATAGCTTGTGAACTACCACCTGTATATCAGCATATTGTGCAATCTCAACATCATCAATATCAAAGCATCATCAAGCAATGTCCATCATGCAAAGTTATCAATATCAAACCAATGCATCAGATAAAGTGTCCAACCAAGTACATCAATCCTACACTAATAAACAGAAACAAATAGATACAAAAACAAAAGATCAAAAATCTTGTTCTAGTGCAGATAGCATCCATCAGTAAATGATATATCTTCTCCTCATCTCCTTCCTCCATATCTAGAGCTTCAGCTGCTCCAACTCTAATTCCTTCCTCTTGTTCCCCATAGTCTTGATCCTCTTTCCTGATGAGGATGTTATCCCTGCATCAAGTACAATTCACAAAACCACAAGAAATCTCATTAAATGTTAGTAGAGCATAAAATTTCTTCCAAGGAATGTGGAGGAATCAACCCCAAATAGCTGTACTCTCACAAAACCCCAAACTTGGATGGAAAAATTGATAAAAAATGAGTTTTCAAGAGAGAGGATGATAGGAGAAGTGTTAGGAAATCTTTGAAAGAATGTTTGAAAGTGAAAGAGAGGTTATGGGTTTGGTAAAGAGTTCTTAGGCGAACCAGAGGGATAAAAAAAATCAAATAATCTTTTTAAAACACATATAACCCTCAACAACGCCACCACCCAGCGGGGAGTTCACCGCCCAGCGGTATGCGCGGTTTACACCCCTTTTTTTCTGTTTAAAACATTTTAACCCTTTAAACCTTCAAATTCAACTTTCAAAATTTAATTTTTATGCAATTCCCAATCACTTATCTCGCATATGCGACTAGAATAAGAATTAAAACTTCCAAAAAATAAATCAATCAACTGGGTTGCCTCTCAGGTAGCGCCTTTTTAACGTCACGAGCCTGACCCAAAATCTTTCTAGCACCCATCAGTAGGTGCAAACCTTACCATCACCCATCAGTAGGTGTACCTTCCTGGTATCCTTCAGTAGATACTCAATCTTCTAGCATCCCTCAGTAGATGCTATCCCAGTAGCATTCATCAGTAAATGCTGTCAGTGGCATCCATCAGTAGATGTTTATTCATCACTGCCAGCAGAAGCAGCATATAACCTAAAAAAAACTTAAACACAAAAAAAAAATGAAATCCAAATCACACAAATAATTAAAAAGAAAAAGTTAGAAATTGGGTTGCCTCCCAGCAAGCGCTCTTTTAACGTCATTAGCTTCACCCGGTAAAGCCCAAACACCCATCAGTAGGAGTTGAAATTTTTTGTTGGCATTCTTCCTTCCTCCTTGACACCAACAACATCTCGAGAATTTTCTTGTCATCAACTCTAGGGATCCTCAATCTTCAAAATTCTGTTTGCTTTAATAGTCTTAACAACCCATAATCTATTCTCAACTTTCACTTGGTGTGCCAGGTTTGAGATCATCACTTTTCACATCAGGGTGTTGTTGAACCAGTTCTCCTTCCTTATCTGCCTCCTAATGATCTTGTGCTCTTGGTACAAAATTTTTATCCTGCATACACTAAACAACACTACACTAGAGCACAAAATTAGCCCAAAAAAATAGAAACAGTAAAAAATAAAAGGACACTTAGGCCTTATCTTTCATGTAAATTGATGTTATAAGACTTATAAAAGAAATAATTTTGTGGTTGTATGCAAAACGAAAATAAACATGCAAATGCAAGTAATTCAATTGGAAAAGAAAAGATATGAATTAATGGAGTTGTTGAGGTTTACAATTTCATCTTATCTGCCCTCTTATATCTACTTTTCTTATTTAATTTGCTTTACTATCTAAATGTCATGCAAACTTTTCTTGCCTACCCTAAACCCGATCTCTCGGCGAAAAGAGCCTATCATTAACTACTAGTTTACTATCTCTAGTCTAGAGTAATTAGCAATGCATGTATCACAGAAGCAAAATACAATTGATCGTCCTACCCCTATCTCTAGGCAGTATTGCTTAATCAAGGAATTCCCTATCAGTTCATGACTTCCCCGTACGTCTCCGTATCAACAAAGGATAATATCTTATACCGAATGAGTTAAACGATAAAAGCATTTAGCATAGATAAGAAACCCAACAATTGATAATATAAGCATATGAATAAAAATAAGAATTTCAATATAAGAGAGTTTCAAAAGATTACATTGTTCCCCAACAACAAAGGGTTTAGTTCACCATAGACATGGTGAAACTAGATGGAATTCAATGAAAGAATGGAAGAGTAAACCCTAGATTTGATAAATTGGAGCCTAAGCATCCAAGAAACCGCCTCCAAGGAGTGTAGAACTGCTCTGGACGTCTCTGCCTGCCAAAAGAATTCTCTGAAGATCGCATTAGGGCTATTTATAACTCATAAAAGTAACAGAATTTAAGCCCAAGCCCAGCATTCCACCGCTCAGCGCCTAATTTTGCCGCTTAGCGGTTTCCCTCTAAAATGTCGGACCGCTCAGCAGTCATCTCACAGCTTAGCGATTTGCCTCGAAATCGCCTGGACGCTCAGCGGCACCGCTTGAGTGAAAGGCAGTGACTGCTCCCTCGAGTCTGGCGCTCAGCGCTGGAAAATAGCGCTGAGCGATGACTTTGACTCTTCTTTTCTTCCTTTTTCTCCTTCTTTCTTGAATCTAAGTCGTCCCTTCTTAACCTTCATCTTCAATTCTCATCAAAACCCTACAAAACAATGCAAAACAAGCATAATATCTCTAAAAACAACTTTTGACTCTCATGTGACTCAACTAAGTGTTTTACTTGATTCTAAGCTCATTCTAAGCCATAAAAGGGTGTGTTTTGATATCAAATTTAAGTATAAAAATAAAGGTTATTAAACCATTATCACAACCCCAAACTTAAAACTTTGCTTGTCCTGAAGCAAACAAGACAAAACTTGGCTTTCCACTTTCTCATCAATATAGTTCAACATTTTCAAAATTCATTTTTCTCACAACAAGAATTACTCAGTTCAGATTTTCAGTGGGATCTTATCAAGATGCATACATGCTTCTATTCAATTCAGTTCACATAATCACATACTTTTCCACAGATGCTCTACTTATGAATGATCAATCTACTAAGCAAGATGTAACCATACAATTTATTAATCCTCTCCAAGCAAGTGTTTCACTCAATCACTCAAGTGTTTAAGAGGTATCTCCATCTCTCAGCTATTCACATATGACATGAAACCAAATTGCCCTTCATCTACTAAAATCAACATTCTCACATACAAATGTCATCACAAGGACTTTTCCAAGGCTTATAATGAGGTTGGGTTAAAAAGAAAAATTGGTTTTTCTGGAACACAAAATTCTTGAGTTAAGAGAGTTATTTTAACATTCAAAGTTCAAGCATAAACTCTTTTTTTAACCAATCTCACTCATTCCCAACTTCTTTCCTTTTTCTCAAACATCATTCATACACCCTGCTTAGCATCATAATCACAATCATAAATCATCACACATCTGTTCACATAGCTAGTGAACCATTCACCTGTATATCAGTATGCAACACAAACTCAATCGTCATCCACATCCAATCATCATTGAGAAAACTCATCATGCAATAACAATCAAGTCAAACCATAATCAAAAAAGGTGTTCAAGCCAAGCACAGAAACCTACACTACTCAATAGAATTCAACCTATTCTAAAAATTCAAAGTACAAAAGTGAAAGATAAAACCCATGTTCTAAGCATGGATATCCATCAGTAAATGCCCTCTCAACTCATATCATCATCTGAGTCCTCCTGATCTTCATCCTCAGCATCCTCAAAGTCATCCTCCTCATCATCCTCATCCATACCTGGTGCTCTAGTTGCTCTATATCCACTACCATGTGCCTGCTCTAGAGGCCAAGCCATAGCATTATGGAACTCATCCATAGTCCTCCTGTGCACCGGTGGTGTGTCATACAGCCCCACTATTATCTCGGCAGTAACTATCTGCCCCCTGCGAAGAGACTCCAATCTAGCCTCCATCATGGACATATACATGTCCCTCATCTGGAACGGCTTTGCATGCTGTGCATGTGCATCCTTCTGCTGGGCTGCTCCTCTCCTAGGACGTCTCCTAGGCACTGATCTAGCTGCCTCGTCTCCTCCACAGAACTGTCGATAATAAGAGGCATTTATGGCCTTCCTAGGCCTCTCATATACAACATTCAAACCTAGAATGCACTAGAATAGAGTTTAAAAACAAGAAATAATCAACTGGGTTGCTTCCTAGGTAGCGCTTGTTTAACGTTACGAGCCTGAACCAAACCTTCTAGCACTCATCAGTCAGTGCCTCTCAATACCTTTTAGTAGGTGTACTTACTTGTATCCCTCAGTAGATACATATAAATTAGCATCCCTCAGTAGATGCTACCCAAAAATTGTTTAAAAATCCAAGAATTACATGTCCAAAATAAGATATAACTAATATATTACAACAACTGGGATGACCCCCAGCAAACACCCATTAGTAGGTGTTGATATTCTTCTTACTTGATATTCTTTTCTTTTTCTTCTTCCTGTTGAATCTCTTCAAAAAGTTGATTGAACGAAGCACCTGTTTCCATGTATCAATCATAGGAACTTTAATCTCCAATTTCTTGAAGATCTCCATAAAGCACTTAAACTTCTTTTCCTTCCTATGATTTTTCTTCTGATGAGGAAGGGGTTTTGCATATGATCTTTTCTTCTTTCCTCTCTTCCTCTTTCTCTCAATCTTTTCCTACCTCAACTTTCTCTTTTTATTTTTCCTTGATTTCTTCATTTTTATTTTCGCACTTTTTTTCTTTTTTTCTTTTCTCTCAACCACTTCTTTTTTCTTATCATCATCTTCTTCTTCCTCACCCAACTTTTCTGTTTCTTCTCCCTCTACAACTCTCTCTATCTTTTCTTCCTCTATCTCTATTTTCTTCTCATCAACAACCTTATCACTTTCAAAGATAGTAGATTGGAATTCCTTCCTAGGGTTAACTTCAGTATTACCCCTAAGATCCAAAGACTTCAATATGCAAGAACGTTGGTTCTGCCATAAATGTTTTTCAGCTTCCCCCAACGTTTCTCTTGGTATAGGAATTGTTTCTGTCATAAACGTTGTTCAGCTTCCCACAATGTTTCTCTTGGCAAAGATGATTGTTTCTGCCAAAGTCGTTGTTCAACTTCCTTCTCTCTTTCTTCAAGTGTAGGAGAATATTGTTGCCTTTGACGTTCTACTTCTTCAAGTGAAGGACGATATTGTTGTCTTTGACGTTCTTCTAACTCCTCACATTGTCGCATCTCCTCAATACTTCTAATGAATGATATATTCATACCCGTGATCCGCTGAAGAAATTCGTCGTCAGAATTTATGTTCTCCTTGAGTGGAGTAATTTGTTGCTCGGCAGCTTGCCCAAATTGGCTTTGATCCATGTATGAGTGAGGTTCCCACCAGTGGTTGAAATCATTTTGGTAGAATTGAGTACCCATATAATCAAATTCTTGTCTGTACTGCATCCTGCAAACATTAGGCACAAAACCGTAGAAAACATTTATTAGAACCAAAATTAAAATAAACATAAAATCAAGTCAAATTTAATCAAATTCACACTACTAGAAAAGTTAAACCACGAGTCCCCGGTAACGGCGCCAAAAACTTGTTAACACTCCTGGCAAGTGTACCAGATCGTTATCAAGTAATATAATCGGTAAGACCAAATATCGTTCTCCCAAAGGACTCTTAGGCCTTATCTTTCATGTAAATTGATCTTATAAGACTTGAAAAAGAAATAATTTTGTGGTTGTATGCAAAACGAAAATAAACATGCAAATGCAAGTGATTCAATTGGCAAAGAAAAGATATGAATTAATGGAGTTGTTAGGGTTTAAAATTGGCTTAATACCTCCATTGGTCCTCTAATTTGTCTGTCAATCTCATTTTGGTCCTCAAGTTTTAAACTGTTTCAATTGGGTCATAATTTTTGTAAAAATGCACACATTTTACCCTAACCGTTAAGTTGTCTCAAACGACGTTAATTGTTGCTGAGATGAATTTTTTATTTTAGGCTTAATCCCTCCCTTGGTCCTTATGGTTGTGTGAAAATCTCAGTTTGGTCCTCAAGTTTTGAACTGTCTCAATTGGGTCATAATTTTTGAATTGTCGACAACGACGGCATTTTTTAGTTTGAGAGCGAGAAAAGGTGTGAGTCGGGGGGTTTGAGGTTAGAGGAATGAGTGAACTGTGATCAGTGATTGGAAGGAAAAAGAAAGACTATAGCCACGTGGATTTAATGATTTTAAAACATAAAAAAAAAATTACAGCTCAGTTCAAAGTTAACGCCGTTTCAATACACTTAACGGTTGGGGTAAAATGTTGTAAAATGTTTGCATTTCATAAGGACTTGAGGAAAAACTTGAGGACCGAACTGAGATTTTCACACAAAAATAAGGACCAAAAGAGGGATTAAGCCTAAAATCAAAAATTCATCCCAGCATCAATTAACGCCGTTTGAGACAGCTTAACGGTTAGGGTAAAATGTGTGCATTTTTACAAAAATTATGACCCAATTGAGACAGTTTAAAACTTGAGGACCAAAATGAGATTAGCAGACAAATAAGAGGACCAATGGAGGTATTAAGCCTTTAAAATTTCATCTTATCTGCCCTCTTATATCTACTTTTCATATTTAATTCACTTTACTATCTAATTGTCATGCAAACTATCTTTGCCTACCCTAAACCCGATCTCTCAGCGAAAAGAGCCTATCATTAACTACTAGTTTACTATCTCTAGTCTCCGTGAGTAATTAGCAATGCATATATCACAGAAGCAAAATACAATTGATCGTCCTACCCCTATCTCTAGGTCGTATTGCTTAATCAAGGAATTCCCTATCAGTTCATGACTTCCCCGTACGTCTCTGTATCAACAAAGGCAAATATCTTATACCGAATGAGTTAAACGATAAAAGCATTGAGCATAGATAAGAAACCCAACAATTGATAATATAAGCATATGAATAAAAATAAGAATTTCAATATAAGAGAGTTTCAAAAGATTACATTGTTCCCCAACAACAAAGGGTTTAGTTCACCATGGACATGTTGAAACTAGATGGAATTAAACGAAAGAATGGAAGAGTAAACCCTAGATTTGATAAATTGGAGCCTAAGCATCCAAGAAACCGCCTCCAAGGAGTGTAGAACTGCTCTGGACGTCTCTGCTTGCCAAAAGAATTCTTTGAGGATCGCACTAGGGCTATTTATAATGCATAAAAGTAACAGAATTTAAGTCCAAGCCCAGCATTCCACCGCTCAGCGCCTAATTTGGCCTCGAAATCGCTTGACCGCTCAGGGATTTGCCTCGAAATCGCCTGGACACTCAGCGGCACCGCTTGAGCGAGAGGCAGTGACTGCTCCCTTGAGTTTGGTGCTCAGCACTGGAAAATAGCGTTGAGCAGTGGCTTTAACTCTTCTTTTCTTTCTTTTTCTCGTTCTTTCTTGAGTCTAAGTCCTCCCTTCTTCACTTCCATCTTCAATTCTCATCAAAACCCTGCAAAACAATGCAAAACAAGCATAATATCTCTAAAAACAACTTTTGACTCTCATGTGACTCAACTAAGTGTTTTACTTGATTCTAAGCTCATTCTAAGCCATAAAGGGTGTGTTTTGATATCAAATTTAAGTTTAAAAATAACGGTTATTAAACCGTTATCAACGAGACATTTCCTCAACTGCACAGTGCACAAACGTAAAACACTAGCTACTAACGACAACAATATTATTATTCCAAGTGGATCACATTGAATTTATAATGCAAAATGGCAATCAAGGGTTTAAACTAAACAAAAACATAAAGAAAACATAATAACACAAAATATAGGGAAAATATGAAAATATAACCACGAAAAGTATATACTAAATATTCAAACATTGTTCAAGCATAGAAAAATATACTAAAATATATTTAAATATTACATTAATTTCATAAAAATAAACTAATCTTCCTAATCTGAGTCAGATGTCTCCATAGACTCATCTTCTGTTGTGTCGTCTTCATCATCAGATTCACTTGCTGAGGTTTCAACTAAATTGTCTTCATCTAATTTGTTGTGAATCATGATCAAAGATTTTTGAATTATGTTAATTGTTGTTGAAAGCCTTCGAAATTGATCCACAACAAATCTTTCAAACTCAGTATGCGGAGTGAAGGTAGAAGGAGTTTCGTCAACATCCTTGAACACACAACCATCTTTTGTTTTCTTTAGGCCATTAAAGGTCAATGCCGTTTTTCCTATTTCATTTGATTTGGTGCATCCAATTTTTTTTTCACCAGTAAGATTAACTTGATGATGCTTCAATATACTGCTGATAAAAACACCATACGGCAGATTATGTCCATTGGTTTGTATCCGTGTTTTTATGGCATAAACCCAAAAATAAATCTCCAGTAGTTAGACGATCACGTATATATCTTTCAGGTAGTATTACCCATGTAAGTACAAAAGCACAAAATTTTTCTTCCATTTTCAAACCATCAAGTAGATACGGCTTGTATACCTTTAATCCTTTTGGATTTCTCAGAAATTCCTTATAAATCTTCTTTTTGTTGGTCCATTGGTTGAGTTCAGAATTTGTTTCTTGAAACCTGAAGCCTTGTGCTTTGAGACCAGTAAAAGATAGCCATATTTCATCATCAATTTTAATATCGACACCTTTGACCTTAGAGCATATAACACCATCGACAACCTTCAGATTGTGCTAGAACACTTCTACCAGGTCAGGATAGCAATCACCGATCATTTCTACAAATTTTGCGAGACCAACATCTACAAGCCAATCTTGAAAAAAACCCTTGCTTTCTGAATAATTCCAGATCCAAGTACTTGTGATGGACCACCTGGAAGAGTTTTCTATAACATCCAAATTTGTATCGGTTTCGTCATCACTTATCTACCCATTTGGACTAGCATTTCTTACAACCTGTGCAGCCTTCTTTCCACGCCGTGAAGATGAAGAAGCCATTTGAGAATAGGATTTAAAGGTATAGGAAAAGGTTACAGTTTCAATATAAGTTCAGAAATATATTTAGTTTCAATATAACTTCAGCATAACACGTCCTATACCATTAGGACTCCACGTTCTATAGTTGAAATACTTGGAAGTTTAAATGAAAACGTCGAAGTCCCATAAAACTCGACGTTCATTGACGGTAAATATTTAAACCAATGCACCATTCTTTTATTCTTTTTTTCTTTTAAAACACATATATTACGGAAAATATGAAAATAAAATATCAACTGTCTTCAAAATAATAAAAAGAAAATCAAACTAAATATTACTAGACCCAAAACTAATAAAATAAGATTTAAACAAAATTATTAATAAAACCCTAAAATTTAGGTTTATCTCAACATTATTGTGAGCCAGAAGCCAAAGAGTTACTCCCCTTTTAATTCTTTTTTCTTTTTTCTTTTAAACCACCAAGATTACGTCGAATTCTTCGGGGATTGACGTATTATTTGTCTGCTAGAAGCTGAAGAGTTTCTCATTTTTAATTTCTTTTTCTTTTTAATCAAACAATTACTCCATTTTTAATCCAACAGTAAACGAAGAGTTGTAATACTTGGACGTTTCAATTAAAATACCACCAATAGTACGTTGTAATACTTGGACTTTTCAGAAGTAAAAGGCTAACTTCAATATGCTGAACCGCATAGGATTGCTCATTTCATTGTAATGGAAGAATCAGTTCAAAGAGATAACAAAAGACAACGCACAAAAGACGACAAGTCTACAATTTTTCCAATCAAATCACTTCCCACAGACTTATTGGTTAATGTGGTTGCAAAGGTAAGTTCTAAATCTTGGATTGATCATTACAACATGAAAGTATGCTGTAGAGATTTTTTGAATGCCACAAAAGACAATTATATGTGGCAGAAAATTTCTTTACAAAAGTTTTCGTTGATTCCATGGTCATGTAAAGAAGCAAGGGCATTTGATATTTTCATGCAAAGTTGTAAGAGGGTGGAAATATTGAAGCTTTGTATAGAGAGGGATTAAGAGAAATAATTAGATATAAGGGAAATATTGAAAAAGGCATTAATGACTTGAAAATGGATGCCAAAAAGGGTTATCTTGAAGAAAAATATGTATATGGTTTGATCTTATTATCTTCATACGATAGTGATTTAAGAAAAGCAGGGGTTGAGTATATGCAATTTTTGAGAAATGTCAACTGTGTTTTAAGGTGTAGAAATAAGTTAGTAACTTTGTTGGGTAATGTATGGACAAAACCTCATGGAACATGTTGCGCAATCTAACTCATTTATGTTCCCATAGACAATGCAATGGTTGGAGAATGAAGAAGTTTATTTCTTGGGAAATAGTGGATACTGAAGATGATGATGATAATATTAAAAACTCGTGTGAAAATTATAGGTGGGATGTTGAGTTAGACTTTTTTTATAATCTTTTATTCTATTCAAATTTAGTAATCAAATTCTATTGTAGGTGGGATGTTTTGTAATCATCTCTTGAATATTAATGAAATTCTCCTTTGGCAAACATTAGTGAATGGTGATTGAATTGTTTAAAATGATTAAATCACTTTTATGATTCCAATTGTCCATTTTAATTTTACATCATTACATTGCATGCAGCAGCATATCATATATGTTTTTAAAACAGCAATAATCGACGTAATAGTAATATTAAGATATGAACGTCCAAGAAAGGGAAGTCGACGTATTATTTAATATTACGGCAAAGGTATCTCCTTTTTTTTACTTTTATCTTTTTTTCTTTTTCCTTTTTAACCTGAAATAACACATCCATTTTGAAAATATTCGGCGTCCTCTATTAATTCCTAGAACGAGTTTATGAATTTTATGATTTAAAGTTGTAGCGTTTTGAAAGGCCTTGGAATTGTTACAAGTTAACACAACTGTTGTTACAAGAAATTTTATAAATTGATGTCTACTTAAATAATTACTGTTGGGAAAGGGCTGATATGGGCTTCAATAATTAAAGGCAGTCTACTTAAATGATATATGGGAAAATGCAGTTTGCTGCTAGAAACGAAGAAGTTGACGTCAATTTCTTTAGACTTCCAAAGTGTCTTTTTGGTTATATTCTCTTTTCTTTTAATCAAACAAAAAAAAATGAATTCCTTGTGCATATGACGTATTATTCGTTATTAGAAGGCAAAGGTCACTCTTTTTTTTTTCTTTTTACTTTTTAAATTCCCATAGAACGTCTATTCTAGGGGGCTTCGACGGGAAAGGCATTGGAGTGGTTGTGAGCATTAATTTTGTGTTGTTACCATAGTGGTTGTTGTGAGTATTAATATTGACTCTATAAATATAATGATAAACTCCATGCTCACTTCATCATCTTCCTCCTCTCCATTTTTCTATGCGGCATTGCATTTCCATGTGTGTTTTATCTCTTTTGAATCATTTAAACGTACTTTTACTACGATTAAATTAGTCTTTGATGGATTATCTTCCATTTGAACCGACTAAAATGATTTTTCGTTGTGTTTTGGTGCAGTATTGCTTGTGTCTTTTGGTAGCGTATTAGTACCTTCTCCCTTAAGTAGTTTCTTCATAAGAAAAGCTTGCGTCTTTTGCATCTCTAATGGTATTTCAACCAAAACAGAACCGGGGTCCTTGCCTAGTTCTAATGTCACCGTATTCTTTTTCATTGGCGGTTTGCATGACGTCTAGGCAAGGACCCAGGTTCGGTTTTGTGTTGAAATGTCATTAGAGATGCAAAAGACGCAAGCTTTTCTTATGAGGAAACTAGCAAAGGAAGAAGGTGGTACCAGGCTACCGAAAAACACGCGCAAAACTACACTAAAACACAACTCAGTAGACGTCGAATGCATAGAAGAATTTGTCGTTATATAGTTGTTTTGAAAGAAAAAGACAAAATAATAAAAAAGGAACTAAATAATAAAACATCGTAGCCAGTATAAAATGACGCAATATGTGTTGATTTAAAAGAAAAATAAAATAATAACTACTCGCTGAAGGAGATAACAGACAACACAAAAAAAAAATTAAAAGATGGAGTTCAGAGGAGAAATTTTATGAATTAATGTCTACTTAAAATAATTACTTTTGACGTCAAAGCCAGTTTAAATTAACGTTTTATTGGTTATTTTAAAAGAAATATAAAAGAATAACTACTAGGTGTAATATACAACGTCCATCTTTTGTTATTGTGACGTCATATTATTTAAAACAGAATTTTGTATTTATTTATTTTGTATTGAACGTCAATTGATTCCTTAACTGAAGTTATTTGATTACCTAGGTTTCGTACACCAAGAACGATAACTCAGACCCCAAATTGTTCGAAGTTCTACATTGGTATATACGTCGAAACCATAAAGTGGGCGACGTTCTGTCTGGTTTAAAAGAGAAAAGAAATAAAGAATAAAAAATGGATTCACTCTCTGTCATATAAAACGTCGAATATTTAGGGTGGTGAACGTCAAATGTGGGTAGAGTGATGCTGCTGGAAGCAAACCACTATTTCGTTATTTTTTTATTTTAAATTGAACGTTAGTTGTTTTTCAAAATGATGTTAAGCGTTTCTAAGGTCATTGTTTTACGTCGTTCTGGCCCTTGTTTGACGTTAGCACATTTTAGATTACGTCTATATTATCTTTGTTTGTCGTTAATAAATATTAGTCGGCGAACGGTTTCAGTAGAGGACATGGAGCGATTCAATTTATTTATAGTAATGTCACCAGTCATTTTTAACGTTACGAATTGGGCGGTTAGACGTTGACCGCGTGACGTTATAGCCCGTTTTTGCACCAGTGTTTTCTTCTTTTTCTATCTCACCTTCACATATTATCTCTTCTTTTTCCTCTCTCTTCTCTAACTCAACTATTTCTTCTTTCTCTTCCACTCCCTTATCAACTTTATTCACTATAGCTTTACATTATTCCTTGGGGTTAACCTCAGTATTAGCCCCAAATTGCTTTTCTTCTTTGTCCTCCATCCTCTTGGCTAGCTGGCCAACCTCCATCTCTAGATTTCTGATAGCAGCTTCAGTACTCTTAGTAGTGGAGGCATTCACCTGCATAAATTGTTGCAACATCTCTTCCAACTTTTTGGTTCTCTCATTCAAAGTAGATACTTGTTGCCATAATGATGGTTGTTGCTGCTGCTATGGTCTATTGAACTGCCCTGCTTGTCCAGCTTGTACATTCTGACCTTGACCCATGCTTGGGTGAGGTTTCCACCCTTGGTTGAAATTACCTTGGTAGAATTGGAATTGATTTCCCATGTAATTAACTTCTTCTTGGGCCTCCACTAGATAAGCACATTGACCATTGATATGATCACCACCACATAATTCACAAAGTTGTTGTTGAACCTGTGAAACGTTCTTCAGCTCCTTTGGCAACTGAGCGAGTGTCTTTGTCAAATTCTCCAACTGTTGAGTTATGAGTTTATTCTGCGCAAGAAAGGTGTCTTGAGTTGGTAATTGAAGAACTCCATTTTGTTGAAGTGAAGCTCCTCTTTCACTCTGTGTCTCGTTATCATTAGTAGCCATATTCTCTATCAATTCAAAGGCTTCCTCTGGAGTCTTGCACTTGATGCTACCTCTAGCTGAGGCATCTAGCATAAGTTTTGTTTGAGAGCCAAGACCTCAAAGGAACAAAAGGACTATCGATGCTTCATCAAAGCCATGTGTGGGCGTCTTCCTGAGTAGGCTTTTGTATCTATCCCACGCTTGACCTAGTGTTTCTTCCATGCCTTACCAGAAAGAAGAAATTTCCTGTTTACCTTTGTTGACTTTAGATTGTGGGAAGTACTTGTTCAGAAACTTTGACACCACAGCTTCCTAGTCAGTAATGCTATCCTCATGGAAAGAGTTCAATCATAGCTTAGCATTGCCTCCCAATGAGAAAGGAAACAAATTAAGCTTTATCACTTCATTTGGCACACCATTGATCTTCACAGTGTTACAAATCTTATTGAATGTGGTCAGATCCTCATATGGATTTTCATGTGACAATCCGTTAAATTGGTTGCTCTTCACCAATTGTATCAAAGTTGGTTTCACCTCCATGCTTGCAGCATTGACCCTCGGCCTTGCAATACTATTAAAGTGATGAGGGCCAACAACAATGGTGAAATCTGCTAGAGTGTGTGTACCATTGTTCTCTCAAGCCATCTCTTCGGTGCTCTAGTCAGATTCTTGCGGTAAGGGTTGCAAAAGTGTCTCCGAAGAAGGAAATAATTCTCTAGATGTTCGAACCTTCCTTCTCCTTCTACTTAGGCTCGATCCTTCAAGAAGAGGTTTTGAATGTTACTTGCTCCTAGTTCGAATTGTATCCTGCATATACAAGAAAACAAAACCCTAGAAAGCACTTTTTAGAACAAAACAAAAACAATAAAAAAAATCAAGTCAAAGTTAATCAATAATCACACAAATAGAATAGTTAAACCACGAGTCACCAGCAATAGCGCGAAAAACGTGTTAAGACTTCGGCAAGTGTACCGAATCGTATCAAGTAATATAAATAGTAAGACCAAGTATCGTTTTCCTTAGAGACTCATTGGCCTAGAGACTCATTGGCCTAGACAATCATGTGTTTTGTTGATTATTTAAGACTTGAGAAACAAAAATCAGTGTTTATAATGCAAAATAGAAAATAAACATGAATGCAGTTGTTGATCAATTGACCAAAAGAATACGCAGGTGAAGGATATATGGATGAATTATGTTGTTGAGGTTTCCGACTTTATCCTATCCACTCTCATGTATTTACGAGTTCAAATCCTTCATTAATGTTAATGCCACTTTTTAATTTTTCATGAATATCATCAACAATATACATATATATAAACATTAACTCAAGATCTTACAATAACAAGGTAATTAACCAACATACAAGAATAGCCACATAGGAATTCACTTTGACTCACTCACACTTCCCATTCTTTCATCACTCAAGCCAACATAACATGCATGCTAAAGTTGTGATGGAAGACGCCTTGAGGAGACCACCTATTGGAGCGGTGCGGAACAGGATTGGAGTCCTCGAGGCTTCTCCAATAAAGAATACGCAGCGGAAAATGGTTAAGAACCTCTAGATTAAGAGAGAAACCGGAAGAGACTCTAGATCGACATGAAATCAGAGAAGAACAAACCAAATCTGAGAAAGGAACTCGGAGATCTGTAACCTAGACCAAAGAAACCATAGAAACGAGAGGAATCACTAAGTGGACTGATTAATCGGTGGAAATGGTGTTTTAAATGGTGAAAACTGAAGATCGAAGGTAAAAAGGTGTTTAATCGGTCAAAAAGCCAAATCAATCGGTAGAAATGGATGGAGATGACGAACAAAGGTTTTTAATCGGTGTAAACCAAAAGAAATGATGAAGGAGGATGGTCTGTGAAGGAAATGGAACTTATAAAGGACGAAGAAGACGATCTGTAATGCTAAATGGTTGGAGAGGATGAGAGGTGCTCTCGAGACAGAGGGAAATGCCTCTCGGGAAATGGTTCATGTGCAAAATGGAAATGATGCGCTACTGATGTGGCAGCGGAGGACGTGTGGATAAGATGCGCTGACACTGGTCAGAAGCGAATTGGAGGGAACAATGATGTTGTCGAATGGGAGAGAAGCACTATGGAGTTTTGGAAAATGGAAGTGAGAGAGGTGCTTGGAAGGTGGCTAGAGGGAGTCTTTGGACTCTCTAGCCTCTGAATTAGAAAACTCTATTCAAAAGTGAAAATACAAGAGAGGAGTTGGGTATTTATACTAACCCATGCTCCTTGCAAGCTAAACTATGTGTACAATAAAATGTAAAAATACGAAAAAGAAGACTACGTCAGGCAGGATTCCATCATACCCCCTCTTAAAAAAATATTTGTCCTCAAATCTAGCAATCACCTTATGAAAAAGCTCCACACAGTCTTGGGAGCATGGCCATCTTGAAGTGGCCTTATTCTTTTAGATCCACTTTTCTTCCTCGGGGATCAAACACGAATCCGCAATACGCATCAAATATATCTTCAATTAATATTGATACAAAGAAGAAATTTTATACAAACACAAAAGAATAAGAACTTCTAATATTTTGATTTGTAATCTTTGAAAATTTTAGAAGTCCAAATTCACTTTTGTCTTGAGTTACTTGTTTTCTTAAAAATAACAATAACTCAAGATTTGAATTGCCATATTTTGAAAAACTTTGTATAGAATATGGGATGGAAATTGACTTGAAAGAGAGAATAATACTTGAAGATTGAACAATAATTGGAAAAGTAAAGAATTGGAAACCTTCCCTTTTAGGTTCCATGGTCTTTGAAAGAATAGGACTTGTCATCATTAACAATTTTTCCGTTTCTTTCTTCTCTCTTTCTTGCATTTCTCTTCTCTCTTCTTCTCTTCTCTCTTCTTCTCTTCTCTCTTCTTCTCTCCTCTCTTCTTCTCTTCTCTCTTCTTCTTTTCTTTTCTCTTCTCTCTATTTATTTTCTTCTTCTCTCCTCTCTTCTTCTTTTCTTCTTTCTTCTTCTTTTATCCTTTCTTCTTCTCTTCTACTCTCTTCTTCTCTTCTTAACTCCTCTCTTCTCTCTTCTTCTCTTTTCTCTTTTTCTCCTTTCTTTCTCTTCTCTTCTTCTTTCCTTTCTTCCTCTTCTTTTCTTTCAATCTCTCTTTCTCTTTTCTTATCCTTGATATCTTTAAGTCTTCACCCAAACTTTAGTTCTCTACGAAGAAATCCATGATCATTTAGACTCTCAAGAAATATTTTTCCATCTTCAATGCAATCCCTAATTAGTTCTAGGTCTCTTTTAATGCTTGAAGGCACAACTTTCTTCTCATGCAAGATTTTAAATCATATCAATCATGAATGGGAGACTTTCTACCTTTCCTAACATGATATTATCTTTCATCCCACCACTCTCTTGCATGCTCTTTTAACTTAGAGAGATAAATGTTAAGGACATTATATTCACTCTCTCTATAAAACCAAGGATCTAGTTTATCAACTTCTTGTTCCCAAGCTAGGTATGTTAATGCACCTATGTCTTTACCAAAGAATGGAAGATTCCTAACTTGATTATACATTTCATCAACATTATCTAACCTAGAAGACCTATATGAACTATAACAAGACATATTTGTTCTTAAAAGTTTTCTTAATCTAAAGAATTAAAAGCTTCACTTTTAGACAAGTCCCAGATAAGAGAAGTGAGTCATAAAGACTACTTAAATACCAAGTCTTTCCTTAGCCAGAAATGTCTTAAGCTACTAACTTATTACCCTTTAAAATAAAATCACCTTTAAAATCAAAGGACACAACAATAAAAGATAATTAACGGACTCTACTGACCCCTAAAACGTGAACACAATTAGTAGACTCTAATGACCCCTAAAATGTGAACACAAAATGCAAAGATAATCAAACAATATAAAATTCTACTCCTATGGTGAGGCTTGTAGCTTTGGCTAACAAGACACTCTCACCTGTCTAGCTATGCTAAAATTAAAAAACAAGTAATCAAGAAAAGTTGACAAGAGTTGAAAGAGCACCAAGGACTCTTCCAAACTTGGACTTTATAAGAGGCCTTTTACAAACACAAAAGCTAAAACTAACATGGGCTAACACAAGCTCATTACAAATAAGATGGACCAAAAAATACAAACAAAACAAAAAAATGAGACTATGCTAATGCTTCAGGCTGCTACAGTCCAAATCTTTCTCTCTCCAGAAACCATTAAATAAAGAACCTTGCACGTGATTTTTCATTGAAGCAAAAGGAATAGAAATTTACCCATGCAAAAGGTGTATTTTCTCTCCATCAGATTCTCTCTCATCTAAAAAAACATTTAAAACATATAATATTATACATAGATAGGTTCACTAACGAAGCCCTCTCTCAAATTAAGCAAGCGAGGGATCGAATCCCGGAACTCCAAGAATTACGCAAGCCACATTTTCCGCTATATCACCAACAATTGTTAATATTATACTGCAACGATTTACAATTAATAAATTCTTTAATCTATTGTGGAAATCTAAAATAAAACCATTATTAATCAATTCTCTACACTCCTAAAAAATTTTATCCCCAATACTATATCTTAAATAAATATTTATTTTTAAAAATTACTAAAATAAAAATAAAAATTATTTTTATTTTATCTGGGTTTTACATATTTAGTATCCCTTTTAAGTGTAAAAATAACGGTATTTCAACTGTTATCAGTAATCATTTGAACTCTCACGTATTGAATTGATTATGATTATATATGCAGGATTTATATATGCTTTATTTCACCCGAGAGGAACCTTTTGATTTAATTGACAATTGGCTACTAATGATAATGAGATGCAAAGTGAAAGTGGAGATCTACTTCAACAAAAGGAAGTCTTTGTTAAACCCGTGGTAAGTGTACCAGATCGTATCAAGTAATAATAGATGGTAAGACCAAATATCGTTCTTCCAAAGGACTCTTAGGCCTTAACTTTCATGTAAAGAAATCGCATAAGACTTGAGAAAAGAATTAAATTTAGGTTTTTGAATGCAAGACGAAAATAAACATGCAAAATGCAGTGAATCAATTGGCTAGAAGAAACTATGGATGAATGGAGTTGTTGGGGTTTACAATTTCATCTTATCCACCCTCTTATATCTACTCTTCTTATTTAATTCGCCTATTTATCATATTGTCATGAAAACTTTCTTGGTCTACCCTAAACTCAATCTGTTGGCGAATAAAGCCTATTACTAATTACTGGCTTGCTATCTCTAGCCTCCCCTAGTAACTAATAATGCATGATAAACGGAAGCAAAACACAATTGATCGTCCTACCCCTATCTCTAGGCGGTATTAGCTTAATCAAGGAATTCCCCCCAGTTCATGACATTATTGTACGTCTCCGTATCAATAAAGATAAACAACATTTATCGAATGAGTTAAACGATAAAAGCATTAAGCAAAGGTAAGGAACCCAACAATTTATAATATAAGCATATGCAAGCATATAAATAAAATAAGAATTTAAATATAAGAGAGTTTCAAAAGATTACATTGTTCCCCAACAACAAAGGGTTTAGTTCACTATAAACATGGTGAACTAGATGGAATTAAATGAAAGAATGGAAGAATAAACCCTAAATTTGGTAGATTGGAGCCTAAGCATCCAAGGAATCGCCTCCAAGGAGTGTAGAACAGCTCTGGACGTCTCTGCCTGCCAAAAGAATACTTTGAGAATCGCACTGGGGCTATTTATAGCGCATAAAAGTAACAGAATTTAAGCCCAAGCTCATCTGATGGACGCTCAGCGCCTAATTTGGCCGCTCAGCGGTTTGCCTCTAATCGCAAAACCGCTCAGCGGTCCAATATGCCGCTCAGCGGTCCAATATGCCGCTCAGCGATGGCCCTCTAATCGCACAGGATGCTCAGCGGTGCCGCTTAAGCGAGAAGCAGTGACTTCACCCATGAAACTGGCGCTCAGCGCTGGAATTAGCGTTGAGCGATGCACTTGACTCTTCTTTTCATCCTTTTTCTCCTTCTTTCATGAGTCTAAGTCCTCCCTTCTTTACTTCCATCTTCAATTCTCATCAAAACCCTGCAAAACAATGCAAAACAAACATAATATCTATAAAAACAACTTTTGACTCTCATGTGACTCAACTAAGTGTTTTACTTGAGTGTTAAGCTCATTCTAAGTCATAGAGGTTGTGTTTTGATATCAAATTAATGTATAAAAGTAACGGTTTTCCAACCGTTATCACAACTCCAAACTTAAAACTTTCTTGTCCTCAAGCAAATAAAACAAAACTAAGCCTTCTACCTATCATCAAAATGGTTCAACACTTTTCAAAACACATCCTTTCACAATAAGTAACTACTCAATTCATCTCTTCAATGGAATCCAATCAAGATGAAAACATGCTTCAATTCATTCAAGTTCACAGATTGCTCACATAATCACATACTCTCCAACAGATGCTATTTTTATGAATGACCAATCCACTAAGCACAGATGTAATCATGAAATTTATCAATCCTTTCCAAGCAAAGTGTTTCACTCAATCACTCAAGTGTTTCAGGAGGTCACTCTTCTCTCTACTATTCATTTGTCACATGAAACAAAATTGATATTTGTCTATTACAATCAACATCTTTACATACAAATGTCATTACAAGGACTTTTCAAGGCTTATAATGCGGTTGGGCTAACAAGAAACATTGGTTTTTCAGATCACAAAATCCTTGAGTTATGAGAGAAAGAAAGAAAAACAGCTTCCATATCCAAGGACTTATTCAAGGAAGGAGAAAGAAAAACAGCTTGAGAGGTTCATGGAAATTTTTAAGAAACTAGAGATCACCATACCTTTTTCTGAAGCATTGCAGCAGATGCCTTCATATGCAAAGTTTTTGAAGGAGCTCCTCACGAAGAAAAGAAAGTACATTGAGAAGCAGACCATTGAAGTGCAAGGAAATTTTACAAAAGTTATTACCTCCGAAGCTTCAAGATCTAGGAAGTTTCACCATTCTGTGTACCATAGGAGATTTGGAAGTTTGAAGAGCTTTGATTGATTTGGGAGCTAGCATTAATGTAATGTAGCTTTCTATGTTCAAAAGGATTCAAGGTTTGGAACTCAATCCTACTACAATGACGCTTCAACTGGTGGACAGGTCTCTTAAATATCCTTATAGGGTGATTGAAGATGTGTTAGTGAAAGTGGATAAATTCTTATCTGCAGTGGATTTTGTTATAATGGAGATGGAGGAGAATGGAGATGTGCCTCTCATTCTAGGGAGACCATTCATGAAGAATGCTAGAGTTTTAACTGATGTGGAGAGTGGCAAGCTTAAAGTAAGAGTACCAGATGAAGAAGTAAATTTTGATGTTTTTAAAGCCATGTCACACCCTAAGGATGATAAAGCATGTTTTCAAGTTTACATACTTGACGAAATTTGTATGGTGGAAGAAAAGAAAGTGCGTGATGCTTCTCCATTAGAGAAAATTATCATTGATGAATGTGAAGACTTGAATGAGGAGGAAGAGAAATTAATTGATGAGTGTTTGACGGATTTGGAGGTGCTAAAAGAAACCCCAATGGATGAGGCTAGTTTTGAAAAGATTGATACCAAGGAAGAAGTCAAAGAAAAGAAACTAGAGTTAAAAGTGTTACCATCACATTTAAAGTACATTTTTCTAGAAGAGGATGGAGGAAAGCCAGTCATCATTAGTAATTCTTTGTCTTCTGAAGAAGAAGAAAAGTTGGTAGGAATCTTAAAAGCTAACAAAGGAGCTATTGGGTGGTCAATCTCAGATATTAAAGGTATAAGTCCAACCTACTGCATGCATAGAATATTTATGGAAGATGACTATAGACCAGATGCTCAACCACAAAGAAGACTGAATCCTGTGATGAAAGAGGTGGTTAGGAAAGAAGTTTGAAGCTTCTGGAAGTTGGCATTATTTATCCAATCTCTGACAGTGCGTGGGTAAGTCCAGTACAGGTAGTGCCAAAGAAAGGAGGGATGACGGTGATTCACACTGAAAAGAATGAGCTCATTCCTACTAGAGCGGTTATTGGGTGGCAGATGTGCATTGATTACAGGAAACTGAATGCAACTACTAGGAAGGAACATTTTCCCCTTCCTTTTATGGATCAGATGCTGGAAAGATTGGCTGGTCAGGCTTTCTATTGCTTCCTGGAGGATATTCTGGATATAATCAAATTATGGTAGATCCAAAAGACTAGGAGAAGACGGTGTTTACATGTCCATTTGGTGTATTCGCTTACAGAAAAATACCATTCGGGGTATGTAATGCTCCAGCTACGTTTCAGAGGTGTATTGCTCTCAAGGCTCCTTGGTTTTTTGATGTCGTGAGCCCCCTTTTTGCCTCGTAGTATCTCCTCTTTTAGGTTTCAATCCCTTTTTTTTGTTTTTTCTGCCTCTGTGCTGCTTTCTTTGTCTTGATACCTTGATACCAGAAAAGGTTTGTTGCTACCAAAGGACCCAAATCACCTCTGCAAACGTACCTCTACCAAAATTGCAACGTCCTCTGCCACCACGCGACACCTCCCTCTCGCGGGTCCCTTTTTTTTTCAGAAAAACCGTTTCCCTTTTCACAAACGACAAACAAACTTTCTAACCCTTTTTTTTTCTTTTTTTTCTAAACTAAATTAATTATGCTTAATCAATTTTAACTATGTTTAATTATGATAATCAACATTTAAAAGGAAAACAAAGAAAAGAAAGGAAAATAAAATAAAATAATAATAATAATAAAAAAAAATGTTTCAAACCTTTTTCTTTTCTTAATTTTTTTAATTATGCTAAAACAAAGCTAAAAATAAAAATTAAAAACTAAGTTCAAAAATGAAACTTATGAAAGGAAAAGTAAGATAAAAAAAATAGTAAAAGAAAAGAATAAGAATGACAAAAAGACATAAAATAAGATAAACTAAGAAAATTTGTATAGTATTTACTCACCCAAACGAAATTGGGTGTTGACAGCTGCCCCTCTTTACTTAGATATTACTAGATAACATGAAAATTTGATATTTTCGTATTATCAGAGTAAAAGCTAAGTAAAGATAGAAACACTAATTTCGTCTAGGTTTCAAAGGAGAAAGAGAAAGAATAAAAAGTCGAGTTGGGCTTCGGGGCCAGTGTGGAAACTGGGCGTTGGGGGCCAGGCGAGCTGGGCTTGGGGGCCAGTGTGGAAACTGGGCTTTGGGGGCCAGTGTGGAAACTGGGCTTTGGGGTCCAGTGTGGAAACTGGGCTTTGGGGACCAGTATCGAAACTGGGCTTTGGGGCCCATTGTGGAAACTGGGCTTTGGGGGCCAGGCGAGCTAGGCTTGGGAGCCAGTGTGGAAACTGGGCTTTGGGGGCCAGGCGGGCTAGGCTTGGGAGCCAGTGTGGAAACTGGGCTTTGGGGCCAATGTGGAAACCGGGCTTTGGGGCCAGTGTGTAAACTGGGCTTTGGGGCCAGTGTGGAAACTGGGCTTTGGGGGCCAGTGTGGAAATTGGGCTTTGGGGGGCCAGTGTGGAAACTGGGCTTTGGGGCCAGTGTGGAAACTGGGCTTTGGGGTCCAGTGTGGAAACTAGGCTTTGGGGGCCAGTGTGGAAACTAGGCTTTTGGGCCAGGCAAGCTAGGCTTTGTGGGCCAATGTAGAAACTGGGCTTTTGGGCCAGGCAAGCTAGGCTTTGTGAACCAGTGTAGAAACTAGGCTTTTGGGCCAGGCAAGCTAGGCTTTTGGGCCACGCAAGCTGGGCTTTTGGGCCAAGCAAGCTGGGCTTTGTGGGCCAGTGTAGAAACTGGGCTTTTGGGTCAGGCAAGCTGGGCTTTGGGGGCCAGTGTAGAAACTAGGCTTTTGGGCCACGCAAGCTGGGCTTTGTGGGTAGTGTAGAAACTGGGTTTTTGGGCCAGGCAAGTTGGGCTTTGTGGGCCAGTGTAGAAACTGGGCTTTTGGGACAGGCAAGCTGGGCTTTTGGGCCAGGCAAGTTGGGCTTTGTGGGCTAGATGAAACTGGGCTTATGGGCCAGTTTGGAAACTGGGCTTTGTGGGCCAGTGTGGAAGCTGGGCTTATGGGCCAGTGTGGAATCTAGGCTTATAGGCCAGTGTGGAAACTAGGCTTTCAAATTTTGAAATTCTTGAAACTTGTAATTTTGTGAAATGTTTTTGTAATTTTGACAGAAATTTGATTTTTGAAAAGGCATCAAGGCGTTGAAACTCTTCATTACAAAGTATTAAAATCTTGATGCTACTCTTTTTGTATTTTTGAAGAAGGATTTGACAACCATTCATATGAATGAAGAGGATTTCGATCCGAAAGATTTTCTTTTTGATTGATTGATGCACATTCGAAAAACATTTGCTTTGTTTTGCATTTCCTTTCTTTTTCGCTTGAGTCGACTGTCTTACTTGCAATAATCAAACTTGTCTTTATTTTCAATGTTTTTGTGAAAACTGAGGAATGTCATACATCTGAGGTCTAATGTTAGATATGATTATTGTTTGACTTTCTCTTTCTTGACATCAGTGCACACATGCTTGAATTTATTAGAAAGAGGATGATTTTGAAGAGAATGAGAGTTGTTTGGAAATTTTTTGGAAGGCTGAGACAGGCGCATGGGCACTACAATCCTCCAAGGAGATGTGATATGTAAGTGTCAAGACGAAACACAATATACCAATTTTTTTTTTCCCCCAATTTGGTGTTTGGGAAAAATAAGCTGGGGTTTGGATTCATCATAGTTCGGGTGAAAAAATCAAGTGAGACTTACAAAGCTGCCCCAGTCTTGAGATTATGGATTGATGACAAGCTCGTGTGAGACTCACAAAGCTGCCCCGATTTTTTTTTGGCACAAGGTTCCATTTGGAAGAGGTGGTGGGTATGAAAAGGATTGGATAAAATGATGACCCCGATTGGTTTGATTTTCTTTTTGCATGCTTCTGACTAGTTGGTAGAGAGATCCCCTCTTCCTGAGACATTACTTTTTTTCTTTTTTTTTTGTTTTCATTCATTCATTGTAAACCTTCTTTTTCTTCGACCCATTGAAAGTCATTTCATCTTATCGCAAAACTAAGCTTTATGAAAATTTGAGCAAACATTATCCAATCTGCGTGGGCTTTAATAAGCTTGTAACGTGGCTAAGGGCTAAAAGGTATTGAAAGAAAAGATATAAAGGCCCAAATGAATGTTTGTTGGTTATTTTTTGAAACAAGGGTTATCATCTAGGAATTGAATCAACTTTTGACTTTTGAACACTTTGCTTTTTCTCAAACTTCGTTTTTTCATTCATTTTTTTTTTGCTCAACATCACTTTGTGATTTTTTGTTCTTTTTGTTTTTCTTTTGTTTTTTTTTATTCACTCTTCTTGATGAATTCTCTTTGTTTGATCATTAAGTGCTCTTCATTTGCATTATGAGTTAACTCCTACCTGATGACAACCCTTGCTTGGGGATAAAAAGAATTTATTTTTGGCTCAAACATGGTGACAATGGATATATATATATATATATATATATTCCTTTTTAGATAAAGACAAGAAGGCCACACATCATTTTGAACTCTGAATGCTTTATTTTCAAAAGATTAACTCTACGACTAGGTGACCTCAACATAAGTCGTTTTCTTTTTCATTTTTTTTTGTCTCTTTTTTTTTTTGTTTGCCTCAATGGATTCAGGGATCACCCAACTAGCGCAAGCGAGGATGATTTCGGTCAGGCCAATCTGCCCCAATATAAAGGTTTATGTTTATTACTCCGAGTAGTGTCAGTGTTTGTTGGGGAAGATCCTTTCTTTTGGAAAAGTGAAGGGTAAAGGTTTTCAAGCAACATGCACAAACGTCTCAAGAAAAACGCAAAATTGTTATCTTTGATTAAACATTTGACCTCAGAAAAAATCTCACACAACAACTTTCGTTTTTCGATTATTTTTTCATTTTTTACTCCTTTTTTTTTGCTATTTTTGAAAAACCAAGAGTTCGACAATTTGCAAGAAAGACAAGTGACTCAAGATTGCCTTCATTTTATTTTTGTTTTTCCTTTCATTATTTACAGCTTTCGTTTTATCCACAACACCCTATTAGGACATGATTTCCAGTAAACCTTGGAGAAACCGCGTAACGAAAGTTCACATTAAAAGTCGTAGATGAAGGCATAATATCAATGAGCATAAACCTTACAGCGAGACAGTTCAAAACATGAGCAAAGCAATATCAGTTTCACCTTTCACAATAACCCATGCTTTCCTACATAGTCCTAAAGCCATCTTCATTTGTCCATGGCATTTGCAGAGGCGAACTCATGTCTTGCCACGGTGCTGGATTGACTTTCTTCAAACTTTAAACATCCTGAATCGATCAAAGATTGCACTTTATACTTTAGAGCCTTGCATGCCTCTGCTGAATGTCCATGCGCTCCTTCATGATAATCACACCTGGCATTTATGTTGTACTTCTTTGGGTAAGGAGGTCGTATAGGTCTGATGGGATAGACCTCTATGAGGTTATTGCGGAGTAGATCTGGCAGAAGCTCCGTATAGGTCATGCGGATAGGAGTGAAATTGTCAACGTTCTCATTTCGATTGTAATTTCTCTACTCAACGGCTTGATTGGACCCATAGCAAGGCAACATCTGGGCATAGGCAGTAAAATGTGAATTAGCCCTCGGTTCTCTATTTTTCTCACGCCCAGGACCATACTCATTCAAACTCGCTACCAGATTTGGACCTAATGCAATTTTTCCATTTCTCATGCCGCCCTCGACCCTCTCTCCAATTACCACTATATCAGCAAAACTCGAGGAGACACTGCTTATCATGTGCTCATAAAATGGTGGTTGTAGAGTATTCAAAAATATGGTAGTCATCTCCTTGTCACTCATAGGAGGTTCTACTTGAGCAGCAATTTCTCTCCACCTTTGGGCATATTCTCTAAATGATTCAGACTCTTTCTTCACCATGTTCTGCAGTTGTACTCTGTCGGGTGTTAGATCTTCATTATATTCATATTGCCTTAGGAACGCATCAACCAGATCTTTCCATGTGTAGATGTGCGTTCCTTCTAAGCGCATGTACCAATTTAGAGTCACGCCAGTTAAACTTTCTTGGAATAAGTGAATAAAAAGTTTTTCATCGTGAACATAGGCTGCCATTTTTCTGCAGTACATGGTTATGTGGCTCCTTGGGCAGGTGTTTCCCCGATATTTCTCAAACTCTGGCAACTTGAACTTTGGAGGTGTTACCACATCAGGGACTAAACATATTTTTCTAGCGTCTCCAAATTCAAAGATTTATTTGCCCTCTATGGCTCTCGACTTCTTCTCAAGCATTTCTAATTTTTCAAAATCTGTTGGTGTAACAACATAAGGTGAAGACTTCATCTCGAGTTGTTTTATCATTATCACGTTCGTCATACCTGCCTGGATTGTCTTCCCATGAATTATGGCAGTGTCTGCCCCAAGCTCGTCTTCTATTTCAACTGCATTATCTTCGACCTTTTGAGTGTTAACATGTCCCAAGTCCGCTCCTGAGGGTGGAGTGTAATTTGGAGGAAGACCGTAAGGAGGGAGAGTTTGTGCCTCTAATACTCTTAGTTGTGATCATAGTGTGCACGACTCTCCGGGGCCTTGTAAGGCATTCAGGGCCTCTAGGATTTGGCTCATTTGACCCTTCAACTGTTGGATATCGACTTTCATCTCTTCTTACATTTCTCCTTGGTTCTCCATGATTTTCCCACTGGTTCGTGCCTTTTAGGGTGTCTTGGAAACTTAGTCGTATTGTTACTTTTTAACTAAATTTCATTAGATGAAATAAATTAAGAAATAGAAAATAAAAACGAAAGGGAAAAACGAAAACACAAAGTAACACAACTACTATAGTCAGAAATTATAAAGATGTGAAAACATTGCCAAATGTATAATCTGAAAATTAACATGAAATAAAGTCAATAGGACAGTTCATGAGACGTCAACAACATTTAAGTTCACCACATATGAGGTATACAAAGACATGATCAACTATCACGAGCCCTAGCCATCACATTCTTCATTTCTCTCGCCATCTTTTTGCAGTAATTGAGGAAAGTTTCAACCTTCTTGGGTGGGTTAAAGATCGGCATTGCAGACTCAGCATCAGCCAATAACTTAGGGACATCATTAATGGCTTTGTTAGCAAGAGAGGCTAGCTGTGAGAAACTTCTCTTCCAGTTCTCTATAACTTGCCCTTCTTCAACAATACACTCCTTCATCTGATTCATCAATTCTTGATTTTTCTTGTCTGATTCAGCCCGATGCCAACGTTCCTTCTTTAGCTTCGCCACTGCTGCCTTTGCCTGTTGCTTGGCTTCGTCCGATCTGATATGCATTTTTGTGCAGGTCCTCCAATGCTTTTTCCTTGTCCCTCTTAAATTCATCACACATCTGCTTCATAACACGCTCTGATATCTCAATTATACCATACTCCCGATCTTTCAAGGTTAGCTCAATCTTGGTTGTTGCTAGCTTTTGCGTTTGTCTTATTAACAACTCTTCATATGCTTCATCATTTTCCACACTATCTTACTTAAGATTCGCATAATCGCGTTGTAGATTCTGAAGATTACTGGTCAACTTGATATTTTCTAGTTTTGTCCGCTCTAATTCGGCCTTCAACAGTTGCACCTCCTCATCTTCAGCCCTATGAAGATGCTCATCACATTCCAGGCTAGGAGAAACTAACTTGAAAGGTAACTTCACCGTCCTAACCCTTTCTGCAATCCAAAAGCTGTAAGGAATTCCCTCATCAACAGTCCATGGTCTTGGGTCCCTTTCCGCACGAACAACGTTGCCCCAAGCATCCCTAATTTGGTGAAGCATTTCAGCAATGGTTCCTTCCTTATAATAGATCTGCAATATGGCAAGAGATGCAGGTGTAGTTGATCCTCTCATAGGATACCCGAATTGCCTTTGTGCTAGCACAGGATTGTAGTTAATGCAACACCTGATACCCATGAGGGGCACATTAGGGTACCTCCCACAATAATATATGATTTGCAATCTTTGCTGCCAAAGGACATTCCATTTGATTTGCTCCACATTTAAACTTGCACAGAGCTGCGCCCATTCATTTGCCCCTTTCATATTTGGTTTACATTGCAGTAGCTCATCCACGGGACATGTGGCATTCAACGTGTTCTCATTCACTCGAGAGACGAACCATACATACAACACTGTTAGAAAACATTCCATTTTTCCTCCCTTTAGCTCATAACATTGATTAAGAGTCCCATAAACTTCAGCTAGGACAACGGTGACTGGATTCTCAAAGCGTTCTTTGTATCCCACAAATGCGTTCATTGCGGCATGGTCAACGAAGTTCTCGATGTTAGGAAAAAGCATGACACCATAGAGGATAAGAGCCAATACATCCATAAATGTTTCCCACTTTTCCGCTTCAGCAAAACGATGCAAGTACTGCTCTAGGTATCTCTAAGGAAGGCCCCTCACTTTACCCTTGACTGTGAACTCGCTTTCCAACTGCATAGGGTGTACTTTCATGATTCTTGCTATCTACAAGATAGGGATATACTGCCCAAGGTAGTTGTATGGAGTTTTTCCCTCAAGAGGTATGCCTAGGATTTTCTTAAATTCCTCCACTTTTGGCACCAACTGGAAATCCCGAAAAGTGAAACATTTAAGTGGTGGATCATAGTACTAGGCTAAAGTAGTAATTGCTAATGTTTGAACTTCCACCTCTAACAGGCTTAATAAATTCCCATACTTCTTCTTGAATGCGTTCCTTTGGGTCGTATTCATTTCCTTCACCAGTTCTCTCAGACTATCCATATTAACATCCTCTGCTTCAATGGCTATACTCTCCTTCAAAGTGTTTGAACTTGAACCCCCCTTGACTTCAATCTCATGTTAATTTCCATTTTACCTCGAAGGCTTAGTCACAAATTTATAATTTCCTGACTAGAACCAATGACAAGACCACAAAAATGCATGAGATAAAGAAAGAAGGAAAAGAAAAATATGTTTAAAAATGTAAAGAAACAAGGTGCTTGATTTTATTAAGCAAAAATGAGGGTTATAAGGCTGCACACATCTCCCTTTGTGCCATAGCAAAGGTTCACTACTTCAGATTCAAGGTCAAATATATGCAATCTCACCAGGATACTTCCCTGAGCCTAAAGACCAATGGTCACTAGAGCTATGGCCCCCTTCACAGCATCTCCACAACAGTCGAGTAATCAACTAGATGCGAAGACACAAATGAAGAGAACAGACTCTAGTTGGGGTTCTCACGATAGCCAAATAGGAAGTATGTCCCAAGTGGCACCGCTACACAACCCCTCTATTTCTAAGTTACACTCAAGCCTGGGTATAGGGCCCCACTCATAATTATGCATAATATGTGTGTGTGAAGGGAGAATGCAAATGTACCCCAGACCCTCACCTGCAAAATAACCAGAAAATTTCCTAGACAGATATAGCATGTTTTCTACCCTAGGGTTCAATATCCAACAAGCAAAGTTATTCACACGTGATTATTCAAATATCAAACATAGATAAAGAAAAGGAGAAGAAAAACCACATTGAATTCGCGCATATAATTAAATGGCTTGACTCTCTAGCATCCCCATTGGATTCGCCATCTGTCGTAACCGAAAATCGCGACGAGAAGACGATCCAAAAAAGAAAATGATTTTTTGAAAAAGAGATTTGGAGTCACCACCATAGTTTATTCTGAAAAACTACGGAAAAACCATAAAGTAAGACATGGTCCACGAAAACCAAAGATCGGGTTCGGGAGTCGGTTACGTGTAGGGAAGGTATTAGCACCCTACAACGCCTGTCTGAAGGCAGTACCTTTAATTAAATGCGTGAATGTGATGTGGTTTTCAAAATGTTTAATTTTCCCTAAAAATGAAATTCTAAAGAAACAAAAATATTTTTTTATTTTTTTGTGCACGACAAGGATTGACCTTGCTCCTACGTATTCTCAAAATGAGAAATTAGGGTTACGTAGTTCTAGAAATTATGTTTTGATGATTACTTGTGAAATTTGTTTTGGAAAATTGATTGAAAAATTTGTTAAGAAATTTATTATGGATAAATTTGGATTTTCGGGAAAGTGAGCCTGACAAGGACTGGCCTTGCTCTTACATATCTCCACTCTTAGTGGAGAATCAAGGATCACGTAGTTCTGGGAGAAAGATTGTTTGTTGTTTAGAAAAGTAAGTTTTGTGTTTTGATGTTTTTATAAAAAAGGGAAAGGTTTTAGCACAAGGCCTACGCTAACGGTCGCACGTGTGCTTAAACCTTTTAAAATAATTTTTGTTAATTTTTGAAAGAAGAAAAAGGTTTTCAGCACAAGGCCGACGGAATGGTCGCATTGCTTCAACATGTATCTCTTGAAAAGCATCCAGCAGCAGGTCATATTTTACCTGAATAGGTTCTTTCTCAAACTTTGTATCACTCTCATAATCTGTCAGTGATGTCCCAGCCATGAGGCATATGTTAGATTCCTCCTATCGATCAAGATCTTCATCACTTGAGGATTCTGAATCACTGTTTTCCAGGCAATGTAAGCACCCTTTTGCTTTCTGTTTTGTTCCTAAGGAAACCTCCTGTTAGCTTTCTGCTTCAGCTTCAGATCTGGACAATCAGGCTTGATGTGTCCTTCTTTGCTGCATTCGTAACACTAAATTGCATTTGATCTTGAAGCTTTCTTGGCTTTAATATTTCCTTCATGGTTAGTAAGTTGAGTATTATTCTTCAGAAATCGATTGAACTTTCTTACCACCATGGACATCAGTTCATTGTTGTCCAATTCAGCATTTGAATCATCCTCTGATTGTGCAATGTTTGAGGCTTTCTTGCTGGTAGCTTTCAATGCTATGGACTTCTTCTCTTCAATCACTTCCTCATTTTTCAAGCTTCCATGTTCAAGCTCGTGTTCTCATAGCTTCCCGAATAAGGTAACCATATTCATGCTCGTGAGATCCTTGGATTCAGAGATTGTAGTGACTTTGGGTTTCTAGCTTCTTTTCAAGCTTTTGAGAATTTTGATATTGATCTCCTCTTTGTCAAAAACTTTTCTAAGATCCATTAAATGGTTGACAATGTGAATGAACCTTTTCTGAACCTCATATATTGTTTCACCAGTCCTCCTTCTGAAAAGTTCGTACTCTTGTATCAAAGAATTCTTTCTGGCTCTCTTGACTTTATTTGTGCCTTCATGTGTGACTTCCAAAGACATCCCACATTTCCTTGGCCGTTTTGCATTGAGATATCTTGAAAAATTCATCAACTGTTAGTGTAGAGGCAATAATATTTCGTGCTTTGACATCACATGTGCTTTACGATATTCAACTTGAGACCACTTAGAAAAAAATTTCAAAACAATTTTTCCATTGATAACTTGAGATGGCTCAAAAGGACCATTTACTATTGCATCCTAAATACCTCTATCCACAGATTCAAGAAATATTTGCATTCAAATTTTCCAAAAAGGATAGTTTTCACCCGCAAACAGTGGTGGTCTGTTTGTAGATGCACCGTCACCAAAGGTTTGAAAACTAGAAGCCATTTCCAGGAATATAGTCGATTGAAAGAAAAATGTAATCGACTAGTTTTTCAAATATCTTATGAAAACCAGCTCTGGTGCCAATTGTTGGAAAAAGAATGGCTTAATTTCAATACCAATAGGGGGTGAATTGGTGAGGTTTAAAAATCAGAGTCTTTTTCAAATCTTTTTCGCAAATTATAAAGCTTTCAAAAGTTTCTTGAATCTACATGAAAAAGATAAATCAAGTGCAGCGAAAAATAGTTGACTATGCAGAAAGTAAAGTCGACTTGAAAATAAAGAGTTCAGGGATAGAGAAATTCAAACATAGTTTTTATACTGGTTCGGCCAAACTGCCTACATCCAGTGTCCTTCCTGTACTCGGAAGCAAATGCACTGTAATGGTCAAGGTTTTTAAAACAAGGTTTATATAGAGACCTCCACGTCAAAATATAAAACACCTCTCTAACCCTCTAACCAAAATATAGGCATTCGACACCCAAAGAAAGCAATAAGATATCCCCTCTCCTATAGTCTTTGTCAACTTTGAACAATCCTCAAAGTTTCCAGAACGCAGCACGTCCTCTTCCTGTAATCACAACAGGGCAGCCACAATCTTCACAAGATTGAGAGAAGTAGATGATCACTTTTCCAGTACACTTCAATGTGCAGTATGACAAGCTTTTCTTTCAGCACAGCCTTGCTCGTCAAGCAACTATCCAAGAAAGATCTCCACGATCTTCTTGATGAATTCTTGGAGCGTTTTCACAAAGATCAATATCTGAAACAATAGAATGAAAATGTTAGAATATCCAAAATCTTTGTGTAAAACAAAATCATGTCTATTTATAGTTTTCTGTAAAACAAACGCCCCTGTAGTCGACTTCACTTCTAATACAGTCGACTGTGACCAGACAGTTATGACAGTTAAAACAATTAGTAGCAGTCAGACCAACCAAATTGATTTCACATTTAATTCAGTTGACTTGTAATAAATGCTTGAACACAGAATCAAAATATAGCCGTTATAGTTCACAAGCATTAACAAAAATTCAAAACATAACTAATTAAGTCGAGTTGCCTGCGCATATAGTCGACTAAGTCACTTCAATGCAGTTTTGAAAATCTTTTCTTTGCAAAATTACACACCACACTGTTTTTGAAAATTTGTGCAAAGTCACGAGTTTTAATCGACTTTCTTTATAATGAAGTCGACTTAAAACTTGCAATTTTGCCACACAATAAAGTTCAACCAAGTGCATGTAGTTTTTTTTTTCTGAAACATATGTAATGCAATCACAAATGATATCTCATGTAGAAAAGCAGCGAATATGCACACATATACGACAATTAACACAAACATGTTCTTTAAGAATTCATACACAATAAAGTTTTGAACATGTAACACATATCAATACATACGTTATTAATAATGTGTTGTCATCATTAAAAACTAAAATACTGTGAGATTAGGATTTAGTTAAACCAATACTTCCTTTATCAAGAATGCCAACAAATTGCTTTAACATTTCATTACTATTATTATTATTTCATTTATTGACTAACTCATAATTTTATTTTAACTTTCACTTGACGTGGTGACCAAATATTAAAATGTAAAAGTTTTGAACTCCTCACTCTCTCTAGACATAGTTTCTCGGTTAGGTGTAATTAATGCAGGGGCACAATTTATTATGTTGGGCAGGGTGGGTGGAAGTAAACTTCATTTGTCATTTGACAAAAAATTTCAATTTGAGAATTGAATTGAAGCCAATAACTTCATCATCCATTGGTTGAAAGCAATTAAATCATTGCACCTAAAATCTGAATTGGGAATTTAGATCAATTCAAACCTGGCAATAACTGGTCCCAACCGGAAAGTCAAATAATGAGAATTGCAAAAAAATAATAGTGAAATGAAAAAGATAATAACAGCGGAACTTGTTTTCCACGGAACAGAAAGGCAAAAATTTCTTCTCCTTTTACTTTTATGGCAGCTCCTTGACCTTTTCGGTCTCAAATAAGTGACGTCACAACGATGTGTCGTTTTGGACTTTCTGCCTCTTCCTTCCATAGCCACCATTTAACTGACAATACCAGCTCA
Organism: Vigna reflexopilosa; assembly: GCA_027742785.1. NCBI lineage: Eukaryota > Viridiplantae > Streptophyta > Magnoliopsida > Fabales > Fabaceae > Vigna > Vigna reflexopilosa. Next base: position 23,148,801 of record CM050918.1, read on the forward strand.
GACTTTCAGACGCAGTGGCATTTCCGTTATTTACCCACGCGCTGTGTCGTTTATTCAACCTGCATGCGTTCCACACAATCAATCCCCTTCCCCTGCACCCTATTCACTTCTCCTTCATCACACTCACAACAACACATACATCTTCGGAAAACTCTTCAACCCAGCTTAAACCTTCTTCCCCGTTTCCGTCTTCGCTCTTCACAGAAACCGCCGTCCCTCGCTGCCAATCATCACGAGGATTGCGGTTGCTTAGTTTTTTGTTTGCTTTTTTCCCTTGCTTCCATGCGTTTTCCGTGTTCTGCCGCCGCCGTAAGCCGCCTCACTTGAGAGATGGGTTGCGTGCTCGGGACGCCGGCGCGTGCCGGAGTTCAGCGCCGTCGCCGGAGAGAGCAGCAGGAAGTTGCTACTAGAGAAGTTAATAATGCCGTTAGGGTTCGAGAAAAGGAAAGGAACCTGCATACCGGCGATTTTCCGGGGACTCTTCCGGCGCTGGAGCGCCGGAAACCTATACTCGACCCGTGCGCTGTCACGCAGCAGGGATGGCCGTCGTGGTTGATGGCCGTCGCCGGCGAAGCAATCGGCGATTGGACTCCTCGTCGAGCCAATACTTTCGAGAAGCTTGCTAAGGTTTTCGAAACTCTTACTTTTTAATTTTCTCTTTTCGTGAAGTATTTTTCTTTTTGTTTTATTAGTAAATAAAAAAAATGCAAAATGGATCTATTTTAGTAAATGTTGTTTTTTGTGTTGTTTTATATGATCGTGTTGGTCAGATTGGACAAGGGACCTATAGTAACGTGTATAAGGCTAGGGACCTTGTTACGGGGAAGATTGTGGCATTGAAGAAAGTGAGATTTGATAATTTGGAGCCGGAGAGTGTGAAGTTCATGGCGAGAGAGATACTTGTTTTGAGGAGGCTTGATCACCCCAATGTGGTGAAGCTTGAGGGTTTGGTTACTTCTAGAATGTCGTGCAGTTTATATTTGGTGTTTGAGTATATGGAGCATGATCTCGCGGGGCTTGCGGCTGGCCAAGGGGTCAAGTTCACTGAACCTCAGGTACCACAATTTTAAGCAGCCGTGTGCTACTTGTTAAATGCATTTTTGCGAGTGCTTTTGTTGTCATAAAAGTTGGGCATGGGAGATGTAACTGGGTTTGATTCCTTGGGTGCTGTTGATTTTGATTTGGGCTTTGTTCGAGACATGGCTTTTTGCTTGGCCTTTCTGTGGTTTAAAAGCAAAAGTTGGGTTTTTATCTCTCCTAGAGCTTTGTAGGCGATGTTGGGTATCGTGTACAATTTTAAGCATGTTTGCTTTCTTGTTTATTTCACCCTTCTTTGATGTCGGTGTTTCTGAAAATTCATTTCTTATGTCTCTCTATGAAGTAAATGCATTGTTTAATTAGGAGTAACTTTACTTTCCATCCAATGAGAAAGCAAGTCTACCGTTAAATTTGTACATGTTGAGAAGGGTTTGGTTGATTATTTTGCTATTGTGGAGACATTATAGTATTTATTTGAAGTCTACCCCTAATTTTAATGGAAAACAAAGGTTTGGTGTTACATAAGGCGTGTGAATTAACAGTTAAAGTTGCAAACTGTTGCAATGTGAATGTTAAATCATTCAAGGGTTATTTCTGGATTCATGGTATTTGTCGCATTTAGTACTTGGTGGAGTTGTATGAAGCAATGATTTTTTTTTAAATTACTGATGAACTAGGAGGAGGATAGACTCATTCATATTAAAAAGCAAAAGGAAAACTCTTACTGAAAGGCTGATTTGTCTCTCAGTATATTCTCTATGACAGGTTAAATGCTTTATGAAGCAATTACTCTCTGGTCTTGAGCATTGCCACAGTAGAGGTGTGTTGCACCGTGATATCAAGGGTTCCAACCTGCTTATAGACAATGAAGGAATCCTTAGAATTGCAGATTTTGGACTGGCAACTTTTTTTGATCCCAAAATAAAACAGGCAATGACAAGTAGAGTGGTGACCCTTTGGTATCGTCCTCCCGAGCTTCTTCTTGGAGCTACATTATATGGTGTGGGTATTGACCTTTGGAGTGCTGGCTGCATCTTGGCAGAGCTGCTTGCTGGAAAGCCAATAATGCCTGGCCGAACAGAGGTATTATTTTTCAACTTGTTTACAGGTTCTGTTCTCTTAACTTCAGATTTTTGTATACTCATTGCGATGCTTCGAATCTGTTTATAAAATATTTTAAATACCCGTCAGTAGTTTGTAATCCATCTTGCTCCTTTCCCAGAGTCACTTTTGAGGCTTTGTGTACAGGAAGCATCTTTCTTTACTGGCAAATTTATTGGGAAGTTCTCTTAGACACACCCAAGTTGGAGAAAGATAGAGGGCTTGCGTTTGACAGTGTCATCAACTTTTAGCTTGTTTGGTGATGGCAATAATCTACCATCCTGATGGAGCAGATATAGAATATCAACTAAAATGCAAAATCTATCTTAAAGAAAAAAGCTAAATGAAAGCGAAACTATCAGAAAATGAGAACCGTTTAGTAATTTAGTTTATCATTACAGAGTATTTAGTTTATATCCTGTGTGAAAATTGTACCCTTTACATTATAGCACTAATGTTTGAAGTTGATTCATCATATTTCACTTTCACTGTCTGTATCCTTTTGTGTCCCAACATCCTTTTTTTTCATGGCTTTTGAAATGAGCATGTTCAGGATGATACGTGACTGAATTTTGAGTTGCTTGGGCTTAGGTTGAACAGCTCCACAAAATATTTAAGTTGTGTGGCTCTCCGTCTGAGGAATATTGGAGGAAGTATAAATTGCCAAATGCTACAATCTTTAAGCCTCAGCAGCCATATAAAAGTTGCATCTCAGAAACATTCAAAGACTTCCGTCCATCTTCTCTACCTCTAATTGAAACTCTTCTTGCAATAGATCCTGATGACCGTGGAACTGCCTCAGGAGCACTGAATAGTGAAGTGAGTGATCACTGTATATTTATTAACCTTGCATTCACGATGTAATAAATTTCATATGTTTTGTATCGGCAGTTCTTTACCACAGAGCCCTATGCTTGTGAACCATCGAGTTTGCCAAAGTATCCTCCCAGCAAAGAATTGGATGTAAAGCTGAGAGATGAAGAAGCAAGAAGGTTTCCCTTCTGCTCTTCTCATGTTTCATAATTAACTTCTCAACTGTTTTTGTCCAGTTTTTCACTGGTGATTTTCGTTTCTTCATCAGGCAAAAGGCTCTAAGTGGAAAAGCTAGTACAGTTGATGGTGTCAAAAGAGGCAGAGCACGCGAGCGTGGCCGGGCTGTTCCTGCCCCTGAAGCAAATGCAGAGATCCAAACAAACTTAGATGTAAGTCAGACACGTAGTTGTCGTGTTTGATATCCTCTTGGCCTCACTTGGTTTTGCTGTGTTTGTTTTAAATTTTATTCCTTCATACCAAGTTCGTGCTTGTGTGTTGTACGCATCCGTGAATAGTTGAAATATCATAGGTACTCTACTCTTGGATTAATGACTTTTTTAGGCCCGAGCTTCCTCTATTTTTCCTTTTCATACTAAAGCTGACATAATATTTTCAAGAAACCTTGATTTTCCCGGTTGGTTATATTTACAATTTGTAATGCAGTCTGGAACTTACAATCGAGTCGTAGATTCTTTAGCATTTTCTTACTTAGGATTCTTTGATAATGTCTACCCTGTCATTTAAAATGTTTTTGGTGATCATATTTTATATTCCTTGAGAACATGGAATTTTGTGAAACTTTTGTTTGATTCGATGATTGCATGGTAAATTGAGCTTTTCACTTAAGTGTCTTATATGCTCCCTTGAGCACCATTACATGTGTTTCTCACTGAATTTCAGAGGTGGAGAGTTGTAACGCATGCAAATGCAAAAAGCAAGAGTGAGAAATTTCCTCCTCCTCATCAAGATGGAGCAGTTGGATATCTACAGGATGCATCAAACAAAGGGCCAGTTTCGCTTGGCGTCCCCGACACCTCGTTTTCCTCAGGGATATTTAATTCAAAACCTTCTGGACCCGTTAGAAGTCATGCTGGTGCAGGACATCACAGAGGGAGGAAAGCCAAAAAAGAAGAGTCCCAGATGGCGTCATCATGGAAATTCATTCGTCCATTCAAGCCATCAACAGTTGGACTTTCTATGGATTTGTTATTTAGGAGCAAATAATGAGTTCCTTTTGATTTTGGCATCCTAGAGTGAGGATAGCAATGATTTAGGCCACCATACATTTTTTTTGCTTATCGCTATGGTTTTCAATTGTTTTTTCGCGTCGCTCCTATTTTTTTTTTCTTTTTATTTTTGTATTTCATTTGGCATAAAGTTGTTGTATAATCAACATTACAACGGGGATCCCTACATTTGTATATTTAGTGGATTAAATTCTCTGCTGTACAGTTTCTGGGAGGACTTCTTCAGGTCCTTTCGAAATGTTGACTTAGCGTAGCTTGTAAATTATTTTTAAACAAGTACTCAAATTTCCGTCCATGGATGCTTTTATTAATAGATGTTCCTTAAATTAGTTAAGATCTGCGCAGACAAGTTTCTTTCATAAGTATCTTAAGTAGAGGAAGATAAAATAAAATGAAATAAATTTGTCAATGTTTTACAAGTATTCAGAAGAAACAAAATAAGATAAAATGAAAAAAATTTGTTCATACATGAACTAATTTAAAGTTTTAATATATTTTTTCTAAAATCTTATCTTATAAGTTAATTTTAATTTATCCAAAACAATTATAGCTTTTTCTTTTCTACTAGTTTCAAACTTTGTTTCATTTATTCTTTTTCCAAAACTATGGTTAAAATTATCGTGATTTATTGTTTCATAAATTTTACTCAATTATTTTTCATTAACTAATGTATGAGTAGTGAGAGAGTTAGTAAATCTTATGAATTTTTATGACCCTTTATTATTTATTGACTACAAAATAAGCATTTGGAAGAACATTTGTTAGATGGAGTAAATTTTTGTACATGCGAAACAATTTTATCTTTATCTTTTATCTTATTTTTAGTTAGTTTGGTATTATTTGTTATTTGGATTTTGAGTTTAGTTCATATTTCTTTTATTATATATAGAAGTAGATTAATCTCATCTATAGCTTTTATTATATTTATCTAGAGTCTAAGGATCTTTTAAGGAAATATTTTTGTTGCCTCTATCACTATACCACAACTGTCAATGGCAGCGCCATCTAGTGTTGTCGATAGTGTCATCATTTACCGCTACAACTATGAAATTCTAGTTTCGATCGATGATTACACTATTTTGATTGTCTCGGCCAAGCGACTACCATGTCATAAACAACCCCTTCATCGAAGTTCTTACGCATTTTATGTACCTTTTAAAGTTGTGGATCTGCTATCTTTTTTGTTGTGCATGGTGGCATGTCTTTTAGCAATTCAAAACGTCGAGGTCGCTCTTTTTCTTCTTTCAGGTTGGTTGTATTTATGTTATCCTAGGTCTCGTCTCCTCTCAAGAAACTATTTAGAGAATCAAGGATGCACTTTTTCCCTTTTTAGGTTCTTGATTGGAGAATCTTGGATGTTTAAGGTTTCTATCTTGTGTTCATCCATAGCTTCTTTCTCTATTGTCTCTTTTAACCTCCCTTTTATCACCATTACATTTCATCTGTACATATATGCTTTTTCTCTCGTAACAAAAATGTTTTTTGTTAGTTTATTTATAGTTGTTATGACTCTTTACAATAACCTCTTTATCCAAAGGATTTCAACAATGTATTCTAGATTGATATTTCGTCTTTGAAAATCATTAACAATTTGGTACATACTATTTTCACTAAGTCTTTGGTTATATTAGTAACATACTTTATACATATTATTTGTATGTAACAATTTGAAGAAGAGAGTTAGATATATTATGTTTATTTTTTATCTTTAGTTAATTTATTATTATTATTTATTTATATTTTGAACTTAATACATATTTTTTTTATTATAAATAAATAATTATACGTGTATATTCAAAGAAATTAATTATATAGATAATTTTTACTTTATTCAGTACTCGTTACCTATCATCAAATTTTATAAATTTTATTTACGTGCATGATAAGAATTTGATTTGAAGGGTCGATGAGAGCTGTTAATCAACTAATCCATCTCAGAAAATGAAAGGCATAGGTACATCCCAAATGGAGAAATGGAAATAAACATGTTATAATAAGCAAATGGATAAAGTTCAGTTTCCAAGCTAAATACGTAACGCCAGCGGATGTAGTCGATAATGAGAAACAGAGCTGCATATATTTTTATCAAAGAATGTAGGTTGGTATGAAGGTAAATGGTCCTAAAAATATAAACATGCTCTTGCATTTGTTGATATGGTTTGACACATGTCACAGGCAGAGATGCTATACAAAAAGAAAAAGAAAGAGAACCGCAACTTGACTCAAACTCACAAATCCAACTTGAGGTTTCCCTTTTGCAAGTTGTGGTTTTCAAAGTACAAAAACAGACAGCCAGAAAATTCTGGCTAAGCCTTGCCCCACAAATTGATTGCTTCTACCAGCGCTGGCTATGAATCCGTATCGTATCCTCATCCACCAACGCCTAACACCCAACACCCAACCCCGTTTAACGTGAGACATGCTAATACCTGCCAGCTTCAACAACACAGCTCTCTTCAAGGAAGATGAAGAAGGACATCTTAGACATATTAGTCCTTTAATGTTGTGGAGTTTGCTAAAATTTCGTCGTTTGATTGGCATCGTTAGTCAATTGTGGAAGCAAGATTGAATTGTGAGCATACGTATGGATTATCTGATTGTCATTTGAACCGCACGTTGCGGCGAGTCTTTTCATCATGCCCCACAGCTCCTTGTTTCGGTACTTTAAACTCTTGATGTCTTAGAGAAACATGTGACGGTCTTGCATTTGGGGATTCCGTGTTTTTCGTGTGGTTTTAAGGATAAATACAATTATGTGCTTCACATTAATTTTTAATCCAAATCATGCAAATAAAACTTGTGGACTAGTGGCTTTTCCCCCTGCTATAAGATTGGTTCTCTGGGTTTAAGGGCAAAGTGAGAATCATTGGGTTTTAAAGGGTGTGTTGAGTATTCCTTGTTCTCTCCAGAGATTAATTTATGGTTAAACTTCAGCAATTTTAATACCTTAGAAAAAGAAAGTTGTAAGAAATGTGGTGAGTGCATGTGTATGTATTGTGTTATCTATAGGAACTTACCAATAATTTCTTCATTTCTACAGGAGAGTGCCTCCTAGTGTGATGATGCTGTAAAGTGTGATCTATAAGATTTTAACTTTTCGTTGGAGGGAATCAATTTATTTACATCTGCGCTGGTTCTGGTTGTGTTTTTTTAGAATACAGTTGAAACAAAATTGTACCAATGCTGATACATGAATACATTTAGAAGATGGTGATGATGAAAGATAGTAATTGAAGAAGTGAATTGTTTTGGAAAATTTAGAAGAACCCTACCAGAAAAATAAAAATGGGGTTGCCACAGCTGTGTTCAGGCTGCACGGCTGAGGAAATGGCAGCATCGCTAGGCACATTTGTGCAAACTATGCCAAGAGTAACCAGCTTAAACAACTACAGGATGAACTTTTTGGCTTGTGAAGACCTGGGTAATTGCATGCACACTGATGTACTTAAATCTGAAATTAAAAATGTTCCAGAGCTTTCAAAAGAATCACACATTTCAAGTATGTGTAAAGATGCTACGTTAAAGGCTGATCCTATAGAACAAATTGGCAGGTTATCTGTTAATGCTAGGGAAACTATGCAGAAACCTATACCTAGGACAGTAGGTTTTCAAATAAGAGCATCAACACCTCGAGTTAATGGTTACGATGGAAATGGATTTTCGTCAACTGCGTTTAAACTCACCAGTGAGGCAACTGAAGCTTCTGAGTCACAAGTCAGAAAGCGGTTATTGTCACCTTTGAACGGGATTCTGCTTACGGATCCTTTTAAAGGTGACACACTAGACATTGGTGGTGGTATTTATCAATTTCGTTCGGTTGGTGATGATAATTCTGTTGTTTCACATGAGTATAAGAAGGTTCATATTGGAAACAACAATCGTATCCTCTCCAAGATCTGGTCTACATCTTGTTTTCAGGGATTTACTAAGTCATCGTGCAATGACTCTGATATGAACCATATTGTATCTAGTAGTCATCACCATTCACATTGTGAACATGCAGAACCATGGTCTTATAAGCAGTTCAAATCATCTTCAGTACGTAATGTTTCTGTTGAGACAACTAAAACAACGTCTCAAACAGCTGCAATGTCTATACCCCCAAAAAAATTGTCACCACCTCCCTTCCTTTTGTCTCCTCTGGGTAAAGAATCTTCTAAAAATAAAAATTTGGGGGGATACAGAAATATTGATATTATCTTGGATGATGACAATTTGACTTTTAAAAATGTTGAACAAATTGCTAGAACTTGTGAAGGCAGTTTATCTGCACTGGAGATACCAAGTAAATCAAGGCTGAATTCCAACAATATGCGGGAAAAGTCTGACCTGTTTACTCCTGATAACATAATAGATTTGAAAGAGTGTTGGACTCATCCTGGTAGCTTTCCTCCTCAGGATGCCAAATTATGTGGAACTGTGAGTAGACTGCCAGTTAGAAGGTCCCTAGTTGGTTCATTTGAGGAATCTTTGCTATCTGGTCGCCTACTATCTGGGAAAGTTTGTCAGGTTGGAATTATTCGCAGAAATAGGATCCACTATATGAGTTAATTTCTTAATGAAGTTGGCACAATTTGTCTGCCCTTTCTTTTATTTTATATCTAATTGTTGTGTTTTGTTTTTGCAGAAAATTGAAGGCTTTCTTGCCATGCTTAATGTAACCGGAGGCAATTTCTCACCTCAATCACAAAAAATACCATTTGCAGTAACCAGCGTCGATGGTGACAAGTACTTACTTTATTATTCATCAATAAATCTTTTAGGAAAGTTATTATCAAGCAAGGCTAGAGTTGCCAAATTTCAGAGAACCCTTAGCATGGGTGAATCACGATCTGAAAAGCCCCGCTTACGTATACCTATGAAAGGACGTATTCAACTGGTAAATCACTATTAGACCTTTGTAGTTGTTAACGAAATTCCTTCCCTTCTTTCTTTGAATTGATTACTTAATATTTTAAATGGAAATTCAGAGGTTGATGACTTCATGCATTACTTAATATTTTGAATACTCTATCATCTATTCAATATTTTTTATACTGTTATAAAACATGACATGTTAGCATTATATGATCATACCACTCGTCAGTTAGATCTTTGAAGGTAAATACGATTTCTTATTTAGATATTAAAAGAAGTGACTACTTGACAGTGTGTAGAGGCAAGTGTGTTAGCTAGAAGTCTTTCTGTTTGTCACTAGTGCACCACAAATCTTGGATTGATGTTAAATTATATTCACATCTGATACATGATCAATTTGAAAGCTTTAGTATAAGCTGTATACGCCAAACAGTGTGTGATAAAATAAATATGTTGTGCCTGCTGTCATCACTGATTTCAGAATGACAGTGACTTTGCCATTGTCAGGGCCACCTTGGTCTGATTCTGGATGCATGATTAGTAGCCGATTGTCAGTATCATCTGCCATCTCAATTCATTGCCTAAATACTAACAACCAAACTAAATTCTTACTCTCGGCCATAAGGGTTTATACTCTAACTTAGTCATGATTTCTAGGCTAGGATCATATTTGCCAAAGGTAATGTGGCTTTGTTTAACATGAGTTTCATAGCCATGGTTCTGTGTGGAAACAACTAGATGTAACGTGTGGAATTCTACATGGTTGTACCAAATTGTTTGTAACAAACTGACTTACCCAAACGCAGGTTCTTAGCAATCCAGAGAGAACACCTATCCATACCTTCTTCTGCAATTATGATTTGAGTGACATGCCAGCTGGTACCAAGGTAGGATATATCACATTCAAAGTTATGTCTCCAGGAAGCCATGATTTGCATGTTATATAATTCTCACTTGCTTGTTTTACTTGATGTGGTTAGAGAAATAAAAAAAACAAAAAAAAACAAAAAACAAAGATTATTCATGTACTCTTACCCAACATCTTAAACTATTTGGTTCATGTATGGTATATCCTAGTCTCTGATCAAATGGTCTCCACTTCAATCCTTTCACCTTGTTTTCCCAATAAAGATTGAATATCAGGACGGATAACATTGTTGTGCATACTTTACGCCCAAATGACTCGTGTAAGAGTCATTATGTCAGGCTTTTTGGGAGAGTTGGTTCATGACAGTATTAATTAAAATGTTTAACCTGAACATATTAAAAAGTTGTATTATATATTAGCTTGGAATATTGATGTAAGAGACCATTTTTTCTTCATATATATTAACATCTTTAAAGTACTTTCATAAAGAAACTAATATGTAAATGATAGAATATACGATTGGAGCAAATTCAGTAATACTGAACCTTATTATAATGAAAACGGTGAGGCAAATGATTGGATACAATCTGAGTTAAAAGGAGTATAATGGCCAATTGGATCAACTTGGTTTAAGGAAACTGCATTATACCAGGGCCTCAACATTAAAGACTTATGCTGGTTTGATCTCTATTCCAACAGCAGTTAATCAATGATTGCTTGATGTATAACAGAAAGTAATCGCATAAATTTTTCCGTGTCCTCGCATATTGAATAGAGATGAGCAAGTTTTTATATGGACACTGAGTTAATAAATTAAATTGTACCTGCCCTTATCATGCCTTGAATTGTTAGTCTACAAAACCCTTTTTTGGGCTTGGCACTCAGCCTGCTTTTGTTAAAGTAATTTGAACTATAAGTTGTATTTAAATATGCACAATATGCGAATATCATTTCTATCCCTTCCAATACACTGCTTTATACCAAAACTTTTACAAATTCCATATGTGACGAGCTTTTCTTGTATTCCTCTAAAGTAGACATTCTTGCGGCAAAAGGTGACTTTAACTGCGTCTGGATCGAAGTCCATGATGGGAAAGGAAAGCCAAAAAGATTATGATATTAGAGATGATGACAAGCCTCCAATGATCATGGCCACCAGTCACGGAGATAAAGATCTTCTCACCTCAAAATGCGGAGAGTTTGATAGTTTTACATGTTCAAAGGCTGGTAAGGAAGAATTCTTTAGTTCAATCACATTCCTCACTGATGAAGACATTTTTTTACTTGTTTCTTCCATGGTCCTTGACAATGCTATTAACACAGGCATTTTGCTTTATGCTCTTCACCTTCGCTTTATGTGCCCATTTCCTAAACGACGTTCAAGGTCTGTTCATAAGTGCAAATCTGACACTCTCTCTGCAGAAGTCAGAAATATTGTTGACATTGAACCTGAAAGAAGCTTCTACTTGTATGATGATATGAGGGTAGTGTTTCCTCATCGTCATTCAGATTCTGATGAGGGCAAGGTATGCAAATATGTATTTGATTGAAGTGGCTTAGTATGGAGGAGAATCACTGTACGCAACTTTACACTTTCATATTTAAAGAGACTATTTTGGACTCAAATCCAAATTAACTGCAACCGGGGCTGGTTATTGTATTGTGTATAATGAAAGAAAAATACAATTCAAAGCTCAAAAACTAAAAGACGAGCAAAATAATTAAATGACTCAAGAAAATTTCAAGCTTCACATTTACTTGATGAAGAAGGCCTAATTTTGACACAAGTTTGACTTTTTTGGCACTATTGTAATTTATATGTATTGTAAACTGGTAATTGAACCTCTGATCTTGGATTAGAAACCTTGTTTATTTAATTATGTTTTGAGCTTGTGTTGTAGCCTCGCAAAACTATATATCTAGTGATCAATTAGTTGCACAAGTGGCTTACTTTTTTGTCCTTATCTGATGATTAAGATATTGCTTTATAACTCTAATCATTGTTAGTGCTTAAGTACAAGGGTAGAGTTCAATTCAACTAGTCCATTAGGTGAGAAAATCTCAAGGTTTAAGTTGTTCATCCTACTCAACATGAGACTGCTAACAATGTGCAACCTTAATGAATTGTTAAAGACTTGCAATGTCTTCACTATATGTATGTAATTTAACAGTCTTGAGCTTGAAGAACATCGCACTTTATTTTAATACGCTTTCAAACATTGTTAAGCATCAGTTATGGAAAGTTTGCCACGTACTGGATTCTCATTTCTCTGTCTCTCTAATAATTTTTTTGTGTGCAGTTACATGTGGAATATCATTTCCCTTCTAATCCAAAATACTTCGACATCAGCTGCTGAAATGCCTCTGTCCCCCTCAATGGTTTTTGTATATATACAGTTGTAAATATTGTACACATACAATTCATTTCTTTCTATTTTGGGTGCCATTTGCCTCCATGTAACTAATAATTTGTAAAATTTGTATTGTAGCTGTTCATATTGGATACATAGTACTATTTACTTTGACCCTTAATGAGTGTGCTTATGTTCTCCTATTATCATCACATTCAGATGACACAATAGTAGGCTTGAGGCTGTGGCTAAATCTTTATGCTTAGGTAATAGTTAATATGGAAACAACTATTGGACAGGGAAGGAGTGGTTGATATCCTTGTGTTTCTTTCTTTGTTCAAAACCTTTTCTATCCAAAATTAGTAAGAAGATAACAGTGGAATCTATCACTTGATTGAATAATGTGAGTTGTTCTAAAGTGTCATTAGTATTATTACCATTATTGTCTTCCTCAGTGTTGATACCACCAATATCACACTACAAAAATAATATATTTTAGGGGAGGTTAGTTTCTAGTGGTTTTATAAACCCCGAAAAATTTCCGGCGGTTTAATAAAACCGCCCCTAAATATTTTAAAGTAATTCCTAAATATCTATCTGTCCTGCACCTCATTTCTTTTGCCTTAATCATTTCTCTTATTCTCTAATTTTTCTCAAACCCTATTTTCTCGCTCTCTGCCTTCATTTCCTCAAACCCTATTTTCTTGCTCTCTGCCTTCGTTTCCTCGCAACCTAAAACTTCACCAGAATCATTTTCCCCCAAACTCCTTTCCTATACCATATTCGTGTTGTTCTTCCCTTGCTTGGGCTGAGCATTGTGTTCGTCATCGAGGCATCGTGGTGCTCTGTTGCGTTTGCTCTGGGAAATTAAACTTTAGATTCGTTCACGCGACTCAGAAACCTGTCGAGAAATCTTTCCGATTCGTTTGTCTAGTCTCGAAATTTTCATTTTGCTATCTTCCTTCTTTCATTTGCTGTTGTTTACTGTTTTCATATTTGTTTGGTCTCTTTAAAAGTCTGTGTAATTTATTTGTATAATTTTACTCAAACTCTAAATGTGTTGTTTATGAGAGCTTTACTTTTACCTAACTATTTCTTCTCTTTTTTCATTTAAAGTTGCGATAGTACATTGGCGATACTGAAAATTATATTAATATTCAAGTAGCTATCATTTTACTGAAGATATCTAAGTAAAAGATTGTTTAGTTGTTCAAGAGACAGATTCAATGAAATCCAATGAAACTAGTGGTAGTTTTAATGAGTGTTGTGTTATGTTAACTTGAAAAGTAAAATGAGTTGTGGTGTTGTATGCATATGCAAGATTAAGAAGAGAAACACAGAAAAGATTAAGAGCATTAAAAAAATATGGTTGTCCTGTACTGTGTTTATGGTGTGGCGTAGTGATTGAAGAATAATAATTTAGAAGTTATTTTTCTTTTCTTTTTTAATTAGTCTATGGTCGTGACATCATGTGAAGTTCACATAAAAAAACTAGTTAAAGAAAGCACGTATGCATATAGTGCAAAGAGGGAATCATTTAATGACACATTAATTCAAGTGATAATTTTCCCTTTGGCAACTTGACAACAATCGTAAATCACCTCATTCAGGTGCTTTCCATATTTTTGCACTTGCATGAAATATCTGCTAGTATTCTGTTATGTTTTTTTTTAGTGAAATTGCTAAATGGTCTTCAACTCTTATGCAGTTAGAACTCTTTCTTAGCTCTGGAACTGTTTGCCTATCTTTCTACTCTTTGGTGGCTGCTATATTTGGCATGAATATCCCATATACTTGGAACGAAAACCATGATTACATATTCAAATGGGTATGCAAATGATTACTGGTTACACATGTGCCTATATATAATATGGATTTTGCTAAATTGCAGCTATTTGTTTTCTTAGATTAGCAATTTGTAATCAAGGTATCATAAAATACATGTTAAAAAAGCAAGTATATGTTAGTGAATACTTGTGGAGTTTGCTATCAGATACCTATTTCTTTTTAAAAGTATGTAACATTTGGACTTGATGATGTGATTAAGGAATAAAAATGATTATGGTTTTATTGTAAAAAGAATGACTTAGTTTCAACGCCAAGAAGGGGGGAGGGGGGAATTGGTGAGGTTCAAAAATCAGAGTCTTTTTCAAATATATTTCGCAAAGTATAAACCTTTCAAAGTTTTCTTGAAACCTAAGGAAAAAGATAAATCAGTGTAGCGGAAAAGTAAAGTTGACTGTGCTGAAAGTAAAGTCGACTTAAAGTAAAGAGTTTAGGGATAGAAAAAATCAAACACAATTTTATATTGGTTTGGCCCAATGACTACATCCAGTGTCCTTCCACAATCAGGAAGCCAATGCACTATATTAGTCAAGGTTTTTACACAAGATTTCTATAGAGACCTCCACGTCAAAAGTATAGACAATCTCTCTAACCCTCTAACTAAAAGTATAGGCAGCAACACAAAGATATGCAGCAAGATATCCCCTCTTCTACAATCTTCAACCCACTTTGAACAATCCTCAAAGTGTCAAAAACTTTCACAAGTTCTCTTCTTGTAATCCCAACAGTGCAGCAACAATCTTCCAAAAATTGACAAAAGTCTTGATCAATATGATGAACACCAGCAGTGCAGATTTTGATCAAACAGTAAGTGCAAATTACTTCCTCCTAAAGAAATTTTTCAAAGAAAGATCTCCTCCGTCTTCTTGATGAGTTCTTGGAGCGTATTCAAAGAGATGACAATATGAAACAACAAAATCAAATTGTTAGAACAACCAAAGTCTTCTGTGAATTACAGAATCACGTCTATTTATAGTTTTCCATAAAACAAACGCTCATGTAGTCGACTTTGCCACTAATGTAGTCAACTGTCACCAGATAGTTATAATAGTTAAAACAATTAGCAACAATCAAACCAACCAAATTGATTACGCATTTAATTCAGTTGAATTGCATTTAATGCTTGAACATAGAATCAAAATATAGTCGTTATAGTTCACCAACATTAACAGAATTTCAAAACATAACTAACTAAGTCGAATTCCCTGCGCATGCAGTCGACTATAACACTTCAAATCAGTTTTGAAAATCTTTTCATTGCAAAATAACTCATAGCACTGTTTTAGAAAATCTGTGCAAAGTCACGAGTTTTAATCGACTCACTTCATAATCAAGTCGACTTAAAACTTGGAGTTTTGCCACACAATATAAGTTCAACAAAGTGCTTGTGGTTTTCCTTTTCTGAAACATATGTTATGCAATCACAAATGATGTATCATGAAGAAAATCAGTGAATATGCATACATATACGCAAATCAACACAAACATGTTCTTCAAGATTTCATTCACAATAAAGATTTTAACATGTAACACATAACAATACATGTGTTATTAATAATGTGTTGTCATCATAAAAAACCAGAACACTGTGAGATTAAGGTTTAGCTAAACTAGTGCTTCCCTTATCAACAATCTCAACAATCTCCCCCTTTTTTGATGATGCACAACCATGATTAATAAGCAACCATGTTTGTAGACAACAACACAACAAATTAATCATGTAATCACATTATATCAGAGCTCATATAAGCAAACAATATCAAAGCAAGTGATTAAATGATTTTATCAATCTATCAGAGCAAACAAGAATCTATTTCAAAATATTTCAGATCAGAAACAATTTAGATAACATTTACTCTATATCAACAGTATCAAGTAATCAAGTATCAAGCAAATAAACAATCAAACTTTTGTCCCCCTTTTTGCATTAGCAAAAAAGGTATGCTCTAAGATAATGATATGCTGATAAATGATATACCAGAGATGCATCAATGTAAAACAGATTAATCAATCAATGATGCTCCCCCTGTCACAGATATTCACATGATAAAGATAAAACTCCCCCTAAAGTGTAGGTATGTGAAAAATCTATACTATCATGTAATGCTCCCCCTGTCATTATGCATGTTTTAAAATTCAAAACCCAGATGCACAATGCAGTTTTCACAAACATCAGAGCATATATAAGCATGTATCAGAATCAGAATTGCAAACAATTCAATCAAGCATAGATACAATCATCAACAATCTCATAATATATTCTCACAGATATATCAATCAATTAGAAACAGAGATATATTGAAAGTATACAATATAAAATATGATCAAACAACAGAATAACCAAATTCCACCAAATGGAATTTATAACCCCTGTAAGTGATAGTTGATTGATCCATATTTCCAGTCAATTTCATTGCTCTTCATTGAGTAATAACTCCAGTAGTAAGTCCAAAAGCAATGTTTTCTGCAAAACCTTTCAAGATCTTTTGAAGATCAAGCAATTTAGAATCATAGTAATGCAAGAAATAATACAATTAAGAAGTGAGTATGCAAAAGAATCAATGTAACAGTGAACATGTGCATAATCAACTTCAACAATCACTTAGTCGATTTAAGATCGATTCAAATAGATTCAATCAAGAAATTTAAAGCATATAGAATTAAACCATAAACGAATGATTTCAATAATTGTTTCCAAAAGATATTACAGCTTGATTAACTAGAATAAAAGACAGACAAAATGATCTAAGCCATTATCAAAAGATATTAAAGACAAAAACAAAAACACAAATGAGCAACAAAATTCACATGACTCAAGATACACTGCTGTAGACACAAGACTCTATTCTGTCTCGGAAGACTCTACAATCTTTTTATCGGCACTGTTCTTTCCACCGCCAGAGTCATCTACAGAGGTATTTCTGAAGGCATTTATCCTCAGTGAATAATCCATTTTTCTATGCAGTTCAGTGAATGACTTTTGTAGCATTATCATCTTTCATCCACAAAATTCTTCAAATATGGTTTAGGGACGAAATTTGTATATGGATGAATCAATATTTACATGATTCATTTCTTCATTACTAGGAATGTCGTTAATTTTGATCCAATATTCTTTCAATTTTCTGAATCCCACGGAGTCCAAAAATGTTTTTTCCATCACATTCTTCTTGTTGCATCTAATAGTCCTCTCATTTGTGAGATCCACCTTCTGCATTCTTAACACTTTGCTGATGAAAACTCTGTATGGTGGACAAAGCTCTTTGCTTTTTGCTATCTTTAACAAATGATCACGGATCACAAATGCCCAGTTTGTTGGAGTAGCAGTCTGCAAAGCATATAATAGGTATATATCTTCCCCATTTAGCAGAGATTGATCATCATCCATTGGAAGCAATATACAGGTGATCACATATGCACACAAACATTCATCCATTCTCAGGTTCCAAATATCAAAGGATTCATATCTTCCAACCAAATCAGAATTCTTCAAGAAGTTGTTGTATAACTCATTTTTATATAAAAACCAGGAATCCCTTGATGAGCCATTAGTCCTTCTTGTTGAAGACCTGCGACATATTTGTAGATGAAATAATCTATGCTGATGTCTACACCTTTCACTCTCTACTTAAGATTGTTTCCTTCTCTTCTCAGGTTAGAATAGAAAACCTTTACTAGGTTACAATAGCAGTCCCCTTGAAGTTCAACAAACTTTGTCAAACCATCCTTATCCAACCACTCTTGAAACACGAAGCCTTTATTACGGAAGAAAAGAATGCTCATACATTTATGTCAAATTACTTCTTTGAATCCTCATTTGCATATAAAGTCAGTTCTCTGATCATCATCACCGAACCATCCAAAAGGGTTTGCCTCCCTTCTTGCAGAAGTAGATTGCTTCCTTGGTCATGATGAAGAGGCGACCATTTTTAATATTTGTGAATAGTGTAGAGACTTCTTCACCAGAATAAGGGTTTTGCTTACAACGTGCATGAATCAGAGACATATTGTGCACCCATATATAAAGGCACGAACCAAGATTTGACTCAAAAAGGCCCATTTTAAATTTTCAAATTTGGAAAGCCCAAAAACAGAGACACAAAGTCGATTCTAATAAGGCTAAAGTTGACTACTGTATGACAAAGAGATTTTTAAGACAGAAACACACATACAGAGACAAACATTCGACTGAGCTCATAATCAAGTCGACTAAAAGTTGTAAAAAATGATTTCACAATAAGCATTCAAACAATCAATCAGACAATCATTCATACAATCGAACATCATCAATTAAACAGTTTTTATGTATGATGCAGTAAGATGATACTTGTTACCAGACACTCAAGAAGGTTGATATAATCATGTTAGTTCATCCTTGGCTCTCACTGCATAACACTGCATCTCTTGCTAACTTGCAAAACAATTCAGATTTTTTGATGCAGGTACCCATTTGAATTTAGGTCCTTGATTGTTAGTTGCAGCTAGATGTTCCTTATGAATCCATACATATAAGCCTTTAGGAACTCCAACCATTTTGTAATAACAGTTTCTAATAGTATGACCAATACTATTGCAATAAAAGCAAGCATGTTTAACATGTTTGCTTAAATCAATAAATTTATTTGTATTGGTTCTACTAGATTGAGCTTTATACCCAATTCCTTGCCTATAAATTGCTCTTCCTGAAGACTTTAAAACAACATTCAAATTATCTCTACTCTGTGTGAATTTAGCTAGCGTGCTAGTCAAGTAATCTATTTGTTCCACATGAGCAGGGCATTTTTCACATTTCTTTTCTACTGCAATAGTCTCAGTTATAACAATTTTGGCACATAATAAAGCTTCATCTAATTCCTTTTGTAATCTCATTATCATTGACAAGATTATTGATTCTATACTCATAATCCTTTCTCTCAGAGTTTAGTCGATTAATCTTATACTGCAGTCGCATTGCTTCAGCATGAATCTCTTGAAAAGCATCCAACAACAAGTCATATTTCACCTTGGTTCTTGCTCAAACTCTGTGTCACTTTCTTTGTCTACAAATGATGTTCTAGCCATGTAGCAAATATTTGATTCCTCTTCTCGATCAAGATCTTCATCACTTGAAGAATCTGAATCACTGTTTTCCAGGCAATGTAAGCTCCTTTTTGCTTTCTGTTCTTGTCCTGAGGAAACCTTTTGTTGACTTTCTGCTTCGACTTCAGATTTGGACAATCTGGCTTAATGTGTCCTTCTTTGCCGCATTCATAACATTGAATTGCATTTGACCTGAAAGCTTTCTTGGCTTTGCTGTTACCTGCATGGTTAGTAAGTTGACTATTGTTTTTCATAAGTCGATTGATGGGTGTCGCACCCCATGCAAATTTAATGTGCATAAAGAATGCAGTATAGTGCTAGGAAGTGACTCCTAAGTTGTCTCTCAAGGACCAAATGTGGTTCGAGTCTTAGGTCTTACACATAGTGGGGAGGTTTTGGTGAAAGGTTTTGTGAATGTAAATGACTAATTTAAAATGAACATTAAACACAACCGAACATAATTGAAAACATTAAAGTAAATGAAAACAGTAAGGTCGAACAGTCTAAACGCAACAAATCCAGAAAATGCAGAATTCTTCAGGATTTGAAAACAAAACGCTGGAACAATAAACATGCAAAAGATGTAACAACAACTTAATTGAAATGCACCAAATGAACTTAAACACTAAACGCAACAATAGAAACATCAGTAGCATCAATGAAGAAGATGATGAACAGTAAAATACAACAAATAATAAAAATAAAGAAAACACTTGGCTAAAAATGAAATGCACATTACATTGAAAAGAAGATGCATCCTAGAGCTAATAAATAAAATGCTATCACGAGAAAGTATATAAAAAGAAAAACATGTAAGGGCTAATTGAATGGGGGCATTGTTGTGACCGTGTGCATTTCTGTAAAGGCTACATGAATGTTGCTTTTTTTTCTAAAGAAAATCAATGTGTGCACGTCTTTTCCTCCCAGCTAATTCAATGTGAAGAAAAGGAATTGAATGACTGCGGTGCCTCCTAATGGACGAACGTGTGCACCATCTTCAAGCCAAATTGAACATGAACCATTTCCTCAAAATAAAATGAATGTGCTGTGTGCTTCTATAAAGAAATTAAATGTGCTACTTCAAAAACCATCATGAGCCGTGCACTCCAGCATCACTCACCGCTTGTGCTCTCCCAAGTAAATAACAACGAATGTGGTTTTCTAAAAGAAAATAAAAATGACGCTGTCTGCACCTTACTAGGCCGTGCACTTCCAGCTCTCTAAATGAAAATTAAAATGCTCTCCATTCCTAAGACGTGACTTCACCTATGGACGTGACCCCTTTGCCTTGTGACCGTACTGCCCATTTTTTTCTCATTCAATGTTGGAGAAAACGTTGCTTTCATTCTCAAAGAAAAGGAAAAGTGTTCCGCTAGACATCACAGCTGCCTATTCTAAAGGAGATTGAAAGTGCTTCTCCATCTTGAATCACAGCCTCTGCACCACGCTTTTGAAAGCAAGGAAATGAAATTTGATAAAAGATGAGCGTGAATCAGCACCCAAAGCTAACGAATCAACGTGTGCAGCCCAAGCTAGGACGTCAAACTCGTTTTCAAATATTCAATCAGCGCTTCTTTAAAGAAAAGAAAATAAAAATCACCGCTTCCATTCAAAAGAAAAGAAAGAGTCTAGTGCTATTTCTAATTCATCCAAAATAAAAAAGTGTAAACATGGTTTTTCAAGAAGAAGCTCCGTAAAAAACGTTTCAAGCAGGAAAAAGTGTGTGGCGGCTGGACCTCGCTCTTGGCCGTGCGTCCCCCATCTTAAAGACAATAATAAAATAAAGTGCTAAACCTAAAACTATTTTTGGACCCAACATCATTTTGCCAAAATTGGTTCAAGGTGTGCAAGATTTGTCAAAAAATCCTAAATTACTAAATTTAAATATATCTAATTCTAAAATGTCTATGTTTTCTCAAAATGTATCTCCAAAATTTTCTTTGCAATTAATAATGCAAATAATTAGTTCAAATAATTCAAATGAATTAAAATTAGAATTTTTGGTCAAATTAAGCATAATTAGCAAAAACAGAAAAATATCGGACATTTAAGCACAATTCCCTGATTAATTCTAGCACAATAAACTAAGTGAAGTCAAGAAAATATTGACTCATCATCGATTAAATTTTCTTACCACCATGGACTCGTTGTTGTCCATTTCAACATCTGAATCATCCTCTGATTGTGCAATCTTTGAGGCTTTCTTGCTTGTGACTTTCAACGCTATGAACTTCTTTTCTTCAATCTCTTCCTCATCATTCAATCTTTCAAGGTCTAGCTCATGTTCTCTTAATTTTCCAAACAATGTTGCCATGTTTATGCTTGTTAGATCCTTGGATTCAGACATTGCTGTGACTTTGGGTTGCCAGCTTCTGTTTCAGACTTTTGAGAATTTTGATATTGATCTCTTCTTTGTCAAAGACTTTTCCAAGAGCTATTAGATGGTTGACAATGTGAGTGAACCTTTTCTGAACTTCATAAATCGTTTCACCAGTTTTCATTCTGAAAAGTTCATACTCTTGAATCAAAGAATTTTTTCTGGCTCTCTTGACTTCATCAGTTCCTTCATGAGTAACTTCCAAGACATCCCACATTTCTTTGGCAGATTTTCATTGAGATATCCTGAAAAATTCATCAATTGTTAGTGCAGAGGTAATGATATTTATAGCTTTGACATCATACTGTGCTTTTCTATTTTCATCTTGAGACCACTCAGAAAAAATTTTCAAAACAGTTTTTCCATCAACAATGTGAGTTGGCTCAAAAGGACCATTTATTGTTGCATCCCAAATACCTCTATCCACAGATTCAAGAAAAATTTGCATTCGAATTTTCCAAAAAGGATAGTTTTCACCTGCAAACAGTGATGGTCTGTTTGTAGATGCACCTTCACCAAAGGTTTGAAAACTAGAAGCCATTTCTAGGAATATAGTCGATTAAAAAAAAACAAAAGTCGACTAGTTTTTCAAATATCTTATGAAAAACAGCTTTGGTGCCAATTGTTGGAAAAAGAATGACTTAGTTTCAACACCAAAAGGGGGGATGGGGGTGAATTGGTGAGGTTAAAAAATCAGAGTCTTTTTCAAATCTTTTTCGAAAATTATAAACCTTTCAAAGATTTCTTGAAACCCAAGGAAAAAGATAAATCAGTGCAGCGAAAAAGTAAAGTTGACTGTGCAGAAAGTAAAGTTGACTTAAAGTAAAAAGTTTAGGGATAGAGAAAATCAAACACAATTTTATACTGGTTCGACCCAATGCCTACATCCAGTGTCCTTCCACAACCAGGAAGCCAATGCACTATATTAGTCAAGGTTTTTACACAAGATTTTCTATAGAGACCTCCACATCAAAAGTATAAACAATCTCTCTAACCCTCTAACTAAAAGTATAGGCAACAACACAAAGATCTGTAGCAAGATATCCCCTCTTCTGCAATCTTCAACCCACTTTGAACAATCCTCAAAGTGTCCAGAACTTCCACAAGTTCTCTTCCTGTAATCCCAACAGGGCAGCAACAATCTTCCAAAGATTGACAAAAGTCTTGATCAATATAATGAACACCAGCAGTGCAGATTTTGATCAAACAGTAAGCGCATATTACTTCCTCCTAAAGAAACTCTTCAAAGAAAGATCTCCTTCGTCTACTTGATGAGTTCTTGGAGCGTATTCATAGAGATGTCAATCTCAAACAACAAAATGAAATTGTTAGAACAACCAAAGTCTTCTGTGAATTACAGAATCACGTCTATTTATAGTTTTCCATAAAACAGACGCTCCTGTAGTCGACTTTGCCACTAATGTAGTCGACTGTCATCAGACAGTTATAATAGTTAAAATAATTAGCAGCAGTCAAACAAACCAAATTGTTTACACATTTAATTCAGTTGACTTGCATTTAATGCTTGAACACAGAATCAAAATATAGCCATTATAGTTCACCAGCATTAACAGAATTTCAAAACATAACTAACTAAGTCGAATTCCCTGCGCATGCAGTCGACTATAACACTTCAAATCAGTTTTGAAAATCTTTTCATTTCAAAATAACTCACAACACTGTTTTAGAAAATCTGTGCAAAGTCACGAGTTTTAATCGACTCACTTCATAATGAAGTCGATTTAAAACTTGCAATTTTTCCACACAATATACATTTAACAAAGTGCTTGGGGTTTTCCTTTTCTGAAACATATGTTATGCAATCACAAATGATGTATCATGTAGAAAATCAGTGAATATGCATACATATATGCAAATGGCAAACATGTTCTTCAAGATTTCATTCACAATAAAGATTTGAACATGTAACACATAACAATACATGTGTTATTAATATTGTGTTGTCATCATAAAAAACCAGAACACTGTGAGATTAAGGTTTAACTAAACCAATGTTTCCCTTATCAACAATCTCAACAAGTTTATTGCAGGTAGTTATTGTCTCAAGAGTACTTTCTGCTTTGATGTTTGTCATAATTAACCAGAAGTGTGTGAGAATCTCCTGAGTTTTAAATACTTCAGGTGTATAAACTCAATATCTTTGTGTGAGAATCAAATAGTTTTACACTAACAAGAGAAAAATAAGCAATCATGATTCATACCAAGATATCAAGTTTCCCAAATTTGGTTTTGATGAAATGAGTCAAGGTAGCAGGATCATCCACATCAAGCTGATGAAAAACCAGAAGGTCTGAGAGACCAAACTCTTTCAGTGTTTGAATTGCTTTCAAGCCCCTCTCCTCATCTTTAGCTATCAGCACCACCACAACCCCACTTGAAGCCAAATTCTTTCACACCCCAAAACCAATCCCTTTGTTTGCTACTGTCACAACAGCATACCTGAAAAAACTGCAAGCTAATACTCATAACCAGATCAAAAGGGAAGAGGGCACCGAGCAAGTACTGATTATGGAAAGACAGACTTGAAATCACCTCATAGCAGAGCACGTTGAGGATTGTTATGGACAGAATCACAGCTTATCAACATAAAAGAATAAACTTTGCTAGTATTTTGTACTTTTATGGTAACTAGATCAACACGTTATTTTGTAAAGAGAAATTCCTATCCAAGTTCCCTACAAATACTTATCTCTTATCTTTTAGTGAACTATCTCTCCAAGGATTGTGAAAATATTCCAATAGAAATACTCTTGTAATTGCCTTGACTCATTCCACAAAAAGTAGTTCAAGCTCTGAGATTACCATACATAAGATTGCACCGAGTATCGTTAGATCCAACCAAAAGTATAATGAGTGATAGTATAAATAATGTATACAATATCACTGAAATTCAGTTAAGAAATTCAATATATATTTAATACTTATTTTTATAAACTAACTTTTACTACAGTTATGAAAATATACAGAGCAGTTACAATTAGAACAAAAAAGTCAAAGAATATAATAATACACACAGTAGAGAATGTGTCTTGAGTAAACTACACCTGCTTCATATATATTTTCTGTTCCCCAGTATTTTATTGCTGCTTGCATTCATTATTCAAGGCCGACAGTTCCCAACCTCTTATTCTAGTATTTAATTGTTGCTGTTATCTCTACATTAAGTTATTGTGCCTTACACGTGAGCTCTGGCTGTGCGTGCTGAAAGGGTGAAAAATGACGTTTTAACAAAAAGAGAGAGGCTACAAATAAAAAGTGGCTGTGTGGCTATGCCCCCTTACATAATATTGCTTTATTGTGAAGTTTTTTTAACTGTTATACATTAAATTATAGTTTATTCTGAAGTTCATATTCCAATTTATTTGCAATATAGTGAATTATTGAACTAAAAAATGTCAATATATAGATGTTTTCAATGTTTCTTTTTATGTCTAAATACTTTTAGTTCTATGTTTTCAAGTTGCTATGACTTTGTTGGCCGTATAGGACATTTTTAGTTACTTAGCATGAATCTTCTGATGCATGACTCAAATCTCTATTTGATTGACAACCACACTTGTTATACTTGGTTCTCAAATGTGAGCTTTGACAAGGTGTCTACAGAGATGAGTGAAAAAACTAATATAGATTGAAGTATATACCAAAATACTTTGACACCTGCAACTCATTGATTCTATCCTCAAGTCATTCAAATTTAAATTTGAACTTATAATCTTTTAATAAATAAATATATATTGAATAAAAAGATTTATAAATTCATTATTTTCAAATATTAGGTTAAAAATATATCAATTCCTTAATTAAATTGGTTTTACGTTTCATTTATGTTGTATCAGATAGATTGAAAGGGAGCAACTGGACCAATTCAAAAAAGAATTGCTAAATATGTTTTTCTTAAACAAAATACTAGGTTCTAGAATACCTGTTGTTATATATAATTAATGGATGATATATTATTGTTAGCAGGTTTATGCTCAACATTGAGGAATGTTGAGGTACTTAACTTGACCATCGGTAATAATTACTAAATTTGTTTGTATGATTTTTTTAAATATATAACCAACTAATTATTATGTTATATTATAAGTATCTGATCAAGGAAGCATGTCAAACGATGAATCTAATGAAGATGAAGAAAATTAGACATGTATGAACAATTAGTTATGTTTGGATTGATATCTGTCATCAATCATGAACCCTTCTCAGCTTTCTTTTCTTTTTTCTTCTGTTTGGATAAAAACAGATTGCTTTTTCTTTTGTCTGGATTAGCTTGGGTTGTGTAACTTCCACAGAGGAATTGACAAACGGTACTAAACAATGAGAGCACAAGGGGCTATTATATTCTTGGATTCCCTTTGATGGTTTCTAAAACCATATTTATGTTATTTTTCATTTTTGTAGTTTTTGACATGTTTTATTAGTCAGACCTAGTTGTTTATGAATTGGCTAGCATCCTTAAAAGATTCTTTGTCCTTGTGTGTACATTTTAAAAGATGTGCATTAGCAAAAGCAAGCACTATTGTTTATGCAAATCTAGAAGTAGAACAAAGTCAGAGTGATCTATGGCCACTAGTTTAAGAAACAAGCAATTGAAAAATTGTACAATAAAGCATTCAACAAGGTGAGCATAGAAAAAAAATAGTGGAACATCACTTTTTCAATTTTCTTCTTCTTTTCTTGTTTTTTTTCCTATCTATGTACACGTCAAATTTTCATTAATGAATAATGACACTATAACAAGACTTCATATCACGAATTGGTGAAGTTGAATTAGATATAATAAGGCATTCCTTAAGAGAAAGTTTAGTTTAGAACTGAATTAAAAAAACTATCTCAAATATCTTCTTCAGGTTAAACTTTTTGTAGCATCATCAAAACAATTTACTTCAAGATTTACCGATACTCCTCATTGGTAACAATCTCCCCCTTTTTGATGATGATCAAAAATTCAAGTTTTTTTAAAAACAACTTTGGCTTTCCTGCAAAACATACAAGCTAACAGACAACAACAAAGTTAGCAATACCTGTATCAATTTATATTATACTTCTTCCCTAAAAATATACTTCTCCCCCTTTTTGATCATAAGCAAAAAGATTAATGTAAAAAGCTCCCCCTTAATATGATCTCTCCCTCAATTAAACAATGTATGTAAACAAAATATCATTTTATTCATAAGGGAAAGGAGTACATTAACATCATAAAGAAAAACATACTGGCAACAAAACATAGAAGCATCAACAATAAAAAAAAACATGCTAACATAGTAACCTATCTCTAAAATGACCGTTGAGCAGTTTGCCTCTTGTCGCTTTGGACGCTCAGTGTCACCGCTTGGGCGCCAGACAATACTTTTCCTCGAACTAGGATGCTCAGTGGTGGAATTTACCACTGAGCGGTTCACAGACTCTTCTTTTCTTCCTTTTTCTCCTTCATTCTTGAGTCTATGACCTTCCTACTTTATTGCCATCTTCAATTTTCATCAAAAACCCTGCAAAACAAGCATAATATCTCTAGAAACAACTTTTGACTCTTATGTGACACAACTTAAGAGTTTTACTTGATTCTAAGCTCATTTTAAGCTACAAAGGGTGTGATTTAATATCAAATTTATGCATGAAAATAACGGTTTTGAGACCGTTATCACAACCCCAAACTTAAAACTTTGCTTGTCCTCAAGCAAAACAAAACAAAGCTTGGCCTTCCAATTTTTCATCAAATAGTTCTACACTTTTCAAAATCCTTTTCTTCATGACAAGCATGCTTTCAATCCAATCTAGTTCACCTACTTCAATATTTCCCAACAGATGTTTTATTCATGAATGATCAATCCACTAAGCATAGATGTAAACATGGATTTCAACAATTCTTACCAAGCAAGTGTTTCACTCTATCACTCAAGTGTTTAAGGACCCACTCCACTCTTTACTATTCACATGTCACATAGAACAATATTGCAAATTATCTAAAACAATCAAAATCCTTACATGTAAATATCATCACAAGGACTTTTCCAAAGCTTGTAATGAGGTTGGGCTATCAAGAAAATTTGGTTTTTCTGGATTGCAAAATCCGTGAATTAAGAGAGCTATTTCATCATTGAAAAGGTTCAAGTTTAAACTCTCTCTATCACCCATCTCCTTTATTCCCAACTTCTTCCCTTGTTATCAATTTTGCATTGAGTTCATTTTTCATGCTTTTACTTTTTCCTTTTCTTCTTTACTCATGCATTTTTCTTTTCAATACTTGAACTCAATGCTCTTCTTTTGCCTTTCAATTTTCCCCATACAACCCCAAACTTGAACCTTTTCATCACATAAGATTATTCTCAATCCTACTCAAGATAAATAATTTCAAATCAAGGGTTTTCATCCTATTTAAGGCCAAGGTTCAAAAAGGGTATAAAATTTTAAACTTTTTGGGTGAAAATTTGGCTAAATAAGGGCTTCCAAACATGGCCTTGATCATATAACATAAGCATGCAAATCAATCAATTATCAAGACTAAGGCAATATCATTCATGATTCCCTGTGAACAGTACATATATCAGTGAAAACTCTGGAGCTCAATCACAATCACAATCATAATTCATGCTTTCTCACACAT
Organism: Vigna reflexopilosa; assembly: GCA_027742785.1. Classification (NCBI taxonomy): domain Eukaryota; kingdom Viridiplantae; phylum Streptophyta; class Magnoliopsida; order Fabales; family Fabaceae; genus Vigna; species Vigna reflexopilosa. The sequence continues at coordinate 23,177,002 of CM050918.1, forward strand.
AATTCATTTATCCTGCTTAGCATCACAATCACAATCATAAACCACAATACATCTGTTCATATAGTTAGTCAACCATTCAACTGGATATCATCACACATACATTCTTAGTCAACCACATTCAATCATCATCAAATACTTGTCATGCATTTTAATACAAACATCAGAACCATTGTACAGGCCAAGCATAAACACAAAATAAAAGTTCAACCTATTCTACAAATTCAAAGTACAAAAGAAAAAGAAAAATTCCTGTCCAAGTACTGGCATCCATCAGTAGATGCTCTTAACACAAGTCCTCATCTGAGTCCTCCTAGTCTCCATCATCAGCATCTTCAAAATTCTCTTCATTATCATCATCCATATCTGGTGATTCAGCTGCTCCAGACCTGCTACCCTGTGCTTGCTCCTGAGGCCAAGCCATAGCTTCATGGAACTCGTCCATAGTCCACATGTGCGCTGGTGGTTGTTGATACAACCCTACTATCATCTCAGCAGTGGCTATCTGTTATATACATGGACATATACATGTCCCTCATCTGGAATGACTCGGCATGCTGCGCCGGTGCATTTGTAGGTATATGCTCCTGCTGTGCTACTGCTCTCCTAAGACGTTTTCTAGGTGCTTTAGCTGCCTCCTCTTCCTCACAGTACTACTGATAATAAGCAGCATCTATGGCTTTCCTAGGCCTCTCATATGGTGGAACTGCTGTATCCACCCCTGCCTGTTGACACAAAAAGGTGATCATGGACGGATGTCCCAACGGTGTCCTGCTACTCATAGTAGTAGCGCAGCTCTGAATCTCGTCGGCAATGACTTTCCCGATGTTTACATCCAACTGCCTCAGCATGTAGTAAATGAAGATGATCCGATGCATGGTGATGTCGGAAACATGTGAGCACGGCTGAATGTTGGCATGAGTGAATGCCATCCAGTATTTTGCCAAAGGCGTCAAATCTGCCCTTTTTATGTTGACGGGCAATCCATTAGGGTTATTCTGAAAATGCCTTCCAGGAAGGCACATAACCCTCTCAATATCTGTTATATCTCTGAACCCCCCAACAAGTGCTGCATACTGGCACTGTTTACCTGGCCATTCAGTGCCCAAAAAACTGTTAATAGTGTCAGGGTCATACCTGATGATTTGTCCCCTTACATAGCTCATATATCTCCCAACATCAACTCCTCCTCTAGGCAAAGCATTGGTATAAAACTCCTTTACCAATTCAATACTGGTCGGTGCAGGATATGTGGCCAACCTCTCCCAATCTCTCCTCATGATTTCTGCTCCAAATTCAGGAGCTAAATTTGGGATAAAAGTGGATTTCCTCTCTGTCGCAACCGGAAATCACGACGGGACGACGATCCCAAAAAGAAAACGAGTCGCCACCATAGTTTATTCTGGAAAACTACGAAAAAACCATAAAAAGGCAAGGCAAGGTCTACGAAAACCAGATTTTAGGTTCGGGAGTCGGTTACGTGTAGGGAAGGTATTAGCACCCTACAACGCCTGCCCGAAGGCAGTACCTTTAATTAAATACGCGAATTTGATGTGGTTTGAAAAATGTTTAATTTCCCCTAAAAAATAAAACTCTAAAGAAAACAAAATATTTTTTTATTTTTTTGTGCCCGACAAGGATTGACCTTGCTCCTACGTATTCTTAGTCAGATTGAGAAATCAGGGTTACGTAGTTCTAGTAATTATGTTTTGATGATTGCTTGTGAAATTTGTTTTGGAAAATTAATTGGAAAATTTGTTAAGAAATTGATTATGGATAAATTTGAATTTTGGGGAAAGTGAACCTGACAAAGACTGGCCTTTGCTCCTACGTATTCTCAGTCAACTGAGAAATCAAGGTTACGTAGTTCTAGTAATTATGTTTTGATGATTGCTTGTGAAATTTGTTTTGGAAAATTGATTGGAAAATTTGTTAAGAAAATTTGGATTTTTGGGAAGGTGAACCTGACAAGGACTGGCCTTGCTCCTACGTATCTCCACGCTTGGTGGAAAATCAAGGATCACGTAGTTCTGGCGTTAAGAAATTGATTTGAAAAAAAGTTGATATTTTTATTTTGAAGATTTTATGATTTTTTTGGCATTTTTTATATAAAAAAGGAGGTAAGGTCTTAGCACGAGGACGATGCGTGCGATCACACACATGCTTAAACCTTTAAAATATTTTTATTATTTTTCTAATATTCATATATTTAAAAAACGTAGATAGATATTTAAAAAAGAAAAGTGAGAAAAATAAAATAAATAAATAAATAAATAAAAAATAAATAAAAAATAAAAAAAATGAGAATAATAATAAAAATAAACAAAATACATAAATAGGATAAAAAAAAATCCATCTATCCCAAAAATCATACAAATTGAATATGTCACAAAACAATTTAACTGCACATAATCTATTTGATAAGAATTAGTTAAAAACACATCGAGTAGACTTCCATGAAAGAGAGGTGTGTCACAATGCACAACTTAAGTACCAAGTTTTTCCTTAGTCAAAGTGTTCCTCAACTTGTTTTTAACAAATTTCTCATTTTCAGATTCAAAATAACAACATAATTTTACATCAATAGTAACACGTAAATTTAATGCTTGAACAGTCATACAACCAACACATAGACATACACAATAATTCAAAACATGAATAGTAATACAATAGTATTAACTTTAAAACATGGAAAGGTTAACTCCCCTTACCTCTTCTCCAAACTTAGTTTTCTACTCAGAGGTTGTTTTCCCGAAAATCCTTCAGAACCTCTACTCTTCTAAAATTTTCTTCCCAACTCTTTTCTTCTCTATTTTTTTTTTTTTGATTTCTCACTTGATTCTTCCTCTCTTTGTGTAGAATAAGCTCCCCTCCCATGGCTATTTATAGTCCAAAATTTTACTATTCAAATTAATTTTTTAATATTATTTATTATTTAAATATTATTTTATTAATATTTTAATCACCACTTGCAAAACCACTTGCAAATCTTATCCTTCCTTAATCATGCAACTCAGAGATTCTTATCCTCTCATTATTATTTTTTATTTTTATTTTTTTTTGTTTTTACTATTCACTTTTTACTATTCATCATTTTTTTCTTTTTTTTTACAAAAAAGACTAAATCAAATACAAAATAATAAAACAAAAATTAAAAATAATAAAATAACATAAAATAAAATAAAAATGAAAGAAAATGAAATAAGATAAGACAGAAAGCAAAAAAAAAAAAAGATCTATTATTTAGTCAATCCGGACGAAATTAGGTGTTGATACTCTCCATCAATAATCTCCTCTCCTGCACAGTCACAAAATGTTCCTCATGTTTCCTGGAGAGGAACCTAGGCGAATAGAATCTTCTTTGCCTCTCAGGTTCCTTCCTTTTGTTACCAAAAGTTTTCACCCTTCTTGATGATGAAGACATTCCTACACAAAGTTCAAAATACCACAGAAATTCATCATTATAAGTTAGTATATCATCAATTAAATTCCAAACTGATCATATTCCAACACTGAGAGAAAACAGGGCCTCTCAGCGTCCCTACATAAAAAATCAAGCATCCAACAAAATCTGCAGCAGACCGCCCAGGTGCCAAAGTTGGCCGCTCAGCGGTTTGCTTCAAGCTGCACCACCGCTTAGCGTCAAAGGAGACCGCTCAGCGGTGGTGACTAGGGGTTCTTTAAAAACCCTTTTAAAATCGCCCTATTCTTCATTCTAACACTAATTTCATCAATCCAGACCAAAGTCATGCAGTTCAATCGGTTCAAACAGTTCCTATTTCATCAAATCATGCATAGAAATCAAAAGCCCTAATTTATCATGTTCCTAAGCATGTTCTTTATCAAAGTTCAAATGTAGAAACCCTAAGAATGAAAGTGCACAACTTACTTGAATGGAGAAACTAGATGCTTGCTAACTTCCTTTTAATTGGTGATGAATGCCTCTTAAGTGTACGATCCCTCAACAAAAACCCCAAACTTTGACAAGACAATGATAGAAAAGTGAAATTTTTGTGAGTGGGTGATGAGAAAAAGTGGGGAAATCCCTTTGGAAAACCTTTGAAAGTGAAATTGGGTGCTAGGGTTCACAGAGAACGCTTGGGCGAGCTTCAAAGAAAGTTTTCGAAAGTGCAAAACCCCAAAAACCCTGAGCTTTTAAAAGCCCAAGCGGAGTCTGCGCCGCCATCGCTCAGCGGTGGGCAGAGAATTTTTTTTCTCTCTTTTTTGCTTACTTTTGCATGCTTCCACCCTTTTGCACCTGATTTTAACCTTCAATTTTTCAATTTCATGCCTTTCCCCTCTCAGATGCACATGCAAACATATAAATTACCTTAAGACAAAGTTTAACAATAAATAATCAACTGGGTTGCCTCCCAGGTAGCGCTTGTTTAACGTCACGAGCCTGACCCAAACCTGCTTAGCACTTATCAATAAGTGCAAATCCTTCAAACACCCATCAATAGGTGTAACTTCCTGTATCCTTCAGTGGATACATAAAAATTTAGCATCCCTCAGTAGATGCTACCCAAAAAGAGTTTAAAAATCCAACTAACTTACATAAAATAAAACTAATATATTACAACAACTGGGATGATCCCCACCCATCAGTAGGTGTTGATAACCCCCTTTGCTTGATATTCTTTTCTTTTTCTTCTTCCTGTTGAATTCCTTCACAAAATTGAGAACACCAAGCACATGTTTCCATGTTTCAATCATAGGAACTTTGATCTCCAATCTCTTGAAGATCTCCATAAAGCACTTCACTTTCTTTTCCTTCCTATGATATTTCTTTTGATGAGGAAGGGGTTTTTCATATGAACTTTTCTTCTTTCCTCTCTTCCTCTCTTTCTCAATCTTTCCCTTCAACTTTCTCTTTTTCTCTTTTCTTCTTTTTATCTTTCTTTTCACCATTTTTCTCTTTTTTTCTTTTCTTCCAACTACTTCTTTTTCCTTATCATCATCTCTATCTCCCTCACTCAACCTTTCTGTTTCTATCTTTTCCTTTTCTATTTTTTTCTCATTTTTCCCTATCCTTTCCTCCTCAACAACCTTTTCTATTTCTATTTCTTCTATCTTTTCCTCTTTTATCTCTTCATCAACATTAACACTTTCAAAACTAGTGCCCTGACATTCCTCCCTAGGGTTAACCTCAGTATTAACCCTAGAATTCAATATTTCATTGGATTGACGAATCTGTATCTCCAACCTTTTATTCCTTGCCTCATTCTCTTCTGTAGAGGAGAGAGTAATTTGGATAAGTCGTTCCAATATCTCGTCCACTTTGTTGATTTGCTCTTTCAAAGCAGACACTTGTTGCCCTAATAGTAATTGTTGATGTGGATCTCCTGCTTCTCCATTCCAACTCTGATCCATGCTTGAGTGAGGTTCCCACCAGTAGTTGAAATTATTTTGATAGAATTGAGTGCCCATAGAACCAAATTCTTGTACATATTGCAACATGTAAACATTAGGCACAAAATCCTAGAAATAATTTATTAGAATAAACATAAAAAAAATCAAGTCAAATTTAATCAATTTACACTACTCGAAAAAGTTCAACAAAGAGTCCCCAGCAATGGCGCCAAAAACTTGTTAAGATCTTGGCAAGTGTACTAGATCGTATCAAGTAATAAAAATCGGTAATCCCAATATCGTTCTTCCCAGAGGACTCTTAAGGCCTCATCTTTCGTGTAAACAAATTGTTTAAGACTTGAGTAAACTAAAATTAGTTTAAATGGTTTGAATGCAGAACAGAAATAAACATGCAAATGCAGGAATTCAATTGACTAAGAGAAACTATGAATGAATGAGGTTGTTGGGGTTTACAATTTCATCTTATCCACCCTCATATATCTACTATTCTTATTTACTTTGCTTACTTATCATTTTGCCATGCAAACTTTCTTGGTCTACCCTTAACCCAATCCCTTGGTAAAAAGAGCCTATCACTAATTACCGGCTTGCTATCTCTAGCCTTCCTTAGTAATTAATAATGCATGATAATCGGAAGCAAAATACAATTGATCGTCCTACCCCTATCCCTAGGCGGTATTAACATAATCAAGGAATTCTCCCCAGTTCATGACATTACTGTACGTCCCCGTATCAATAAAGACAAACAACATCTACCGAATGAGTTAAACGGTAAAAGCATTAAATACAGGTAAAGAACCCAACAATTGATAAATCAAGCATATGCAAGCATATAAAGTAAACAAGAATTTGGATATATGAGAGTTTCAAAAGATTACATTGTTCCCCAACAACAAAGGGTTTAGTTCACCATAGTCATGGTGAAACTAGATGAAGTATAATGGAAGAATGGAAAAGCAAACCCTAGATTTGATAAAGTGGAGCCTAAGAATCCAAGAAATCTCCTCCAAAGGTGTAAAGCTGTTGTGGACGTTGTTCTCTGCCAAAAGAATTACATTTGGATTCGCACTAGGGCTATATATAAGCCAAAAAGATAACAGAAAGATCTCAAAATCCAAAATATAAAAACACACAACCGCCCAGGCACCAAAATTGGCCGGTCAGCGGTTTGCCTCAACACACGCCACCGCCCAGGCGCCTAAAATGACTGTTGAGCGGTTTGCCTCTTGTCGCTCTGGACGCTCAGCGTCACCGCTTGGGCACCAGACAGTACCTTTCCTCGAACTAGGACGCTCAGCGATGGAATTTACCGCTGAGTGGTTCACAGACTCTTTTTTTCTTCCTTTTTCTCCTTCATTCTTGAGTCTATGACCTTCCTACTTCATTGCCATCTTCAATTTTCATCAAAAGCCCTATAAAACAATGCAAAACAAGCATAATATCTCTAGAAACAACTTTTGATTCTAAGCTCATTTTAAGCTACAAAGGGTGTGATTTAATATCAAATTTATGCATGAAAATAACGGTTTTGAGACCGTTATCACGTGTCAACTTCAAAGGAAACAACTCTTAGACCACATCCCTAGTCTCTCTTCTTACTTTCTTTGCTTATATAGATTTGTAGAGCTCTGTAGTATTGATCTCCATCAAATCATTATGGAACAGTTATTCCTGCATTTTTCTTAACCAGGATAAAGTATCCATGAACTATGAATGAAAGTATTCTACAGTTTGGGTTCTACACCCGGCTTAACGGTTTTCAATGTGGTCCTACATGAACAATTCTAACAGTGTTTATAACTTTAGCAAATTGTGGGAATCAATTTGTGAATAATTTTTCATGTAGAGACGAAAATGCAAAGGTACATTTTTGTGAAGACTAAGGTGAAAAGCAGTGCCTAGTCTAGGGACCAAATTTTTAGTTGAACCTTTGGTTGATTACAAAATTACAAAAAAATTTGAGCTATCACTACATTTCCGGCAGTTTTAGAGGAAACCCCTAGAAATAGGGGCGGTTAAAAGAAACCCTAGCTATTTCCGGGGGTTTCTATATAACCCCAACTATTTTCAGCGGTTTCCAAAAACCCTTGCTATTTTCGGCGGTTTCGTTGAAAACCGCCAGGAATCTTTAGCAACGCTGCTTTTACCAAAGCTTTTTGGAACCGCAAGAAATGAATTTTCCAGGGGTTAAAACCGTCGGAAACGCTAAAAATAATGCATTGAAAAATTATATATTTTTGTAGTGCGACATGAATACTATTATTTATTTATTTTTGTTAATTTTATCAATACATTGTAACAATACCATATATGACCAAGATCGTCTTGGACCACATAGTGTGGCATCATGTCATCTAATCATGTCGTCTATCGTGAGTTAATGATCTAAGACAAAATCATAGTAGTAAGAACATCTCAACTAGAGCAAATGACGATCAAACATAAATTAGAAAAATCCTAAACAACTTAAGAAAGGTAAATTACCTAGATAGTCTATGTCCAACTAGGTAAAAACTCATTACATCACTATAAATAACAATGTTTACAAGGTACATATTGCATATTTATTCTAGCCTTTATTATTGTCTAACACACAATTAAGCACCATAGTACTATTGTCTTTGTAGGCATCCCCCATCTTGAACATTGAAGACATCAATTCCTGATACATCTCGAATGACCTGAATGTGTGGGAGAAGACATCTCAGATTGAAGGTTAAAGAATATTTGGAAGTTCTTCTTGTAATGTCTTTTTAGAGTGTATTTCGGCTGTGCAAGAATATTTGGTGTCCATCGTGGACTTAAATATATTTTACGTAGAAAAAACTTATGGTATGTACTAGAATTAAGTTGAACCACGAAAGGGAACTATGTAACAACTCAAATGAGATAGTGATATGGAAATACATGCTTAGAGAGCAAGGAAACTAAAACCTAAACAAGAACAATCAGAAATGGAATTAAAAGACAGAAAATGAAAGAGAGAAAAGGAAAGGAAACTTAAGATATCAAAGTCACGCTACTTGGAAGGATACAAAATAAATGCAAGGAAGGATCGTCACTTGTTCTTCACAAGATAAGACCCAATATTTAGACTAAGAGATAGATTTCATCTTAAAGAAGAAATGCAATTTAATGAAAATCACTCTTGTTTTCATTCAATGAAAGGTATGTGTTACAAAGGAGGCCTGAGGTTGCTTAGATAGGTGCAGGAAAGGAAGTAGGTTGAGTAAACTAAGAGATGTGGGACTTAGAGACCTTATATCTGAAAAATCACATCCAAGACAGGTTTTAGGTCCCATATCTCTCAATTTTTCATCATCCTAAAGGTATATAAGCTACCTAACTAGCCTAAAGATCAAAACTAAAGTTATACAAAGAGGTAACTTGCATTACAAGAAACTAAAGGAGAAAGACTATGTGAAGCCCCACATTGCTTGCACTTTAAAGAGAAGAAAGATATATAAGCTTCTTTACAACCAAAATAAGAGAAAGAAACTAGAAAGGTAAAATATAATCCTATGAAAACCTATGCTACTAAAGGCCAAAATACAAGCAGTAAAACCTTTTCTACTCTTTTTGTACAAAGGTGTAATAGAGCCAAGAAATGAGATGATTTCCTTTAGTCATGCTTCTTGTCATCCTTTTATTTTCTTCATTCTTTGCCTTATTTATGATCACATCAGATTGTCATGTTGTTGGAATTGCAAAAGGAGTTCATTGAGTTGGAGAAGCGAAATGCTAAGGAGATTGAAGCGTTAAGGGAAGAGAATGCAAGAATAAAGAGAAAATTGGAAGAAATGGAGCACGAAAAAATCCAACACAACACCAAGCATGTGCAAAACACTAGTTCCTACCCTTGACCTATGCTTGAAACGGTGGAGGAAAGTGGTTATGGCATTTAAAAACAAACAAGACCATAACCTTCACAACCTTTACGGGAAGCCACATGCATCTATTTGTTAATGGGATGATGGAAAACTTTATGCCTAGTAACTAGAAATCATTGACCATAGACTATTATGATGGTAGCTTAGATCAAAATGAGCATATTTACATCTATGTCACACAAGTAAACCTTACACCATTGACGATGCCATTATGTGTAGAGTTTTCCCTACATCCCTCAAAGGCATCGCCTTGAGTTGGTTTACTAGGCTTCCCTAATTTTCTATTGATTGTTTCAATACGTTGGTAGCTCATTTCAACACTCAATTTGCCACTAGTAAATGATAACGGTTGAAAATACCGTTATCTGTGATATGATTCTGACACTAAATGCACCCTTTTCTGCTTAAAAATTTGCTTGGAATCATGTTTTTTTGTTAACTTGTTTGAACAAGAGAGTTGAGGTTGAATTTGATGATTTTATGACTAATTCCCCTTGTTTTGACAAAGAATGAAGGAATATTGAAAGTAGAGATGAAGTCCTAAGGAGATAAAACTCAGAAAGGCCTGGAAAAGCACCAAAAAGAGGGATTGCACGAGGCTTGGGCGCCTTGTCTGGAAGCTTGAGCTCTAGAAATTGACGTCCACCGCCCGGGCGCCCTGCTCGGGCACCTAAGCATCGGGTCACGAATCCTGGGCGCTCAGATCGAAGGCTTAAGCCTTACATGAGGATCGTCCACCGCTCGGGCACCCTGAGTGGGGCGCCTGAGCGTCGAGTTTCGCGGGTCAGGCCTAGTTTTTGCTCTGTTTCGAATCTTTTGGACCAGACCCTTTTTCTACTCTTTTTCGACTTTATTTAAAGGACCCTGGGGCTCTAAGTTTTGTATCTTTGGCAGAGAGAAGCGTAGCAGCACACTCTTTCCCCAATTCGTAGGGTTCCTCTATCACATTCTCTTCCATTGTTCATATAGTTTCTCCATGTCTATGGGGAATTAAACCCTATTTGTTGTTGGGGGATAATGTAACCTTGTGACCTCTCATGTATTTGAATTGATTCTCAATAATATATGTTTTTTCATTAATTTTTAGAGTAATTCATCTGTTTCAACGCTTGCTGTGTTTAACTCATTCATTAGCATGATTTATGAATTCCATGAATATTGGGAGGTTCCTTGCAATTCAGGTTCTTGTTGAATTACTCCCAAGAGTAATATTTCTCAGGGATGAGGGTATGATTCTTGGTCGTCTTAAAGCTCTTGATGTTCACAGCTTATTACTAGGAATGTTAGGAATTGCATGAACTGGTAATATGGGACAGGCTTATTCGCTGAGGGATCAGGTTTAGGTGATTTAGTGAGTGTTGTTAACATTAATGCACAAAGAAGAATTCTTATATACATGAGAGGAAACTTGGTGAAATCTAACCCCAACAAGATATTCATCTCATATTAAAGAACATCCGTTCATCTTTGTGTTACTCTGCTATTGATCCAATTGCATTAATATTTAATTTATGTTCTTGCATTTGAAACCAATGATATCTTTTTATTTAAGTCTTAATTAATCTTGTTCTCACACGACTATCTAGCGCCGAGAGTCTTCTGGGATACGATACTTGGTCTTACCATTTTATATTACTTGTGCGACTCGGTACACTTGTTAACATAAGACAGGAGAAGTGGAGTCATTGTGAATATTTATGGAATGTTTCAAAAAGTTAGCTCTAAGAATCTAAAATTTAAATCCAAAGGTGGCGCTGCATCACATGTTAATGGTCTTACGACTAGGACTCTTCGTAGGCAACCTGTGCATGAAGTTGACACCTAACTTGGAAGAATTACGACAAAGAGCTGCATTGTTTATGTATGTTGAAGAGTTGAAAGAGTTCAAAAACAAAATGAAGGTCAAGGTAAGGCTAGTGATAACGGTTGAAAATACCGTTATCTGTGATATAATTTTGATGATAAATGCACCCTTTTTTACTTACAAACTTGCTTGAAATCATGTTTTTCTATTAATGATTTTATGACTAAATTTCCTTGTTTTACCAGGAAATGAGATAATATGGAAGCAGAGCTGAACTACCAAGGAGATGGAACTCAGAAAGACCTGGAAAAGCACCGAAAAGGAGGAATGCAGGACACCTCAGAACCCTATTGGAGGCCCTCAACGCCAGAACCTCCCTCACCATACCTGGGCACCCCTTTTGGGGCGTTGAGCGCTACTTTTCCAGAAGCACCACACCTGCTTGCCCTCTGAGTGAAGCTGAGCGCTAGTTTTAGCACCGCACCACGCTTGGGCGCCCTAAGTGGGGCGTTGAGCACCAGCGAGACGGGCCTGGGCTTTGTTTTTGTTGTGATTTCGCCGTATTTAAAGGACCTGGACACCTTAGGTTTTGTATCTTTTGGCAGAAGAGGTGCAACAACACACTCTTTCACTCTCTGGAGGGGGATTTGGATGCGGGAGCTTCCATCTTCAACTTTTAGGATTTTTCTATCTCATTCTTCTCCATTGTACATCTAGTTTCCCCATGACAATGGTGAACTAACTTCTATTTGTTGTTGGGGGATGATGTAACCTTGTGAACGCTCATGTATTTGAATTGATTCGTAATAATATATGCTTCTTTCGTTAATTGTTAGGGTAATTCTTCTGTGATCAATGCTTGCTTTGTTTAACTCATTCATAGCATGATGTATGATTTGCATGAGTGTTGGGAGGTTCCTTACAATTCAGGTTCTGGAGAATTATTCCCAAAAGCAGTATTTCTCAGGGATGGGGGTATGAGTTTTGGTGATCTTAAGCTCCTAATCTTATTGCAGAATTAATTATTAGGGATGAAAGAGGGATTATGACCTAGTAATTAAGGATAGGCTTTTTTTGCCGAGGGATCTGGTTTAAAGTAATCTAGCGAGTGACGTTGACATTAATGAAAGAAGAGAAATTCTTATATACATGAGAGTAAACTTGGTGAAATCTAACCCCAACAACATATTCATCTCATAATATAAACATCATTCGTTCATCGTTGTGCTTCTCTTCAATTGATCAACACTGCATTCATATTTAATTTTCTGTAATTTCATTTTAAACCAATGATTTCGTTCTCTTTAAGTCTTAATTAATCGAGTTATCACACAACTGTCTAGTGTCGAGAGTCTCTTGGGAAACGATACCCTGTCTTATCAGGATTATTACTTGCTAGGATCCGGTACACTTACCAGTCACCCAACAAGTTTTTGGCATCGTTGCCGGGGACTCACGGTTTAAACTATTTTATTTCTGTGATTCTTGATTAACTTTGACTTTATTTTTATTTTTATTTTATTTTTATTTTTATTTTTATTTTATTTTATTTTATCTCTTTTTTTTTGTTTTTTTATTTTATTGCTAACAATGTTTTCTAGGATTTTGTGTCTAATGCTTGCAGGATACAATTCGGACAAGAAGTTAACTAAATGGGCACTTAATTCCGCCAAGGTAATTTCAGCCACGGGTGGAAACCTCACTCAAGCATGGGTCAAAGCCAATTTGGGCAAGCTGTCGGGCAATTTAATAGACTACCACAACTCTCTCTATCAGAAAGAATGACGAAGCTAAATGACACACTTCAACAATTAATGCAGATGTCTTTATCTCATCATAAAAGCACTGAAGCAACAATCAGAAGGTTGGAGAGGCAGATTGGTCACCTAGTTGAGAAGATGGAAGATTTTGGGGTTAATACGAAAGTTAACCCTAGGGAGGAGTGTAGAGTCGTTGTTACTAGAATTGACAAAGTTTTAGATGAGAGAAAAATAGAGAGAAAAGAAAAAGAAAGGTTAAGTGAAAAAGAGAAAGATGTAGAGGAAGAGAAAGAAAAAGAAGAGAGTGAGAGAAAAGAAAAGAAAAAAAAAGAGGAAGAGGATGAGAGAAAAAAAGAAAAATTATATGAAAAACCCTTTCCTTACACAACAAATTATTCTAGGAAGGAGAAGGAAAAACAATTTGAGCGTTTCATGGAGATTTTCAAGAAATTGGAGATTAACATACCCTTGTCTGAAGATTTGCAACAAATGCCTTCATATGCTAAATTTCTGAAGGAACTCCTCTGTAAGAAAAAGAAATACATTGAAGAGGAAACCATTGAAGTACAAGGAAAGTACAGTGCTATCATACAAAAGCTTTTAGCTCCTAAGTTAAAAGATCCAAGAAGCTTCACCATTTCTTTCACTATAGGGAAAATCTATGTTGGAAGGGTGTTAATTGATTTGGGAGCTAGTATCAATTTAATGCCACTCTCTGTGTTTAAGAAGATTGAAGGTTTGGAACTCAAGCCTACTCGGATGACTCTTCAATTAGTATATAGATCTTTGAAATATCCTTATGGGGTATTTGAAGATGTGCTTGTGAAGGTAGACAAATTTTTATTTCTTGTGAACTTTGTTATTATGGAGATGGAGGAGGATGTGAATGTGTCTCTTATTCTTGGGAGACCTTTTATGAAGACTACAAGAGTATTGATTGATGTGGAGAACGAAAAGTTAAATGTGAGAGTGCAAGATGAAGAAGTAAATTTCGATGTTTTTGAAGCCATGTCTCACCCAAGGGATGACAAGACGTGTTTCCATCTTGACACACTCGACGAAATTTGTATGGTGTAAGAGAAGATGGTGCGTTGTATTTCTCCTTTAGAAAAAACGCTTGTTGATGCTTGTGAAGAATTGAATGAGGAAGAAGAAGAATTGATTGATGACTGATTTGGAGGTGTTGAAAGAAGTTCCTTTGCATAAGGCGAAAATGGAAGAGATCAACACAAAAGAAAAAGTCAAGGAAAGTAAATTGAAGCTGAAGATGTTACCACAACACTTGAAGTATGTGTTTTTAGAAGAAGGTGGAAATAAATCGGTTATCATCAATAATTCTCTCTCCCAAAGAAGAAGAAATGTTGGTAGAGGTACTAAAAGCCAACAAAGGAGCTATTGGATGGTCAATCTCAGATCTCAAAGGCATAAGTCCAACTTATTGTATGCACAAAATATTTATGGAGGATGATTATAAACCAGTTGCCCAACCACAAAGAAGGTTAAATCCAATGAGGAAGGAGGAGGTTAGAAAAGAAGTGCTAAAGTTACTTGAGGCTGGTATTATCTATCCTATTTTTGACAGTGCATGGGTAAGCCCAATACAAGTGGTACCAAAGAAAGGTGGGATGACAGTTGTTTATAATGAAAAAAATGAGCTCATTCCTACGAGGACTGTTACTGGGTGGAGGATGTGTATTGATTACAGAAAGATGAACAATGCTACAAGGAAGGACCAATTTCCCCTTCCTTTCATGGATCAGATGCTGGAGAAATTGGCAGGTCAGGCTTTTTATTGCTTTCTAGATGGATATTCTGGATACAATCAAATTGTGGTAGATCCAAAGGACCAAGAGAAGACAACGTTTACTTGCCCATTTGGAATATTTGCAAACAGAAAAATGCCATTTGGGTTGTGTAATGCTTCAACTACTTTCCAGAGATGTATGCAGGCAATCTTCGTAGATCTAATAGAAAAATGCATTGAAGTCTTTATGGATGACTTTTCCGTATTTGGTAATTCCTTTCATGTGTGTTTGTCTAACCTGGATATTGTACTTAAGAGATGCATCCAGACAAATCTTGTTCTCAATTGGGAAAAATGTCATTTTATGGTAACTGAAAGTATTGTTTTAGGTCATAAGATTTCTTCCAGGGGAATTGAAGTTGACAAAGCCAAAGTGGAAGTCATTGAAAATCTTCCACCACCAACCAACGTGAAGGGAATCAGAAGCTTTTTAGGTCATGCTGGGTTTTATAGAACATTCATTAAAGACTTTTCAAAGATTGCCAAACCATTAAGAAGTCTCCTTGTTAAAGACGTACCATTCGTGATGGATGATGAATGCCTTAAGGCATTTGATGTTTTGAAGAAGAAATTGATTTCTACTCCAGTAATTGTAGCTCCTGATTGGAATCAAGACTTTGAGCTAATGTGTGACGTCAGTAATTATGCCATAGGTGTTGTTCTTGGTCAAAGAAGAGAGAAGGTATTTCACACTATTTATTATGCAAGCAAAGTTCTGAATGAAACTCAGTTGAATTATGCCACTACAGAAAAAACAAATTCTTGCTATTGTGTATGCTTTGGAGAAATTTAGACCTTACCTTATCGAGTCTAAAGTGATCATCTACATGGATCATGCGGCTATAAAGTATTTCCTATCCAAGCCATATTCTAAGCCGTGATTGATTATATGGGTACTTTTGTTACAAGCATTTGATGTGGAAATCCGCGACAAGAAGGGAAGTGAAAATTTGATTACTGATCACTTATCTCAGTTGGTTAATAATGAAGTCACAAGTAAGGAAGCAGAAATCTGGGAATCTTTCTCAAATGAAACACTCATGCATATTCAACAAAGGTCGTGGTTTGCGGATGTGGCTAATTTCAAAGTTGCAGGAGTAATCCCAGAAGATTTTAATTGGCAACAAAGGAAAAAGTTTTTGCATGATGCAAAATAGTTTATTTGGGATGATCCTTACTTGTTTAAAATTGGAGCAGATAATCTTCTAAGGCGTTGTGTGAAAAATGAAGAAGCGGAAGGAATTCTATGGCATTGTCATGATTCACCATAACGGGGTCATTTTAATGGAGAAAGAATAGTTGCAAAAGTTCTCCAGTCAGGATTTTATTGGCCGACCTTGTTTTAAGATGCTCATAATCATGCCAAAAATTGTGATAAATGTCAAAGGACTGGGACTATCTCAAGACGTCATGAGATGCCATTACAAGACATTTTAGAGCTTGAAGTTTTTGATTGTTGGGTATAGATTTTGTGGGACCCTTTCCACCATCTTACAATAATGAATATATATTGGTGGCAGTGGATTATGTGAGTAAATGGGTAGAAGCCATGGCTTGTCCCAAGAATGATGCTAGCACTGTTATTAAATTTCTGAAAAGGCAAATTTTCTCGTGATTTGGAACTCCTAGAGTACTCATTAGTGACGAAGGATCTCATTTTTCCAACTCTCAGCTTCCAAAGGTACTCAAGCACTATGGTGTGAGACATAAGGTAGTTATGCCTTATCTTAACACTCCGATAAGTGTACCGAATCGTATCAAGTAATAAAAAATGGTAAGTCCGAGTATCGTTTCCCTAGAGACTCTTAGGCCTAAACGTTCGTGTGAATTCTTGATTTCTTAAGACTTGATGGAACGAAAATTAGGGTTTTAGATGCAAGATAGAAAATAAACATGCATGCAAAGATTGATCAATTGACAGTTGAACTATATGGATGAATGATGTTGTTGGGGTTTATGATTTCATCCTAATCCACTCTCATATATTTACAAATTCTACTTCTTTAACAATGTTAGTGTCACTTTCTAAATTCCCCTAATTCCAATATTTTGGTGAATATAGTTTACTCCTAATTACTAGTTTACTATGTCTAGTCTCCCTAGCAATTAATCATGCATTACATAATTCGCACAGAAGCTTAAGGCAATCGGTCCTCCTATCCCTATGTCTAGGTAATATTGCTACCAAGAGAATTTCCTCATGTCTAGACCTACCCATACGTGTCCATATAGATAGAATCAAAGATTGTGCTATTGAATAATGTCTTAAACAAAGCATGCAAATATAATGGAAGAAAAACTCTAACAATTGATAAAAGAAAGCATATGAATAAAGCAAGAATTTCAATATATGAGAGTTTCAATAGGATTACATCGGTTCCCCCAACAACAAAAGGGTTTAGTTCACAATAATCATGGTGAAACTAGATGAAAATAATGGAAAGAATGAAAAGATAAACCCTAGATTTGAAGAAAGTGTTTCTGCGTCCTTTTCTGTCAAAAGATGACCTCTAAGGGTCGTGCAAATCTATTTATAAACTATGAAATATAGCAAAAATTCGGCCCAGGCCCATAAGTACACCGCCCGGAGGTGGGTTCACCACCCGGCGGTAGGTTCGACACTTCACTTCACCCCTCAACGGTGCCGCTTGAGCGTTGGGCAGAAAATTCTCGAAAGAGTCCACCGCCCGACGGTGGCTGCGACTCTTCTTTCCTTCACTCTTCCACCTTCTCTTGAGTCCAACTCTTATCTTCTTCAATTTCCTTCATTCAATTGCTGATAAATCCTGCCAAATCATGGGAAAACCAAGCATAAAACTAAGAAAACCAACTTTGACGCTCTTATTCTCTAACTTAAACAAATTGCATGATTTCAAGCTAATTCTAAGTCATAAAGTGTGTGTTTAATGTCAATTTAAGTATGAAAATAACGGTTTTTGAACCGTTATCACCTTATCATCCACAGACAAACGGGCAAGCTGAGGTTTCTATTAGGGAGATGAAGAGGATTCTGGACAAGACAATTGCTTCATCATGAAAGGATTGGTCTCAGAAGTTAGATGATGCTCTTTAGGCATATCAAAAGGCAAGGAAGACAGCTATATGGTTATCTCCTTTTCAGATGGTCTATGGAAAAGCATGTCATTTACTAGTGGAGATGGAGCATCGAGCTCTGTGGGCCTTAAAATTGTTGAATTTTTCATCCATCTGATACTGCGGAAAAAAGGAGAAGGCAAATTCTTGAGATTGAAGAGATGAGGTTGCATGCCTATGAGTCTTCCAAGAATTACAAAGAAAAGGTAAAATTTTATCATGATAGGAAGCTGGTAAAGAAGGTCTTTCATCCAGGACAACGGGTGCTATTATTCAATTCACGACTAAAACGTTTTCCTGGAAAGTTGAAGTCCAAGTGGTCTGGTCCGTTCATGATTAAGAATGTCCATCCACATGGTGTAGTTGAGTTGACAGATATGGCTTCCGAAGACCCACAAAGAAGTTGGATAGTTAATGGAAACCGTCTCAAGCATTATCTGGGTGGTGAGGTTGAACGCCTTTCCATAATTATGGAGTTGGTTGATCCAGATTGAGCTTAATGATGTCAAGCTAGCGACGTTAAAGAAGCGCTTACTAGGAGGCAACCCAGCTTTCTAAACCTTTCTTTTTGATCATTTGTTTTGTTATTTTACTTGGCTTGAATTAACTGTGCTATAATGGTTTGATTAGCTTTGTTGTGTGATAAGATGCTCTGTTATATTGATTGATGTTGAGGTGATGAATGATGTGCTTGTATACAGGTGGTGACTCAGTTTGTATGAAACAGATGCATGAGGTAAAATTTGATTGAGATATTGAGCATGATGTTTATTTGAATTATGGAACTTGAAATTAACCTATGTGAGGTTTGGACTTCATAGTTTTTGTGAATAATTGCTATTACTTTGAAAGCATGAATGATTTTGCACAAATTTTCTATGATTGAACTACTTGCTTGTAGGTTTCATATGATCAAGGCCATTTGTTGTTATCCCTTTTTAGCATACACATGATTCTAGCCCAAATAAAAAGAGATCAATTTGTTCTAACCTTTGAACCTTGAGCCTTAAACATGTTTTGAAAACCCTTTTTGAAAATCTTTGCCTTGAGTTAAGTTGAGAACATTTGTGGGGCATTGATGAAGGTTCAGGTTTGGGGTTGTGATAACGGTTCAAAATACCGTTATCTGTGATATAATTTTGATACTAAATGCAACCTTTTTGAATTAGAAACTTGCTTGAAATCATGTTTTTTATTAAGTTGTGTGAATAAGAGAGTTGAGGTTGAACTTAATGATTTTATCACTAAATTTCCTTAATTTTGTAGGTTATTGGATGATTTGGAAGAAGAGCAAAATTATCGAGGAGTTGGAACTCAAAAGGGACGAACAAAACAACAAAAAAGAGATTGTTGAAATGTTGCCGTTGGCGCTGAGAGGCAGTTTGTACCGCTGAGCAGTGGAACCTAGAAAAAAGGTAGCGTTGAGCGCCATTCCAGTACCACTGTGCGTTATCTTAGTACCGCAGATACCGCCTAGGTGCCCCTCCAGGGGTGCTGAGCGCCAATACTCGTTGTTTCAAGCTTGGGCGCCCCTATTAGGGTGCTGAGCGCAAGAATATGTGCCGCAGCACGCCTGGGAACCCCACTTAGGGCGCTGGGCACCAGCGAGACGGGCCTAGGCTTTATTTCTGTTATGAGTTTGCCCTATTTAAAGGACTTGGACACTATAGCTTTTGTATCTTTTGGCAGAGGAGGCGCAACAACACACTCTTCCACTCTCTGGAGGGGGATTTGGATGCGGGAGCTTCCATCTTCAACTTTTAGGGTTTTTCAAATAGAAGTTAGTTCACCATTACAATGGTGAACTAACTTCTATTTGTTGTTGGGGGATGATGTAACCTTGTGAACTCATGTATTTGAATTTATTCTTAATAATATATGCTTTTTTCGTTAATTGCTAGGGTAATTTTTCTATGATCAATGGTTGCTTTATTTAACTCATTCATAGCATGATGTATGATTTGCATGAGTGTCGGGAGGTTCCTTACAATTCAGGTTCTGGATAATTATTCCCAAAAGTAGTAATTCTCAGGGATGAGGGTATGAGTTTTGGTCGTCTTAAGCTGCTAATCTTATTGCAGAATTAATTATTAGGGATGCAAGGATTGCGACCTAGTAATTAAGGATATGCTTTCTTCGTTGAGGGATCGTCTTCGCATGGCCGTCGTAACTCCACACCATCTTCGCACTTCCGCCACGCCACCTTGTTGCGCTTTGAAGAAGCCGTCTCGACGCACCTGCAGATCTAGCAAACCGCAACCTGCGAACTAGAAACGCAAAGACAAGAAGCAGATCCACCACGTCGTCGCGAGCTTCCATGGCCAAGAATCGCGCCATCATCATCACCTCAGCAGGCCGCTGCTAATTGCGTCGTCTCCATGCCTCCACCTACAACTACAATCAGACCTGCAAACAAATCAATAAATAGAAGAGAGCCATTGTCATTCGGAAATTCTGGTGCGAGAAGCGGAGAAAGCATTCTCCCATTCTAGCGGTGCGCAGGTAGAGGCGCAGGGAGAAGCCTTTTCCCCAATCTGGAAAACCCTAATTTTGGGTGGAAGGAGGCTAACACGTGGCTGCACCCGATTGACACGTCCATCTGGTCAAAGCTGGTCAATCCTAGTCAAAGTCTAATCAACTTAAGGGCTTCTGGTGCAATTTTGGAGAATTCTGAAGGAGCTAAAGTGCAGATAGAGGAAATTTCAGGGCATCTAGGTAATTTTGAAAATTCAGAAAAGTTAAAAAATAGAATTCAGTTGTTAAATTAATTTAATTTGGGAATATTAATAGAAAATATCTTCCTAATAATGTTATAATTATCTAAATCTTTTAGTTATTTGGAAGATATGAGATAAAAAATTCTGTCAACTGAATATTTAGAGTCCAAGTCCAATCAAGCCCTATATAAAGAGACCCAGGGGAGGCAGAAAGAGGACTTCATTCATTCATTCACCACTCCTCTCTCTCTTTTATTTCATCATGTAATCAACTCCATTCATGGAGAGCTAAGCTTCTAGGGCTATTCTGCTGTAATTTCATTATGGATACTGAGGTTAAGTGAATTAATGCAATTGTTTATTTTGATTATTGATTTAAGTTGTTCTCTCTCTATGTCTTTCATCTCTCTATCATGTTAAAAGCAAAGATTTTTGCATCATAATGTGTTTGAATCTACCTGCATATTGATTATATAAGTTCTAGGGTTTCTAGATTTAATTGAGAATCTACTTTGATTTAATTTAGGAACTTTCATATGATTAAATGGTTTTTACTATCAATTGAGAATGTACTTTGGTTGGTAGTAATAATTTCAACTATAATCAATTGAGAATTTACTTTGATTGATTAACTTTTAACTTGGTTAGGAGATTTAAGAATAGACATGATTAAACACAATAAAATTTGATTGAGAATGTACTTTGGTTGAATTTATCGTGAATAATCTAGAAAGGTCTTGCATTTGATTGAGAATGTACTTTGATTAAATGCATGATCGCCCTTAAATTAATTAAGAATGTACTTTAAATAATTTGAAACTTAAACAATAATTAATTGAACAATGATATGTGAATAACCAATGATGAATATATTTTGGAAGAGTAGTGGAATTAGTTTATTCCTTCATAATCTTTTTAAGTATCCTATTTGTTCTACAACATTCTTTAAACATTCTCACTTTTATTCATAAGCATTGCATAACATTCATGAGAGTAAGATATTCAAAAACAATTCCGTGTTCGTTGGGAGACGACTCATGGTTACTTTAGCCCTAACTACTTTCTTGAATACTACTTGGCAATACTGAAGTTGCCTTAAAAAGTAGTATTAATTTGATAGCTTCAATGACAGTGTATCAGGCGTCGTTGCCAGGGACTCACAGTTTAAACTATTATATTTGTGTGATTCTTGATTAACTTTGACTTTATTTTTATTATTTTTTATTTTATTTTTATTTTGCGTTTTGTTTTAGTTTATTTTTATTTTTGTGCTAATAAGTGCTTTTGTGTTTTCTGGTGCATGCAAGATACAATTCGCACTAGAAGCAAGGAAAAATTCTAACCTCTCTTTACAGATCAGGAAATAGAAGACATGGTTGGCAATCAAAATATGGGTCCAGTGAGACGAACTCTCGAAGATGATGCACAATCACTAGTCCGTTGTATTTTAACAGTATTGCTAGACTAAGGATAAATGCTACCAACATGGAGATGAAGCCTGCTCTTATTCACTTGGTGCAGAACAATCAATTCAATGGATTAGCACATGAAAATCCATATGAGCATCTGACCACATTCGATGAGATATGCAATATAGTGAAGATTCAGGGTGTACGAGATGAAACTATTAAACTTAGCTTGTTTCCCTTCTCTTTGGGAGGCAATGCTAAGATGTGGCTAAATTCTTTCCCTGAGAATAGTTTCACTATGTTGGAAGATGTGGTAACAAAGTTCCTGAATAAATACTTCCCTCAGTCAAAGGTAAATAAAGATAAACAGGAAATATCTTCTTTTCAACAGGCCATGGAGGAGACATTAGGTCAAGCGTGGGATAGATACAAAAGCTTGCTGAGAAAGACGCCCACACATGGCTTTGATGAAACCATAGTAGTCATTCTTTTCCTTGGAGGACATGGCTGACATACTAAATTGATGCTAGATGCCTCAACTGGAGGTAATATTAGATGCAAGACTCCAAAGGAAGCATATGAATTGATTGAAAACATGGCTACTAATGATAATGAGATGCAAAACGAAAGAGCTCAATTTCAACAAAAAGGAGTTCTTCAGTTACAATCTCAAGATGCTTTGTTGGCTCAAAACAAGATGATGACTCAACAATTAGAGACCTTGATGAAGAAAATCTCTCAACTACCGAAGGAGTTGCAACATGTCTCTCAAGCTCAACATCAACTTTGTGAGCTATGTGGTGGAGATCATGTGAATCAACAGTGTGCCATGCAAACTAATACCCAAGAAAAAGTAAATTATATGGGTAATCAGGACCACCTAGGTAATTTCAACAAAGGGTGGAAACCTCACCTAAGCATGGGTCAAGGGCAAGCTAAGCAATTTAACAGACCACCACAGCAGCAATGGAAACCGCAACCCCCTTTATCTGAAAGGGTGATAAAGCTGGAAGACTCCATTCAACAATTCATGAAAGTGTCAATCTCTACTCAGGGGAGCACTGAAGCTGCCATTAGAAACTTGGAGATACAAGTTGGTCAACTGATTGAAAAGTTAGAGGAGATGTTTGACAAGAGTTTTGGGGCTAATACTGTAGTTAACCCTAAGGAGGAGTGCAATGCCATTATGACTAGAAGTGGCAAGATGTTAGATGAGAGAAAAGTTGAGAGAAAAGAAAAAGCTAAGTTGAGTGAAGTAGAAGAAGAGAATGAAGAGAGAAAAGAAAGGGCAGGAAAAGAGAAAGATGAGGGGAAAGAAAATGAAAAAGAGAAAGAAGAAAAAAAAAAGAAAAAAATCATTGAGAAGCCTCTTCCCTATCCAAAAAGTTGTTCACAGATTGAAAAAGAGAAGAAATATGGGTGTTTCATGGAGACCTTCAAGCAATTGGAGATTACTATGTCTTTGACCGAAGCACTACAACATATTCCTGCTTATGCGAAGCATATGAAGCAATTCCTTAAAAAGAAGAAATATCTAGATGAGGAAATAATTGAAGTGCAGGGTAATGGTAGTGCCATCATGCAGAAGACTCTTCCTCCAAAATTCAAAGATTCGGGGAGTTTCAACATTCCTTGCACCATTGGGAATCATGATGTAGGGAAAGCTCTTGTTGATTTAGGGGCTAACATCAACCTGAGGCCCCTATCTATGCTTAAAAATTGGGTGATCTTGAAATCAAGCCAACAAGAATGACACTTCAGTTGGCAGATAGATCCGTCAAATACCCTTATGGTGTGGCAGAAGATGTGGTGGTGAAAATTGATAAACTCCAATTCCTGGTGAACTTTCTAGTGATGGAGATGGAGGAAAATGCAGAGACACCGATCATTCTTGGACGACCATTCATGAAGACAGTCGAGGTTGACATTCATGTAGATGATGGATTGCTAACAATGAAGGATCAAGAGAGAGAGGTAACTTTCAATGTCTTTGAAGCTGGGCAGCCAATTCAAGAAAAGCAAACTAGTTGTAAAACAATAAATGAAGTTCTATCAGTGACTAGTCTATCAGATAACGTTGCCAGGTCGGTCAAGGAGAGGATTAATTATTTTTCTCCACAAGTGAAGGAAGAGGAAGAAGGGAAGAAAGGAAAAGTGGTCGACCAACATCCCGAGGTGAAAAGTGATGAACCCAAACATGGCACACCAGTGAAATTCAAGAACAAGTTATGGGTCGCAAGAATATTAAAGAAAAAGGGATTTTGGAGATTGAAGCTCCTTATTCTAGGAGAGTGAAGTTGGTGGCTAGGAAATTGCTGAGATTTTGCTGGTGTTATGAAGGAAGGAAGAGCATCAACATTAAAGATCCAGATTGAGCTTAATGGTGTCAGACTCGTGACATTAAACAAGCACTTCCTTGGAGGCAACTGAGTTTTTTAAACCTTTCTTTTTGATCATTTGTTTTGTTATTGTACTTGGCTTGAATTAATTGTGCTATAATGGTTTTATTGTACTTTGTTGTGTGACAAGTATTACTTTATGAAGTAAATGTAACATAACTAAATAATTTTACAAAAAGGAAGATGATTAAATATGTTTTCATCTACATACTATTATAAAAAGAGTGTGTTTCGATTTTAAATTAAATTATATACTATTTTGTCTTATGATTTTATAGAATTTATGTAAAACATTCTTTTTCATTTCACATGTGTTTTTCATGTCACAAACAAATTCGTCAAACGGAATTCAACCTATAATATAATCTTCTAGTTTTACTGAAAAGAGATTTTACATGATTTTTATAGAATGTAAAAATAAAATAATTATATAATTTAATTTAGAAGCAAAACACATATTTTAAAAATAATTTAAAGACAAAAAGTATATTTAACTCCAAAAACGCAATTTGATTTAATTTAGAGTAATTTGAAAAATAATTCCTTAATCTCTCTCTCTCTCTCTCTCGACAAAATAAATCAGTTTTTACCCGATTTAACATGTTAACGAGCTTGACTGGACCATTGAATGATAAGAAACACACTATTTAAAAGAGGGAAGAATTATTGCCAAAATAATAAAATTATGTTTTCTTAAACTGAAAAGGACAATTTGTGTTCATATCTCTTTATTCATATCTGATCTAACCCCTTTATTCATATCTCTTCCTTTAAGTTGAAGGGTGAAGGCATTGTCAATAACACAAGTTTATTTATTCTTTTATATCATTATTGCAACTGTGTCTTACAGTTGGCATGCATGGAAACTGTAATTCTAGGGGAGTGGACATTTTCAGCTGGAAATACAACTTTATAGTTATATAGTATGAAGGACTGTGCACGGAATCTCCCACATACAGCTGTCAACATGTACTCGTATTTTACACCAATTTGGATTTGTTATAAAAATGACAACGCAGCAAGGAAAAATGTTGATCATTGATTCATTTGGGAAGGGTTTTCACACAGATAAGCAGAGGCGATTAAGGTAGGTCCTAATTGTTAACAGAACAGACAACAAGACTGCAGTTTAGGGCAATCCATAGACTATAGGCACATGGTCAATAACAAGAGCACATGGGTTTCCCAGACAATTATGTCACCATCCACCAAAAAGGCATCGAGAAAATTATCACAGTATCCATCCTTCACCATAATCTAATCAAATACTGTTGACCAATATTTACTCATAAATTCAGGTTAAGAAATGGCATGACGCAGACATATATGAAAAGTAAATCATGGTAGAGAAGTCACCCAGAAAGTAACGTCTAAGATAAATAATAGCCAATACAAAATTTGTTAGGATAATCCATCTGGGCACGTGTTTCGGCTCAGACAGGTAAAAGTACAAAAGGGCACCCCATTTCAATGATGATCTTAGTCCTGGGATTTCCATGAACATGTAACACGTCGGCGTGAAAGCATTTATATACTTGGAAGGTAAATGAATAAATTAGGCAAGTTTCGACAGCTCATCTTCATAAATAAATGGTGTTTGATGATTCACTATAGTGGTTCTGAGGAAAGCATTACTAATGTTCAAAAAGAAGTCAGAACCAATGCCGACATAATGTGACAGAATCAATCCTACAATTGATAACAAGATAATATCTTCACCAGTTTTATGTAGTAAAAGTTAAAAGGTTAAAAACGTGATATAGAATAACATTTAGATGCAATTACCACTTCATCGAGCTTTTGTCTTTTAAAATGGGTTAATTACGTTTTTTCTCTCTATATTATAACAATTTTGATTTTAGTCTATATTTTAAAGTTTCATTCAATTATATCATCGATTTTAAAAATGTTTGGATGTATTCTTTAATGAATAACAACGGTGTTAACTTTTTTTAACGTGGCAAACAGTGTGCTATATCGTCCATGTGTTGATGGTGATTGTAAGAAAGAAATTGGATGACGAAATTGAATTGATAGAAAGGTTGAAGAGAGAGCTGTGTTTTTATGAGAATCAAAGTTGAAGAATGCACCTTCCTCCTTCCATTTCTCTGTTTTCGCATTTGATTTTACATTTGATTTCTCTATTTCTGCATTTGATTAACGAGTTGTGTTCCTGAGTGAAGAAAATCAGGCAAAGTGGAAAAAGATGATGATTTCAATGACGGGATTCCCTTTATGTATGATGAATGAAAATTAATTTAATTAATTTTGTTGGGTTCTCTGTGATTTTCTGTTTCTATATGAAAATAATTTTTGGGGTTTTTGATAGTTGAGAGATAGAAGTTAAAGCGGAGTATGATAATAGAGTTCTGCGTGTTGTTGTTGAAGTGAGGTTGATAATAGAGGACAGATGTTGAAGGTAGAAATAGAAAAAGGTTATGTGTGTTGTGGTAGGTGTGTATTTGGAGAGTGAAGATGTCCGCTACACAAGAAGAAGATGATGAAGTAGAAAATTAGTCTTATATTTTAAACTAATTAATCTACCATGTCCCAAACTAGCAAGTGACTTGGCACTCATTTTGTCATGTCTAAAAAAGTAGTAATGCATTTAGCTACTGAGAACTAATTTCATGAATTACGAAAAGATAACAACCTAAATAAAAAAGGAACTAATAAAAATAACTTAATAATTTAGGAACAAAAATATAATTAACCCTTTAATATGAAGTTTTCTTTCCTCTAATGTAGAAATATGAAACTAGTTTGGTAATTAATTCACTCTAATTAGAAAATCCCGTCACAAACTCAATTTGTATTGACATCTGACATACACCCACCACATTATGTAGTAATACGAAATAGAGTCTCTCACTTCTCTAACAGGAAGTAGAAAACTTGCATCATCTTCAATAGAGCATCCAAATACTGTAACATTGATACTTAAAAATCACATTTCAATTTGAACATACTCAACCTCATTGATTACAAGTAAAAACACTATATGCAAAGTATTCAACTATGTACTATCCCTATGCTATATTCAGCCAAATTGAGCTAAGTAATAGGTCGTACTCAAACAGTGGTCGCAAAATCATGTACTTTATATCATTGTTCCTAAACATAAACACAATCTGTTCAGAGATAAATCATTAGAAAAACTTACTTCTACGTACAAAGACAAATTATTAATGAATAATTACAAGGCAAAAAGAAGACGAAAACCTGATCAAGTCTATCATGCATACAGATCAATGAATAATCAGAACTTCCATGTTACAGAAATCCACGACTATCTCCATGTTGATCATCATCATCTAGGGTCTAGAAAAAACACCCCAAATCTTACCACGCCCAAGACTCTCCAAGAGTTTCTTTGATCCCGGCACATCCATCTCCACAAGCTTCTGCATATATACACAAGCCCCTGATGCTACCATCTGCTTTCTGCAACTCTTGGAATACACTAACGAAGCGAGCAACGAAACAGGGTACTTCTTATCCAACCCTTGCAAGGAAGGGTTCAACAAATGAACAGCGCTAACAACGCCTCTTTCATCCTTGCGGAAAACCCTCCTATTCGCAGGGTGCATCAGCAGTACCGACAATGCCATTGCAGAAACCTCTTTCTCCTCTACACCTTTGCCATCCAACATCTTAATCAAAGTAAAAATGCACCCCAATTCGCCCATCTCCTTCCTTGCCCTGCCACTGTTCAACCCTATAGCGTGAACCGCCCTCGCGGCGGCAACCCTCATCGCCAGCACCTCACAGTTCAGCACCCCCACAAGCCTCCGAACAAACCCTTCACCTATCAGCACCTCTCCAATTGCAGCACTCTCAGCCAAATGCCGCAACATCGTCACTGCAACTTCAAGACACGGAATTGGAGTACCCGAATCCCAGTAATTCTTCAAACACTCAATCCCCCCTTCTTTAACCACCATAACCCTCAAATTCGACAGACCGTCCGAGTCAGCCTCGGAAATCAAATTCGACAAACACCCAATTGCGTTCTCACGCGCCGAAGCAGTCCCGGAGGAAGCCAAGGCGACTAAAACTACCACTGCATTCTCCTCCGCGAAATTGTCCCTAATTTCCGCGAACGCGGCGAGGTTGCGCAACACGGCGGCTGCGGAGGCCTGCGCGCCAGGGGTGCCAGCCTGGCAAATCTCCAGCAGAGATGAGATTCCGCCGCGTGAGCCAATCGCTCTGGCGTTGTCCTTGGTAAGACTCAGTGCTTGAAGCGCGATGCTTGATTTCTCAATCGCGAATCCGCTTCCAGAATCCAGTACTCGGAGAAGGTGGTTGAGAAGAAGTAAACCCTCTGCGAGGAGCACAGTCTTGGCACTTTCGACTGTGGATACTTTGGAGATGGCGGCGACTATTTTCTCCTTCATGTCGGAGGGTGAATCGAGTAGGCGCACTAGCACGGGAACGACGCCCTGGGCCACAGCAATGGTAACATTTTTGTCGTCTTCATTAAGGAGGTCCAATAGAGAGTCCATCGCGGAAGTTTTGGACTCGGGCGACCCGATTTGCAACCGGGTGATTAGGTTTCGTGATGCGGAGCGGATAGCTTCTCTTTTGGAGGTGGAAACGGCAGCGCTTTCAATGAGAAGGCCGCTGCGGAAGAGGATGTCGCAGTCGGTGACTTGGCGGTCGAGGGTGGCCAGGAGGGAGTCGAGGTCGCTTTGGGTTTTGAGCTTGCCGTTAAGGAGGTCTTGGGGCTGGCACGTGCGGGCGAGTAAAACGGCGTCGTTGAGTGTGCGGGAGATCGAGTGGAGGAGGTGGAGGGAGAGGGGGTTGGTGGTGGAGGCGTAAGGGAACTCGGCGGAGAAATCGGTGAGATGAGTTTGGAGATGGGTGAGTTTGACTCGGGCAAGTGACCATTTCCCTTTGAAGTTTGTGACGCTGGGTAGTTCCGAGTCCAGCAGTTTACTCAGTAGGTTGAGAGACTCAGCAATAGGATCTGTTTCCGCTGAATCTTTCATCTTCGCTGTTTTTCCCTTTGCTTCGCAGCGTTGAGGAAAAAGGGTTTTGTTGAAAGGCACGGGAAAGAGTCTGTGTAATGCGAAGGATTTGGAGCGTGAAACACACTCGCGTGTGGGGCGTTTGGGACTGGTTTGATTCCCGCCACTCTTTGTTTGTTTATAGTTAGTCCTCACTCTGTGCCCGCGGTTTTATGTTGTACAGCTCGAACATTTTCGGTCAACTTCCTCGTTATGTTAGTTTTGCTTCTTCTCCATCTTGTTCCTACTATTTCATCAGAACCCCGTTTAGGATTTAGGTGCTGAATGAATGCGGAATGGAGAATGGATGAAGATTAGATAAATATTGGAACGAAGAAAGACACACCATTCAGAGAGGATCGAAGACACGTAAGAAGTATTAGTCACTTTTAATTGCAAAACTCAAAAATATAAGAATTAAAATTTTAATGAAGAACTTTCACTTTGAGAGAAAACCTTAAATTTTCAATTATCCAAAATCTTTCATCCAAGAGTCTACATAGAATTCTTATATAGTATGAGCCTCTGCACTCGTAAGTCTAATTACTACTAAGGTACATATGTACGAGCCCCCTTTGAAACTAGAATGTAGAAAAACTCTAATTATCTAAAAACAATACAAGACCAATAGAAGTCCAAAACCAACAACAAAAGTAAAGAAACAAGGCTACTACGTGGTTCTTCTCAACATCCTAGTCATGCTTTTATCATTGCCTCTTACTTGGAAAAAAATCAATCTCGAATTTCATTACCTACAAATGAACATAAAACATAAGTTCTAAAAACATGTAAATCTACAATAATCTAAAAACAAAATGCTACATAAATTGAGATTTGGTTCCTGTGAGGGTCCAATATCTTATTATCTAGGTGTTTGGAGATCTCAAGATTAAAGACGAGGATGAAAAACACATCAAAGAGTTTTCACACAAATGTTCTATTTACAAGGAAACAAAAAAGAAAAACACTTATACAAGCCACAAAAAGAAAAAAGATTCAAAAGACTTTCATTACTAATGAGTGTCATGTGTGTAGCCTTCACATTTGGAATATCTAAGAGTACTTGTTTTGGCCTTGAAAATGATGTTTTTCCATGCTTGTGTTTCTTTCCAAGGTCATAAATTTTGCCATTCAACTCCATTATTCTTGCCACCACTATATTAACATATTTCACTCAAGCCAAACTCGATTATTCTATTGTTAATTGATCACAACTTGTATTAATGTTTATTTTCTGTTTTGCATTTTAAACCTAATTTTCGTTCTCAAGTCTTAAATAGTCAACAAATCACATGACTGTTTAGGCCAATGAGTCTCTAGGAAAAACGATACTTGATCTTACCATTTATATTACTTGATATGATTCGGTATATTTGCCAGAGTCTTAACAATTATGTAAATAACCTAATCAATTAAAACAGACAACATCCTGCAAAGAGTGTAGTTATTTGATTTAATTGATTTTGTAAGTACCATAATTGATTAAAACAGACATCGTTCTACAGAACTACAATTTTGGATTTCCAACCACTAATGTAAAAACAACATATAATGTCGAATATTTTTTGCTTTTAACGATGCATTCGAGTTGGACATCATAGCGAGAGACATAATTTTCACTTCGAACACCATAGGTCGACGTTACTCTTTTATATCCACGTCATACTCTATAGAGTTCGACGTCTAATATCTGAATAAATAGTTACATTTAAGGGAAGATTTGGCGTCAAATGTATGGGGAGGGTGATAACGGTTGAAAAATCGTTATTTTCATACTTAATTTTGATATTAAACGTACCCTTGTTGACTTAGAAACTTGCTTGGAATCATGATTTTTCTTTAGTTTTGTGAATAAAAGAATTGAGGACATGTTTTATGATTTTACCATTAAATTCCCTTGATTTTGTAGGTTTTTGGAATGAATTGAAAGAAAGGTTGAAGTATCAAAGGGTTGCATTGTAGAAAAGTCAAATAGAATAAAGAAAAGTCAACCAATCAACCAGAAAAGTCAACCAGTCAATCAGAAAAGTCAACCAGTCAACCAGTCAACCAGAAAAGTTGACCAGAGCGCTGAGCGGCGGTTTTGGGCGCTGAGCGCCAGTTTTGCCTATTTTTCACTATTTTTTGCCTAGGGGGACTGCTGAGCAGTCCTGCGATTATGAGGCAAATCGTTGAGCGCCGTTTTTGAGCGCTGAGTGCTGGGGATGCGGGCTTGGACCTGTTTTCTGTTATTTTTATGATCTGTTTGGGCTTGGACTTATTTTCTGTTATTTTTATGCCCTATTTAAAGGCCAGAACGTCTTAGGGTTTGTATCTTTTGATGGTTTAGACACAGAAACACACTTTTCACCCCTTTGGGGGTAGATTTTCAGATGGTGACAACTCTCCTTTTCTCCTTTTTAGGGTTTCTATCTTCATTCTTTCATTCCATTCACCTAGTTTCTCCATGACGATGGGGAACTAAACCTTATTTGTTGCTGGGGAAAGATGTAACCTCTAAACTCTCTTGTATTTGAATCAATTCTTTTTATTGATATATGCTTACTTCATTAATTGTTAGAGTTTTCCTCTTTTCTTAATGCATACATCGTTTAACTCTTAATGCATGAGAGTGATTAGGTGAAATCTAACCTCAACAACATATTCATCTCATATTCTAATCTTCATCCATCCATCCAATTTTGTGTTTAACCTCAATTGATCAAATTGCATTCATGTTTATTTTTCTGCACTTTATATTTAGAAATCCCAAAATATTATTTTTATAGTCTTGATTGGTTAAGAAAAAGCACAACAGTTTAGTGTCGTGAGTCTCTTGGGAAAACGATACTTGGACTTACCAATTTATTATTACTTGATAACGATCTGGTACACTTGCTAAGGGATTAACAAGTTTTTGGCGCTGTTGCCGGGGACTCGTGGTAGAACTATTCTATGTGTGTGATTCTTAACTGATTAGACTTTTTATCTTTTTTTATCTTTCTGTTTTTATTTTTCTATCTTTTTTGAAAAAAAAAATGAAAATAAAAAACTTTCTTTTTCTGTTTTTATTTTTCTGTTTTTATCTTTCTGTTTTGTTTAAAAAAAACGAAAATAAAATAAAATAATATCTTCTCCTCATTCTTCTCTTTATCTTTCCATCTTTCCATCTTTCTATCTTTCTATCTTTCTTTCTATCTTTCTTTTTATCTATCTTTCTATTTTTATTTTTCTGTTTAAAAAAAAACGAAAATTAAAATAAAATAATATTTGTTACTATCTTTATTTTTTGGGCTAATTTTGTGCTCTAGTACAGTGTTCTTTAGTGTGTGCAGAAAAAAAAAATTGTATTAGGAGCACAAGATCATCAGGAGGCAAATAAGGAAGGAGAATTGGTTCACCAACACCTTGATGTGAAAAGTGACAAACCTAAACCTGGCATACCAGTGAAATTCAAGAATAGGTTATGGGTTGTTAAGACTATCAAAACAAACAAAGCGCTTGAGATTGAGGATCCTTAAAGGTGGTGACAAGAAAATTGTTGGTGTAATGAAGGAAGGAAGAACACCAACATAAAATATCAACACCTATTGATGGGTGTTTGGGCTTTACTGGGTCAAGCTAATGACGTTAAAAAGAGTGCTTGCTGGGAGGCAACCTAGTTTCTAACCCAGTTTCTGAATTTTTTTATTTGATTTGATTTTGTTTTATTTTATTTCATTTGATTTTATTTTATTTGATTTTATTTTTTTAGGTTAAATGTTGCTTCTGATGGCAGTGAAGATTGGTGTCTACTGATGGATGCCAATGAAGATAAGAAAGATTAGCATCTACTGATGGATGTTATATGGTTAGACATCTACTGGTGGATGTCACTGGCAGCATTTACTGATGAATGCTACTGGGATAGCATCTACTGAGGGATGCTAGAAGATTTAGGTATCTACTGAAGGATACCAGGAAAGTACACCTACTGATGGGTGATGGTAAGGTTTGCACCTACTGATGGGTGCTAGAAAGATTTTGGGTCAGGCTCGTGACGTTAAACAAGCGCTACCTGGGAGGCAACCCAGTTGATTGATTTGTTTCCTTTGCATGTTCTAATACTGTTCTAGTTGCATTTAGGGCTTAATTGTTAAATATGAGAGTCAAGTGATTGGGAACTGCATAAAAATTAAGTTTTGAAAGTTGAATTTTAAGGAGAAAGGGTTGAAACGATTTTAAACAAAGAAAAAAAAAGAGGGGTGTAAACCGCGCCCACCGCCGGGCGGTGAACTCAACGCTAGGCGATGGCGTCGCTGAGGGGTTTATGTGTTTAAAAAGAGGGCTTTGTTTTTTTTCGCCCATTATTTGATTTTTCTACCCCTTAGGGCTCGCCCAAACACTCTCTTTTAGATCCCTAAACTCTCTTTCACTTTCAAACACTCTTCCAAAGTTTTCCCATCACTTCTCCTATCATCTTCTCTTTTGAAAACCCAATTTTTATCAAACTTAGTTCAACATCCAAGTTTGGGGTGTTGTGAGAGCACAACTATTTGGGGTTGATTCCTCCACATTAATTGGAAGAAATTTTGTATTTTACTAACGCTTAATGAGATTTCTTGTGGTTTTGTGAATTGTACTTGATGTAGGGATGACCTCCTCATCAGGAAAGAGGATCAAGACTATGGGGAACAAGAGGAAAGAATCAGAGTTGGAGCAACTGAAGCTCCATCTATGGAGGAAGAGGTTGAGGATGACGATTTTGAAAAAGGAGATGAGATAGCATTTACTGATGGATGTTATCTGCACTAGAACAAGATTTTTCTATCTTTTGTATTTTGAACTTATTTGCTTCTGTTTAGTAGTGTAGGGTTGATGAACTTGGTTGGACACTTTATCTGATGGAGTGGTTTGATATTGATATTTTTGAATAATGGGTATTGCTTGATGATGCTTTGATATTGATGATGTTGAGAATGTGCACAATATGCTGATATACAGGTGGTGGTTCACAAGTTGTGTGAAAGATGCATTGTGATTTTTTGATTGTGATTATGAGGCTAAGCAGGGTATTTGATTGAATGATTGGAATAAGCTTATTTGAGGTTTTTTAGCTCCAGAGTTCTTATTGATATATTTTCTATCTATTGGAAGCATGAATGATCTTTACCTGAATTTCTGTGATTGATTGAATTGCATGTATGTGTCATATGATCAAGGCCATTTTTGAAAAGCCCTTTTCTAGCCAAAAATTTTGTCCCATATGTTAAACACCTGGCAAGTGCACTAGATCGTATCAAGTAATAATAATTTTTAAACCCAATATCGTTCTTCCCAAAGGACTCTTAAGGCCTCATCTTTCATGTAAACAAATCTTTTAAGACTTGAGAAAAGAAAATAATTTTACTGGTTTCAAATGCAAAACAAAAATAAACATTCAAATGCAAGAATTCAATTGACGAGAGAAACTATGAATGAATGAGGTTGTTGGGGGTTACAATTTCATCTTATCCGCCCTCATATATCTACTCTTCTTATTTACTTTGCTTATTTATCATATTGCCATGCAAACTTTCTTGGTCTACCCTTAACCCAATCCCTTGGTGAAAAGAGCCTATTACTAATTACCGGCTTGCTATCCCTAGCCTCCCCTAGTAACTAATAATGCATAATGATCTGAAGCAAAATACAATTGATCGTCCTACCCCTATCCCTAGGCGGTATTAACATAATCAAGGAATTCTCCCCAGTTCATGACATTACCGTACGTCCCCATATCAATAAAGACAAACAACATCTACCGAATGAGTTAAACTGTAGAAGCGTTAAGTACAGGTAAAGAACCCAACAATTGATAAATCAAGCATATGGAAGCATATAAAGTAAACAATAATTTCAATATATGAGAGTTTCAAAAGATTACATTGTTCCCCAACAACTAAGGGTTTAGTTCACCATAATCATGGTGAAACTAGATGAATTGAATGGAAGAATGGAAAAAGCAAACCCTAGAATTGATAAAGTAGAGCCTAAGCATAAAAGAAATCTCCTCCAAAGGTGTAAAATTGTTGTGGACTTTGTTCTCTGCTAAAAGAATTACATTTGGATTCGCACTAGGGCTATATATAAGCCAAAAAGATAACAGAAAGATCTCAGAATCCAAAATATAAAAACAGACAACCACCTAGGCGCCTAAATTGGCCGCTCAGCGGTTTGCCTCAACACACGCCACCGCCCAGGCGCCTAAAATGACCGCTGAGCGGTTTGCCTCTTGTCGCTCTGGACGCTCAGCGTCACCGCCTAGGCGCCAGACAACAACTTTTCCTTGCACTAGGACGCTCAGCGGTGGAATTTACCGCTGAGCGGTTCATAGACTCTTCTTTTCTTCCTTTTTCTCCTGCATTCTTTAGTCTATGACCTTCTTACTTCATTGCCATCTTCAATTTTCATCAAAAACCCTGCAAAACAAGCATAATATCTCTAAAAACAACTTTTGACTCTCATGTAACACAACTTAAGAGTTTTACTTGATTCTAAGCCCATTTTAAGCTACAAAGGGTGTTATTTAATATCAAATTTATGCATGAAAATAACTGTTTTGAGACCGTTATCTCAACCCCAAACTTAAAACTTTGCTTGTCCTCAAGCAAAACAAAACAAGACTTGGCTTTCCAATTTTTCATCAAATAGTTCTACACTTTTCAAAACCCTTTTCTTCATGACAAGTTATTTTCCATTTCAGATTTTCAGTGGAATTATACCAAAATGCAAGCATGCTTTCAATCCAATGTAATTCACCTACTTCAATATTTCCCAACAGATGTTTTATTCATGAACGATCAATCCACTAAGCATAGATGTAAACCTGAATTTCAACAATTCTTACCAAGCAAGTGTTTCACTCAATCACTCAAGTGTTTAAGGAATCACTCCACTCTTTACTATTCACATGCCACATAAAACAATATTGCCATGTATCTAAAACAATAAAAATCCTTACATGAAAATACCATCACAAGGACTTTTCCAAGGCTTATAATGAGGCTAGGCTATCAAGAAAATTTGGTTTTTCTAGATTGCAAAATCCTTGAGTTAAGAGAGCTATTTCATCATTGAAAAGGTTCAAGTTTAAACTCTCTCTATCACCAAAATCCTTTATTCCCAACTTCTTCCTTTTTTATCAATTTTGCATTGAGTTCCTTTTTCATGTTTTTACTTTTTCCTTTTCTTCTTTACTCATGCATTTTTCTTTTCAATACTTAAACTGAATGCTCTTCTTTTGCCTTTCAATTTTCCCCATACAACCCCAAACTTGAACCTTTTCAATACATACAAGTATTCTCAACCCAACTCAAAGTAAATACTTTCAAATCAAGGGTTTTCATACTGTTTAAGGTCAAGGTTCAAAAAGGATATAAAATTTTAAAGTTTTTGGGTGAAAATTTGGCTAAGTAAGGGGTTCCAAACATGGCCTTGATCATATAACATAAGCATGCAAATCAATCAATTATCAAGACTAAGGCAATATCATTCATGATTCCCTGTGAACAGTACATATATCAGTGAAAACTCTGGAGCTCAAGACCTCACACAGCATGCTTTCTCACAAATCATTCATTTATCTTGCTTAGCATCACAATCACAATCATAAATCACTACACATCTGTCCACACAGTTAGTGAACCATTCACCTGGATATCAACATGCAAAACAGTCTCAACCATCATCCACATTCAATCATCATCAAATAACTCATTATGCATTTTATATGTCAAACCATCATCAGAAGCAGTATACAAGCCAAGTTCATCAATCCTACACTACTTGACAAAAACAAATAAGTTCAAAAACAAAAGATAGAAAATCCTGTTCCAGTGTAGATAGCATTCATCAGTAAATGCTATCTCATCTCCTTTTCAAAATCATCATCCTTAACATCTTCCTTCATAGATGGAGCTTTAGCTGCTCCAACTCTGATTCCTTCCTCTTGTTCCCCACAGTCTTGATCCTTTTTCCTGTTTAGGAGGCCATTCCTGCATCAAGTACAATTCACAAAACCACAAGAAATCTCATTAAGTGTTAGTAAAACACAAAAATTCTTCCAATGAATGTGGAGGAATCAACCCCAAATAACTGTGCTCTCACAAAACCTCAAACTTAGATGGAAACATTAATAAAAATTGGGTTTTCAAGAGAGAGGATGATAGGAGAAGTGATGGGAAAACTTTGGAAGAGTGTTTGAAAGTGAAAGAGATGTTAGGGATCTTAAAGTAAACATTTGGGCGAGCTATAAGGGGTATAAAATTCATGCAATGGGCCAAGGAAATAAATACCAAAAAAAACACTTTGACCTCTCAGCGTCGCCACCGCCCAGCGGTAGGCGATTTGGTTTCTTCCCCCTTTTTGCTTTGCTTCAAATGTCTTTGACCCTGTAACCCTCAATTTCAACTTTCAAATTTCAAGTTTAATGCAATTCCCAATCTCTTATGCAACAATTAAACCCTAAATGCAACTAGAACAGAATTTGAACATGCAAAAGAAACAAATCAATCAATTGGGTTGCCTCCCAGGTAGTGCTTGTTTAACGTCACGAGCCTGATCCAAACCTTCTAAGCACTTGTCAGTAAGTGCATATCTTTCATCACCCATCAGTAGGTGTACCTTCCTGTATCCTTCAATAAATACTCAACCTTTTAGCATCCCTCAGTAAAAGATTATTTTATTTTAATTTTTGTTTTTTTTATAAAGATAGAAAAATAAAAACAGAAAAATAAAATAAAAACAGAAAAAATAGAAAAATAAAAACAGAAAAAAAAAACGGAAAGATAAAAACAGAAAGATACTCCCCTTGCTTGATATTCTTTTCTTTTTCTTCTTCCTGCTGAATTTTTTCAAAAAGTTGAGAACACCAAGCACCTGTTTCCATGTCTCAATCATAGGAACTTTAATCTCCAATTTCTTGAAGATTTCAATAAAGCACTTAAACTTCTTTTCTTTCCTATCATATTTCTTTTGATGAGGAAGAGGTTTTGCATATGATCTTTTCTTCTTTCCTCTCTTCCTCTGTTTCTCAATCTTTCCCCTCAACTTTCTCTTTTTCTCTTTTCTTCTTTTCTTCTTTATTTTCGCATATTTTTTCTTTTTTTCTTTTTTCTCAACCACTGCTTTTTCTCCCTCATCATCTTTATCTTCCTTAACCAACTTTTCTGTTTCTTCTTCCTTAAAATCTCTCTCTATCTTTTCTTCCTCAATCTTCTCCTCCTTTTTCCCCAATTTTTTCTCCTCTATCTTCTCCTCTATCTTTTCCTCCTTTCTCTCCATTTTTTTCTCCTTTATCTTTTTCTCATCAACAACCTTATCAATTTGTGTCTCCAAATTCCTGAAGGTAACTTCATAGCTCTTGGAATCGTACTTCTCCAAAAATTTGTCGAACTTTTCATTAAGGCTTTTGACTTGTCCCGTCAAATCAACTATCTGATGATAAAGTTGTTGATCATCCTCCCACGTTTCTATTGATAAGGAAAATTGTTGCTGCCATAAACGTTGTTAAGCTTCCCCTAACGTTTCTTTTCGCAAAGAGGATTGTTGCCCAAATTGGCTTAGGTACATATTTGAGTAAGGTTCCCACCAGTGGTTGAAATCATTTTGGAAGAATTGAGTGCCCATATAGTCAAATTCTTGTCCAAACTGCATTCTGCAAACATTAGGCACAAAATCCTAGAAAACATTTATTAGAAAAAAAATAAAATAAACATAAAAATCAAGTCAAATTTAATCAGTTTACACTACTAGAAAAAGTTAAACCAAGAGTCCTCGACAACGCCGCCAAAAACATGTTAAACCCCTGGCAAGTGTACTAGATCGTATCAAGTAATAATAATTGGTAAACCCAATATCGTTCTTCCCAAAGGACTCTTAAGG
This sequence comes from Vigna reflexopilosa, assembly GCA_027742785.1. Taxonomy (NCBI): domain Eukaryota; kingdom Viridiplantae; phylum Streptophyta; class Magnoliopsida; order Fabales; family Fabaceae; genus Vigna; species Vigna reflexopilosa. Next base: position 23,216,139 of record CM050918.1, read on the forward strand.
CCTCATCTTTCGTGTAAACAAATCTTTTAAGACTTGAGAAAAGAAAATAATTTTACTGGTTTCAAATGCAAAACAAAAATAAACATGCAAATGCAAGAATTCAATTGACGAGAGAAACTATGAATGAATGAGGTTGTTGGGGGTTACAATTTCATCTTATCTGCCCTCATATATCTACTTTTCTTATTTACTTTGCTTATTTATCATATTTCCATGCAAACTTTCTTGGTCTACCCTTAACCCAATCCCTTGGTGAAAAGAGCCTATTACTAATTATCGGCTTGCTATCCCTAGCCTCCCCTAGTAACTAATAATGCATAATGATCGGAAGCAAAATACAATTGATCGTCCTACCCCTATCCCTAGGCAGTTTTAACATAATCAAGGAATTCTCCCCAGTTCATGACATTATCGTACATCCCCGTATCAATAAAGACAAACAACATCTACCGAATGAGTTACAATGTAGAAGCGTTAAGTACAGGTAGAAAACCCAATAATTGATAAATCAAGCATATGGAAGCATATAAAGTAAACAAGAATTTCAATAAATGAGAGTTTCAAAAGATTACATTGTTCCCCAACAACTAAGGGTTTAGTTCACCATAATCATGGTGAAACTAGATGAATTGAATGGAAGAATGGAAAAAGCAAACCCTAGAATTGATAAAGTGGAGCCTAAGCATCCAAGAAATCTCCTCCAAAGGTGTAAAGCTGCTGTGGACTTTGTTCTCTACCAAAATAATTACATTTGGATTCGCACTAGGGCTATATATAAGCCAAAAAGATAACAAAAAGATCTCAGAATCCAAAATATAAAAATAGACAACCGCCCAGGCGCCTAAATTGGCCGCTGAGCGGTTTGCCTCAACACACGCCACTGCCCAGGCGCCTAAAATGACCGCTGAGCGGTTTGCCTCTTGTCGCTCTGGACGCTCAGCGTCACCGCCTAGGCGCCAGACAACAACTTTTCCTTGCACTAGGACACTCAGTGGTGGAATTTACCGTTGAGCGGTTCACAAACTCTTCTTTTCTTCCTTTTTCTCCTTCATTCCTTAGTCTATGACCTTCCTACTTCATTGACATCTTCAATTTTCATCAAAAACCCTGCAAAACAATGCAAAACAAGCATAATATCTCTAAAAACAACTTTTGACTCTCATGTAACACAACTTAAGAGTTTTACTTGATTCTAAGCCTATTTTAAGCTACAAAGGGTGTGATTTAATATCAAATTTATGCGTGAAAATAACCGTTTTGAGACCGTTATCACCTTATGAAAAAGAACATCTTATGTTCTACCCTTTTTGAACCTAAGTCTTAAACAGGATGAGAACCCTTGCTTTGAAAATCTTTGCCTTGAGTTAGGTTGAGAAATATTTTTGGGGTATTGTTAAAGGTTCAAGTTTGGGGTTGTTGGGAGAATTGAAAAAGAAAAGAAAAGTTAGGCATTGAGATTATGAGTTGAAAAGAAAATGCATGAGAAAAGATGAAAAAGATTGAAAAAGAAAAAGCATGAAAAGAAAAGCTCAATGTGAAGAAAAGGGAAAGTTGGGAATGAGTGAGATTGGTAAAAAGAGAGTTTGTGCTTGAACTATGAATGTTTAGATAACTCTCTTAACTCAAGGATTTTGTGATCTAGAAAAACCAATTTTCCTTGTTAGCCCAACCACATTATAAGCCTTGAAAAAGTCCTTGTGATGACATGTGTATGTGATGATGTTTGATTATGGCAAATGAAAGACTATTTTGTTCTATGTGACATGTGGATAGTAGAGGGGAGGAGTGACCTTTATACACCTTTGAGTGAAACACTTTTGAGTGCTTGAGTTTTATACTTTTGAGTGCTTGAGTGAAACACTTGGTGAGGAAGAATTCCATGAGTCTATGATTACATCTATGCTTAGCTTATTAATCATTCATGAGAATAGCATCTATTGGAATATTATGTTATTTTGTGAACACCATGATGAGTAATTTGAATCAAAGCATGTTCACATCTTGACTAAATTCTATTGATAAGTTGATTTGAAGTGATTACTTATCTTGAAAGAAAGAGCTTGTGAATGTGATTGAACCATTGTGATGATTTGTGGAAGACTAAGTTTCATCTTATTTCAAGTTTGGGGTTGTGATAACGGTTGAAAAACCGTTATTTTCATACTTAATTTTGATATCAAATGCACCCTTGCTAACTTAGAAACTTGCTTGGAATCATGATTTTTCTTTAGTTTTGTGAATAAAAGAGTTGAGGAAATGTTTTATGGTTTTATCATTAAATTCCCTTGATTTTGTAGGTTTTTTGAATGAATTGAAAGAAAGGTTGAAGTATCAAAGGGTTGCAGTGCAGAAAAGTCAAATAGAATGAAGAAAAGTCAACCAATCAAGCAGAAAAGTCAACCAGTCAACCAGAAAAGTCAATCACTCAACCAGAAAAGTCAATCAGTCAACCAGAAAAGTTGACCAGAGCGTTGAGCGGCGGTTTTAGGCGCTGAGCGGCAGTTTTGACCGCTGAGCGGTGGCGTTGAGCGCCAGTTTTACCTGTTTTTCACTGTTTTTCGCCTAGAGGACTGTTGAGCGGTCCTGCGATTATGAGGCAAACCGCTGAGCGCCGTTTTTTAGCGCTGAGCGCTGGGGACATGGGCTTGGACCTGTTTTCTGTTATTTTTATGATCTGTTTGGGCTTGGACTTGTTTTTGTTATTTTTATGCCCTATTTAAAGGCCATAACGTCTTAGGGTTTGTATCTTTTGATGGTTTAGACAAAGAAACACACTTTTCACCCCTTTGGGGGTAGATTTGGAGATGGTGACAGCTCTCCTTTTCTCCTTTTTAGGGTTTCTATCTTCATTCTTTCATTCCATTCACCTAGTTTCTCCATGACGATGGGGAACTAAACCTTATTTGTTGCCGGGGAAAGATGTAACCTCTAAACTCTCTTGTATTTGAATCAATTCTTTTTATTGATATATGCTTACGTCATTAATTGTTAGAGTTTTCCTTTTTGCTTAATGCATACATAGTTTAACTCATTTGGTGGTATGATCCTTGATTTTGTCGATATGCTGACGTACGGGAAAATCTAGAACTGGGGAAATTCTCCCAAAGGTAGTATTGCCTGTACATAGGAATATGTGGTAATATGAGGATTGGTTTCATACACACTCCTGTGCTTCAGAATTAATTATTAGGGATGCTAGGAATCATATGAACTCGTAGTTAAGGATAGGCTTTCTTACCGATGACAACGGTATTAAGTGTTTTAGAGAGTGACATTAACATTAATGAAGAAGAGGAATTCTTATATGCATGAGAGTGATTAGGTGAAATCTAACCTCAACAAGATATTCATCTCATATTTTAATCTTCATCAATCCATCCAATTTTGTGTTTAACCTCAATTGATCAAATTTCATTCATGTTTATTTTTCTGCACTTTATATTTAAAAATCCCAAAATATTAATTTTATAGTCTTGATTGGTTAAGCAAAAGCACAACAGTTTAGTGCCGTGAGTCTCTTGGAAAAACGATACTTGGACTTACCAATTTATTATGTAGGTCGAAGTTACTTGTTGTTTATAGACACATCGAATATTAAACTGTCTGATGTCTAATATTTGAATAAATATTTATATTTAAAGCAAGATTTGACGTCAATTGGAAGAGGGAATTGACGTAAAGTTGACATTGAGTAGGAAGAGTGTGATGTAACTTTCACGTCGAAGTACATAGAACGACGTCACATTTTTTTTATATACACGTTAAGTAATAGAGAAATGACATATAATATTTTAATAAATATTTATATTTAAAGGAAGATTTGACGCCATACATGAGGATGGTTGACGTAAGTTTAACGTTGAACTTGTTGATGTCTGACTTTACCCCAGCTGAACCCTAAAGATTCTCGCCTAGCATTGCATTTTTATCGTTATATCACCTATATTATATGAACGTCATTCAGTGCATTGTTCGACGTTAAGATTCAATATGAACGTCGAGCAGTGTAGAATTCAACGTCACATGCAGTGTTTTTTTTTTAAATTTGGTTCGTTTTAGCTCATTTAACCAAACCTGAAATACAGAAACCAATTTTCCAATTCATATATTCACAGAATTAATTAATTTAAACCATGCTATCATCAATTCATCAATTCCAATTAAATAGTAAACCTAAAAGACGCTAATGCTATCATTAAAACTTAAAAGAATCAAGTTTTCCATTTATCTATTCACAGTATTCATCTATTCAGAGTATTCATCTATTCGGAGTATTCATCTATTCAGAGTATTCATCTATTCACAGTATTCATCAATTCACAGTTTAAACGATGTTATTATTAATTCATCCATTCAAAAAAGTGCACAAGTAAAACTAAAAGCTAATCAAATGCTACTATCATCAAAGGAAAAACCTAAAGTTATAGCTATTTAAAATGTTTATTCAAATATTCTACCCATTCCTCTCTTATCTTTTTATTACTGCATCTGACAATGTAGAGGTAGTGTTGAACCGCTGCAAAATCAAAGAAACTTTACTATTATATTCATTTTACACTAGTGCAAAAAAGCGTATAACGTCATGCGGTCAACGTCGAACCGCTCAATATCCAACGTTAAAAATGATTGGTGGCATTTTCATAAATAAATTCAATCGACGTGATCTGAAATGTATTAACATCAAACAAGGTTCAGATCGACGTAAAACAATGACCTTAGAATCACATAACGTCAACTTAAGAAACATCTTACGTTCAATTTAAAATAAAAAAATAACGAAATAGTGGTTTGCTTCCAACAGTATTACTTCTACCCACATTTAACGTTAACCATGACAAATATTCGACGTTTTATATGCCAGCAAGAATCCCTTTTTTATTCTTTATTTCTTTTCTCTTATAAACCAAACAGAACGTCGAACTGTTTTATCAATTCGACGTTTTTTTTGCCAGAAATATTTTTTTCTTTTAAACCAATGATTAAAACGTAATAAAAAAAAGAACAGATAATAAAACAGAACAAAAGAAGGACATCACAACTTAATACTAGGACTCTAAGACCCTATTTTGATTCAGACGTCGTCCTAGAATCTTCTTCAGTAGACTCTTCATCGGAATCCTCTATTTCTGGATTGTTATTAATCTCCCTTTGATAGAGTACATCCACTTTCTTTTCAAGCATCATATCGCTCTCTGCCCCTTTCTTAAATTGTTCAACTACAAATCTTTCAAATTTTATTCCAGGAATGAAGCTGGTGCGATCCTCATTTAATGCAGGTGAGCTTCCTAAACTTGCAACCATATTTTCTTCATCCTTCAAGCACCATCCGTTCATAGTCTTCACAAGGCCAATGGATGTCAGGGTCATTTTATTAATCGCATTTGATATGTCGCATGAGACTTTCCTTTCCATAATTACATCAACACCTTGAAGAGTCAAAATCTTACTGATAAACACCTCATATGGCAAGGTTCTTGCTTGATTGAATCCATCATCAATCATTTGATCCTTTATTACCTAAACCCAGTTGGTAGGAATGTCATTTTTAATTGCATAGAACAGTGTACAGCCTCAGATTGTAGGGTAATTCCACTATTTTGAACTCTACTTTTATCGTCTTCCTCCTTTGAATAGAACAAGTGATTGTTTATGTAATAGCCGCCGAAAGTGATCACATCAGTGTTAGGTCCATAAGCTAGTCTCAATAGATTTTCAAAAACATTCGGAGTGGCATAAATGTTTTTCTTAAACCAAGCTAAAAAGGATTTGTTATGTTCATTAAGTGTCCACTTTTCACTCATACGTGGATGTGCTGACTTAATTTCATCAATGTGCTGTGAAATGTAAGGAATAACATCCTTTGTGTTGTTTAAAATGTACAAATGAGCTTGATTAACTTCTTTTCCACTAACACTTTCAATCCTTACTCCTCGAACTCCCTTTCCTTCACGTCTGTGTTCATGTACTGTTTTCTTTGGAAGTCCTATTGGTTCACAACTTGGCATATAACTTGAGCAGAATTCAATGGCTTCCTCTACAATGTAGCGCTCTATAATCGAAGCCTCCGGTCTCAATTGATTCTTAACATATCCCTTTAAGATCTTCATGTATCTTTCAATTGGGTACATCCACCTCAAGAAAACTGGCCCACATATTTGAATTTCTCTCACTAGATGGACAATCAAATGAACCATGATATAAAAAATGAGGGTGGAAGATACATTTCCAATTGGCACAAAAGTCTGATGGCCTCATTTTGCAAATCATCAAACTATCAAGGATCAACAACTTTTTTGCAAATGGCATTGAAGAACAAACTCAAACGTGTGAGAATACCTCTAACAGAGACAAGTAATATGGCTCGAATAGCTATTGGTAAACTTGAGTCATTTGGCACATGGCCAACTGGAGATGCTTCCTCCATAAGTCACCACTAGTTTGCCATCACGTGCACATTAGAATAGCTTCCAAAGCACGCTTGAAAGCTCTCCCTCTCCTATAAATAGAGAGCTTCATCACTTGTAATAGTAACTTAAGTTTAAGTAATAAAATGCTGCTGAAATCTAGCCATTGCTCTCAAGTTCGAACTTGTGCTTTGTTATCCAACACCTCCTCTAGCTCCTTTCCCCTTTGGAAAGCTTACTGAGCTAGAATTCTACCAAACACTCATCCAAACACCACTGGACATTTTTACAAACACCTTGAGCGCGCCTGAACCTTCATTCTCTCCTTCATTCCGCTGTGATTCTCTGTGTTGTGGAGCATTTCTCTGCGCATTGTAGAGCTACTTCCATCATTTGGCATCAAGAGCCAGACGATCTTACGGTGTTTCAAGAGCTAAGTGCTCTTTCTTCCAATATATTTTCATGTTACCGTGTTGTTCTGTTCTTTGTGTACTGTTACATTACATTTTCCTGGTTTGATTTTTGTTTTGAGTGAATCTTTTCTTTCGTTCACTGATCTGTAGTGTTTCTCCATCATTTTAATCGGTGCATTTGATTTAATTGCGTCAAATTCAGCTTTCAAATTCGACTTCCGTTTCTGTCACGTCTTGTGCAATTGTTTTTGCCGTTTTAATTCTGTCATGATGTTAATTCTGCTCAGCTTTGATTTTTTTAATTTTTGATTGAGGCAAGTGTGTTGCTAGCTATATGTTGATCATGAAAAGCACTAACATCATGTCCAACTTTGATCATTTGAGCTGACAGCATTGCACACTGTTTTCAAATCCAAAATCCTGCAGAAAATTGAGTCTCTCAGGTTTTGATACTCAAATCTATTTTTCATTCCGATTTTAGTGTTTTTAAGCTTTGTGCATGTTGTCTACTGTTTTTGAATGTGCCTAAAGTAATTCCATCTCATATTCATCACAGAAAAGAAAAATGTGTAGCTGAGTTCATTCAACTTTGATTTCCGATTCTGCATCTAGAGTCATTTCTGCCTTCATCATGTGCATATTCTTTTTGTCCAGATTCATTACTTTTAATACTTGAGACAAGTTTATTTGATGCATTTATACATGTTTCATGTGTTAGCAATCATAATTCATCAATGAATCACAAAAAGAGTAGTTGAGTTGATCACAATTCTGTTTAATCAAAACTGTCACCGTTTTGCAGCTTTTGAACCGTGTTATCATCTTTGACTGTGTATTAGGACATTTTACTTCTCCTAGTTGATATTCTACAGCTAGTTCTAGTTGTTAGGACCCTTCTTCCACGTTTTATTGATCCAGCCAACTTTGATTCTATGCAATTTTTGAAATCAACCGTTGTCTAGTTAATTTTGCTGCATAATTAGCAACTCTCATAGTGATTTGGTGTTCCAGTGAATTTCTGTGCATTGTAACTGTTGGTGGAAGTGTATTTCATTTTTTGAAACTGGTTGCAATTGTTGTTTTGGTCCATTCTCATCAAATCTGCAAAATCATAGTTTGACTTCCTATTTTTTTGCTTGAAATTTGGAACTTAACCAGTCAAATTGTGATTCAGTAGATTTTGGCACAGTTTGATTTTTTCTACACATATATTTGGTGCATCAAAGTTGGTCTCTACTCATTTGGTCAATTTTGATCCATTTCACCACATTACCACCAAAAACCCATAACATTGCTTGAGAATAGGAAGTGGACCTATCATATTTTGCTGTGGCAGTTTTCCTTGATGTTTGAGTGCCTGCACACATCCATTATGATGCTAAAAACTTGCTTCAGCTATCACTTGCTCATTTAAACCACTATCACTCATTTTTACCACTGCAACCACCATTTTTCACTTATTTTGCTACTGTAGTTTACATTTTGCTTGTTGTTTGGGTTTTAACCATAGTTTACAAACCACTGGGGGAATTTGTTTCCAGTTAACTTCCAAGGCTTAAACAAGTATAAATCCAAAATAAAAAGCATAGATACCCCTACAATCCAGTTTCAGTTGTTAAAGCAATAACACCAAAAAATCTACAGCTCATTGTGGCATTTCATCAAAAAGTTTTGCATTTTCATCAAACACTTGCATTGCACAAAATTCAATCATTGTTTGAGGCTTTTATCGCTTGTTTAATCTGTTCTAGACCTTCTCATAGGATCCTTTTGAGTGCCATCTTTGTTTTACAGCCCAAAATTCATTAGAATTCAACTTTGATTGGCTTCCACAATTTGTTGTCATATTTTTCTGCATTAAAATATGCTGCAGCGTTCCTTTATGGTCACTCACGGTTTTGTGAATTTTTGTCTGCTGGGATATCATATCTTTTGGTGGAGTTTTAGCATCTAGGTGGATCTTACCAAAGGGGTAGCATCTTAAGGAGTGGATGTCTAGCTAACATAGCTTCAAGTGGACTTCAAGAGGAATTTAAGTTGGCAGCAAAACACCAATCCAAAGTGCCATTCCAGCTCATCTCTTTGCCTTTGCAGCCACACTTGGCTTTGTTTAAGTTGTGATTCATTTCATTGTATATTTGGCTTTCTATCATGGAACCTTTGTAGTTAATTGTTTTTTGTTTTTGAAACTTGAGTTACTTGGGAAAATGCTTATCAAGCAATTCCAAGTACTCCATTAAACATTGTAATAGTCTAGTTGCGCATCTTAGTGTGAAAGTGTGTCAAGTGGCTCCAAGTGTCATTTACACTTTCACTTAGGGTCGTTTTTCCTTTTCCATTCATTTCATACTTCCTTTCTTTTTGCTTGTTGATTATTTGTATTCTACATCTCCGTGATAGCTAGGTGTGATACCATATAGATAAACCTTCGTTTGGTTTATAGGTGCATAGCATTGTTGCATTCAAAAAGTTTAGAAAGACTTCTATCTAGAAACTTGGGTAAGAAACGTCAAGAGTCACTCTGGCTAAGGAAGGACAATCATGAGTCACTCTAGTGTTCAAGGTAACATCAATCATGATCAGGAAAACGTGGAGTTGAGAGAAGAACTCAATAGAACCAAGGCTGAGTTAAATGAACTTAGACAAATGGTTCAAAACCTCACTCTCAATCAGAGAGGCCACAACCAAGAGGATCACTCTGATAGGCAACACCATGATCATGGAGATCAATCCCACCATAGTGATCACAATAGTTTTCATCCATATGATTACTATCAAAGGTCACATAGACACCACACTCATAGGGAACATCATGTGGAACCCAAACTTGACCTTCCTCCCTTTTATGGTAGAGATAATGTAGAAGAGTACTTTGAGTGGGAGATGAAGGCGGGACAAATTTTTGAATGTTACCACATAGATGATAAAAGGAGAGTGACCCTAGTCACCTTGATCTTCCAAGGTGCAGCCCTCTATTTATGGACCTCACTAATTAGAGATCAAAAGATGCATGACGACTACACCATACAGTACTGGAATGAGCTAAAAGTCGCCTTGCATCGCAGACTTGTTCCAGCCTACTATGCCCGAGAAGTCATGGACAAGCTCCATCGACTTCAACAAAGAAACATGAGTGTTAAGGAATATCGAAAAAAATTAGAACTAGTCATGTTAAGAGCTGGAATCAAAGTAGAAGAGAGATTCACCATAGCGAGATTCCAAAGCGGACTTAACTATGACATCCGAGATAAGGTAGAACTTTTACCTTACTTAGATCTCAATGACTTTGTTCAGCTATGTGTGAGAGTGGAAGAGCAACTTAGAAGAAAAGCTTCCACTAAAAGGACTTACCCTACCACATCCGAGTATAGGAAAGATTCTAAGAGGGAGGGTAGCCCAACGAGATCTTCAGAATTTCGCGACAAAGAAAAACAACACGAGAAAAAGTGAGTGAGAGGAAAAGAAAAAGCGAAAGAGCAAGAAAGGAATATCTCTCACAAAGAGTCTTCAAGAGAAACAAGGGGTAGAGAGACTAGATGTTTTAAGTGTGGAGAGAGAGGACATTATTCTTCTGAGTGTCCTCATAAAAGGTCTACCTATCTCTTAGACCACCAAAATGAAAATGAAGATTCTGCTAGTGACTCAGGTACTTCCATATCTGAGGAAGAAGCCTTACCTTGTGAAGGTGAGTTATTGTTGGTTCGAATACTTCTTGGAAGTCAAACCAAAGAGCTAGAACAATCCCAAAGAGAGAACCTATTCAGAACAAGATGGAAAATTCTTTGAAAATACTTGTTCATTAATTGTGGATAGTGGTTCCTCTTCCAATTGTTGTAGTTCTACAGTGGTACACAAATTGGCCTTACCTACTATTCAAAGAAAGACAAAAAGAAAATAGGTTGGACAAGCAACCTTTTCAAGAAAGGAAAAAGGAGTCAAAGGTATGCATGATGTTAACTCCTTCCTTAGCAGGTAAATACCTTGACTATTCTTCTTTTCAAAAACATCACTTTGTTTCTACATCTCATCATGGGGTATGTTCCAAACAAAGTGAAAACTAAAAGGCTAAGACTTCTTCTAATAAATTTTTTGTCCTAAGGCCTTTATTTCATATTTTTCTCTTTGCATATCTCTTATTCATCATACTCATTTTTACTATCTTTTGTAGATATATCTTTGACCCAGGAGGAAAATAAACACCAAAGTTGTGCTTCTTCTTTCTTCCCGATTTGAGGACAAATCGTTTTTAAACAGGGAGGGAATGATGGCAACCCCTAAAGGGACTTCCCATCCAAAGAAGTAGCAACTACGCTAAGACTATGAAAGGGAAGTTGATTGAGAACTTAATCTTTTCTTTCTAAAGTCTTAGCATGATTCTCTTTAACTAAATACATTTTACTTTGTTTGTAGGTCATCAATAAGAGGCAAGGAGAATAACCAAGCAAAGGAGCTTAATATGAAGAAGTAGCTGCCAGCGCCCAGCGGCAACTCTCCTACCGCCCAGCGGTGACGAACAGGTTGGCTTCTTCATGGAAAACGTGTGAGAATACCTCTAACAGAGACAAGTAATATGGCTCGAATAGCTATTGGTAAACTTGAGTCATTTGGGACATGGCCAGCTAGAGACGCTTCCTCTGCAAGTCACCACTAGTTTGCCATCACGTGCACATTAGAATAGCTTCCACAACACGCTTGAAAGCTCTCCCTCTCCTATAAATAGAGCGCTTCATCACTTATAATAGTAACTTGACTTTAAGTAATGAAATGTTGCTGAAATCCAGCCATTGCTCTCAAGTTCGAACTTGTGCTTTATTATCCAACACCACCTCTAGCTCCTTTCCCCTTTGGAAAGCTTACTGAGTTAGAATTTTACGAAACACTCATTAAAACACCACTAGACATTTTCATAAACACCTTGAGCGCGCCTGAACCTTCATCCTCTCCTTCATTCCATTGCGACTCTGCATCGTGGAGCATTTCTCTGCGCATTGTGGAGTTGCTTCCATCAGGTCTATACACTTTTGTTCATATGACTGGTGATTACTGCCTAGATCTTGTAGAAGTATTTTATAATAATGTCAAGGCTGTTGTTGGTAACATTCATTCTCGAGTGAAAGGAGTGGACATTGTTATCAACAATGATACTTGGCTACAAATTGCTGGACTAAAGGATGAGGGTCGAATGTCGCACCTACCTGATTGCTTGCAAAACAGACAGACTAGGAAGACACAAATGTTGAAAGACTGCATAAGATATCAAGGAAGACACAAGAAGGAAAAAGGTTTTCTTTACAAGTGGCTAGATAAAGAAGATAAAGTTATTGCCCATATAAATGGTCACATTTTATTACCTGGTTGACCTAATCTTGTGAAATTAACTTCAAAAGATGTATATGTATTGAATGCTATTATGCTCAGAATTCCAACAAATTGGGTAGTTGTCTTCAAGTGGCATATCATTGATGTTGGTGTCAATGACTAGTGTGAGCTACCCTATGGTGTGTTCATTAGCAAGGTATTATCTTTGATATCAAAACACACCCTTTATGGCTTAGAATGAGCTTAGAATCAGGTAAAACACTTAAGTTGAGTCATTTGAGAGTCAAAAGCTGTTTTTAGAGATATTATGCTTGTTTGGCATTGTTTTGCAAGGTTTTGATGAGAATTAAGGATGGAATTGAAGAAGGAAGGTCTTAGACTCAAGGAAGAAGAAGAAAAATGAAGAAAAGAAGAGTCTATGCATCGCTTAGCGTCAAAATGCACTACTGAGCGCCATTATTCGAGGGAAAGCTGCTGTCTGGCGCCCAGGCGGTGACGCTGAGCGTCCAGAGCGATCATAGGCAAACCGCTCAGCGGTGAAACTGATCGCTGAGCGGTGGTGCGGCTTGAGGGAAACCGCTGAGCGGTAAAATTGGACGTTGAGCGGTTGTCTGCTAGGCTTGGGCTTAAATGCTGTTACTTTTATGCCCTATATATAGCCCTAATGCGATTCAAATATTATTCTTTTGGCAGAAGAGGACGTCCAGAGCTATTCTAGACTCCTTAGAAGATTTCTTGGAGGCTTAGGCTCCATTTTATCATATCTAGGGTTTTCTTTTCCATTCTTTCATTGTATTTCATCTAGTTTCACCATGTCAATGGTGAACTAAACCCTTTGTTGTTGGGGAACAATGTAATCTTTTGAAACTCTCTTATATTGAAATTCTTGTTTTATTCATATGCTTGCATATGCTGTTATTATCAATTGTGGGTTCTTTATCTATGTTCTATGCTATTATCATTTAACTCATTTGATAAATAGATGTTTGCCTTTGTCAATACGGGGACGTACAGGGAAGTCATGAACTAATAAGGAATTCTTGATCAACAAATACCACCTAGGGATAGGGGGGTAGGACGATCAATTATATTTTTCTTTTGTGATACTTGCATTACTAATTACTAGGGGAGACTAAGGATAGTAAGCCAATAACTAGTAGTAGGATCTTCTTGCCGAGGGATCGGGTTTAGGGTAAACTAAGAAAGTTTGCATGAACATTAGATAATAAAGCGAATTTAATAAGAAGAGTAGATATAAGAGAGTGGATAAGATGAAATTGTAAAACCCCAACAACTCCATTCATCCATACCTTTTTCTTGTCAATTGAATCATTTGCATTTGCATGTTTACTTTTTATTTTTGCAATAAATCACAAGTGAATTTTCTCTACAAGTCTTACAATATTGATTTACACGAAATATCAGGCCTTTGAGTCCTTTGGGAGAACGATATTGGGTTTACCAATTATATTACTTGATACGATCTGGTACACTTGCCAGGGTCTTAACACTACCCTATGGTGTGTTCATTAGCAAGGTATTATCTTTGAGTGGTGTAAACCTAAATGGTGAAAATAAGATCACTTGCAGTAAAGCAAATCAAATTTGAAAAACAACTCTAACATGTATTGGTTTAAAGAGAACTGCTCTAGGATGGATTTTTAGTGATGAACAGGACCCAACATAAGGTAAAGGTGAACTACCTGACTCTGACAGTGAACAAGAACTGCCATCTCCTAATTCTGAATTTGAAAGATTCGTGGGAAACGGATTTGGGAAGGTCTTCAAAAGAGCTAGTTTGATGAAGAAATCTCTTATGAATATGAATGACAAAATGGATGAGATTTTCAAGCATTATGTGGAAAGTTCTACATTTACAAAGGAATCTGAAAGAGAAGATGATGATGTATCAAGTGAAGAGAATTCTATGGAGTCATCCGAAACAGAATAGGGTCTTGTGTTTATAGCATTATGTCATGAGTCTTGTTTAATAATTTGTTTTTATCCAAGTTTGGTTGCTTGTCTCTAGTTTTCTTTTGTAATGGCTTAGAATGCCATTCCTTAGCTTTAGTTATATTTGGTTTTACTACCTGTTGATATATCACTGAAATCAGTTGTTTCAGTTTCAATTCTATCTGTTCTGATTTTATAATAGAATCTCGTTAAATCGAATTAAAATCGACTCTATATTGAATGAAGTTGATTATGCATGTGTTTACTGTTGTTACATTAATTCTTCTGCATATTCAATTCATAACTGTATAATCTCTTGCATTACTATGATTCTAAATTGCTTGATCTACAAAAGATCTTGAAAGGTTTTGCAGGAAACATTGCTTCTGGATAAACTATTGGAGTTTTCGACTTGTAGAAAGCAATGCAAATCGATCGAGAATATGGATCATTCGACTATTGGTTAATAGGGGTTATAAATTCCATGATTTGGAATTTGCTTTTTTTGTTACTTGATCATATTCTATAATGTTTCTTTCAATATATCTCTGCTATGTGATTGATTAAAATTGATTCTAAGATATTATTGGGATTGTTGATTGATTGTATCTGTGTTTAATTGATTTGTTTGCAAACTGTTTGATACAATTCTGTCACATGCTCTTATATGCTCTGAAATGTCCTTTGATAAGTACATTTTGCATTTGGGTTTTGTTGGTATCAGTGATGGTATGGTTTGAAGAGTAAAGCGCAGCGGAATAAAACTTAGAGTAAGCGGAAAGCGTGTTCGGTCACTATTTAAATTAAAATGATCAGTTTTAGAAAATTAATTTTCTTTCAGAAAATTTATCGAACAGTTGATATGCGTTAAAACGTAATGAGTGTAGGGATAGGAAAAATCACACAAGTATTTTTATACTGGTTCAATTCAACAGAATCTACGTCCAATCGTTAATCACTATAAGAAGTGATTAACAGTTCCACTATAAAGATGTTTCACAAATTACAATAATAGTGAATAAAAACAGATAAATAAACCTTCCTTCAACGAATGAACCGAAAGAAGAACACTCTGCCAACTCGAAGAGAACCGCTCCGGCAATCGACCAACGATTCGCGAGCTTCTCCTATTCACGAGACCAGGCAGAGCACCTTGCTAACTCGAAGTGAGCTTGCTCTAACTATCGACACACGAAACGCGAGCCTCTCCTATTCACGAGATCAAGCAAGGGAACTTTGAACTATAGCTTCTGAGAACTTCCTCTGACAAACAGTATTCTGCTAAGCTTTTGTTCACAAACGTTACTTCTGAACTTCACAGAAACCCAATATATATCCAGCTGCTATGAATATCAAAGGTCAAGTCCCAACTTCCAGTAATAATCGATTATTGTAAGTGATAATCGATTATCCAAGTCCGTTATGGATTTTTCAAAATAATTTTTCAAAAACAGACTTGTGATAATCGATTATTTGAAGTGATAATCAATTATCGCATTCATACTCATGATAATCGATTATTGCTTCACATAATCGATTATTTCAGAATATTTTCTAAAATAATACAAGTTTTACATAATTTAAAGACATTCCTACTACATTTAAATTCTACAAAGTTCTTTTAAATAATTCTAATATCTTCGTTAAGTAAAACTTCTTGCAGCATCATCAAAACAATTTTCTTCAAGATTTACCAATACTCCTTATTAGTAACAGGTTTTGATTATAAAACATGCATAATGGAAGGGGGAGCATTGAATGATAGTCTAGATATTTCACATGCCTACATTTAAGGGGGAGATTACATCTTTATCATGTGATTATCTATGACAGGGGGAGAATCATTATTTGATTAATATGTTATTTGTGAAGTATCTCTGATTAAAATGTTTACTTCCTATCTTTTTCACAGAGCATACCTTTTTTGCTAAGGCACAAAGGGGGAGAATAATACCGAGTGTTGATACCAAGTGTTTTCTGATATTTTTTCTACTCTTATGCTCTGATATATACATTGGGGAGATTCTTCTGATATATTGCTCAAGCTCTAATATATTTCTCAAATTTGCTTATACAATCTATTTTGCACTGATTTGAAAACATATTTCAAAGAGAAGTTTATTTTAACATTTGTTTGCTCTGATAATGATTGAAATATGATTCTTTTACAAATCTGCTCTGATATAGTCTGATACAAATTGATAAATATGTACTGATACAATTTGTCTGATATGTTGTACAAACATGGTTGATATTAATCACGGTTGTGCATCATCAAAAAAGGGGGAGATTGTTGATAAGGGAAGCATTGGTTTAGCTAAACCTTACAATCTCAGATAGCTTTTGTTTTGGATGATGACAACACATTATTCATAAAAACATGTATTGTTACATGTTCATATGTGTTACATGGTCATTACTTTCATGTGTATGATTTATTTAGAACATGTTTGTGTTAATTCTGTCTATGTGTGCTATTCACTGAATTCTACACGAGATATCATCTGTGATTGCATAACATTTGCTTTAGAAAAGAAAATCGCATGCACTTTGGTTGAACTTTTATTGTGTGGCAAGACTGCAAGTTTTAAGTCGACTTCATTATGACGCAAGTCGATTAAAACTCGTGACTTTGCACATATTTTCTAAAACAGTGCTATGAGTATATTTGCAATGAAAGATATTCAAAACTGCATTGAAGTGACATAGTCGACTATATGCGCAAGCTACTCAACTTAGTTATGTTTTGAATTTTTGTTGATGCTTGTGATCTATAAATGCTATATTTTGATTCTTTGACCAAGCATTAATTGTTAGTCAACTAAATTAAATGTGCAATAAATTTAGTTGGTCTGACTGCTACTAAATGTCTTAACTGTCATAATTGTCTGACTATAGTCGACTGTATTAGTAGCATAGTCAACTTTGGGAGTGTCTGTTTTAACAGAAATCTATATATAGACATGATTCTGTATTCTACAAAGACTTTCAGTAATTCTAACATTTTCATTGAATTGTTTCAGATCTTGATATCTGCTAGAAAGTGAAAAGTGTCAAGAACTCATCAAGAAGACCGTGGTGATCATTCTTTGGGAGTTGCTTGACGAGCAAGTATTGGTGTGCATAGACTGCTTGATCATTCTGCACTAAAGGTGTCTTTATATGTGATCAAATACTTCTCTCAATCTTGTGAAGATTGTGGCTACCCTATTGTGATTACAGGAAGAGGACGTGTTGTGTTCTTGGGACTTTGAGGATTGTTCAAAGTTGTTAAAGACTGTAGATAAAGGGATATCTTGTTGTTCTTCTTTGTCTGTTGTATGCCTATATTTTGGTTAGAGGATTAGAGAGGTGTTTTATATTTTGGCGTGGAGGTCTCTATAGAAACCTTGTTGTAAAAACCTTGACCATTATAGTGCATTTGCTTTCAGGTACAGGAAGGACACTAGATGTAGGCAGTTTGGCCGAACCAATATAAAAACTACGTTTGAATATTCTATCTCTGATCTCTTTAAATTTCAAGTTGATAACGATTTAAAACACCGTTATTTGTTATGTGATTTTGATACTAAAAGCACCATTTTTCACTTAGAAACTTACTTGGACTCATGCTTTTTCATTAAATTGTGTGAAATAGAGAGTTGAGGTTGATTTCAATGATTTTATGACTAATTCCCCTTGTTTTTACATAAATTGAAGTAATACTGGAAGCAGAGATGAAGAACCAAGAAGATGGAACTCAAAAGGGCCTGAAAAAGAACTAGAAGGAGGGACAACACGAAGGCCGGGCACCAAGAATGGAAGCTTGAGCGAGGAAAATCGTCGTCCACCGCCCGGGCGCCCTCCCTGGCCGCCTAGGCGGCGGGGTCTCAAAGCCTGGGCGCCCGTTCTGGAGGCCCAAGCCTTACATGAAGACTTTTCACTGCCCGTGCGCCCTAAGTGGGGCGCCCAGGCCTAGTTTCTGCTGTGTTTCGATTCTGTTGGACCGGACCCTATTTTTTCTCATTTCCAACTCTATTTAAAGGACCCTGGGGCTCTAGGTTTGGTATCACTGGAAGAAAGCAGCATAGCAATACACTCTTTTCCCGATTCTTATGCTTTCTCTGTCTCATTCTCTTCCATTGATTCTTAAATTCCATATGCTTTTCCATTAATTTTTAGAGTAATTCATCTGTTTTAATGCTTGTTGTGTTTAACTCGTTCATTAGTTTGATTTAAGAATTGCATGAGCGCCGTGAGGTTCCTTACAATTCAGGTTCTTGTTGAATTACTCCCGAGATTAATATTGCTCGGGGATGAGGGTATGAGTATTAGTTGTCCTTAAGCTCTTGATCTTCACATCTTATTACTAGGAATGCTAGGAATTGCATGAACTGGTAATTTGGGACAAGCTTATTGGCCGAGGGATCGAGTTTAGGTAATTTAGTGAGTGACGTTGGCATTAATGCATAAAGAAGAATTCTTACATACATGAGAGGGAACTTGGTGAAGTCTAACCCCAACAACATATCCATCTCATATTAATCAACATCTGTTCATCTCTGTGCTCCTTTGTTATTGATCAATTGCATTCATATTTAATTTTATGTTTTTGCATTCAAAACCAATGATCTCTTTTTATTTAAGTATTAATTAATCTTGTTATCACACGACTGTCTAGCGTCGAGTATCTACTAGGATACGATACTTGGTCTTACCATTTTATATTACTTCTGTGACTCGGTACACTTGCCGAAATAGTCCAACAAGTTTTTGGCGCCGTTGTTGGGGACTCACGGTTTAAGTTATTCTATTTGTGTGATTCTTGATTAATTTTGAATTTATCTTTATTTTTATTTTTACTATTTATAATTTTAAATTTTTAATTTGTGCTTTATTTTTTTATTTTTATTTTTCTACTAACAATATTTTCTAGGGTTTTGTGTTTTGTTTATGCAGGATACAGTCAGGACCAGGAGCAACAAAAATTATGAACCTTTTCTTGAAGGACTTGAGACTAGCAAGAGACCAAGAGAAAATAGATTGTCTAGAGAACCTTCTCTAGAGAAACTTTCAAAGGCCTCCTAATCTAATTTGGAAAGCATGGAGAACAACGGTGGTAACCACACTGATAATGGTTCAAAAATCGTTATTTTTATACTTAAATTTGACACTAAACACACCCTTTATGACTTAGAAACTAGCTTGAAATCATGCATTTTGCTTAAGTTAGAGAATAAGAGAGATAAAGGTGGTTTTCTTGGTTTTATGCTTGGTTTTCCTTGCTTTGACAGTATTTAACATGAATTGAATGAAGCAAGATGAAGTAGGAAGGAGTTGGACTCAAGAAAAGATGGAAAAGTGCACAAAGGAAGAATCGCAACCATCGTTGAGCGCCAGTTCACCGTTGAGCGCCACCTTCACTGAGTAGATCTCTATAAAACGCTCATGCATAAATTTGATATTAAAACACACCCTTTATAGCTTAAAATGAGCTTAGAATCAAGTAAAAATCTTAAGTTGTGTTACATAAGAGTCAAAAGTTGTTTTTAGAGATATTATACTTGTTTTGCATTGTTTTACAGGGTTTTTGATGAAAATTGAAGATGGTAATGAAGTAGGAAGGTCATAGACTCAACAATGAAGGAGAAAAAGAAAGAAAAGAAGACTCTGTGAACCGCTCAGCGGTAAATTCCACCGTTGAGCGTCCTAGTGCAAGGAAAAGTTGTTGTCTGGCGCCCAGGCGGTGACGCTAAGCGTCCAGAGCAACAAGAGGCAAACCGCTCAGCGGTCATTTTAGGCGCCTGGGCGGTTGTCTGTTTTTATATTTTGGATTCTGAGATCTTTCTGTTATCTTTTTGGCTTATATATAGCCCTAGTGCGAATCCAAATGTAATTTTTTTGGCAGAGAACAAAGTCCACAGCAGCTTTACACCTTTGGAGGAGATTTCTTGGATGCTTAGGCTCCACTTTATCAATTCTAGGGTTTGCTTTTCCATTTTTCCATTTAATTCATCTAGTTTCACCATGCTTATGATGAACTAAACCCTTTGTTGTTGGGGAACATTGTAATCTTTTGAAACTCTCTTATATTGAAATTCTTGTTTACTTTATATGCTTGCATATGCTTGATTTATCAATTGTAGGGTTCTTTACCTTTGCTTAATGCTTCTACCATTTAACTCATTCGGTAGATGTTGTTTGTCTTTATTGATATGGGGACGTACAGTAATGTCATGAACTGGGGAGAATTCCTTGATTATGTTAATACCGCCTAGGGATAGGGGTAGGACGATCAATTGTATTTTGCTTCCGCTCATTATGCATTATTAGTTACTAGGGGAGGCTGGGGATAGCAAGCCGATAATTAGTAATAGGCTCTTTTCACCAAGAGATTGGGTTAAGGGTAGACCAAGAAAGTTTGCATGGCAATATGATAAATAAGCAAAGCAAATAAGAAGAGTAGATATATGAGAGTGGATAGGATGAAATTGTAAACCCCAACAACCTCATTCATTCATAGTTTCGCTTAGCCAATTGAATTCTTGCATTTGCATGTTTATTTTTGTTTTGCATTTAAACCATTCAAATTAATTTCTTTTCTCAAGTCTTAAACAATTAGTATACACGAAAGATGAGGCCTTAAGAGTCCTTTGGGAAGAACGATATTGGGTTTACCAATTATTATTACTTGATACGATCTGGTACACTTGTCAGGGGTTTAACAACTGAAAAGTGCACAAAGGAAGAATCGCAGCCACCGTTGAGCGCCAGTTCACCGCTGAGCGCCAGTTTCGCTGAGTAGATCTCTATCAAACGCTCAAGCACTAACGCTGAGGGGAGAATTTGAGTATCGCGCCCACCGAGCGCTACTTCACCGCTGAGCGGTGGCCTCTTCAGTGAATCCACTGCCAAACGCCTGGGCGTCAACGCTAAGCGTCAATCTTGAGTGTTGCACCTACCGCTGAGCGGTAAGCCAGCGCTGAGCGTCAGTTTCTTGGTCCTTGGCCAGTTTCTGCTAATTTTAATGAGTTATAAATAGATTTGCACGCCCAGAGAGGGTATATTTTGACAGAAGGAGGCGCAGAAACACTCTCTTCACCCCTTGGAGGCGGATTTGGGATGCGGAAGTTCCAATCTACAAGTTCTAGGGTTTATCTTATCATTCTTTTCATTACATTCATCTAGTTTCACCATGTGCATGGTGAACTAAATCTCCATTGTTGTTGGGGAAATTATTTAATCCTTTGAAACTCTCATATATTGAATTGATGCTTTATTCATATGCTTTATTTCATTAATTGTTAGAGTTTTTCCTCTATTCTCTATGCATGCTTTGTTTAACTCATTCAATAGTGCGATCTTTGATTTTATCTATATGGACACATATGGGTAGATCTAAACATGGGGGAATTCTCTCGGGATCAATATTACCTAGACATAGAGATAGGAGGACCGGTTGCCTTAAGCTTCTGTGCGAATGTAATGCATGAACAATTGCTAGGGAGACAAGTCATTGTAAACTAGTAATTAGGAGTAGGCTCTCTTCACTAAGCCATTGGGATTAGGGTAAATTAGAAAGTGGCATTGACATTAATGAAAAAGTGGAATCCGTTAATATATGAGAGTGGATTAGGATAAGACGGAAACCCCAACAACACAATTCATCCATATCATTCAACTGCGTATTTTTCTAGGTCAATTGATCAACCTTTGCATGGATGTTTATTTTTTGTCTTGCATACTAAAACCTAAATTTCGTTTTTCAAGTCTTAAATAATCAACAAATCACATGAAAGTCTATGCCAATAAGTCTCTAGGGAAAATGATACTTGGTCTTACCACTTATTATTACTTGATACGATTCGGTACACTTGCTAGAGTCTTAACAAGTTTTTTGCGCTGTTGTCGGAGACACGTGGTTTAACTATTCTAGTAGTGTGATTATTGATTAACTTTGACTTGATTTTTGTTTTATTCTTACTTTTTTTCTATAAAAGTTCTTTTTAGGGTTTTGTTTCTTGTGTATGCAGGATACAATTTGTACTAGGAGCAAGAAAAATAAAGAACCTCTTTTTGAAGGTTTGAGTTAAAGTAGATGGAGAAGGAAGGTACGAACATCTAGAGAATTATTTCCTTCTTCGGAGACACTTTTACAACCCTCACCACAAGAATCCGACCAGAGCATAGAGGAGATGGCTGAAGAGACTCCTAGGAGACGAACTCTGGCGGATGCCGCCACTGTTGTTGGACGTCATCACTTTAAAAACATTGCAAGGCTAAGGGTGGAGGTGAAACCGGTGTTGATTAAATTGGTGAAGAGCAACCAATTCAATGGACTGTCAAATGAAAGTCCATATGTGCATCTGACCAATTTCAACGAGATTTGTAGCACTGTGAAGATCAATGGTGTGCTGGATGAAGCTATAAAACTTAGCTTGTTTCCTTTCTTATTGGGAGGCAATGGTAACCTATGGTTGAACTCTTTCCCGGATGATAGCTTTACTAAATGGGAGGCTTTGGTGTCCAAATTCCTGAACAAATACTTCCCAAAGTCTAAAATCAACAAAGGTAAACATGAAATTTCTTCTTTCAGGCAAGACATGGAAGAAACCCTAGGCTAGGCATGGGACAGATATAAAAGCTTATCGAGGAAAACCCCCATGCACAGTTTTGATGACGTTTCAGTAGTCCTTTCTTTCCTTGGAGGTATTGGCGTTCAAACAAAGCTTATGCTAGATGCCTCAGTTAGAGGTAACATCAAGTCCAAGACTGCAGAGGAAGCCTATGAGTTGATAGAAAGTATGATGGCTAATGATAATGAGACTCATAGTGAAAGAGGCGTTCTACTTCAACAAAAGGGAGTTCTTCAACTGCCAACTCAGGATGCCTTGCTTGCATAGAACAAGCTTATAACTCAACAGTTGGAGAACCTGACAAAGACACTCGCTCAGTTGCCTAAGGAGCTAAAGAATATTTCATAGGTGCAACAAAAACTCTGTGAGCGTTGTGGTGGTGACCATATAAATGGTTAATGTGCTTATCCAGAGGAGGCCCAAGAAGAAGTCCACTATATTGGCTATCAATTCCAATACCACCAAGGTAATTACAATCAAGGGTGGAAACCTCACCCAAGCATGGGTCAAGGTCAGACTGGACAATCTGGACAAGCAGGAGGCCAATTCAATAGACTACAACAACAACCATCACCACTTTGACAACAGGTATCTATTTTGAATGACAGGACTAACAGGTTGGAAGATATGTTTCAACAATTTTTGAAGGGGCATGAATCCACCATGAAGAGCAATGACGTTAACTTCAGAAATTTGGAGATGCAGATCAAGTAATTAGCTAAAAGGTTGGAGGACAAGGTAGAGAATCAATTTGGGGCTAATACTAAGCTTAACCTTAAAGAGGATTGTAAGGCTGTAGTGAGTGTTGTTGAGGAGAGAATGGATGAGAAAAAGGAGAGTGTTGAGTTTGTGAGGGGAGAAGAAAAAGAAGAGAAAATATGTAAGGGTGAGTTGGAAAAAGAAGAAGAGAAGAGGGGAGAGAGAAAAATTGAAAAAGAGGAAAAAAGTGAAAAAGATGAGAGAATTCTTCCTTACCCAAAGGGGTGTGAGAGAGTAGATTGAAGATGTGAGCGTTTAAGAGAAATCTCCAATCAAATGGAGATTACTATATCGTTGACCGAAGCACTACAACAGATTCCTCTCTATGCAAGGCGTATAAAACAGTACCTCGGTAAGAAGATAGATTTAGATGAGGAAGATACTGATGAAAAGGGAGGTTAAAGTGACTTGTTTAAGAAATCATTGATGAGTCAATATTTTCTTGACTTCGCTTAGTTTATTGTGCTAGAATTAATCAGGGAATTGTGCTTAAATGTCTGAAATTCTCCCGTTTCTGCTAATTGTACTTAATTTGACTAGAAATTCTTATTTTAATTAATTTGAATTATCTAAGCTAATTATTTGCATTATTAATTGTAGGGAAAATTTTGGAAATACATTTTGGGACATTTGGAGAGACATTCATTTGCACACGATGTTATTTACTTGGAAGAAGCTACGCTGCATTGATTTATTGTGTTGAAAAGAAAAAGATTTGTTGATCCGTGGAGACTTGAGCTGGAATATGGTGTTTGGTTTGGCTAAAAAAATAGAAGAAAGAACTCTCAACGTCATTTTCTTTTGGAGGGAGCAGCTTAATTTTTGTTGGGTTTATGGCATTCACGGCCCAGCAAAGAGACGCTATCCAGCAAGGCACGACCCACACACGTCCAACATTTGAAGAGCTGCAGCGTCCAAGCTTGGAGAGTAGCTGCCACCCGAGGACTGCAATTAGGAAAGGGCTGGTCCAGCAAGCAGTCCACGGTCCAACATGGTTTGGTCCAGCAGAACGTAGGGCAACAACACTTCATTGATATTTGGAGGAAGCCGCCACTTACACGGACAAAGGGGGGGGGGGGGGGGGGGGGGGCTTTGAACGTTTCTTTCCAATGGAGTTTTTCTTTGAATTGTTGGATTTTGGATGAATAAAAATGTAGGGTCCAACTGCCACCCTAATAGCTTTTGCGTTCTGGTAAAATTAAGTTTGGACTCACTTTGCTTGCATTTTATTCGGTGCTTTCATTCTCGCTGTTTTCAACTTTCATTTCTTTAATCAGTGATTTACTGGAGCTGCACGGTGCCACACGCGAATTTCATTTCATTTCTCATTTAAGAGCAAGTTTATTTCATTTGGAAAGGGTTGCAGACGGTGACAGCTGGAATGAGAGAAGGTGATTAACTTTAGGATTTCATTTTATTGCTTTGAAGAAGACACACGCTGATTGGATTCGAATTTTGAGTGTCACGGCTGGAAGGAAAAAGCACCACGAACCACATTCCATTTGAAGAAGCTCACGGTCACGTCCAACTGTTGCATTTTTTTTTATTATTATTCCACAAGCATTTCTTTTCTTGTCTTTGAATGAAGCGGCTGCCACTTCCATGCTTAGGAGGAAATTCAAGCTTTTCAATTCATATTCTATTTTAAAGAAGCACCTTGCTTAATTTATTTTATCTTTCTCGTCATGCTTTTCTTTTTCTTTTTAAGTATTGTTTGGTTAATGGAGATGGGTTTTAGACATGTGTATTGCATTTCAATTGGGTCATGAGTCATCTTAATTATTTATTGCATTTAATTTGGTTCATATATGCATTTCCTTTTTAGCCAAGTGTTGTAGTTTAATAGCATTAATTGTGTTTGGATATTTGTCTTTTGCATTGTTTAGTTTACTCTTTCAGTTCACTATGCTATCTTTTATGTTCGGTTTAATGTTTCAGTTCACTATGTTGTCTGTTCTGTTTGATTGTGTTAATTTAGTTGTGATGTTAGCTTAGGTTAGGCGGGTTGGTCATTAGCGAGATTATATTGTTTCCTTGAGATTTCCAGACCGTACTTGTGTTTATTCTGCTCTGCCTAACATTCTATGAAATCTGACTGTGTTCTTGTAATATGTATACGCTTAGTTTCCCAATTGGTGATTGCATCTTCACTTAGTTGATCGATCTGTATAGAACACATAGGATGGAATAGGTGTATTGCGTTCGCTTAGTTTGGGATTACGATAGCATGATTGACCTTCGCTTAGTCGGTTAGCTGTGTTGGTTTAGAGGTTAGAGTAGTTTATTCGTGAAACTCTTGCACTTTAATTGTCATACTGTTGCTCTGATTTAGCTCAATATTTAATCTGTTATGTGCCTGCGATTAGGTATATCCTTAGTTGGCTAATCGGTTTTTAATCTTCGCTTAGTTAATTAGACTAAATGGTAGATGACTGGTTAGATTTGAGCATTGCATTCACTTAGTTTGCAATTTTGAAGACCGAATTAGCCTTCGCTTAGTTGGGTGATTCGTGTTGGATTTGGATTAGAGTAGTGTGTACTTTTCGTTAATCTGTGATTGGAAGCATAGTGATTAAGTTAATGACCAACCGTTTGTACATTCCGTTTTTACATTTCTTTTTATATTTCTGTTTGCATTCGTGTTTTAATTTAGTTTATCCGCATTCACAAACTCTTTCACAAAACCCCCCACTATGTGTTAGACCTAATTATCGAACCACATTTGGTCCTTGAGAGACGACCTAGGAGGCACTTCCTAGTACTATACTGCATTCTTTATGCACATTAAATTTGCATAGGGTGCGACACCCAACAATCATGTCCTTCAAAAGTAAAGGATCCGGGAGGTTTTACAATTCCTTGCACCATTAGAAGTGTGAAGATAGGGAAAACCCTACTTGATTTAGGGTCAAGCATTAATATGATTCCCCTATCTATGCTTGAAAAGATTGGTGGTCTTAGATTGAAGCCAACAAAGATGTCCTTACTCATGGTGGATAGATCACGAAAGAAACCCTATGGTGTGTGTTAACACCCTGGGAAGTGTACCAGATCGTATCAAGTTATAATAGATAGTAAGTTTATGTGAATTGATTTCATCAAACTTGAATGGAAATTGAATTTAAGGTTTGTAATGCTAAAAGAAAATAAAGATGCAAATGCAAAAGCTTGATCAATATGCATATAAAGATATGAATGAATGAAGTTGTTGGGGTTTACGGTTTCATCTTAATCCACCCTCCTATATCTATTATTCTTATTAAATTCAACTTTATTATCAATGTTCATGCAACTTTCTAATTTACTCTAAACCCGATCTCTCGGTGAAAAGAGCCTATTACCATAATTACTAGTTTACTATATCTAGTCTCCCTAGTAATTACTAATGCATTAATGTCAGAAGCTTAGAGCAATTGATCGACCTATTGTTAAATCCCTGGCAAGTGTACCAGATCGTATCAAGTAATAATAAATGGTAAGTCCAAGTATCTTTTTCCCAAGAAAATCACGACACTAAACTGTTGTGCTTTTGCATAACCAATCAAGACTATAAAAACAATATTTTGGGATTTTTGAATATTAGGTACGGAAAAGTAAACATGAATGCAATTTGATCAATTGAGGTTAAACACAAAAGTGGACGTATGATGTTGATAAAATGAGATGGATTTGTTGCTAGGGTTCAGATTTCACCCAATCACCCTCTTATATCTACTCTTCTTATTTAATTCGCTTATTTATCATATTATCATTGAAACTTTCTTGGTCTACCCTTAACCCAATCCCTTGGAGAAAAGAGCCTATTACTAATTACCGGCTTGCTATCCCTAGCCTCCCCTAGTCATTAATAACGCATGATAAACGGAAGCAAAATACAATTGATCGTCCTACCCTATCCCTAGGTGGTATTGCTTAATCAAGGAATTCCCCCAGTTCATGACATTACTGTACGTTCCCGTATCAATAAAGACAAACAATAGTTACCGAATGAGTTAAACGATAAAAGCATTAAATACAGGTAAGGAACTCAACAATTGATAAATCAAGCATATGCAAGCATATGAAATAAAAAAGAATTTGGATAAATGAGAGTTTAGAGGTTACATATTTCCCCAACAACAAATAAGGTTAGTTCTCCATCGTCATGGACAAACTAGGTGAATAATGGAATGAAAGAGATAGAAACCCTAAAGAGGAGAAAAAGGAGACCTGTCACAATCTCCAAATCTACCCCCAAAGGGGAGAAAAGTGTGTTTCTGTGTCTAAGCCATCAAAAGATACATTCTCTAAGGTGTCTAGTCCTTTAAATAGGCTATAAAACATAACAGAAAATAGGTTGATAACGGTCTCAAAACCGTTATTTTCATGCATAAATTTCATATTAAAACATACCCTTTGTAGCTTAAAATGAGCTTTGAATCAAGTAAAACTCTTAAGTTGTGTTACATGAGAGTCAAAAGTTATTTTTAGAGATATTATGCTTGTCTTACATTGTTTTGCAGGGTTTTTGATGAAAATGGAAGATGACAATGAAGTAGGAAGGTCATAGACTCAAGAATGAAGGAGAAAAAGGAAGAAAAGAAGAGTCTGTGAACCGCTCAGCGGTAAATTCCACCGCTGAGGTCCTAATGCAAGGAAAAGTTGTTGTCTAGCGCCCAGGCGGTGACGCTGAGTGTCCAGAGCGACAAGAGGCAAACCGCTCAGCGGTCATTTCTGGCGCCTGGGCGGTGGCGTGTGTTGAGGCAAAGTACGAATCCAAATGTAATTCCTTTGGCTTATATAGAGATCTTTTCTGTTATCCTTTTGGCTTATATAGAGCCCTAGTACGAATCCAAATGTAATTCCTTTGGCAGAGAACAAAGTCCACAGCAGCTTTACAGCTTTGGAGGAGATTTCTTGGATGCTTAGGCTCCACTTTATAAATTCTAGGGTTTGCTTTTTTCCATTCTTCCATTCAATTCATCTAGTTTCACCATGATTATGGTGAACTAAACCTTTAGTTGTTGGGGAACAATGTCATCTTTTGAAACTCTCATATATTGAAATTCTTGTTTACTTTATATGCTTGCATATGCTTGATTTATCAATTGTTGGGTTCTTTACCTATACTTAATGCTTGCTCAGTTTAACTCATTCGGTAGATGTTGAATGTCTTTATTGATACGGGGACATACGGTAATGTCATGAACTGGGGAGAATTCCTTGATTATGTTAATATCGCCTAGGGATAGGGGTAGGACGATCAATTGTATTTTGCTTCCGCTCGTTACGCATTATTAGCTACTAGGGGATGCTAGGGATAGCAAGCCGGTAATTAGTGATAGGCTCTTTTCACCAAGGGATTGGGTTAAGGGTAGAGCAAGAAAGTTTGCATGGCAATTTGATAAATAAGCAAAGTAAATAAGAAGAGTAAATATATGAGGGTGGATAAGATGAAATTGTAAACCCCAACAACCTCATTCATTCATATTTTCTCTCGTCAATTGAATTCTTGCATTTGCATGTTTATTTCTGTTTTGCATTTAAACAATTAAAATTATTTTCTTTACTCAAGTCTTACACGATTAGTTTACACGAAAGATGAGGCCTTAAGAGTCCTTTGGGAAGAACGATATTGGGATTACCAATTATTATTACTTGATACGATCTGGTACACTTGCCAGGGGTTTAACAAGTTTTTGGCGCCGTTCCCGGGGACTCTTGGTTTAACTTTTTCGAGTACTGTAAATTGATTAATTTTGACTTGATTGTTAATATTTGTATATATTTTGTTTTTTTTTTTAAATAAAAGTGCTACTAGGGTTTGTGTTTCTTGGACATGCAACAAGAGGCTAGACATACTAGGAGCAAGAAAAATAACCAACCTCTTCTTGACGGCTTAAGTAAGACAAGGGGAAGAAGGAGAGTTAGACACCCATATAGGGATTTATTCCCTTCTCCTAGCAGATTATTGTCACCTTCACCAGATAGAAGAACAGGGGAGATGGCAGAACAATTTCCTCCAAGACGCACATTGGCGGATCAATCTAATGTTGTAGGTCCTTTGCACTTTAACAGCATAGCCATGCCTACGGATCAAACGACCAACATGGTGATGAATCCAGCATTAATACACCTAGTCCAAGGCAATCAGTTTCACGGTTTGTCAAATGAGAATCTGTATGATCATTTGACCACGTTTAGTGAAATCTGCAACACTGTAAAGATGGCAGGTGTATCAGATGAACGAGTAAAGCTTAGCTTGTTCCCATTCTCATTTGCGGGCAATGCTAAGGCGTGGCTTAATTCTTTTTCTGAAGGAACATTCACCACATGGGAGACTGTGGCTACAAAGTTCGTCACTAAATATTTTCCACAGTCCAAAGTTACTCAAGGGAAGCTGGAAATTTCATCATTCAAGCAGGGTATGGAAGAGACTTTAGGTCAAGCATGGGAGAGATTTAAGGGCTTGCTGAGAAAGACGCCAACCCATGGTTTTGACAAAACCACCTTGATTCTTGCATACCTTGGAGGATTGAACACTCAGTCAAAGATGATGTTGGATGCCTCAGCTAGAGGTAATGTTAAACAAAAGACTGAAGATGAGGCATATGAGTTGATAGAAAATATGGTTGCTAATGAGCAAGAAAATTACAGTGAAAGAGGCATACCTACACAAAAGAGAGGAGTTTTGCACTTGCCTGCAGATGACGCTATGCTAGCTCAGAATCATCTTCTGACTCAAAAGCTAGATAATTTAACGAAGATTCTCTCACAACTTCCTAAGGAGATTCGTAATGTTTCTCAAACACAGCAGCTATGTGATTTCTGTGGTGGTGACCATATCAATGGTCAATGTGCTTTGCCTGAAGAGATGCAGCAAAAGGCTAATTTTATGGGAAACCAGTTTCAAAATACCTACCAAGGTAATGCCAAACAAGGTTGGAAGAATCATCCAAGTATTAATCAGGCATCGAATTTCCCATCAGGGCAAACAGGGGGTTTCAGGCAGCAATAATCTTCACCTTTGTGGCAGCAGGTCACCCATTTGATAGAGGTTGTCAGAGACCTAAATGATAGATTTGATAAATTCTTGAAGGTTTATGAGTCCAATTAAGCAGGTAATCAAGCCAACATTCGATCTTTAGAGATGCATGTCGAGCAATTGTCAAAAAGGGTAGATACCACTGAGAAGCTCCAATTTAGGGCTAACACTGATGTTAACCCTAAAGAGGAATGTAAAGTTGTTGTTACAAGAAGAAAGTGAAAAGTTGAAAGGGTGATAACGGTTGAAAAACTGTTATTTTCACACTTAATTTTGATATCAAATGCACCTTTGTTGACTTAGAAACTTGCTTTGACTCATGATTTTTCTTTAGTTTTGTGAATAAGAGAGTTGAGGACATGTTTTATGAGTTTATCAATAAATTCCCTTGATTTTATAGGTTTTTGGAATGATTTGAAAGAAGGGTTGAAGTATCAAGGGGTTGTAATGCAGAAAAGTCAACCAGTCAACCAGAAAAGTCAACAGTCAACCAGAATGATGAAAAATTGACCAGAGTTGACCAGAAAAGTCAAC
Organism: Vigna reflexopilosa; assembly: GCA_027742785.1. Taxonomy (NCBI): domain Eukaryota; kingdom Viridiplantae; phylum Streptophyta; class Magnoliopsida; order Fabales; family Fabaceae; genus Vigna; species Vigna reflexopilosa. The sequence goes on from CM050918.1 coordinate 23,247,160, forward strand.
CAGTTGACAAGAGTGCAGTTGACCGGCGCTGAGCGGTGCCTGAGCGGCCGCTGAGCGGTCCGGCGATCAGAGGCAAACCGCTGAGCGCAGTTTTTGACCGCTGAGGTGTTAGGACGCGGCCTTGGACCTATTTTATGTTATTTTTATGATCTTTTTGGGCTTGGGCTTGGTTTCTGTTATTTTTATGCCCTATTTAAAGGCTAGAACGTTTTAGGGTTTGTATCTTTTGATGGCTTAGGCACAAAAACACATTTTTCACCCCTTTGGGGGTAGATTTGGAGATGGTGACAACTCTCTTTTTCTCCTTTTTAGGGTTTCTATCTCTTTCATTCCATTATTCACCTAGTTTCTCCATGACGATGGAGAACTAACCTTATTTGTTGTTGGGGAAAGATGTAACCTCTAAACTCTCATTTATCCAAATTCTTATTTATTTCATATGCTTGCATATGCTTGATTTATCAATTGTTTGGTTCCTTACCTGTATTTAATGCTTTTATCGTTTAACGCATTCGGTAACTATTGTTTGTCTTTATTGATACGGGAACGTACAATAATGTCATGAATTGGGGGGAATTCCTTGATTATGTTAATACCGCCTAGGGATAGGGGTAGGATGATCAATTGTATTTTGCTTCCGTTTATCATGCATTATTAATTGCCACGGGAGGCTAGGGATAGCAAGCCGGTAATTAGTAATAGGCTCTTTTCACCTAGGGATTGGGTTAAGGGTAGACAAAGAAAGTTTGCATGACAATATGATAAATAAGCGAATTAAATAAGAAAAATAGATATAAGAGAGTGATTGGGTGAAATCTGAATCCTAGCAAGAAACCCATATATTATCAACATCATCCATCCACTTTTGTGTTTAACCTCAATTGATCAAATTGCATTCATGTTTATTTTTCTGCACTTTATATTTAAAAATCCCAAAATATTATTTTTATATTCTTGATTGGTTAAGCAAAAGCACAACAGTTTAGTGCTGTGAGTCCTTTGGGAGAACGATACTGGTCTTACCGTTTATTTTTACTTGATACGATCTGGTACACTTGCCAGGGGTTTAACAAGTTTTTGGCGTCGTTGCCGGGGACTCGTGGTAGAACTATTCTATGTGTGTGATTCTTAACTGATTAGACTTTCTTTCTGCTTTTATCTTTCTGTTTTTTTTAAAAAAAATGAAAATAAAAAAGTATATCCTTTCTGTTTTTATTTTTCTGTTTAAAAAAAACGAAAAAAAATATCTTATTTTGTTTTTATTTTTCTGTTTTTTTTAAAAAACTAAAACGAAAATAAAAAATTATATCCTTTCTATTTTTATTTTTTTGTTTAATAAAAAACAAAAAAAAACTATATCTTTTTTTGTTTTTATTTTTCTGTTTTTATATTTCTATTTTTTTTTAAAAAAAACGAAAATAAAATAAAATAATATCTTCTCCTTATTCTTCTCCTTATTCTTCTCTTCATCCTTCTCCCTATTCTTCTCCTCATTCTTCTCCTTATCTTTCCATCTTTCTATCTTTCTAGCTTTCTATTTATTTTTCTTTTTATCTTTTTATTTTTTTTTATCATTCTGTCTTTATCTTTTCTATAAAAAAAAGAAAAAAAAATGAAAATTAAAATAAAAAAAAATATCTTTTATTGTTTTTATTGTTTGGGCTAATTCTGTGCTCTAGTGCAGTGTTCTTTAGTGTATGCAGGATAAAATTTTTGGTACTAGGAGCACAAGATCATCAGGAGGCAGATAAGGAAGGAGAATTGGTTCACCAACACCCTGATGTGAAAATTGACAAACCCAAACCTGGCACACCAGTGAAATTCAAGAATAGATTATGAGTTGTTAAGACTATCAAAGCAAACAAGAATTCTTGAGATTGAGGAAGTTTAGAGTTGGTGATAAAGGAAATTTTTGAGATGTTGTTGGTGTCATAGAGGAAGGAAGAATGCCAACATAAAATATCAACACCTACTGATGGGTGTTTGGGCTTTACCGGGTCAAGCTAATGACGTTAAAGAAGCGCTTGCTGGGAGGCAACCCAGTTTCTAACCCCATTTTTTAATTATTTTTTTTCTTTTATTTGATTTTATTTTTTTTAGGTTAAATGCTGCTTCTGATGACAGTAATGATAACATCTACTGATGGATGTTAGGTGATTTGGCATCTATTGATGGATGCAATATGGTTAGACATCTACTGATGGATGTCACTGACAGCATTTACTGATGAATGCTACTGGGATAGCATCTACTGAGGGATGCTAGAAGATTTAGGTATCTACTGAAGGATACCAGGAAAGTACACCTACTGATGGGTGATGGTAAGGTTTGCACATACTGATGGGTGCTAAAAAGGTTTGGGTCAGGCTTGTGACGTTAAACAAGCGCTACCTGGGAGGCAACCCAGTTGATTGATTTATTTTTGCATGTTTTAATTCTTGTTCTAGTTGCATATGTGAGATAAGTGATTGGGAATTGCATAAAAATTAAATTTTGAAAGTTGAATTTGAAGGTTTAAAGGGTTAAAATGTTTTAAAAAGAAAAAAAGAGAGGGGTGTAAACCGCGCCCACCGCCGGGCGGTGAACTCACCGCTAGGCGGTGGCGACGCTGAGGGGTCAAAGCGTTTTAAAAGAGGGTTTTGTTTTTTGGCTCATTATTTGATTTTTCTACCCCTCAGGTTCGCCCAAGCACTATTTACCAAATTCATAATCTCTCTTTCACTTTCAAAAATCCTATAAAGATTTCCCAACACTTCTCCTATCATCCTCTCTCTTAAAAACCCAATTTTTATCACTTTTTCATCCAAGTTTGGGGTTTTGTGAGAGCCCAGCTATGTGGGGTTGATTCCTCCACATTCCTTGGAAGAACTTTTGTGTGCTACTAACGTTTAATGAGATTTCTTGTGGTTTTGTGAATTGTACTTGATGCAGGGATGGCCTCCTCATTAGGAAAGAGGATCAAGACTGTGGGGAACAAGAGGAAGGAATCAGAGTTGGAGCAGCTGAAGCTCCAGCTATGGAGGAAGATGGTGAGATAAGCATTTACTGATGGATGCTATTTGCACTAGAACAGGATTTTCTATCTTTCTTTTTGTATTTATTTGATTCTGTTTAGTAGTGTAGGATTGATGAACTTGGTTGGACACTATATCTGATACAGTGGTTTGATATTGATATTTGTGCATTATGGGTATTGCTTGATGATGCTTTGATGTTGATGATGTTGAGATTGCACAATATGTTGATATACAGGTGGTGGTTCACAAGCTGTGTGAACAGATGCATTGTGATTTTGTGATTGTGATTATGAGGCTAAGTAGGGTATTTGATTGAATGATTGGAATAAGCTTATGTGAGGTTTTTAGGCTCCAGAGTTCTTATTGATATATTTGCTATCTACTGGAAGCATGAATGATTTTGCCTAAATTTCTTTGATTGATTGAATTGCATGTATGTGTCATATGATCAAGGCCATTTTTGAAAAGCCCTTTTCTAGCCAAAAATTTCATCCCACATGAAAAAGGAACATTCTATGTTCTACCCTCTTTGAACCTAAGCCTGAAACTGAATGTGAAAACCCTTGCTTTCAAAATCTTTGCCTTGAGTTAGGTTGAGAAATATTTTTGGGGTATTGTTAAAAGTTCAAGTTTGGGGTTGTTGGGAGAATGGAAAAAGAAAAAAAAAGTTAGGCATCGTCCTTATGAGTTGAAAAGAAAATGCATGAGAAAAGATGAAAAAGATAGAAAAAGAAAAAGCATGAAAAGAAAGCTCAATGTGAAGAAAATGGAAAGTTGGGAATGAGTGAGATTGGTAAAAAGAGAGTTTGTGCTTGAACTATGAATGTATAGATAACTCATTCAGTAACTGTTGTTTGTCTTTATTGATACGGGAATGTACAATAATGTCATGAACTGGGGTGAATTCCTTGATTATGTTAATATCGCCTAGGGATAGGGGTAGGACGATCAATTGTATTTTGCTTCAGTTTATCATGCATTATTAATTGCCATGGGAGGCTAGGGATAACAAGCCGGTAATTAGTAATAGGCTCTTTTCACCAAGGGATTGGGTTAAGGGTAGACCAAGAAAGTTTGCATGATAATATGATAAATAAGCGAATTAAATAAGAAAAATAGATATAAGAGAGCGATTGGGTGAAATCTGAATCCTAGCAACAAACCCATCTCATATTATCAACATCATCCATCCACTTTTGTGTTTAACCTCAATTGATCAAATTACATTCATGTTTATTTTTCTACACTTTATATTTAAAAATCCCAAAATATTATTTTTATAGTCTTGATTGGTTAAGCAAAAGCAAAACAGTTTAGTGCCGTGAGTCCTTTGGGAGAACGATACTGGTCTTACCGTTTATTATTACTTGATATGATCTGGTACACTTGCCAGGGGTTTAACAAAGGGAAGTTGTGGAGATTGGAAGTAGTGATGAGGAAGAGGAAAAAAGAGAAGTCATTGAAATAAGCAACAGTGAAGGTGAGAGAGAAGAGGAGGAAAAATTCAGTCACAATGGACCATTTATAGAAAATCAAGTGACTGTGGTGCCTTCTGTAATCCAACAAATTCCTGCAAGAAATAAATTTTATCTTGGAGATATGATAGATTTGGATACAGATGAAGATGAGCAAGAATTTGAAGTTCAACCTCCAAAAAGTAATTATCCGCCTAAGGTAAAAGATCCAGGTTGTTTGACACTTTCATGTATTATAAATGATGTTGAGGTAGAAGGAGCCATGGTAGACTCTGGATCCAGCATTAATATGATGCCTGGATGGTTCTTGAGAAAGATTGGAGGGTTGACATTAAAACCGTCTAACCTTACTGTGATGGTGGCGGATGGTTCCAATAAAAAGCCATTAGGTATGGTGGAAGATGTGGTTGTGCGTGTGGAGTAGCTGGAGCTTTTGGCTGACTTTCTAGTTATGGGCATTGAAGATGATGAGAGAATTCCAATTATTCTTGGAAGACCTTTCATGGCTATGTCTAAAATGCTCATTAGTGCCCATGATTGAAGAATCATGATGCGAGATAAGAAGAATGTGCTTTTACATACTGGTTCTAAAGGGAACAATATTAGAATAAAGAAAAGATCCAAATTCAGAAAGTCAAGAAGAGAAGTTACATCAGAAGAAAGCATGACAGGTACCAATTCTAACAGTTGTAATGTTTTACAGGTACCTAAAAATGAGGAGGTTGATAAAGGAGGAATAATTCACTCAGAAAATATACCATTTCCTCGAGGCTCACAGGTAAGATTCAAGAAGAGGAAGTGGATTGTTGAAAATATCAAAGAAGATGGCAAGGTAGAGATCAGAAAACCATTTACTAAAGCCATCAAAAGAGTGGATAGAAGGCAACTAATGAGTTGGGAGGATGAAGATCCCAACCGGGATGGAAAGACTTGAAGATATTTAATGTTATCCCATTTGTTATAGAACAATTTTTAGAATAGGTTTATTCTGGTTATGTAAGTTGATGAATTTTTAAACATTTTTTGGGTAGCATCTACTGAGGGATGCTAAATTTTTATGTATCCACTGAAGGATTCAGGAAGGTACACCTACTGATGGGTGTTGGCAAGATTCGCACTTACTGATGAGTGTTAAACAAGTTTGGATCAAGCTCGTGACGTTAAACAAGCGTTATTGGGAGGCAACCCAGGTATCTTTTTCTTTTGTACTTTGAATTGGTAGAATAGGTTGAACTTTTATTTTGTGTCTATGCTTGGCTTGTACAATGGTTCTGATAGTAGTATTAAAAATGCATGACAAGTATTGGATAATGATTGAAGGTGGTTGACTGAGAATGTATGTGTGTTGATATCTAGTTAAATGATTCACTAATTATATGAATAAATGTGTTGTGGTTCATGATTGTGATTGTGATGCTAAGCAGGATAAATGAATGATGTGAGAGAGATCATGTGTGTGAGGTTTTGAGCTCCAGAGTTCTTATTGATATATGTATTGTTCACAGGGAATCATGAATGATATTGCCTTAGTCTTGATAATTTATTGATTTGCATGCTTATGTTATATGATCAAGGCCATGTTTGGAAGCCCTTATCTAGCCAAAATTTCACCCAACAAGTTTAAAATTTTATACCCTTTTTGAACCTTGGCCTTAAACAGGATGAGAACCCTTGATTTGAAATTATTTATCTTGAGTAGGGTTGAGAATAATTTTATGTGATGAAAAGCTTCAAGTTTGGGGTTGTATGGGGAAAATTGAAAGGCAAAAGAAGAGCATTGAGTTCAAGTATTGAAAAGAAAAAATGCATGAGTAAAGAAAAAAAATAATGATACAAGCATGAAAAAGGAACTCAATGCAAAATTGATAAAAAGGGAAGAAGTTGGGAATAAAGGAGTTTGGTGATAGAGAGAGTTTAAACTTGAACCTTTTCAATGATGAAATAGCTCTCTTAACTAAAGGATTTTGCAATCTAGAAAAACCAAATTTTCTTGATAGCCTAGCCTCATTACAAGCCTTGGAAAAGTCCTTGTGATGGTATTTGCATGTAAGGATTTTTATTGTTTTAGATAAATGGCAATATTGTTTTATATGACATGTGAATAATAAAGAGTGGAGTGATTTCTTAAACACTTGAGAGATTGAGTGAAACACTTGCTTGGTAAGAACTGTTGAAATCCATGTTTACATTTATTGTTAGTGGATTGATCATTCATGAATAAAACATCTGTTGGGAAATATTGGAGTAGGTGAATTAGATTGGATTCAAAGCATGCTTGCATTTTGGTAGGATTCCACTGAAAATCTGAATTAACTTGTCATGAAGAAAAGGGTTTTGAAAAATGTAGAACTACTTGATGAAAAATTGGAAGGCCAAGTCTTGTTTTGTTTTGCTTGAGGACAAGCAAGGTTTTAAGTTTGGGGTTGTGATAACGGTCTTCAAACCGTTATTTTCATGCATAAATTTGATATTAAAACACACCCTTTGTAGCTTAAAATGAGCTTTGAATCAAGTAAAACTCTTAAGTTGTGTTACATGAGAGTCAAAATTTGTTTTTAGAGATATTATGCTTGTTTTGCATTGTTTTGCAGGGTTTTTAATGAAAATGGAAGATGGCAATGAAGTAGGAAGGTCATAGACTTAAGAATGAAGGAAAAAAAGGAAGAAAAGAAGAGTCTGCGAACCGCTCAACGGTCAATTCCACTACTGAGCGTCCTAGTGCAAGGAAAAGTTGATGTCTGGCGCCCAAGCGGTGACGCTGAGCGTCCAGAGCGACAAGAGGCAAACCGCTCAGCGGTCATTTCTGGCACCTAGGCGGTGGCATGTGTTGAGGCAAACCGCTGAGCGGCCAATTTAGGCGCCTGGGCGGTTGTCTGTTTTTATATTTTGTATTCTGAGATCCTTTCTATTATCTTTTTGGCTTATATATAGCCCTAGTACGAATCCAAATGTAATTCCTTTAGCAGAGAACAAAGTCCACAATAACTTTACACCTTTTGAGGAGATTTCTTGGATGCATAGGCTCCACTTTATAAATTCTAGGGTTTGCTTTTTTCCATTCTTCCATTCAATTCATCTAGTTTCACCATGATTATGGTGAACTAAACTCTTGTTTACTTTATATGCTTGCATATGCTTGATTTATCAATTGTTGGGTTCTTTACCTGTACTTAATGCTTCTACAGTTTAACTCATTCGGTAGATGTTGTTTATCTTTATTGATATGGGGACGTACGGTAATGTCATGAACTGGGAGAATTCCTTCATTATGTTAATATCGCCTAGGGATAGGGGTAGGACGATCAATTGTATTTTGCTTCCGCTCATTATGCATTTTTAGTTACTAGGGGAGGCTAGGGATAGCAAACCGGTAATTAGTGATAGGCTCTTTTCACCAAGGGATTGGGTTAAGGGTAGACCAAGAAAGTTTGCATGGCAATTTGATAAATAAGCAATGTAAATAAGAAGAGTAAATATATGAGGGTGGATAAGATGAAATTGTAAACCCCAACAACCTGATTCATTCATAGTTTCTCTTGTCAATTGAATTCTTGCATTTGCATGTTTATTTATGTTTTGCATTTAAACAATTAAAAATATTTTCTTTACTCAAGTCTTACACGATTAGTTTACACGAAAGATGAGGCCTTAAGAGTCCTTTGGGAATAACGATATTGGGATTACCAATTATTATTATTTGATACGATATGGTACACTTGCCAGGGGTTTAACAATGGAACAGTGCACAAAGGATCATAAAAATCGCAGAAAATATATCAAATCACGTCTGGTTGACTTTTTTTGGATTCTGGTTGACTTTTCAGCACTCTGGTCAACTCTGGTCAACTTTTCAGCATTCTGGTAGACTGGTTGACTTTTCTGATTGACTGATTGACTTTTCCGCATTCTATTTAACTTTTCTGCATTGCAACCCATTGATACTTCAACCTTTCTTTCAATTCATTCCAAAAACCTACAAAATCAAGGGAATTTAATGATAAAATCGTAAAACATGTCCTCAACTCTTTTATTCACAAAACTAAAGAAAAATCATGATTCCAAGCAAGTTTGTAAGTCAACAAGGGTGTATTTGATATCAAAATTAAGTATGAAAATAACGGTTTTTCAACCGTTATAACCTATTCCTATCTCTAGGCAATATTTCATAATCAAGAGAATTCTCCTCAGTTCTAGATTTCCCCATATGTCTCCGTATCGATAAAATCAAATATCATGACACTGAATGAGTTAAACAATGCAAGGTTTAAAGTACAGAGAAGAAAACCCAAACTGTTGATAATACAAGTATATAAATAAAATAAGAATTTCGATATATGAGAGTTTCAAAAGGATTACATCGTTCCCCAACAACAAAGGGCTTAGTTCACCATATTCATAGTAAATCTAGATGAATTGAATGGAAAGAATGCAAAGATAAACCCTAGATTTGGTAGATTAGAGCTCCCGCATCCAAAAGCCGCCTCCAAGAAGTGTAGGAAGTGTTCTTACGTCTCTCTCTGCCAAAAGATAACCCTTCTGGGTCGTAAAATTATATTTATAACTCAGAAAAATAACAGAATTTTGGCCCAGGCCCATAAGTGCACCGCTCAATGCTGGTTTCTCCGCTCAGCGGTAGGTGCGACACTCCACTAGACGCTTAGCGTTCACGCCCAAATGCTAAACAGTGCTATCTCTGAGAAGGCCACCACTCAGCGGTGGATTCTGGCGCTCAGCGGTAGGGGCGATACTTCATTTTCCCCGCAGCGTTGGTGCTTAAGCGTCAGGCAGTGGCTTCTCTCTAAGGTTGGCGCTCAGCGCTAGAATTGGCGCTGAGCGGTAGCTGCAATTCTTCTTTTGCACCTTCTTCATCTCTTCTTGAGTCCAACTTCATCCTTCTTCAGTTTCCATCATCCAATTCTCATTAAATCATGTCAAAACAATGTAAATCCAAGCATAATATCTCCAAACCACCTTTGACTCTCTTGTATCCTAACTAAAGTGTTTTGCATGATTTTAAGTCATAAAGGGTGTGTTTTGATATCAATTTCAAGTATAAAAATGACGGTTTTTAAACCGTTATCACAACCCCAAACTTAAAACTTTGCTTTTCCTCAAGCAAAAAAAACAAAACTTAACCTTCCACCTATCATCAAAATGGTTAAACACATTCAAAACTCATTCTTTCACAAGAAGTAATTACTCAATTCAGCTTTTCAATGGAATCTTATCAAGATGCACACATGCTTCAATTCAATCCAACTCACATAATGTTCACATAATCATATAATCTTCAATAGATGCTATTCTCATGAATGATCAGTCAACTAAGCATAAATGTAATCATGAATTTCAGAGATCCTTACTAGGAAAAGTGTTTCACTCAATCACTTAAGTGTCTCAAGAGGTCACTCCTCCCCTCTATTATCCACTTGTCACATAGAACAAAATTGCCTTTCATCTATTACAATCAACATTCTCACACATAAATGCCATGACAAGGACTTTTCAAGGCTTATAATGAGGTTGGGCTAACAAGAAAACTTGGTTTCATAGTTCAAGCACCAACTCTCTTTCACCAATTTCACTCATTCCCAACATTTCCCTTTTTCTTTTCCTTTAGCATTGAGCTTATCTTTCATGCTTTTCTTTTCTTTTCTATTTCTCATGCTTTTTCATTCAACACATTAGCTCAATGATTTTCTTTTGCCTTTCAATTCTCCCAACAACCCCAAACTTGAACCTTTATCAATACCATTCAATTATTCTTAACTCAACTCAAGGTAAAGATTTTTCAACAAGGTTTTCAAAGTGTCTCAATCTAAGGTTGAAAAAGGGTAGAACACATGGTTCTTTTTACTTTGCGACGAAACTTTGGCAAAGTAAGGGCTTCCAAAAATCAATGGCCTTGATCATATGACATAACATGTAATTCAATCAATCATAAAGACTCAGGCAAAATCATTCATGCTCTCAAATGAATAATAGATATATCAATCAAGCACTCTGGAGCTTAAAAACCTCACACAACCATGCTCACTCAACAACTTTAAATATCAATCATACACTCCGCTTAGCATCATAATCACAATCATAAGCTCATTATGTATCTGTTCACACAGCTTGTGAACAATTCACCTGTATATTAAGCATGTAAAGCAATCTCAATCGTCATCCACATCAAACATCATCAAGCACACTCATCATGCAATCAATAAGTCAAACCATCATCAGATAAGGTGTTCAAGCAAGTGCAATAAAACCTACACTACTCAACAGAATTCAACCTATTCTAAAATTTCAAATTACAAAGCATAAAGAAAATAAAACCCTAGGTTGCCTCCCAGGTAGCGCCTGTTTAACGTCGCGAGCCTGACCCAAACCTTTCTAGCACTTGTCAGTAAGTGCAAAACTTTCCATCACCCTTCAGTTGGTGTTCTTCTGATGGGTGTCACACCCCATGCAAATTTAATGTGCATTAAAGAATGCAATATAGACTAGGAAATGACTCCTAGGTCGTCTCTCAAGGACCAAATGTGGTTCGAGAATTAGGTCAGACACGAAGTGGGGGGGGTTTGAAAAGTTTGTGAATGCAGATAAATTAAATTAAATCACAAGTGCAAACAGAAATGTAAACAAAAATGTAAAGACTGAATAAATAGTATTGAATTAAAGGTGAAAACATGAAGACCGAACGGTTCTTCACAAGACCGAACGACCCTATTCACAAGGCCGAACGGTTCTAACACGAGTGTGCCATACACCGAACGGTTCTGTTCATAAGACCGAACGGTCCTGATGAGGAGACCGAACGGTAATTAAATGCAAACGGAAAAAACTAAGTTCAGCCGAACGGTCTAAATGTAGTGATCGTTCGGTATCGACACAACAATAGCGAGATACAAAACCCAAAAACACAGAATGCGCGCAAAATTGTTGGCAGAAACAAAACAACACAGTATAAACGAGACTAACATAACAAAACATGAAGTTGCAAACAATAAAATACACAAGCAAACACTAAAACAAATTCAAAGTTGCAATGGAAACAAGCATGAGATTCAAATTGCAGAAATGAAGACAGCTGGAATCTAAAGTTCGAAAATGGACACTGCATCAAAAACGAAATGGGAACAACGATTGGAAACAAGCATGAACACTAAAAACGCATCCTCAAGAGACGTGAAAGAAAGTGAACAGTAAATACAGGAATGATTTTAACTCTTAAATTGCAATGTAAAAGGAGTTTACTGCATGAAAATGGAATGAAGGCAAAACCTAAACCTCCCCAAAGGGGAGGAGGAAGAAGATGCTCCCAAGAACTAAGTGGCGGCCAGGAGACAAGAGAGAAATCTGCTTTTAGGGTTTTATACCACCCAAAAGACCAAAATGCCCTCCTAATGGACCTAACCTAAAAGTAGACCAACAATTGGGCCCAAAGTCCTAAACTATGACCCAATGGCTTTGTAAAACGGAATCAGACTACACTATTGACGTGGCCACCCTCTTGAAGTCCCAGAATGTGCTTCCAACAATGCTGTTGAGTTTCTCTGGTCACCTCAGATAACCGTTCGGTCATTACAGGCTTGTCGTTCGGTATTACACTGCTCTGGAGGTTCATTGGTGCGCACTGCAGTCTTCATCAAACCGTTCGGTCATGCATCCTTAGACAACAGTTTCTTATCGTTCGGTCTCAGTTCATTCAGTTCAGCAGCTCTGCAGTTTTTGCTCTGACCATTTGGTATGGACTTAGACAAGTTGTTCGGTCTAGTCTCATATACTGTTTGGTTCAACATTGCTCTGAGGTTAGTTCACTTGTGTACGGTGCAGTCTTTAAAAGACCGATCGGTAGTGTAGTGCTCGGCCATTCAGTGTAGTTCCAACAGACCGTTTGACATTAGTCATCAACTGGCCGTTCAGAACTGGTGATTGGTGCAGACTTCATCAAGACCGTTCGGCATTAGTCATCAATTGGTCGTTCGGTACATAACTAACCAGACCGTTCGATCAAGCCTTCAGCATACCGTTCGGTCAAGCCTTCCGTAGACCGTTTGGTCAGGTCTGGCCATCTTCAATGGTTTCTCAACCTTTCAACAGTGATTGTCCTACACAAAATGATTGAAATATTTAAGCCCAAATAATTAAAATTAATCTAGATAAGAATTAGTCTTGAAATTCAGCCCAAATAGTGAAAATGAGATAAAAATGGAGAATTAAATACATTTCACTAACAAAATATGGTGCGGAAAGCTAAGTGTATAACGAAGAATGGTGACTCATCAACATAGACCACACTTAGAATTTTGCACTCCTGGGCAAAATCAAGACGCAAAACAAGGAACCATTCTAAATACATCAAGAGTTGGACACAACATCCGAACGCAGAAAGAAAAAGACACACAAGGCATCGTTCTCAGAGAATCTGGACAAAGAAAAGAAGTAGGCAATATCCAACACAGAATCAAAGCAAACAAATACTCATGAAGTCATTCAAGCAATTCTAAGCATGGCAAAATGATCAGTCAACTCAAGAGGTGAATCAAAAACAACAGAACCTCACAAATGCACAATATCAGTGTTTCTCTCAAGTGTCTAGGGTGAACAATGTCAACTCAATGCACTCAAGGAAGCAAGGAACAACATTCTTGGCAAGCCTCTAATATCAACACTCAAAAACATATGCATGTTCAAATCAAAAGGTCTTTTATGGATGTAATGGGGCCAAGGACAAGGGAGGATATAATATGGATGAGAAGCTACAAAACAAAAGAAATAGAGGAGCAATGGGGAACAAGTGTAAACACAGTCAAATCACACCCAAAAAACCCTCTAATTCAATCCTCTTCTTGACTCCATCATTCACACAATTTTTTTTTTATTTTTCTCATTTTTCTCTATTTTTTTTCTCTTTTTTTTTTCATCTTTACACAACATATTTACAAAACAAAAGCAAGAAGAGGAACCAACTAGCCAATTCATCTGAATCTCCCAAGAGACCACACTTATTCCCAAAACAATTCCAAAGCTCCAAAATTCCCTAAGGTTAAGGTAATCATGGTTTTTCACTTAGGGCTAGTGTATGAGCTTCAAAACAAAGAAATGGGGAAAGCATAGGCTCAAAGGGGCTATCAAAGGATCAAAACAGGGTAGGCTCATCTGGCTAGAGAGGCTCAACAACAAAACTGCCTTTATCACTTCCAAACATGCATATCAATCCAGAATCATCGAAAAGAGTCAAGCCAAGGCATATGTGCAAGAAATCAAGAGACATATCACACACAAGAAAGAATATCAAGTGGCTCAAATCTCACACAGGGTAATTTCTATCACAATCAAATCAACTCTCTCAAACATCATAATCATCTTTCCAAGCAAAGAAAAGCAAGGATTTCCAACAATTCAGAGTATCAATGAAGTGAAAGACAAGTCTACAACCTAAACAAAGTCCAGAAATAAAGAGAGACATGCAAAACTGTACAAAAGACACAACAAAAACTACCTAGAAAACAAAAAATTTAACAAAGAAAACATAAACTAACAAAGAAAGTGGAATTCTACCCCAATAGACCACACTTAAACTACACAATGTCCTCAGTGTGTCACAATCATCAGATCAGAAATCAGAACAATCAACAGCTCATGGACAAGTGCAATAAAAGCGGGAAAGGGAGGAGAAGGGAAAAGGAAACTCCCCTGGTCATGGTGGCAGTTGCCAATTTTGGACTTGCAGAGAAGTGTCTTCCATAAATGGATCAAGAAATGAAGTGCTGAGGAAGGACTTCATCCGCCAAATATGATCCAGAAGAGAAATGTCTTCCACAACCGGATAGGGAAGGGATGATTCATCAGTAAATCACCTTCAGTCGTGGAAGACGAAGAAAGTCCACCTGGCTCAAAATATCTGCTCATATATATCTGGTCCTCAAAATCTTTATCAGTCTCCTCAGGTGTAAGAGTAGGGACATCTGAAGGTGGGAAAGTAGGTGACATCATTTTCCAGATTCTGACATCATTTTCCAGATTCTGAACAGTCTGAGAATGTAACTCTGAATCTTGAGACTGCTCCTGAATGAACTGAGTGGCCGTCTGCCCCATCTGGTTGCTAAAACTCTGAATTGACGCTCTGGTCTCTTGCATGAACTGAATGTTCTGCATGGCCATCTGCCTAAGTAACTCCTCCAATGTAGGCTCAGAAGTAGAAGGTTGAGGAGCTATTTCGGAACGAGCATCATACTGCTGACTTTGGTATTGCTAGACTGGTGGAGGCATAGAAGTCTTCTGAGATGGTTGATATTGTTGTGGAGCGTCATACCATCCCAAGCTAGGGTCATTCCATCCAGGATCGTTGCTGTAACCATACTGAGTAGGGAAGAATTCATCCAAGAACATATGCTTAAGGTCTTCCCAAGAAGTGATGGATCCTAGAGGAAGACCATAAAGCCAATCCCTTGCTGCTCCTTGTAGTGAATGTGGAAATGCCCTTAAAAACATGTGATCAACAAGGACATGAGGAGGTTTCATTGAAGAGTAAATGATGTAGAACTCCTCCAAATGTCTATGTGGGCATTCACCTCCAAAACCATGAAACTTAGGCAACAAATGTATCAGTCCAGAGGTGAGAACGCAATGAACATCATCCTCATCAATTGGAACCGGCTCCCAAGGAGCACTCTCAAGAATGGGAGGATGAGTCATATTGTTCTCAATATAGAAATCAGCATGACAATCATAATCAGAGTAACATGCAGAAGGAGAATCATAGTCATAGGCCCAGGCAGAAGAAGCAGTATTCATAAAATCAAAATAGGTAGACATGGAAAAAGAAAAGGGAAAAGAAGAATGAAAATGCTAAAAATTACGAAACAAAAAACACAACACAATTAAACATGTAACACACAATAACGAACACACAAGACAGAACATCACATCACAACACAAGACAAAACATAACACACACTAACAAAACAAAAGACCTAATACTGAACCGTTGGTCCCCGACAACGGCGCCAAAATTTGATGGGTTGTCGCAACCCACACAAATTTAATGTGCATAAAAGAATACATTATAGACTAGGAAGTGACTCCTAGGTCGTCTCTCAAGGACCAAATGTGGTTCGAGAATTAGGTTAGACACGAAGTGAGGGGGGTTTGTGAAAGGTTTTGTGACTTTGGATCAACAAAATTAAAATACGGATGCAAACAAAAATGCAAACCCAGATGTAAACAAAAATGGAAACAGGAATGTAAAAACGGAAACGAATACAGAGTAAAAATGGTTGGTCATTAACTCAATTACTACGCTTTCAATCACAGATCAACGACAATTACACACTACTCTAATCCAAATTCGACACGAATCACCCAACTAAGCGAAGGCTAATTCGATCTTCAAAATTACAGACTAAGCGAATGCAATGCACAAATTTTATTAGTGATCCAGCATACAGTCTAATCAACTAAGCGAAGAATTGACACCGATTAGGCAACTAAGCGTATACCTAATCGCAGGCAGACAACAAATTAAATATTGAGCAGAATCAAAGCAGCAATATACGTAATCGCATCCAAGAAATCTCCTCCAAGGTGTGTAGAACAGCTCTGGATGTTTCTCTCTGCCAAAAGAATGTGTTTCAATTCGCACTAGGGCTATTTATAAGCCAAAAAGATAACAGAAAGATCTCAGAATCCGCAAAATAAAAATTGACAACCGCCTAGGCCCCAATTTAACCGCTCAGCGGTTTCCCTCTAATCGCAGACCGCTCAGTGCCCAAAATTGCCGCTCAGCGCCAAAAACTGACCGCTCAGCGCCCTGGTCAACCGCTCAACGCTCTGGTCAACTTTTCTGGTTGACTGGTTCACTTTTCTGGTTGACTGATTGAATTTTTTGGTTGACTGTTTGACTTTTCTAGATTCTGATTCACTTTTCAGTACTCCAACCATTTAACACTTCAACCTTTCTTCCAATTCATTCCAAAAACATACAAAACCAAAGGAAACAAAGCATAAAACCAAGAAAACCAAACTTTGACTCTCACATGACTCAACTAAGTGTTTTACTTGATTTTAAGCTCATTCTAAGCCATAAAGGGTGTGTTTTAATATCAAATTTAAGCATGAAAATAACAGCTTTTAGACCGTTATCACAACCCCAAAGTTAGAACTTTGCTTGTCCTCAAGCAAACAAGACAAACCTTGGCTTTCCACTTTTTCATCAAATAGTTCAACACTTTTCAAAAATCCTTTTCTTCACAACAAGTAATTTTTCAATTCAGATTTTCAGTGGAATCAAATCAAGATGCATGCATGCTTCCAATCCATTTCAATTCACATAATCACATATTTCCCACCAGATGTTTTATTTATGAATGATCAATCCTCTAAGCAAAGATGTAAACATGGATTTCAACAATTCTCACCAAGCAAGTGTTTCACTCAATCACTCAAGTGTTTAAGAGGTCACTCCACTCTCTACTATTCACATGTCACATAGAACAATATTTCCATTCATCTAAAACAACTAAAATCCTTTCATGCAAATGCCATCACTAGGGCTTTTCCATGGCTTGTAATGAGGCTCAGCTATCAAGAAAAATTGGTTTTTCTGGATCACAAAATCCTTGAGTTAAGCGAACTATTTCATCATTGAAAAGGTTCAAGTTTAAACTCTCTCTTTGTCACCAATTTCACTCATTCCCAACTTCTTCCCTTTTCATTAATTTTACATTGAGCTCATCTTTCATGTTTTTTTTTTCTTTTCAATACTTGAGCTCAATGCTTTTCTTTTGCCTTTCAATTTTCCCCATACAACCCCAAACTTGAACCTTTTCATCACATATGATTATTCTCAACCCAACTCAAGATAAATAATTTCAAATCAAGGGTTTTCATCCTGTTTAAGGCCAAGGTTCAAAAGGGGTATAAAATTTTAAACTTTTTGGGTGAAAATTTGGCTAAATAAGGGCTTCCAAACATGGCCTTGATCATATAACATAAGCATGCAAATCAATCAATTATCAAGACTAAGGCAATATCATTCATGATTCCCTGTGAACAGTATATATATCAGTGAAAACTCTAGAGCTCAAGACCTCACACAACATGCTTTCTCACACATCATTCATTTATCTTGCTTAGCATCACAATCACAATCATAAATTACTACACCTTTTTCCACACAGTTAGTGAACCATTCACCTGGATATCAACATGCAAAACAGTCTCAACCATCATCCACATTCAATCATCATCAAATAACTCATCATGCATTTTATATGTCAAACCATCATCAGAAGCAGTGTACAAGCCAAGTTCATCAATCCTACACTACTTAACAAAAACATATAAGTTCAAAAACAAAAGATAGAAAATCATGTTCTAGTGTAGATAACATTCATCAGTAAATGCTATCTCATCTCCTTTTTCAAAATCATCATCCTCAACATCTTCCTTCATAGATGGAGCTTCATCTGCTCCAACTATGATTCCTTCCTCTTGTTCCCCATAGTCTTGATCCTTTTTCTTGATGAGGAGGTCATCCCTGCATCAAGTACAATTCACAAAACCACAAGAAATCTCATTAAGCGTTAGTAAAACACAAAACTTCTTCCAATGAATGTGGAGGAATCAACCCCAAATAACTGTGCTCTCACAAAACCCCAAACTTGGATGGAACCATTAATAAAACTTGGGTTTTCAAGAGAGAGGATGATAAGAGAAGTGATGGGAAAACTTTGGAAGAGTGTTTGAAAGTAAAAGAGATGTTGGGGATCTTAAAGTAAACATTTGGGCGAGCCATAAGGGGTATAAAATTCATGCAATGGGCCAAGGAAACAAATACCAACTTAAAAAAAAAAAAACTTTGACCTCTTAGCGTCGCCACCGCCCAGCGGTAGGCGATTTGGTTTCTTCCCCCTTTTTGCTTTGCTTCAAATGTCTTTGACCCTGTAACCCTTAATTTCAACTTTCAAATTTCAAGTTTAATGCAATTCCCAATCTCTTATGCAACAATTAAACCCTAAATGTAACTAGAACAGAATTTGAACATGCAAAGGAAACAAATCAATCAACTGGGTTGCCTCCCAGTTAGCGCTTGTTTAACGTCACGAGCCTGACCCAAACCTTCTTAGCACTTGTCAGTAAGTGCAAACCTTACCATCACCCATCAGTAGGTGTACCTTCCTGTATCCTTCAATAGATACTCAACCTTCTAGCATCCCTCAATAAAAGATTATTTTATTTTAATTTTCGTTTTTTTTATAAAGATAAAAACAGAAAAATAAAAACAGAAAATAAAAATAGAAAAATAAAAACAGAAAAATAAAAACGGAAAGATAAAAACAGAAAGATACTCCCCTTGCTTGATATTATTTTCTTTTTCTTCTTCCTGCTGAATTTTTTCAACAAGTTGAAAACACCAAGCACATGTTTCCATGTTTCAACCATAGGAACTTTAATCTCCAATTTCTTGAAGATCTCCATCAAGCACTTGACTTTCTTTTCCTTCCTATGATATTTTTTTGAATGAGGAAGAGGTTTTGCATATGATCTTTTCTTCTTTCCTCTCTTCCTCTTTTTCCCAATCTTTCCCCTCAACTTTCTCTTTTTCTCTTTTCTTATTTTCTTCTTTATTTTCCCATATTTTTTCTTTTTTTCTTTTTTCTCAACCACTGCTTTTTCTTTCTCCTCATCTTTCTCTCCTGTTAGACCCCTCACAAGTGTACCAGATCGTATCAAGTAATAATAATTGGTAAACCCAATATCTTTCTTCCCAAAGGACTCTTAAGGCCTCATCTTTCGTGTAAACAAATTGTTTAAGACTTGAGTAAAAGAAAATAATTTTAATGGTTTAAATGCAAAACAAAACTAAACATGCAAATGCAAGAATTCAATTGACGAAGAGAAACTATGAATGAATGAGGTTGTTGGGGTTTACAATTTCATCTTATCCACTCTCATATATCTACTCTTCTTATTTACTTTGCTTATTTATCATATTGCCATGCAAACTTTCTTGGTCTACCCTTAACTCAATCCCTTAGTGAAAAAAGCCTATTACTAATTACCGGCTTGCTATCCCTAGCCTCCCCTAGTAACTAATAATGCATAATGAGCGGAAGCAAAATACAATTGATCGTCCTACCCCTATCCCTAGGCGGTATTAACATAATCAAGGAATTCTCCCAAGTTCATGACATTACCGTACATCCCCGTATCAATAAAGACAAACAACATCTACCGAATGAGTTAAATTGTAGAAGCATTAAGCAGAGGTAAAGAACCCAACAATTGATAAATTAAGCATATGCAAGCATATAAAGTAAACAAGAATTTCAATATATAAGATTTTCAAAAGTTTACATTGTTCCCCAACAACTAAGGGTTTAGTTCACCATAATCATGGTGAAACTAGATGAATTGAATGGAAGAATGGAAAAAGCAAACCCTAGAATTGATAAAGTGGAGCCTAAGCATCCAAGAAATCTCCTCCAAAGGTGTAAAGTTGTTGTGGACTTGTTCTCTGCCAAAGGAATTACATTTGAATTCGTACTAGGGCTATATATAAGCCAAAAAGATAACAGAAAAGATCTCAGAATCCAAAATATAAAAACAGACAACCGCCCAGGCGCCTAAATTGGTCGCTTAGCGGTTTGCCTCAACACACGCCACCGCCCAGGCGCCAGAAATGACTGCTGAGCGTTTGCCTCTTGTCGCTCTAGATGCTCACCGTCACCGCCTGGGCGCCAGACAACAACTTTTCCTTGCACTAGGACGCTCAGCGGTGGAATTGACCGCTGAGCGGTTCACGGACTCTTCTTTTCTTCCTTTTTCTCCTTCATTCTTGAGTCTATGACCTTCCTACTTCATTGCCATCTTCCATTTTCATCAAAAATCCTGCAAAACAATGCGAAACAAGCATAATATCTCTAAAAACAACTTTTGACTCTCATGTAACACAACTTAAGAGTTTTACTTGATTCTAAGCTCATTTTAAGCTACAAAGGGTGTGCTTTAATATCAAATTTATGCATGAAAATAACAGTTTTGAGACCGTTATCACAACCCCAAACTTAAAACTTTGCTTGTCCTCAAGCAAAACAAAACAAAACTTGGCCTTCCAATTTTTCATCAAGTAGTTCTACATTCAAAACCCTTTTCTTCATGACAAGTTAATTTAGATTTTCAGTAGAATCCTACCAAAATGCAAGCATGCTTTCAATCCAATCTAGTTCACCTACTCCAATATTTCCCAACAGATGTTTTATTCATGAATGATCAATCCACTAAGCATAGATGTATCCATGGATTCCAACAATTCCTACCAAGCAAGTGTTTCACTCAATCATTTAAGCGTTTAAGAAATCACTCCATTCTTTATTATTCACATGTCATATAAAACAATATTGCCATTTATCTAAAACAATCAAAATCCTTTCATGCAAATACCATCACAAGGACTTTTCCAAGGCTTATAATGAGGCTAGGCTATCAAGAAAATTTGGTTTTTCTAGATTGTAAAATCCTTGAGTTAAGAGAGCTATTTCATCATTGAAAAGGTTCAAGTTTAAACTCTCTCTATCACCAAACTCCTTTATTCCCAACTTCTTCCCTTTTTATCAATTTTGCATTGAGTTCCTTTTTCATTCTCATATTTTTTCTTTTTCTTCTTTATGCATGCATTTTTTTTTCTTTTCAATACTTGAACTCAATGCTCTTCTTTTGCCTTTCATTTCCTCATACAACCCCAAACTTGAACCTTTTCATCACATAAAATTATTCTCAACCTTACTCAAGATAAATAATTTCAAATCAAGGGTTCTCATCCTATTTAAGGCCAAGGTTCAAAAAGGGTATAAAATTTTAAACTTGTTGGGTGAAATTTTGGCTAGATAAGGGCTTCCAAACATGGCCTTGATCATATAACATAAGCATGCAAATCAATCAATTATCAAGACTAAGGCAATATCATTCATGATTCCCTGTGAACAATACATATATCAGTAAGAACTCTAGAGCTCAAAACCTCACACACATGCTCTCTCTCACATCATTCATTTATCTTGCTTAGCATCACAATCACAATCATGAACCATAACACATCTATTCATATAATTAGTGAATCATTTAACTAGATATCAACACACATACATTGTCAGTCAACCAGATTCAATCATTATCCAATACTTGTCATGCATTTTTAATATTACCATCAGCACCATTATACAAGCCAAGCATAGACACAAAATAAAAGTTCAACCTATTCTACAAATTCAAAGTACAAAAGAAAAAGAAAAATCCCTGTCTAAGTACTGGCATCCATCAGTAGATGCCCTCAACGCAAGTCCTCATCGGAGTCCTCCTGGTCTCCATCATCAGCATCTTTAGAATTCTCTTCATTATCATCATCCATATTTGGTGCTTCAGCTGCTTTAGCCCTGCTGTCCTGTGTTTGCTCCTGAGGCCAAGCCATAGCTTCATGGAACTCGTTCATAGTCCACATATGTGCTGGTGGTTGCTGATACAACGCTACTATCATCTCAGCAGTGGCTATTTGTCCTCTACGAAGAGCCTCCATCCTAGCCTCTATCATGGACATACACATGTCCCTCATCTGGAATGGCTCGACATGATGTGTTGGTGCATCTTCAGGTATTTGCTCCTACTGTGCTGCTACTCTCCTAGGACGACTTCTAGGGGCTCCGTCTGCCTCCTCTTCCTCACAGTATTGCTGATAATAAGCAGCATCTATGGCCTTCCTAGGCCTCTCATATGGTGGAACTGCAGTGTCCACCCCAGCCTGCTGACACAAAAAGGTGATCAAGGACGGATGTTCCAACGGTGTCCTACTACTCACAGTAGTAGCGCAGCTTTGAATCTCGTCAGCAATGACTTTCCCGATGTTTACATCCAACTGCCTCAACATGCAGTAAATGAAGATGATCCGATACATGGTGATGTCGGAAACACGTGAGCATAGCTGAATGTTGGCATGAGTGAATGCCATCCAGTATTTTGCCAAAGACGTCAAATCTGCCCTTTTTATGTTGATGGGCAATCCATTAGGGTTGTTCTGAAAATGTCTTCCAGGAAGGCACATAACCCTCTGATGAGTCGATATTTTATTGATTTCACTTAGTTTATTGTGCTCGAATTAATCAGGGAATTGTGCTTAATTGTCCCATATTTTCCCGTTTCTGCTAATTGTGCTTAATTTGACCAGAAATTCTAATTTTAATTAATTTGAATTTTCTGAGCTAATTAATTGCATTATTTATTACAGGGAAAATTTTGGAGATATATTTGGGACATTCGGAGTGCTGTCAAATAATTAAAGACTCTCTACATGGACATTTTAAAATTAATTGTACTGTAATTTAGTTGTTTAAAACTTTTTAGACAAACTTTTACATTGTGGGCCAATTTTTGGAATTAGATGTTGGGACCAATTTTGTGGGACACTTGGCACCACTTAGGTTTTTTTAGGGTGGACCCCACCCCATTTTTTGTAGGGCACATGGCCTTGCTTTAAAGGATGCAGCCGACACACTTCAAGAGAGGATTCTTCTCGGCAAAAACATTTATTTGGAGGGGCTGAAAACGTTATTTTCAAAGATTTTGGAACAATGACGGTGATGGACTTTGGATAAACCTTGGGAACACTTGGCAACGTTTTTTTTTGTTTTGAATCAAAGAAGGCTCATTCTCGGCAGTTCTCTTAGTTGGAACGTTTCGATTTTTTTTGGAGGATGGAATGTAGGAACGCTGGTTTCATGGGATGAACGAAGAACACTTTTCCTTTCATTTTGTGCATGCGCTGGACCATTTTTTGTGCAATGTTTACTTCAGCCTTGAATGAGAAAAATGGGCAGCACGGTGACAAGGCAAAGGGGTCACGTCCATGGGTGAAGTCATGGCCTAGAATAGGGGAAGTTGATGCACGTCATTCTGCATTTGAAGCTAAAAAAAGGGTCTTTGCTTTCATTTCATGTACCAGATTTTAATTTAATAATCTTTAAATTAGAATGTTGTCTACCTTTTTGGAATTGCACATTGTTGCATTTTTTTTATATTTGAGAGGATGAACGCTATTTTCATTTTATACTAATTGATGGGAGCAAAAGTGATGCTTGGCTTACGTGCTGGAAGGTAGCAAGATTCTCGGTCACATCCATAGTGCTCCTGCCACACTTTCATTTGGTCTTGGTTTGAATGGTAATTGGAGAAAGTTTTAGATGCACATTTCAATCATTTAAATACCATTAGGTGGACTGATTTCGTTGCAGCACTTGTTTGAAGAAGAGCATTTATTTCCCCTTAGAAAAAGCTCATTGCATATAGAGATGATGGAACGGTACAGTTGGTGATTTATTTAAGAGTTTTTCAGTAATTGGTTTTATCTTCTTCATTGATTTCATATTCTATATATATTAGAATACATTCAGCCTTAAGGTAGCTACCCGTTTATCTTAGTTTTACCATTTTATTATGTCGCATTGCATTTTATTTATTAGCTTAAGCATGCATTTTTCTTTTATTCTTGTTGCACGGTTCTATGGATGCATTGCAATCTTTCATGCTGTCTGTTATGTTCTGTCATGATAATTTAGTTGCGATGTTAGCTTAGGTTAGTGTGTTGTTCATTAGCGATATTACATTGCTTCTTTGAGATTTCTGGACTGTATTTGTAATTGTGACTCTGACTTGGTTAATATCAAATCCGTATTTGCACTTGCAATTGGGTATACACTTAGTTGCCCAGTTGGTGTTGAGTCGTCTCTTAGTCGATGAAACTGCATGGTGTAAATTAGATTTGACGTTAACATTGCGTTCACTTAGTCCGCTTTTATGAAAACATAATTAGACTGCACTTAGTTGATTAATTGTGTTGGATTAGAGGTTTGAGTTGGTTTTATTTTGTTGATCTGTGATAGGAAGCATTGTAATTAAGTTAATGACCAATCGTTTCCATTTTGTCTTTGAAACTGCTTTTACAACTGTGTTTACATTGTTGTTTGCATTCGTGTTTTGATTTTGTTTATCGCATTCACAAACTTTTCACAACCCCCTACTTCGTGTCTGACCTAATTCTCGAACCACATTTGGTCCTTGAGAGACGACCTAGGAGTCACTTCCTAGATATACTGCATTTCTAATTGCACATTAAATTTGCATGGGGTGCGACGCCCATCAAATTTTGGCGCCGTTGCCGGGGACCAACGGTTCGGTTTTAGGTCTTTTGTTATGTTAGTGTGTGTTGTTTTGTCTTGTGTTGTGAGTGTGATGTTCTGTTTTGTGTGTTCGTCATTGTGTGTTGCATTTAGGTAGCTTTAGTTACATACTTTCATTGCATTCTTCTTTTCCTCCTTCTTCTACATGTCTACCTATTTTGGTTATGTGAGTAATGCTTATTCTGCCTATGTCTATGACTATCCTTCTGCATCTGACTCTGATATTGCTTGTGATGTATACTCAGCTGATGTCTATGTTGAGAACATTACGGTTCCTCCTCCATCTCATGAGAGTGCTCCTAGGGAGCCAGTTCCACTTGATGAGGAGGATATTCGTTGTGTTTTCAACACTGGACTGATACATTTGCTACCTAGGTTTTATGGTTTTGTAGGTGAATGCCCACATAGACATTTGGAGGAGTTCTACACCATTTGCTCTTCAAGGAAACCTCCTCATGTCCCGGATGAAGTCATGTTTTTAAGGGCATTTCCGCATTTATTACAAGAAGCAGCAAGGGGTTGGCTGTATTGTCTTCCTCCAGGATCCATCACTTCTTGGGAAGATCTTAAGCATACGTTCTTGGATAAATTCTTCCTTGCTCAGTATGGTCACAGTAACGATCCTGGATGGAATGACCCTAGCTTGGGATGGTATGGTACTTCAGAACATCAATATCAGGAACCATCATTCCAGACTCCTTGTATGCCTTCTCCACCTGTTCAGGAACCACAGTAGCCACAGCTTCATGAGCCTGCCCATTCTTTATCAGTTGTTGGTAGGAAATTGGTAAGCAAGCTTGATTCTCTTGAGAGTTTGGTGACACAACTGGCATCCAACCAGAGACCAGCACCTTCATCTGCATCTGTTGCACGACTGTGTGCTATATGTCCTTCCAGTGACCACTCTACGGATGCATGTCCTTCTTTGGACCACCCTGTTACTCATGATGAGCCTCAAGCTTATGCTACCGACATATACAACAACAAGCAGCCACAACAGAAAAATCAGAGGAAACAGGAACAACAAGAGGCATTTGCCCGACCACCTTCCAAATCTTCTACTTCTTTTGAGCCAACATTGAATGAGTTGTGGGGGCAGATAGCCAGGCAGGCCATTGAGGAATAGTCTCGTGTTTTAGAGGGACCTCCAATTCAGACTGTTCAGATTACTGATGATGTCAGTGTCACCCGCATAGGGGATGAGGAGCAGAGTCATGAGCCTACTATTGCACCATCTACTTTCCTACACTCCTATGTCCCTGCTCTTGCACCTGAGGATGCAGTTGCTCATTCTACTGTTACTGGTGAGATGAATCATGAATCAACACAGGTTTTCTCTAAACTTGAAATCCCACTTGCTTTGCCTGAGTTGTTTATGCATTCAAATATTCTTGATACTACTGCAGATTCACATGTTAGTGTTGATTTTGACATTGAAACTGTGAAAACTGAAGATGTTTCAGACTTAGGATTAAATTTTGATCTTTCACAGTTTTCTGAAAATTTTCAATGTAGTTGTGAAGCTGGTTCTTGCTCTATTTGTGTTGAGATCAATTCTGTGATACAACGAGCTTCCAACTTTATGATTGGTGATACTAATTGTGAATCTGATGAAAATGTTGAGGAATAGGCAGATGTAAGCAACACTTCTGAGATAGGTAAACCATCTCCACCTTCCACTATTCCACCAATCTTCAAGGAAGTGGAGGTAAGCATACCTAAGCATATCCCTTCATCTTAAACATTGATAGTTCTTAAATTTATTCAAAACACATATATGTTTTCCCTCTCTAGATGTTGCTTATTTTAATCCGTGCAACGATCCTTGTTTCTAATCATATAATTAACTTTGTTTTATCATCAAGAACTAGGAATGTATGACAAAGATACATATACATATAGGAATTAGAAAAATATGATACAACAACCAACTCCAATTGTATTAATAACAAGTTCAGAGCATAGAAATAGCAAAAGAAAATAGTCATAAATAATGAAAAATTTAACACATCTTAAGTTTCTCAAGTTCTAGACAACTATGAACCAAGACCCAAAGAGGGAATGAAACCCTAAAACGAAAAATGAAAATTTCGAAGCAAGAAAGGTTACACATCCACGATACTCTTAGAAACGAAAATAGGGGTTACTAAAACAAAAAAAAATGAAACACAAATACTAAGAAAAATAAGAAATACATCAACAACCTAATAAAAATCAGAGATGCCAATGTGGGAATATGAACATGTAAAAGTTTCGTGGATGCAATTTGGAGAGTTTGTGTCATTTTCTTACCACTAAAGTCTTTGAAGACGCAATCACCACATTACCAACAACCAAAGACAACTTCATGAACGCTGGAAGAACCAAAAGAAAGGGAGGAAGGCAGACCAACAAAAACCTAGCACATTGCGATTCAAAAAAGATGCCTGAGGAACGAAAGGGAAAGAAGCAGGGTAGCCAAAAAAAAAAAGCCTAGCACACTGCAATTCAAACAAGGCGTGAGAGTTCTCTTGGGAAAACGTGTGAAAAAAATTATCAAACTCAAAATGATGGCCACATAAGGGACGAAAAACAATTTCCAAATTCAAAATTAAAGCCACATAGGATACGTAAGAGGGTAAGACAGTGGTAAAAGAAAGGGATTTCAAAATATCACAATTATTATTTTGTACAAATTAATTTATAATTGTCTTATATCTCATGATTTATTTGGTTGCAGAAGGGCTGAATAAATAATTACATTTAATCAGATGGAAATAAATTTTTTAATTAGGAAATTATTTGGCGCTGTATTGAACAGAAATTCCATGAAACTACACGGGGAGTTCGAATCAAAAAGTTGGTTCGGTAACAAATTTCAGAGCAGCGTCGTGTTTTTTTATGATAAATAAAACTCAAAAATCAAATCAGATTGCGAGAATACGCGTCACTCAGCCAGCACCAGCACCAGTCCGGCAAGGCCAAAGGAAATTGTAACGACGTTTTCCGTAACGGCTGAAAACAATATAGTATATATTAAAGAAACAAAGAAAAAATATATCATCCAGTCATTCCCTTGCTAGTGAAAAAGCCACATAACCTTTATTCTCCACGCACTCTTCTTTTCGTTCATTTTTGTTTTCCGCTATAAGAGGTTCTTTTGGGTTCTCCCCGTCTGTGACTCACTGTCTAGGGTTTTGTTATTGGTGGTGACAGAGTAAAGATGATAGACTTTGCGCGCGTGCAGAAGGAGCTGGTGGAATGCAGCAAGGACTCAGAGGGATCGGGCATCAAAGTGAGTCAGAAAAGTGACGATCTTGTTCAGTTAATGGGCATCATTCCGGGTCCTGTTGACACTCCCTACGCTGGAGGCACTTTTCAGATTGATATCACATTGCCAGGTAGAATAAGTTCTTATTCCCTTTGCCTGTTTCTTTCATTACCCTAAATTGTGTTTTTCTCCCTCACCCTAGGGTTTCATTTCCCCTCTATTGTTAGGCTCCTTCTTCGGCTTCGCGTTTTTATTAGTTTCGTTGCTTTTGTTGCAGAGGGATACCCATTTGAACCCCCCAAGATGCAGTTCAAGACCAAAGTTTGGTACGAGAATGAATTGTTATTTACTTTTCTGTTTTCTTTCTTCTGTTTTTCGCAAAATTTGATGTGTAAGGAGCCTGAGTCCTTAGCCAAACTGATATTGTTAAATTTGTTGTTTTCATTTATGCAACCATCTGTGGGTATGGGAAAGGGGACAAAGTGTGTTTTGGTTTAAGTTTGGAAAGTTTACACTTTTTTGTTTGGGATATATTGATAATATTAATGCAATAGAGTGATACAGTTAAAAACCGTAGTTCAGTAGGAAAATAAATTGTTCTTTACTGTTCTGTCTCCTTACTTTAAAAAATCCTTCCGTTTTGGGCTGAAATTTGATGTGTGTGTGGAACATGGAGTGCTTAAAGCAGCTGATATTGTTAAATCTTTTTATTTCATTCACCTGCTACTCTCTCTGGGTATGGAAAAGGGAAGATAGCGGGCTGTCGTTAGCGAAATTGATAGTTTGTAATGTAATACAAGAATGTGCTTTGGATTTGGATTGGAAGGTGAGCTTTTTCCTCGACCTATGTGTTGTCATATATTAATGGATGACAGAGATAATTGTAGTTTGGTATGTTGCCAGGGTTTTTCCTGATTCGATTTTGTCATTCATGCCGGTTGAGGTTCATTTTAACTCGCTAGAGAAGTTCAATAGGCTGATTCTCTTCATAGGATAGAGTATGATAGTGTGCACTTTTTGTCTCTCGATCTTTTGATTTGATAAGTTCTGTATTTCGTCATGTGTGTACATCAGCTTAGTTTCTGTTGTGAGTGATTGATGTTATTATGTTGGGTAAATTGACAAGTTTAATGTGTTGGCTGCCGAAGGTCTAACACAACCCTCCTCCCTTACCCGGGGTTCTCTTGTTGATTATTAAACTGACAAAATATATACCTCGCTTGTTTTGGTGTTCTCTCAAATTTGGAGGATAATGAGTTTCCCACAAGTTTTGTTGCACACAGCAAACTCGAGGTTTCAACGGCCACTCGTCAGGAGTTCGGACTTCTTCAGAAGTTTTTGATGTTTGAGTTTATTTTTTCTCAGTCTGTATAAAATGAGCTATTTCTTTTCCGATGCTTATATAACATTTAATGCATTACTATCAGAAAATTGTTGTTTTGGTTGATTAATCTGTGGATTTTATTGTCTCTATTCACCATTGAAGGCACCCTAATATCAGCAGCCAAAGTGGAGCTATTTGCCTGGACATCTTGAA
The DNA here is from genome assembly GCA_027742785.1 of Vigna reflexopilosa. Taxonomy (NCBI): domain Eukaryota; kingdom Viridiplantae; phylum Streptophyta; class Magnoliopsida; order Fabales; family Fabaceae; genus Vigna; species Vigna reflexopilosa. Next base: position 23,276,661 of record CM050918.1, read on the forward strand.
AGACCAGTGGAGCCCGGCACTCACTCTGAAGACTGCACTTCTTTCTGTGCAAGCACTTCTCTCTGCCCCTCAGCCCGATGATCCTCAAGATGCCGTGGTAGCGAAGCAAGTATGGCTCATTCTGTAGTGCAGCTGTGTCTCTACTTATGTGAAATGCTTCTTTTTGTATTCTGTGTGTTAAACTGATAATAACAGTTATATTGTTGAAGATTATATGCAACATTTTAGTTTTGCTAGCTCATATTTTGTGATTGTAATTCTGTGTTTATGGAAAATGCAGTATCTGGAACACTATCAGACATTTGTTAGCACTGCCCGCTACTGGACTGAAACTTTTGCCAAGGCATCGACACGTGGGATTGAAGACAAGGTACTAGGTTTGCTGTCCCTTTTGACTTTTGGAACATGGGTGCACATAATCGAGCGTCTTTAAATGTCATGACCACTATGTGACATTGTCTTAACGTTCATGCAGGACATTCTGTATTACTTTCTTACGTGGATTTGTTTTGGATAAATTGGTCGTTTAGTATATTGTTTTACACAAGCATATATTTTCATGTATCTAACTTCACTTTATTATGTTCTTTAGTGTTTATCGACATGTATAACCTGTTTGAGAATATTGTTGTGCTTTTGACATGGATAATGCAAAATTATGAAATCTAAGCTACTTAGGTAATTATTTTCATATCCATTGTTAGTGAATCTATTATGAAAATACTTATATATGATAATTTTATAACACATGCAGTTTCTTTTTAATTTTGCACAGGTACAGAAACTTGTTGAGATGGGATTTCCAGAAGCTCAAGTAAGGAACATTCTGGAAGCTGTTGGTGGTGATGAAAACTTGGCTCTGGAAAAGTTGCTGTAGCACCAAGTTTGAAGTATCTTCTGAAGCGTTCTGTCATGGTCAAATTTAGGATAAGATGTGGCCATAAGATGATGGAACCATATAGACAAAAAAGGTTAATTAAATATAGAGTCGTATAAATCTATACTTGACGTATCGTATATAGTCCTTTTGTTTAACTTTTGACTTCTCTTTTCCTTGGAAACTTCGGTTCTCGACTATTTCTGATGATTATATCAGTAATGAAATTACATGCCTTGTTGGCTAGCTTTCTGCTTCATACACGAGTTATTTAATTACTTGGAAACAAGACTTGGCATCGTTGGTATTTCACAATTAGATCTTTTCCATTTTCTTTTAAATTGGGGCTAAGGTGCAATACCATAACTTTTTCTTTTAAGTCACTTTTTATTTAACTTTTTGTTTTAATTGAAATTTAATTTTTAAAATACTGATCCAATTATATTCTTATTTGAAATGCTTTTGTTTTTGTTTTTTAATTTTTTTAATCTTTTAATTTAATTTTATATTTTTTTCAAATTTTCTGTTGTTCACATGTAGTTTTGTGGTGTAACATGTGACAATGTTAATAAAATAATGTTATTTTTCTTTTAATTAATATAAAATTTATTTATTATTTATATAAATGTTGTATTGATATTTAAATTAAAAGGGTTAAATATGGTTTTAGTTCCTATAATATTAAGCAGTTTTGGTTTAAGTCTCAAGGTACATTTTAGTCATTCTCCTTAAAAAAAACTTTGATTTTAGTCTTCCAAAACTAACATCGTTAAAAACTAACTGATGTGGTTAACGGTAGACTGACAGGATTTTCTTTTTCTTATGCTGACCTTTTCTCGCTCTCTCTCCTGGTCTCTTCCTTCATCTTCCACCCACGTTCTTTCTCCTTCACCGTACCTCCAATCATTAAGCTCCCAACACAACAACATTAATGAAAACAATACACGAAGTGTATACAGTCAAATGATATCTTACTGAAAAGAATTGGGTCTCAACTGGTCCCAAACCATGCCCCTGTCCGAGCTGGCCTTAACTTTATCCCAATATAAAACTTTCAACTTTGGCTTCAGTGTCTCCCCACTCACTTTCCTTACAAAAATTGGAGCTTCCCAAATCCCAGGCAACGGAGATAGCGGCGTCGGTGGAGGAGGTAAATTTCTCGTGGGAGAATTTTGGTCCCTTTGATTGTAATCCATGAGATTGAAATGTTGTAATCATGACCCCTCGATATTCTTTTTTCTAATGGGAGTTATACAAGTCTCTTTGGCTGGAAAGAGGGTCAGTGTGAGTATAATGATAACTATAAGAGAGGAACGCCACGAGAAATCCAAAAGACGCCGCTTTTTTTGGGAGGCAGCTAGCAAAGGAAGAATGTGGTACTGCGTTACCCCAAGAAAGGAACAAAACTGCACTAAAACACAAAACAAGAAAACAAATTTTATCAGTTGAACCAGAACCAGAAGATAATCGATAAAAGACTGAACAAAGTTTAAACGATAACCATAAAAAAACACGCACCTGGGATGCAATGTCGCAAGAGAGAAAAAGGAGAGGAGGAAGACGATGATGTTATCAGAAATAATAATGCAATGCCGCAAGAGAGAAAAAGGAGATGAGCCGCAAGAGAGAACAAGGAGAGGGGGAAGATGTGATGATATAAAAAACTACAATGTCGGGTCTGCGCTTTATTTAAAATGAAATGGGGCGTCGGTTCCCCCAGGACCTACCGTCTATAGTCACCTATACGTCAGTTATCTAACTAATTCGACGTCCAAGTTAACATTTAAAGTGACTTTTTGAATGCCATTAGACGTCAGTGTCCAGGGGGGGCGACGTCTAGGGCAATGAACCGATTGACGTTTCATTTCCTGTCAGGGAAGTAGACGACGGTTGTGAAGGGGCGCTGACGTCTATAATACTATAGACGTCTGTGCTCTGCTACCGGACGTCGACGTGCCTCGGATTTTGGTGAACATAATTAATTACAGGCCTATGGACGTCGCGGTCCCCGAAAAACGTCTATTTTTGCAGAAATTTATGTTTTCCCGCCTTCCGGACAGGCTATAGAAGTCGGAGATTGACCACTCGATGTCTAAACTCCTGGAAATCAGGTGACGAGCATTAATTACACTCCAGTACACGTCGGGCCCCCATCAAAAGCGACGTCAATGGCATAGGAAAAGGCTGTCTTCTCGCCTACCTCATTACATTGGACGTCGGTTTAGGACAGAGCGAACGTGTATTATATTATAGACGTCGCGTCCCCTTGAAACCGGCGTCTAGGTACCAACTTATTTACGCTAATGCCACCGTGCACTCATATACATCGGGCTACTCGCTAACCGACGTCATTGGGGTGACGTTAAACAGCGTTTTTCTAATAGTGAATCCTGAGTGTGGGAGTCTCCCAATGGCTTTGCATTGGTATAGAATTCCTTCACCACTAAAATGTTTGCTGGTGCACGATAGATAGCTAGCTTCTCCTAGTGTCTGCTTTCCATCTCCTCTCCAAACTGTGGATCTAAGTTTGGAATCCATCATGTCTTGCACTCCATCAAAAGTCGCCTATCTTGGACAAGGCAGTGATGTTGCTCATGTCTTCTAAAGAGGAACCTGTTGGAATAGAACCTCTCCGGTTCTCTCCTCTTGTTCCCAATAGTCTTGAACCTCTTTCCAGATGAGGAGGTCATCCCTACATCAAATACAATTCACAAAACCAAAGGAAATCTTATTAAGCGTTAGTAAATCACAAAACTCGTCTAAACATATTGCCTATCAGCACTGAGGGAAAAATAGGGGCCCTCAGCGTCACCTGCAACCAAAACACACAGAAAAACCAAGTAAATCCAGCATCTGTAGAGTCACGCTCAGCGCTAATTCCCGCTCAGCGGTATCAGTGCAGGTTTTTCAAAAACAGCCCTAGCTGGCTTCAAATCTCCACCCACATGCAATTCTCCAATTCCAAACCTCAATCACACATTTTAATCGGTCCAAACATCAATTATTTCACTTAATCATGCATAAACATCAAAAGCCCTAAAAATTCATGCTTAGACAACCATTCTCATACAAAATCATGCTCTTAAAACCCTAGAATGAAAAATGTATGACTTATTTGGGTGGAGATACTCAAATGTTAGCAAAAATGCTCTGTGAATGTTGATGAATGAACCCCAACTATTGTGCTCTCACCCCAAACTTGGAGGATGAAGTGGTGCAAAAATGGTGGAGAAAGTGTTTTTGAGAAGAGGGGTGAAGGGAAAAGTGGAGAAAATGCTTTGAAGAGTGCTTGAGAGTGAAAACAGTGAGTGAGGGTCGAATGAGGACGCTTGGGCAAGACCTAGGGTAAGCAAAGTGTGCAATGGGCCAACTCACGCTAGGCCCAAAACTTAAATCTTAAAATCAGTTCTGCGACGCCACCGCTTAGCGCCAGTTACCGCTGAGCAGTGAGCGCGATTTCTATTTTCCCTCTTCATGTCTCGCCCTAAGCGTCATTGACCTTGTGCCACTCAAATTCAACTCTCAATTTTTAAATTTCATGCAATTTCCACTCACTCCACTCAAACATTTAACAATCAAACCCCTAAAATGCAACTAGACTAGAATCAAAACATGCAACAGAAATAAATCAATCAACTGGGTTGCCTCCCAGGTAGAACTTGTTTAACGTCACGAGCCTGACCCAAACTTTTCTAGCACCCATCAGTAGGTGCAACCTTATCATCACCCATCAGTAGGTGTACCTTCCTAGTATCCTTCAGTAGATACATAATCATCTAGCATCCCTTAGTAGATGTTACCCAATAAACAATGTTCTAAAATATTCAAAATTACATCACCAAAATAATTAAATAACAAAAGAAACAATGTTTTTAAATCACTGGGGTGCCTCCCAGCAAGCGCTCTTTTAACGTCATTAACCTTATCCAGTAAAGCTCAAACACCCATCAGTAAGTGTTGATCTTATCCTTGCTTTCTATTTTTTTCTTTTTCTTCTTTCTGATGAATTTCTTCATAAATTTGATAAAACCAAGCACCTGTTTCCATGTCTCAATCATAGGAACTTTAATCTCCAATTTCTTGAAGATTTCCATAAAGCACTTAAATTCTTTTTTTCTTCCTATGATACTTCTTTGGATGAGGAAGGGGTTTTTCATATGATTCCTTCTTCTTTTTTCCTCTCTTCATATTTTTCTTACTTTTCTTCTCCCTCAATTTTCTCTTTTCCTTTTCTCTTAATTTCTTCTTTATTTTCACACATTTTCTCTTTTTTTATTTTCTCTCAACCATTTTTTTTCTTTCTCTTCATCTTCATCTTTCTCACTCAACCTTTATGTTTCTTTTTCCTCTATCTTTTCCTCATCTCCCTCTATCTTTTCCTCATCAAAACCCTTGTCACTTCCAGTGATAGTGGCTTGACATTCCTTCCTAGGGTTAACTTCAGTATTAACCTCAGAATCTTCCAATTTCTTAATTATACGACCAATCTACATCTCCACCCTTTTGGATATTGCTTCAATGCTTTTCTGAGTGGAGATGGTTTTTTGCATAAATTGTTGAAAGGCATCCTCCAACTTTGCCATTGATAGAGAGTGTTGTTGTTGCCATTGTTGTTGGTGTAACTCCTCAAATTGTTCGGCAGCTTGCCCAAATTGGCTTTGATTCATGCTTGAGTGAGGTTCCCACCAGCGGTTAAGATTACCTTGGTAGAATTGAGTGCTCATATAGTTAAGTTCTTGTCCAAATTGCATCTTGCAAACATTAGGCACAAAACCCTAGAAAACATTTATTAGAACAAACAAAAACAACAATAAAAAGAATCAAGTCAAAGTTAATCAATAATCACATGAATAGAATAGATAAACCACGAGTCCCCGACAACGGCGCCAAAAACTTGTTAAGACTTCTGCAAGTGTACTGAATCGTATCAAGTAACATAAATGGTAAGACCGAGTATCGTTTTCCCTAGAGACTCATTGGCCTAGACATTCATGTGATTTGTTGATTATTTAAGACTTGAGAAACGAAATTTAGTGTTTATAATGCAAGAACAAAAATAAGCATGCATGCAAAGGTTGATCAATTGACCAAAGAATATACGCAGGCGAAAGATGTATGGATGAATTATGTTATTGGGGTTTCCGACTTATCCTATACACTCTCATGTATTTACGAATTCTACTCCTTCATTAATGTTAATGCCACTTTCTACTTTACCCTAAACCCGATGTCTCGGTGAAGAGAGCCTACTCCTAATTACGAGTTTACAATGTCTTGTCTCCCTAGCAATTGATCATGCATTACATTCGCACAGAAGCTTAAAGGGAATTGGTCCTCCTATCCCTCTGTCTAGGTAATATTGCTCCTGAGAGAATTCCCTCATGTCTAGATTTACCCATATGTGCCTATATTGATAAAATCAAAGATCACGCTATTAAATGAATTAAACAAAGCATGCATTGAGAATAGAGGAAAAACTCTAACAACTAATGAAGTAAAGCATATAAATTAACAAAACAATTCAATACATGAGAGTTTCAAAGGATTATATCGTTTCCCCAACATGAGAGTTCACCATGGACATGGTGAAACAAGATGAAAACAATGAAAAGTATGAAAGATAAAACCCTAAAACTTGTAGATTGGAGCTTCCGCATCCAAAATCCGCCACCAAGGGGTGAAGAGTATGTTTCTGCGTCTTCTTCTGCCAAAAGATAGCCTCTCTAGGTCGTGCAATCAATATATAGTTCATTAAAATCACCAAAAATTGGCCCAGGCCCAAGACACTGGCGCTCAACGCTAGGTTACCGCTCAACGCTAGGCGCGGTACTCATGGATGACGCTCAGCATTGACGCCCAGGCGTTGTCCAGTGGATTCACTAAAGAGGCTGGTGCTCAACGGTGAAGTTGGCGCTGAGTGGTGGCTGCGGCACTTGATTTTCCCCTCAGCGTTGGTGCTTAGGCGTTGGCTAGGGAACTCCTCCACGAGGCTGGCGCTCAGCGGTGGATTTGCGCTCAGTGATGCCTGCAATTATTCTTTAAAGCATTTTTCCATCTTCTCTTTAGTCCAACTCCTACTTCAGCTTCTTTCATCCAATTCATGATAATTTCTGCCAAAACAAGGAAAACCAAGCATAAAACCAAGAAAACCACCTTTGACTCTTTTATTCTATAACTTAAGCAAAATGCATGATTTCAAGCTACTTTTGAAGTCATAAAAGGTGTGTTTAACGTCAAATTTAAGTATAAAAATAACAGTTTTTGAACCGTTATCATTTCACCATGTCTATGGGGAACTAAACTTCCATTCTTGTTGGGAAAATGATGTAATCCTTTGAAACTCTCATGTATTGAATTGATTTATATTATATATGCTTTACTTCATTAATTGTTAGGGTTTTTCCTCTACGCTTTATGCATGCTTTGTTTAACTCATTCAATTGCATGATCACTGATTTTGTCGATATGGACACATACGGGGAAATCTAGAATTGGGGAAATTCTCCCAAAAGCAATATTACCTAGACATAGGGATAAGAGGGTTAGTTTCCTTTAAGCTTCTGTGCGAATGTAATGCATAATTAGTTGCTAGGGATACAAGACATTGTGAACTAGTAATTAAGAGTAGGCTTTCCTCACCGAGACATCGGGTTTAAAGTAAATTAGAAAGTGGCATTAACATTAATGAAGAAGTCAAATTCATAAATAAATAAGAGTGTATAGGATAAGTCGGAAACCCCAACAACATAATCATTCCATATTTTAGACACCAATCACCTGCGTATTCTCTAATTCAATTGACCAACATTTGCATTCATGTTTATTTTCTGCATTACAAAACCTAAAATTTTCGTTTTCAAGTCTTAAATAATCAAGAAATCACATGACTGTTTAGGCCAGTGAGTCTCTAGGGAAAACGATACTTGGTCTTACCATTTATATTACTTGATACGATTCGGTACACTTGTCGGATTCTTAACAAATGCCTCTCTTTTATAGGTGAAGAGAGGGCTCTATATCTGATCTACAAAGCTCTAAAGAATAACAAAATAACTATGTTGAAGATACCATTTAAGCTTGGGCTGCAAGTCCCATGTGAAACACAATTAAAACGTGTTTTAAAAGCTAAAAATTTAGTGCAAAATGGTTGAGCGCAAGCTAGCAATGGCTGAGCGCGATTTCCATTCCGGAAGGAAAATCCCTTTGTTGTTCCAATCCGGAAGGTATCTGTTTCAATCTCGAAAACACCCTTTTTTCCTTCTTCCTTTGCCTTCCTTGCTTCCTATGGCTCACCAAGCTTCTTTGGTTGATTCTCCATGGTCTTCACCCTTTATTTAAGGCCTACAAAACAATCTAAATGTTATTTAGCAAAGAGAATCTTCTTAAGACTTAGGTAAGGAAAAAACTTTTTTGTTTAAAAGTCTTTATTCACTTCACTTTCTTAGTCTTAGTCTTAGTTGATACTTCTTTGGATGAAAGTCCCTAAAGGAGTTCTCATCATAGACTTAAAAAGTTTGGATAGAAAGAATTAAGCAGCAAAGATTTTGGAAAACAATTATATTATTTTCTTTGTTCACTTTTTGAGAAATTAGTTATCCTTCTTTTTCCACATTTTTTCCTCCTTTTACTTTTTCTAATCTCTGTTTTTTTCCATGAAACCTTTTTTTTCTTCTTTTTCCATTTTTATTATTTTGTGGGTGAGGTATTCACCCACACACTTTATTCATCACTAATTCTTAACACAATTCATTAGCTCCTTCTTTCATCCTAAGATAAGGGATAATATGGTCTTTCTCTTTTCAAGGTTTTGCAATCGACTTTAAGAAAAAGAAGTTAAAGACTCAAAGGGGCTATCAATGGATTAATATTAGGGTGGACTTATTTGTCCAAGTAGCTAAAAATAAGAAATTCCTCAATCATACCAAATAGTGCATATCTACCTAAGTTGCAAAACAAAAGAATCAAGCCAAATATTAGAGTATAGTCAAAACATGAGCAAGTCACTCAAGAAAAATAGGAATGGCACATGGTGGTCGATCCATTACAATTAGGCTCAAAACTCACAAGGCTAAAAACACTTTCAGTAAAAATTAGTTTACAGATTACAATCAGATAATCAAAATAAAAGATCAGAAAACACCTTCCTTCGACAAACAAACGGAAGAACATGCTCAATCAACTTGAAAAGAACTGCCCTGACCTTAGACACACTATATTCTCAAATGAGAACTTCCCCAGAGCGTTTCTATATTCTCAAATGACTTAGATTAACCTCTAAGAGGTTTAGTCAAAACTATATATAGCCCAGAGGTCAGAAACTGAAAAGCCAACTCCCAACTGCCAGTGATAATCGATTATCACAAGTTATAATCGATTATTTGTGTCCGTTATGGGGTTTTCAAAAAGTGGTAATCGATTATTCTGAGGAATAATCGATTATTTACGCGACTTGGGCAATACTGACTCAGACTAAAATAATCGATTATTCTGACCAATAATCGATTATTTACGCGAGCATTCCTTTTCCTCTTAAGCTCATGATAATCGATTGTTTCACCAAATAATCGATTATCTGCGCAAACTTTCTCTAGATTGGAAAACTTCTAAGTGTTTACATCAACAAAGTTATTCCTAATACAATTTATTCTAAAAAATGATTTTAACATAAATACAACAAGAGTCTTCAAGTTCTTTACTTTGTAGCATCATCAAATCCATAATATCTTCAAAACACCAATGCTCCTCATTGGTAATAGTATTCGTCTCCCCCGCAGTTATTTCCAAAACTATCTTATATAAACCTTTTTTGGGGAGGAGATAAAAAGCTTTTGAAACTTTTGGCTCAATTTGGCCATATGTCAAAATTTATTTTCTTTAATTTTATGAAGTACAAGTCACTGTGTACAATTTTATTAATTTTAAATTTTTATTTTTAATAAAAACAAATATAAAAAATTTCTATTTATGCTAAAAATAGAAAATAAACATGCATGTATCTTTAAATTTTTATTAGTATTGATATCAAATGAATTTAAATCTAACATGTTTTCCAGTTATAGCAACCTTTTTATCAACTATGCTTGGATTGACACTAGTACAAAAACAACGTATAACGTCACATGTTCAACGTCCAACCACTAAATAGCCAACGTTAAAAATGACTGGTGATATTTTTGTAAATAAATGCAATTATTAAACGTCATTTAGAATTGTAATTCGACGTAAAAGGATCTAAAACGTTGAATGCCCTAGTGCTAGACATCAAAAGGTTAGTGAATTCAATAAAAAATTAAGCGGGAGATTGAAAACTCATTCACTTTATCGTAGCGCGCGAGACCCTCTTCTCTTCTCAAACGTTTCTCGAATGAAGTTTAACGACCATCACTCATATGTAATCTTTCTTTCATTTGATACAAATGCATGTTAATTAACTACTTTATGTTTGATTTTCGTTTTTTTTGACCGATTATTTTCGTGCTCTTGTCCTTCATAGGCGCATTCTGCTTTTTCTCTCACTCGACACTTTATTCTTACGAACCTACCTTTTAAAGGTTAGTTTTCCTTTTCGTTTTGAAAAACTTATTTGTTGAACTTGTTTGTTGCTTTTTCTCTTGAACTTGTTTGTTGTTGTTGTTGTTTGATTGAAATTGTTTGTTATTGGTTGTTGTTGTTCGTTTGTTGATACTACACTACACTTTCATAGTTCATGCTTTATAAAATACCAAAAGAACTAAATTTTGTTGTTTTTCTGCTTTTTAGATCTGGTAAAGCTGTAAAAAAGAATCACAATTAATTAAAAAAGACAATTTATTAACGTCGTATATTGACAAAATTTGACGTTAAGTTAATGTTGAATATTGACAAAATTCGACGTTAATTTAACGTCGAATATTTTAAATTCGACATCAATTTAATGTCTCCTGATATGATGTCGTTCGCGAATTCGCAATTAAAAGCCCAAAATATTCGACGTTGTACGCGATTCTTGTACTTGTGTGACTTCTTGTAGTCTTGATTATTTGCTATTCTTGGATTTATCATTAAGGTGTCATGAAACTTTAACCAATTTACTTCCACACCTCAATGAGCTTGTTAATCCCCTGGCAAGTGTACTAGATCGTATCAAGTACTAATAAAATGGTAAGTCCAAGTATCGTTTTCCTAAGAGACTCATGGCACTAAACTTTTGTGCTTTTGCTTAACCAATCAAGACTATAAGAACAATATTTTGGGGCTTTTGAATATAAAGTACGGAAAAATAAACATGAATGCAATTTGATCAATTGAGGTTAAACACAAAAGTGGATTGATGATGTTGATAATATGAGATGGGTTTGTTGCTAGGGTTCAGATTTCACCCAATCACTCTCATATATCTACTTTTCTTATTAAATTCGCTTTATTATCAATTGTCATGCAAACTTTCTTAACTTACTCTAAACCCGATCTCTCGACGAAAAGAGCCTACCACTAATTACTAGTTTACCATCTCTAGTCTCCCTAAGTAATTAGCTATTCAATATATTACAAAAGCAAATACAATTGATTGTCCTACCCCTATCTCTAGGCAGTATTGCTTAATCAAGGGAATTCCTATCAGTTCATGACTTCCCCGTACATCTCCGTATCGATAAAGGCAAATATCTTCTTACCGAATGAGTTAAACGATAAGAACATTAATCATAGATAAGAAACCCAACAATTGATAATACAAGCATATGAATAAAATACGAATTTCAATATAAGAGAGTTTAGAGGTTACATCTTTCCCAACAACAAATAAGGTTAGTTCTCCATCGTCATGGAGAAACTAGGTGAATAATGGAATGAAAGAGATAGAAACCCTAAAAAGGAGAAAAGGAGAGCTGTCACCATCTCCAAATCTACCCCCAAAGGGGGGAAAAGTGTGTTTATGTGTCTAAGCCATCAAAAGATTCAAACCCTAAGACGTTCTGTCCTTTAAATAGGGCATAAAAATAACAGAAAACAAGTCCAAGCCCAAACAGATCATAAAAATAAAAGAAAACAGGTCTAAGTCTGCGTCCCCAGCGTTCAGCGCTCAAAAACGGCACTCAGCGGTTTGCCTCACTGGCGCTCAGCGCCCAAAACTGCCGCTCAGCGCCCAAAACTGCCGCTCAGCGCTCTGGTCAACATTATGGTCAACTGGTTGACTTTTCTAGTTGACTGGTTGACTTTTCTGTATTCTATTTGACTTTTCTGCACTGCAACCCTTCTTTCAAATCATTCCAAAAACCTACAAAATCAAGGAAATTTATTGATAAAATCTTAAAACATGTCCTCAACTCTCTTATTCATAAAACTAAAGAAAAATTATGATTCCAAGCAAGTTTCTAAGTCAACAAGGGTGCATTTGATATCAAAATTAAGTATGAAAATAATGGTTTTTCAACCGTTATCATAGCTCAACTTAGCTACAGCTGCACTAACACACGTCAAAATATCCAAAAAACATTTATGCAATTGAAAGTTATTTTTAACATGTTTTTGTATCTCATGCTAAATAAACCGAATTATAATAAATCCTAATTAAAATATTCTATTAAAATACAAAAACCAATTAAGAATCCAACATTAAAGGCTAAATTAGGGCATAATATGCACTCATCACTTGCACTTATAGTAGTAAAACAGTTAGTCTACCCCAAGCTACCACACAAGGTTAGTTCGTTAAACAACGCCTTTGGACAAGGTAAAGCCCCTATATTATGACCTCCTGCTACTCTCACTATATGTCTCACCCCTTTCTACTTGAGAATTGGTGAACATTAGAGTGTCAGGATAACCAACAATAGTTAGCTCTATACATTCATACTAACAACACTTAAAACCACCAAAACGAATTTTCCTTAGACCTCTCACAAACCTCACGCCCATTTAACCATACGTTCTAAACCATTTCACTAAGTATCAGATAAAATATTGCACCAAATAAATCAAAGTACAGATGAGAAATAGAAAGCAAAAATAACCAAACAACCCCAAACCACTCGCCCAACGAACACAGACCACTTGCCCCATAAGAGCCCAAATAGTGAGCTTTTCCAACTGATAACGGTTGAAAAACCGTTATTTTCATACTTAATTTTGATAATAAAACACACCCTTTATGACTTAGAATGAGTTTAAAGTCAAGTAAAACACTTAGTTGAGTCATGTGACAGTCAAAAGTTGGTTTTAGAGATATTATGCTTGTTTTTACAGTGTTTTGCAGGGTTTTGAGATAAATTGAAGATGGAAGTAAAGAAAGGTGGATTTGGACTCGTGAAAGATAAAGAAAAAGGATGAAAAGAAGAATTGGCAAACCGCTGAGCGCCAGAATGGACCGCTGAGCGTCTAGGGCGATTAGAGGCAAACCGCCCAACGGTCAGTTGTACCGCTGGGCGGTGGCGCGATTAAGGGGTAAACCGCTGGGCGGTTTATTTAGCCGCTAGGCGGTTGTCTGTTTTTACCGTTCTTATTTACTTTATATGCTTGCATATGCTTGATTTATCAATTATTAGGTTCTTTACCTGTATTTAATGCTTTTACCGTTTAACTCATTCGGTAGATGTTGTTTGTCTTTATTGATACGGGGACGTACAGTAATGTCATGAACTGGGAAGAATTCCTTGATTATGCTAATACCGCCTAGGGATAGGGGTAGGACGATCAATTGTATTTCGCTTCCGTTTATAATGCATTATTAATTACTAGGGGAGGCTAGGGATAGCAAGCCAGTAATTAGTAATAGGCTCTTTTCACCAAGGGATTGGGTTAAGGGTAGACCAAGAAAGTTTGCATGGCAATATGATAAGATGAAATTGTAAACCCCAACAACTCCATTCATCCATATTTTCTTTATGCCAATTGAATCACTTGATTTGCATGTTTATGTTTGTTTTGTATTTAACCATACAAATTAATTTTTTTTCTTTCAAGTTTTAAGCGATTAGTTTACACGAAAGATTATGGCTTAAGAGTCCTTTGGGAAGAACGATATTGGGTTTACCAATTATATTACTTGATACGATCTAGTACACTTGCTAGGGGTTTAACAAGTTTTTGGCGCCGTTGCCAGGGACTCTTGGTTTAACTTTTTCTAGTAGTGTAAATTGATTAACTTTGACTTGATTGTAGATATTTGTATATATATATATATATATATATATTTATATTTATATAAAAGTGCTACTAGGGTTTGTGTTTCTTGTGCATTGAACAGGAGACTAGACTTACTAGAAGCAAGAAAAATACACAACCTCTTCTTGAAGGCTTGAGCGAGACAAGGGGAAGAAGGAGAGTCAGACGCCCATCTAGGGATTTGTTTCCTTCTCCTAACAGATTACTATCACCTTCACCAGATCGAAGAATAGAGGAGATGGCTGGACAACCTCCTCCAAGACGCACTCTTGCAGACCAATCTAATGTCGTTGGCCCTTTTCACTTCAATAGCATAGCCATGCCTACGGATCAAACGACCAACATGGTGATGAATCCAGCACTTATACTCCTCATGCAAAGCAACCAGTTTCACGGCTTGTCAAATGAGAACCCATATGACCATTTGACAACGTTTAATGAAATCTGCAATACCGTTAAGATGGCAGGTGTATCAAATAAAAGAGTAAAGCTTAGCTTGTTCCCGTTCTCATTGGGAGGCAATGCTAAGACGTGGCTTAATTCCTTTCCTGAAGGAACATTTACAACATGGGAGACTGTGGCTACAAAGTTTGTCACCAAATATTTTCCACAGTCTAAAGTTACTCAGGGAAAACTGGAGATCTCATCATTCAAGAAGGGCATGGAAGAGACTCTAGGTCAAGCATGGGAGAGATTCAAAGGCTTGCTAAGAAAGACGCTAATCCATGGTTTTGACAAGACCACCTTAGTTCTTCCATACCTTGGAGGTTTAAACACTAAGTCTAAGATGATGTTGGACGCCTTAGCTAGAGGTGATATTAAACAGAAGACTGAAGATGAAGCCTATGACTTGATAGAGAGTATGGCAGCTAATGAGCAAGAAACATTCAGTGAAAGGGGCGCACCTACTACAAAGAGAGGAGTCTTGCACTTGCCTGCAGATGATGCCAAGCTAGCTCAGAATCATCTTTTGACTCAAAAGCTAGATACATTGACAAAGATCCTCTCTCAACTTCCTAAGGAGATGCGTAATGTCTCCAAATACAGCAGCTATGTGATTTCTCCAGATGCAACAGGAAGCTAATTACATGGGAAATCAGTTCCAGTACAGGCAGGGGAACTTCAACCAAGGCAATCCTAGTCAAGGTTGGAAGAACCACCCGAGTATTGGTCAACAACAGAATAACCCATCTGGACAAACAAGAGGCTTCAGGCAACAACAACCGTCACCTATGTGGCAGCAGGTTACTCATCTGACAGAATTTGTCAAAGACCTAAATGATAGATTTGAAAAATTCTTGAAGGTATATGAGTCCAATCATGCAAGTGACCAAGCTAGTTTCAGATCTTTGGAGATGCAAATTGGACAGTTGTCAAAAAGGGTAGAAACCACTGAAAAGAATCAATTTAGGGCTAACACTATTGTTAATCCTAAAGAGGAATGTAAAGTTGTTGTTACAAGGAGTAAAAGAAAGGCTGAAAGGGAAGTTGTGGAGATTGGAAGCAGTGAAGATGAAGAGGAAAAAAGAGAAGTCATTGAGATAAGTAGCAGTGAAGGTGAGGAAGAAGAGGAAGAAAGATTCAGTCACAATGAGCAAATTAAAGAAAATTTTAACCAAGTAATTGTGGTGCCTTCTGTAATTCAACAAATTCCTGCAAGGATGAGATATTATCCTGGAGATATGATAGATTTGGATGCAGATGAAGATGAGCAAGAATTTGAAATTCAACCTCCAAAGAGGAATTATCCGCCTAAGGTAAAAGATCCAGGTTGTTTGACTCTTTCATGTGTTGTTTTGATGTAGGAGGAGCCATGATAGACTCTGGATCTAGCATTAACATGATGCCCAAGCGTTTCTTGAGAAAAATTGGAGGGTTAACATTAAAACCGTCTAATCTTACTGTGACGATGGCGGATGGTTCCATTAAAATGCCACTTGGTATGGTGGAAGAGGTGGTTGTGCGTGTGGAGCAGTTGGAATTCTTGGTGGACTTTATAGTCATGGGCATGGAAGATGAAGAAAGGATTCCTATGATTCTGGGAAGACCTTTCATGGCTACTTCGAAGATGTTTATCAGTGTCCATGATGGAAGAATTATGATGAGAGATAAAGAAAATGTGCTCTTGCACACTGGCTCTAAAGAAAACAATATTAGAGTAAAGAAAAGAGCCAGACATAGGAAGTCCAGGAGAGAAGCTGCATCAGAAGAAGAAAGCACAACAGGTACCAATTCTAACAGTTGTAATGTTTTGCAGGTACATAAAGATGAGGAGGTTGACAAAGGAGGAACAATCCACTCAGAAGATACACCACTTCCATGAGGTTCACAAGTAAGATTCAAGAATAGGAAGTGGATTGTCAACAAGATTAGGGAAGATGGCAAGATTGAGATCAAAAAACCATACACTAAAGCCATCAAAAGAGTGGATAGAAGGCAATTGATGAGTTGGGTAGATGAAGATTTCAACCGGGATGGAAAGACTTAAAGATATTTAATTTTATCCCACTTGTTGTAGAACAATTTTTAGTTTTTGGATTATTTGATTTTGATCATGTAACTTATTGGACTTTTAAACACCTTTGGGTAGCATCTACTGAGGGATGCTAAAAATTTTATGTATCTACTAAAGGATACAGGTAGGCACACCTACTGAAGGGTGTTGAAAGGAAAAACACTTACTGATGAGTGCTAGGCAGGTTCGGGTCAGGCTCGTGACGTTAAACAAGCGCTATTAGGAGGCAACCCAGGTTTTAGTTTTCTTTTTCTTTTGTACTTTGGATTTGTAGAATAGGTTGAATTTTATTTTTGTGTCTATGCTTGGCTTGTACACTGATTCTGATGAATGGTTTGACTGAATGGTTTGACTGAATGAAATGTGTGATGAGTCTATTTAATGATGATTGGATGTGGATGATGATTGACTTGTATTGCATGATTGATATCCAGTTGGAAAATTCACTAGCTATGTGGACAGATGTGTGATGATTTATGATTGTGATTGTGATGCTAAGCAGGGTGTATGAGTGAAACTTGAGTGATTGAGTGAAACATGTGCTTGGTAAGAATTGTTGAATTCCATGATTACATCTATGCTTAGTTGATTGATTATTCATGAATATAACATCTGTTGGGAAATATGTGATCATGTGAACTGAAGTGAACTGAAAGCATGCATGCATTTGATTTGATTCCACTGAAAATCTGAGTTGAGTAGTTCTTGTCATAAGCAAAGTGAACTTTGGAATTATTGAACTATTTGATGAAAAAGTGGAAAGCCAAGTTTTGTTTTGTTTTGCTTGAGGACAAGCAAATTTCTAAGTTTGGGGTTGTGATAACGGTTGAAAAACCGTTATTTTCATACTTAATTTTGATACTAAAACACACCCTTTATGATTTAGAATGAGCTTAAAGTCAAGTAAAACACTTAGTTGAGTCATGTGACAGTCAAAAGTTGGTTTTAGAGATATTATGCTTGTTTTTACAGTGTTTTGAAGGGTTTTGAGATAAATTGAAGATGGAAGTAAAGCAAGGAGGATTTGGACTCGTGAAAGATAAAGAAAAAGGATGAAAAGAAGAATTGGCAAACCGCTGAGCGCCAGAATGGACCGCTGAGCGTCCAGGGCGATTAAAGGCAAACCGCCCAACGGTCAGTTGTACCGCTGGGCGGTGGCGCGATTAAGGGGTAAACCGCTGGGCGGTTTATTTAGCCGCTAGGCGGTTGTCTGTTTTTACTGTTTTTATTTGGCCTCGATTCTGTTATCTTTTGGGCCTATATATAGCCCCAGTGCGATTCAAAACTGATTCTTTTGGTAGAGAGAAACGTCCAGAGCTGTTCCACACACCTTGGAGGAGATTTCTTGGATGCTTAGGCTCCACTTTATCAAACCTAGGGTTTGCTTTTCCATTCTTCCATTATATTTCATCGAGTTTCACCATGATTATGGTGAACTAAACCCTTTGTTGTTGGGGAACAATGTAATCTTTTGAAACTCTCATATATCCAAATTCTTATTTACTTTATATGCTTGCATATGCTTGATTTATCAATTGTTAGGTTCTTTACCTGTATTTAATTCTTTTAACGTTTAACTCATTCGGTAGATGTTTTTGTCTTTATTGATACGGGGACGTACAGTAATGTCATGAACTGGGAAGAATTCCTTGATTATGCTAATACCGCCTAGGGATAGGGGTAGGACGATCAATTGTATTTCGCTTCCGTTTATAATGCATTATTAATTACTAGGGGAGGCTAGGGATAGCAAGCCGATAATTAGTAATAGGCTCTTTTCACCAAGGGATTGGGTTAAGGGTAGACCAAGAAAGTTTGCATGGCAATATGATAAATAAGCAAAGTAAATAAGGAGAGTAGATATATGAGGGTGGATAAGATGAAATTGTAAACCCCAACAACTTCATTCATCCATATTTTCTTTAAGCCAATTGAATCACTGCATTTGCATGTTTATGTTTGTTTTGTATTTAACCATACAAATTAATTTTTTTTCTTTCAAGTTTTAAGCGATTACTTTACACGAAAGATTAGGCCTTAAGAGTCCTTTGGGAAGAACGATATTAGGTTTACCAATTATATTACTTGATATATGATTTGATACACTTGCCAGGGGTTTAACACCAGCCCAACGAAGGAGCTCGCCTAGCGAGAGGCAGAACAACAAGGTTCCTAAACTCGCCTAACCACTAGAACTCACTCCCAAGACTCCCTAAACTCGCCCAACGAGCCCCTGCTGCTCGCCTAGCCTCGCTGCATAAGTCTACAACACCAAAATTGCCTAAACAACACCTTTAGACCACCCATGACCTATTCTAACCAATTTTACCAACTTCTACCACTCATAAATTAGTTTCTAAACAAATGTGTATCATCCAACTTAAACTAGTTTCCAACTATTTTTCAACAAGATTCCACTTAAAAACATCTAAAATCTCCTCTTTGAGACAAAAATTGAATTCTACAAATTGTAGCTCATTTTTGAGTAACTTAGGGACTCTAACAAGTCAAAAGTGAGTTACCAACACCATTTAAAAACACCATTTTGCCACAGAACCTATAATTCAAAATCTCACTAGTTCAAACCCCCAAAATGAACTTGAAAACCAATCAAAACACTACAAAAATCCCTCTACCTCTTTCGAAAACAAATTTCAACTAATTAACACCTCTAACAAGTCACAATTCACATTTAAACACACTTTAAAACTGAATTTACTCTATTTAACCCTTAGCTCAAAATCTCACCTATCAAAACCCCTTTTTGAAGTCAAAATGACTAACAATTCAATATATAATATGTTTCCTCTAAGCTATATCAATTTCATACCATTGACCTTCATAACCTCAACCAAATACAAGACAATAATCACCTTTAACCAAATTCATACAACCACTTTCATTCAATGACACATGCATATTAAAATAAAACACATAATTCAATCATCAAAATTAACATACATTCAACTTCCATGCTATTAACTGTCAAAACATACCTTACAACTCAAATTAAAAGAAAACACTAGCTTCTCGTACCTTATACCAAAGTTATTGAGCTTTAAAACACTGAAATTCTTGCTTCCGACTTAAGGAATCCTAGAAATGCTTACAACTTAGGGAATTGAAAACAAAGTGGGTCTTTAAGACCACTGATCAACAAAGAACAAGATAAGAGAAGTGAATGACACATGCGTCAACCCTAAATTAGAGATTTTAGGAACTAAACAACGAAAGGAAAAAAAAAAGCAAAAAATTACTTGTTCTAGAGAAGAAATTGATCAATTAGAAACATAAATCTTGTTGTTGTGGTTATTTAGACACTTCGTGATCATCAAATAAATGACTTAAGAGTTAGAAAAGGTAGACAGAATGCAGAGAACTCAAGAGAAAGTGTTTAAAAAAAAGAGTGTTTTAGATAATAAGACGAGTTTAAAAAATTCTATTTATATTATCAAATTATTATAACTTTAAAATACTCTCTCTTATTATTTTAAAACACTTATAAATTTTAATACTCTATTTTTTAGGTCCTCACATTACTTTTATAAATTAAAATACGAGTTTAAAAAATTCTATTTATATTATCAAATTATTATAACTTTAAAATACTCTCTCTTATTATTTTAAAACACTTATAAATTTTAATACTCTATTTTTTAGGTCCTCACGTTATTTTTATAAATTAAAATATTTTTTAATTTATAAATCCTATCACATCATTTATTAACTTTAATAAACTTTTATCTTATTTATTTTCATTTTTCAAAGTCTTTCTCTTCATCTAAATAATATCAATTTCTTCTCTCAAATGGACTCTTGGAAATAAAAATAAAGATAAGGTTTTTAAGTAAACTAATATGTAAATATTTTTGTCTTCAACTAAAATATAATTTGCGTGATATTATACCGTACTTTTAAACCCAACAGAAATTCTAATCCCTTAGAATTAGTTGTACCTTTCTGTTGTGCTTGCGAAACAGCGCACAATAGTGACAGTGTAGTACCCGCAATTTGCGTTTCAACAGAGAACCGAAGCAGGAACAGACAGAGTAATAGCAGAAGCACAAGAAGTCGCAGAACTAATAACATCAAGAACAAGACAAAAACAAAAGAAAGGCAAAACAATTTTAACGGCTGTAGTGAATCGCAGGAGCAATAAGCGGGAATAAGGCAGCGTTTGTTTGAATACAATCCCCGACAAAGTTACCTTACCCTTACATATATCATCTACAGATGATAAAACCAAACTAAAGCTGTGGACTTTTTCAGACCCCTTTCACACTTCCACACTCTTATCCTATTTCTCTGTCACCACATGGTCCCTCTCCTTTTTCTACTATCTCTTTCTACATCACAACACAAACTTCCATGAATAATATCTTCCATCATTTAGCTCAACTTTCTCTGACATTTCTCTCTTTTTTCCTTCTGTTAATTTCTCTGTCTTCTGCAATCTTAGGATTCATCACTTAATAGATAGATAGTCCATTCTCATGGCGTGAAATTGGGGATTCATGGTAGGTGCCTAACCCTCACACTGAGTTTTGTGTATAAAGGAATATCATAATAGATTGCCAAACCATAGACTTTAAAGAAACAATTTTTTTTTTTTGTTTTCCATATTTCAACCTTTGACCTCTGTTCCTTAATGTTAAAACCTAGGTAGATGGGAGTGGAAAGTGAATTCTAAGCAAAGCTCTCTCTCATAACTACTTTCTGTTTTCTTTGCAAGTTACTTCTTAAGGTTGAACACCTGGCTCTCACATTCTTCTTTTTTAATTCTGTGTTTTTCTTGAAGAGCAACTTGCCTCCTTTCCCTGCTTCCTCTTATTCATTCCACTCATAGCCTTGGATCCAGTTCTGTTCAGGCTAAAGGGTTTGTTGGGGGCAATGGTGCTCATGTTGTTGTGTGAAGACTTAAGAAGGTGTTGCTTTGCCTAAATTGTGAATGGACCGGAGGAGTTGGTTATGGCGCAGGAAGTCATCCGAGAAAAGTCCAGGTGAAACTGAGAGTTCTGGCTCAATGTCATCTCATTCAGAAAGATTCTATGATGATCAGGTAGCTGCACCCTCGTATTTCTTTACATTGTTAACTTCTTTTTTGCATGCTATCATGGTTTAGTTATATTTATTTCCAATCATTTCAGTCTTTCTATCTACTATCTGTGGCCTGAGATGATTTGAAGTTTCTGGGCACGCAGAAACTGTTTGTTTTTCTGACTTTACATGAATATAAGTTTTCTAAAGCTTGTAGACCATTCATTCTGCCTCTTTTTAGTTTGCTATTATGATTTTCATATATTTATAAATTGGGGGAAATTCAATGAATGTTGTTTTTCTTACCATGATGTATAGGTAACACCAAATGAATGTTTACCTCCCGAAGTCATGTGCGAGGAGGGTGCACCAAATGATGAAGAAGTTACTGATGTGAAGACTCTAACAGAAAAGTTATCTGCTGCTCTCTTAAACTCTAGTGCCCAAGAAGACTTGGTAAAGCAGCATGCTAGGGTTGCTGAAGAAGCTGTCTCAGGTATCTGTTGTTTGACCATCTTGCATATCAATAACTTCCCCTTGATTTGACAGACAAGTCTATCTAAATGAGAAATCAAGTTAGGCTTTGAGCATTTGCAATTGACTTCCTGTTAGTTCAAGTGTTGATCTTAGTTATGGTTTATGAAAATGAATGTCTAAAACTATCCAAATATGATTCAGGGGTAATTCTAAAATGTGCTTCACCCTGCTTGTCCATGATTCTTTTGTCTTGCCTAGGGAAGCCATGGCTATATCCTTAACTCTGCTCTTGTGGAATTATTGGGAAGCCCTGTCTATATCATAAACTTCTGCTCTAGGGTGCTTATTAAATTTTTTTATAGAAATTTGTTTTCTGCTCTTTTTTAGAGCAAAAAAACTTATATTAACTACTGACATGGCTTTTGGATTAGGCTGGGAGAAGGCTGAAAAGGAAGTATTGATTTTAAAACAACAACTTGATGCTGCAAAACAAAAAAATTCAGTTCTTGAAGACCAAATTAGTTATCTTAATGGGGCACTGAAGCAATGTATGAGGGAGCTTCGACAAGCTAAAGACGAACAAGAGCAAAAGATTCATGAATCTGTATCAAATAGCTCTTGTGGCTTGGAATCCAAAAGACCTTATCATGAGTGGGAAGCTGTTGATCCTGCTGCTGCATTTGTTCCCTCTGATCTTCACAGGAGGCTTGAGAATATGGAAAGAGAGAATTCAAGTCTTAAAGTAGAGCTACAATCTCGACTTGAGGAACTGGAGTTCAGGACCATAGAAAGGGATTTGAGTACTCAGGCTGCTGAAACAGCAAGCAAGCAACATTTGGAAAGTATAAAGAAGGTGGCTAAGCTAGAAGCTGAGTGCCGGAGACTGAAAGCTGTGACACGCAAACCATTCTCTGCTAATGATCACAGGTCTTTAGCTGCTTCCTCAGTTTATGTAGAGTCATTTACTGATAGCGTGTCAGATATTGGAGAGAGGCAACTAGTACATGAAAGTGATATTCCGAAATTGGGAGGCTGGGATATCAATGAAGCTGAATCAAACCGCTATGGCTCATGGTCATCGGCTGTAACTACAGAACTTGATCAATTTAAGAATGAAAACAGTGCCGGAAAAAGAAATACGGTCTTTTCAACTGACATCAATATGATGGATGATTTCCTTGAGATGGAGAGGCTTGCTGCGTTGCCAGATACTGAAAGTGTAAGTAGCTTTCCTGTGGTAAATGCTGCATCTGACCAACTCAGTGTTGTAAAGAAACTAGAAAATGCTGATGTGGAAGGTATGGTTCAAAAGAATGTTGCATTGGAAAAGAAACTAGAGAAAATGGAGGCAGAGAAACTTGTGCTAGAGATGGATCTAACTGAGTACCAAAAGCAGCTTGAAGCATCATTGAGCAGAATAAACGAAGTGGAGTTAGAGGTAGTAGAGCTTCAAACTAAGTTAGCTCTTGCAAACAAATCAAATGAAGAAGCATATGAAAAACTAAAAGCAACTCAGGAAAAGAAAGAGATAGCTGAGTCAAAGCTCACAGCTGCACACACTGAAGCAGAAGAATTGGTCTCAAAAATCTGTTCATTAGAAGAAGAGATAGAGAAAGAGCGAGCTCTGTCAGCAAAGAATTTGGCCAAATGTGAGAAGTTGGAGGATGAGCTCTTGGGAATCAAGCATGAAGCTCAACTCCAGCAAAACACTGAGATTCTGTCCGGAGAAGGTGTTAATAGTGAGCTAAAGCAGGTCAGTTTGGTAACACACAATGTGAACTCCACAATTTAAGCCTTCTTCGATGTATTCTATGTTGTTTGAACACACTGGCTTATAATCTCTCTTTCTATGATGGATGTTGTCAACTGCATGATGCTCAAAGCTAAGATTTGGTTGAATTATTAACATGTGATGCAGGCTAAAATTACAGAAGATCAGTTGGAATTGGATTTGATTATTAGCTAAATACAAGGGATGGTTGTTGTCTAAATATTTTGCATTAAAAATTGTTTCAAGTCTTTTCTATAAAAAGCTTAGCATCTTTATATGCAGGAGAAGGAACTAGCATTGGCTGCTACTAAATTTGCTGAATGCCGAAAAACCATTGAATCTCTTGGACTGCAGTTGAAGTCCCTTGCAACATTGGAAGACTTTCTACTTGATTCAGAGAGCTCGATGGATTGTGAAGTTACACCAGGTCCTCAAAATGGTGATGAGCAGTTGAAGAACTTACCTAGTAATTTGTGTTTGATCAAAAGAGATTCTGAACCATCAGTTTCACTAAACCAAATATCATCTATAACCCATGAAAAAACCCGTAATGGTTTTGGTAGGTTCAACTCAAGAAGCAAAAGTGTAAGCAAAACAAGAGGTCACTGAAAAATAAGGTGAAGAAAAAACTGGGTTGTAAATGTGGTCAATACTTATTCAAAGCGTATAAAACCAAACTTACTTGTTTACATATAAACAGTACCTTTTTGCAGAATTAAAATTGTCCATATATGAGAATTATAATTACACAGTGGGCTGTGTTCATCCATGTCATAATGTGCTAATGCACCAACTTTTTCGATGCAAAAGTTGATCTTTCATGTAATTAGGCATTCAAGACTTAAATTCAAGAATATTGGCTAAACAAATACAATTCTCTACTAACAAATATATGCACTCAGTGATAATGAGACAGTTGTATAAATTGAATTGAAGGAGGTAATGCCACACACTACCTCTTTTTTTTTTTTAATTTCATCTCAATTATTGCTTGTTTTATATAATTTTTAATACAATAAAATATTTATCGATTTTAGTAAATAAACATTTATTTTATTTGATGCTTACTTTTTCTATATTTATTCTCATTAATTATTTTATTAGAGTATAATTCCAGAAGACAAATGAACTCATACTTATTTTAATATTGTCGGAAAATAATTGAAATAATTTATTATTAGTAATACTCAACTTTTTAAATTATGGAGGACCGTGTAGATATCTCCTTCGTTTCAAAATATCATAATAAAAATTGATTAATGAATTTAAATAATTCATAATTTAGGTATTTTTAATTGAGTCCATATTAAAAAATCATTGAATATCCAAAATTTTACATTTTATTTTATAATTGAGTCTCTATTATTTGAATTTGTTGCCAATTGAGATGATGCATGTTTATTTTGTTTTGGTCATTATAAAAACAACTTAAATAATAATTTTTTTTCTAAATTTAAATATTTTCAATTAAATTCTCGAAAAATATTTGAGTATGCAAATTGTTAAATTTTTTAATTGAATTGGTGTCATTGAAATGACGTGACCATTAAATTTGAGTCAAATATAACATCACAATGAAGTTGTAAAGCCTTAATTATCATTATGAAACATGACATTATTTTATGTCATCAATTAATTATTGAAACAAAAATCAAATCAATCATGTAGGAGTATTTCACCCTCCTCACCTGTTTCATCCTCTACCTTCTAGACAGAAATGTCTTTCATTTAATAAAATCTAAAAAATAAAGTAATGATGGTTTAATGATTTTTCAACCATCCACAGCCCTTAATTCTCTACTATTGTACTATAACCTCCTCCATGTACCCCATCTCAGTTCTCCTCTAATAACCTTCACTATAAGTTTGTGCATGCACTCCATCTTATTTTCCCATTCTTTCATCTCTTTCTTCCTTGTTTCATTTAGTTTTACTTGTAAGAGGTTATATTGTAAAGGTTATATTTGATTTTTCCGGTGATGACTGGTGTAATTTAATTATGTAGATGCTTATTATGAAATTTAATCTCTTTCATTTCCTCTCTGTGTTGCCATAACCTAATCGAAACAATCCCTCTTTTCTCTTTCTAATTTTCTCCTCACCAAGTTGAAACTAATATGTGGAAGTATCCAAAGCCAACATCTTAAAAACGCACTCTTTTTTGCATTTCCAATTGCAACAACCGTAGAACCGCACTTCTAAATACGACAGATACTAAACCGCATTTCTTATTGCGCATTGGTCTCCAACTTCGTCCTTGCCATAAATTTTTGTCCCTACCACAGATCCATCCTCTCTCTACAATATAATCTTACAAATGCATCTTAATCACACAGCACAATGGAAGGACAAAAGTTCTGTGAGAATAAAGGGAAAAGGAGAGGAAGGAAAGAAGGGATGGAAGAAAAAGGGGTGCAGGTTTGGTAGGAGATGCGGAAGAGAAAATAGGTTTTATTAAAATAACTAAAAAAAAAATAAAGTGCATCTACCTTCTGACACGGGCACTTTTGTAAAAGAGGGAGGTCTAGGACGAGATCCTAAGTTGCAGGAAGAATTACTCATCATGTAGACTCAAAATAAGAGTGTTTGATAAGATTTTATAGGATTTTGGAGCAAATTTTTTATGTTATACAATTTCGTGATGTTCTATTTTAGAATGTAATCAAATAATTATGTCTCATAAAAGCACTTTATTAACAAATAAAATGATTTTAAACCCTCAACAAAATGAAGATTTATGATAGAAACTTAATTAAAACACTCTATTAACAAATAAAATTATTTAAAACCCTCAACAAAATGTAGATTTATAATAGAACTTAATTAAAAACAGTCAAATTTATGAGAAACTTAAATTGAGCTATTTATTTATTTTAGTTTTTTGTTTTCTGTTTGAATATATTTTATTAAAAATTAAAGATACTCAACTATAAAGGAATGAAGAGGAAGAAACATACCAAGAAACTGGAAGTACACAATTCTAAGAAATAATTTCAAATTAAAAACATAAATTGAATATTTACCAAATCAATTATAATTAATTATATTCATATTCGAAGTAAAAAAAATACTAAAAAGTCATTTAAACTAATTTAGTTATTTAATTTGGATTGATGAATTCAAGATGAATTTGATGTTATAAATTCGTGTTCAAAATCATAAGCTTGTTGTTAAATACCAAACAAACAATAATTTGCAATAGAAAAAAAGAAGTGCATTTGAATTGATAAAGATATTTCTACAATCCAAAACATCTTTAACTTTTTTTATTACTAAAATATCCTATGTATTCATGTATTATGAGAATTTTCAACTTATCAACATAATAAATAAAATAAGAATTATTTATAACAGCAAAAATAATATGCATAGAATATATTTTTTATGTTTTTATTTGTTTTCCACATGTATTTATTTTGAAATACAGAAAAACATTAGAAAGAGGATTTGAATAATGTTTCAATTTTTTTTTCAAAAATCACGTTTAATAACTATTGTGAGTGTTAGATAAATTATAATAGTTGATAGACACTTATATTTTTAAATAAGTGCTTAGAAAAACGTTTTAAATTGGAGAAACAATATCATAAGAATTTTTATATTGGTTCATTCAACTTCGACTAAGTCCAAAATTATGACATCAGTCTACCGTCATAATAGGTCAATTTTACCCATCACAAAAAATAATTTCTGCATTAGTACTAAACGATATTTTGTTAAGTGTTGTATATTAAACTTCAAAACAGAGTTGCTGAATAGTCAATGTATCCGGACAATTTAGTCTCTCTAAACAATATTATCTTAACATATTTATCTAATAGCTGCCAATTGTAAAAAAAATTCATAAAAGATAATCACAAAACTACTATTTACAAATTAAACTATGTTTTTTAAAGTATAATTGCTTCAACTACTCTTTATATAAAACCGTTGTTTGTAATATTTTGAAGGAGTGAAACTAATAAAAAAAGCATATTTAAAGTATTATACATAAATACAAAGTTGCTTATAAGATCCACAAATTCAAATTAAATATTCATTTAATAACCTTGAGGTGAACTTTCATATAAAGTATTTAAAATATATATAACATAAGACATACAAAAATAAAATAATCTATCTATTTAAACATATTTATATCGTGAATACCTAATAAAAAGACTAAGAGACAACTTTTTTAAAACAAAAACAAAAGGCCAAAATAATATGAATTTTGAATGAAGCAGCATTCTTAAAATTACTCTTCCAATAATTTTTTTTTAGAATTGCCATACAAAAATAGGAAAAAGAAAAAAACAAAAACTTGTGAGTAAATATTGGGCAGTAAAACTAATATCTAAGACAAAGGATTATATAACACATGCAGAAAGTGATACCTGCCACCAAAGGCATCAAATTTTATAGTAATAATAATACATGAAATTCAACAACAGAAAGACAGAAAAAGAAAATTGGTGAGAACTATAATTTAGCTACAAACTACATGCCATTGCTATCATTCTTCTTTCTCAGCAGATCATAGTAAACCTTCGGCTTTTTGTACTCTGACATGCATATAGCCTGATTCAACACAGTAAAATATTTTTCAATACCAACCAAACCAATAGTTATCAACTTTGCATAACTTACCATATTCTCTTTTATCTATGTTTGGTTTTATTTTCTTAAAGTTCATTTCTATTTTCTTAAATTTCGTACAATTATATAAAAATACTGTAAATAATTAAAAAAATTGTTTAGAGAAAGGAATTTTACCTGCACTGCAAATGCCAAATGAATGAGTGTGGCTTCAGACCAAGGCCTTCCAATAAACTGGAGTCCAATAGGCAAACCTAATCTGTCAAATCCAACCTGTGAAATGCCAAACACACAATTTCTTTATAAACTAATTAATAAAAATTTCATTTTTTAGAAAGATTACTTTTAGTTTACGTATTAATATTTTTAGTTCATGGAGATATTTCTTTTATTTTTTAAAAAATGTTTGTAAATAAGTTTATCCAAGATACCAAGAAACTAAGTAAAAGTGAGTATAATCCTACCGGAACAGTGACAGCAGGAAGTCCCAGAAAATTTCCTGCTATGGAATAACGAACAAGTGCAGCTGAAAATTGTGGGAAAAAAAAAAATCAGATTTTGCAAGGAAATTTTGGTGCTTCATATACATAATGCTACCAATAACTTGAACATAACATGCAGAGCTTGGTGTCATTGTTAATCAGATGAATTTCATGTATGCTTTACCTCCATTCACGTAGTCAAGTTCACCTGTCTGAATAGCATCATCTTGAATTGGATATGCAGTCACACTGTTACAGATAAATGTCATAAATGTGTTACCAAAATGCAAAAGACAAAGAAACCACCATTCTTTGATGTTTGAGGAAACAGGACAAACCCAGTTGTTGGTGAGACGATGACATCTGCCTCGGCAAATATTTTCTTGTGAAATTGAAGCTGACGATTCCTGTTCATATTTTTCTCTCATTAAAAGAAAAAAAAAAAAACTGTTGTAGGAAGAAAATTCCTAATATGATCAAATTCAGTTCTATGGACTTTTTTTTCTGAAGTAAAACACTATCTACTATCAGTTAAATTTGATTGGAAGTAATAAAACCGTAAGTGAACCTCATCAAAAAGGAAGTTCTAATAAATTTTAATTTTTTGTTAAGAGTGAAGAGTGTGTTAAAAAAAACAGTAATTTTATTAATTAGCATAATTTATTGGCTTAATTTTTCATATCTTACCTCATTTTCTGAGCTTTAAGATACTCCATGCCGCTGAAAGCACCATAGATGCTTTGTGCTACTCTTACATCCCATCCTAATTCTGCAAAATTCCTTTTGTAGTAATTTGGTGATATCAGCAACATTACTTCTCAAGCTAGAGGATAATGAGGAAGGTAAAAAGTTTATAAGACTGCATACTTTTCTTTAAATGAATCAAGTGCAGTGGAAGATTCAGATCCGATTGTTATATAGTGAGCCAGGCGCATTGCTTCTATCTCTGGGATGGTCACATCTATGATCTTGAATGTTTGAGACAGAAAGTTAGCATGTTAGCAAGTGATGACTGTGATGTGCTGTTTCTCAATTTTGGGTTCAGTAACAGTATTAAAAGTGCTTTAAGAATTTTCTGCCTTAAAAAGGCTTCTTCCAAATTCACATCAAATAAGATACGACTTTGTTTATGTGGGGAAAGCAGAAATGATTTTGTTTATATTTTTCAGTACCTTCCAATTGTAATGATCCTGAAGCTTGAGCAAAGTTTTGGAGCAGCATATTCTGACATCATTGCTGCAATCATCAAACCACTAATTGATGGAAGTAGTGGTTAAACAACATGATGTTAACCTATTTCTAAAATTTTTATAATCATAATGCAGAAGATATTTGTAGCTGCCAACAGGACTCTAACCTTGCCGTATTTTGCTAATTTGATGTCAGAAATGACTTTTGTCAAACTCAGTCGTGGAAGATTTATTCTGGTCTGAAGATTAAATAATAAGAAATTCAAAGATATTAGAAATTTAGAACCTGAAAGTGCATATCTAATAAGAATCATATATGATATTATAAACATGGAAAGACTAATAGGTGGTAAAAAATCATTAATTTGAAAAACAATCTTACCAACACACTGAAAATCTTCTGATATGGAATCTCACCACTGACAGCTGCATAACTATAAAAAATGAAACAGTAGATGTTGAAAAACCAATCTTAAAATTTCCTTGTAGAAAGAATATCATAGAAAGAAGTACTAACACAATCAGTGCATCCTCAACTGTGCCTGCTAGTATTCCAACCATTCCAACTGTCCAATTCAGGGGAAGAACTCTGAATATAGCAGAAGATCATTCTCCTAAGTTATTACATTATAATCCTTACAGTATTTAAACATGATAAAACAAATATGAATACCTACCCATCATGTGGTATACGTGCAAAAGTTGGCTTTAGACCAACAACACCGCAAAGAGATGCTGGCATCCTTACAGATCCTGAACATATAAATGAGCAAACATCACAAGTAATAAGAAATAATGAATGCTGATTTCTCTGGTCTTTGATGTACAAATATAAATCGAATACCTCCCCCATCAACACCAAGGGCAACAGGACACAGTCCAGCAGACACCAGAGAAGCAGATCCACTAGAAGAACCCCCTGCAATCTTATTGGTATCATATGGGTTTCTAGCAGGCCTACAAAGTAATAAGCAAACATGTTCTTATCACCAACTAGTTCTATGAACATTCCTTGATACTGAATTCACAAGACAAGTCCACCAAAGATGTCACATTATGTGAATATGAGTATAACACAAGGTGATCTTACCCATAATGTGGATTTATCCCACTGGTTCCAGACCCAAGTTCATGCATATTGCTTTTCCCAACAAGTACGGCGCCACATAACCTTAAACGCTTAACGCAGCAAGCATCATCGTTACACGGCCTTTCTTTGTGCAGCCACGTTGTACCTCCTTTAGAACAACATTTTTAGAGGCTCAAGTGAATCATGAAATCAGCACATAATCATTTGAATACAAGATTCCTTAGGGAAAACAATAACACGTTACACAACCTGTTGTTGGATATGGCAAACAGTCTATCTCATCCTTGATAGCAACAGGAACTCCGTCTAACACTGAAATTGGTTCCCCTGCACAAATATTATTACATCAAGTATCTGAACATTGTTGAGTACACATAATATATGAACACAAATGAGGCTGAATCCTAAATAAGAACATCTGCAAATATGACAATGTAATTTCTTGGCTACTTCAAAAGTTAAAATATTAGTTTCTAAATGCTAACACTAGATTTTTTTAACACAGTCTTCATTATTGATTGAAAATTAGTGAAAACCATAGAATTGTGTTGGTCCTACTTCTTATATAATGAGATTTACTTCTGATTTCATAGTTCCTAATAAATTTTAACTACTAACAAAAAGTGTACTAGGAGTGTCTTAGAAAATGTGTTTTTAGCACTCCTAGAATATAATTCATTAGACTTGTACGGTTGGCAAATGACCACATATGTTAGTTGAAAGTGGAGTCAGGGAAAGGTAAGTGGCATACATTTTATCTTTGGATGCAGAAAGCACATGTAGCCATAATTATGAGTTTCAATAACGACAACCCCATAGGAAGGGATCACTTAAATGTTGAATTGAAATGACGTTTGACTTGCTCTGAAGTACCTCTTCGATATCGATGAGTTGATTCAGCAGCTTGTCTAAGAATATCATCAACACTATAGTGAATAAAGAATCCCATTTGGAGAGAGGGTTTTGTGGATTCATCAATAGCCGCAATAAACCGTTCAGCAACCTGCAAAAAAATAAAGTAGAAAGAGAGTCAATGAATATAGTAGTACATCAAAATTCTGAAGTCAGAACGAACTAGAAATGTGAAGGACTTGTGGATGCAGATTACTCATTGTACTACTATCTTTGAAGTTCTTAATCTAAATTTTGAGCTGTCAAAGCTTCTGAGTTTTTTTTTTCTCTCATCACTTTTAGTTCTTGTTATCAAGTAACAATGACTTTGACAACCTAATGACATTATGTCCTCCATTAGCATTGTTGCTTGATAGTAAAAAACAGAAAGTGACAAAGCAGAAAAAATTCAGGAACTTTAACCTGTCAAAATTTAAATTCAAATTAGAAACTAAAAGCAGAAATTGAAAAAATGTAAAGACAGAATGAGAGAATAAAACATAAGTATATCAAAAGATGAAAATACCAAGCTTGGTGTTATGTCCCCTGAGCGGTAAGCTTTGGCATAATCCATTATTGTCCAGCGGCAGAACGAAGAATTTGTTCCATCAAGTGTTTCCCGTGAAGATGTTGGCAAACAATCTAGTGCAAGATGAACTTTCTCCGGTGGAGGCAAAGAAGAGTCTAAGCATTTGATTTCTCTTTCTTTTATGTCTGCAAGAATAAGCAGAAACGGTGACCCACATTCTTTTAAGGCAATCTAAGGCCAAAATTTTTCAATCAAATATGGTCATGTCCAGAATCTCTCAAACCTTCAAAATCATGCAAGGGAACAAAGAGAGGTGGTTCTTGGAACTCTGCATTTGTGATAAGCTGTGAAAATGGAATAAAACAAAAAGCACTTGCTTAAAGATGTTATTTAGAATTCAATCTTTACTGGAACAGAAGTTCATGCAATGGAATACAAATGGTCATGAAGCATACCCGGTGAATAAGATTGTTTCCCTTCAATATGAGCAGTAGGAAGGTTCCAAGTATTGGACACTCCAATAGATGAGTGAAAATCTTGACCAAAAGTCCAGTCATGCGGGGAGCTGTGATGGCAAAGATCATTAGTAGTATTTTTGTGGGTGTGCATGGATATCATCCATCACTATCAATACTTTTACAAGCTAACAATCTGGTTCAAATATCAAATCAAATGCCATTAGTGTTAAAACTTAAAACACCAGCACATGCAGAGCCTTTCTGAACCTGATAGAGTGACACATACTAGGGAGTAGTCAATGTTATAATTGTCACAAGAACTCAATGGAAAACCATACTAGAAGAAGAAAAAGTCAAGATACCGTGATGCTAGGAGAGAAAGTAAACAAAGACAGTGCATGATAAACCTTTGACATTAGCTTGCAGGTAGAATTCAGTGCTATGGGAGCCTAAGTCCACATCCTTCACGGGCGTGTAAACCACACCCTCACGTTTCAAGAAATCCATTAGCCCCTGAAGGAGTGTTGGAGAAAAATGTCAGAAGGGTAGATAACTAGTTATAGGAAAATTTGGCGGACATTACTAGAAGAATGAGGTAGAAAATCGATGTGCTTTTAACTGTCATGTTGATGGATAGAATCTGGTATGAAAACTAGTAGACAAAGTGGTTTGCGTGAAAATGGTAGAACTTACACTGATAAAGTTAAAACAAAACCTCACAACAGTTTTGGTGTCTCTTTGGTGTGAAAAAAGCTCAACTACTTTTGCATGAACAAAACTTCCTAGATTTTCAATCCCAACAATAGGGAATACCAATATAACCCTTTTTTTTTTCTTACCCACACTTCACAAAGTCAAACTGACTGTCACTGCCAGAATGTTTATTGTTTAATTACATTGCTTTCGTATACATTGTCCTTACATCTTTTCACGAACTTCATCTTTTCACTGTTTGTATATGTATCATTTTAGTCTTCATCTTAATATTCAATATCCTGAATTATACTCTTTCTTTCTTATTTTATTTTTAAGGTTCATCCTAATCATTCACTTCAAAGAATTCATTTTAATATTTTAATTGTTAAATTTGATCAGTATAGTACTTCCAAGATTCTGATGAACTTATAATTATAAAACACAGTTGATGTTTGAACCAGAAATAGTTAAAAATATAAAGTTCTGTCAAATGAATAATTAAAATCTTCTATCAAACTCTTGTGCCAGTATTTGCTAGACACATTTCCATGCCATTTTTACCATGTTTAAGATCGTTTCTTATTTTACTTTTCGTACTTTTCTTATTAGTGAACATACTGTAAGAAGTTTTATCAGTCAAAAAATAATTACGTAAATAGAACTATCTTTATTACACTAAATTAGTCCAAATTTAAAAGATAAAGAACTAAATAAGGTTTAACTTACCCTATATAGATATGCTCATCATCATGTAAGATTATAGTGTATAACTAATTACTCTAAAAACATGTTCAAAGCAAGTTCTTTCCCTGAAAGTGAGTTGAAATTGTCTCTACCAGAAAGCCAAACATATCATCAATAGAATAACATATAAAGAAATATTAATTAGTTCATTGGTGAGATGAGCAAGAAAAGAAACTTTCAAAGACACAAATAAGCCAACTTTTGGATGCTAAGGTAAGAGATGGCAATAAATTGGATTTACAGCAGGAATTAATGAGCATCAGCTTCAACTTGTTTTAACCAATTTAAAGCACAGTAGCAATAGTATTAGTCAGATCTAGAAAACGTATTGTATCAAAGTCATGTAATAATTTTCCTTACCATATTGTTGCAGTACTTATTTTGGTTCTAGGGACTCGGTAGAGTGTGCAGGTTGAAAATGTTGCTAATTTGATGGAGGCCTGCTTCATCTGCCACTCCATTCTGTGTGACTACGAGGTTCCTTCTGATTCCACCACCACCATGTTTTGTCTTATTTTATTATTTTTTGTCCTAGGGAGCACCACCAAAGTTAATGCAATTTACTATATGAGTTGTTTCTACATTTATAGTGGTCCACTGCATCACATGAGCCTGTCCATTACTTTTCTTCTTCCTGCAAAAATTGTGAAACCAAATAGCTTTGGTTGGTTAAGAGTAAAATATGAGTACAAGAGCACATGAGATTAAAACAACTTTAGTGATGGGGACATATCAAGTTTCCGTAAGGGAGAGTAGTTGCTGCAACTTAAAGAGTATTATGAAGATGGTGATGATGCAATACAATTACTACACAATGAAGATGGTGTAGGTAACAAACTACACATAAATGTGTGACTAATGGATTCTGTATACTAACTAAGCTTGTGAAATGTTTGGTTTGGAAATAGTTACATACACAAGTGTTCTAATGAATCTTCTATACACATACATCATAGAGGCTTAGTTTTAAATTGAGATCTATAGGTAATAAAGCTTGTTTATTACTAAAAACCCATTATTATCAAAGTAAAAATCAAGTTTATTTTCCCTTACTCTAAGAGATGCCTTTATTGGATTTGGCAATTTTCAAGTCTATAAAGGATTTACGAGAATAAAGAATATTTTAGTTTAAACAAAAGACACAATGTCAATTATACCTTATCAACACAAGAAGAATCAAGATCTCTAATAATTATATCATCCACGTAGATCAACAAAATGACCAATGAAAAATTGGAACCATTAGTAAATAAAGAATAATCATATTTAAATTATGTTGCAATAAGTTTGAAAAGAACTTGCATAACCATTGTTGTGAAGCTTGTCTTAGTCCATTTATTAAAGTTTTCAACTAATCCTTCTCTTCTTGTTTTGTAACTGCGGGAAATATTATGTATACATCCTGAAATAGCTTAAGAATGTATTGTTGAAATCTAATTGTTGTAGGCTTCAATATTTTGCAACAACAATAACCAATAAGGCTCTTGTAAAAGTTTAGTCACTGGATAGAAAGTGTTTGAAAAATCAATATCAACTTGTTATGTGCAGCCTTTGGTTACTAACCGAGCTTAGTATTTGTCAACTAAGTCATTAACATTGTATTTCAATTTAAAAAGTCATGTGTACCATATGCATTGTTTTCCTTTTAGTAAAGGAACTAAAGACTGACAAGTTTCTATATGCCCTCAAATCCACATCAAAATATACATTTATCAAGCTTGATTTGATTGTACTTGATAAGAAAATAACCTTATAGCTTAAATTACATAATGAGGTATAAAGAACTGAGTTATATAAAATATGATGTTATATTGCTATCTTGTAGAAAAAAGAAAAGGAAATGACGAAAGGCAGCTAAGCTGCAAAAATTGGTGTTGAGTCACAAAAGAAAACTAGATATAGAGACAAAACTTGCATCATTAAATAAAATCTAGGACCAAGGAGAAAACCTTTTATGCATAGAAAGCTGAAGCATCAAAGCATGGAGCTATGCCAAAAAGAAAACCCACACATGAAGAAACCCTAGTGCCTAAGCACAAAAGATGGGGTTGATCATTCAAAAATACCTAGAATTAGTCATTCTATTCTCCGTAACTCATAGATTAGCTATAGTAAGGGCCATAAAGAGGTTTGTGCAACTCTGGAGTCTAGATTCATATCATCATGAGTGGTTGAATCTTCTTTTAGGATGTTGGATGTAATTAACTCAGATTTGTAGGAAGGTTCAACACACACATAGATCTCCACACTAGTAAGATATTGTTAGCCTTTGGGCCTCCCCTACAACATAAGTCTTTTCTTATCCTCGAGTACACCATGGTCATCACTTCTCTTTGCTCTCTTTCACGATACATGGTCAAACACTAAGCATCTCTTGTTGTCCACCTCTCATGATATATCTAGTTATCTGCCATCGGCCTCTTGCTATGGTTTCACCTTATCATGGAGGAACATACTCGTCTGAGCCCGGTCTCCAGACCTGAACCATGGGCTATGATACCATTTGTAGGGAGGTTCAACATACACTCATACACATAGATCTCCACACTGGTAAGATATTGTCCACTTTGGGTCAAATCCTCAAGGTTTTTCTTTTGGTACCACTCCAAAAGGCCTCTTACCAATGGAGGTATCTTATGTGTATATAAACTCATGTCCATCTCTTGTTTTATCTGATGTGGGACTTTGTTTGTACACAACAAGATTCCCCCGACTGTTATATCTTAAAATGTTTATTCATCTTTGATCTTATAGTTTGTTGCTTGGTTTATATTTATTGCTTGAATGAACTAACAATTCATTTCATCTCACTAGTTTGGATTGAGATGGAAAACTAATCTCAAATTGTGGTTCAATCAAACCATCACATTCTTGATAGAGGCTTCCATAACATCTAAAAGGTGTGTTGGGTGAGAAAATCTTACATGGTAAAGAAAGGATTTATTATGCCAAGGGTAGAGGAATCACACTTGAGTTTGAAATCCTTAGGTTATAATGATTCAAGAATGAACTTAGATCTACAAGTAAAAGTACTCCTATGACATAAGAGTAAAGATGCAATAAGCATGATAAGATCAACAATAGTACAATAGATGAAAAGGAAATGAATTTCAACCTCTTTACTTAATCAATATTCGAATTACCACAACTTGTTTACTTTTAATAACCAAACTTTTTCTACTAGTTTATTAAAATCTAGAGATAAATTCTTAGTATTCTTGATAAATCCCTATGGATACATACTTGAGATCACTAGTGCAGCGAAGGAAAACGACCGCGGTTGTTTTTTAATATACGCTTCGGTTTTAGAACCGCCGCATATACGAGCGAGGTAAAAAGGTCTGGGACTCATATGAATGTAGGTCATCCAATACATTACATAGTATCCACACTCATATGACCCGTTCTATCTGTTACACTACAATATATCATCAAAGTTGTAAATAATTAGTGAAAATCATTATAAGAAAATAAGTATAAGAAAGTATGACTTTAGCATATGTCAAACCTTGAGAGCAATCCATGCAAGCTTTCTACGGTTAGCAGTTGATCTCCCAACCAACATCATACTTACTGAAATAGAACTATATAAAAAAAAGGTTTTAACATTCATTTATATAATAAAGAAAGTCCAAACATTGAGGTTCTTACCAATCAACATAACAAATTTTAAAATAACATTGTAAAATTAAAAATATAAACTTTAAAATCATACCATCATACAAAATTATACGATCATACAAAATTTTTCAATCCTAAATATCATACATGTTGGGGCAAATCGGCAAGTGTACCGAGTCGCACAAGTAATATAAAATGGTAAGACCAAGTATCGTATCCAGAGGACTCTCGGCGCTGAACAGTCGTGTGATAACAAGATTAATTAAGACTTAAATAAAAAGAGATCATTGGGTTTGAATGCAAAAACATAAAATTAAATATGAATGCAATTGATCAATAGCAAAAGAGCACAAAGATGAACGGATGTTGATTAATATGAGATGGTATGTTGTTGGGGTTAGATTTCACCAAATTCCCTCTCATGTATATAAGAATTCTTCTTTATGCATTAATGCCAACGTCACTCACTAAATTACCTAAACCCGATCCCTCGGTGAATAAGCCTGTCCTAAATTACCAATTCATGCAATTCCTAGCATCCCTAGTAATAAGATGTGAAGTTCAAGAGATTAAGACAATCAAGACTTATACCCTCATCCCTGAGCAATATAAACCTTAGGAGTAATTCAACAAGAACCTGAATTCTAAGGAACCTCCCGACACTCATGCAATTCATAAATCATGCTAATGAATGAGTTAAACATAGAAAGCATTGAAACAGATCAATTACTCTAACAATTAATGGAAAAGCATATGGATTTAAGAATCAATTCAAATACATGAGAGTTTACAAGGTTACATCATCCCCCAATAACAAATAGAAATTAGTTCCCCATAAAAATGGGGGAACTCTATGAACAATGGAAGAGAATGAGAAAGAAAGCCTAAGAATTGGGAAAAGAGTGTATTGCTATGCTCTTCTCTACCAAGCAAGTTTCTAAGTGAAAAAGGGTGCTTTTAGTATCAAAATCACATCACAAATAACAGTGTTTTAAACTGTTATCACAACCCTAAATTTAGAAATTTGCTTGTCCTCAAGCAAAACATAATGAAACTCAGTTTTTCAAAACAATCACTACAATGACTCAATATTTTTCAAAAGCTTTTCTTTCCAAGACAAGAAATCACTTTTATCAATTCAGCATAAAGATCTCAGTCAAGATGTGCAAATGCCTTTATTCAATCAAAATCCATGTGATGCTCATGCACTTTCAACAGAGATTCAACCAAGCAAAGATGCAATCAGAAATTCAGAGAACTACTCCTCACCAAGGAAAGTGTTTCACTCAAGCACTCAAAAGTGTATCACTCAAGCACTCAAAAGTGTATTACTCAACTCAAAGGTGTAAAGTGAGATGTTGGTCTCTTTTTCACTCTGTTATCACAATGTCACACAAATTAATTTTGCCTTTCATTTAGCCACAATCAAACATACTCACAAGCAAGTTATCATCACAAGGGCTTTTCATGGCTTATACCTTGGTTGGGCTAAGAAGGAAATTGGTTTTTCTGGTCAGCAACATTCCTTGAGTTAAGAGAGACATTTATGAATTTATCATGTAAGCACAAACTCTCTTTCTTTTTCCCAGCTTTCCCTTGCAATGAGCTTTTTCTTTTCTTTTCATTTTTCTTTTCTTTCTTTTGCCTTTGCTTTTCACTTGCTTTTGCTTTTTATTGCTCACTGCCTAGAGAAGTAGGTTGCTACCTAGCAACCCCAAACTTAAACCTTTATCAGTACCTCATCAAATGTTCTTAACTTAACTCAAGGTCTGAAAAAGGTTTTCAAAACATGCATAAGGCTCAAGGTTCAAAGGTTAGAAAAAATTGTTCTCTTTTCAGTGGGCAAAAATTATGTGAAGGCTAAAAGAGTAAGGGATAACAAAAGATGGCCTTGATCATATGAAACCTGCAAGCAAGTAGTTCAATCACAGAAAATTTGGGCAAAATCATTTATGTTTCCAAAGTAATAACAATTATTCACAAGAAAACTCTGAAGCCCAATTCTCACACAGGTAAACTCTCAAGTCCTAGAATTCAGAAGAACACCCTGCTCAGTTTCTCAATCAAATTTTATCTCAAGCACCTGTTTCACACATTGTGACTCATCACCTATATCACATCATGCATCATCTCAACATTAATCAATACTCCATAATCTCACAAAGAAATACCCATCACAAACAAGCACAGTTGAATCAAAGCAGTTCAATTCATTCAAGTAGAGCACAATAAAAATAAAATAAAATAAAAACAAAAATTAAATTTAAAAGGAAAACGGCAGAAAACTAGGTTGCCTCCCAGCAAGCGCTTCTTTAACGTCACTAGCTTGGCCCAATCTTCTCATGTTGCATCAACCAACTTCATAATTGTGGAGAGGCCTTCCACCTCACCGCCCAAGTAATGTTTGAGGCGTTGTCCATTGACTACCCAGCTTCTCTGTGGGTCTTCAGCTGTTGGGTCTGTTAACTCAACAACTCCATGTGGGAGGACATTCTTGATCATGAATGGGCCAGACCACTTCGACTTCAACTTTCCAGGGAAAAGCTTTAGTCGTGAATTGAACAGCAACACCTGTTGTCCTAGAGTGAAGACCCTTTTTACCAGCTTCCTGTCATGATAATATTTCACCTTTTTCTTTGTAATTTTTAGAAGAATCATAGGCGTGCAGCCGCATCTCCTCAAGCTCAATGATTGGCCTCCTTCTCTTTTCTACAGTGTCACTAGAATCAAAATTCAAAAATGTTAAGGCCCACAGAGCTATATGTTCCATCTCCATCGGCAGATGACATGCCTTTCCATAGACCATTTGGAAAGGAGACAATCCAATAGTTGTCTTCATTGCAATTCGATATGCCCAATGGGCATCATCTAGCTTTAGAGACTAATCCTTCCTTGATGTAGCAACTTTCTTTTCCAAAATACTCTTTATTTCCCTATTGGAAACTTCAGCTTGCCCGTTGTTTGTGGATGATAAGGTGTAGCCACCTTATGTTTCACACCATAGTGCTTGAGTAATTTTTCCAGCTGGTAGTTGAAAAAATGAGAACCTTCATCACTAATGAGTACTCTGGGCGTTCTAAACCAGGAGAAGATTTGCCTTTTCCAAAACTTAATGACAGTGCTGGAATCATTCTTGGATAAGCCAGAGCCTCCACCCATTTGCTCACATAGTCCATTGCCACCAATATGTATTCATTATTGAAAGATGGTGGAAAAGGTCCAACAAAGTCTATGCCCCAACAATCAAAAACTTTGACCTCTAGAATGCCTTGCAGCGAAATTTCATGACGTCTGGAGATGGTACCCGTCCTTTGACACTTATCATAGTTCATGGCATTGATTATGAGCATCTTTGAAGAAGGTAAGCCAATAAAATCCAGACTGAAGTACCTTTGTAGCTGTTCTTTCTCCACTAAAATGCCCCCTATAAGGTGAATCATGACAATACCATAAAATTCCTTCCACTTCTTCCTTAGTCACACAACGCCTCAAAAGATTATCTGCTCCAATTTGGAATAGGTAAGGATCATCCCAAACAAACTGTTTTGCATCATGCAAAATTTTTTTTCTCTGTTTCCAATTGAAATCTTCTGGGATTACTCCTGCAGCTTTGAAATTGGCCATATCAGCAAACCATGGCCTTTGTTGAATATAATGAGTGTTTCATCTGAGAAGGATTCTCAAATTTCTGCT
Organism: Vigna reflexopilosa; assembly: GCA_027742785.1. Lineage (NCBI taxonomy): Eukaryota > Viridiplantae > Streptophyta > Magnoliopsida > Fabales > Fabaceae > Vigna > Vigna reflexopilosa. Next base: position 23,318,450 of record CM050918.1, read on the forward strand.
TCCTTGCTTATAACTTCACTATTCACAAAACGAGATATGTGATCAACAATTACATTTTCACTTCCCTTCTTGTCACGGATCTCCACATTAAACTCTTGTAACAAAAGCACCTATATGATCAATCATGGCCTGGAGTCCGGTTTGGTTAGAAAATATTTTATAGCTACATGGTCAATGTAGATAATCACTTTAGACCCAATGAGATATGGTCTAAATTTCTCCAAGGCATACACAATAGTAAGGAATTCTTTTTGTGTGGTGGCATAATTCAGCTGGGTTTCATTTAAAACTTTGCTTACATAATAAATAGTGTGGAAAACCTTCTCTCTTCTTTGGCCAAGAACTGCACCTATGGCATAATTACTGGCATCACACATCAGCTCAAAGTCTTGATTCCAATCAAGAGCCACAATTACTGGAGCATAAATCAAATTTTTCTTCAAAATATCAAAAGCTTTAAGGCATTCATCATTCCTCACAAAAGGGACGTCCTTAACAAGGAGGTTACTTAACGGTTTGGCAATTTTTGAAAAATCCTTGATGAATCTTCAATAAAAACCATCATGTATGAAAAAGCTTTTGATTCCTTTCACATTGGTAGGCAGGAGTTTTTCAATGACCTCCACTTTGGCTTTATCAACTTCAATTCCTTTGGAAGAAATTTTATGACCCAAAACATTACCTTCTGTTACAATAAAGTGACATTTTTCCTAGTTGAGAACAAGATTAGATTGGGCGCATCTCTTAAGTACCACGTCTAGGTTAGACAAGAACTAATGAAAGGAACTGCCAAATACTGAAAAATCATCCACGAAGACCTCGATGCATTTTTCTATCAAGTCTGCAAAAATTGTCTGCATGCATCTCTAAAAGGTAGCTGGAGCATTACATAACCCAAACGACATTTTTCTGTAAGCAAAAACTCCAAATGGACAAGTGAAAGCTGTCTTCTCTTGTCGTTTGGATCCACCACAATTTGATTATATCCAGAATATCCATCCAGAAAACAATAGAAAGCCTGATCTGCCAACCTCTCGAGCATTTGATCCATGAAAGGAAGGGGAAAGTGGTCCATCCTGTAGTCAATGCACATCCTCCATCCAGTAACAGTCCTTATGGGTATGAGTTCATTTTTTTCATTATAAATAATTGTCATCCCACCTTTCTTTGGTACCACCTGTACTGGACTTACCCATGCACTGTCAGAAATAGGATAAATAATACTAGCTTCAAGTAACTTTAGCACTTCTTTTCTCACTTCAGCTCCGGTTTGCCTTCCTTGACTTTTTCTTCTATGTTAAGCAAAAGGGCTTCTTCTAATTCTTCCAGATCATCCAAGCCTTCATCGGTTAGTTCTTCGCAAGTTTCAACTAGCATTTCCTCCAAAGGGGAAATATCACATATTTCATTCTCTTGCACCATGCATATTTTGTCAATAGTGTCAAGATGGAAACATTCCTTGTCATCTTTTGGGTGAGACATGGCTTTAGAAACATCAAAATTTACTTCTTCATCTTGCACTCTCACCTTTAGTTTGCCATTTTCCACGTCAATCAAAACTCTTGTGGTCTTCATAAAGGGTCTCCCAAGAATAAGGGACACATTCACATCTTCTTCCATCTCCATGATAACAAAGTCCACAGGAAATAGGAATTTGTCCACCTTCACAAGCACATCTTCAGTCACCCCATATGGATATTTTAGAGATCTATCTGCCAGTTGAAGAGTCATCCGAGTAGGCTTGAGTTCCAAGCCTTCAATCTTTTCAAACATAGAAAGCGACATGAGATTAATACTAGCTCCCAAATCAATTAGTGCTTTCCCAACAGAGATATTCCCTATAGTGCAAGGAATGATGAAGCTTCCTAGATCTTTCAACTTGGGAGGTAGTAGCTTTTGTATGATAGAACTGCAGTTTCCTTGAACTTCAATGGTCTCCTCTTCAATGTACTTCCTTTTCTTAGTGAGGAGCTCCTTCAGGAATTTGGCATACGAAGGAATTTGGCATACGAAGGTATGTTAATCTCCAGTTTTTTGAAGATCTCCATGAAACGCTCAAACTGATTTTCTTTTTCCTTGCTAGAATAATTCTTTGGGTAAGGAAGGGGTTTTTCAAAAAATCCATTCTTTTTTCTCTCATCCTCCTTCTCTCGTTTTTTTTCTTCTCTCTCTTTTTCTTTTTCTTTTCTCTCACTCTCTTGTTTTTCTTTTTCTTTTTCATATTTTTCTTTTTCACTCATCCTCTCTTTTTCTTGTCTCTCAATTTTTCTCTCATCTAATACTCTCCCACTTCTAGTGACAACAACTTTGCATTCTTCTATGGGGTTCATGTTGTCCTTGAGATAATCCAACTTCTGAATTATGAATTGTTAAGACCCTGACAAGTGTACCAGATCGTATGAAGCAATATAATTGGTAAACCTAATATCGTTCTCCCAAAGGACTCAAAGGCCTTATCTTTCGTGTGAATCAATATCGTAAGACTTGTAGAGAAAATTAATTTGTGGTTTGAATGCAAAAACAAAAAGTAAACACGCAAATGTAATTGATTCAATTGGCAAGAAAAAGATATGGATGAATGAAGTTGTTGGGGTTTACAATTTCATCTTATCCACTCTCTTATATCTATTCTTCTTATTAAATTCGCTTTATTATCTAATTGTCATGCAAACTTTTTTAGTCTACCCTAAACCCGATCCCTCGGTGAGAAGAGCCTACTACTAGTTACTGGCTTACTATCCCTAGGCTCCCCTAGTAACTAGCAATACAAGTATCACAGAAGCAAAATACAATTGATCATCCTACCCCCCTATCCCTAGGTGGTATTGCTTAATCAAGGAATTCCCTATCAGTTCATGACTTCCCCGTACGTCCCCGTATCGACAAAGGCAAACATCTATTTATCAAATGAGTTAAATGATAATAGCATAAAGCATAGATAAAGAACCCAACAATTGATAATAACAGCATATGCAAGCATATGAATAAACCAAGAATTTCAATATAAGAGAGTTTCAAAAGATTACATTGTTCCCCAACAACAAAGGGTTTAGTTCACCATTGACATGGTGAAACTAGATGAAATACAATGAAAGAATGGAAAAGCAAACCCTAGATATGATAAAATGGAGCCTAAGCATCCAAGAAATCTTCTCCAAGGAGTGTAGAACAGCTCTGGACGTCTTCTTTTGCCAAAAGAATAATATTTGAATCGCACTGGGGCTATATATAGGGCATAAAAGTAACAAAATTTAAGCCCAAGCCCAGCAGACAACCGCTCAACGTCCAATTTTACTGCTCAGCAGTTTCCCTCAAGCCGCACCACCGCTCAACGGTGAAACTGACCGCTGAGCGGTTTGCCTCTAATCACTCTGGATGCTCAGCGTCATCGCCTGGGCGCCAGACAATGGCTTTCCCTCGAATCATGGCGCTGAGCGGTGCATTTTGACGCTGAGCGGTGCATAGACTCTTCTTTTCTTCATTTTTCTTCTTCTTCCTTGAGTCTAAGACCTTCCTTCTTCAATTCCATCCTTAATTCTCATTAAAACCCTACAAAAAAAAATGCAAAACAAGCATAATATCTCTAAAAATAGCTTTAGACTCTCAAATGACTCAACTGAAGTGTTTTACTTGATTCTAAGCTCATTCTAAGCCATAAAGGGTGTATTTTAATATCAATTTAAGCATAAAAGAACGATTTTTAGACCGTTATCATGAATCTACCCTATGCCTCCATCCTTTTAGATGTTGCTTGAGTGCTTTCCCGAATTGAGAGATTCCTGCTTCAACCACTAGAGAGTCTCCTCAAGCTTTGTAGTACTGTAAGCTTGTGGTGGTCTAGTGAATAGTCTACCAGCTTGCCCAAATTGACTTTGATTCATGCTTGAGTGAGGTTCCCACCAATGGGTGAGATTATCTTGGTAGAATTGCATCCTGCACAGACTAAACAAAAATCCTAGAAAACACTGTTAGCACAAAAACACAAATTAAATATAAAAATAAAAACATTAAAGATCGAAAAATAAAAATAAAATTAAGAAAAATAAAAGAAAAGAAAAAAAAGAAAAAAAAGAAAAAAATAAAAAAAATAAAATAAAGTCAAAGTTAATCAAGAATCACACAAATAGAATAGCTTAAACCGTGAGTCCCCGGAAACGGCGCCAAAAACTTGTTGGGGCAAATCAGCAAGTGTACCGAATCACACAAGTAATATAAAATGGTAAGACCAAGTATCGTATCCTAGAGGATTCTCGGCGCCGAATAGTCGTGTGATAAGAAGATTGATTAAGACTTAAATAAAAAGAGATCATTGGGTTTGAATGCAAAAACATAAAATTAAATATGAATACAATTGATCAATAGCAAAGGGGCATAGAGATGAACAAATGTTGATTAATATTAGATGGGTATGTTGTTGGGGTTAGATTTCACCAAGTTCCCTCTCATGTATATAAGAATTCTTCTTTATGCATTAATGCCAACGTCGCTTACTAAATTACCTAAACCCGATCCCTCGGTGAATAAGCCTTTCCCTAATTACCAATTCATACAATCCTAGCATTCCTGGTAAAAAGATGTGAAGAACAAGAAATTAACACGACCAACACTTTTACCCCCATCCCTGAGCAATATAACCTTGGTGAATAAGCCTGTCCGTCATTTTTCTTCTTCTTCCTTGAGTCTAAGACCTTCCTTCTTCAATTCCATCCTTAATTCTCATCAAAACCCTGCAAAACAATGCAAAACAAGCATAATATCTCTAAAAACAGTTTTTGACTCTCAAATGACTCAACTTAAGTGTTTTACTTGATTCTAAGCTCATTCTAAGCCATAAAGGGTGTATTTTGATATCAATTTAAGCATGAAAATAACGGTTTTTAGACCGTTATCACAACCCCAAACTTAGAACTTTGCTTGTCCTCAAGCAAACAAAACAAAACTCGGCTTTCCACTTTTTCATCAAATAGTTCAACAATCTCAAAATTCATTTTTCTTATGACTAGAACTACTCAACTTCACATGATCACATATTTCCCAACAGATGTTTTATTTATGAATGATCAATCAATTAAGCATAGAGGTAATCATGGAATTCAAAAATTCTCACCAAGCAAGTGTTTCACTCAATCACTCAAGTATTTAAGAGGTCACTTCACTCTCTACTATTCACTTGTCACATGAAACAAAATTTCCCTTCATCTGATACAATCAACATTCTTACATGCCAATGCCATCACAAGGACTTTTCCAAGGCTTATAATGAGGCTAGGATAACAAGAAAAATTGGTTTTTCTGGATCACAAAATCCTTGAGTCAAGAAAGTTATTTTAACATTTAAAGTTCAAGCACAAACTCTCTTTCTTTAACCAATCTCACTCATTCCCAACTTCTTCCCTTTCCTTTTACTTTTACATTGAGCTCATCTTTCATACTTTTTCTTTTCTTCTTTTTCTTTTCTCATGCTTTTTCATTCAACACTTGAGCTCAATACCTTTCTTTTACCTTTCAATTTCCCCCAACAACTCTAAACTTGAACCTTTATCAACACCAGAAAATATTTCTCATCCTAACTCAAGGTGGAGATTTTCAAAACAAGGATTTCATCGTGTTTAAGGCTTAGGTTCAAAAAGGGTAGAACATCAAATGTTCCTTTTACTTTGGGCGAAAATTTGGCTAGATAAGGGCTACCAAAAATGGCCTTGATCATATGACATAAACATGTAATTCAATTGATCATAAAGATTGAGACAATATCATTCATGCTTTCAATTGAATAGCAAATATATCAACAAGCACTCTGAAGCTCAAAACCTCACACAACTGTGCTTACTCAATCATTCAATCATACATCCTGCTTAGCATCATAACCACAATCATAACTCATCATACATTTGTTCACACAGCTTATGAACAATTCACCTATATAGAAGCATATATAAGAATCTCAATTATCATCCACATCAAGCATACTCATCATGCAATAACAATCAAATCAAACCATAGTCAGAAAAGGTGTTCAAGCCAAGCAAAGACACCTACACTACCCAACAAAATTCAACCTATTCTAAAAATTCAAAGTACAAAAGCGAAAGATAAAACCCCTGTTCTAAGCACTGGCATCCATCAGTAGATGCCATATCACTCCATGTCGTCATCAGAGTCCTCATCCTCTCCAGCCTCTGTATCCTCAATGTTATCATCCTTGTCATCATCCTCCCTGACTGGAGCGGTAAAATTAGACGCTGAGCGGTTGTCTGCTGGGCTTGGGCCTAAGTTCTATTACTTTTCTGTGCTATATATAGCCCCAATGCAATTTGAGAATTATTCTTTTGGCAGAAGAGGACGTCCAGAGCTATTCTACACTCCTTGGAGAAGATTTGTTGGATGCTTAGTCTCCAATTTATCATATCTAGACTTTGCTTTTCCATTCTTTCATTGTATTTCATCTAGTTTCACCATGTCAATGGTGAACTAAACACTTTGTTGTTGGGGAAAAATGTAATCTTTTGAAACTCTCTTATATTGAAATTCTTATTTTATTCATATGCTTGCATATGTTGTTATTATCAATTGTTGAGTTCTTTATCTATGCTTAAAGCTATTATCATTTAACTCATTTGATATATAGATGTTTGCCTTTGTCGATACGGGGACGTAGGGGGAAGTCATGAACTGATAAGGAATTCCTTGATCAACAAATACCACCTAGGGATAGGGGAGTAGGACGATCAATTGTGTTTTGCTTCTGTGGTACTTGCACTGCTAGTTACTAGGGGAGACTAGGGATAGTAAGCCAGTAATTAGTAGTAGGCTCTTCTTGCCGAGGGATCGGTTTTAGGGTAGACTAAGAAAGTTTGCATAACAATTAGATAATAAAGCGAATTTAATAAGAAGAGTATATATAAGAGAGTGGATAAGATGAAATTGTAAACCCCAACAACTCCATTCATCCATACCTTTTTCTTGCCAATTGAATCAACTGCATTTGCATGTTTATTTTTGTGTTTGCATTCAAACTACAAATTAATTTTCTTTACAAGTCTTAAATATTGATTTACACGAAAGATAAGGCCTTTGAGTCCTTTGGGAGAACGATATTGGGTTTACCAATTATATTACTTGATACGATGTGGTACACTTGCCAAGGGTTTAACAAGCGCGACACAGTGCTATCTCGAGAGGGAATGCAAAAACTGTTTCAATCGCGAGGGGAAAACAACATTATTCCTCTCTTGCTTTCTTTTTTTTAACCTACAAAAGGATATTACCTCGGTTCTCAGTAAAACTGCGGTAATATCAAGGATATGGGCTCAGTTACCCACACAACTGAGGCCTATTCTCTTAAAAAAAATTCAAAATTAATATGAAATGGCAATTTTGAAAATTTTTAAACCTTTTTGCCGTAGTTCCCCGCCAAACCGAGGCCAAATCCTCATTTAAAAATTAAATTTTACTTAAATATTTAGATTTTGTTCAGGTCTACGACCGTGGTTCGAAGGGGAACCGAGGCCATATCCCTGAAGGTCTAACTGCTATTAATTAATGTATGATACAAACATCAAATGTCAGAATTTCAGCACGGGTCTATGGCCACGGTTCTGAGGGGAACCGCAGCTATATCCCTGACGGTCTGACTTCCACCGTTATGACAACAGATTGCAAATGTGAACAGTCAAATTCTTGTAGGGGTTTTTTGTCGCGGTTCTGCAGACAACCGCAATCATATCTCCTGCATAGGGATTTTCAATAACCAACAGACTAGACTATCAGATTCTTGCAGGGGTTTTTGGCAGCGGTTTTGCAGACAACCGCGACCATATCTCCTACACAGGGATTTTCAATAACCAACAGACTGGACTGTCAGATTCTTGCAGGGGTTTGGTCGCGGTTCTACAGACAACTGTGGCCATATCTCCTGCATAGGTATTTTCAATAACCAACAAACTGAACTGTCAGATTCTTGCAGGAGTTTTTGGCCGCGGTTCTACAAACAACCGCGGTCTTGTACCCTCTTTGGCATTGGTTCAATGGCAATTGAGACCTATACTGTCAAGAAAATTTCAAAAATTCCACTGCGCCATTTTATGTTTCGGTTTCTGGTGAACCGATGCATAACAGGTGCTGTAATATCCCATTTTTTTACTAGTGGATACTACTAAACACCAATGCACTTGCTAGAAGTGATTGTAGAAATACGTCATTAGAGACCAAGTATCATTATCTTTCAAAGACTTGATTTATTTAGTCATCACATTTCTTCATTTAGGGTAAGGAACAACTTGATGACAAAATTAAGGCTCATAAGTGGTGGAAATTTAATTAAAGAAGGTGTTTTTGAATGGGATAAGGGTTTGAGGTGCTAGAGCATACATAATCAAATAAATAAGAAGGTTTCTTAGATATTGTAGATGATCTCTGAACAAAGGATTCAAAACCATCAATATTAGATATTGATCTTTCAGGTGCATTATGTGGCTTATTACAATTATGGAAAATAAAAGTATCTAAAGGAAAATTATGAGTAATGAACAAAGGAATTATCGTATCATCATTGAAAGAGGAAGATTCTTTGGAAGAAGTGATGTCCTTGAAAGAGAGAATTGTTTCATGAAAGAGAAGATCCCTTGAAATAAAAAAAAAAAGTTTGGTCTTTAGGTTGTATAATTTGTATCCCTTTAACCTCTAAGATAATCAACAAAAATGGATGGAATGACCTGAGAAGTAAATTTGTTTCAGGAAGAGGATAAAGTTTTTGCATAAGTCAAACATTTGAAAGCTTTCAATGACATGATAATTAGGTTTGGGTCCATATAGAACCTTGTAAGGTGATTTTTATTATAACACTAAAGAGGGAACCTTGTTAATTAGAAAGGAAATAGTGGGCATACATTCCCCTTAATTGAATTGACAACTTGAATTGAAAAAATAATGCTCGAGCTGCATTTGATAGATAGTGATTTTTTCTCTCTACTATTGACTTTTGTTTAGGTCTCTCAACATAAGAAACTTGATAAAAAAAAGCTCTTGTTTTGCTTAAGAATCAGTAAGAGCAAGCTTTTTTGCATTGTCAAACTTGAAACACTCAATCTTGATCCTAATATGAGTTTGAACCATTTGAAAAATAAAATTTATAATATTAATAGCTTCAAATTTATGTGAGAAAAAAATATGCAAGCAAAGCAACTATAATCATCCACCAAGATCAAGAAAAAATGTTTGTTATCATAAGTAACCTCACCACAAGGCTTAAAATTGATTAGAGAAGATCGCCTAGGCAAACTTTTTTTTGAAGTTAAACAAAATATCTAAATGAAATAATGTTCAATCATCTAGGATAAAAGATAACAAGCGCTAAAGGCTACACCTTAAGCACCCTAAATTATATAAGAGCTTCTAACTAGAATAGAGTCTAATGAATTTTTGATTGTCTAGGATAAGCATTAAACGCTATAAGGAATTATAATAGAGCGTATAATATAAATAAAGTCTAACAAACGTTTAGATCAGTGTTAAATGTTATAACTTAAATATTCTAAATTATGTAATGTTGCTCAAATAGACAACGCTAAACGATAGTACACATATTATGCCTAAACGCTTACAATTGTCTAACTCTTTAAAGCATGTATGTTCTACCACTTCTTTTTTTTTATTATGTTGTATTCTCTTTTTTTGTGCAGATCTCTACCTTTATTCAAAAGTTTGCTCATAAATTCCTATGGGTAAATACTTGAGATACTACTACACACTAATGCACTTATTGGAAGTGATTGTAGAAATACGTCATTAGAGACCAAGTATCATTATGTTTCAAAGCCTTAATTTATTTAGTCATCACATTTCTTCATTTAGGGTAAGGAACAACTTGATGACAAATTTAAGGATCATAAGTGGTGGAAATTTAATTGAAGGTGTTTTACTCTAGACTGAGTTTGTCCAGATAATACATTTTTTGAATGGGATAAGGGTTTGAGGTGCTAGAGTATACATAGTCAAATAAATAAGAAGGTTTCTTAGGTTTCGTAGATGATCTCTGAACAAAGGATTCAAAACCATCAATATTAGATATTGATCTTTCAGGTGCATCATGTGGCTTATTACAATTATGGAAAACAAAAGTATCATTATGAGTAATGAACAAAGGAATTATGGTATCATCATTGAAAGAGGAAGATTCTTTGGAAGAAGTGATGTCCTTGAAAGAGAAGATCCCTTGAAATAAATAAAAAAAAGTTTGGTCTTTAGGTTGTATAATTTGTATCCCTTTAACCTCTAAGATAATCAACAAAAATGGATGGAATGGACTGGGAAGTAAATTTGTTTCAGGAAGAGGATAAAGTTGTTGCATAAATCAAACATTTGAATGCTTTCAATGACGTGATAATTAGGTTTGGGTTCATATAGAACCTTGTACGGTGATTTTTATTATAATACTAAAGAGGGATCCTTTTTAATTAGAAAGGAAATAATGGACATTGTTAAACCCCTGACAAGTGTACCAGATCGTTATCAAGTAATATAAACGGTAAGACCGAGATCGTTTTCCCAAAGGACTCAGTAGCCTTAACGTTCATGTGATTTGATCGCATAAGACTTGAAAGAAGAATAAATTTATAATGTTGATGCAAAACAAAATTTAAATATGCAAAATGCAAAACATGAATCAATTGGCAAATGAAACTATGGATGAATGGAGTTGTTGGAGTTTACAAATTCATCCTAATCCACTCTCTTATATCTACTTTTCTTTTTAAATTCACTTTATTATCAACGTCATGCAACTTTCGAAATTACTCTAAACCCGATCGCTCGGTGAAAAGAGCCTATTACCATAATTACTAGTTTACTATCGCTAGTCTCCCTAGTAATTACTAATGCATTAATCACAGAAGCTTAAAAGCAATTGACCGTCCTACTCCTATCGCTAGGTAGTATTGCATAATCAAGAGAGTTCTTAACAGTTCTAGATTTCCCCGTACGTCGTCGTATCGACAAAATCAAAGATCATGACACCAAATGAGTTAAATGATGCAAGCTCTATCCGCAGAAAAGAAAACTCAAACTATTGATAATACACGTGTATGAATAAAATAAGAATTTCAATATAAGAGAGTTTCAAAAGGATTACATTGTTCCCCAACAACAATGAGTTTAGTTCACCATAGACATGGTGAAACTAGATGGAATTAATGGAAAGAATGAAAGAATAAACCCTAGAATTGGTAATTTGGAGCTCCCGCATCCAAAAGCCACCTCCAAGGTGTGAAGAAGGTGCTCTGACGTCTATATTTGCCAAAATATTACCCTAAAGGTCGCACTGGGTCTATTTATAACGCAGAAAAATAACAAAAATTCGGCCTAGGCCCATCATTTAGGCGCTCAGCGCTAGTTAACGCTCAATGATGGACTCACAGGACGCTCAACGGTCTCCTGACGCTCAGCGGTGCATGACTCTGACCCTCAGTGTTGCATTGGCGCTGAGCATTGGACGTGACTCTTCTTTTGCATCTTTTCTCATCCTTTCATGAGTTTAAGTCCTTCCTTCTTCATGTCCATCATTCATTTCACATCAAATCTTGCCAAAACAATGTAAAAACAAGCATAATATCTCTAAAACCACTTTTGTATCTCTTGAACCCAAACTAAGGTATTTTAAGCTCATTCTAAGCCATAGAGGTGGTGTTTTGATATCAAATTAATGTATAAAAATAACGATCTTCCAACCGTTATCAGACATACATTCCGCTTAATTTAATTGACAACTTGAATTGAAAAAATAATGCTTGAGCTACATTTGATAGATGTTGATTTTTTCTCTCTACTATTGACTTTTCTTTAGGTCTCTCAACATAAGAAAGTTGATAAAAAAAAGCTCTTGTTCTACCTAAGAATCAGTAAGAGCAAGCTTTTTTACATTGTCAAACTTGAAACACTCAACCTTGATCTTAATATGAGTTTGAACCATTTGAAAAAAAAAATTATAATATTAATAGCTTGAAATTTATGTGAGAAAAAATATCCAAGCCAAACAACTATAATCATCCACCAAGATCAAGAAAATTTTTTTATTATCATAAGTAGCCTCACCATAAGGCTTAAAATTGTTAAGAGAAGATCGCCTAAACAAACTTTGTTTTGAAGTTTAACAAAATGTCTAAACGAAATAACATTCAATCGTCTAGGATTAAAGATAACAAGCGCTAAAGGCTACACCTTAAGCACCCTAAATTATATAAGAGTTTTGTTAAGGCTCTAGCAAGTGCACCAGATCGTATCAAGTGATATTAAATTGGTAAGTCTGAGTATCGTCTCCCAAAGGACTCTTAGGCCTAAACATTCATGTGATTTGATTTCTTAATTCTTAAGACTTGATGACAGAAAATATGGGTTTTTATATGCAAGTAACGAAAATTTAAATATGCATGCAAAATGGTTGATCAATTGACAGTTAAATGAAATATGGATGAATGATGTTGTTGGGATTTACGAATCCTCCTAATCCACTCTCATATATCTTTAAGAATTCTACTCTTTCATTATTGTTAATGCAACTTTCTAATTTACCCTAAACCCGATGTCTCGGTGAAGAGAGCTTATGCCTAATTACTAGTTTACTATGTCTAGTCTCCCTAGTAATTATTCATGCATTATATGTGAACAAAAGCTTAAAACAAATGGGCCTCCTGTTCCTATGTCTAGGTAATATTGCTCCCAAGAGATTTCCCCAAATCTAGACTACCCATACGTGTCCATACAGATAATCAAAGAGCATCCATTTGAATAATGTCTTATCTCAAAGCATGAATTACAATAGAGGAAAACAAATAATGAAATCAAGCATATAAATGAAGAACAATTCGATATATTAGAGTTTCAAAGAATTACATTGTTTTCCCCAACAACAAAGGGGTTTAGTTCACCATTGTCATGGTGAAACTAGATGAAAAGAATGAAGATAATGGAAAAAATAACCCTAGACTTGATAGATCAAAGCTTTTGCATCCAAAATCCGCCTCCAAGGTGTGTAGAGAGTGTTTCTGCATCCTTTCTGCCAAAAGATAGCTTCTTTGGTTCAACTGGGCCTATATATAGCACAGAAAAATAACAGATTTTTAGCCCAGGCCCATAAGTACACCGCCTGGCGGTGGGTTGCATCGCCCGACGATAGGTGCGACGCATAGTATCACTCCTAAGTGCTGTCGCTTGAGCGTCCTCTAGAGAACCACTAAAGAGTCCACCGCCCAACGGTCTGTGTGATTTTGACTTCACCCCTTGGCGGTGCCCCTTAAGGGCGTGGCAGTGTATGAATTGAAGGTCACATCGCTCGGTGGTGCTATCGCCGCCCGACGGTGGCTGCGGTTCTTGTTTACTTCAATTTTCCACCTTCTTTTGCATCTAACACTTCTCTTCCTTCACTTCCTTCATCAATTCCTGATATATCCTACCAAAACAAGGGAAAACCAAGCATAAAACCCTGAAAACCCACTTTGACTCTCTTGTAGCCTAACTAAGACACAATGCATGATTTCAAGGTAGTTTCTAAGTCATAATGGGTGTGTTTTGTATCAAAATTAAGTATGAAAATAACGGTTTTTGAACGGTTATCATAACCCCAACCTTAGAACTTTGCTTGTCCTCAAGCAAACAAAACAAAACTTAGCTTTCCACCTATCATCAAAATGGTTCAACACATTCAAAAACTCATTCTTTCACAACAAGTTTTTACTCAATTCAGCTTTTCAATGGAATCTAATCAAGATACACACATTCTTCAACTCATTGTACTCACATAGTGTTCACATAATCATATAATTTCCAATAGATGTTATTCTTATGAATGATCAATTAACTAAGCACAGATGTAATCATGAGTTCATGGAATCAAGCCTCACCCAAATAAGGTGTTTCACTCAATCATTCAAGTGTTTCAAGAGGTCATTCCTTCCCTCTACTATCTACATGTCACATAGAACAAAATTGCCTTTCATCTACTACAATCAACATTCTCACACATAAATGTCATCACAAGGACTTTTCAAGGCTTATAATGAGGTCAGACTAACAAGAAAAAATGGTTTTTCTAGATCATAAAATCCTTGAGTTGAGAGAGTTATTCAAACATTCATCAAGCACAAACTCTCTCTTTCATGAATTTCACTCATTCCAAACTTTTCCCTTTTTCTTTTGCATTGAGTTTTTCTTATCATGCTCTTTTCTATCTTTTATATCTTTTTCATGATTTGTCATTCAACACATTAGCTCAATGCTTTTCTTTACCTTTTAATTCTCCCAACAACCCCAAACATGAACCTTTATCAATACCATTCAATTATTCTCAACTCAACTCAAGGTAAAGATTTTTTTCAACAAGGTTTTTACATAAAGTGTTTAAAGCTTAGGTTCAAAAAGCGTAGAACACATGGTTCTCTTTACTTTGGGACGAAAATTTGGCTAAGTAAGGGCTTCCAAAAATGGCCTTGATCATTTGACACAAACATGCAATTCACACCAGAAGCAAGAAAATTTGGCTAAGTAAGGGCTTCTATAAAGATTTAGGCAAAATCATTCATGCTTTCAAAAAGATAGCAAACATATCAAGAAAAACTCTGGAGCTCAAAACCTCACACATAGGTTCACTCAACCTTTCAAATATCATAATCATACATCCTGCTTAGCATCATAATCACAGTCATAATATCATCATGCAATTGTTCCCATGGCTTGTGAACACTTCCCCTATATATAAGCATGTAAAGCAATCTCAATCATCATCCAAATCAAGCATCGTCAAGAACACTCATCATGCAATCAACAAGTCAAACCATCATCAGATAAGGTGTTCAAAGCAAGTACAATAAAAACCTACACTACACAACAAAAGCAAACCTATACTAAAAATTCAAATTACAAAAGATAAGAACAACAGATAAGAAAACCATGCTCTAATGCAAATAACATCCATCAATAGAAGCTATGTGAACTCCTCATCGCATACTGTCATCAGATTCCTCCTCTCCATCCTCAACATCCTCAAATACCTCATCATCATCATCATCATCATCATCCTCAAAATCCTGTGCGTGCTTTGGCCAAGCCACTATATTTCTGAACTCATCCATCATCCACCTATGAGCAGGGGGTGAATCATATAAGCCCACAATCATCTTTGCATTAGCCATCTGCCCCCTGTGAATTGCCTCCAGTTTAGACTCCATCAGAGACATATGCATGCCTCTCATCTGAAACGGCTCAACATCATGAGCTGGTGCATCTCCCTAGGCGTGTGAAGGTGGAGCTCTCCTCCTAGCACGCCTCCGTGGTGCTGCCTTAGCTGCCTCTGCTCCTCCACAGAACTGTCTATAATAGGCCTCATCAATGGTCTTCTTGGGGCGCTCAAAAGGTGGAGAAGATGTGTCCACCCCAGCTGCATGGCATAACTGTGTGATCAGTGGAGGATGTCCCAAGGGTGCCTTGTTGCAAGTGGTCAAGGCACAACTCTGGATCTCATTTCCAATCACTTGGCCAATGTTGATGTTCATTCCTTTCAGCACACAATAGATTAACATGGCCCTTTGATAACGGTCTAAAAACCGTTATTTTTTTACATTAATTTGATATCAAATCACAACCGTTATGACTTAGAATTAGCTTAGAATCATGTAAAACACTTTAGTTTGTTTTCAAGAGAGTCAAAAGTGATTTTAGAGATATTATGCTTGTTTTTACATTGTTTTGACAGGATTTGATGTGAATTGAATGATGGAAGTGAAGAAGGAAGGACTTAGACTCAAGAAGGGATGAGAAAAGATGAAAAGGAGAAGTCACGTCCACCGCTCAACGCCATTTTCAGCGCTGAGCATTAGCTTCCAGAATCGCACACCGCTGAGCGCCAGGTTTGACCGCTGAGTGTCCTGCGATACTGAGGCCCACCGCTGAGCGGTGAAGTGGACGCTGAGCGCTTAAATGATGAGCCTGGGCCGAAATTCTGTTATTTTTCTACATTATAAATAGACCCAGTGCGACCCTTAGGGTTATCTTTTAGCAAACAGAGACGTCCAGAACATCTTCTTTACTCTTTGGAGGTGACTTTTGGATGTGGGAGCTCCAATTAACCAATTCTAGGGTTTATTCTTTCATTTTTTAAATTAATTCCATCTAGTTTCACCATGTCTATGGTGAACTAAACCCATTGTTGTTGGGGAATAATGTAATCCTTTTGAAACTCTCTTGTATTGAAATTCTTATTTTATTCATATGCTTGTATTATCAATAGTTTGAGTTTTCTTCTCCTATTTTAAAGCTTACATCGTTTAACTCATTCGGTGTCATGATATTTCATTTTGTCGATACGGGGATGTTCGGGGAAGTCTAGAACTGGAAAGAATTCTCTTGATTATGAAATACTACCTAGGGTAGGAGTAAGACAGTCAATTGCTTTAAACTTCTGTGATTAATGCATTAATAATTACTAGCGAGACTAGGGATAGTAACCTAGTAATTAATAATAGGCTCTTTTCACCGAGGAATCGAGTTTAGAGTAGATTAGAAAGCTGCATGAACATTGATAATAAAGCGAATTTAATAAGAATAATAGATATAGGAGGGTGGATTAGGATGAAATTGTAAACCCCAACAACTCCATTCATTCATATTTCTATTTTCCAATTGATCAAGCTTTGCATTTGCATGTTTAAATTTCGTTTTGCATCAACCCTACAAAATTATTCTTCTTTCAAGTCTTATGTAATCAAATCACATGAAAGATAAGGCCTAAGAGTCCCTTGGGAAACAATATCTGGATTTAATGTCTATTATTACTTGATAACGATCTAGTACACTTGCCAAGGGCTTAACACCCTTTTTTATATTGGTGTCTGAAATGTGAGAGCATGGCGTCACATTGGCATGTGTGAATGCCATCCAGTACTGAGCCAAGGGTGTCAAATGAAACCGCTTTATGTGAATTGCAGCTCCACTTGGGTTCCTATAAAAATGCCCTCCAGGAACCCAGAGTGTTCTCTCTATGTCATCAAAATCATTGCCTTCTTTGACGTTCAACTTATATTGGCACTGCTCACCTTCCCATTCAAACCCTAGAAACCTGTTAATTGTATATCAGGATCATACCTGATAACCTTTCCTCTTACATAGCTTATATAGTCCATGAAGTGGCTTTCCAGTGACTTAGCATGTGCAAAAAATTCTTTTACCAGGGCTATATTAGTAGGAGCAGGGTATATTGCCAACTTCAGTCGCTCCAGATCCGCTGCCCTACATATGTTCCGGCCAAGCCACCACCTTGTTAAATTCATCAATGGTCCACCTATATGCAAGAGGCCTGTCATACATGCCTATGATCATCTAGGCAATAATAACCTGTCCCCTGTGAAGTGACTCGAATTTGGACTCCATAAGAGACATATACATGTCCCTAATCTGAAATGGCTTTGCATCATGAGCTTATGCATCTCTCTGAGCCTGTGGTGGTGGAACTCTCCTCCTAGGGCGTCTCTGAGGCATTGGCTAGGCTGCCTCAACTCCTCCACAATACTGCCTGTAATAAGCTTCATCTATGGCCTTCCTTGGGAGCTCAAAAGGTGGAGTAGAGGTATCCACCCCAGCTAACTGGAATAGATGTGTGATCAAGGATGGATGCCCTAGAGGTGCCTTGCTACTCATAGTAGTGGCTCAACTCTGGATCTCACTCGCAATAAGTTGGCCTATGTTCATATTCAATCCTCTAAGCATGCAATAGATGAACATGGCCCGATGAACAGTAATGTTTGAGACATGAGAGCATGGCTGGACATTGGCATGTGTGAATGTCATCCAGTACTGTGCTAATGGTGTCAAATTAGCCCTCTTGATGTGAATAACAACACCACTCGAATTCCTTCCAAAGTACCCTCTAGGCACATAAAGCGCTCTCTCTATGCCATCATAATCAGTGCCCTCTTGAACATTCAAAGAATATTGGTACTGTTCACCTGTCCACTCTGTTTCTAGAAATCTCAGGATTGTTTCAGGATCATATCTTATAACCTTCCCACGCACATAGCTCATGTAATCCATAAAATGAGATCCAAATGGCTTAGCATTCCAATAAAACTTTTTCACCACAGCTATATTTGCAAGGACAGGATATGTGGCCAACTTTTCCCAGTTTCTTCCTTCCAATTCCTGTCCAAACTGTGGAGCAAATTCTGGTATCCAACCCGCCTTCCTCTCCATCAATAGGTGTCTCTCCTGGACAAGGAGGTGATGCTGCTCATGTTTCTTAGATATGAACCTGTTAGAATAAAATCTATCTGGTTCCCTCCTCTTGGTTTCAATGGTCTTGATTCTTTTGCTAGAAGAGGAAGTCATTCCTGCATCAAATACAAGTTACAAAACCAAATAAAATCTCATTAAGTGTTAGAAAAACATAAACCTCATCCAAAAATCAATGCCCATCAACGCTGAGGGCTAAACAGGATCCTTCAGCGTCACCTGCACAAAACATTTAAGCACATGCACAATCTGCCAGGCTGACGCTCAGTGCTGACCAGCGCTCAATGATGGCGACGACAGTTTTTCCAAAATTTTCCTAAGTGCCTCTAATCTCTACCCACATGCAAAATAAACTCATTCCAGCACTCAATCATAAATTTTAATTGGACCAAACATTAATTATTGCACTTAATCATGCATAAAAGTCAAAAGCCCTAATCTTTCATGCTTGAACAACCATTCTCATACAAATTCTTGTTATGGAAACCCTAAAATGTAAAATGTATGACTTACTTGGGTGGAGATACCCAAATGCAGTGCTCTCTAGAAAACCCTTAACTTTGATGGTGGAATAGTGAAAAAGTGGTGGAGAATGGGTTTTTTAGAACTAGGATGAAAGGAAAAGTGAGGAGAGTGACTTGGAGAGTGTTAGAGAGTGAAAAAGGAGAGTAAAGGTTAAATGAGGAGCTTTGGGCAAACCCTAGGGAGTGTTACAAACGTGCAATGGGCCAACAACGCTCAGCCTAACTTTAAAAAGCCCAATTCAGATCTACACGCCACCGCTCAGCACTAGGTACTGCTGAGCGATGGGCGCAATTTATGTTTTCCCCTTTTTTGCTTGCCTTAAGCATCATCTGACCAAATTCCTTCAAATTCAACTCTTAAAGTTAGAATTTCATGCAATTTCCCTTCTCTCTACTCACATATGCACTAGACCAGAATTAAAACATGCAAAAATAAATCAAACAACTGGGTTGCCTCCTAGGTAGCGCTTGTTTAACGTCACCAGCCTGACCCAAACCTTTCTGGCACTTATCAGTAAGTGCAAGTCTTACCAATACCCATCAGTAGGTGTACTTCTTGTATCCCTCAGTAGATATTTAAACTTTCTAGCATCCCTTAGTAGATACTACCCAATAGACAATGTTCAACAATATCCAAAATTAAAAAACCAAAATAAGAAAAAATAATGTGTACAATTCACTAGGGTGCCTCCCAGCAAGCGCTCTCTTAACGTCACTAGCTTGACCCAGTAAAGCCTAAATTTCATCCTTCATGTTGGTGTCTTCTTTGCCTTCATCACACCAACTCATCAATTGCTTTCGATCCACCTTCTTAACTCTCCTAGAATATGGATCTTCAATCTCTATCACTTCATTCCCTTTGAAAGCTTTCACAACCCATAGCTTCTCCTTGAATCTCACAGTCGTCCCAAGCTTGAATTGTGCATCCTCTAGGTCAAAGTGAATCGTCCCTCCTTTATCAACTTTCTCTTCTTCCTTTACCTGCATTAAGACACAATTATTACCTTTGTTGATTTAGGTCTAGCCACTGCTGCATTAAGACACAATTATTACCTTTGTTGATTTAGGTCTAGCCACTGGTGCATCCTTCTTTGAAGCTTTGTGACTAATCTTTTTTACTCGAATCTGCTTTTCTTTAAATACATCATAAATCACCTTCTCTTCTCAGTCTTTAAGCATAATTACCCCATCATCAACATTGATGATTACTTTGGCCATCTTCATAAATGGCCTTCCAAGAATGATTGGGATCTTGTCATCCTCCTTCATCTCTATCACCACAAAGTCAACCAGGAATTCAAGTTTTTCAATGCGAATCACAACATCCTCCACCAATAAGTGCAATTCTTACTAGCGCCCATCAATAAGTGCAATTCTTTAAACAGTTTTTAAACAGTTTTTAACGTCACGAGCCTGACCCAAACCTTTCTAGCGCCCATCAATAAGTGGAATTCTTACTAACACCCATCAGTAGGTGTACCTTCCTGTATCCTTCAGTGAATACATAAAAATTAGCATCCCTCACTAGATGCTACCCAAAAATTGTTTAAATATCCAAAGAATTACATGTCCAAAATACTAAAAATGTTTTACAACAAAATATATTACTCCAGCAAAATCATGTGTTGTCGTTCGTGTTGGTGTCTTTAGTACACCAAATCCTTAGCTTTCTTCCATCCACCTGCTTTGTGCGTCTGGAGTATCGTGCTTCAATCTCCACCACTCCTTTCTCCTTCAACTCTTTTATCACCCACTCCTTCTTTTTATATTTCACCTTTATGCCTGGTTGGAATAGGTCTTCTTTTGGTTCAGGATGGATATTTTGTCCTTCTTCACTTACAGGTACCTGCAAAACATGACAGCTATCAGTATCCGTACCTATTGCGTGCTCTTCAGATGCAGCTTCTCTTCTTAACTTTTTATATCCGGCTCTCTCTTTTATTTTGATTATACTTTCTTTAGCACCATCATAAATCGACACTTGTTCTTGATATCTTAATATCATCTTCTCGTCATTGAAACACATCAACATTTTAGAAGTCCTCATGAAAGGTCTTCCCAATATTAATGGAATTCTTCCCTCATTTTCCATATCAACAACTACAAAGTCAATCAAGAACTCCAACTGCTCAATTCGAACAATTGCATCTTCCACCTTACCAACTGGCTTCTTAATAGAACCATCTGCAACTGTCAGGGTAGTTTGAGCAGGTTTTTGTACTAGCCCTCCAATTTCTTAAAATAACTGAAAGGCATCAAATTAATACTCGATCCTGAATCAATCATGGCTCTTCCTATATCCACATTGTTGATGACACATGGAAGAGTTAAACTCCCTAGATCCTTTCTCTTTTTCGAATGATCCTTCTTTCTATGCTTAACACAAAATTCCTGACCTTCTTCATCATCAAGATCGATTACTTCTCCTAGATAATACTTAATCCTCTTATAGTAATCAGTAATGTGTGGAAGTACTAAAGGAACAACAGTCACCTGATTAAAGATCTCCCTGAATGGTTCCCGGTGACTTTCTTTCTTTACTTCTTTCTCCTCCTCTTCTTCTTTCTCATCCTTTTCTTCTTCATTGCTTCCCTGCTCATCAGATTCTTCATTACTAATCATTTCCTCATCTTCTTCCTCACTGCTTTCAATATCAATTATCTCCACCTCTGACTTCCTTTTACTTCTCGTCAGAACAACTTTGCAGTCATCCTTAGGGTTAACATCAGTGTTAGCCCTAAACTGATTCTTTTCAGTGGTTTTTACCCTTTTGGACAGCTGACCAATTTGCATTTCCAATGATCTGAAGCTGGCTTGGTCACTAGCTTGTTGAAACTCATGGACTTTAAAAAATTTATCAAATCTATAATTCAAACTTCTGACGGTCTCTGTCAAACTGCTTACTTGCTGCCGTAGAGGTGATGGTTGCTGCTGTCGAAAGCTTCCTGATTGCCCAACTGGGTTATTCTCATTTTTTCCAATACTAGGGTGGTTCTTCCAACCTTGGCTAGAGTTACCTTGGTTAAAATTACCTTGCCTAAACTAGAATTGAATACCCATGTAATTGGCTTCCTGCGACATTTCCTCTAGCATAGCACATTGACCATTAATATGGTCACCACCACAGAAATCACAAAGTTTCTGTGTTTGGGAGACATTCCTAATCTCCTTTGGAAGTTGCGAGAGAACCTTCGTCAAATTATCTAGCTTTTGAGTCAGAAGATGATTCTGGGCTAGTATAACATCATCTACTGGCAAATGCAAAACTCCTCCCTTTTTTACAGGTGTGCCCCTCTCACTAAACGTTTCCTGCTCATTAGCGGCCATACTCTCAATCAAGTCATAGGCTTCTTCTTCAGTCTTTTTCTTGATATCACCTTTAGCTGAGGCGTCCAACATCATTTTAGACTGCGTGTTTAAACCACCTAGGTAAGCAAGAACTAGAGTTGTCTTGTCAAACTCGTGAACTGATGTCTTTCTCAATAAGCCTTTAAACCTGTCCCATGCTTGGACGAGAGTTTCCTCAATGCCGTGTCTGAACGATGAAATCTCCAGCCTTCCCTGAGTAATTTTAGACTGTGGAAGATATTTGTTGACAAATTTGGTTGCCACAGTCTCTCATGCAGTAAATGTTCCTTTAAGAAAGGAATTAAGCCACGTCTTAGCATTGCCTCCCAATGAGAATGGAAACAAGCTAAGCTTTACTCTTTCGTCTGATACGCCAGTCATATTCACAGTGTTGCAAATTTCACTAAATATTGTCAAATGATCATATGGGTTCTCATTTGACAATCCATGAAATTGATTGGTTTATACCAGATGGATTAGTGCTGGGTTCATCACCATATTAACTGTACGATCTGTAGGCATGGCTATGCTATTGAAGTGGAAAGGGCCCACAACATTGGTCTGATCCGCAAGTGTGCGTCTTGGAGGAGATTGATTCGCCATCTCCTCTAAGTTCTGTGTAAATGCCTCTGGTGAAGAATGTGAGAGTCTTTCAGGAGAGGGAAAGAGTTCACGTGATGGACGTCTAACTCTTCTTTCTCTCCTATCTGATATACCTTCAAGAAGACGTTGCTGGCTTTTCTTACTTCTAGTTTGTATTGCTTCCTGCATGCACAAGAAACAAAAACCCTAAAAGCACTTTTACAAATAAGGAAAATAAAACAAAAACTAAATACATATACAATAATTACACCAAGTCAAATACAATCAATTTACACTACTCGAAAAGTTAAACCACAAGTCCCCAGCAACGGTGCCAAAAACTTGTTAAGACCCTGGCATTTGTACCAGATCGTTATCAAGTAATATCATTGGTAAAACCCAATATCGTTCTCCCAAAGGACTCATAGGCCTTATCTTTCGTGTAAATCAATATTGTAAGACTTGTACAAAAAATTAACTTGTGATTTAATGCAAAAACAAAAGGTAAACATGCAAATGCAAGTGATTCAATTGGCAAGAAAAAGGTATGAATGAATGGAGTTATTGGGGTTTACAATTTCATCTTATCCACTCTCTTATATCTACTCTTCTTATTAAATTCGCTTCATTATCTAATTGTTATGCAAACTTTCTTAGTCTATCCTAAACTCAATCCCTCGCCGAGAAGAGCCTACTACTAATTACTGGCTTACTATCCCTAGTCTCCCCTAGTAATTAGCAGTGCAAGTACCACAGAAGCAAAATACAATTGATCGTCCTACCCCCTATCCCTAGGTGGTATTTGTTGATCAAGAATTCCTTATCAGTTCATGACTTCCCCGTACGTCCCCGTATCGACAAAGGCAAACATCTATTTATCAAATGAGTTAAATGATAATAGCATAGAGCATAGATAAAGAACCCACAATTGATAATAACAGCATATGCAAGCATATGAATAAAACAAGAATTTCAATATAAGAGAGTTTCAAAAGATTACATTGTTCCCCAACAAGAAAGGGTTTAGTTCACCATTGACATGGTGAAATTAGATGAAATACAATGGAAGAATGGAAAAGCAAACCCTAGATATGATAAAATGGAGCCTAAGCATCCAAGAAATCTTCTCCAAGGAGTGTAAAATAGCTCTGAACGTCCTCTTCTGCCAAAAGAATTATATTTGAATCGTTGATGAGTCGATATTTTCTTGACTGCATTTAGTTTATTATGCTAGAATTAATCAGGGAATTGTGCTTAAATGTCTAATATTTTCCCGTTTCCGCTAATTGTGCTTAATTTGACCGAAAATTCTAATTTTAATTAATTTGAATTATTTGGGCTAATTATTTGCATTATAAATTACAGGGAAAATTTTGGAGATACATTTTGGAGCATTAGGAAGGAGAAAAATTAATTATAGACTCTCCACTTAGACATTTCAAATTTAATTATATTGTAACTTAGTAGTCTAGAATGTTTTTAATTAAACTTGTGCACAGTGGGCCAATGTTGGCAAAAGTATGAGGGGCCCAAATTGTAGTGAAACACTTGGCACCCTAGGGTTTTCTTTTGGGGTGGATCCTACCATTATTATATAACTCACGGCCTAGGAAAGGAATAAGCCGCAACCTGCTTTTAGGCCTCTCTTTGAATGTTGGGATGAACTTTTAGTTTTTCTTCACGCTGGTTTTCAGAGAATGAAAAGAGGTTTTCCATTTTTATTTTTGTGCAACGCTGGTTTCCTTTTGGATGAGACGTGTTGGCAGCTGAATGCTAGCTAGTTTCTTTTCCTTTATTTACTTGAAAATGAAGAAGTGATGGCTTGATTAGGTGTATGTGTCACAGTGCTGGGATTTATTTGTAGAGCTAATTATTTCCTTTCTTCTAGAAGAGATGCACACGGTAACTCAATTAGCTTTGCATTGAAATAAAAATAGGCGTTGATTGATGGAAACCTTGAAGTGTCACGGCCTGGGTGGTGCAGCGGTGATTTCAGCCGGGAGAGAAAGTCACATGCGGTGAATTCTTTTGGAGAAGCTGATTCCATTTAGCTTGAGAAAGCAAGCAGCACGTTGATTCATTTCTTGGAGAGATGTGCTGATTCATTTAAGGGATGTGACGCTATTTTAAAAGAAAAAAAAAAGCTGGAGGTGTCATGGCTTGAGCTGCACACAGCTGCATTCAACTTTTCATTTTAGAAGGGGCACATTTAGTGATTTTATTTGGAGAGAAAAGCGTTGCAATTTTTCTTGGAAGAATGGAGCCACAGGCAAGGGCAGCTGTCACGCCCAAAGGCCATCACCCACATTGAGAACATTTTATTTCAATTGGAATTGATGTTGAGTCACGTGAATGGTAGAAAAGGTTTGTGTTTTCTTATTCCTCTTGCTTTATAATATTTTACATTATATGTTGAATTGCTTGTCATCTTTTTAATTGAATGTTGGATGTTAATAGCTTTAATTATGTCTGGATATTTGTCTATTGCAGTGTTAGGTTTATCATTTTCATTTACTTTAATGTTATCTAGTATGTACGATTGTGTCAATTTAATTGTCATGTTAGTTTAAATTAGTGAGGTTGTTCATTAATAAAATTACTTTGTTTCCTTGATATTTCTTGGACTGTTCTTGTGTTTATTCTGCTCTGCCTAACATTCTATGAAATCTGATTGTGTTCTTGCAATGGGTATACACTTAGTTGCTCAATTGGTGATTGCATCTTCGCTTAGTTGATCGATCTGTATAGAACACATAGGATGGAATAGGTGTATTGTGTTCGCTTAGTTCGTGATTATGATAGCATGATTAGCCTTCGCTTAGTTGGTTAGTTGTGCTGGATTAGAGGCTAGAGTAGTTTATTCATGAGACTCTTGAACTTTAATTGTCATACTACTGCTCTGATTTACCTCAATATTTAAGCTGTTGTGTGCCTGCGATTAGGTATACGCTTAGTTGCCTAATCGATGTTTAATCTTCGCTTAGTTGATTAGACTGCATGGTGGATGGCCGATGGGATTTGATAATTGCATTCGCTTAGTTTGCAATTGAAGACTGAATTAGCCTTCGCTTAGTTGGGTGATTCGTGTTGGATTTAGATTAGAGTAGTCTGTGCTTGTCGTTAATCTGTGATTGGAAGCATAGTGATTGAGTTAATGACCAACAATTTTCACATTCTGTTTGTACATTTCTGTTTCCATTTCTGTTTAAATTTGTGTTTACATTGTTGTTTGCATTCGTGTTTTGATTTTGTTTATCCGCATTCAAAAACTTTTCAAACCCCCCCTACGTGTTTGACCTAATTCTCGAACTACATTTGGTCCTTGAGAAATGACCTAGGAGTCACTTCCAAGTCTATACTGCATTCTTTATGCACATTATATTTGCATGGGGTGCGACACCCATCAATCGCACTAGGGCTATATATAGGGCATAAAAGTAACAGAATTTACGCCCAAGCCCAGCAGACAACCGCTCAGCGTCCAATTGTACCGCTTAGCGGTTTCCGTCAAGCCATACCACCGCTCAGCGGTTAGTTTCACCGCTGAGCGGTTTGCCTCTGATCGCTCTGGACACTCAGTGTCACCGCCTGGGCGCCAGACAGCAGCTTTCCCTCGAATAATGGCGCTCAGCGGTGCATTTTGACGTTAAGCGGTGCATAGACTCTTCTTTTCTTCATTTTTCTTCTTCTTCCTTGAGTCTAAGGCCTTCCTTCTTCAATTCCATCCTTAATTCTCATCAAAACCCTGCAAAATAATGCAAAACAAGCATAATATCTCTAAAAACAGCTTTTGACTCTTAAATGACTCAACTTAAGTGTTTTACTTGATTCTAAGCTCATTCTAAGTCATAAAGGGTGTATTTTGATATCAATTTAAGCATGAAAATAACGGTTTTTAGATCGTTATCTGCTATGTGCTAATGCAAGAAGGGAAGGTCATTGCTTATGCTTCTCGGCAACTAAAGGTCCATCAGAAGAATTACCCTACACATGACCTTGAATTAGCAGTTGTAGTTTTTGCATTGAATATTTGGAGGCATTACTTGTACGGTGCTCAGTTCCAAGTATTTAGTGATCATAAAAGCCTCAAGTATTTATTTGATCAAAAGGAACTAAACATGAGGCAAAGGAGGTGGATGGAATTTTTGAAGGATTATGATTTCGAACTACTATACCACCCATGAAAGGCCAATGTGGTAGTTGATGCTTTAAGTAGAAAAGCCGTTCATGTTTCTGCAATGATGGTTCAAGAGCTGAATTTTATTGAAAGCTTCAGAGATTTAAGATTGCAGTTCGAGCTTAGGCTGTCAAGTAACCTGTGTGACCGAATCAAAGCAGAGCAGTTGATTGATGTGGAACTACGAAAGATTAGAGGGTTGATCGGTTCAGAACAAGGAAAAGACTTTAATACAGGAACGGACGACCTCTTACGGTTCAGAGGAAGGACGTGTATTCCTAATGCGGGGGAACTGAAGAGAATAATCCTTGAAGAAGGGCATCAAAGACGTCTGAGCATACATCTAGGTATGACTAAGATGTATCAAGACCTCAAGAAGTCTTTTTGGTGGCTGAGTATAAAGAGTGATGTGGCTCGGTTTGTGTCCTCATGTTTAACCTGCCAAAGAGCTAAGGCAGAGCACCAAATATCGGGCAGTTTACTACAGCAATTGGAAATTCCTGAGTAGAAGTGGGATAGCATCGCCATGGATTTTGTTACCCACTAGGCCCGTACGGTCAAGAACCACGATGCCGTTTGGGTTATAGTAGATCGGCTAACGAAGAGTTCACACTTTCTTGCTATCAACTTGAAGATGTCAATGGCAAAGCTGGCTCAACTCTACATCCAAGAAGTGGTTCGGTTACATGGAGTGTCGTCCAGTATCATCTCAGACCGAGATACTAGGTTCACCTCTCGGTTCTGGCAATCATTACAGCACGAATTAGGAAGCTGATAACAAATGAGTTCAGCCTATCATCCCTAAATGGACGGTAAGTCTGAAAGGACAATCCAGACACTTGAAGACTTGTTGAGAACATGTGTCTTGGATCATTTAGGACTTTGGGATGATGTATTGTCGTTAGTAGAATTTACCTACAACAACAACTTTTAGGTTAGTTTCGGCATGACACCATTTGAAGCTTTATACGGAAGACGTTGCAGAACTCCTCTTTATTGGTTTCAGGAAGGAGAAGTGGTGTTAACTGGGCTGGAAGTGATTCAACAAACAACTGAAAAGTTGAAATTAATTCAAGAAAGGTTGAAAGCATCTCAAAGCAAACACAAGTTTTATGCTGACAAGAGAAGAAGACCGCTAGAATTTTCTGCAGGAGATCACGTTTTTCTTAGGCTGAATCCTAGTACTGGAGTAGGAAGAGTCGTTCGGTCCAAGAAGTTATCTCCTAAGTTTATTGGTCCCTATCAAATATTGAGACGCATAGGACCAATCACTTATGAAATAGCTTTACCTCTTCAACTATCTAACCTTCATTCAGTCTTCCTCGTTTCTCAACTCAGAAAGTATATATCTGACCCTTCTCATGTACTGGAGATAGAAGACATTAAAATCAAGGAAGATCGTTCAGTGGAGATGTAGCCGGTCAGCATTGCAGATAGCCGAAACAAGAGTCTTCGAGGAAAAACCATCAGATTGGTTAAGGTAATCTGGGATAAGAGAACAAGCGACTTCACTTGGGAGCTGGAAGATGTTATGAGGGAGTTGTATCCTTACCTGTTTTCGGGTAAGCCAATTTTCAAGGACGAAATTTTTTTTTTAGTTGGGGGAATGTCAGACCCATTAAATTCACTAACTTAGTGGGATCCAGGTGGCTGTCAGGGAGTGGACCGTTCAGTTTTGACGGTAGTATATAAACTGGGATTTTAAAATCCCAACCACTTTCTGCATACACCTTCTTCTCCAAGCTTCTGAATTCCCATTGTCTCCATCTTCTCTCTAGATTCTTTTCTTCTTCTCTCTACGAATTCTCACCCTTTCACTGTTTCGATCATCTTTCAGACAACATTTAAGCACTCTTGCTGTCAAGCTCTTCCTTTTGCACCGATCAGACATTGGTTCTAAGTAGGTAAGTTCCTCTCCTTTTTGAGAAAACTGTCTTCGAGCACATGCAAGCTAAATTTTTAGTTGCATGTGTTCATCTATATCATCTATACAAAATCCTGATCATGTCTTGGTCTTTCTTTCGTATTCGATGGGTTATAGGTGTTATAGAAGGTATCAGTATTTGAGAGAGCGAATTCTGTTGTAGATCGAGTTACCATTCGGCTAAAAAGGTAAGGGAAGCTTGTAATTTAATTAGGATTTTTTTAGTATGAATGGTTGTATGCTTAAATGTTGATGAATTGATTGATATTGGAATGTTGTATGTTTGATTGTATGATTTGAGGTTGGTAAATTGTCAAGTATTGTATATGAATAGAATTGGGTCTTAAGTTTTCCAGTCATTCCGCAGAATTATGCAGTTAGCTGTAGGTCCTTCATGGACCGAACGTCTTTTCCCTTTTATTCGGTCTTAATTGTGTTTAGTCTCTAAGACCTTACCTGTTAATGACCGTTAGGTTTTATTGGATACTCGGTCTTAACCGATTTCTGCTATTGTAGTCTCTCAGTTCATGACCAATCGGTCTTGCGCTAATATTCTGTTGAATATAACGTACATTTAAGTAATAGACTTTGGCCTCAATTACGTTGTGTTGTTCTAGGCCTTGTATGTTATGACCGCTCGGTCATATACTGTGGAGATATTGCTCGGTCTTGTGTCAGTACTTAGTTTTCCGTAGTGCTTGGCTTTCTATTAGCGCTTGGTTTCTTAGGGTACTCAGTCGGGTACTAGAATTTGGTTCTTAGTATTTCTGGTCTGTAATACGTTTGGGTATATTATCAGTATTCAGTTTCAGTTCGTGTTAAACCCCTGGCAAGTGTACCAGATCGTATCAAGTAATATAATTGGTAAACCCAATATCGTTCTCCCAAAGGACTCAAAGGCCTTATCTTTCGTGTAAATCAATATCGTAAGACTTGGAGAGAAAATTAACTTGTGGTTTAAATGTAAAAAAGAAAAGTAAACATGCAAATGCAATTGATTCAATTGACAAGAAAAAGGTATGGATGAATGGAGTTGTTGGGGTTTAAAATTTCATCTGATCCACTCTCTTATATCTACTCTTCTTATTAAATTTGCTTTATTATCTAATTGTTATGCAAACTTTCTTAGTCTACCCTAAACCCGATCCCTCGGCGAGAAGAGCCTACTACTAGTTATTGGCTTACTATCCCTAGTCTCCCCTAGTAACTAGCAGTTCAAGTACCACAGAAGCAAAATACAAGAGAGTTTCAATATAAGAGAGTTTCAAAAGATTACATTGTTCCCCAAAAACAAAGGGTTTAGTTCACCATTGACATGGTGAAACTAGATGAAATACAATGAAAGAATGGAAAAGCAAACCCTAGATTTGATAAAATGGAGCCTAAGCATCCAAGAAATCTTCTCCAAGGAGTGTAAAATAGCTCTGGACGTCCTCTTCTGCCAAAAGAATAATATTTGAATCGCACTGGGGCTATATATAGGACATAAAAGTAACATAATTTAAGCCCAAGCCCAGCAGACAACCGCTTAACGTCCAATTTTACCACTCAGCGGTTTCCCTCAAGTCGTACCACCGCTCAGCGGTCAGTTTCACCGCTGAGCGGTTTGCCTCTAATCTCTCTAGACGCTCAGCATCACCGCCTGGGCTCCAGACAGTGGCTTTCCCTCGAATAATGGCGCTCAGCGGTGCATTTTGACGCTGAGCGGTGCATAGACTCTTCTTTTCTTCATTTTTCTTCTTCTTCCTTGAGTCTAAGACCTACGTTCTTCAATTTCATCCTTAATGTTCATCAAAACCCTGCAAAACAATGCAAAACAAGCATAATATCTCTAAAAATAGCTTTTGACTCTCAAATGACTCAACTTAAGTGTTTCACTTGATTCTAAGCTCATTCTAACCATAAAGGGTGTATTTGATATCTATTTAAGCATGAAAATAACGATTTTTATACCGTTATCACAACCACAAGAATTACTCAATTTCAGATTTTCAGTGGAATCTAATCAAGATGTATGCATGCTTTCAATTGAATTCAGTTCACATGATCACATATTTCCCAACAGATGTTTTATTTATGAATGATCAATCAACTAAGCATAGTTGTAATCATGGAATTCAACAATTCTCACCAAGCAAGTGTTTCACTTAATCACTCAAGTGTTTAAGAGGTCACTCCACTCTTTACTATTCACATGTCACATGAAACAAAATTGCCCTTCATCTAATACAATCAACATTCTTACAAGCCAATGCCATCACAAGGACTTGTCCAAGGCTTATAATGAGGCTAGGCTAACAAGAAAAATTGGTTTTCCTGGATCACAAAATCCTTGAGTAAAGAGAGTTATTTTAACATTTAAAGTTCAAGCACAAACTCTCTCTTTAACCAATCTCACTCATTCCCAACTTCTTCCCTTTCCTTTTATCTTCACATTGAGCTCATCTTTCATGCTTTTTCTTTTCTTCTTTTTCTTTTATCATGCATTTTTCTTTTTCAACACTTGAGCTCAATGCCTTTCTTTTTGCCATTCAAATTTTCCCAATAACCCTAAACTTGAACCTTTTCAACAATTATTCTCAACCCATCTCAAGGTAAATAATTTCAAAGCAAGGGTTTTCATGTTGTTTAAGGCCCAGGTTCAAAAAGGGTAGAACACATGGTTCTAATCAATTTAGGTGTAAATTTGGCTAAGTAAGGGCTTCCAAAAATGGCCTTGATCATATAACATAAACATGCAATTCAATCAATTATCAAGACTCAAGCAATATGATTCATGTTTTCCAGTGAACAGTACATATAACAATGAATATTTTGGAGCTCAATACCTCACACAATATGCTTTCTCACATATTATTCATTCATACACCCTGCTTAGCATCATAACCACAATCATAAATCATCACACATCTGTTCACATAGCTAGTGAACTTTTCACCTGGATATCAACATGCAACATAAATCAATCATCATCCACATTCAATCATCATCAAATAGATTCATCATGCATTTCATTCAGTCAAACATTTTTAGAAATAGTGTTCAAGCCAAGCATAGACACTGACAATCACAATTTAACCTATTCTAGAAAAACAAAATACAAAAGTGCAAGATAAAACCCTGTCTAAAGCATGGGCATCCATCATTAGATGCCCTCTCAATCCATGTCCTCATTTGAGTCCTCCTGGTCTTCATCATTAGCATCTTCAAAATTATCTTCATCATCATCCTCATCCATGCCTGGTGCTTCAGCTGCTCCTGATCCGTTGCCCTGTGCCTGCTGACACAAAAAGGTAATCAGGGACGGATGTCCCAGTGGTGTCCTGCTACTCACAGTGGTAGCGCAGCTCTGAATCTCATCGGCAATGACCTTTCCGACGTTCACATCTAACTGCCTCAACATGCAGTAAATGAAAATGATCTGATGCATGGTGATGTCGGAAACATGAGAGCACGGATGAATGTTGGAATGAGTGAATGTCATCCAGTATTTCGCCAAAGGCGTCTAATCTGCCTTTTTTATGTTGACGGGCACTCCATTAGGGTTATTCTGAAAATGCCTTCCAAGAAGGCACATAACCTTCTCAATGTCTGCTATGTCTCTAAACCCCCCAATAAGTGTTGCATACTGGCACTGTTCACCTGGCCATTCAGTGCCCAAAAAGCTGTTAATAGTGTCAGGGTTATACCGAATGGTCTGTCCCCTAAAATAACTCATGTATCTTTTACCCGATACTCCTTCTCTAGTCAAGGCGTTCGTATAGAACTCCTTTACCAATTAAATGTTGGCCAGTGCACGATATGTGGCTAGCTTTTCCCAGTCTCTCCTCATAATCTCTATTCCAAATTCAGGAACCAAATCTGGGATAAAAGTGGCCTTCCTCTCCATCAGCAATCTCCTCTCCAGCACAGTCACATAGTGTTCCTCATGTTTCCTTGAGAGGAACCTAGGCGAATAGAATCTTCTTTGCCTCTCAGGTTCCTTCCTCTTGTTGCCAAGAGTTTTCACCCTTCTTGATGATGACGACATTCCTGCATAAAATAAAATTCAAAGTACCACCGGAATTCATCATTAGAGGTTAGTACATCATCAATCACATTCCAAACCAATTACAGTCTAACACTGAGGGAAAAACAGGGCCCCTCAGTGTCCTTGCATAAAAAATCAAGCATCTAACAAAATCTGTAGCAAACCGCTCAGCATCAAAGAAGACCGCTCAGCGGTTTGCCTCAAGTCGCGCCACCGCTCAGCGTCCAAGCAGACCGCTCAGTGGCGGCGACTAGGGTTTTTCAAAATCCTATTCCACATTGCCCTATTCTCCACTCTAACACTAATTTCATCAATCCAGACCAAATCCATGCAATTCAATCGGTTCAAACAGTTTCTACTTCATCATATCATGCATAAAAATCAAAAACCCTAATTTATCATGTTCCTAAGCATGTGCTTCATCAAATTTCAAATTTAGAAACCCTAAGAATGAAATTGCACAACTTACTTGAGTGGAGAGACTAGATGCTTGAAAGATTCCTTCCTAATTGATGATGAATGCTTCCCAATGCAAAGCCCTCACTAAAAACCCCAAACTTTTGACAAGAGAATGGTATAAAATGAGGTTTTTTTTGTGAATGGGTGATAAGAAAAAGTGGAGAAATCTCTTTGGAAAACCTTTGAAACTGCAAATTGAGTGCTAGGGTTCACAGAGAACGCTTGAGTGAGCTTTAAAGAGGATTTTCAAAAGTGCAGAACCCCAGAAACGCTAAGCTTTTAAAAGCCCAAGCGGGGTCTGCGCCGCCACCGCTCAATGGTAAAATGCACCGCTCAACGATGGACGGTAATTATCTGACTCTCTTCTTTGCTTGCTTTTGCGTGATTCCATCCTGGAGCACTTGATTTTATCCTTCAGTTTTTCAATTTCATGCCTTTCCCCTCTCAAATGCATATGCAAACATGTAATACACTTAAGACAAAGTTTAAAACCAAACTAATAATCAACTGGGTTGCCTCCCAGGTAGCACTTGTTTAACGTCACGAGCCTGACCCAAACCTGTTCAGCACTCATCAGTAAGTGCAATCCTTACCAACACCCTTCAGTAGGTGTACCTTCTGTATCCTTCAGTAGATACACAAAAATTAGCATCCCTCAGTAGATCCTACCAAAAAATTGTTTAAATATCAAAGGAATTACATGTCCAAAATACTAAACCAAAAAAAATGTTTTACAACAAAATATATTTCTCCGGCAAAATCACGTGTTGTCCTTCGTGTTGGTGTCTTTAGTACACCAAATTCTCAGCTTTCTTCCATCCAATTGCTTTGTGCGTATAGAATATGGTGCTTCAATTTCCACCACTCCTTTGTCCTTCAGCTCTTTTATTATCCACTCCTTCTTCTTATATTTCACCTTGATGCTTGGTCGGAATAGGTCTTCTTTTGGTTCAGGATGGATAATTTTTCCTTCTTCATTTACAAGTACCTGCAAAAAGTTACAACTATTAGTATCAGTACCTGTTGTGTTTTCTTCAGATGCAACTTCTCTTCTTAACTTTTTATATCTGGCTCTCTTTTTTATTTTGATTGTACTTTCTTTAGTGCCATCATAAATCAACACCTGTTCTTGATCTCTTAATATCATCTTCCCATCATTGAAACACATCAACATTTTAGAAGTCCTCATAAAAGTTCTTCCCAATATTAATGGAATTCTTCCCTCATTTGCCATATCAACAACTACAAAGTCAATCAAGAACTCCAGCTGCTCAATTTGAACAATTGCATCTTCCACCTTACCAACTGGCTTCTTAATAGAACCATCCACAACTGTCAGGGTAGTTTGAGCTGGTTTTAATACTAGCCCTCCAATTTTCTTGAAATAACTGAAGGGCATCAAATTAATACTCGATCCTGAATCAATCATGGCTCTTCCTATATCCACATCGTTGATGACACATGGAAGAGTTAAACTCCCTAGATCCTTTCTTTTTTCGGATGATCCTTCTTTCTAGAGTTAACACAAAATTCCTGATCTTCTTCAGCATCAAGATCAATAACATCTCTAAGATAATACTTAATCCTCTTGGAATAATCAGGAATTGGTGGAAGTACTGAAGGAACAACAGTCACCTGATTAAATATCTCCCTAAATGATTCTCGATGACTTTCTTTCTCTTCTTCTTTCTCCTCCTCTTCTTCTTCACTGCTTCCCTGCTCAATAGATTTTTTATTACTAATCATTTCTTCATCATCCTCCTTACTGCTTTCAATATCAATTATTTCCATCTCTGCCTTACTTTTACTTCTTGTCAGAACAGCTTTGCACTCATCCTTAGGGTTAACATCAGTGTTAGCCCTAAACTGATTCTTTTCAGTGGTTTCTACCTTTTTGGATAGCTGACCAATTTGCATCTCCAAAGATCTGAAGTTGGCTTAGTCACTAGCTTGTTTAGACTCATAGACCTTCAAAAATTTATCAAATCTATCATTCAAGCTTTTGACAGTTTCTGTCAAACTGCTTACTTGTTGCCATAAAGGTGATGGTTGCTGCTGTCGGAAGCTTCCTGATTGCCCAGATGGGTTATTTTGATTTTGTCCAATAATAGGGTGGTTCTTCCAACCTTGGCTAGAGTTATCTTGGTTAAAATTACCCTGCCTATACTGGAATTGATTACCCATGTAATTGGCTTCTTGCTGCATTTCGTCTGGCATAGCACATTGACCATTAATATGGTCACCACCACAAAAATCACAAAGCTGTTATGGTTGGGAGACATTCCTAATCTCCTTTGGAAGTTGCGAGAGAACCTTCATCAAATTATCTAGCTTTTGAGGCAGAAGATGATTCTGGGCTAGTACGGCATCATATGCTGGCAAATACAAAACTCCCCCTTTTTTTACAGGTGCGCCCCTCTCACTAAAAGTTTCCTGCTCATTAGCAATCATACTCTCAATCAAGTCATAGGCTTCGTCCTTAGTCTTTTTCTTGGTATCACCTCCAACTAAGGCGTCATGCATCATTTTAGCCTGCGTGTTCAGACCACCTAGGTAAGCAAGAATTAGGGTAGTCTTGTCAAACCCGTGGACCGATGTCTTCCTCAATAGGCCTTTAAACTTATCCCATGCTTGCCCGAGAGTTTCCTCCAGGCCCAGTTTGAATGATGAGATCTCCAATCTTCCCTGAGTAATTTTGGACTGTGGAAAATATTTGTTGACAAATTTGGTTGCCACAGTCTCCCATGTAGTGAATGTTCCTTCAGGAAAAGAATTAAGCCACGTCTTAGCATTGCCTCCCAATGAGAATGGAAACAAGCTAAGCTTTACTCTATCGTCTGATACTCCAGTCATACTCACAGTGTTGCAAATTTCACTGAATGTTGTCAAATGATCATATGGGTTTTCATTTGACAATCCGTGAAATTGGTTGCTTTGTACCAGATGGATTAGTGCTTGATTCATCACCATATTAACTGTATGGTCCGTAGGCATGGCTATGTTGTTGAAATGGAAAGGGCCAACAACATTAGACTGATCCGCAAGTGTGCGTCTTGAAGGAGGTTGATTTGCCATCTCCTCTAAGTTATTTGTAAAAGCCTCTGGTGAAGAATGTAAGAGTCTTTCAGGAGAGGGAAAGATTTCATGTGATGGGCGTCTAACTCTTCTTTCTCTCCTATCTGATATACCTTCAAGAAGAGGTTGCTGGCTTTTCTTACTTCTAGTGTGTATTGCTTCCTCCATGGACAAGAAACAAAAACCCTAAAAGCACTTTTACAGATAAGAAAAATAAAACAAAAACAAAATATATACAATAATTACACCAAGTCAAATTCAATTAATTTACACTACTCGAAAAGTTAAACCACGAGTCCCCGGCAACGACGCCAAAAACTTGTTAAACCCCTGGCAAGTGTACCAGATCATATCAAGTAATATAATTGGTAAACCCAATATCGTTCTCCCAAAGGACTCAAAGGCCCTTTCTTTCATGTAAATCAATATCGTAAGACTTGTAGAGAAAATTAACTTGTGGTTTGAATGCAAAAACAAAAAGTAAACATGCAAATGCAATTGTGGCAAGAAAAAGGTATGGATGAATGGAGTTGTTGGGGTTTACAATTTCATCTTATCCACTCTCTTATATCTATTCTTCTTATTAAATTCGCTTTATTTTCTAATTGTTATGCAAACTTTCTTAGTCTACCCTAAACCCGATCCCTCGGCGAGAAGAGCCTACTACTAGTTACTGGCTTACTATCCCTAGTCTCCCCTAGTAACTAGCAGTGCAAGTACCACAAAAGCAAAATACAATTGATCGTCCTACCCCCCTATCCCTAGGTGGTATTGCTTAATTAAGGAATTCCCTATCAGTTCATGACTTCCCCATACATCCCCGTATCGACAAAGGCAAACATCTATTTATCAAATGAGTTAAATGATAATAGCTTTAAGAATAGATAAAGAACCCAACAATTGATAATAACAGCATATGCAAGCATATGAGTAAAACAAGAATTTTAATATAAGAGAGTTTCAAAAGATTACATTTTTCCCCAACAACAAAGAGTTTAGTTCACCATTGACATGGTGAAACTAGATGAAATACAATGAAAGAATGGAAAAGCAAACCCTAGATTTGATAAAATGGAGCCTAAGCATCCAAGAAATCTTCTCCAAGGAGTGTCAATTAGCTCGGACGTCCTCTTCTGCCAAAAGAATAATATTTGAATCGCACTAGGGCTATATATAGGACATAAAAGTAACAGAACTTAAGCCCAAGCCCAGCAGACAACCGCTCAGCGTCCAATTTTACCGCTCAGCGGTTTCCCTCAAGTCGCACCACCGCTCAGCGGTCAGTTTCACCGTAGAGCGGTTTGCCTCTAATCGCTCTAGACGCTCAGCGTCACCGCCTGGGCGCCAGACAGTGGCTTTCCGTCGAATAATGGCGCTCAGAGGTGCATTTTGACGCTGAGCGGTGCATAGACTCTTCTTTTCTTCATTTTTCTTCTTCTTACTTGAGTCTAAGACCTTCCTTCTTCAATTCCATCCTTAATCTTCATGAAAACCCTGCAAAACAATGCAAAACAAACATAATATCTCTAAAAACAGCTTTTGACTCTCAAATGACTCAACTTAAGTGTTTCACTTGATTCTAAGCTCATTCTAAGCCATAAAGGGTGTATTTTGATATCAATTTAAGCATGAAAATAACGGTTTTTAGACCGTTATCAATTCGTAATGTTTCGTTCGACTCATTAATGTTCGGTTTAAGGTAATAGTATTCAGTCTAAACTTTTATTGTTCAAGTTAAGTCATTAAGGATTAGTTCAAGACAATAGTGGTTGGTTTATTTTTTAAGTATTGGTTTAGTCTTAGAATTGAATTATTCGGATATTCGTTTTCAGGGCTGTTCGGTTTATACTTGAGTTGTTACTTTTCATATGACCGCTCAGTCATGTTCATTTATATAGGGAGTGAGCTTCCATTCGGTCTTGTCTATAAAGTAAGTTAAGTCCTTTCATTCGGATGTATTCGATGATGATGTTGAATTATTGTTTGGTTTAATTTTATCTATACTTGTATATTGGATGAGATAATGTGTGTATATTTGAAGTGGCATGGAAGAGAATTCCAAGGAGGAATGTCTCAGTGATTGGTAATTGAATTGGTAAAATATGAATATGGATAGCGAAATTCACAGCGTTCATCCTGAAATTCTAATGATTACCAGTTCTCAAGTACAGACGGGTAAGTCATGTGGTGAGAATGGCAGGAGGCCCTAGTCTAAGGGGGGTCCTTAGGTGAGGTATGACGGGCTAACCTCGGGTGGCAGCTGATGGGTTTCCAGTTACTACACCACCCGGGTGCACGAACGGCCACAAGCTACATATTCATACAATACGGATGGTCGAGTCAAGTAGTAAATCATTGTATATATGTTGTCTTCGGTCTTTGCTAGAAAAGAATGTTTGATGATTATATGTTATGTTGATTTGATTCTATGTTTGATTAATTAAATTACACTAGCTTACCCTGCATTCTTTCTGTCTTGTCTCTTGTTGTCGTTCGGTCATCCTTTCCCTTGCAATGATCATCCCTTGGATGTGAGCAGAAGTTGAAGAGTGTTCGCTAGAGCAAGTTTTGGACGGTGATAATTCTGAAGACTTAGTTTAGGACCGTCCGGTTAATTGTTAAGAACGGTATTTTGTAAATCGTTCGGTTTATACCGCTTCATAGTATAACCATTCGGTATGGCTCATAAGCTTTGTTGATAGACTTATGTTTATTGCAAACTTAGAAATTTTTTTTTACTGTTGTATATATTCTTTAATTACAATGACTGTCCTTCAATATTATTATATAATAACTCCTACTATAGTATTATGCTATAATTTTTGGGATGTTACAATATGGTTAAAATAAAATAGTACATATAATAAATCTTATTAAAATAAAATAATAAATAGCAATAAATCATATTAATATGAAATAAATGTAATAAAATATAAAATTATTTACACATAAATAAAATTCAACCATAAAATTAATAATACATAAGTACAAATAATAATAAGATTATTTATTTATATTTCTTTTATTAAGGTATATTAAATATTTCAGGAACACCAATTATCTATACATTTCAACTTTAAATTCTACTTCTCATCAATTGGAAAATAATTCTTTTAATTGAAGAAGCTGAACAAGCTGCTAAAGGCGTGAAGGATAAGAAAGATACAATAAGAGTGGATATAAAGTTATGAAGGCTTTTTGTAATAACGAGTTAAAAGTAGTTAGAAATTGTAGATATTATATATACAGCTAAAATTGCCTAGTCAAGTGGGCACATATAATTATGGTGTACCACTATCACTTTTTAGTGAACAAGACAAAGTATATTTAATTTTCGCTTGGTTAGTCAGCTAAAAGTAAGGGTGACGAGAAATAAAGATAAGATATATAGCTCCACACCTATTCAAGAGACTTACAAAAGAATAATTTTGTTTTAAAATTTATTATTGAGATGAATAGGTAGGAAAATTAAAATATAATAATGCGAAAAAACATATATTTTTTAATTGTGTTCGTAATGTTTAATTTATTTTTAATTAAGTAATGTGATTATTAATGTTATTTTTCACGTTATTTAATTATTATTATATTTTATTTTATAATTTATAATTTTGTAACTTTTATAACTTTTAAATTTTTTTAATTTTATGAATTCCCCGCACTTTTTTTTCCTCTTTGTTAACTTCAACTAAAATTTTCCTTAATTCTTTAAAAAGAAAAAGCTCTCTATTTTTTTACTTGGTATTGATATTAATATTCTCAATAAATTTAAACAAAACTGATTAATTAATTCTAATTTTTTTCAAAAGTGAAAGCGTTCCACGATTTTATTTTATGTGATCGTTATTTTTAAAATATGACTGTAACAACTTATTTTAAATAGTATACTATAAAGGAATTATAACATAAGTAAGTAACAAAGCATATGAGTTAACAAGTAGGAATATAAAGTTTCATTATAATAATTTAACATAAGTATAAAAATAAACTTTATATATAAAGCACTAAGCTAAAAATTATACACAAGAATGGTTATCTAAAACCACCAAAGCTAAAACATAACTAATAAGTATAAAAACAATAAACCTATTATGTCTTTAGGTCAACTCCATTTAACGTTTGCTCCACTGTCAAATCATCTCCTTATACTCACACTCACCAGATGATCATTGTCCAAACAAGCACACAAAGATAATCAAACAAAGGACACACAAAAACAGGGTAAGCTAGTGATACAAAAACAATCATAACAAATATATTAACATGTCATGCATATCACAATTAACATAAAATAGATAAAAAATCTTATTATGTCAAAGACCTAGACTGGACTATACGGATTTAGTATAAATGTCGAACTATGACAGGTCATGCACTTGTGGGGGCCTCTACTGCTCTATAGAGTCATTTCCAATGGGTTTCATCCTACCACACTCACAAGGTTAGTATGTATTGCGTCTTAGTTCATACTAGAAGCACCTAGACTAAGATCATCTGTTACTCTTACCACATGTATCATACTCCTCTCTAATTGAGAATGAATAATCATTAGAATGTCAGGATAACCCCCAAGAATGAGCTCCCTACATTCATACCAATAATACTTTGAACCAACCTACCAAGAAATTCACCTTAAAAACCCTTTTTAACCATACTTCAAATACATACATAACCTCAAGAATAAAGCATCATGTAATTCAAACGATACCTTTACAAAATCCTCAAAGTTCTAAAGAGTTCAAAGTTACTAGAAAGCAAAAAGAAAGAAAGACTTAAAACATGTTCCGAACAGGTTGTTCAGCGCCCATACTCGCTCAGCTAGATATTGTTATACTTGTTAAGCTCCCACACTCGCTTAGCGAAAAGAAAACTTTCTCGTTTAACAGGTACTCCCACCCATCCACTGTTACCACAAACTTCTCCCTCAAACTAACTCGCTCAACCCCCTATCTCGCTTTGCGAATACAAAAACAGTGAGTTTTGCTCACTCAGCACCTACACTCACTCAGCTAGATGTAGTTATATTTGCTCAGCGGCTACACTCGCTCAGCAAGATTGTAGAATTCTATAGAATAATAATTCTGTAGAATTTGCACTTTTCAACTACTCATGACCTACCATATGCATTTTTACAAACTTCTACCACTTCTAGATGGGATTCTAAGCTATAATTGACTTAACCAAAAGTATGTAAATCAACCTAAACTCATTGTGAACTATTTTACCATAAGATTCCAATCCAAAAATAACAAAAACCTTACTTTAGAGACCAAAATTAAACTCCACAAGTTCTAGCTCATATTTAAGAACTTAGGAGTCTGAACAAGTCACAAATGACTTAAAGACAAACCCTAACCAATCCAAATCTCCTCAGGACATCCAAATCGAAATTTCACTACTTAAGACCTCTAATTTGCACTTAAAACCATCCCAAAACACCACCAACTTACTATCACCTCTTTCTAGTTCATATTTCAACTAATTCACAACTCGAACAAGTCACAAATCACATCCAAACACACTCTAAAACTTAATATTCTCCTTTTAAACCTTAACTCAAAAACTCACATACCAAGACCTCCTATTTTTTTACGAAAACACTTACAACTCAATCTTGTTCAATTCTCCCCCACATTTAACCAAATTCAACACCATTAAACATCTCAACAACACCATTCATCATACAATTTGAGTTTAGCACCAAATCATTCAAAGTCAACCATCATCATGTGATCAAACACAAACTTACACAACAACAACTCACATTAACTAACATTTCAAGCATAAACATTCAATATCTACAAACTACACATCTTAAATACTATAACTTCATACTTTATAATTCAACATAAAACAAGAACTAGTTTCTCTTATTTCAAAGAGAACTATCACAAATCAATAGAAGTCACCAAACCTTGCTCAAAGCTCAAGGAATCCTAAGAATGCCTACAGAACACATAAACATGATCAAAAAGAGTCCTTAGAACTCCTGATCAACAAGGAACTAGGAAAGAGAGGTAGATAATACATGCGAGAAAGGGTTTTTATGCATGATCTCAAACTAAGAGCAAAAGAAAAAGGAACCAAAACTTACTTGCTCTAGACTAGAAACTGATAAGTAGATAATGAAAATTGCACTGTTGTGATCTCCTAAGCATTTCTTTATCATCAAATAAATGATCGATGAGTTAGAATTTATAGAGAGAAGGAAGAAAGAACTCAGAGAAAGAGTTTTAGAAAGATAATGAATGTTTTTTTTATAATAAGACGAGTTTAAAAACTTTTATTTATATTATCAAATTATTTTAAAATTAAAACATTTGATTTCATTATTTTAGTATACTTATAAACTTTAATACTTTATTTTCTATTGATAATAGTTTAAAAACCAAAATTAAGAAAGGTGAGATGACCAAAGAATAATAACAAAGGTGAAAAAGGATAAATTATTTAATTTTCTAATTCAATCATAGTTAAAAGTGCTTTTCATATATATATATATATATATATATATATAAAGAAAGAAAGAAAAAATGGTAAAAAAACATTATGGATATGAAATTTTAATAATAAGCCTAAATATTTGTAGAAAATAAAATTCACTAAATTATTGAATATGTTATTTTTATTCCTCTCCCCGTTAACTTTTGGCAGTCTTTTATACTCTGAACAAGTGACCCTCTCTTTTCCTTCTTTATTACTTTATTAAAATGCTCTCTCCCTTCATTTAAATCAAATAAAGTACAACAAAAAGTTGTCATCTTATGATCCAACATTTTCTGCCAATTAATTAAAACACACCGTAAGACCTGTTCGAAAGTCCTATTTTAATTACTCTATTATTTAACCAATAATTTCAGTACAATTATAATATTTCTTTTAATAATTGAGATAAAATTTATGTAGATTTATATAGGAATAATTATTTGAATTTTTTTTTTAGATTTTCCCAAATTTAATTAATTGACTCTATAACTTTCATTTTAATTTAAATAAAAATAAAAAATAAAAAAAGTTGACATAAGTTAACATATACTAACTTAAAAAAAATATAAATATTAAAATTAAATAAACTTAATATTAACTAAATCATCTTAAATTTAAATAAATTAAATTAACATTGTAATAAGATAAATGAATGAATAATCACGTAAGATTAAGATTATAGTTTAATGATGATAACTTCAATCAAAAAATTAAAATATATTTTATTAGCGCGCTAATTTAAACTAGAATAAATGTAAATATTAAAATAATGTTATTAATTTAAATAAATAGTGATGTTTGAGTACTAATTCAGTATTGCTAAAGGACACAAAGTTTCCACCTTGTTAAAAGTTTAACTTCAAGTATTTAAGAATGCAATCTTAAAAATGGATATTATGTTAAAGTTTGAAGAATGATAAAATATGTAGTACTAGTTTTTAAGTTTTGAGGACTTGTCTACTTATTCAACCATACTCGGATTTCAAGACTCAAAGTTAATCATAACATACTTAAGAAATGCATACACTAGTGGAAAAACTATTTAACGTCAGTTCATAAACGTCTGTTAGAGCTCCACCGACGTCATATGATGATCGGTGGCAATACCGTAAATAAGATGGTAACTGATAACGGTCTCAACCGTTATTTTTATGCATAAATTTAATATTAAATCACACCCTTTGTAGCTTAAAATGAGCTTAGAATCAAGTAAAACTCTTAAGTTGTGTTACATGAGAGTCAAAAGTTGTTTTTAGAGATATTATGCTTGTTTTGCATTATTTTGCAGGGTTTTTGATGAAAATTGAAGATGACAATGAAGTAGGAAGGTCATAAACTCAAGAATGAAGGAGAAAAAGGAAGAAAAGAAGAGTTTGTGAACCACTCAGCGGTAAATTCCACCGTTGAGCGTCCAAGTGCAAGGAAAAGTTGTTGTCTAGCGCCCAGGAGGTGACGGTGAGCGTCTAGAGCGACAAGAGGCAAACCGCTCAACGGTCATTTTAGGCGCTTGGGCGGTGGCGTGTGTTGAGGCAAACCGCTCAGCGATCATTTTAGGCGCCTGAGCGATTATCTGTTTTTATATTTTGGATTCAGAGATCTTTCTGTTATCTTTTTGGCTTATATATAGCCCTAGTGCGAATCCAAATGTAATTCTTTTGGCAAAGAACAACGTCCACAACAGCTCTACACACCTTGGAGGAGATTTCTTTGATGCTTAGGCTCCACTTTATCAAATCTAGGGTTTGCTTTTCCATTCTTTCATTATTTTCATCTAGTTTCACCATGATTATGGTGAACTAAACCCTTAATTCCACTGAAAATCTGAATTGGAAAATAACTTGTCATGAAGAAAAGGGTTTTGAAAAGCGTAGAACTATTTGATGAAAAATTGGAAGGCCAAGTCTTGTTATGTTTTGCTTGAGGACAAGCAAAGTTTTAAGTTTGGGGTTGGGATAACGGTCTCAAAACCGTTATTTTCATGCATAAATTTGATATTAAATCACACCCTTTGTAGCTTAAAATGAGCTTAGAATCAAGTAAAACTCTTAAGTTATGTTACATGAGAGTCAAAAGTTGTTTTTAGAGA
The DNA here is from genome assembly GCA_027742785.1 of Vigna reflexopilosa. Lineage (NCBI taxonomy): Eukaryota > Viridiplantae > Streptophyta > Magnoliopsida > Fabales > Fabaceae > Vigna > Vigna reflexopilosa. The sequence continues at coordinate 23,363,411 of CM050918.1, forward strand.
TATTATGCTTGTTTTGCATTATTTTGCAGGGTTTTTGATGAAAATTGAAGATGGCAATGAAGTAGGAAGGTCATAGACTCAAGAATGAAGGAGAAAAAGGAAGAAAAGAAGAGTTTGTGAACCGCTCAGCGGTAAATTCCACCGTTGAGCGTCCAAGTGCAAGGAAAAGTTGTTGTCTGGTGCCTAGGTGGTGACGCTGAGCGTCCAGAGCGACAAGAGGCAAACCGCTCAGCGGTCATTTTAGGCGCCTAGGCGGTGGCGTGTGTTGAGGCAAACCGCTCAGCGGTCATTTTAGGCGCCTGGACGATTGTCTGTTTTTTATATTTTGGATTCAGAGATCTTTCTGTTATATTTTTGGCTTATATATAGCCCTAGTGCGAATCCAAATGTAATTCTTTTGGCAGAGAACAACGTCCACAACAACTCGACACACCTTGGAGGAGATTTCTTGGATGCTTAGGCTCCACTTTATCAAATCTAGGGTTTGCTTTTCCATTCTTTCATTATTTTCATCTAGTTTCACCATGATTATGGTGAACTAAACCCTTAGTTGTTGGGGAACAATGTAATCTTTTGAAATTCTCATATATTGAAATTCTTGTTTACTTTATATGCTTGCCTATGCTTGATTTATCAATTGTTGAGTTCTTTACCTTTGCTTAATGCTTTTACCGTTTAACTCATTCGGTAGATGTTGTTTCTCTTTATTGATACGGGGACGTACAATAATGTCATGAACTGGGGAGAATTCCTTGATTATGTTAATACCGCCTAGGGATAGGGGTAGGACGATCAATTGTTTTTTGCTTCCGCTCATTATGCATTATTAGTGACTAGGGGAGGCTAGGGACAGCAAGCCGGTAATTAGTAATAGGCTCTTTTCACCAAGGGATTGGGTTAAGGGTAGACTAAGAAAGTTTGCATGGCAATATGATAAATAAGAAAAATAAATAAGAAGAGTAGATATATGAGGGCGGACAAGATGAAATTGTAACCCCCAACAACCTCATTCATTCATAGTTTCTCTTAGTCAATTGAATTTTTGCATTTGCATGTTTATTTTTGTTTTGCATTCAAACCATTCAAATTATTTTCTTTTACTCTAGTCTTAAACGATTAGTTTACACGAAAGATAAGGCCTTAAGAGTCCTTTGGGAACAATGATATTGGGATTATCGATTATTATTACTTGATACGATCTGGTACACTTGCCAGGGGTTTAACAGTAACCTAGACATCGATTTCAAGATAATACGACGTCTATTAAGCAGTACGCGTCAGCTCTGTCGTAAGCCGACGTCCAATGTAATGAGGTAGGCGAGAAGACAGACTTCTCCTGCGCATTTGACGTCACTTGTGATGGGGGGCCGATGTCTACTTGGGTGCAGTTAATGTTGGTCGCCTGATTCCCATTCTATTAGACGTGAGGTTGTAAAAAACCGAAGTCTATGTGCCTGTAATTAATTATGTGCATCAAACTCCAAGGCACTTCCTCGTCCGACAGCAGAAAATCGACGTCTATATTATTATAGACGTCGGCGGCCCTTCACAACTGTCGTCTACGTCCCTGACAGGAAGTGAAATGTCAATCGGTCTAGCGCCCTAGACGTCGGTGCCCCTTCACAACCGACGTCTAATAGGCATTCAAAAAGTCAGTTTAAATGTTAACTTGGTCGTCGAATTAGTTAGACAATCAACGTCTAGATTACTATAGACGTCGGTTTCGCAAGCAACCGACGCTCAATTTCATTTTAAATAAACCGCAGACTCTTCACGACATTTAGTTTCTGATATCGTCTTCCTTTCTTCTCTTTTTTCTCTTGTTTCTCTCTTGCGGCATTGCATTATTGTTTCTGATATCTTTATCATCTTCCTCCTCTTCTTTTTCTCTCTTTCGGCATTGCATCCCAGGTGGTTTTTTTTTATGCTTACCGTTTAAACTTTGTTTAGTCTTTCATCGATTATCTTCTGGTTCAACTGATTAAAATTTGCTTTCTTTTTGTTGTGTTTTAGTGCAGTTTTCTTCCTTTCTTGGGGTAACGTAGTAACACATTCTCCATTTGCTAGCTGCCTCCCAGAAAAAACGGCGTCTTGTGAATTTCTTTTGGTCGTTTCAACCTAAAAACGACCCTGGGTCGTTGCCTAGTTATCGTTTCACCGTGATTTTTCCCTTTTGCGGATGAAAATAGAACTAAGCAACAACCCAAGTTCGGTTTTGGGTTGAAATGCCATAAGAAATTCAAAAGACACAAGCTTTTTTTCGGGGGAAACTAGCAAAAGGAGATTGTGCTACTAGGCTATCCAAAGACGGGAACAAAACTGCACTAAAACACAACCATTGTATTAGACATCGGTTAATGTATACACCGACGTCTATAGTACCTTTTAGACGTCGGTTACTGCTCAGACCGACGTTTATATAATGTCTTTAGACGTCCAGTTCCGACGTTTAGTGACGTCGGACATGGCACTGACTGACGTCATTATAGACGTCGGTTATATTCATGTCTGACGTTCCATTGACGTCACCGGCAATGTGTCGGTTGTTTAGTAGACGTTAAAAACCCAAAATAACCGACGTTAAATAGCGTTTTTCCACTAGTGATACAAAATAAATAACAAAAGATATTTTACCTTTTTGTTAGTTGAACAACTTCAATAAAATTTATTTAGATTTTAAAAAATATTCTAATTGTATTTGTTTCTAATCTTTATTCAAGGGTTAAACAAGACTATGAATACGATATGCTATTTCTTCAGTTCAAGTCTCTTATTGACTAATACTCATATATTCAAATATTTCTTTAAAGTTTTTAAGTAAATTTAAGTATCACACGATTTAACTTAAAATCAAATTATTAAATTATCAACTCACTATTCCAAAATACTATTAATGACTTTAGAATATTGACATTCTCTCATCGGTAACAAATATTATTCTTTATCATTTAATTATCATATAGTGTTAATTATATATTTGATTATTTTTTTTTTCAATTATAGAATTCACCTATTAAAAATACTATCCACAATTATAAATGGTAGAAAAATAAAATAAAAATCAGAAATATTTAAATAGTTCAGTTCAATAGACTTAAAATTTCACATAATCTCAACATACATTTTATAATATATTTTTAAAATTAAATTTAAATATAAAAATGAACATTGAAAATACCTCTCTAAAATTATATATATACACTAAATTACATCCTAAACTTTACGAATTATATTCATACATACAAAATTTGCACCAAAAATGTTTTTACAACAATGTTACCAATAAGAAATCACTAATACAAAAAAAAGTATAACGTTACGCATATAATGTCCGAACCAGTATAAAAACCAGGAGTTGTTGGCCGAACCAGTATAAAAATCAGTGTTTGATTTTCTCTATCCCTGCACTTTTACTTTACAGTCGACTTTACTATTTATGTAGTCAACTACGTTTTTCCACTGCACACAAATTTTCATTACTTGCATTTCAAGAAAGTTTAAAAAGTTTCGTACTTTATTTTAAAGATTGGAAAAAGATTCTGATTTTGATACACCACCAATTCACCCCCCTCTTGCTGTAAAAAAGAAGCCTACCTGTTTTCCAACATTGGACTCAAGAGAAGGTGGAAAAGTTAAGAAAAGAAGAGTCGCAGCCACCGCTCAACGCTATCCTAGTGCTGAGTGCCAGCCACGTAGAGGGATTCTCTACTAGACGCTCAAACGCCAACGCTGAGGGGTGAACTTAAGTGTCGACCTCACCGTTGGGCGGTGAAGCCACCGTTGAGCGGTGGACTCTTCAAAGAACTTTTTGCCCAACGCTCAAGCGTCAACGCTGAGGTCTGATTTTAAATGTCGAACCTACCGTTGGGCGGTAAGCCATCGTTGGGCGGTGAACTAATGGGCTTGAGCCAAAATTCTGTAATTTTTCTTGAGTTATAAATAGCTCTGCACGAACCAGAAAGGACATCTTTTGACAGAAAGGATGCTAAAACACCTTCTTCACCCCTAGGAGGCGGACTTTGGATGCGGGAGCTCCAAGTTATCAAATCTAGGGTTTTATCTTTCATTCTTTTCATCTATTTCATCTAGTTTTACAATGTCTATGGTGAACTAAACTCCATTGTTGTTGGGGAAAATGATGTAATCCTTTGTTACTCTCATATATTGAATTGATGCTTCATTCATATGCTTGATTTCATTAACTGTTAGATTTTTTCCTCCATTATATTTGCATGCTTTGTTTAAGACATTATTCAATAGCATAATCTTTGATTATATCTTTATGGTCACATATAGATAGATCTAGACATGGGGAATTCTCTTGGGAGCAATATTACCCAGACATAGGGATAGGAGGACCAATTGCCTTAAGCTTCTGTGCGAATTAATGTAATGCATGATCAATTGCTAGGGAGACTGGACATAGAAAACTAGTAATTAGGAGAAGGCTCTTTTCACCAAGACATTGGGATTAGGGTAAATTAGAAAGTGACATTAACATTGATAAAGAAGTAGAATTAAGTAGAATTCTTAAATATTTGAGAGTGGATTAGGATGAAATCATAAACCCCAACAACATAATTCATTCATACATCATCCAACTGCATTATCCTTTTGGTCAATTGATCAAATCTTTGCATGCATATTTAATTTTCATTGTTTTATATAAAACCCTAATTTTCGTTTTCTCAAGTCTTAAAAGATCAAAATATCACATGAATGTTTAGGCCTAAGAGTCTCTAGGGAAATGATACTTGGACTTACCATTTAATATTACTTGATACGATTCGGTACACTTGTCAGACCCTTAACATATTCGTTTCTATATTTGATTATTTGAGTGGGAAAGGTGTTTACATTGTGAGAGTGTGGTCACTTAAAAACCTTTGGTGTAATTATCCAATCATTATAGTGAAATATCCTTTAATCAGTGGTTGATTGGAAGTGTGATTGGATGTAGGCATTGAGGCCGAACCAGGATAAAAACTATGTTTGATCTTCTCTCCTTATCTCTTTACATTTCCATTGCATACATACCAAGATCATTCTAATTTTGCAAAAGCATTTTAAAAGTGCAAGTTTTTATAAAACACCAATTCACCCCCTCTTGAGGTGGAGAAACAAGCTTTATTATTTCTAACACTTGGGTTTGTGTGACTGAGTGAACTTATAATCTAAGAAAATTGGTACAAATTTTTATGTTTGCAATTTCTTTGAAATGCACTGAGAAGAAAGTAAATTGATCAGATCAAAATTAACTTAGAATTGCAAAATTCATTTTTTGTCAATTGATATGGTGCCAAGCGGTATCAGAGTAGTGTTGAGTGCCACTTTTTACTATAGACCTAGGAGCTCCATGGCACTGAATGAAAAACTATACCGTTAAGCACCACTTTTTGTGATTGTTTTGGTGCACCATCTTCCACTACAAGTTTGGGAGCATTTTAGCTCCACACTGTTTAGTAGCAGAATTGTATCACTGAGCACCTAGTTTTATGAGAAGAATAGTGTTGAGCGTCAGTCCTATTGTCGAGCACCACCTTTTGTGAAAGGTTTAGTGTTGAGCGCCACTTATGAATGTGAATTTGTATGCTTTTGTATGTTGGATCTACTTTTCTTCTTTGGTTTTTTAAATAGATTTATGATGGAACTAATGCATGTATATAATAAGGTTTCTTAGTCATTAAGGTGATAATTATGGCTGTGGACATGTATGATGATAATGCTTAAAGAATTTCAAAAAGAAATTCTTTGTGGTAATGATCTTAGTAAAAGATTCACAATTATTTCAAGGAGAAATTATTTGTGGTGATGACACATGATTCATAAAAGATTCACAATTATTTAGAAGAAACTTTCCTAATGAAGAAGCCATTCCTGCATTAAACACAATTCACAAGACCAAAGCAAAACACATTAAGCGTTAGGAAACATCAAATCACATCCCAACACATCACTGATCAACGCTGAGGGCTAAACAGGACCCTCAAGGCCACATGCATCTCAAACAACAAGTAATGCATAATATGCCAGGCCACCACCCAACGGTGGCGGCGGCAGTTTTTCAAAACTTCTCCTAAACACTTCTAATCTCCACCCAAATGCAAATTTCACAGTTCCAACCCTTAATCACACATTTTAATCGGTTCAAATAGTTTTTATTTCAACAAATCATGCATAGAAATTAAAAGCCCTAAAATTTCATGCTTCTACACACATTTTCATCAAATTCATGTTTTAGAAACCCTAGAATGAAAAATGTATGACTTACTTGGGTGCAGAGACCTTGAATGTGTGCAAAGTGCTTGTAAATTGATGATGGATGAAGCCCAAATGTAGTGCTCTCTCATAAACCCCAAACTTTGATGGTGGAATGGTGCAAAAGTGATGGAGAATGGGTTTTCTAGAAGTGGGATGATGGGAGAAGTGAGGAGAGTGCTTAGAAGAGTGTTTGAAAGTGAAAGAGAGAGTAGGGGTTGCTTGTGGACACTTGGGCGAACCCTAAGGGATAATAAAATCGTGCAATGGGCCAAGAAAGCTAAGCCTAATTTTTAAAATCACTTAAGCCCTCTGCAATGCCACCGTTGGGCGGTGAGTCAACGCCAGGCGGAGGGCGCGAGTTGGCTTTTTCCCCCTTTTTGCTTTTATTTAAGCGTCTTGGACCCTTTAACCCTCAATTTCAACTTTCAAATTTTAATTTTAATGCGATTCCCACTCACTTTACTCACTAATGCAACAATTAAGCCCTAAATGAAACTAGAACAGTATTAAAACATGCAACAAAAGTAAATCAATCAACTGGGTTGCCTCCCAAGTAGTGTTTGTTTAACGTCATTGCTAAACCCCTGGCAAGTGTACCAGATCGTATCAAGTAATATAATTGGTAAACCCAATATCGTTCTCCCAAAGGACTCAAAGGCCTTATCTTTTGTGTAAATCAATATCGTAAGACTTGTAGAGAAAATTAACAAAAAGTAAACACGCAAATGCAATTGATTCAATTCGCAAGAAAAAGGTATGGATGACTGGAGTTGTTGGGGTTTACAATTTCATCTTATCCACTCTCTTATATCTATTCTTCTTATTAAATTCGCTTTATTATCTAATTGTTATGCAAACTTTCTTAGTCTACCCTAAACCCAATCCCTCAGCGAGAAGAGCCTACTACTAGTTACTGGCTTACTATCCCTAGTCTCCCCTAGTAACTAGAAGTGCAAGTACCACAGAAGCAAAATACAATTGATCGTCCTACCCCCCTATCCCTAGGTGGTATTGCTTAATCAAGGAATTCCCTATCAGTTCATGACTTCCCCATACATCCCCGTATCGACAAAGACAAACATCTATTTATCAAATGAGTTAAATGATAATATCTTTAAGAATAGATAAAGAACCTAACAATTGATAATAATAGCATATGCAATCATATGAATAAAACAAGAATTTCAATATAAGAAAGTTTCAAAAGATTACATTTTTCCCCAACAACAAAGGGTTTAGTTCACCATTGACATGGTTAAACTAGATGAAATACAATGAAAGAATGGAAAAGCAAACCCTAGATTTGATAAAATGGAGCCTAAGCATCCAAGAAATCTTCTCCAAGGAGTGTAAATTAGCTCGAACGTCCTCTTCTGCCAAAAGAATAATATTTGAATCGCACTAGGGCTATATATAAGACATATAAGTAACAGAATTTAAGCCCAAGCCCAGTAGACAACCGCTCAGCGTCCAATTTTACCGCTCAGCGGTTTCCCTCAAGCCGCACCACCGCTCAGCGGTCAGTTTCACCGCAGAGAGGTTTGCCTCTAATCGCTCTAGACGCTCAGCGTCACCGCTTGGGTGCCAGACAATGGATTTCCCTCGAATAATGGCGCTCAGCGGTGCATTTTGATGCTGAGCGGTGCATAGACTCTTCTTTTCTTCATTTTTCTTCTTCTTCCTTGAGTCTAAGACCTTCCTTCTTCAATTCCATCCTTAATTCTCATGAAAACCCTGCAAAACAATGCAAAACAAGCATAATATCTCTAAAAACAGCTTTTGACTCTCAAATGACTCAACTCAAGTGTTTTACTTGATTCTAAGCTCATTCTAAACCATAAAGGGTGTATTTTGATATCAATTTAAGCATGAAAATAACAGTTTTTAGACCGTTATCAGTCACGAGCCTGACTAAACATTTCTAGCACTCATCAGTAAGTGCAATTCTTACCAACACCCATCAGTAGGTTTACCTTCCTGTATCCTTCAGTAGATACTTAACCTTTTTAGCATCCCTCAGTAGATTCTACTCAATAAACAATGTTCAACAATATCCAAAATTACAAAACCAAAATAAAAATAAAAATAACGTTTACACGTCGGTGGGTTGCCTCCCAGCAAGCATTCTTTTAATGTCACTAGCTTGACCCAATAAAGCTCAAACACCCATTAGTAAGTGTTGACATTCTCCTTTCTTGATAGTCTTTTCTTTTTCATCTTTTTGGTGAATTTCTTCAGAAAGTTGATAAAACCAAGCACCTGTTTCCATGTTTCAATCATAGGAACTTTAATCTTCAATTTCTTGAAGATCTCCATAAAGCACTTGAACTCCTTCTCCTTCCTATGATACTTCTTCGGATGAGGATGGGGTTTTTCATATGATCTTTTCTTTCTTCCTCTCATCCTCTCTTTCTTACTTTCCTTCTCCCTCAATTTTCTATTTTTCTTTTCTCCTACTTTCTTCTTTATTTTCACGCATTTTCTGCTTTTTCTTTTTTCTCAACCACTTCTTTTTCTTTCTCATCATCTTTATCTTTCTCACCCAACCTTTCTATTTCTATCTCCTCTATCTTTTACTCATCTCTCTTTATCTTTTCCTCAGTGATAGTGGCATGACGTTTCTCCCTAGGGTTAACTTCAGTATTAGCCCTAGAATCATCCAGAACCTTAACTGTACGCCAAATATCCATCTCCATCTTTTTGGACATTTCTTTGAGGCTTTTCTGATAGGAGATCATAGCTTCCATACATTGTTGAAAAGTGTGGGTTGACATTGTTGACAACACAATATCTATATCACTCTAGTTTTTTATGATGACAACACATTTTTAATAACACATATATTGTTGATGTGTTACATGTTCTATTGCTTATTGATTGATATATTGTTGAACATGTTTTTATGATTATCTTGATATGTGAAGGCACATTTACTGAGCTTGTATATGTTACATTATATCGGGTTGCATTACACATGATTTGAAAGAAGAAAACCATATGCACATTTATGAACTTACATTGTGTTGCATATCTACAAGTTGTAAGTCGACTTCATTTTGGGGGAAGTCGAATTAAGCTTGTGACTATGCACAGATTTTCTGAAACACTGCTATGTGAGATTTTACATTGAAAAGAATTTCAAAGTGAACTATAGTATCGAAGTCGACTGTATGTGCCACGCATTCGACTATATTAGTTGATTGTTTTGAAATTTTGTTAAGCTCATGAACAGTAACGGCTATATTTTTAAAAGTTAGTTGAGCATTGAATGTTGGTCAATTGTATTGACTGAGAAATTAATTGGTTTGACTGGATTGCTACTATTATGTCTTAACTGTTATAATACAGTCGACTTTATTAGTAGCACAATCGACTACAAGAGCGTCTGATTTATAGAAATCTATAAATAGACGAGACCTGATCGTTTACAGAAAACTTTTGGAAAGCTAACAATTTCATCTTCTATTTGAGATTGATTCTTTGGGATTTAGAGCTCTAAGAACTCATCAAGAAGACGGTTGTGATCTTGCTTGGAAGAGTTTCTGAAGGAGATTGATATTGCGCATACTGCTTGATCAGAATCTGCACAATTGAGGTGTTTCTGGGTTGATCAAGAATCTTGTGTGACATCCGTGGTGATTGTTGTGTTACCTGTTGTGACTACAAGGGTTGGACTCGTGGAGTCTGGTACACTTTGAGGATTGTTCAAAGTGGGTTGCAGATTACAAGAGAGGGGACATCTTGAAACTAGTTTTCATAAGATATTTGAAACTAGTTGACTTTTTTTTTTCTTTGAATCAACTACAGACTTGGGGATGGCTTCCAGTTTTCAAACTTTTGGTGAAGGTGCTTCAATAAACAGACCACCTCTGTTTGCTGGTGAAAATTATCCTTTTTGGAAAATTAGAATGCAAATCTTTCTTGAATCCGTGGATAGAGGAATTTGGGATGCAACAATAAATGACCCTTTTGTGCCTACCAAAACTGTTGATGATAAAACTGTTGTAAAACCCTTTACTGAATGGTCAACTGAAGAAAATAGAAAAGCACAGTATGATATTAAAGCTAGAAACATTATTGCCTCTGCACTAACTGTTGATGAATTTTTCAGGATATCTCAATGCAAATCTGCAAAGGAAATGTCGGATGTCTTGGAAGTTACACATGAAGGCACTAATGAAGTCAAGAGAGCAAGGAAGAATTCTCTGATTCAAGAGTATGAACTTTTCCGGATGAAGGCTGGAGAGACTATCTATGAAGTCCAGAAAAGATTCACACACATTGTTAATCACCTTATGGCTCTCGACAAAGTGTTTGATAAAGAGGATATCAACATCAAGATTCTGAAAAGTCTGAACAGAAATTGGCAACCAAAAGTCACTGCAATCTCAGAATCCAAAGACCTTACAAGCATAAACATGGCTACCTTGTTTGGCAAGTTACGAGAACATGAATTGGAACTTGGTAGATTAAAGGATGAGGAAGAGATTGAAGAAAAGAAATACATTCCTCTAAAAGCTACAAGCAAGAAAATCTCAAAGTCAGATGAATCAGATGTAGAGATGGATGACAAAGAAATGATAACCATGATGGTAAGGAAGTTCAGTCGATTTATGAAAAATGATAGTCAACTTACTACCCATGCAGGTCACAGTAAATTAAAAAAAAGCTTCAGATCAAACGTTGTCATATGCTATGAATGTGGAAAGGAAGGACATATCAAGCCAGAATGTCAAGAATTGAAGCCAAAGCAGAAAGCAAGTAGAAGGTTTCCTCAAGACAAAGGAAGAAAACAAAAAGGAGCCTACATTGCTTGGGAGAATAGTTACTCGGACTCTTCATGTGATGAAGATCATGACCAAGAAGAAGAGTCTAACATATGCTATATGGCTGGAACATCACAGGATGACTATGACAGCGATGCAAAATTTGAGAATGAGCCAATAGAAGTGAAGTATGATCAATTGTTGGATGCATTCAGAGAAGTACATGGTGAAGCAATGTGACTCCAAGACAAGGATTCACAAGCAGGTGCAATAGGAACTCAAGGATGAACTACACTTAATATATCAATCTTCTTGAGTGTCTACAACGAGTAATCTGTATCACTCTATTGCATCATGCATAAATTGATATATTGTTGATGCTTGATTGTTTGTATGTTTGAATGATTGATTTGGTTTGAAAATCTATTTTCACGATTTTTAGTCGACTCTATTATGAGTCTATCCGACTACATATGTTTTATGAGTTGCACTCTGTCTTGAATTTTGTGAGTCGCGCTGTAGTCAATTATGGTTTTATTGAAATCGACTTGAGTCTATGTTTCTTCTGGTTAATTTTTTTTTTAAAAATTTCAAAATGGGTCACTTTTTGGTTTCTATCCTTCGTGCCTCTAAAATGTCTGATATCCATCTTTGACTCAAAATCACACAAGCTGTATGTGAAACCCTAGACTATTCTTAGAAGGAGGTATCACAGTTTCTCTGAAAAATGGCATCCTCTTCCTCAAAATGATATAAGGTTATCTTATCTTCTAAAAGGGAAGCAAGTCCTATAGGATGGATAAGCGACGATGATGTTAGAGAAAGGTTCATTCATGGAACTATCAAGGTTGTAGTCCCTCCAAAGTATCTTGATCTAAATCTATTTGAAAGAGAAGGGTTTACATGTCTTGGTTGGTTACAATCTCATGGTATTTCATCATTGGTTCAACTGAAAGGATACTGGTATCCTAATCTCGTGAAAGTGTTCTATCACAACTTGAAACTGATCAATGGAGATATTCACTCTAGAGTAAAAGGAGTTGACATTGTGATCGACAATAATACTTGGCTACATATTATCGGTTTAACAGTTGAGGACGTATCCTCTCATCTACTATTCTCTGAAGAAAATGGTCTATTGAAGAAGAGAGACGTCTACAAAGGGTGGCTAAGATCATCTGATAACCACTTCGCAGAAAGAGATTTTGCCCATGAAGGACTAAAAATGGAGGAAAGAATAATAGCTCATGTAATTGCCTTTGTAATCCTTCCTGGACGTCTACTTGAGCCAATCATGTCAACTGAAGACATCTTCCTACTATTGTCGCTTAAAAATGACATTCCCACTAACTAGGTGAAAGTACCGAAAGATCATATGACTGAAAGTGCCTTGAACTGGTCGTACTATCTACCTTACGCAGTACTGGTCAGCAAAATACTTGAAGAGCAAGGTGTGAACATGAATGGTGAAAGGAAGTTTTGATGCAGCTGTACAAATGCAATAAACCAGAATAAACTAATTTCTTTTGGACTGACAAGAACTGTAAGAGGATGGTGCTTTAGAGGAGAAGAAAATTTGTAATATCTGTATGGAAGTACTTCTGTCACACATGAACAAAGAAGAATTGCATACTCGGATAGCAATTGCAAACATCTTGCTACTAATCAACTTTAGAATATCGTTGACAAGCTTGATCAAGGGACTGAAGAAGATATGACTAAAGACAACACTATGAACTCTCAAGTATGACAGGGGTCTAGTTGAATCAGTAGTGTGATTCAAGTCTTGTTGGCTATGAGTCTTGCTTAGATTGCCATTGTATTTTGGTCTTGTTCTGGCTCTCAATGTAATATATTTAATCAAGAAATGAAAATTAGTGTTTTGTTTCTGACTTAGTTGTACTAATCTATTTGATAATATCTGCTCTGTTTGAATAAGTGTTGAATCGACTTTATACTATGTCAAGTTGACTATGCATGTTTAAACTGTTACATTTTTCTGCATATTAACTTCTTGTTAGATTATTTTTTCTTGCATAACTAAATTGCTTGATCTGCAAGAGATCTTTGAAGGGTTTTGCAGGAAAAACATTGCTTGGAAATCACTACTGAAATCATAACTCACAGAGAAGCAATGAAATCGACTGGGTTACTAATTCAATCGACTTGACCTCAACAGGATTATAAATTCCTTCACTGGAATTTGCTTATAGTGTTGATTGATTATTTTTCTGGTTATCTGCAATATATCTCTGATTCTGATTGTGTGTCTTATATATGAGATTATATTGTGAGATTGTTGATGACGGTATCTATGCATGATAAATTTGCTTGAAATCATATACATGACACAACTTTGTTTTACACTGATTGTATGCTCTAATTGTTACTGTACTGCATTGTGCATCTATACTTGTGAAAATATGGATAATGATAGGGGGAGCATTACACATTTGCACATATTTCTTCACATGCTAAACTTCAGGGGGAGTTATCATTTTCATGTGAATATATATGATAGGGGGAGCATCATTGCATGTTTTTAAACTGCTTATACATTATGTTTGATGCATCTCTATTTGGCTTATCAGCACATTATATCTAGAAGCATACCTTTCTTGTTAATGCACAAAGGGGGAGAAGTATTGTGAAATGCTATCTGCTTGATATATTGATATATGGCTGATTGATTGTGTGTATTCAAAGTATTTTGTACTGATATTTGATTGATATATTATGTTTACTCTGAATCTAGTTTGGTATTGTACAAACATGGTTGTTTATTAATCATGGTTGTGCATCATCAAAAAAGGGGGAGATTGTTGAGATTGTTGACAACACAATATCTATATCACTCTAGTTTTTTATGATGACAACACATTTTTAATAACACATATTATTCATGTGTTACATGTTCTATTGCTTATTGATTGATATATTGTTGAACATGTTTTTATGATTATCTTGATATGTGAATGCACATTTACTGATCTTGTATATGTTACATTATATCTGGTTGCATTACACATGATTTGAAAGAAGAAAACCACATGCACATTTATGAACTTACATTGTGTTGCATATCTACAAGCTGTAAGTCGATTTCATTATGAGGGAAGTCGAATTAAGCTTGTGATTGTGCAAAATTTTCTGAAACAGTGCTATGTGAGATTTTACATTGAAAAGAATTTCAAAGTGAACTATAGTGTCGAAGTCAACTGTGTGCGCCACGCATTCGACTGTATTAGTTGCTTGTTTTGAAATTTTGTTATGCTCATGAACAGTAACGACTATATTTTTAAAATTTAGTTGAGCATTGAATGTTGGTCAACTGTATTGACTGAGAAATTAATTGGTTTGACTGGATTGCTGCTATTATGTCTTAACTATTATAATGGTAAAAGCATTAAATACAGGTAAAGAACCCAACAATTGATAAATCAAGCATATGCAAGCATATAAAATAAATAAGAATTTGGATATATAAGAGTTTCAAAATATTACATTGTTCCCCAACAACCTAGGGTTTAGTTCACCATAATCATGGTGAATCTAGATGAAAATAATGAAAGAATGGAAAAGCAAACCCTAGATTTGATAAAGTGGAGCCTAAGCATCCAAGAAATCTCCTCCAAGGTGTAAAGTTGTTGTGGACGTTGTTCTCTACCAAAAGAATTACATTTGGATTCTCACTAGGGCTATATATAAGCCAAAAAGATAACATAAAGATCTCAAAATCCAAAATATAAAAACAGACAACCGCCCAGGCTCCAAAATGACCGTTGAGCGATTTGCCTCAACACTCGTCACCGCCCAGGCGCCTAAAATGATCGTTGAGCGGTTTGCCTCTTGTCGCTCTGGACGCTCAGCGTCACCGCCTGGGTGCCAGACAATACTTTTCCTCGAACTAGGACGCTCAGCGGTGGAATTTACCGCTGAGCGGTTCACAAACTCTTCTTTTCTTCCTTTTTCTCCTTCATTCTTGAGCCTATGACCTTCCTACTTCATTACCATCTTCAATTTTCATCAAAAACCCTGCAAATCAATGCAAAACAAGCATAATATCTCTAGAAACAACTTTTAACTCTCATGTGACACAACTTAAGAGTTTTACTTGATTTTAAGCTCATTTTAAGCTACAAAGGGTGTGCTTTAATATCAAATTTATGCATGAAAATAATAGTTTTGAGACCATTATCACAACCCCAAACTTAAAACTTTGCTTGTCCTCAAGCAAAACAAAATAAAACTTGGCCTTCCAATTTTTCATCAAATAGTTCTACACTTTTCAAAATCCTTTTCTTCATGACAAGTTATTTTCCACTTCAGATTTTCAATGGAATACTACCAAATTGCAAGCATGCTTTCAATCCAATCTAGTTCACCTACTTCAATATTTCCCAACAGATGTTTTATTCATGAATGATCAATCCACTAAGCATAGATGTAAACATGTATTTCAACAATTCTTATCAAGCAAGTGTTTCACTCAATCACTCAAGTGTTTAAGGACCCACTCCACTCTTTACTATTCACATGTCACATAGAACAATATTGCCATTCATCTAAAACAACCAAAATCCTTACATGCAAATGCCATCACAAGGACTTTTCCAAGGCTTGTAATAAGGCTGGGCTATCAAAAAAAATTGGTTTTTCTGGATCACAAAATCCTTGAGTTAAGAGAACTATTTCATCATTGAAAAGGTTAAAGTTTAAACTCTCTCTTTGTCACCAATTTCACTCATTCCCAACTTCTTCCCTTTTCATTAATTTTACATTGAGCTCATCTTTCATGTTTTTTTTTCTTTTCACTTTTTCTTTACTCATGCATTTTTCTTTTCAATACTTGAGCTCAATGCTTTTCTTTTGCCATTCAATTTTCCCCATACAACCCCAAACTTGAACCTTTTCATCACATATGATTATTCTCAACCCAACTCAAGATAAATAATTTCAAATCAAAGGTTTTCATCCTGTTTAAGGCCAAGGTTCAAAAGGGGTATAAAATTTTAGACTTTTTGGGTGAAAATTTGGCTAAATAAGGGCTTCCAAACATGGCCTTGATCATATAACATAAGCATGCAAATCAATCAATTATCAAGACTAAGGCAATATCATTCATGATTCCCTGTGAACAGTACATATATGAGTGAAAACTCTGGAGCTCAAGACCTCACACAACATGCTTTCTCACACATCATTCATTTATCCTGCTTAGCATCACAATCACAATCATAAATCACTACACATCTGTCCACACAGTTAGTGAACCATTCACCTGGATATCAACATGCAAAACAAACTCAATCGTCATCTACATCCAATCATCATTGATAAAACTCATCATGCAATAACAATCAAACCATAATCAGAAACGGTGTTCAAGCCAAGCATAGACACAAAATAAAAGTTCAACCTATTCTACAAATTCAAAGTACAAAAGAAAAAGAAAGATAAAACCCTGCACTGGCATCCATCAGTAGATGCCATATTACTCCATGTCCTCATCTGAGTCCTCATCATCTCCAGCCTCTGCATCCTCAAAATTATCATCCTCGTCATCTTTCTCCATGACTGGAGCTTCAGCTGCTTCAGCTGCTTCAGCTCCATTCCCTGTGCATTCTCTGGCCATTCCATTCTATTGTTGAACTCATCCATCGTCCACCTATGAGCAGGAGGTGTGTCGTACATGCCTATGATTATCTCCGTAATAACAACCTGTCCTTGGGGTGGAGAGACCTTGAATGTATGCAAAATTCTTATAATTGATGATGAATGAAACCAAAATACAGTGCTCTCTCAAAAACCCCAAACTTGGATTATAGAATAATGCAAAAGTGATAGAGAATGGATTTTATAAAATGCAACAATTAAACCCTAACTACAATTCCCACTCACTTTACTCACTTATGCAACAATTAAGCCCTAAATGCAACTAGAACAGTATTAAAACATGCAACAATAATAAATCAATCAACTGGGTTGCCTCCCAAGTAGCGCTTGTTTAACGTCACGAGCCTGACCCAAACCTTTCTAGCACTTGTCAGTAAGTGCAAATCCTTCCAACACCCATCAGTAGGTGTACCTTCCTGTATCCTTCAGTAGATACATAAAATTTAGCATCCCTCAGTAGATGCTACCCAAAAATTGTTCAAAATACCAATATTTACAAGTCCAAGTAAAAGAAAATTAATGTACAACAATCACTTAGGTGCCTCCTAGTAAGCGCTCCTTTAACGTCATTAGCTTGACCCGGTAAAGCTCAAACACCCATCAGTAGGTTTTGATACTCCCCTTGCTTGATATTCTTTTCTTTTTCATCTTCCTGCTGAATCTCTTCAGAAAATTAAGAACACCAAGCACTTGTTTCCATGTTTCAATCATAGGAACTTTGATCTCCAATTTCTTGAAGATTTCCATAAAGCACATAAATTTCTTTTCTTCCCTATGATATTTCTTTTGATGAGGAAGGGGCTCTTCATATGATCTTTTCTTCTTTCGACTCTTCCTCTTTTTCTCACTCTTCTTCTCCCTCAACTTTCTCTTTTTTTTCTCTTTTTATTTTCTTCTTTATTTTTCCACATTTTCTATTTTTCTTTTTTCTTTCAACCACTTGAATGGTAAAGCTCCCTGGATCTTGTAATTTAGGAGGTAATGTTCTCTGTATGACTGCACTGCAATTTCCTTGCACGTCAATAGTTTCTTTCTCAATATACTTCCTTTTCTTCATGAGAAGTTCTTTCAAAAATTTCGCATATGATGGCATTTGCTGAAGTGCTTCAGAAAACGGTATGGTTATTTCCAGCTTCTTAAAAATCTCCATAAATCGCTCCAACTGGTTTTCTTTTTCCCTCCTAGAATATGTCTTTGGATAGGGCAAGGGTTTTTCATACTCCCTCTCTTCCAATTTTACGACCTCTTCTTCTATCTTTTCTTCATCTATCTTCTCCTTAGCAACAAACTTTTCTGTTATCTCTTCTATCTTTTTCACCTCTCTCTATCTTGTCCTCATCAACAACCTCATCAACTTGTGTCTCCAAATTCCTGAAGGTAACTTCATAGCTCTTAGAATCGTACTTCTCCAAAAATTTGTCGAACTTTTCATTAAGGCTTTTGACTTGTTCTGTCACATCAATTATCTGATGACATAGTTGTTGATCATACTCCCACGTTTCTATTGGTAAAGAGATTTGTTGCTGCCACTGATATTGTTGCATCTCTTCCATGCTTCTATGAGAAGAAAATCTTGTATACATGCCCTATGGAAAAAATCTGTCATTCTTTACACTCTTCTCTATGCTTTTGACATGGTATACTTCCAAATTCATGATCCTCTGAAGAAGTTCATCAGAATTTGTATTTTTCTTAAGTGGAGTAATTTGTTGCTCATCAGCTTGCCCAAATTGGCTTTGATCCATGTATGAGTGAGGTTCCCACCAGCGATTGAAATTATTTTGGTAGAATTGAGTGTCCATATAATCAAATTCTTGTCCAAACTGCATCCTGCACACAATAGGCACAAAACCCTAGAAAACATTTATTAAAACAAAAATAAAATAAACATAAAAATCAAGTCAAATTTATTCACTTTACACTACTAGAAAAAGTTAAACCAAGAGTCCCCGGCAACGGCGCCAAAAACTTGTTAAGACCCTGGCAAGTGTACCAGATCGTATCAAGTAATAAAAATCGGTAATCCCAATATCGTTCTTCCCAGAGGAATCTTAAGGCCTCATCTTTCGTGTAAACAAATTGTTTAAGACTTGAGTAAAAGAAAATTAGTTTAAATGGTTTGAATGCAAAACAGAAATAAACATGCAAATGCAGGAATTCAATTGACTAAGAGAAACTATGAATGAATGAGGTTGTTGGGGTTTACAATTTCATCTTATCCACCCTCATATATCTACTCTTCTTATTTACTTTGCTTATTTATCCTATTTCCATGCAAACTTTCTTGGTCTACCCTTAACCCAATCCCTTGGTGAAAAGAGCCTATTACTAATTATAGGCTTGCTATCCCTAGCCTCCCCTAGTAATTAATAATGCATGATAAGCAGAAGCAAAATACAATTGATCATCCTACCCCTATCCCTAGGCGGTATTAACATAATCAAGGAATTCTCCCCAGTTCATGACATTATTGTACGTCCCCGTATCAATAAAGACAAACAACATCTACCAAATGAGTTAAACGGTAAAAGCATTAAATACAGGTAAAGAACCCAACAATTGATAAATCAAGCATATGCAAGTATATAAAGTAAACAAGAATTTGGATATATGAGAGTTTCAAAAGATTACATTGTTCCCCAACAACAAAGGGTTTAGTTCACCATAGTCATGGTGAAACTAAATGAAATATAATGGAAGAATGGAAAAGCAAACCCTGGATTTGATAAAGTGGAGACTAAGCATCCAAGAAATCTTCTCCAAAGGTGTAAAGCTGCTGTGGACATTGTTCTCTGCCAAAAGAATTACATTTGGATTCGCACTAGGGCTATATATAAGCCAAAAAGATAACACAAAGATCTCAAAATCCAAAATATCAAAATAGAAAATCGCCTAGGCGCCAAAATGACCGCTGAGCGGTTTGCCTCAACACACGCCACCGCCCAGGCGCCTAAAATGACCACTGAGCGGTTTGCCTCTTGTCACTCTAGACGCTCAGCGTCACCGCCTGGGCGCCAGACAGTACTTTTCCTCGAACTAGGACGCTCAGCGGTGGAATTTACCGCTGAGCAGTTCACAGCCTCTTGTCGTTATGGACGCTCAACGCTGGAATTTGGCGCTTGAGCGGTCCACAGACTCTTCTTTTTTTCCTTTTTCTCCTTCATTCTTGAGTCTATGACCTTCCTACTTCATTTCCATCTTCAAATTTTATCAGAAACCCTGCAATACAATGCAAAACAAGCATAATATCTCTAGAAACAACTTTTGACTCTCATGTGACACAACTTAAGAGTTTTACTTGATTCTAAGCTCATTTTAAGCTACAAAGGGTGTGATTTAATATCAAATTTATGCATGAAAATAACTGTTTGAGACCGTTATCAGTTTTCCACCCTTGGTTGAAATTACCATGGCAGAATTGTAATTGATTGCCCATGTAGTTGACTTCTTCTTGGGCCTCCTCTTGATAAGCACATTGACCATTGATATGGTCACCACTGCTGGAAAACAGGTAGGCTTCGTTTTTAAACAAAGAGGGGGGGTGAATTGGTGTTTCTTCAAATACAAAATCTTTTCTCAGTCTTGCAATCAAAGTATTAAACTTTTTACACTTTCTTGAAATGCAAGTAATGAAAAATCATATGTAGCGGAAAAACGTAGTTGACTGCGTGAAAAGTAAAGTCGACTACAAAGTAAAAGTATAAGGATAGAGAAAATCAAACACTGATTTTTATACTGGTTCGGCCAACAATGCCTGTATCTAGTGTCCTTCCAACCGAGGAAGCAAATGCACTATAATGGTTGCGGTTTTTACAAGAAGGAATTTATAGAAGTCCTCCAAGTCAAAAATATAAATCTCCTCTCTAACCCAAAACCAAAATATAGCTGCAAAACAATACAACCAGACTTGCAGCAAGAATCCCGTCTTCTGCAATCTGCAACACCACTTTGAACAATCCTCAAAGTGAACAATCCCATATAACCAACAGGTCCAAATACCAGCAGTCTTTACGGATGCCAAGCCAGAAAAACAATGCAGTAGTCTTCAAGGATGTCAAGCCTGAACGTGATCAACTCAGAAGCACCTTCTTTGTGCAGATACTAATCAATCTTTGTGCCCACAGAAAAACCTCCTTTTGAATCTCTTTCAAGAAAGATCACCACCGTCTTCTTAGAGAATTCTTGGAGCTCTTACAACAGAGAATTTAATCTGAAACATAAATGAAATTGTCAGTTCTTCAAAAGTCTATTAATTGATTCGTGATCAGTCTATTTATAGATATCTGTTAATCAGACAGACTCTCAGTCGATTATGCTACTAATTCAGTTGACTGGATTATAACAGTTATAACAAACAGTCAACCTGGTAGCATACAGTCAACCAAAAACAAAACAAATTTAATACAATTGACCAAGACATTGATGCTCAACTAACTTTTAAAAATATAGTCGTTAGAGTGCAAGAGCATAACAGAATTTATAATGTAGTCGACTGCACTAGAACTTTGTCACACAGTTATAAGTGCATGAAAGTGCTTGTGGTTTTCAGCTTTAAAACATGTGCAGAAAAACATATGTAATGATGCATTGCACATAGCACATAAAACATATATTCACGTTCCACATATATATCAATCAATCAACATAGGAACATGTAACACAGTACATATGCATGTTCACAGATATAACAATCAATTTGCATAAGAACATGTAATAACAGCAAAAAACATATGCATGTTATTCAGTAATGTGTTGTCATCATCAAAAACTAGATTGATATAGAAATTGTATTGTCAACAATCTCAACAATCTCCCCCTTTTTTGATGATGCACAACCATGATTAATAACCAACCATGTTTGCACAATCATATACAAAACAGAGTAACAACAAATATATCACAGTTCAAGTAACTTCGTATATAACACAATCAAACAGCAAAATATCAAGCAAATATGAGATAGAATAAACATTCCCCCTTTCATATAACTTTCATAAATTCTCTCCCCCTTTGTGCATTAGCAAAAAAGGAATGCTCTACATATTTATGCTGATATTTCAAACTGACATGCATCAAAAAGTGTATGCAATTTTTAAGATGCAATGATGCTCTCATTAGCACATTTAATCAAATGTAAATGATAACTCCCCCTGAAATTCAGGCATGTGAAAGAAAAATGTGTAATATGTGATACTCCCCCTGTCATTATGCATGGATATCAAAACCAGATCAGATGCACAATGCAGTATAACACAGAGTATACAAAACAGTATAATACAGATTTGTATTAAAGACAAGTTATCAAACAACTTAGTCATGCAATGATACAATCATCAACAATCTAACAATATTATCTCAAATAAGATATTTAAAATCAATATATATGAGAGATAATAGCAGATATTCAGAATAAGCAATCAATGAAAGAAAAACCAAATTCCAGAATTGGAATTTATAATCCTGTTGAGAACCGTCGAATGCATTGCTTTCCAAGGTTGTTGAATTCCACTTGCAGTTCCAAAAGAAATGTTCTTCCTGCAAAACCTTTCAAAGATCTTTTCTAGATCAAGCATTTTAGTTAAGCAAGAAAGATAATCAATAGCAATAGAAGTCAATATGTAAAGATGTAAAACAGATTAAGCATATTTGACTTCACTCAAATCACAGTCGAATTAATTCATTTAGTATATCAGATATTAATCAACCAGATTAAAGCAACTAAAATTGATTCAAAATAGTAATTTCATTTCCTTGATGAAAGATATTACATTGATAGACTCATGCAAGGAAAAACAAAAAGAAAGCAAAAGATGGCATACTAAGCCATACACAAAAGATCAAAACAAAAGGCATCCTATGACTCTAGACAAAATAGGGTAAACAGAACTTTATTCTGATTCAGAGGTTCCAGAAGTGCTTTCTTCACTAATGTCATCAACATCTTCCTTTTCAGATTCGTTTGATGATGATGAGATCTCAATAAAGTGTTTGAAGATTTCATCCATCTTCTCATTTAAAGTCTTTAGTGACTTGCTTAAGTCATTTACTCTTTTGGAAGCCTTCTTAAATCTTTCCTCCACACGATTTTCAAATTTAGAGTTGGATGGTGCTGTCTCTTGATCACTGTCACATTCTTCAGAGGTTTTCTTCCTTTTTGAAGAATTTGATTCATCACTGAAGACCTATCCGAGAGGTGTTCTCTTCATTCCAATGCAAGTCAGAGTGGCCTTTCCAATCACATTTTCTTTGCCACACGTTCGTTTATTTTCTCCAGAGAGGTTGACACCACATCTTTCCAGTACTTTGCTTATGAACACACCATATGGAAGCCTGTGTTAGCCACTTGTTCATACTTCTAGGATATGTTCTTTAAACACAGCTACCCAATTTGTTTGTATCCTTTGTACGATGGCATATAGTAGACAAACATCCGTAGGAGTTAGCTTAGTGATATTATATCTTCCTGGCAAGAGGATATGTCCAATAATGAAAGCAATAACTTTTTCTTCTTTGTCAAGCCATTTAAACAAGAATCCTTTTTCCTTTCTATACCTCCCGTGATATCTCATGAAACTCTTGAACATTTTGGTTTTCCGTATCTTCGTATATAGTGGACAGTCAAATTTATGAGACAGCACTCCAACATCTTTCAGTTCAGCGATCTTCCACCACATATCATTTTCGATAACAATGTCTACACCTTTTACCCGTGAATGAATATTTCCATCAACTTCTTTAACATTGTATTAGAAAACTTCCATTAATTCATGATAGCAATCGCCCTTCATTTGAATGAACTTCTCAAGACCTTGAAATTTGAGATCATCAGGAAACATAAATTTTTCTTGTTCAAACAGAGCCAGTTCAGTCATTTGATGTCTGACCACTTCCTTGAGTGTTCTCATTATAACAAATCTTTCTCTGGTATTATCATCACTGATCCAACTAGAGGAATTTGCTTCTCTTTCAGAAGATGGAATGATCTTTTGACATTTAGAGGAAGATGATGCCATGTCGTAGAGAAAGGGAGCACTCTTAAGTCAGAATAAGGGTTTTGTTGTACCCACTGTTTGTAACACATACATATATATAGAGGCGTGCCAAGGATATAGCATTAAAACCCTTAGATTTAAAAATTCAAAAACTTAACGTTCAAAAATAGAGACTCTAGTCGAATGAATTAATAACACAATCGACTAAGACACATGAAAAATAGAGTTTCAAACTCAATTAATCAATCAACTAGACAATCAATCCAAACAAGATGTTCATGCAATCACATAATCACAACCAATCAAATTTAGCAATAATGCAGTGAATTGATACAGTATTACCAGTTGTAGATACTCAAGATTTTTTATGTATTCCATAATTGATTCATCCTTGAGATCAACTGCATCTGCTATGTATCCTGCAAAACAGTTTAAGTTTTGGTTGTTGGTACCCATTTAACTTTGGGTCCATGATTGTCAGTCTTTGTTACTTGTTCCTTTGGTATCCAAACATATAATCCTTTAGGAACAGCAACATTTCTGTAATAACAGTTTCTAACAGTATGGCCAACACAATTACAATAGAAACATGCATTTCTAGCAGGTTTACTTAAATCAGTAAATTTCTTAGCATTGGTTCTGTTCGATTAAGCTTTGTAACTAATTCCTTGCCTGTATATAGCTCTGCCAGATGATTTTAATACAGCATTTAAATTGTCTCTTCCTTGAGTAAACTTAGCTAGAGTACTAGTCAAGTAATCAATCTTTTCAATAAGAGTAGGACAATTTCCACAAGCTTTTTCAACAATAATAGTTTTAATTTCAACCTTCTTAGAAAATAACAAAGCTTCGTTTAACTCTTTTTCTAATTTTTCATTTTCATCAACAAGGTTGTTAATTCTATTCACATAGTCTCTTCTTTCAGAATTTAGTCGACTAACCTTGTAATGTAGTCTCATTGCTTCAGCATGCAGTTCTTGAAAGGCATCTTTCAGCAGATCATACTTGATTTCCACTGGTTCATTTGAGATGTCTGCATCACTGTCATAATCGTCCCATGTTACTCTAGTCATGTAGCACATGTTGGATTCCTCTTCTTGATCAGCATCCTCATCACTTGAGCTTTCAGAATCTGAGTTCTCCCAAGCAATGTATGCTCCTTTTCTTTTCATGTTTTTGCCTTGAGGAAATCTCTTCTTTCCTTTCTGCTTAGGCTTTAGATCAGGACAATCATGTTTGATGTGACCTTTCTTTCCACATTCATAACACTGGATAACATTTTTACTTAAGCTTTTCTTTTTTCCTTGACCTGCATGGTTAGTCAATTGACTACCATTATTTAACAATCGACTAAATTTCCATACCATCAAGGTCATCAGTTCTTTCTCGTCCATCTCTGTTTCTGTGTTGTTCTTGCCTGTAACCTTTAGAGCTATGGACTTCTTTTCTTCAATCTCCTCTTCATCCTTTAATCTACCAAGTTCTAATTCATGTTCACGTCACTTGCCAAACAAGGTAGCCATGTTCATCATTGTGAGGTCTTTGGATTCAGAGATTGCTGTGACTTTTGGTTGCCAATTTCTGTTCAGACTTTTCAGAATCTTGATATTGATCTCTTCTCTGTCAAAAACTTTCCCGAGAGCAATGAGATGATTTACAATATGAGTGAATCATTTCTGTACATCATAGATGTTATCTCCAGCTTTCATTCTGAACAATTGATACTCTGTATTAGTGAATTCTTTCTAGCTCTCTTCACTTCATCTGTGCCTTCATGAGTTACCTCTAAAACATCCCACATTTCATTTGCGGATTTGCATTGAAATACCCTGAAAAATTCATCAACAGTTAGTGCAGAGGCAATAATATTTCTAGCTTTAATATCATACTGAGCTTTTCTATTTTCATCAGCAGTCCACTCGGTAAAAGGTTTCAAAACAGTTTTCTCATCAACAGTTTTTGTAGGCACAAAAGGACCATTTAAAGTGGCATCCAAATTTTCTTTATCTTGCGATTCACGAAAGATTTGCATTCTAATTTTCCAAAAAGGATAATTTTCGCCAGCAAACAGAGGTGGTCTCTTTATTGAAGCACCTTCACCAAAAGTTTGAAAACTAGAAGCCATCCCCAGGTTTATATAGTCGAATCAAAGAAAAACAGAGTCGACTAGTTTTTCAAATATCTTATGAAAACCATCTTTGGTGCCAATTGTTGGAAAACAAGTAGGCTTCGTTTTTACACCAAGACGGGGGGTGAATTGGTGTTTTGTCAAATACAACATCTTTTCGCAGTCTTGCAATCAAAGTATTAAACTTTTTCCACTTTCTTGAAATGCAAGTAATGAAAAATCATATGCAGCGGAAAAACGTAGTTGATTGCATGAAAAGTAAAGTCGACTGCAAAGTAAAAGTATAGGGATAGAGAAAATCAAACACTGATTTTTATACTGGTTCAGCCAACAATACCTATATACAGTGTCCTTCCAACCCAGGAAGCAAATGCACTATAATGGTTGCGGATTTTACAACAAGGAATTTATAGACGACCTCCACGTCAAAAATATAAATATCCTCTCTAAACCAAAACCAAAATATAGTTGCAAAACAATACAACCAGACTTGCAGCAAGAATCTCCTCTTCTGCAATCTGCAACACCACTTTGAACAATCCTCAAAGTGAACAATCCCCTATAACCAACAGGTCCAAATACTAGCAGTCTTTACGGATGCCAAGCCAGAAAAACAATGCAATAGTCTTCAAGGATGTCAAGCCTGAACGTGATCAACTCAGAAGCACCTTCTTTGTGCAGATACTAATCAATCTTTGTGTGCGCAGAAGAACCTCCCTTTGAATCTCTTTCAAGAAAGATCACCATCGTCTTCTTGGAGAATTCTTGGAGCTCTTATTACAACAGAGAATTTAATCTGAAACATAAATGAAATTGTCAGTTCTTCAAAAGTCTATTAACTGATTCGTGATCAGTCTATTTATAGATTTCTGTTAATCAGACAAACTCTCAGTCGATTATGCTACTAATTCAGTCGATTAGATTATGACAGTTATAACAAACAATCAACCTGGTAGCATACAGTCAACCAAAAACAAAACACATTTAATACAATTGACCACGACATTGATGCTCAACTAACTTTTAAAAATATACCTGTTAGAGTGCAAGAGCATAACAGAAATTCAAATCAGATAACTAATATAGTCGAATGTGTGGCGCACATAGTCGACTTCAATCATGTAAAACATTTTGAAATTCTTTTCTTCTCAAAAATTCACAGAGCACTGATTCTCAAAATCTGTACAAAGATTTTAGCATAGTCGAATCCATTTATAATGTAGTCGACTCCACTAGAACTTTGTCACACAGTTATAAGTTCATGAAAGTGCTTGTGGTTTTCAGCTTTAAAACATGTGCAAAAAAGCATATGTAGTGATGCATTGCACATAGCACATAAAGCATATATTCACGTTCCACATATATATCAATCAATCAATATAGGAACATGTAACACAGTACATAAGCATGTTCACAGATATAACAATCAATTAGCATAAGAACATGTAATAACATCAAACAACATATGCATGATATTAAGCAATGTGTTGTCATCATCAAAAACTAGATTGATATAGAAATTGTGTTGTCAACAATCTCAACAACCACCACATCGGTCACAGAGTTACTGTTGCACCTCAGAAACGTTCTTAAGCTCCTTAGGCAATTGAGCGAGTGTCTTTGTTAAATTCCCCAATTGTTGAGTTATGAGCTTGTTCTGTGCAAGCAAGGCATCTTGAGTTGGTAATTGTAGAACTCCCTTTTGCTGAAGTAGAGCTCATATTTCACTATGTGTCTCATTATCGTTAGCAGCCATATTTTCTAACAACTCATAAGCTTCCTCGGAAGTCTTGCAGTTGATGTTACCTCCAGCTGAGGCATCTAGCATAAGCTTCGTTTGAGAGCCAAGACCTCCAAGGAACAATAGGACTATCTATACTTCATTAAAACCGTGCATATGTGTCTTCCTCAGTAAGCTTTTGTATCTGTCCCATGCCTGGCCTAGGGTTTCTTCCATGCCTTGCCTGAAAGAAGAAATTTCCTGCTTACCTTTGTTGATTTTGGATTGTGGGAAGTACTTGTTCAGGAATTTTGACGCCACAGCCTCCAAGTCAGTAAAGCTATCCTCCGGGAAAGCGTTCAACCATAGCTTAACATTGCCTCCCAATGAGAAAGGAAACAAGCTAAGTTTAATAGCCTCATCTGGCACACCATTGATCTTCACAGTGTTGCAAATCTCATTGAATGTGGTTAGATGATCATATGGACTTTCATGAGACAGTCCATTCAATATGTTACTCTTCACCAATTGTATCAACCCAGTTTCACCTCCATGTTTAGAGCATTTACCCTCGGCTTTGCAATGCTATTAAAGTGATGAGGGCCAACAACAGTGGTGTGATCCGCCAGAGTACGTCTTCTAGTGTTCTCCTAAGCCATCTCCTTTGTGCTCTGGTCAGATTCTTGTGGTAAGGGTTGTAAAATTCTCTCAGGAGAAGGAAATAATTCCCTAGATGTTTGAATCCTCATTCTCCTTCGAGTTTCACTCAAGCCTTCAAGAAGAGGTTCCAAATTTTTCTTGCTCCTAGTCCGAATTGTATCCTGCATACACAAGAAAATAAAACCCTAGAAAGAAATTTTTAGAACAAAAAATTAAAAAAAATCAAGTCAAAGTTAATCAATAATCACACGAATAGAATAGTTAAACCACGAGTCCCTGGCAACGGCACCAAAAACTTGTTAAGACTCCAGTAAGTGTACCGAATCGTATCAAGTAATATAAATGGTAAGACCAAATATCGTTTTCCCTAGAGACTCATTGGCCTAGGCAGTCATGTGATTTGTTGATTATTTAAGACTTGAGAACGAAAATTAGATTTAGAATGCAAAACAGAAAATAAACATGCATGCAATTGTTGATCAATTGACCAAAAGAATATGCAGGTGAATAATATATCGATGAATTATGTTGTTGGGGTTTTCGACTTTATCCTATCCACTCTCATGTAGTTACAAATTCAACTCCTTCATTAATGTCAATGCCACTTTCTAATTTACCATAAACTCGATGTCTCGGTGAAAAGAGCCTACTCCTAATTACTAGTTTACAATGTCTATTCTCCCTAGCAATTAATCATGCATTACATTCGCACAGAAGCTTAAAGGCAATCGGTCCTCCTATCCCTATGTCTAGGTAATATTGCTCCCGAGAGAATTTCTCCATGTCTAGATTTCCCCGTATGTGTCCATATCGACAAAATCAAAGATCATGCAATTGGATGAGTTAAACAAAGCATGCATAGAGTAAAGAGGAAAAACTCTAACAATTAATGAAGTAAAGCATATATTATAAAGATTTAATTCAATACAAGAGAGTTTCAAAGGATTACAGTGCAGAAAAGTCAACCAGAATGCAGAAACGTCAACCAGAAAAGTCAACCAGTCAACCAAAAAAGTCAATCAGTCAACCACAATGCTGAAAAGTCAACCAGAGTGCAATTTTGTGTCGCAGGTGGCGTTGAGCGCCAGTTTTTCCTGTTTTTCACTTTTTTTCGCTTGGCGCCAACGTTGGGCGCCATTTTGGGTGTCGCACCTACCGTTGAGCGGTAGCCCAGCGCTGAACGCCAATTTGTTGGGCCTGGACCAATTTTTCTAAGTTATAAATAGAATTGCACGACCCAGAAGGGGTATCTTTTGGCAGAAGAAGATGCAAAAACATCCTTTCTTACCCCTTGGAGGCGGATTTTGGATACGGAAGCTCCATTTGATCAAATATAGGGTTATCTGTTCATATCTTTCATTCAATTGATCTAGTTTCACCATGACTATGGGGAACTAAACCCCTTTGTTGTTGGGGAACAATGTAGTCCTATTTGAAACTCTCTTATTTGAAATTCTTACTTCATTCATATGCTTTGATTATCAAATGTTTGAGTTTTTCCTCCATTATATCTCATGCTTTGTTTAAGACATTATTCAAATGCATAATCTTTGATTCTTTCTATATGGACACGTATATTTAGGTCTAGACATGAGGCAATTCTCTTGATAGCAATACTACCTAGACATAGGAATAGGAGGATCAATTTCCTAAAGCTTCTATGCACATGTAATGCATGAATAATTGCTAGGGAGACTAGACATAGTGTTAACACTCTGGCAAGTGTACCAGATCGTATCAAGTAATATAATTGGTAAACCCAATATCGTTCTTCCTAAAGGACTCTTAAGGCCTAATCTTTCGTGTAAACTAATCGCTTGAGACTTGAGAAAAGAAATTAATTTGAATGGTTAAATGCAAAACAAAAGTAAACATGCAAATGCAGTGATTCAATTGACTTAAAGAAAATATGGATAAATGGAGTTGTTGGGGTTTACAATTTCATCTTATCCACCCTCATATATCTACTCTCCTTATTTACTTTGCTTATTTATCATATTGCCATGCAAACTTTCTTAGTCTACCCTTAACCCAATCCCTTGGTTAAAAGAGCCTATTACTAATTACCGGCTTGTTATCCCTAGCCTCCCCTAGTAATTAATAATGCATTATAAACGAAAGCAAAATACAATTAATCGTCCTACCCCTATCCCTAGGCGGTATTAGCATAATCAAGGAATTCTTCATGTTCATGACATTATTGTACGTCCCCGTATCAATAAAGACAAACAACATCTACCGAATGCGTTAAACGATAAAAGCATTAAATACAGGTAAAGAACCGAACAATTGATAAATCAAGCATATGCAAGCATATAAAGTATATAAGAATTTGGATATATGAGAGTTTCAAAAGATTACACTGTTCCCCAACAACCTAGGGTTTAGTTTACCATAATCATGGTGAAACTAGATGACAATAATGAAAGAATGGAAAAGTAAACCCTAGATTTGATAAAGTGGAGCCTAAGCATCCAAGAAATCTCCTCCAAGGTGTGTAGAGCTACTTGTTGGTATCAGTGATGGTATGGTTTGAAGAGTAAAGCGCAGCGGAATAAAACTTAGAGTAAGCGGAAAGCGTGTTCGGTCACTATCTAAATTAAAATGATCCGTTTTAGAAAATTAATTTTCTTTCAAAAAATTTATCGAATAGTTGATATGTGTTAAAACGTAATGAGTGTAGGGATAAGAAAAATCACACAAGTATTTTTATACTGGTTCGATTCACAGAATCTACGTCCAGTCGTTAATCACTATAAGAAGTGATTAACAGTTCCACTAAAAAGATGTTTCACAAATTACAATAATAGTGAATAAAAAACAGATAAATAAACCTTCCTTCGACGAACGAACCGGAAGGAGAACACTCTGCCAACTCGAAGAGAACTGCTCCGGCAATCGACCAACGATTCACGAGCTTCTCCTATTCACGAGACCAGGCAGAGCACCTTGCTAACTCGAAGAGAGCTTGCTCCGACTATCGACACACGAAACGCGAGCCTCTCCTGTTCACGAGATCAAGCAAGGGAACTTTGAACTATAGCTTCTGAGAACTTCCTCTGACAAACAGTATTATGCTGAGGTTCTGTTCACAAACGTTGCTTCTGAAAATTTCAGAAGTCCAATATATAGCCAGCTACCCTGAATATCAAAGGTCAAGTCCCAACTGCCACAAATAATCGATTATTGTAAGTGATAATCGATTATTCAAGTCCGTTACAGGTTTTTCAAAATGTGATAATCGATTATTTGGAAGTGATAATCGATTATTCTTGAAAGACTCATGATAATCGATTATTGCTTCTCATAATCGATTATTTCAGTAAAAATACAAGTTTTACAAAATTTAAAGACTTTCCTATTACACTTATATTCTACAAAAGTGCTTTTAAACATTTCTTCAGGTGAAACTTCATGTAGCATCATCAAAACTAATTTCTTTAAGATTTACCAATGCTCCTCATTGGTAACAATCTCCCCCTTTTTTATGATGATCAAAAATTCAATTTTTAAAAGCAACTTTGACTTCCCTGCAAAATATACAAGCTACAACAACAACAAAGTTAGTAATACCTGTATCAATTTAAATTATGCCTCTCCCCTTATATTATACTTCTCCCCCTTTTTGATCATAAGCAAAAAGATTAAGGTAAAAAGCTCCCCCTAAATATGATCTCCCCCTCAATATGCATAAGAACAAGAGATCATTTTATTCATAAAAGAAAGAATTACATCAGCATCATGAGGAAAAACATACTAGCAACAGAACATAGAAGGAATAACAGACAATCAACAAAACATGCTAACATAGAACCTATATCTAAAACTCAGGGATAGGGGATCTCTCAGGTGGTTGAATGTTTACATGAGATTCGATGTTGGATAGGCGAACATCAAGTTCAAGAAATTGATCAACCATGTATTCATCAATAGATTGTTGCCACTCATAAATCTCTTCAAAGTGTGTTTTCTGTGTTAGACTCAAATCCTCTAATTTCTTAGATAATCTTGCAAAGTGTTCTTCCATAGAAGTTGAGGATGAGGAGGGTATGTTGGATGGACCAGCATCAGAAGGAGCAGCAGCACTTACTGGGTTTGCCATGTGTGTATCCATGTCATCTTCTTCACCATCATCTGAATGAGTATCATCTTTATGAATAATGACATTTCCCCGGGTAACAAATCCCATTTGTCTAAAAGTGGTGTCTCCAATCTCAGATCCAATGGCTTGAATTGTTTGAACATGTTCTCCTTCCACATTAACTCCTTTGTATTCTATAATTCTAGAAATCAGAAGAGCATAAGGAAAATGATAAGAATGAGATTTTTTAGCTTTTACCATAGTGTCAGAAATAAGAGCAGGCCAATCAATGTGTATGTGATTTAGGATCCCATACAGAAGAAGCAGATCTTGTTCAGAACATTGGGCATGGTTGGTTGCTCTAGGACACAATAGCCACACAATTAAGTAGTGGACCATCCTCTCTTCAACTTTAAAGCCATCAACAAGTAGTTACCTACGGTTGGTCTGCTGTTCAGGATGACGCAAGAAGGATTGAAAGGCCATCAGTCGGTTGAAGTCAGGAATTCCAAGATGAACTTTCACAGCATCATCCCAGATGGTAAGTTGAGCAACGTTGGTCCACACATCATCATCCAAAATTATACGGACCCCTTTCACTTTGGTGGATATAATCATGTCTCGATATCGCAAGTTGAAGTAGAAAACTCTTATGAGGTCGGGATAAATACAGCCTTTTTGCTCTACTAAATGTGTGAGACCTTGACCAGCAAAAAGATCTGGAAACTGAAATCCATAGAAACGGAAAAAGTCAAGGCGAATATACTTTACCGCCATGATTCTCCTTTCTTGTCAAGAATTAACATAGTCCGCATGTTTTTCTTGATCCGAAATCCACCCATTAATGGTTGCAGGACGTGGTTGAGAAGAAGAAGATGCTCCAGTATTTCTTCTACGTTTTCTTCTAGATTCATCCATGGAAGGAGTTTGAAGTAATAGGACAGTGAGAGAGTGAAGAGAAATGGACAGAATTTTAGCTCTAGATTTGATTTCAGCAGTTTCTGGGTGCAAAGGAGTGACTAATAATCGATTATAGGGGGCTATTTATAAGAAAAATGGAAAAAACTAGCCGTTTATGGCCATTTATAGCCGTTACGGGACGCTCCAACGGCTCTATTTGTGAAACTGTTCGCGTGATAATAATTATTGCTCGAGATAATCGATTATCTGCTCAAGAATCACTGCCCAGAAATTGCATGATAATCGATTATGCCTGATGATAATCGATTATTTGTTCATAATTTCCCATATTTGAGTTTAAGTTTGAATAATCAATTATTACCTTACGATAATCGATTAAAAACGCTAATTTTTTACGAAAATTGAAAAATTTTCATAAGATTTGATCTTAAGACATATCTAACACTCCTAACTCTCTCCTAAGTTCATAGAATCTAGACACTCCTTTGAATGGCTCTCATCCTTAACAAAAGAAAGACGAATTTATAAAGTTTGAACTTTTATAAAATGAGAGGCAAATACAAGATGAAATACCAAAGTATAGATGAATAACCAGATATCTAACAGCCTTATATATCTCCCCCTCAAATGGATACCAGGTATCACAAGATCATGTCATAAGATGTCAAACAAAAATTTCTCTTAAACTCAAAAAATAGATTCTGAAAAATATTTTAAGATCTGTTCAGTCCAAAACAATGGAGAGATGCTTATAAGCCAGTTCAGATTTGTATTTGCAATTCCAAACTAGTTTCAGTGATTCTTTAACAAATCAAATTCGACTTTTATCAAACTTAATTAATTCATTGAAATCAACAATCATTTTTCATACGAATAAGAAATCAATGATTCTACAATCAATTTATAAACTATAATGAAAGCAATAGTAGCTTAAATGAATGTGATTACATCACAGTTGCTCCAGTTTTAACAGGAAAGCATTTTTTCTAACACGATCAGTTCAAAACTAATTTTGACAGCATAACTTATAACTTCCCAAACAACAACTATGATTCATGCACTCTCATATCCCAATTTGTTCAACCCCATTAATTCAACTGTGCATATCAAAATAACATATATAAAAAT
This sequence comes from Vigna reflexopilosa, assembly GCA_027742785.1. Classification (NCBI taxonomy): domain Eukaryota; kingdom Viridiplantae; phylum Streptophyta; class Magnoliopsida; order Fabales; family Fabaceae; genus Vigna; species Vigna reflexopilosa. Next base: position 23,397,744 of record CM050918.1, read on the forward strand.
TCAAACACAAAAGTTGTTTTAGATTTTATCTTTCAATAGTTTTTAAATCAAATAATTCACATCAAAATTATGCAAATTTGATCAGTTCATTTATTGCATCCAAGTTCTCAATGTGTATTATCATAGCTCATACGATATGCATTTGAACAAATCTCCACAAAAACAACTTCGAGACAGAATTGTCAATTTAATCATCAATTGACTTAATCATTCAAAAATGCAGATAGAAACTATCAGCTAGCTCATTCAAATGAATTTTTCATTGCTTTTGATGCTTGATAGAAATTATACCAAGGCTAACTTCAAAATACTCATGAAATTGAATACCAAACCAGTTAAGCTCAAAAGAAAAAATAATCATTGAGATAACAATGCACATGACTAATCATACCAAAAGATTAAATTCAGCACATGAATGTCTCAAATAGATTAATTTCACTGATTAAAGTGTGTAAACAGACAAGAACACACCACAGGATGAATGAATCAGTGATGGACATATCATTCGCTTAAACAGAAATGAATATGATAGTAATCAAATAATGGAAGATCAAGTAAAATCAAGATGCAACAGCAAAGTTTAGACAATACTTAGCTCAATCACTTTGAGCTCGAACCAAGGCTTTGGATATCACTTGATGGACTCACTTCCTGCCTTGGAGCATCAATTTCAAAAGCAAAATAATTTTAGAGTTCTCTTCTCCTTTTGAAAAACTTAACCTGCAAACTAAAATAATACAATTTTGGTACCCATAATCTCATTTGGGTCCTTTGAGGTTAGAGACATATTACTTTATGACAGGAATCCAAACATATTTTCCATTTGGAACTCCAAAATGTTTAATGTTACATTTGTTTGAATTATGCCCCTTTTTCATGCAATAAAAACAACAAACATCATGCACCTTGTTTTTCACAAAAGTCCCCTTCTCAACCCAAACTCTACGAGTTCTTTTAATTTGAGGTTTCCTATGTTGATGCATGTTCTTGATTTTAACATTTTTCTTTCTAAAACCATTTTGAACATTTGAAATAGATTTGGTGGCTTTAGCAAGCAAATTTTCATGAATATCTATGTCAAACATGTGACTCTTACATGAAAGGCATTCAACAGGATGTACAATTTCATTGGACTTAGACAATTTAGTTTCTAGATAACTAACTTTGTTTCTTAAAACAACTTCTTCATCCAATGCACTTTCATATTTAATTTTCAATTCCTTAAATTCATTTTTCAAATTTTTATGATCCACATCTAATTTCTCAGATTCATTCAACAATTCAAGAAAAGCTTTTTGTAAATCAAACTCATTGGTGTCAAGACTAGAGAAACTAACTTGGCTTGCGGTGTCATCAGTAGCAACCGTCAAACATAGGTTTTCTTCTTCAACAGAATCAGTTGAACTACAGGTGCTTGATGCATTATCCTCCCAAGCAATGTAGGCCTTCTTCTTTCTGTGAGATTTCTTTGCTTTTCTTTCTTTACTTGTTTTGTTGCTTGAACAATCAACTTTCACATGTCCTCTTTCACCACATCCATAACATTTGAAGCTTGAAGAGGAGCCTTGATTGTCCTTCTTTTCCTTTAAGATTTGTCTTTCAGATGATTTATCGTTGGCCATCAAGCATAGATCTTCTTGCTCATTAGAATCAATTGAGCTTGAGGAGCTTGATGTAGAGCTTGAGTCCGACAGTGTTAACTTGTCCACATCTATGACTTAATTGTAAGTGAGTCTTAAAAATTTCCACATTTCCTGTGCACTTTTATAAACATAAACTTTGAAAACATCATCAATGGTTAGTGCAGATAAAATTATATTCTGAGCCTTAATATCAAATTTGGCTCTTCTATTTTCCTCAACAGTCCAATCAAAATATGATTTTTCTACCTCTACACCATCAACTGTACTTTTAGGAATAAAAGGACCATTTTGTACTGCTTCCCAGATACCTCTGTCAACAGACCCCATAAAAATTTCCATTCTGACTTTCCAGAACACATAGTTATCACCAGTAAAAAGTGGTGGTCTATTAATAGAAGCACCCTCGGCATATACAAGGTTTTGGTTGTGACCGGCCATTTTCGCAAATTTTGAAAGACTATCAAACAAGCTCTGATACCAATTGTTGGTATCAGTGATGGTATGGTTTGAAGAGTAAAGCGCAGCGGAATAAAACTTAGAGTAAGCGGAAAGCGTGTTCGGTCACTATTTAAATTAAAATGATCTCTTTTAGAAAATTAATTTTCTTTCAGAAAATTTATCGAATAGTTGATATGCGTTAAAACGTAATGAGTGTAGGGATAAGAAAAATCACACAAGTATTTTTATACTGGTTCGATTCAACAGAATCTACGTCCAGTCGTTAATCACTATAAGAAGTGATTAACAGTTCCACTAAAAAGATGTTTCACAAATTACAATAATAGTGAATAAAAAACAGATAAATAAACCTTCCTTCGACTAACGAACCGGAAGAAGAACACTCTGCCAACTCGAAGAGAACCGCTCCGGCAATCGACGAACGATTCACGAGATTCTCCTATTCACGAGACCAGGCAGAGCACCTTGCTAACTCGAAGAGAGCTTGCTTCGACTATCGACACACGAAACGCGAGCCTCTCTTGTTCACGAGATCAAGCAAGGGAACTTTGAACTATAGCTTCTGAGAACTTCCTCTGACAAACAGTATTCTGCTAAGCTTCTGTTCACAAACGTTGCTTCTGAAAATTTCAGAAGTCCAATATATAGCCAGTTACCCTGAATATCAAAGGTCAAGTCCCAAATGCCACAAATAATCGATTATTGTAAGTGATAATCGATTATTCAAGTCCGTTACAGGTTTTTCAAAATGTGATAATCGATTATTTGGAAGTGATAATCGATTATTCCTGAAAGACTCATGATAATCGATTATTGCTTCTCATAATCGATTATTTCAGTAAAAATACAAGTTTTACAAAATTTAAAGACTTTCCTATTACACTTATATTCTACAAAAGTGCTTTTAAACATTTCTTCAGGTGAAACTTCTTGTAGCATCATCAAAACTAATTTCTTTAAGATTTACCAATGCTCCTCATTGGTAACACTACTGTGGACGTTTCTCTCTGCCAAAAGAATGAGTTTTGAATCGCACTAGGCTATATACAGGCCCAAAAGATAATATAATCGAGGCCAAATAAAAACGGTAAAAGCAGACAACCGCCCAGCGGTTTACCCCTTAATCGCGTCATCGCCCAGTGGTACAACTGACTACTGGGCGGTTTGCCTCTAATCGCCCTAGACGCTCAGCGGTCCATTCTAGCGCTCAGCGGTTTGCCAACTCTTCTTTTCATCCTTTTTCTTCATCTTTCATGAGTCCAAATCCACCTTGCTTTACTTCCATCTTCAATTTATCTCAAAACCCTGCAAAACAATGTTAAAACAAGCATAATATCTCTAAAACCAACTTTTGACTCTCACATGACTCAACTAAGTGTTTTACTTGATTTTAAGCTCATTCTAAGTCATAAAGGGTGTGTTTTAGTATCAAAATTAAATATGAAAATAACGGTTTTTCAACCATTATCACAACCCCAAACTTAGAAATGTGCTTGTCCTCAAGCAAAACAGAACAAAACTTGGCTTTCCACTTTTTCATCAAATAGTTCAATAATCCCAAAGTTCACTTTGCTTATGACAAGAACTACTCAATTCAGATTTGTAGTGAAATCAAATCAAGATGCATGCATGCTTTCAATTCACTTCAGTTCACATGATCACATATTTCCCAACAGATGTTATATTCATGAATGATCAATCAACTAAGCATAGATGTAATCATGGAATTCAACAATTCTTACCAAGCACATGTTTCACTCAATCACTCAAGTGTTTAAGAGGTCACTCCACTCTCTATTTATTCACATGTCACATGAAACAAAATTGCCCTTCATCTAATACAATCAACATCTTCACATGCAAATGTCATCACAAGGACTTTCCAAGGCTTGTAATGAGGCTGGGCTATCAAGAAAAATTGGTTTTTCTGGATCCCAAAATCTTTGAATCAAGAGAGCTCATTTAGCATTCAAGGTTCAAGTTCAACTCTCTTTCTTAACCAATCTCACTTTTTCCCAACTTCTTTCCTTTTTCTTTTATTTTTACACTAAGCTCATCTTTCATGAATTTTTTCTTTTCTCATACATTTTTCTTTTTCAATATTTGAGCTCAATGCCTTTATTTCTGCCATTCAAATTTTCCCCCACAACCCCAAACTTGAACCTTGAATTGTACTTACAATTATCAACCCAAATTTCCTCCTTTATTTCTTCAAGTGAAGGAGGATATTGCTGCCTTTGACGTTCTACTTCTTCAAGTGAAGGAGAATATTGTTGCCTTTGACGTTCTACTTTTTTAAGTGAAGGAGAAGGAGAATGTTGTTGCATATGACGTTGTCGTAACTCCTCCAAACTTCTGATATAAGATATATCCATACCCATGATCCGTTGATGAAATTTGTCAGAATCTGTGTTCTCCTTGAGTGGAATAATTTGTTGCTCGGTAGCTTGCCCAAATTGGCTTTGATCCATGTTTGAGTGAGGTTCACACCAGTAGTTGAAATTATCTTGGTAGAATTGAGTGCCTATATAGTTGAATTCTTGTCCAAACTGCGTCTTACAACTGTTAGGCACAAAACCCTAGAAAACATTTATTAGAACAAAAATAAAAACAAACATAAAAATCAAGTCAAATTTAATCAAATTCACACTACTAGAAAAGTTAAACCAATGAGTCCCCGACAACGACGCCAAAAACTTGTTGACACCCTAGCAAGTGTACCAAATCGTATCAAGTAATAATAATACGGTAAGTCCGAATATCATTTCCCAAGGGACTCTTAGGCCTAATCGTTTATGTGAATTGATTTCTTAAGACTTGATAAAGAATGAATTTTGAAGTTTGTAATGCAAAAACTAAAATAAACATGCAAATGCAAAAGCTTGATCAATTGACATATAAAGATATGGATGAATGGTGTTGTTGGGGTTTACGGTTTCATCTTAATCCACTCTCCTATATCTACTATTCTTATTAAATTCAACTTTGTTATCAATGTTCATGCAACTTTATAATTTACCCTAAACTCGATGTCTCGGCGAAGAGAGCCTACTCCCAATTACTAGTTTACTATGTCTAGTCTCCCTAGTAATTAGTCATGCATTTCAGTGTATAGAAGCTTAAAGCAATTGATCGTCCTATTCCTATGTCTAGGTAATATTTCATAATCAAGAGAATTCCCCTCATGTCTAGATTTCCCCGTATGTGTCCATATCGACAAAATCAATGATCATGACATTGAATGAGTTAAACAATGCAAGCATAAAGTATAGAGAAGAAAACTCAAACTATTGATAACTAAAGTACATGAATAAAATACGAACTTCGATATAAGAGAGTTTCAATAGGATTACATTGTTCTCCAACAATAAAGGGTTTTAGTTCACTACTGTCATGGTGAAACTATATGAATTCAATGGAAAATATGAAAGAGGTAACCCTAGAATTGAGAGATTGGAGCTTCCGCATCCAAAATCTGCCTCCAAGGTGTGGAGAGAGTGTTCTGTCGTCTTTCTCTGTAAAAAGATAACCCTAAGGTTCGTCTGGGGTCTATTTATAACTCAGAAAAATAACAGAATTTTGGCTCAGGCCCATAAGTACAGCGCTCAGCGCTGGGTTCACCGCTCAGCGGTAGGTGCGGCACTCAAGTGGACGCTCAGCGGTCACGCCTAGGCATTTAGCAGTGTTGTTTCTGCAAAGGCTAGCGCTCAGCGTTGGATCTGACGCTCAGCGGTGGGCGTGACTTCATCTTTGCCTCTTAGCGTTGGCGCTTAAGTGTCAAACAATTGTTGTCTTCACAAAGCTGGCGCTCAGCGCTGAAACTAGCATTGAGCGGTGGCTGCAATTCTTCCTTTGCACCTTTTTTCATCGTTTCTTGATTCCAACTCCTTCCTACTTCACTCTCTGTCATTCAATTCTCGTCTAACCTTGTCAAAACAAGGAAAACCAAGCATAATATCTCTAAACCCACCTTGGACTCTCTTTTATCCTAACTAAAGCAATTTGCATGATTTCAAGCTAATTTCTAAGTCATAATGAGTGTGTTTTGTATCAAAATTAAGTATGAAAATAATGGTTTTTAAACCGTTATCAGTATTTCAACCGTTATCAGAAACCCTTCTTCCCCAATCTTTCAAACAACTTTCGCTCATTGACACAATGGCTCGATTATTTGGTTCATCTTGTATGCATAATAGTCCAATAACTAATATAAGTCCTTCCATCAATAGGAGTTTCTTCAATTTTCACACAACAAAATAAGCAAACACTTTGTGTATATCCTTCAATCCAGTTTTTTCCTTATTATGGATTGGTGGTCATGCGTTTGATTTTTTTTTGTGAGCATAATATATATTTATTTCTTTTATTATTTGTTTTATATACAAGTGTGGTGTATATAATATTTATAATAATTGTTGTGCATTGTCTGTTAAAGTATGAATGTGTTGTTGTGTTTGTTTGACTATAATTTGAAGCATTTATTTTAGGACATTTCATAAGAAAATATAAAAAGAAGATACCTTTTGTAAGTACATCTTCGGGTATGAAAATTGTTTTTGGTGAAAAATTGTGATATTCTAGAAATTGTAATAATTAAGAAAAATATACAAATGTGGTTAACTATTTTAAATAAAAGATAAAATAGTTTGTTATTTTTATTTAAATGGTTTATTCTATTTTATAAGATTTTCTAAAAAATATAAGATTTGATAAAAAATTATTTAATTAGAAAATTTATTATTAGATATTCTTAAATATTTTAAGGTAAGGTTTTTACCTAGATTTATATGTCTCCTTAAGACCCATCTCCCCTTTAGGTCCAAAATCCTATACTACAATCCTAGATCCAAATACAAAATCTCAAACTACTTGACTCATTATACAAAACCTAAAAGAAAATTATATACTACTAATCCTATTTTACTCTGCACCTCCAATGATTTCATCTTGCACCTCTAATTTTCGAAAATAACCTTACATTTTTTTCATCGGATTTCGAAATTTGATGAAGGATTTTTTCTTAATCCGAAGAAAGATTTTTTCTTTATTGGATTTCGAAATCCGATGAATGATTCTTCAAAGACTTTATCGAATTTTGAAATTCGATAAAAAAATGAAAAATCCTTCATCAGATTTTGAAATTCGATGAAAAAAAATTCTTCATCAGATTTCAAAATTTGATGAAGAAAAAATCTTTCATTAAATTTTAAAATTCGATGAAATCTTGAAAAATCTTTCATCAAAATTTCAAAATTCGATGAAGAAAAAACCCTTCATCAGAATTTGAAGTGCAAGGTTTTTTTAAATTATGGAGAATAATTTTGAAATTTTAAAAAATTTGAAAGTTCAAGATAATATGATTAGAGATGCAGCATCAAACAGCCCACTACTAAAGTCATTATACAACTAAAAGAAAACACACTAATGACCAAAGAAGGTAAGAGTTTGGATCCATCTTCTAAATGTACCTCCAATTCTTCTTTACCATAGTTAGAAGATACGCTATTAATGGGAGAAGCTTCAACGCACACAAGAAAAGCAATGAAAACCACGGAGAAGGGTGATAGAAGCTCTCAAGTGCACGTAAAAGGGGAAGTTTAAAATTTATGGGGTTACAAGAGGAAATTTCCTGAAAAATAAAAATCGTAGCCCATTTCAAATTATTCGGGCTCCATAGCTTTTTAACAATCCAGCCCAAGTCATCAAATGATATCTAGAACCTTCTAGCTGGTGAGAAGATTTCCGGAAGATTTCCGAATTTTCTGAAAAATCTTCAAACTTACCAAAACAAAAAAAACATTCTGGAAGATACGAGATTGCCCCTTCACTTCATTTAAATACTTCATGTGTCCTCTCACACATTAAGAAACAAGAAATTCGGTATCTGCCAAGAATTCACAGAACATTTTGCAGAGTTCAAAACAACACATCAGCTAAGCAAAGAAGAGAAAATGTCGCTTATCCCAAGTTTGTTCGGTGGTAGAAGGAGCAACGTCTTTGATCCTTTCTCTCTTGACGTGTGGGATCCGTTCAAAGATTTTCAGTTTCCATCTTCGCTTTCTGCTGAAAATTCTGGGTTTGTGAACACCCGAGTGGATTGGAAGGAGAGCCCAGAGGCACACGTGTTGAAGGCTGATATTCCAGGACTGAAGAAGGAGCAGGTGAAGGTGGAGATTGAAGATGACAAGGTTCTTCAGATAAGCGGAGAGAGAAACGTTGAGAAAGAAGATAAAAACGATAAGTGGCACCGCGTGGAGCGTAGCAGTGGTAAGTTCTTGAGGAAGTTCAGATTGCCAGAAAATGCTAAAGTGGATCAAGTCAAGGCTTCCATCGAAAACGGGGTTCTCACTGTCACCATTCCAAAGGAAGAGGTCAAGAAGACTGATGTTAAAGCCATTCAAATTTCTGGTTAAAGAGCAACATGTGTATAAAATGTCTATCTTTTGCTTTCGTCAGTTGTAAGGAATATGTGTTCTGTCTAACTGAAATAAAGATATTTTATCTGTATGTGAATTATAAGAAGCGTTGTACAAGGTACTAAGTTTTAACTGTTGAGGTGTTATTCCAGTGTGTTAACGTATCTCAATGTATAAGCGATAATTGAATTTGTTTATTGCAAGTGTTCTTATTTAGCAGACAGAAATCATCGGAATGATCCCAAGTAATTACATTAATCCATGTGATTAAGAAAATGATTTCTAATAAAAATTAGAATATTATGATTAGGTTGGATGTGTAATAACGAAATACTGATTATGTTACAAATATCCAATCCTTAGAAATTGAAGTTATAAGAAAGAAATGCGACAAATTCATTAAATAATCAGAAATGTGTTATTTTACGAATGCGACACACCTAATACGACATCGATGTGCTTTGATATTTTACGATACAGTAATACTGGCCAAAGTCAATACAGCCAGGGAATCATATTAAAGCAGCAAATATTTATGTTAATTAATGTCTTAGTTAAAGTGGTAAACACATTCTTCTCATTCTGCTCCTCTTACAATCTCTCAACATGTTTCTAATTCTGCAACTTCTATTTTGCATTATTCTTCTCCTTCTTCTATCTACCAAAATTTTGCAGAAAACATAAATATTTCCTCTTCTTCACCATTGTGTGCAGAAAATTCTACTGCTCCTGCCTCACCTCCTGTTTAGAATGTTCATTACTTGTGCGAAAGGAGTTTATAACCCAAGACTTTTGCTGCTATGGTTCCTACTTTCCATTAACCTACCACTCTAACGGAAGCTCTCATTGATCCTCACTGGTTCAAGGCTATCCCACTTCTCTATCTCCTAGTGCAACTAAAGTTGGCTGTAAGTGGATTTTTAAAACCAAATTTAATGATGATGAAAGTTTTCTGCATCACAAAGCCACGTTTATCGTTCTACTCTTCATGTATGAACTCTTCTTTACGTTTTATACAGGATGGAACGACTACTATTTCAGATCCATATCTTTATCGTTCTATTGTTGGTTCCTTACAGTATTTGACTATCACACGTCCCAGAATTAGATTTCTCTATCAAGAAGGTCTGTCAATACATGCATCAATCTCAAAATCATCACTAAAACAGATTCTATGTTATCTTACCGACAGTTCACATCATGGTTTTCTTCTTTGTCGCTGCTCAGAGCTCTCTGTTACTGGATTCAATGATGCTAATTGGGCATCAAATTTAAACGGTAGGAAATCCACAACTAGTTATTGTTTTTACCTTGGCAAAAATATTGTCTCGTACAAACAGAAAGTTGTTCTTGAAGCAGTACTGAATCTGAATTCAGGAGTGTTGTTGCTGTCCTTGCTGAAATCACATGGGTGACTTCCCTTCTTCCTGGACTTCGAATCACTACTAATATTATACCAAAAATATATCCCATCACGCACTCTGTTAGAGAATGGAGGGTCTATGAGAGAAGAAAGGTAAAACAGAAGACTTAACTGCTAATAAGTTAACTGGGTTTGGGAAAGAGGTATGTATAAGGACCTCTTTGTTGTATTAGTTGGGCAGTTAGACATTTGTTGATTTGTTGACCGGTCTTTGCACCTGGTGAAGGAGGTTAAGCTCCTGGACTCTTCTGTGTTCTTGTTTCTTTCTTGTGAATACATACCCATTATTCATCCCATACTGTGTTGTGCTTGTGTCTGTGTGCGTAAGAGTGTGAGTGAGTTAGAATTCTTACCAGAATCTCTAACAGAGTGGTCCGACCGGTTGGATCTGTGCGGAGGAGAGCGAGAGTGGTGGAGGGAAGAGTGCAAGTGGTTGAAGGTAAGATGGAACATCTTGAATTGGCGGTGGACGGTTGAAGACGGAGACCGCAGCGAATCGACAAGAATCGATAGCAATGCGCAAGGACATCCAAGAACTGATAAGGTTGATGGGGTGCTCCACAAGCAAACAGAGGAAAAATCTGATAGGAGCCAAGGGTCTGTAAACAATAATGGAGGAAACCAGCACGATGATAGTGAGGGGGAGCGATCGGAGAACCTACCTAATTGGAGAAGGGTGGAATTACCCATTTTCGAGGGACCCGACCCCTTGAATTGGATTAGCAAGGCGGAGAAATTTTTTGAAATTCAAAGGCTAGCAGAGAGGAGAAGGTTGAACTGGCGCATATCAGCATGGGGGGATTGCGATCAGACAAACGTCCACTGTAGAGGAGTACGTGAGGGAGTTTGAAGCGTTAGTCGGACAGACGAAGGAGTTTTCCGATAACCAGTTGTTGGGTTATTTTTTGGCGGGATTGCGCGAGGAGTAGAGGTGTCAGATAAGGCCCTATGACCCACGTGATCTGATCACGGCGATGAAGAGCGCGCGCGACGTTAAGAAGGCTCTTCGTGGCCTAGGATTGATGGGGTGGACTGGGGCCAAGAACCCGCCTTTATGGGGGCGATCCACAAGCGGCGGAGCAGTGGTGGCAAGAACCGAGTTGCGGAGAGGCATGCCGAGAAGGGCCATTCCGGCGGAAAGTGTTGGGTCGGTAAAACAGGATGGAGCGACAAGAAATGGGCCGGCAAGAAGCGGCAGTTTCGACGGAGGAGACAATCGGGGACAAAACACATGTAACCTACCTTACCCCGAGTTTCTGAAACGCCGGGAAGAAGGAAGGTGTTTTCGCTGTGGAGGGCCTTTCAGCCCTGGACATCAGTGCCCGGAGAATAGTTTGAGGGTGGTGTTGCTGGCGGAAGATGAAGAAGGCAGTGAAGAGGAGACAGAGACCGAAACCGAAACTCCATGCATGGAGCTGTCGGCGTTCTCTGTCGGAGGACTGACGCAGCCCCAAACGCTGAAATTGCAGGGCCGAGTGGGGGAGAAAGACGTATTAATTTTGGTCGACAGTGGCGCAAGCCACAATTTCGTCGAAGATTGGTGGACGAATTGCAGCTTGCACAGGAGGACACCCCTCCCTACCAAGTGAGTCTAGGAGATGGACATAAGAAAGGGACCCGTGGTTGTGGCCCGAAGTAAGTGGTCGAAATGAGGGAAGTTGCAACAGAGGAAAAGTTTTACTTATTCAACCTGGGGGATGTCGACATGATCCTCGGAGTGGAGTGGTTGGCCAAGTTGGGGGAAATTACTCTCAACTGGAGGGAGTCCACCATGGCGTTCAAACATGCAGGAAGAAGGGTGGTTATTAAGGGCGATCCGACATTGAAAAAAAGGGTGGTCGAACCGGAGAAGTTGCTGAAGCTGAGTGAGGTGGAGACTTGGGCGATGGTCTGGAGTTTGGAGGGCGAGAACGGGAGTGAGAAGAAGGGAGAAAAAGAAGAGTTAACTGAAGAGCAAAAAGGGAACTTGGAGAGAGTTTTAACACGGCATGCAGGGGTATTTCGGGAACCCCAAGGTTTGCCACCTAATAAAAAAGAGAAGCATCGGATTACTTTCAAAGAAGGCACCGACCCCATAAAGGAAATGCTGCATGTAGGGATTATCCGGTCGAGCATAAGTCCCTACTCAAGTCCGGTCATCCTTGTCAAGAAGAAGGATGAAAGTTGGTGATTCTGTATCGACTACCGTGCTCTCAACCGCGCCACTGTTCCCAACAAGTTTCCGATTCCGGTGATCGAAGAACTGTTGCACGAGCTCCACGGTGCCCGGTACTTCTCGAAGGTGGACCTCAAGGCTGGGCATCACTAGATTCGAATGGAGGAAGACGACGTGCAGAAAACAGTGTTCCACACTCACTTAGGGCATTACGAATTACGAATTTCTTGTGATGCCCTTCGGCCTCACAAATGCCCCCCTCAACCTTCCAGAGCGCCATGAACGACCTATTCATACCGTACCTGCGAAGGTTCGTGCTCGTCTTTTTTGACGACATACTCATCTACAGTGCGGAATGGGAAGAACACTTGCAACACGTCGAGCAAGTATTGAGCGTTCTACAGCAGAACCACTGGGTGGCCAATTAGAAGAAGAGTGAGTTTGGGAAAAGAACGATCAGGTATTTGGGGCACGTCATAACGGAGGAGGGGGTCTAGATGGACAAGGAGAAGATAGAGGGGGTAGTCGCTTGGGCAAAACCAAAAACGATGAAAGCGTTGAGGGGATTCTTGGGTCTCACCGGATATTACCGGCGATTCATCCGAGACTATGGGAAGATAGCCAAGCCTCTTACAGAGATGCTGAAAAAGGGGAACTTTGCATGGACCGAGGCTGCCATGGAAGCGATGGGAAGATTGAAAGTAGCGGTGACCACAACACTGGTGCTGGCGTTGCCGGATTTCTCGCAAACCTTCTAGGTAGAATGCGACGCGTCGGGAACAGGAATATGGGTGGTGCTAACCCAAAAAAGAAGACTGATAGCTTACTTCAGCAAAGCATTATCGTAGGTGACCTTGGACAAGTCGATCTACGAGAAAGAGTTGATGGCGGTGGCCATAGCGGTGCAACACTGGCGACCGTATTTGTTGGGCCAAAAATTTGTGGTGTATACGGATCAGAGAAGTCTAAAATTTCTGTTGGAGCAGAGGGTGACGATACAAGCGCAGCAACACTGGATAGCCAAACTGCTTGGCTACAATTTTGACATAGTGTATAAAACGGGTGCCAGCAACCGGGTGGTGATGGGCTGTCACAAAAAGGCAGCGAGGAGTTAGATGGCGAGGCTGAGATCGAAGGGGAAGACGGGGGTGTTGAATTGATGGGGATAATAAGGCCGTATTGGGAAGATTTCCAAGACGTGACGAGGGAAGTGGAGGAAGATGATAACTTGAAAAAAATCATAAAAGGCATCACACAGGATCCAAACAAATATCCGGCTTACACCATTGAAAATGGGCGGTTGCACTACAAGGGGAGGCTGGTTATTCCGACAAAGTCTGAGTAGATACAGAAATTGTTGGCCGAATTTCATACAACACCGACAGGGCCACTCGGGGGTTTATAGAACTTACAGGAGATTTATGTTTTAATGCATTATTCGACAATGTATGTTGCTCGGAAGCAAAAAATATTTGGAATTTTCTTATCTCAATTACCCTGTCAAAGATGTTGTTAGAGAAAGGTTCGGAAGATAACGACATCAAAATTCAGATTAACTAATACCACAAGTTGCTTGAAAATATGAAATTTCTACAACATACCTTATCCAATGGCTTCATTTCAAAACTTCATCGAAAAACTTTCGTAGTCATGGACAAACTACAAAAACAACTAAAACACAAGTACGGACAAGTGTCACTACCATATCATATATCGTCACTGAAAATACCAACGAAAAGTAATGTGATGCTAAATCTAATTCTATTTTTCTTGTATTGTAATTTCGTTTGAAATCCTAATGAACTAAGATGAGAGAATTATTTGATACATTGTCATAATATTTCAATTCAGAAGAGTTTTGTTTTCCGTATGATGCTTGGACATGAAATCCGTCGAACCTTTAGAAGTTCACACCATTGATCCTAAAGGAGTAAGACAAAAATCAATAATCAGAAATCAGGCATTTTATTATTGAGACAATCCTCATGATTCCTGCTGGTTAATGATTGATAAATGCGCAGTCATAGGTTTTCTTCACTAATCATTCTGAGTTCTGAAGTGATTGGAGCTATAAAACAAAACATTGATAAAAATATTCCAATGTGTGTCTAAAAAGCCAAGGGAATTCAAGTGATTATAGACCCCTTACAAGCGTTGACTGTGAATAGATGGAAACAACAAATTCTGTCATTGCATATAAGCATTTGAAATGAATGGTTAGAATTGCACACCAACTCAACAGAAGAAATGGTATAATTAACTTTTAGACACTTTAGTTATTGAAATGTGCTAAATCTTTTGGCTAAAGAAGCATAGACGGATATGAATATAGGGAGTTGTAGGTCTTAAGGTAACACTAGCTTAGAAACTTGTATAACCTTTAATCAGCTGTAACTGCACCCATGCATGACTATACAGAGGTGGCAACACACCATCTTTCAGATCTGCATGAGTGTGGTGTGGTTAAGGATAATGACCCTTCCAACATCACGAAGGGTTCACTCTTCTTCAGCTTCATTGAACATCTCTTCCAACACCACCCATTACAGGACCAAACCAGATGAGCCCTCTTCGTTGCCCATCTCTTGTCATCATCCAACAACCCTCAAAGTCAAAGCATTCAACACAGCATTTTCTTTATCTTTTTCAATTTTTTTTAATCAGAATGTAGTACCAATTACACATTGAACCCATCATGAATCATCCAAATCACAAAAATTGCCATACATGATAAATGGCTGACTTTTATAGTAACTGTAAAAGTCGGGTGATTTCTCACAAAAAATTCATGAAAACTAAAATCTTTAAAAAAAAAAAAAAAACTAGTAAAATCTAAAAAGAAAAAAGAAACAGTAATAGAACACTTACGAACATGTCATGCCAAACAGAAGATGTCATCAGTCATCAACAAAATATACTGCAAAATCCTCAACGGAGCATTCCCAAAATCCAAGTATGGTAGCCTCAATTCCCTCACTCGGCATGCGCCATCCACCGGTGCTCCAAGCCGAACCCGGTTCATCTCCACCCTTCTGAAGAGGTAAAAAGCGCCGCAGCGCCGCTGGTCGGAAGAAGGGTTTTTCTTGGTTTTATAAAAGCTCCAACCTTTGCCAGCAAGAATCCGACAAAACTCCTCCATGGTGCCGACCCGATGGCCAATGTCCCGCGAGTAGAGAGAGAAAGAGTCGCAGTCCCAGTTGCCGGTGTTGCCGGCGGCAGCGGCGGCGTCAGGGTGGGAGCTGAAAAGGACGATCTTGAAGGCGCGTGGGGAGAGCGTTAGGAAGCAGCGAAGATGGGTGAGTGGGGTTGCGGAGAGGGAAGGGAAGGGAATGGGAACGGCGTCGCATTGGAGGGAGCAGGAAGAAGAAGAGAAAGACAATGATGAGGGTTTGGATGATGATGATGATGGGTTGGAGAAGATGATGTGAGAGAGTGAGGGTGTAGGGTACAAGTCTAAACCCAAGTCCCTTGCAATGGTAGCAAGCCTATATGTGTCTCTAATAATCTCTTTTGTTGGGAGAAAAATCAAACCTGGGATTTTGTACCTTGTTCTTCTTCTTCTTCTTCTTCTTCTTCTTCTTCTACGATGGTGGGGTTGGGATGTGCCATCAACATCACTATCTTCATCATAATGGGTGTGGTAATGGTGGTGATTTTGGGTTAGCATTTGATGAGGGTTGTGGTTGATGGTTTCCCCTAAGACCAGAGAACGAACCAGCTTTAGTGGAAGCATCTTTCTTTTTCTTTCTTCCCCCCCTTACCTTGGCTTAACGAATCATAAGTCACACCTCACAAGACATGTCTTGTCCTTCTCATTCTTCTTTTTTCACCAAATCTTCACTCCTACCCAGTTAGTTCTTTGACTTTAGTAAAGCACCTCTTTTAATTAATTTAATTTTTTGCGCCTATTCATTATCCTTAGTATTGCCACGTTAGCTGTGTCTATTTTATCTTTCTAATGCATACATGAAGGCATGGTATAACTATACCAATACTATAATTACAAACCGAAAGGTAATAATACTTTGCTCTCAAAACCCTTCTTTACGAGGAAAGATATTGGTGCTATATACATGACTGATTGGTATATGGGACCGTAGCTTTATTAGACTAATTATTATGTTCGATTTCTGCATTTAAAGTCAATGAATGAATGAGTATTTTTCCTTCTTTGTCCAATATACAACATAAAAATTCCACTAAAAATATACCATATGAATAATTTTCAAATGTAAAAACATAAGAATATGGTAGTTAATGTTTATGACACTGCGTCTTGTTCAAGTTTAAGGCTTTACAGTTGCTTGAAAAATTCTTCTCTGTTCAAAGAGACGTTGGAGATAGTGACTGTGCATGCAATAGTTTTACTTATAAAAACCATCAATTGATTCAACAAGTGTATCACGAGAACATCTACACCTTTTCATCAATTGATTCTTCAAAACATCCACTGATTTTACTTCAAAACTTCCTGAAATAACATCATCAGCAATACCAACTATTTTCTATTCTCTCTCTTTGAGTTTATCTAAAGAGACGGTAACAATGTTTCTTTAAATATAAATTAAATATTCAATTTAAAACTTGTAGCGAATATGAGATGATAAAGTCAAAATAGTTACAATGAAAATTCAATATATAAACGACAAAATATTTGACAATCTATTTTTCATATAATACTGATAAAATACGATAACTATATTATATTTATGAACAAATAAATAAGATATTGAATTTTTATCAAATTATTATTTTATTTTAATTTAAATATTTTGCTCTAATATGTGTTTATTTAAAATGGCTAATATGTTAATTTAGATTATATTTTAAAATGTACCACTTTCTTTCAAAAATAATTAAAAACTTAAATAAATAATTACCTGTTTCTCTAGCTAAACTAAAACTTTACCCGCTTTCCTAGTTCTGTCTTTTGGCATTTCTATTGTTTTATTTGGATTTCTTGCTTCACCCTCAATTTTACTTCCTCCACCCTAATTTTCTCTAAAACCCTTTATTACCTTTTGATATTTGAGTATGGTAAAAATCTAAAACCTAATTTCTCTCTTATATTTATTTCTTCACAACACTCATCCCAATCCCAAGCACATGACACAACACATATTTTTAATTTCTCTCTCTAATTTCACCTTCTCTTCCGCCATCCTACATCCCACAACACACTATTTTCCTGTTTCACTTTTTCAATACTCATTTTTCCCTCTTTCCTTCACCACACATAACCTCTCTTTCCCTTTCGTTTTCACGCCAAACGCTCAACCAAGTAAATAATTTTTTTATATAATTTCATTTATTACTTATTTAGGATAATATTATCTTATATTTTCACCAGATATTGAAATTCGTAGAAGAATAGGAAATAAAATTGATTATTTATATCAGATTTAAAAAACATGTTACACAAATAATCAAATTAAATAAGTACCAGATTTTAAAATTTGATGTAAGAAATGTTACAAATTCAGAAAAGGTATTGGATTTTGAAATTTGGTTAAGTAATAAACTGGATTTCGAAATTTGGTTAAGTAGTTTATCGAATTTCGAAATTCAGTTAAGTAATTTATCAAATTTCAAAATTTGGTTAAGTAGTATGACAAATTTCCAAATTTGATTAAGTATTCTACCATATTTTGAAATTCGATTAAGTAGTATAGTAAGCTTCAAAATTTGGCATATATAATTTCTTGTAATATGGTTTTGTTAGTTTTTTTCAATTTTATTTATTTTGTGTGCTCTTGTTTTATCTATTTATGTTTTCAAATTTAGTTATTTGTAAGGTGTATTATTTTTAATGTTTGTTTGAATTTGTTTATTATAGAAATGGCAAGACAATGAGGTGCCTCAACATATTAGGTTGAAAGTTTTGCATATGGTGAAGCTAGAAGGAACCTACGACTTCTACTTATAAAAGGGGTCATGATGGTGAAGCTGGTCATGATGTCGATGAGCAGTAGAAGGATGTGATTGAGAAACAAAGCGGTAGAAGGATGTGATTGAGAAACAAAGCGATGTTGTTCACCAAGAAGATGAAGTGGTTGGATATCATGGAGGTCCACACGACACTTCTTTGTTGATGAGTTGCATTTGCATTGTGGGAAAGCCGAGTTAGTAATTTTTTTTTTTTGGTTTTGATAGTTGATGACTTGTTTAAATTTTATATTCAATTGTTATGTGTAGGTCATGAATGCATATTTATGCCCACATTTATGCTTTAAAATTAAATTTTTTTATAAGATTCACGTGTTTAAATGATTGATTTAAAGTGAATTTGTGGCGATTAGATTTATTGGGTTTGAGAACTAAAGAGATCGAAAAAGTGACTTTTAGTGCATAAATTATTCTTGGATGTCATAATGTTTGTTAATGCAGCTGAAATTAGAGTTCAATTGATTCAAAGTTTGGAGATAAGTGACACAAATTTCAAATTAAGGCCCAAAATCAGATTTTGAAAATAATATACAAATGGGCCAAACAAGCAGTCTTTACCCTTGCACCTCCTAAATTTCCCTACATACATCCCTCTTTTGTTAACAGGCCCAACAGTCAAATTTTACCCTTACACCATCCTAGTTCCCTATTCCTACCCCTCCTACCACTAATTAGTCAGACTCCACCGGATCATGCCAATCTAATACACATTCATCTAACCATTAAGAAGTTTCCATGTCATTAATCTTATGCACACCAAATAAACCAATCCGTTGTTGCCATGTCACCACCCTTGACACATCATCATCTTCTCCACAAAAACCCTAATTTCCAAACCTTAGTCGTCGTATTTTCGTCATCCACCTAGTGCCACCACTATCCTCATCATGCGCCACCATCCATCCACAATAGAACCATCATCCTTCCATGAGTTGTCGCCACAAAAACGTCAGTCTCTCGCCAGACCACCATCGTCGTTCATCTACACTGTCAATGTCGCTGCAGAATCGCGAGCCTCCACAACCACCACCATCAGAATCGTGACACATCTCCATCATCTTCTTCGTCAATCAAAGCATAGAATAACAGAAACCTACATAAAGAAAACCAATTCGCGAAATCATCATCGTGCCACCAACCAGCGGGCACGCGAACAAGGCTGTTGCGATTCGCATCTCATCATTCATTGACGCACAACAACGATTCATCCACCACTCCTCTCACTTTTATTTCACCATGTGTTTCACTCCATTCATGGAGGGCTAAGCTTCTAGGGCTATTCCACTGTAATTTCATTATGGATTCTGAGGTTAAGTTAAATTAAGGTATTTGTTTCTTTTGATTATTGATTTGAGTTATTCTTCTTCTATGTCTTTTATCTCTCAATCATGTCAAAAGCAATGATTTTTGCCTTATAAGGTGTTTGAATCTACATGCATATTAATCATATGAGTTCAAGGGTTTCTAGATTTAATTGAGAATTTACTTTGTTTGAATTTAGGAACTTTCAGATGATTAAACGGGTTTTTGCTATCAATTGAGAATGTACTTTGGTTGGTGGTAATAATTTCAACTATAATTAATTGAGAATTTACTTTGATCAATTGGCTTTTAATTTGGTTAGGATATATAAGAATAGACAAGATTAAACACAATATGATTTGATTGAGAATGTACTTTGGTTGAATTCATTGTGAATAATCTAGAAAGGTCTTGCATTTTATTGAGAATCTACTTTGGTTAACATTGCGTTCACTTAGTCCGCTTTTATGAAAACATAATTAGACTGCGCTTAGTTGATTAATTGTGTTGGATTAGAGGTTTGAGTTGGTTTTATTTTGTTGATCTGTGATAGGAAGCATTGTACTTAAGTTAATGACCAACCGTTTTTAGCCTGTCTTTGAAACCGTTTTTTTAGATCTGTGTCTATGTTTCTGTTTGCGTCAGTGATTTGATTTTATTCATCTGTATTCACCACAACGTTTTCACAAACCCCCCCTTCGTGTGTGACTTAATTCTTGAACCGAAAAATTGGTCCTTGAGAGACGACCTAGGAATCATTTCCTAGCTATACTGCATTTCTAAATTGCACATTAAATTTGTGTGGGTTGCGACAGACCATTAATCACCCAACTAAGCGAAGGGTAATTCGGTCTTCAGAATTGTAGACTAAGCAAATGCAATGCACAAATCTAATCAGCATGCACCATACAGTCTAATCAACTAAGCAAAGATCAAACACCGATTAGGCAACTAAGCGTATACCTAATCGCAAGCACACAAGAGATTAAATATTGAGCCAAATCAGAGCAGCAGTATGACAATTAAAGTGCAAGAGTCTCATTAATAAACTACTCTAGCCTCTAATCCAACACAACTAACCGACTAAGCGAAGGTCAATCATGCTTTCATAATCACGAACTAAGCGAACGCAATACACCTATTCCATCCTATGTGTTCCATACAGATTGATCAACTAAGCGAAGATGCAATCACCAACTAGGCAACTAAGCGTATACCCGTTGCAAGAACATAGTCAGATTTCACAGGATGCCAGGCAGAGCAGAATAATCACAAGAACAGTCCAAGAAATCTCAAGGAAACACTGTAATATCGCTAATGACTAACTGAATTAATTTAAGCTACCATGGAAATTAAATTAACACAACTAGAAACCTTAGACAACATTGAAATAAATTAAAATTCTAGACACCAACACTATTACAAACAAATTATCTAACACAGTTAAATAAAATTAAATGCAAAACTAAATTAAAGAAATCAAAAGCAACTAATCCTACAATGTAAACTAATTCAAAACAAAGGAATAATCAAGCAAGCTTTTTCCTACACATTCCATGTGACCAAATACATCCAACAAATGAAATCAAAAATGCAAATGGCTTAACAACACCTCTTGGCCGTGAGTTTCCCATGCACCAAAGTCAACATCAATTTCAACCTTCAATAAATTATAAAGTATGATGACCTCTTGTCCCATGTGCTTCATTCTCCAAGAAAATCAACATGTGCCTTCCACATCATTACAAAACCGTCCCTTCTCTCCTCCCATGTAGAAAAATTTGGCTCTCACATTCTCAAGGCCAAAATTGTCGAGCTCATCTTCCTCACCATGTAGAAAACGTAGCCTCCCAACCTCACAAGTCAAAAAGGTGCTTAAATTCTTCTACCAATGTGCCACATAAGCAAGGTTAAAGGAAATAAAAACACAAAACATTCCATTCCTCATGGTGATTCTCGGAAATTGCAACCAAAGGGATCAACACCCAAAAGGAAAGATTCCTTCTATGGAAAATGTGTCTCAACATGTGCTTGTCCAAATCGGGTAAAAATTAAATGTTCCATTTCTCTCTCCCTTCTCAAACACCAAACGGTTTTCTTCCTTCTAAACCACCATCCAAAGCTTTCCTCTACTTCTCAATACCGAAAATGCATCCAAACAACCCAAGTTCCATTCCCAAATAATTTCAAGAACAACAAAGCCAAATTCTAACTTCTACTAACCAACCTAACACTCACTTTTCTTCAAACTTTTGATGAAAACAAAATGGAATCCCTAGCTCCCCTTGCTGCACCGTCCAACCCTCATCAATAAACACAATGTTCCAGCTCATAATTTACTTCCAATCATCAAACAAAAACATAAGAAGAAAATGGTTCAAACCTCAAACATCCATACACCAACTCAAGCTTTCTTCACTACAAAACTCAACAAGAACTTCATTTTCATTATCCAACCAAGAAAACTAAAAGGAAACACGAAAATATGGTAGCAAAGGAGAAGCCAAACGGAAAAGGACTCTTCATTCAAACCAAGTAACCACCATGAAAATGCAAAGAACCACCTCCAAGCTCAAGCTTTCAACATGCAAATGGAAAATGCAAGAAGAGAAGTGATAGATCTCCCTTCCATTAAGCAAGAATAAGTAAAGTTGCAAGCAAAAGAAGAAGAAAAACGTGATCTTGGTCATTCCATAGCTCAAAAACGTGAAGCACCCATCATGGTCTCCAAGAGAGAGTTCATACATGCAAAGTAAAATGAAAAGTGGAGTCTAGAAGTGTATGGTCGGCTCCCCCACTTTCATGACCGAGAATCCCAATAAAATGGTGGGGTCCACCTCTAAAGAAACCCTAGGGTTTTTGCCAAGTGTCCCACAACATTGGGCTTCTACAATTTTTGCCACAAAAAGGGCCCAATGCACAAAATCCTAATTAAAGTTCCTTAAACAACTAAGTTACAATTTAATTAAAATTGAAATGACTAATTGTAGATTATTTAATGACCATGCCTCCATCCAAATGCTCCAAAAGATATCTCCAAAATTTTCCTGCAACTAAAAATGCAATTAATCACCTCAGAAAATTCAAATTAACTAAAATAAGAATTTTCGATCAAATTAAGCATAATTAGGAAAAACAGAAAAATACCGGATAATTAAGCACAATTCCCTGATTAAATTCGGTACAATAAGCTAAGTGAAATCAATAAAATATCGACTCATCAATACCAAAGGAACAAGTGACAAGGATTAACAATCAAGGACCCAAAGTCAAATGGGTACCGGCAACCAAAACTTAGTTGTTTTGCAGGATACACAGCTGATGCAGATTGATCTCAAGAATGAATCTTCTATAGAACACATCAAAAATCTTGAGTATCTACAGCTGCATCATGCTTACATTGATTGGTTGTTGCTGTATGATTGTTTTTGTTGTATGCTAAATTGATTGAATGATTGAATTTGTTTGAAAAATGATTTTCTCGAGTCACAGTCGGCTCCAATATTAATTCAATCGACTGTGTTATATGTATAGTATTGAACTCTATTTTTGAGTGTTGTATGCATTGTAGTCAACTATAATCTTAATCCATTCGACTATTGGTATGTGAAATAAAGTTTCTTATTTGAAAATGTTTTTGTTGCAAAAGTGAAATTAAAATGTTCCCTCCAAATTTCTATCTTGGCAAACTTAATAAATGTCTGAATATTATCAATCACTTCACACGTTCTCATTCTCTAAACCCTAGCTTACTCATTATCTGAAGAAAAGTGTCATTCTCACTATCCATGGCGTCCAGTTCCACACCAAGAACAAGGATCAAAACCTTAGGTACGAAGAATACTAAACGGGTATCTGATTTAAATGGTTGGATCAGTGATGACGAAGCTCAATCATGATTTCTTGATTATTGGAAGAGAAGAAGTTTAGTGACTCACAAATTTCTGAAATTGAAATTTTTCAAAGAAGAAGGGTTCACATTTCAAATATGGCTGAAGCGCCAAGGTGTAAAGAAGTTTGTTGAAATGGCAAGCTCGTGGTATCCTGACTTAGTGAAAGTCTTCTATTGCAACCTAAAGATTGTGGATGATGTTTTCTGTTCCTGAGTAAAGGGAGTTGAAATAAAACTTACAAGTGAAATCTGGAGTGTTGTAGGTGGACTAAAAATTGGTGGAGAAAAATGCCATCTGGGAATGGAAGGTTTTCACAAATTCTCTGTATACCAAGATTGTTTGAGGAATGCAGATGATTGCAAGGATTACTCAAACTATAAAAAAGGAGGAATGAAAAAGGAAGAAAGGTTAGCCATTTATGTGATTACCCACATACTTATGGCAAGAGGAGGAAACTATGCACAAGCTACAACTAAGGATTTGATGCTACTGAAAGCACTGAAAGAAAACGTTCAAGTGGATTGGCCAGCTGCTAAACTACCATATTGCGTTTTCATCTCAAAAGTTCTAGTTTACTGTGGAGTGGAATGTGTTAGTGAATCATGTCAGCAATATCACAGAACATGCTGCATTGACAAAACTGCTCTTCATCTGATGCATATGGTGAAAACATCAGAAGGATAGAGATACAAAAATGAAGGCGTGAGAAATGATTATGTTGCATCATCATATGGAATTAATCAATACAAAGCACGAAATGAGTTTGAGATAATTGTGCTGAGCAAGCTAAATGAAATAGAAAGGAAGCTTGATGAGAGGAATGACCGGGATCGACACAATGAAGAAGATGTAGCTTCTGAAGAAACAAGCTCTCCTGAAAATTCTTCAGAAGAAAGTGAAAATGAGGAAACTGAAGGGAAAGAGTCTGAAGACAGTGAAAGTGATATGATCCTTCAGAGTTCTGTTAACAAAAAGAGAAAGAAAAAATAATTTTTTTGAAAAGTTTGTCTTGTTGTGTATGGCCTAGAATGCCATATTGTGTTTTTATTTTGGTTTCCTTGTTTGATCCTATCATTGTAATATTTTTTTTCAAGGAAATGAAATTAGACATTTTGAATCAATCCAGTTGTTTTTAATCTGTTTGAATAATATCTGATACATTGATTGATTGATTCGACTATGTCTTGAGTGAAGTCAACTATGCTTATTCTGTCATACATCTTTTCATATTGACTTCTATTGTTATTTGATTATAATTCTTGCTTAACCATTATGCTTGATCTAGAAAAGGTTGTTGAAAGGTTTTGCAGGAAGGACATTGCTTTGGAAGCTACAATTGAAATTCAACATTTGGAAAAGCAATGCATTCGACTGATGATTTAAAGCATTCGACTGCGTTTAACTGGGTTAACAATTCCATATCTGGAATCTGGTTTTATCTTTACTAATTGCTTAAATCCAATATAATCTATTATTATCTCTGCTTTTATCTGTTGCAAATATCTGAATCGAGATAATATTGTGAGATTGTTGAAGTTTGTATCATTGCATATCTATATGGTTTGATAATCTGACTTTGATACAACTTTGTGCTTAAACTGCTATCAAATCTATGATATACTGCATTATGCATCTGATTTGATTTTTTATGCATAATGACAGGGGGAGTATCACTTTTCTACACATTTTACATCACATGCCTACATTTCAGGGGGAGTTAACATTGTTTTGTGATGAAATTGTGGTTATGAGAGCATCATTGTATTTTACAAATTGCATATCTTTCTGATGCATCTCTGTTTTCAAATCTGCATAAATATCTGAAGCATTCATTTTTTGTTAATGCACAAAGGGGGAGAGATATATATGAGAGTATGCGAGGTAGTATAAATGCTTTATGAAAGGGGGAGAATAGTTATTCTGTCTCATACTTTATTTTCTTGATATTATGTTGTATCTTGTGTTGAATTGTACAAACATGGTTGAGTTATTAATCATGGTTGTGCATCATCAAAAAAAGGGGAGATTGTTGAGATTGTTGACAACACAAACTCTATATCAATCTAGTTTTTGATGATGACAACACTATGCTTAATAATAGTACACATGTTGTTGTATTACATGTTCTTATTCTGAACTGATTGTTATATCTGCTGAACATGTTTTGATGTACTGTGATGTATGTTCCTATGTTAATTGTGTGATATATTTGTGGAACATGCTTATATGGTTATGTGCAATATGAACTGTTGTATCAAAAATATTTTACTACACATTCTGGAAAGTGAAAAATCACAAGCACTTTTATAAACTTATAATTGTGTGACAAAGTTCTAGTCCAGTCGAATACATTTGTTATGCTTACACGCTCCAACGGCTATATTTTTAAAAGTTAGTTAAGCATTGATGACTTGGTCAACGGTATTAAATGTGCGTTGATTTTCGTTGACTGAGAGCTACTATGTTGACTGTCTGTTATAACTGGTATAATGCAGTCGACTGAATTAGTAGTCTATTCGACTGAGAAACAATCTGACAGACAGAAATCTATAAATTGGCTAAACACGATTTGTTCAGAGACTTTGACGCTCTAACATTTTCATTTCTTGTTTCAGATTGAATTCTCTGTGTTAACAGCTCCAAGAATTCTCCAAGAAGACGGTGGTGATCTATCTTGAGAGAGATTCAAAGGGAGAAGGCTTATGTGCTGACTGTGTGATCAGAAACTGCACAAAGAAGGTGCTTCTTGATTGATCATTGTAGGCTTGGCATCCTGTGAAGACTGTTGCATTGTTTGAAGGCTTGGCAACCTATGAAGAGTGCTGAAATTGACCTGTTGTGATACAGGGGTTACACGTTGAGGATTGTTTGACGTGGGTTCAGATTGCAGAAGAGGGGATTCTTCTGCAAGTCTGGCTTTGGTTATTGCAGCTATATTTTGGTTTTGGGTTAGAGAGGAGATTTATATTTTTGACGTGAGGTCTTCTATAAATTCCTTGTTGTAAAAATCGCAACCTATATAGTGCATTTGCTTCCTGGGTTGGAAGGACACTAGATGTAGGCATTGTTCGCCGAACCAGTATAAAAACCAATGTTTGCTTTTCTCTATCCCTACACTCTTTATTTCAGTCGACTATATTTGTTACGCAGTCAACTACGTTTTTCCGCTGCATAGAAATTTTCATTACTTGCATTTCAAGAAAGATAAAAAAGCTTTATACTTTTAATTAAAGATTGAGAAAAGATTTTGTTTCTGAAACAACACCAATTCACCCCCCCCATCTTGGTGTAAAACTGAAGTCTACCGGTTTCCAACACTTTCCACATAATGCTTGATGATCTCATCCATTTTCTCATTCATATCCATAAGAGACTTCTTCATCACACTAGCTCTTTTGAAGACCTTCTTAATTCTGTTTGCCACGAATCTTTCAAATTCAGAATTGGGAGATGGCAGTTCTTGTTCACTATCAGAGTCAAGTAGTTTACCTTTACCTTTTGTAGGGTCTTGTTCATCACTGAAGATCCATCCTAGAGTAGTTCTCTTTAACCCAATACATGCTAGAGTTGTTTTTCCAATTTGATTTGCTTTTCTACATGAAACCTTGTTTTCACCAGAGAGATTGACCCCATTCAAAGACAGTATCTTGATGATGAACACACCATAGGGTAGCTTGCACCAGTCATTGACACCTAAATCAATTATATGCCACTTATAAGATATACATCTTCTGAAGTCAGTTTTATAAGATTAGGCCTTCAAGGAATCAAGATATGCCCAATTATGTGTGCAATAACCTTTTCTTCTTTATACAGCCATTTGTACAGAAAACCTTTTTCCTTCTATTATCTCCCAGGGTATCTCATGTCCTTAAACATTTGTGTCTTCCTGGTCCATCTGTTTTGCAAACAATCAGGTAGGTATGGTAGTCTACCCTCATCCTTGAATCATGCAACTTGTAGCCACGTATCATTATCAATAATAATCTCCACTCCTTTTACGTGAGAATGAATGTTGCCATCAACAGCCTTGACATTGTTGTAAAATAATTGGACAAGTATGATAATAATCACCAGTCATATGGACAAAAGTGTACATACCATGAACACTCATTTTCTCTGGAAATACAAACCCTTCATTCTGAAATAAGGATAGATCAATTGATTTGTGCGTTACAACATCTTTAATCTTCTTCCAACACAAATATTTTTCTCTTGCTTCACTGTCACTAATCCATCCTGAAGGACTAACATTTCTTTCAGATGAAGGAATGGTTTTGGATCGCTTAGATGAAGATGAAGAAGCCATTCTACAGAGTATCTTTAACAGAATTCTCTAGGGTTTTGTGTGCTACGACTTTAGTCATGATGAACATATATATAAAGGCGCGAAATAAGTTCTAACTCAAAAAGGCCCATTTTAAATTTTCATGTTTGGAAAGCCCAAAACCAGAGACACAAAGTCGATTTCATTAAATCCTAAGTTGACTATTGTATGACATAGAGTTTTCAAAAACAGAGAAACACATACAACAATAAATAATTGATTGTTCTCATAATCAAGTCGATTAAAAGTCATAAAAATTATTTTCAAATAAAACAATCAAACAATCAATTAGACAATCATTCAAACAAACATACATCATTAGTCAAACAAGTTTTATGCATGATGCAGTAAGATGATATTTGTTACTAGTTGTAGACAATCAAGAAAGTTGGAATTATCATGTCAGTTCATCCTTGAGCTCTCACTGCGCATTACTGCATCTGTTGCTAACCTACAAAACAATTCTAATTTTTCGATGCAGGTGTTAACACCCTGGCAAGTGTACCAGATCGTATCAAGTAATAAATAAATGGTAAGTCCGAGTATCGTATCCCAAAGGACTCTTAGGCCTAAACGTTCATGTGATTAATGGAAATCATAAGACTTGAATAAATAATAAGTTTAGTTTTAAATGCAAAACAAGAATTAAACATGCATGGAAGATTTGATCAGTTGACAGTAAAAGATATGGATGAATGGTGTTGTTGGGTTTACGATTTCATCCTAATCCACTCTCAAATATCTACTATTCTTATTAGATTCAACTTTGTTATCAATGTTCATGCAACTTTCTATTGTACTATAAACCCGATCTCTCGACGAACAGAGCCTAATCACAATTACTAGTTTACTATCTCTAGTCTCCCTAGCAATTATTCATGCAATACGTACAGAAGCTTAAAGCAATTGACTTTCGTATTCCTATCTCTAGGTAATATTTCATCATCAAGAGAAATTCTTCATGTCTAGACCTAACTATATGTCTCCATATAGAAAGAATCAAAGATGATGCATTTGAGTAACGTCTTAAACAAAGCATTAGCAAGAACGGAAGAAAAACTCAAACTATTGATAAACACAAGTATATGAATAAAAAAAGAAATTCGATATAAGAGAGTTTCAAACAATTACATCATACCCCAACAACAAAGGGCTTAGTTCACCATAATCATGGTGAAACTAGATGAATTGAATGGAAAGAAGATAAAAGATAACCCTAGATTTGTAAAATTGAAGTTCTCGCATCCAAGATTCACCTCCAAGGTGTGAAAACCGTGTTTCTGCGTCCTTTCTGCCAAAAGATCCATGCCCTGGGTCATGCAAATGTATTTATAACACACAAAAATAACTGAAAATAAGCCCAGGACCTTAAGTACACCACCCAGTGGTGGTTAACACCGCCTGGCAGTGGGTGCGATTCCAACTCCACCCCTTGGCGGTGCCTTTTAAGCGCTTGGCGACGTTATGCATAGAAGGTCACACTGCCCGGCGGTGGCTGCGGTTCATATTTTCTTCAATTTTCCACCTTCTTATGCATCTAACACTTCTCTTCCTTTAATTCCTTCATCAAACTCCTGATAAATCCTGTCAAAACAAAGGAAACCAAGCATAAAGTTGCCAAGCCGGTCATCAAAGGTAAAAAATGTTTCTTGTCACAGGTTAGGGAAGAATAAAAAGATGACAAAGGAAGTACGGTTCATTATGACTCGGTGGATGCACAATTCAAACTTGGCTTACCCGTAAGATTCAAGAACAAGTTGTGGGTTGTGAAAGATTTTAAAGCGAATAGAGTGATGGAGATTGAAGCTCCACATTCAAGACGAGTCAAAAAGGTGGATCGAAAGCAGTTGATGAGTTAGCGTGATTAAAGCAAGAGGGACACCAACATTGAAGATAGAACTTGAGCTTTATTCGGTCAAGCTAATGACGTTAAAAGAGCGCTTGCTAAGAGGCACCCCGATGATTTAAAAACATTGATTTTTTTTTATTTATTTGTTTTGGTGATGTAATTTAAGAACTTTGGAACATTGTTTTGTTGGGTTATGAGCCTGCTAAGGCGTAGCATCTACTGATGGATGCTAGATGATTGAGTATCTACTAAAGGATACTAAGTTGTTAAACACCAACTGATGGGTGATGGTGAGAAGATATACACCTACTGATGAGTGTTGGAGGATTCATGGGTCAGGCTCGTGACGTTAAACAAGCGCTACCTGGGAGGCAACCCAGTTGATTGAATTTATCTTTGTTTGTTTTGTTCTAGTTGCATTATAGGGGCTTAATTGTTGAATGTTTGAGTGGTGTGAGAGACTAAGTGTACTGATTAAGTGAACAGGTGTGAAGTGAGTGGAAAATATATGAAATTCGAAAAATTGAAGAGTTGAAGTTGAGGGGATTTGGTCAAGAACGCTTAGGGCAAGCTAGAAAAGAAGAGGATGAGTGTCGCGCTCACCGTTCAACGCTAGTCTAGCGCTGAGCGGTAATTCTGCAGAGTTGGGTTTTGGGTTTTTTAATTTGGGCTCAGCATGAGTTGGCCCATTAGAAACTTTCCTTACCCTATATCTCACCCTAGTCGTCTCATTCACTCTTCATTCACTTTAGCCACTCCAAAACACTCTCCAAAGACTTTCTCTCCATTTTCTCCTTCATCCCTCTTCACAAAACCCTTTCTCCACCCATTTTGCATCAAGTTTCCATCCAAGTTTGGGGTTTTGGTGAGAGCATTGCTGTTAGGGTTTGATTTCCTCAAATTCATTGGGCATTCTTCACACATAGAGCATCTCCACCCAAGGATGGCCTCCTCATCAAGGAAGTGAATCAAGACCGTGGGAAACAAGAGGAACGAACCATAGCGTCCTTATTCTAAAAGGTTTCTCTCTCGGAAGCATGAGTAACACTTCCAAATAATTCAAGACCGAAGACTTTTGATGGAGCGAAAGGTAGGGTAGATACCAACTTTGACTCCACAATTTGGAGAGGAATTAGAAAGTAGAAACTGGGAGAATGTAGTTGTTTACCCTACACCAACAAACATAGTGGTAGTCAAGCAATTCTACACCAATGCAAGGCCATTTGCAACACTCGTATTGAGGACTACATGAGCTATGCGAGAGGAAAGATTATTTGGTATGATCCTGATTCTATTAACAAGTTTATGCATACTGAGTGAGCTGGTGAACAGTGTTAGTTTGCACTGAATATGGAAGAGGGAGCAGATTGTGATGACATGGATAGGATCTTGTGTGTGCCTGGAGGGCATTTTCAGAGGAACAGGAATGGTGCGCCTATTCACATTAGGAGAGCTGATTTGACTCCTTTGGCGAAGTACTGGATGGCATTCACTCATGCCAACATTCAGCCATGTTCTCATGTGTCTGATATTACTGTCAGAAGAGCCATCTTCCTTTATTGTGTTCTTAGTGGGATGAATATTAACATTGGACAGGTCATAGTAAACGAGATTCAGACTTGTGCGAGGACTGTGAACAACAAAGCACCCTTGGGGCATCCGTCTTTGATCACACATCTTTGTGAGTTAGCTGGGGTGAACACTTCCACACCGCCGATGGAGCGACCAAGGAAGGAAATTGATGATGCCTATTATAACCAATATTGCAGGGGAGATGAGGCAGCTCAGCCAGCACTACCACGACATCCTCCTAGAGTTCAAAGGAGAAGACCACCACCAGCGCAGGCGTAGCCTCAGGATGCAGAGCCTTTTCAGATGAGGGACATGTATATGTCTATGATGGAGTCTAGGATGCAGGCATTGCATAGAGGGCAGGTGGCCACTGTAGAGATGATCATAGGGATGTATGATTCACCTCTTAGAAGGTAGTGGACGATGGACGAGTTTAACACTATGGTGGGATGGCTAGAGGATCAGGCACAGGCTAGTGGAGTTGGAGCAGCTAAAGCTCCAACAATGGAGGAAGATGATGAAGATGATGATTATGAAGATGCAGAAGAAGGAGAAGAAGAAGAGAGGGAGGAATACTCTGATGATAGCATGGGATGAGGAGTTGAGATAACATCTACTGATGGATGTTATCATCACTAGAGTAGGATTTTTCTTATCTTTTGTTTTGTATTGTTGAACTTATTTGCTTCTGTTTCTAGAATAGGTGTTGATGTACTTAGTTTGAGACCTATATTTGATGAAATGGTTTGATATTGGTTTGTGTGTGATGAGTATTACTTGATGATGCTTTGATATTGATTGATGTTGAGATTGTGCACTATATGTTGATATACGAGTGGTTGTTCACAAGCTATGTGAACAGATGCATGATGTTGTGATTGTGATTATGATGCTAAGCAGGATGTGTATTTGGAGTATGTGGAATGATTGAATTAACCTATATGTGAGGTTTTGAACTCTAGAGTTTTTGTGGTAAATGATTGCTATTCTTTTGGAAGCATGAATGATTTTGCCTGGGTTTCTATGATTGAATGACTTGCTTGCTTGTGTCATATGATCAAGGCCATTTTTTATTATCCCTTTCTTAGCCAATGCATGATTTTAACCCAAAAGAAAGAGTGCACAAAGTGTTCTACCCTTTTGGAACCTAGAGTCTTATACATGATATGAAAACCCTTTTTAAAATCTCTACCTTGAGTTGAGTTGAGAATCATTGTGTGGTACTGATAAAGGTTCAAGTTTGGGGTTGTTGGAAAAGTTGAAAAAGAAAGATAAGCATTGAGCTAAGTGTTGAGCAAGTATGAAAAGAAAAAGAAAAAGAAAATATAACGCAAAGAAAGAAAAGCTCAATGCAAAAAAGGGGAAAGTTGGGAATAAGTGAGATTTGTTTGCTTAAAGAGAGATTGTGCTTGAATGACAAATTTATGAATGACTCTCTTAACTCAAGGATTTTGTGATCCAGAAAAACCAATTTTCTTCATAGCCCAGCCACGTTACAAGCCATGAAAAGTCCTTGTGATGACATGTGTCTGTGAGTATGTTTGATTATGGTAAATGAAAGGCAATTTTGTTCTATGTGACATTGGGATAGTAGAGGGAAGGATTGACCTCTATATACACCTGTGTGATTGAGTGAAACACTTTATCTAGTGAGGAATGGTTCCATGAATACAGGATTACATCTATGCTTAGTTAATTGATCATTCATGAGAATAGCATTTGTTGGATATTATGTTATTATGTGAACACCATGATGAGTTATTTTGAATCAAGGCATGTGTACATCTTGACTGAATTCCGTTTGATGAGCTGATTTGAGTAATTACTTGTCTTAAAAGAAAGAGTTTTGGAATGTGTTGAACCATTGTATTGATTGGTGAAAGACAGAGTTACATCTTGTTTGCTTAAGGACAAGCAAAGTTCTAAGTTTGGGGTTTTGATAACGGTTGAAATACCGTTATTTTTTTACTTAAGTTTGATACTAAAAACACCCTTTATGACTTAGAAATTAGCTTGAAATCATGTTTTTGCTTAAGTTATGAGAATAAGAGAGTTGAAGGTGGTATTATTGGTTTTATGCTTGGTTTTCCTTATTTTGACAGGAATTAAGATGAATTGGATGAAGAAGTTGAAGTATCAAGGAGTTGGAGTTAGGAAAAACTGGAAAAGTAGCATATAGAAGAATCACAGACAGCGCTGAGCGTCATTCTGGGGTGCTGAGCGCCAATTTCCACTTTCTCGCGCCTGAGCGCCAAAGCTTCCTGTCTCACGCCTGAGCACCACCGCTGAGCGTCATTTGAAGTGTCGCGCCTACCGCTGAGCGCCATTTTTAGCGTTGAGCGCTGACGACGTGGGCTTGGGTCAGTTTTTTGTTATTTTATAAACTATATAAGGATTTGGACGATGTTGGACTATTTTGGCAAGTGTACCGAGTGACGCAAGTAATATAAAATGGTAAGACCAAGTATCGTATCCTAGAAGACTCTCGGCGCTAGACAGTCGTGTGATAACAAGATTAATTAAGACTTAAATAAAATAAAAAGAGATTATTGGGTTTTGAATGCAAAAACATAAAATTAAATATGAATGCAATTGATCAATAGCAAAGGAGCACAGAGATGAACGAATGTTGATTAATATGAGATGGGTATGCTGTTGGGGTTAGATTTCACCAAGTTCTCTCTCATGTATATAAGAATTATTCTTTATGCATTAATGCCAATGTCACTCACTAAATCGCCTAAACTCGATCCCTTGACGAATAAGCCTGTCCCAAATTACCAGTTCATACAATTCCTAGCATCCCTAGTAATAAGATGTGAAGATCAAGAGATTAAGACGACCAAGACTCATACCCTCATCCTTGAGCAATATTACTCTTGGGAGTAATTCAACAAGAACCTGAATTATAAGGAACCTCCCGACACTCATGCAATTCATAAATCATGCTAATGAATGAGTTAAACACAACAAGCATTGAAAGAGATGAATTACTCTAACAAGTAATGGAAAAGCATATGGAATTAAGAATCAATTCAAATACATGAGAGTTTACAAGGTTACATCATCCCCCAACAACAAATAGAAATTAGTTCCCCATAGACATAGGGGAACTCTATGAACAATGGAAGAGAATGAGAATGAGAAAGCCTAAGAATTGGGAAAAGAGTGTATTGTTACGCTCTTCTCTGCCAGAGATACAAAACCTAGAGCCCTAGGGTCTTTTTAATAGTGTTAGAAACGCGCCAAAACAGGGCCTGATCCAATAGAATCGAACAGAGCAGAAACAGGGCCCGATCCACGAAGGTCGACGCTCATGTAAGGCCCAAGCTTCGAATCTGACCGCCCAAGCTTCGAGGCCCCGCCGCTCAGGCGACCAAGGTCACCGCCCGGGCGACGGACGTCGATTCTGCACGCTCAAGCTTCCTTCTTGGCACCCGGGCTTCGTGCTGTACTTCCTTCTGGTGCCTTTTTAAGCCCTTCTGAGCTCCATCTTCTTGGCTCTTCATCTCTGCTTCCATATTATCTCAATCTATGTCAAAACAAGGGGAATTAGACATAAAATCACTAAAATCAACCTCAACTTCACACAATTTATTGAAAAAGTATGAGTCCAAGCAAGTTTCTAAGTGAAAAAGGGTGCTTTTAGTATCAAAATCACATCCCAAATAACGATGTTCTAAATCGTTATCAGTTAGAGTGTGTGAAGTGAGTGGAAAATATGAGATTTGAAAAATTGAGAGTTGAAGTTGAGAGGCATTGGTGATGGACGCTTAGGGCAAGCTAGGAATAAGGGAAATTGGTATCGCACCTGCCGCTCAGCGCTAGCCTGGCGTTGAGCGCGAGTCCTGCAGTTTGTGTTTTGTTTAATTTAAAAAGTGGGCTCAGCGTGGGTTGGCCCATTAAGCAATTTTATAACCCTAGGGTGTGTCTAAGTTGCCACTTTTAGTCTCCATTCTTCTCAAGCACTCCAAAGCTCTCTCCAAAGGATTCTCTCCATTTTTCCCTTCATCCCTCTTCACAAAATCTTTCCTTCGCTCATTTTTGCACCAATTCTTATTTTTATTTTGGGTTTAGTCTATATTTCTTCTATTATAAATAGACAACCCTATGTGCATATTTAACACAAGGGAGATTAATCATATATATAGTTTTCATTTTATTCAACATCATGAAAGAAAGTCGAAAGAGAAAGCAACTAAGGAGAAAATCGCAAAAGGAGTAAGAAAGATGGAAAACCTAATTGAGAGCAGAAGAGAAACTTAATAAAAATTAAGAAAAAATTTGTAATTTTAATAAGTAATGGATACATATGAGTAAAGTAATATCATACCTTCCTCCACCCAATACTGAGTAGCTGTATATAATATTTTTTTCATCCCTAATTATCACTAAGCTAGAGTTATGTCGAATAATCTTATTGACTCACTTAGATTAAAACACGAAAATAATTACCATTATTCATTGCCATAATCTCGTTCCTGAATAAGAAAAATGTTTTAATTCTTTTTAGAATTTTTTAAGTAAGTTTTACAATAACAAAACTTATACTTCTTTATTCATGAAGTCATCAATATAAATTCATATTACACAAAAGACAAAATTGCAATCACAAAATGTTCATCAAATAATGTTAAAAAATATTATCACGAATATGTTCCTAAATATGTTGGTAATATATCTCCTTTTAAATAATAAAATAAAATAAACAATCCTAATAATAATTTATATATATATATATATATATATATATATTATTTTTAGAGTAAATATTAAAAATAATTATTAAATAACAACTAATTTTAAAGATAAAAATAATTAATTATTATATCAATTAATTTAGATACTAATTTATAAACTAAAAATTAATAATTTATAAAAAAAATTATTATAAATAAAAAGTGTTGGTATCTAATATTAACTACAAATGTTTTAATTACTAAATTTAAAATTAATTTAGAGACTAATTTAGGAACTAAGTTAGAGACTAACACTTTGATAACTAAACATTAATAGTTAATATTAAAAATGAATTTAAATTCTAAAGTTCATAAAATATTTTTTGCATAAAAGTGAAAAGGGTATTAAAATTTTGATGAGGTGGGGTTTGATAGGAGGAAGAAAAGAATAAGCAGCTAGGGACAAAAAAAGCATTAGAAGAAATCCCAGTTTGAATTATGGAAGCAATGCTTTTGTGGACCCACACCATCATCTCAATTCATATATAAACCTTTCATGCATTTCCTCAAACACGCAACCTACCCTCCACACTCTCCTTAATTCCAAGATGAAATCAGCCAACTGGAGATTATTGCTGCTGCTGCTCTTCTTCACCTCCTCTACTTCTTCAGCATGGTTCGGCACCAAACACAAAAGTTCCGGTGCAAGTTCCAGCTCAAGTGGAAGGTTTCGTTCCGATGAAACCTCGTCTTCATCGTCATCCTCATCACCGTTCCTACTAAACCGTTTCCGTTCCGGTTCAGCCGTGGTGTTCCCTCTTCACGGCAATGTTTACCCTGTCGGGTAAGTAAAAGGAAAAATGTTCCTTTTCTCTCAATCTTCTCTTTCTGTTATACCTTTCTTTCTCCTCTCCGTTTTCTTCATCCTTTTCCCTGCTTTCCACCCTCTTTCTGTTCGTTTTATTTATTCCTAATTAATACATACCAATCAATATGAAACAGAATCTTTAATCTGATCCACATTTAAATAATAGAGTTTAAATGATTCATAAAAGAGGAATGACTTCCTTTTAATACTTTTAATACTTACTTTTTTTTTTTCACGGTAGGTTTCATTTAACATTTTGGAGGTTAATGAATCAATTTTCTTCGATAAATTTAACTTAAAATAAGTATTTAAAATATAAACTCCCCAATTTTCATGCAAGATTTATAATATTAATTTATTAATTTAAATATAATTCTAGCGCCCATAAAATAATCAAGTTTTGATTCAGTTGCTCTCATTCTTTTCCTTATTTTTGTTTTTCATCCTTTTAAAATTTGAAAGAATAGTTTTTAGTCCTTATAAAATGTGCGAATTTTTGTTTTACGTTCTAAAATTATTTTTTTCTCTTTCCAATTTTAAACTGCTATGTATCTCCAATGTTCATTTTAAGGTATATAAATAATATTTATTTTATGGTTCACACAGTTTTCTTAGATATCACATTTTGATATTATCATCACACTAGTATGTGTCATTTGGAATGGTAATTTGATATTTTGTTCACCGAGTAAGGCTAGGTAAAAAAATATAATCATTTGACAATAAGTAAAGAAATTGAAAGTGTGGTGGGTCACGTGAACCCGCCAACTTCCAAAGGAAAAAAGAAAAAGAAAAATAGTTAATTATAAAAATAAAGTTAAATTAAAACTTTAATTGATCTTTAATTCGTTATATTTTGTTAAATATAAAAAGAATTAAAATTAACTTTTTCTTTTTAAAATAATTGTTTTAAATTTTTTGTTGTTTAACTACTCATCCTTAACTTATCAAACCAAACTAATATTTTTCAAATTACATGTTAAGAAAATCACACACAGAGTGAGTTCAGAGTCATACGACTATCCCATTCTAACAAATATAACATATATGTAGTGTCATATAATACTAGATCAGATACAAACTTTTAATAAGAGAAAGTAAATAAAACAATTACTCGAATCCAAAATTAAAATTCATAAGCCAAAAACATACTTAAATCTTTAAAATATAAATCATACAAAGTTGATGTCCATTTTCGTTTTCATTCTTCTCATTCAAATAATATATGCTTGCAAGCTTTTTTTTTTCTTTGAAGTTACACATGACAAGTCACTGTAATTTCTTTCAACTATCAACATTTACAGGTTTTATAATGTCACTCTCAACATCGGGCAACCACCTAGGCCATATTTTCTTGATATTGACACAGGTAGCGACCTTACGTGGCTTCAATGTGATGCCCCTTGTTCCCGTTGCTCTCAGGTGATGGATATTCTCACTCAATATGAGTGTTCAATCACCTAGCAAATTCATAATGTTTTGCTTTTCCTTGAACAAATGTCATGTCAAATGAGACTATGCTCATCTTAGCAAATAGATACACGTGTAATGTTGATTTGTTTGATTACATTATCCTGCTAATACTAGTCTCAACTATTGTTGCTTATTTTCAGACACCACATCCACTTTATAGGCCCAGCAATGACTTAGTGCCATGCAGGCATGCCCTTGTGCATCCTTGCACCACAATGATAACTACGATTGTGAAGTTCCGCATCAATGTGACTATGAAGTTGAGTATGCAGATCACTACTCATCCCTTGGTGTACTTCTCCATGATGTCTACACTCTCAACTTTACAAATGGAGTCCAACTTAAAGTTCGTATGGCCCTTGGGTTAGTATCATATCTCAAACCATTTTTAGTTTATGCTCTAAATTTAGTTAAGAATCTGAACTATCCACAACAAAAACACTGTTTTTGTATGATCCACTGTTTGGCTTACTCTTTTAGAATATAGAAATGTCACTTGATCGTGGAAACCCTACATCTCATGATGACTATACCATATGCGTTGTGTTTTGGATGTGAAAATTCTTTGGGGTCTCATACACTTTTTCTTATTCCTTTTGCAGATGCGGATATGATCAGATTTTTCCAGATCCTTCTCATCACCCTTTAGATGGCATGCTTGGCCTTGGCAGGGGAAAAACTAGCTTGACATCACAGCTGAATAGTCAGGGTTTGGTGCGAAATGTGGTTGGACACTGTTTGAGTGCACAGGGAGGAGGGTATATCTTCTTTGGAGAAGTTTATGATTCTTCTAGACTAACTTGGACTCCAATGTCATCCAGAGATTAGTAAGTAGATATTCAACTCATATCGTAATGTTACATTTTCCACTTGTATAGTCATCATTTCTAATTTTTTCTGAACGCTGAGACCTCGTTTCTGTGATCTGTCTCAGCAAACATTACTCAGCAGCAGGGGCAGCTGAACTCCTTTTCGGAGGAAAGAAGACTGGGGTTGGAAATCTTCATGCTATTTTTGACACTGGGAGTTCTTACACCTACTTCAACTCTAATGCTTACCAACTGCTAATCACTTGGGTAAGTTGAAAACGTTCACTAACAATCCTTCTATTTCAAGCATTTACAATGCTCGAGGCTTTACAAAGATCATATCATGTCAATTTCATCATGCGAGATTCGAGTTGTCTGTAGAAGGACAAAGTAGAAATAAGTTATTTCTTTAATCATACAAAAAAGAATTGACTTTTTACTTAACATGGATCTTTTGTTTTATTTGGACATGAAGTTGAGGAAGGAATCAGGTGGAAAGCCCCTAAAAGAAGCACACGGTGATCGAACTCTTCCTCTCTGTTGGCATGGCAAAAGACCTTTCAAAAGCATATATGAAGTGGGAAAATACTTCAAGCCAATCACGCTTAGTTTCAATAGCAATGGCAGAAGTAAAGCTCAGTTTGAAATCCCTCCTGAAGGATATCTAATAATATCTGTGAGACTCTCCTAGTTAATTCCTTCTAGATTAACTTTTTTAAACTAACAGACACGTTTCATGTATGAATGCTAATAAATTTCTTCCGGCAGAATATGGGAAATGTTTGTTTGGGCATTCTAAACGGATCTGAAGTAGGGATGGGCGATCTGAACCTAATAGGAGGTAGGAATGTTGTTATTATTTCTTTTTCTATTGATGCTGGTTCTGGATGATGGATATTATCACTTGTAGTTTACCGTTCAAAGTCTCTTAGCAGTTAGAAAAACTCATAGCTGTTTGATTTTACATTTCATGAGATTTTCACATTTACCATTAGACTAATAGTTATAACTTTAATCTTTTGATATGATTTTTCACTTCATAACGAATTTTCCAAACACACCTAAAGAACTCTTCATTACGAAATCCCTGATCCTGTTTATGCAGACATATCCATGCTAAACAAAGTGATGGTATTTGACAACGACAAGCAGTTGATCGGTTGGACATCGGCAGATTGTGATCGGGTTCCAAAATCCAGAGATGTCAGCATTTGAACATACCAGATACCTTCTCTTAATTACTCCTCTGTCATCGTATCAAATATTAGCTATTGTCCTACTTTGTAGAACGAAGTCATTGTATAATATGAGTCAGATGCTGTGTTTAATATACTGGTATGTAATTCAGAGATCTAGCCTGACTATAATTGTTTATAGAGATCTAGCGCGATATATCGGACAGGTTACATGTTCTAAATAACCACTCATAAAATCATATCACATTAGTTTGACTGCACATCTTTTGCTATACCCTCAGTTTAAACCGGCCAAGAAAATAATTCTCTTCCGGTTGTTCATTCCGTTGGAAACACATCCGTGGAAAGTAATTTTTCACGATTTTTTCCAACTCCCAAAAACGCAAAAGTTGCTTCCAGACCACGCCATAAAAGACGTCACGGCTATTTATTCCTCTATTTTCAGATATATTCAAATCTGGCTGTAGCAACATTATCAACAATTTATATGTTGATTAATTCCATAAACACTATCAACTTGGTAGTAATATCATTGGCTGCTGTTTTCTGACTTAATTTTTTCTGCAAGTTCTTTTATTATATACCATCGTTTCTGTTCTGTCTATTATAAATGCATTTACACTAGCATATTATAGAGTCTGACGAAGTGTCAGATGTATACACTCTGAAACCAAGATAGATTGAGCAACTTTTCCATCCTTTGAATGGAAGAATTTTCATTCAGCTGATTACTTGGAATTGAAAAGTACAAGTTGTAAATTACAAATATATGAAAAAATCATACTCCAATACCATAGAACAAGAATTTTCCAGGTTGAGTTCCTACAGCTACACATTAACCCTCCAATAAATCCTATGAATCGACACCTTGTTGAGATCATTCTGCTCCTAATCTCTTTTACACAGTTCCCTTATTTTTGTTTTTCTTTACATCTAATCCAAATACCCATTTCAGCCGAATTCAAAATTCCCTGACCTCTCTAGAAGAAAGAACAAGAATAGTTACTACACGTGCAGCTCAGTTCGTCACACATTAAGCCTGGCAGCACATGTTGTAACAGTAGTGGTAGTTAGGTGAATGCAATTGCAAACCAATGCTGACTTTACAAAATAAGGAAGATATTTTGGGGTAGAGGGTCCCATGTAATGCACATAATGAAGCCCCCCTTGTCCAAAAGGTATCGTTTTCACATCAATAGGGCTTCCATGAGGACGTCCTGCAAGGGGTACTCAACACTTCCAAAAGGGTCATCCACCGAAAGGTTATTGCTGTCAAAGAAATTGTATTGAAAATCAAACGCGTTTTCAAGCTGTAGGCCTATGTCATTCCATTTCGGGTGGCTCTGGACCTCTCTCTCCCACCTCACGTCCGGCGAAACTACCTGCTCTGAACCGCTCGACTCACTCTGCAACCTGTGCATCGAATCTGAACTATCCATAAACAATTGCTCATTCCCAAGCTTCTCAATCACCGGCTTCGTCTCATGTTCGAAATTATAAACCACCCCAGTCTCCAATTTCGGTGCCCCCGTGTTGTATTTCTCAATCTTCCCTTTCTTGTTGTAAATTCGACACAACACCCAATCGTCAAGCTGCACCATAACACCAAAATCAGAAACTTTTCAAACAAAGCAAATCAAAACAACCAAATAAAACAAAGCAAATCAAATCTAAACATACCCTCAGGTTGTTATTTTTCTTAGAGGCTGATCGGTCAACATTGGCCAGCCGATATTCGTGCATGATCCAATTGGTTTTCTCTCCTTTGGGGGCTTTTCCCGAGTAAAAAACAAGAGCTTTCTTTATCCCAAGCGCCTTCGGCTTTCCAATTGGTTTATCAGCGCCGGTGGCCTTCCAATACCCACTTCCGGCGGCCCGATTCGGCCGTGAGCCGTTGGGGTATTTGCGATCCCGAGGAGAAAAAAAGTACCATTCTTTCTCGCCGTAAAATCCGATTTCTGCATGCAGAATATCATCATGAGTGAATTGAATGATAGAAATGGAAACTATACGAAAGGCAGATGAAATTAAACGGACCTGGAAGCTGCCATGGATCAAACTTGTACAAATCGACCTCTTTGATGATAGGAACAGCAATTGGTTGACCAGCGCATTTCCTACAAAGATAATGGTTCACCAACTCATCATCCGTGGGGTGAAACCTGAACCCTGGTGGCAACTCTAATTCACTCTTCATTTGCTTTTCCTCTTCTCGCTTGTGTGTTGTTGTAGTTGTTTGTTGTTGGTGAATGTTGTTGGCTCTGCTTTGGTTTGTGACTTGAAACGAATGAGAAAGGAGACTAGGTGGGTTTTATAGTGCGATGGGATAAAAAGGAAGGAGTGAGTTCCAACACGTGGGTTGGTGAGGTGGAGGGCAAATCCATTTGACAAATTTAATAGAGAATAATCAAAATAATGTAATCTGTGTGACAAGTTTCATTCTACCTAGCTAGGACGCAGCCACAACGTGGCAGTGGATAAGCGTTCCGCTTTTAGGATGATTCTGTCATTGCTTACGTCAAATTTTTGGCAGTACCCTTTATTTTCCAAAACGTGGACTCTATAGTTATTAGCCACGGTTGAGTGTTTGTGGTTAGTCCATTGTCCACACTCCCAACTGTGTCGTTTTTCATTCACAATAATCAAAATATTGTGAATCTTAACCAAGGCACCCACGACGGCTTTTGTACAGAAGAAGTGTAAATATTGAAAATTCTTACTCAAATGTGGTAACAATTTACGATTTAAGAGGACCAAAAAAAAGGTGAATTTGTAGGAAGTATGTCTCTTTTTTGCTGCTAATCCATTGACGAAATGTATGGAAAGTCAAAGGTGGGAGTGCTGCTTTGTTCTAAATGTTCTATGTTCAAAAGCCAACTTGGAGGTTTTCCATTATGTTAACACCTATACACTTCATCATATTCCATATATAATTGATCAGGTAACTCTAAACATTAAGCTAAAAATTTCTATATTTTTACGTAAACGGAAAATAACTTAATTATATAATTAAGTTATTCAATATCAAGTTTTATGTTTTCAGACTTGCGACTCAAAAATACATAATTCCTGGTCTTTTTTCTTATCAAGCCACTCTTAGATAGAAAACAAATACGAATACATGAACATATTTAAGTGTAAAAATCATTGTTTACATCATATATTCACTTTTTATCCTATTTTTTTTATTTTACAGGTAAATTTATTATTCTCAATAATTGTTTTATTGTATATTTCAAAAATGAAAAAGCTAAAAAAATATGTTTATTTTAATTTTGTGAGTTATAATGTTTTCATATTATATTTTTGATATATTTTTTCATTATTTAATAATTGTTATAATATGTCAAAGAAATCTAACTAAGTTTGTTTAATGAATAAAAATTATTATTATTTTATTAATATAAGTTGAAACACGATTTAATGGTAGTTAAACTATTAAACGTGAAATCTAAACTATTCAAATCCTCATCATGAGTAATACATTTGATAAAATCAAAGGATGATATATACAATACAGGTTTTTTTTTTTTTGAGAAACAAAATCCATACTATAATTTTCATTTATATATTTCTATAAATCAAAATTAAGTTAATCTTTTTCTTAATTATATAATATTTAAATTATTATAAATTTACAATTTAAGTAATAAAATATTTCCATTTGAAGCGAATTAATCCATGACTATGAATAATCCTAATTCAACGCGCCGTTTAAACAATACGTCAAATTAGTTGATTGGGGCAAACGTATGCAAAGCATCGTCATCACCTGCATGCATTTTCCATCTGTAACACACCAATATCCACCACTGTTTCATTCTTTTTAAGGTTCTTGTCCTCCAAGATATTGAACACACCCTTCGCCAACCACAAGAATAGTCTTCACACGTTTTCCTTTTCTTACTATTTCTTTCACTGTCATCTGCTCCATCACATTAACTACTCATTGAATGTTTTCAGTTCATGAATCACAACTCTTGTTAATTATATCTTAACATATATGTGACAATGGCTTGTGGTGCGAAAAATCAACATTGTGTTGTGTTGGGTCCCTCACAGTTTAATTGTTCAATACCTTTTTTTTAGGGAAATTAAAAGACATTTACTTTCTGTATATACCAAACACCTACATACCTATAATTATAAAA
This sequence comes from Vigna reflexopilosa, assembly GCA_027742785.1. Lineage (NCBI taxonomy): Eukaryota > Viridiplantae > Streptophyta > Magnoliopsida > Fabales > Fabaceae > Vigna > Vigna reflexopilosa. The sequence continues at coordinate 23,441,905 of CM050918.1, forward strand.
TATTGCATTTGCATTCCTTTGGCAACTATGTTTCTTCCTCTGTCAAACAATAGTAAACAAAAATACGGCGCAGCACACAAATTAACCCATATTTAATACTACAAAATAACACTTATTAGACATCTTAATTATATTGACTAAGATAAAGTTAAAAGATTTTTTTCTTAGTATAAATTTATCTTCCATTTTATAAGATTAAGTTTAATTTAAAGTTTAACTAAATTTATTGTTTTTTTAGTATATTATATCACTCAAATAAATTTATATTTAAAATATTCATATTAAACTCCATCTTACAAATTTTAAAATTAAGTTTACACTCAAAATACATTTATTAAAAACATTTAAGCTCTGTTTACCTTTTTTTTAGCATAATAATATAAAGAAGACCAGTGTTAAATTGAAATTTTGCGGCACTTGCACCAAGAAAACATGCATGCATGTAGTAGTCAGAAACATTAGACAAATTACGAAAAGATTTGCATGGTGCTACATTTTTTTTTCTCATGCTCACTTTGTTTAGTGGCTAATATATAATGCTGTTTTTATGGACCTGGTTCAGTTGTCATTAAAATAAAATGGAATATAGAAAAATAGAAGGTATCGGAGAGAAAATTCCTGCGATGTGATGTGATGTGATGTGTAAGGGGAGTTAGAAAGTGGATTAAAAAATTAAGATTGAATTGAAGAAACGTAATGCATGACTTATGATGATGGTGTGTGGAAGATACCTGGATCTTTCCTTCATATTTATTTGGGCAAATATTACGATGATTAGGTAAGATATTCAATGGATTATGATACCTCACACCCATTTTTTATTCTTGTCCCTTTCTTTTCAATTTTCCCAACTTGCATCAAACCCTTTTTGAAAATCCTTTGACTTCACTTTTCTATTCCCCCTTTTCTTCACAGCTCCAACCATAATTCTGCACATAATTTTTAGATCATTCTTTATTAGGAAAAACTTAGATGTAAAATTTCACTTTATGATGTTTGTTTGGTAAATATTTTATTGTATTTTCATTCTAATTATAACTCCACCAACTCCCACATTTCTATATCGAAATTTTGTTTCTCAAGATGATTTAGATTTGGTCTGTATACATAGGTGATGACTAATTCTCTGTAGATGAAAAAAATGTATTAAAAGAAATTTAACCTTTCTTATGCAGATTAAACGCTTAAATTTTATAACTCGCAACAAATTGAACTAAACTTACCGATTCAATGATTCAACTTTAATCATAGGCTTAAAGAGTCAAAATTTCACTGATTATTTTTATTATGAGTATATAAAAACTTTAACAATATTGGTATTCAGGGTCTTTGAAATGGGATATTTTGTCGTGTGGCAGTATAGGTTTTACTTGGGAAATAAGTATGTTGGTAAAACCTGTCTAGGAAATAGTCCAAATCAATTAAAAAGTAATGTGATAGGGACTAAAAGCAGTATAAAAAATGAAAAAGAAAAAAAAAAATCTGTACGAGTGGTGTGAAAATCTACCTGATGAAATTGGTCCAAGTGAAATGAACATCCTGGTTTCCATTAATTTAATGTTTCACACTCATCACCCCTTCTCGGAACCTTCATTGCCACTTGCCAACCTTTTACTTCTCATTTTGTGTCTCTCAAATGTAATTTCAGAAATAAGGTGATAGAATGACAACCTCTAATTCGTACATTTGATATTTTCACTTTTATCAGTTGATCTTGTTTCAATTACCAAAAATGGGACGTAATTTTTTCTTAATTTATATAATTATAGATATGGTTTCGTGTAAGACGTTGATATCCCTTATTCAAATTACTCAAATTTGTTCTGAAGATTAGATGGTTTTTTGTCTCCATTATCAAAGTTCTGATTGTTCTATCTACTCTTGTCCAAGCTGTGTGGGAGATTGTTAAAGATATTTTGACGCTTAAGTTAGTGACTTTGCATAATAATATTATAATAAAATGAATAATCATAGTTCATTACCTGACCTCCCCGTCAGACATATACTTATAAATATTATAATAAGTTTACCATTATTTCTATTAATTTCCAATCAATGACTATCATTCTCATTAACTGTCCATCAATATATGTTGTTGCTCAGATATAATTATCAAATAATGGATGTTCCAGACCGATTGGTCATTTTCTTGCTAGATGGTCGACCGCTTGGTCCTTGGCTGACCAAATGAATATACAATACACAAGTCCCCAAGCCCAAGCAAGCTCTTTATGGGAAGAGGTGCGCATGGATTATTGCGAACTTGAGAGAGGTTGTTCGTATTGTATTAGAGAGTCTGTTGTCAATGCACTTTAAATCTTTGTTTCTCTCTGTTTTGCCCGATCGATGAGTTCTAGGAGTTCACTAGGAACGTTCCCTAGGCCATGTAAACGAGAGTGAAAGTTCACGGAGAAACTTCCTCATCGAGCAATAAGCTCTGGGTTCACTTAGAACGTCCCCTAAGCTGAAAAAACTCAAGTGAGAATTCACGGAGAACGTTCCTCACATAGCGGTAAGCTCTAAGAGTTCACTTAAAACGTTCTCTAGGTTGTATAAACGCGAGTAAGAGTTCACGGAGAACGTTCCTCACCAAACAGTAAGCTCTAAGAGTTCACTTAGAACGTTTCTTAGGTTGATAAAACCTAAGTGAGAGTTCACGGAGAACGTTCCTCACTAAGCGGTAAGCTCTAGGAGTTTACTTAGAACGTTCCCTAGCCTGATGAAACTCAAGTGAGAGTTCACGGAGAATGTTCCTCATCGAGCGGTAAGCTCTAGGAGTTCACTTAGAGAGTTTCCTAGGCTGATAAAACTTAAGTGAGAGTTCACGGAGAACGTTCCTCACCGAGTGATAAGCTCTAGGAGTTCACTTAGAACGTTCCCTAGGTTGATAACTCAAGTGAGAGTTCAATGAGAACATTCCTCACCAAGCGATAAGCTCTAGGAGTTCACTTAGAATGTTCCCTAGGTTGATGAAACTCAAGTGAGAGTTCAAGGAGAACGTTCCTCACTAAGTAGTGAGCTCCAAGTTGGCCAAGTAGTTTGTATGTAGGGCCCTATCATCTTCACTGAAGAAAAACAACAATTCGAATTTGAACGATCAAAAAAAGTGTAGCCAATCAAACCAACACATTTACAAGTTTAGACAATCAATATCAAGCTAGCTTAGGATATGAAGTCGGATGGTCAGGCAAGCGAGACCTCTCGGTCTTTGATTGAACGTTTGAAGACCAAAATGTAGAAGCCACATTAGGATGTGTCACAGGTGAGTTGTAGGTGCTTAGTGTCCTCCATCCTACATAAAAGAATAGTGGTGGACGTTGATCATGACCATATGGACAGACACCGCTCGGGAGACGCTAAATAAGAGTTTAGGTGCCCGATTGAGACTCGAACAAGAACTAAGCCATTGAAGCTTGACAAGATTGAACGTATGAGGTCCAACTGACCGATTGGGAGAGAGACCAAGGTTTGCTCGAGCTATACCCACAGACCTTTGCTTCCTTATCTCCTTCCTTATTGGGTTGATGACGTGTTCTTATCCGTGAGAATAAGGAGGCGAGGCTCACTAAAAGAGGTTTGGATATTGGTACAGGTAACAGGAGTATGCCTTCCAGCAATGGCATGATATGTACTAAGCAAACTTGACAATTTCTCTCTAACCACAATACCAATGTTTCATATGTAAGGTCGAACGTCTACTTAAAATCATTTTCTTATTTTACACTCCAATGTTGTCCTCTCCCTGTTAGGACAATCTATTCACCATCCGATTGGAAATACCGGTTAAAGGTGTCGATACTAAAATTAGTTTATGTTCGATCAGTAAAACAATTAATGTTATAATAAATACGTAATAAAAATTCTAACAATCAAACTTTTACTTATATTTATAGTTTTTTTTTATGAACTTATGATTAGGATTAACTTAATTTTAATAATTTATTTAAATTAATTAAATGTTTAGCTAATTTTGCTGTAACCAATTGATTTTTTTTTTTATGTTCAAGAGACGAGAGATTGAAGTCGGCATATACAAATAGGTATATACATATTGTAACATCCTTAATTATACAATGATTATATGCATAATAAGTGCATAAACATTATTAACTTATTAATATCATTGTAAGCTGTCTACTGCTTCGTTTTTTTTAGTTTTTTTTTTCTATGATTAAGTCATTTACTTCAAAGAAAAAAAAAAAAAAAAAAAAAAAAAAAAAAAAACTAGCATATTATATAGTATGACGAACTGACACCAAGAAACACTGCACAATTTCCATTCTTTGAAATGAAAAGTAGTTGTGTATTACAAATGTATGAAAAAATGATACTCCAATACCAATGAACAAGAATTTTCCTAGTGAAGTCCCTACAGCTACACATTAACCCTCCAATATCTCCTACGAATCAACACCTTGTTGAGATCATTCGTCTCCTAATCTCCTTTACTCATTTTCCTCTTTTCTGTGTTTCTTCGAACCCATTTCAGCCGAATTCAACGTTCCCTGCCCTCTCTAGAACAAAGAACAAGAATATTTACTACACGGTGCAGCTCAGTTCGGTTCACAGACTAAGCCTGGCTCCACATGTTGTAATAGTATTAGTAGTTGGGTGAATGCAATCGCAAACCAATGCTGACTTTACAAAATAATGAAGATATTTTGGGGTAGAGGGTCCCATGTAATGCACATAATGAAGCCCCCCTTGTCCAAAAGGTATCGTTTTCACATCAATAGGACTTCCATGAGGACGTCCTGCAAGGGGTACTCAACACTTCCAAAAGGGTCATCCACCGAAAGGTTATTGCTGTCAAAGTAATTGTATTGAAAATCAAACGCGTTTTCAAGCTGTAGGCCTATGTCATTCCATTTCGGGTGGCTCTGGACCTCTCTCTCCCACCTCACGTCCGGCGAAACTACCTGCTCTGAACCGCTCGACTCACTCTGCAACCTGTGCATCGAATCTGAACTATCCATAAACAATTGCTCATTCCCAAGCTTCTCAATCACCGGCTTCGTCTCATGTTCGAAATTATAAACCACCCCAGTCTCCAATTTCGGTGCCCCCGTGTTGTATTTCTCAATCTTCCCTTTCTTGTTGTAAATTCGACACAACACCCAATCGTCAAGCTGCACCATTACACCAAAATCAGAAACTTTTCAAACAAAGCAAATCAAGACAACCAAATAAAACAAAGCAAATCAAATCTAAACATACCCTCAGGTTGTTATTTTTCTTAGAGGCTGATCGGTCAACATTGGCCAGCCGATATTCGTGCATGATCCAATTGGTTTTCTCTCCTTTGGGGGCTTTTCCCGAGTAAAAAACCAGAGCTTTCTTTATCCCAAGCGCCTTCGGCTTTCCAATTGGTTTATCAGCGCCGGTGGCCTTCCAATACCCACTTCCGGCGGCCCGATTCGGCCGTGAGCCGTTGGGGTATTTGCGATCCCGAGGAGAAAAAAAGTACCATTCTTTCTCGCCGTAAAATCCGATTTCTGCATGCAGAATATCATCATGAGTGAATTGAATGATAGAAATGGAAACTATACGAAAGGCAGATGAAATTAAACGGACCTGGAAGCTGCCATGGATCAAACTTGTACAAATCGACCTCTTTGATGATAGGAACAGCAATTGGTTGACCAGCGCATTTCCTACAAAGATAATGGTTCACCAATTCATCATCCGTGGGGTGAAACCTGAACCCTGGTGGCAACTCTAATTCACCCTTCATTTGCTTTTTGTATTCTCGCTTGTGTGTTGTTTCGTTAACTGAACGATATTCTGATTTGCGAGCTTCTTTGGTTGCTGCTGTTGTGATTGTTTTTGTTGGTGAATGTTGTTGGCTCTACTTTGCTATGTGACTTGAAACATGTGGAAGAGGATCGCTTGGGTGGGTTTTATAGCGTGAAGAGAGAAAAGAAACAAAGTGGATTTCACACGTGCGTTGAGGAGGTGGAGGCCGAATCCATTGAACAAGATTAATACTAATTAAAAATATAACATATAACGTAATGAGTGGGACAAGTTTCGTTCGAACTAGGCAGGGCTCACCGTGTGGCAGTTTATAAGAGGATGTGGCGCACGTGCGACTGTTCTTCTTGCTTATGATACTGTCATCGCTTACGTTTATTTTCAAATGTCGGCTCGCAAGTAATTAGCCTCGGTTGACTGTTTTCTCGAAACGACCAACCATTATTGCGTTTAGTTTAGTGTCTACCCACAAAAATGTGTCGTGTTCCTTGCCCTACCCAATATATAACGGTGTGCCTCGTGTACATATTGTGGATCTTAAGTATGGCGCCGATGACATTTCTTTTTGGTCCACTTTTTCCAGTCTTTTTTAAATGATTTTTTTAAGTAATTAAAAGAAATTGTCGAAGAATATTTTTTTGTATATCCTATTCTCCTTTTTTAATATTTGTTTTATTAATTCCTTAACCATACTGTGGATAATGTTATATTTTTGTTCTGTCGCCGTTTTATGATTTTTGGTCCGCACGCTGTAAGATCAATTTTCTTAGGTTAAAGAGAAACAGGTTCAACTATAATGGATAATAAATAATATTTTGAAAAGATTTTTCAAATAGATTTAAAGTATTTTGCTTATCTTTTTAGAACTTAAGTATTTTATATTCTTTCTAAATTTTTGGGTTGACTTAATCAAGATATTGAATAGGGTAAATTTTCTTTTTTTTTCTAGTTTAGTTTCTCTATTATTATTTTTTTCATTTTTTCTTTCATTTGCGGTTGGGTTCATGCTTTTGGACACATTTAGGATGAACTTATTAGGAATAAAAACTGTTAGATGTATAATGGTTATCTGATATGTAAATTCTTAACCTTTTAACATTTTTTTTGAGAATTTTTAAGTTGATTCAAGTTTTTTTTAATGCATTTTATACAATTTTGAAATTTGGAAATTAGTTTTGAAGATTTCTTATGCTGTGTTCAGGGAAAACACTTAAAAAGAAATAACGAGGAATGATTTACAAGATTATTTTTGTTCGTTTCAGTTGATTTGCTAATACGGAAATACACTGATTTGCAAGATATCCTTATTTTAACCATTTTGCTGATTTGCTCGGAAATATCATATCTGTCATCAGTTATTTGTAAAATACCATGAGAATATTAACACTTAAAAATGTTATTCGAGCTTTGGATTTAAAAACGAAGAAGAACGAGCTTAATGGAAGAGGAGGAAGGCGCTTGTATTCGGTTCCACAAATCTTGTATTCGGTTTTAGAAGAAATTCCACATAGCTTGTATTCGGTTCTCGACTTCTTTTATTCAGTTCTAGTGCTTATGTTAAAGGAAGAATTGATTGTATTCGGTTCTAGCATTTCTTGTATTCGGTTCCAATCATTGGTTCCTCATGTTATACGTGTGTATTCAGTTTGTGGGTGCATTATTCGGTTTCCATAGCTGCATTCATTCCCCTCCCTCGCACAGTAGGCTAACCCTTACTATGTGTTGCACAGTAATTCCTCTGTAATTTCATCCACCTGAAAACGCGATTACAATGTTCAATGGACCCTCGCTGCGTTAACTCCTACAAATTCAAAAACAAAAAAATAAAAACACTGTTGAGTTAGGGGAAATTCTTGCGTTCGAAGCGGCCTATCCAACGGTTAAGTAGGCCATAGATGTCGTCGGAGAGGTCGAGCGAGAGGACGAGGTCGGCGACCTCGAAAACTGTCTAGTCCTTCTGGAAGCGGTTTCCGACTACGCAGACGTTGTAGCGGGTGGCGATGTTGTCCTTGCGGAGGTCAGAGATTTTAGTGGAGACCTCATGCAACCTCAATCGTAGTCAACGAAGCCTTTTGTTTCCTTGAATGCAATCTTCTCTGATTTCTTCTTGCAGTAAATGGAAGTTCTACGGTGACTGGACACGATGACGTCGACGAGTTGGAGACAGTGAGTTGCGGTGGTGGCCATGGACTATGACGTGGAGGGAGTGTAGTTGGAAGAATGGATTGTGGATAATTGTGCTCACAAAAATTAGATTTCTTTTGGCAGCTTCCTCCGGCAACTCTACACATTTTCAGCTACTGTGCCCCTGAAATGCTTATTTTTGTTTTATCATCTTCCTTTCAAAAATATTACAAAATAAATTCATTTTTAAAATATTAAAAAAATATTACAACTAAAAATAAATCCATTTTATTAAATTATAATTTTTATACATTTTTAAAATTAATTTTAATAATTAACGTTACTTTTTTTACTCTTTATATAAATTTTTATAATTAAATATATCATTAACAATTATTATTTTATATTACATTAATAATTAGGTGTATTTTAGTAATCTTCAATTTCTACCAATTAAATGAATTTTTTTATCTGTCATATCAATCAAATTCTACACTAATTCTCATAAATTTTACTTCCAAATTCACTCTCATTTACTTTCAAATTCACTCAAATAAACAACAATTAATTCGTCCTCAAATCTCATCAAATTCATCCACTCACTCACTCCCAATTCCTCTCCCCCAAGTGAACACAAGCTTAAGGATTAAAATACTTTTATTTGAGTACTACTGGAAAAAAATATTTTATGACGACTTATGACATATGAAATTCATTTGTCATAATAAACTGACCTTTGACATTTTCATAATAAAAGTAAGAATTATTATGATATATTTTAAAAGACCAGTTATAATAGGTGAAAGTAATGTCAAAATTGAAATTATGTTCAAAACATATTATGAAAAAATTAGAAAAATATGTCATAATAGGCCTTTACTATGAGTCCTAATTCACCACCTGTCATAATAAGTTGGACGCAGTGACATTTTCATAATAAAGTTCAAAATATATTATGATAAGTAGTAAACCACTTGTCATAATAAAGTTCAATACATTTTCATGCATCCTCTCTTCACGAATTATCTCTTTCGAGCTCATCTTCGCTCCTCTTTTTCACGACAATATCCTTTATTCTTCCCTTCACTTGTTGGTCTCCCCACATTGCATCGACATTGTGGCCTCCCGCTGTCGTCTCCATGTCGTTGTCTCTAAGATGCCTTATTCGACCTGCGTACAATAAGGTTTTCTTTCTTTCCTCCACTTAGGATCGTGGATTTCGTATTACTTGATGTCATTCAATATTTGTTTCAATGTATTTGTTGTTGTTGCTCACTTCCCTCTTTGTATACTAATTAAATGCTTTTTGGAAAAGGTGCTTTAAGCTACCATGTATTACGATTGCATTAGTGTCAATGAGAAGAAAAGATGAAATCAATGTTGTTAAGGAGGAACACTAAAACTGTTGTTACTTTATTGCCTGTGTTGTTCATATATATATATATATATATATATATATATATGATTTATGTTGTTTTGGGTTATTATCAGACTTTGTTAATTGGTTTCCTTAAATGTATTTGACTGTTTCATGAGAGAAATTTATGATGGGTAAAATTAGAAAGAGATAAATGACCAAAAGAAGAGAATGGTTAAGGGAGTCCATCCTATGTTGGTATAGTATTCCACAAAAATGAAAGTGAAAACCTAAGAGAAAGGAACGTTTTCTCCTTAACATGCAGGGGTCCCCTTAGACATTGAGAGACAGACCTGGACTTTTGTCAGTTTTAAATATTAAGTTCAATATTGCAGTTTACACTGTTCCAAAATACAAAAACAAGTGTTAAAACTTTGACAATTCAATGAAGAAGATGAATTCTTATATGCATGAAAGTAAGGATGGTGAAATCTAAACCCCAACAACATTATCATCTCATATTATCAACATCATCCATTCACTCTTGTTTTAGCCTCAATTGATCAATTTGAATTCATATTTACTTTTACTGCATTTGCATTCAAAAACCCACAAAATAGTTTTCTAGTCTTAATTAGTTAAGTGATTACACGTTTGTTTAGTGTCGTGAGTCTTCTGGGATACGATACTTGGTCTTACCAACTTGATACGATTCGGTACACTTGTCGAGGTCTTAACAGTTACTTACATAAAACACTCTGATGCTCAAGTCAGAATATTGTCTTAATGAGTTCTTATGTCAATTTGGGAAAATATGTCTTTACTTGGACATTAATATTGTATTTATAGGCCTCATAATCGTCCAACCCATTAATTATCCATTAATACAATATATCTTTGTGCAATATAACCTGCCAATCGCTCCATAAATATCGCATATTTGCCTTTGATATGGCCATTAAGTGTATTAATTGGCCATTAATGATATCCATCTTACCTGGTTCACGGTCATTGGGTTGTCGGTTGGTTTAGACTAGGCTATAGTACATATTTCAATTGTAAGCAGTTAGATGACATGTAGCTTATTCTTTTATTGATTTCTCTCGGCAATAATCGATTATCATGGGGGATAATCGACTATCATAAGTAAAATTAGAAAAGGCTTCGTCTCAACAATAATCGATTATCACTAAGGATAATCGATTATCTCTGCAAGATTAAAATTGTCAAAGGTTCGGCAATAATCGATTATCACTAAAGATAATCAATTATCTATTTTTCCAAAACTCATAACGGCCTAAAATAATCAATTATCACTTTTTGTAATCTATTACCTCTGACAGTTGGGAGTTGTCTTTTCATTTTCTGACCCCTGGCCAATAAATAGAAGATTCCTAAACCTTTCTAAGGTTACCTAAACTATTGAGAATAGAGAATTGGTTTTGAGGAAGTTCTTAAGTTGAAGTGTTAGCTTGATCAAAGTCTTGAAGAAGGAGAAGCTTGGTTTTAGTGTGTCTAAAGGTGCAAGCGGTTCTATATTAAGTTGTTCAAGGTGGTGATCATTCCCTCATGTGTCGAAGGAAGGTGTTTTCTGTTCTAATTATTTCATTGTTCATCTTGTAACTTCAAAGTGATTTTTTTAGTGAAAGGTTAATTACTCTTTTATAGTGATTAACAACTGAACATAGAAACTTTTGATTCGGACCAGTATAAAAATTCTCTATGTACTTTTCTTTATCGCTACATCTCCTATCTTTACACTGTTCAAAGAAATTTCTAAAAGAAACCAAAAATTTTAAATAGGACCAATTCACCCCTCCCCTCTTGGTTATGTGTCAGTTTACACGTTTTTAACATTTCGTTGCACGATACCAATTCCTACAATTGGTATCAAAGCTTGCTTTTATAATTTTTCAAATATTTCGAAAATGGCCAGACACAACCAAGTGTATGCTGAAGGTGCTTCCATCAATAGATCACCCCTTTTTACCAGTGATAATTATGTTTCCATCAATAGATCACCTTTTTTTACCGGTGATAATTATGTTTTCTGGAAAGTCAGAATGCATATTTTGTGGGGTCTGTTGATAGAGGCATATGGGAAACTGTTGAAAATGGTCCTATAATTCCTAATCGAATTGTTGATGGTATTGAACAAGAAAAACCATATTTTTCTTGGACTATTGAGGAAAATAGGAAAGCCCAATATAATATTAAAGCTTGTAATATTATTTCTTCTTCTGTTGTGCTTGATGAATTTCATAGAATTTAAGTTTGTAAGTGATGGGGAAGTGCATACCTAGAGAGAATAGTCTAAATGACATTTAAGAGAATGGGAAAGAAATTAAAAATGGAAGGGATTAAGAAGAGGAAATTTATGACTTGAAGATGCGCCACTTGAAAGAAGCTCCAAGATAAGCATCAAAGGAGGACCGCCACTTGCTTGAGCAAGATAAGGTCTGCCCAAAATAGGAACTTTGGAGATAGAATACTATCTCAAAAGAAGATTGCAAAAGTGCAAATCAACTCAAAATTCAATTGATTCAAAGTGTAAGTACAAAGGAGACCCCTAAGCCTTATTATATAACCTTTGGAGTGAGCTTGGATACAAGATCTAGGAGATGTGGGACTTTAGAGGGAGGAGGCCGGCCAGTCAGCTGCTGCACGTCCTCTAGAAGCTTTGAAGTCCCACATTGATGAAAACTCTCCACTCCAAAGAGTTTATAAGGCAATTAGTTCTTCTATAGTTCAAAAACAAGAAAACTACCTATGCTACCTTGAACTAACGCCTAGGACGCCCATTTCCTCTCCTATTCTTTTTAAGACCAAGCCATGGAAAGTCCCACATTGCTTATTCTAAAAGAGAAAGAAGAGTTTATAAGCGTTTATTCACAAGAACTAAGAGAAAGAAATCAAAGAGGCAAATACACGCCTATGAAACATATTCTACTTTTTTTGTACAGATGTATAAAGAAGACAAGAAGTAAATGATTTCCTTTAGCCATGCTTCTTGTCATCCTTTTATTCTCTTCATTACTTGGCTTATCCATGATCACATCAGTAAAACTGCTCAAGAAATGTGGGAAGTACTTTGAGTAACTCACGAAGGTACAAATGATGTCAAATGGGAAAGAAAGAACACGTTAATCCAAGAGTATGAAATATTCATAATGCCTGGAGAAACAATAACAGACATGCAAAAACGCTTTACCCACATTGTCAACCACCTCACAAGACTAGGTAAGACATTTGATACTGATGAACTTAATGTCAAAATTTTGAAATCTCTGGACAGGACTTGGCAACCCAAGGTGACAGCAATCTCTGAGTCACAAAACTTATCCTCAATGTCATTGGCGATATTGTTTGGAAAACTCCGTGAGCACGAGCTTGAACTCAATAGACTAACTACTGAAGAAGATCAAAGAAAAAAGAAAACCTTGGCATTCAAAACTGAAGTGTCTAAAGGAAAGAGCTAAAGAGTAAATGATGACTCTAATGATGATGAGCATATGAGTCTCATGATTAAAAGTTAGCTCAGTTCATGAAGGCCAAGGGAAAGGACAAGTTCAAAAGTGAAAAGAAAGAAAATCAAGGATCCTCCTCAAGCTACAAATGATATGGATGTGGAGAAAGAGGACATGTCAAGGAAAATTATCCTAAAACACTAGTGCAAAAACAGCGTATAATGTCACGCGTTCAACGTCCAACCACTGAATAGCCAACGTTAAAAATGTTCGGTGGCATTTTTGTAAATAAATGCAATTGTAGAATGTTGAAGCCTCATAAAATTCGACGTTCTATTATGGTAATTATTTAAAGCAGTGTGTCATTCTCTTTCTTCTTTCTTTTAAACCACCAATAGTACGTCGAATTTTGTAGGGGCTTCGACATATTATTTGTCAGCCAGAAGCCAAAAAGTAACCCATTTTTAATTTTTTTCTTTTTTCTTTTAAACCACATATAATACGTCGAAATTGTAGGGGCTTCGACGTATTATTTTCCAGCCAGAAGCCAAAGAGTTACCCCTTTTTAATTCTTTTTTCTTTTAAACCATCAATAATACTTCGAATTCTGTAAGGGCTTCGACGTATTATTTGTCAACCAAAAGTTTCCCCATTTTAATTTGAGTGGGAGATTGAAAATTCATTCACTTTATCTTAGTGCGTGAGACCTTCTTCTCTTCTCAAACTTTTCTCGAACGAAGTTTGACTACCATCTCATGTAATCTTTCTTTCATTTGATACAAATGCATGTTAATTACTTTATGTATGATTTTCGTTTGTTTAATCGATTATTTTCGTGTTCTTGTCCTTCATAGGCGCATTCTGCTTTCTCTCTCACTGGTGAAAACACTTTATTCCGACGAACCCATCTTTTGAAGGTTAGTTTTCGTTTTCGTTTTCGTTTTGAAGAACTTATTTGTTGAACTTGTTTGTTGTTGTTTTATTTTTGAACTTGTCTTTTGTTGTTATTTGGTTGAACTTATTTGTTATTGTTGTTTGATTGAACTTGTTTGTTGTTATTTGGTTGAACTTTTTGTTGTTTGTTATTGTTATTTGTTGTTTGTTGTTGATACTATACTACACGTTCATAGTTCATGCTTTACAAAATACCAACAACTGAAATTTGTTGTTTTTCTGCTTTTCAAGTCTCGTAGAGTTGTAAAAAAGATCACAATTAATTAAAAAAACAAAAAAAATTGCTTAACATTGAATATTGACAAAATTCGACATCAATTTGATTAACGTCGAATTTTTTAAATTCAACGTCAATTTAACGTCTCCCGATATGATGTCGACCTCGAATTCGACGTGAAAAGTCAAAAAACAACGACGTTATATGGTATTTTTGTACTAGTGAAAACAGAAAGAGTGAGGAAAAGAAGGAAAAGAGGTTTCATAAAAAGAAGAAGGCATATATTGCTTGGAAAGAAAATGACTCAAGTTCATCTAGTTCAAGCGACTCCAATGAAGAAGCAAACTTGTGCTTAATGGCAAATATTGATGACACTACAAGGCAAGTAGGTTGTTCTAGCTTTGAAACTAGTGAGATTGACTTGAAAAAAACTTTTCTTGAATTGCTAAATGAGTCTGATAAATTGGATACTGCACATGAGAAATTAGAAAGTGAATTTCATAATTTGCAAGAGGAGAAGGATAAGTCACTTGTAGAGATTTGAAGAAGAAGCCTTAGTCTTAAGAAAGAAGAAGTAGATGAGATGGAAAATCATTTTCATTTTTTAAATTAAATAATATGTCATGTGTCTCAAATGAAATGTTTATACAGAATATCGTTTGTGACGTTAAAAAATCACTAATGTTCTTAGTAATGGAAAACTGATTTCAATAATTTTTTAAGACAAAAAACGAATTTTGAAAAAGAAAACTAAAATCAAAATTGTTTAATAATTTAGAGATAAAAAATAGAATTAATTCAAATATATTTTGGACTGCAAGATGACAAATTTATTAAGGAAATTCTAAAAATAAATAAGATATAGTTACGGACTTAAAGAATTTTGAAATATAAAAAGAGGAAATAAAAACCAAATATTCTTAAAAATCTTATAATTCCTAATTTATTAATATTGACTACATATCATGTTATGATAAATATATAATTTTTAGTTACGTTTAGACGAAGTCAATAAAATGGTATAATTTATGAAAAATTGACATCAACTTAATAACAATATACCATTTGACCTATTACAAGATAATGAAATCCTAATTGATTATAAGACATACAAATCAAAGAAACCATTTTCTACTCTCCCTATCTGAAGATAGAATCATGCCCTATTAATTAACAACAAGTGTATTGGAGTGAATAAGATAATACAACTAATTATTCATAATCATTGCTTATTTTGCTACATTTCTATGCTTGTATTTTATGGGTTGAGGTATTATTCCCCTCCTCTTCATGATATGAAATAATGTGTTTAAATATTCGTTTGACATTTTATAAAGAATTAACCCATTCAACAATAAATTAAATAATATTATTTTTTAACTCAAATACAAATACCCTATATGATATTTATTAAGAGTGCTACTCAATTTTACGTAATATTCTTAGTTCCATAAAAATGATAGATTTTTTAAATTATTGTTTGTGAATACCACGTTTCGTCCGAATTAATTTTAAGTCTCATGTTTTTATCTCTATTTTTATTTTATTTATTTATTTATTCTAATTTTTTTTATTTTATTCCTTTATTTTTATTTTTACTTTATTTTTTTTTATCTTAAGTATTCTATTTTATTTTTCTTTTATTCTATTTTATTTTCATAATTTTCATTTTAGATTTTGTCTTTGCTGTTAGTTTTGTTCTAATATAATTAGTTAAAAAAAATAATAAAATAAAAAAATAAAATAAATAATAGTAAAAAATAAATAAATGATAAAAAAACAATAATAAAAAAAAGAAAAAAAGAAAAAGCTTAAAACGTTTTGTCTGAGGGGAGGGGAGGCGACGTGTGCAAAACGACAAGGGGAGACAAGATAGGCTGGGGGAGGCAAGGACAGTGCGCAGTTTGGATCTTTGGTAGGCGAAAACCGTTTGTGTAGAGTGAAGATTTGGAATTTGGAAAAAACGTTACTTAAGGATCTGGAGGGCAAATTTTCCAAACAAATTTTTCAAACAATTCTCTAAACAAATTTTTCAAATGGTTTGCTAGAACTACGTAACCCTGATTTCTCAGTCTGACTGAGAATACGTAGGAGCAAGGTCAACCCTTGTCGGACACAAAAAATAAAAAAAATAAAATTTTGTTTCTTTAGAGTTTTACTTTTTAGGGGAAATTAAACATTTCGAAAACCACATCATACTTGCGTGTTTAATTAAAAGTATTGCTTTAAGGTAGACATGTAGGGTGCTAATACCTTTCCTATACGTATCCGACTACTAGGCCTATAATTCGATTTTTGCAGACCATGTCTTATTTTTATGGTTTTTTTATAATTTTCCAAAATAAACTATAATGACAACTTCAAAACTTTTTCTAAAACTGTTTCTTTTTTGGATCGTCGTTCCGCTGGTTGCGACATTGTTAACTATATTTATTTACAATTTTTTTAGCAACTATACTATTATTAATGTATACGACTTACTTGTTTGACGATTATTTCTACTTAAATCCATAAAATATTACTACTTTTTATAGTTTATTGATATTTAATTCACGAAACCTGACATTTTTTCCTTGTAAGTCTGTTGGAAAAGAGCCATGAAAGTTGTTTGCGTTGAATTAGTTAGTTAATTAATCTTTAAGACACCAACAACTTTTGCATTATTTTAGGTTCTTGTCCTCCAACAAATTCATGAGGATTAGTATACACAGGTTTTTCTTTTTCTTTTAGTATTAACCTCATGTAATGAATCTTGAGTTCATGAATTGCGACTCTTCTCGTGTTTATACTATGTGTGGACCTGCCTTGTGATGCGAAAAATCAACATTGTGTTGTGTCCCATCTCAGATTAATTATTATAACCACGCATTCATTTCATTTTAATGGGACGTATTGACTCAATCTTTAATTTTTAGAATTTATAACTATTTTTCTTTATATTTTTGTTTTTAGAAAATTGAAGTTGATTTCAACACATAAAATTAATTAAAGTTAAAAGAGACTTTTTTTTAAAAAAAAAAAGTCATTGAATTTGTTCCCCCGTTTCAATACCCCTCCCACCAACATCTCTTCTCAAATGGTATATTTTTATTTCTTTAATTATTATTTTTTTGTTACATCACAACATCCATTATTTAATACTTATGCTAATTAGAAATTAAATAATGGAGGAATGGGTTGAATTTGATAGGGGTTTTACAAACTCATTACTCTGTCTATTTAAAAAATATTGGTTAGATATATAGGATTGAGTTTTGTACAGTATATAATCAATAATATTATAATGAATATATTATTAAAGATATAGATAAGTAGAAGATAAAATAATCAAAAGATAATCAAGAATATCTACTTAAAGATATTAAACAATTAATTAGATTTTTAGGTAAGTCTCTTTATATTTTATTCTGTTTATATTTTATTGGGTTTATGTCAGTTTAAGGTCCATGAGACAACTTATAAATAGAAAGTCAGGACCAAAAGCTAGGTACATTCTACTCACATTCAACTCATGCTTGACTCACTCTATCATTCTGAAATACTCAAATAGTGAAAATCTTTCACTAAATATTCAATTAAGAACCGAGGTTCTTCTATCATACGCCTAACTTGAGCGTCGGAGTGTCATTGCAGGTACCTCCCCCCTCCGGACAAAGGTCGAAGTCCACTGAATGATCAAGGCTGAAGAAGAGCGAGCGGTCCAAATCATAGGAAAGCGAGCGACACAGGCGACTAAAGAAGACAAAGACGTGTCTGCCAGGTGAGTCTCTCGGTCCCACAAAATTTATACTGAAACATTTTGACGCCCACCGTGGGACCGAGCGACATCCCCATGAAAACCACGAGGAACTAGGACAAGCGCTCGGTATCAACATCGCTGCTTCGGATCAACACCAAGAATTTTCAGCAAAACAAGGGCTATACAACAAGAATCGTCATCTTTACCGAAAGTTTCATCAACAAGTAAGTATTTTTTGAAATACAAAAATCTTAAATGTGTGATTACCGTAAATATTGCAGCAACTATCTCATATAGATATTAAGAATATTAAATAAGTGCTTTTATCATATTTATATATAATATATAACTACAAATATGGATATCTCATAAAAGATCTAACGGAGAATATAATAACTATTTTATATATAGATATTAAAGATACATAGGTATACATATATAATAATATAATAGATACTGACACGTTACCTAAAAAAGAAAAAAAAATGGAGTTTCCCTTTCAAAATATTTATGCCGCATATAACAGCATTACGTGATTTCTTCATCATGAAAGAATTTTATAGTTTTATTGAAGTGTGTCATGTTTTCCAAAGCCACTTTGGTTTAACATATGACATATCAAATGTCTGACGAAGCATTCTTTCATAACATCATTGCTTAACCGTAAAGAACGCCTTTATCTTCTTCGAACTACTGGAACTATAAGAAAAAATTGCAAGAATTAGATTATAGGTCCTCAGCCATTCAGCCTCATAGGTATTCCGCCATTCGGCTTACAGGTACTCGGCCATTCGGCTTTACAGGTACTCGGTCATTCGGCCTCATAGGCATTAAACCATTCGGTTTTACAGGTACTCGGCCATTCGACCTCACAGGTATTCAATCATTCGGCTTTACAGGTACTCGGCCATTCAGCCTCACAAGTGCTCGGCCATTCGGCTTCACAGACATTTAGCCATCAGGTCTCACACGCATTCAGCCATTCGGCCTCACAGGTATTCGACCATTCGGCCTCACAGGTACTCGGTCATTCGGCCTCACAGGTACTCGGCCATTCGGCCTCACAGGTGTTCGACCATTCGGCCTCACAGGTGCTTGACCATTCGGCCTCACATGTGTTTGACCATTCGGCCTCACAGGTACTCGGCCATTCGGCCTTGCAGGTACTCGACCATTCAACCTCACAGGTATTCAGCCATTCGGCTTTACAAGCATTCGATCATTCGGCTTTGCAGGTACTCGATCATTCGGCCCCACAAATATTCAATCATTCGGCTTTAAAGGTATTCGGCCATTCAGGCTCACAAGTGCTCGGCCATTCGGCCTCACAGGTTCTCGGCCATTCGGCCTCACAAGCATTCAACCATTCGACTTTGCAGGTACTCGGCCATTCGGCCTCACAAGTATTCAGCCATTTGGCTTTACAGGTACTCGGCCATTCGGCCTCACAGGTTCTCGGTCATTCGGCCTCACAGGTATTTAGCCATTCGGCTTTACAGGTACTCGGCCATTCGGCCTCACAGGTGCTCGGTCATTCGGCCTCATAAGTATTTAGCCATTCGGCTTTATAGGTACTCGGCCATTTGGCCTCACAGGTGCTCGGCCAATCGGCCTCACAGGTGCTCGGTCAATCAGCCTCATAGGTTCTCGGCTATTCGGCCCCACAGGCATTCAGTCATTCGGCTTTGTAGGTACTCGGTCATTCGGCCTCACAAATATTCAGCCATTCGGCTTTACAGGTACTCGGCCATTCGTCCCCACAGGTGCTCGGCTCACAGGTTCTCGGTCATTCGGCCTCACAGGCATTCAGCCATTCGGCTTTACAGGTACTCGGTCATTCAGCCTCACAAGTATTCAGCCATTTGGCTTTACAGGTACTCGGTCATTCGGCCTCACAGGTGTTCGGTCATTCAGCCTCACAAGTGCTCGACCATTCGGCCTCAAAGGTACTCGGCCATCCGGCCTCAGTCCTTCGGCCATTCGGCCTCACTGGTATTCAACCACTTAGCCTCAAAGGTATTCGGAAATTCGGCTTTGCAAGAAAAAGTTCCAAAAAAGAACTCCACTGGCATCTTGCCATCAACCAGTCGGCTTAATCTAGGACACTCCTCAATACAGTAAACACAACCTCCTTCAAAATCATAAGTCCTATAGTTAATTATGGCTAAAGCCGAATGATTAACTCAGACTTGGGGGTCATATGTATGGTATATAATCAAGAATATTTGAATGAATATTTTATTAAAGACATTGATAAACAGAAGATAAAATAATCAAAGGATAATCAAGAATATCTATTTAAAGATATTAAACAACTAACTAGATTTTTAGGTAAGTCTGTTTATATTTTATTCTGTTTATATTTTATTAGGCTTATGTGAGTTTAAGGTCCAGTAGACAACTTAAAATAGAAAGTCAGGACCAAAAGCCAGGTACATTCTACTCACATTCAACTCATGCTTGATTGACTCTATCATTCTCAAATACTCAAATAGTGAAAACCCTTCACTAAATATTCAATTAAGAATCGATGTTCTTCTATCATACGCCTAACTAGTGCCATTGCAGGTACCTTTCCCCTCCGGTCAAAAGGTCGAAGTCCACCGAACAATCAAGGCTAAAGAAGAGCGAGCGGTTCAAATCAAAAGAAAGCAAGCGACACAGACGACTAAAGAAGACAAAGACGTGTCTGCCAGATCTGTCTCTCGATCCCACAAAATTTTTACCGAAACAAGTTTATATATTTTCTTCTTGTTAAATTTAATTCAACCTAACTCCGTGGTTAGATTATGGTTAGATCCGGTATAGGTATTACCTACTTGTTATTTATATCATTTAAAAAAAGTTAATCCACTTGTTACATTTGAAGTATTCGTGAAAAAAATGTTAGCGGATTTTTTTATACCCGCAAATATATATATATATATATATATATATATATATATATATATATATATTAATTTAAATAAAATTATTTAAAAATAAACCTATAAAATATAAACTTAAATAAAATAAATAAATATAATTCAAATCAAATTACTTAATAAAATATTAATGTAAATAAATTTAATTTTCAAAAAAGTAAATTTAAATGAATTGTATCAAAGTATATTTAAAAAAAAGTTAAAATTTTACAGAATAACTTCAATTTATAGGTCTGACTAAAAAAATATATAAATATATGAAATCAAAATTTAAATAGTGCTTTCATAATTAATATTTATTTTACTAATAATTTTACTTTGATCACTTAAATTTTAAAAAAAAAACTTAAATAAAATTTACTCATAATTAATATGAATATATGAAATTAAAATTTAAATTATTCTTTCATAATTAATATTTATTTCACTAATAATGTTATTTTGATCACTTGAATTTTTTTTTAAAAAGAAACTTAAATAAAATTCACTCATAATTATTAGTAAGTAGTGGATATCCACAAATTACATTACATTAGTAAACAGCTAACTAAATAAATTTGTATTCGTTATGATAAATATTAATTAAATATATTCTTTTAGTATTTGTTATTGAATATATATATATATATATATATTTTTTTTTTTTTTCAGTTGGATTTATCATAGGATATAGAGAAAATGTTGGAGTGAGTAAGGGTTTAGGGATTTCTTTTTTTAGTTTTGAGCCTTACTTTAAAACTTAGAATATGAGGATATTTTTGTCTACTATAATCCGGTACACATTGTTAAAATGTACCAACAGAAAAACACGTGCATTAACAAACCCTGAATATATATCATAAATTAGATTAAATTGGATCAATTGAATTAAGATTTTGAATTTTTTTTCCTAGAAATTATAATTTTTAAATATCAATTTAATTAAAAAGATAAAAACAACTTCTACAAAAAAAAAATAACTGAAAACTTCAAAGAAACCCATAAGTTGAGCTATAATTCAGGACATGAAAAGAAAATATAATTCAATTTATCGATTGCACAAGTATAAAAGTTAATTATAGAGTCACTCACACTAAATTTATCGACATATAACATTGAATTTTGTAAATTGATAAAAATGTAATTAAGTTGAATTTGATTGGATTGGATGATCACATAACATGACACAATCAATGAACACTCCTCTTAGAACATATTGACATGAATCAACAAATTATTTTCAATTTTAATTTTCACTTTTTTTTCATCAAGCAATTCACCTTTTCTTGTTTCTACTCCAATATTCTTCTCTTGCGATACTTTATATTTATCAAATTACCAGTTACTTATTTGTATCACATGATCAGATGTAAGTCTATTATTATTGAAACAGTGCAATGTTTTAAGTTTCCTTTCTATGGGTGAAAAGCTGACAAAGATAAAAGAATTACTTTGGTGTGGATAATGAGAGCGAAGATATATATATATATATATATATATATATATATAATTATTTTTTTTTTGGCTAAAAAATATTCAGAAGAAAGAAAATTTGTAGGACCGAGAGACTAACTTGTTGTGACATGGCTTTATCGTTTTCGATGCTTGTTTGTATCTGCAAAATGTACTTCAATATCCAAGTTAGACGTGTATTGAAGAGCTTCGACTTTTGATTGAATATTTGAGAATATGAGTTATGGACTGTGAGTAAAGCATACCTGACTTTTGGCCCTAACTTTCTATTTATAAGTTGTCTCATGGACCTTAAACTGACATAAGCCAATAAAATATAAACCGAATAAAATATAAACCGACTTACCTAAAAATCTGGTTAATTACTAAATATCTTTAATTAAATATTATTGATTATTCTTTGATTATCTTTAATCTTCTGCTTTTCAATATCTTTAATAAAATATTCATTCAGATATTTTATACCATACAAAAACATTTCTACATATTAATTATGTTGACTTTTTGGGTCGCGTTTGTTTTTAGTTTAAACAATTTAAAATCCCCTTGTCTTAGACAATTAAGTTTAACTATAATTTGAGTTATTAAAAAACAAATATATCTTATTTTTTATAATTGAAAATATTTTCAAAATAGATCATGGATATTCCATCATTGATTATTAACTATAATTTTTTTATTTTAATAACAGTAGGTAGTTAAATAATAATAATAATAATAATAGAAATAATAAGAAAATAATAATATTTTGAAATGTTTTCAAGCATATAACATTTAATTTTACTTATCTTTCTTTTTATTTTTTTCACGTTCTCTATTCAATTTTTCTTACGCTGTTACTATTTGTTTTCTTTTTCCATCTGCCAAATGAAATATTATCAACGACATTTCTTCGTGCGTCAAACAAGCAAACAAAAATTAGGTGCGGCACGCAAATTAACGCATGCTTACTATACTATAAAAAATAAAACATTAATTCAGCTCTGTCTTGCTTTTTTGAGCCATAATAATAAAAAGAAGACCAATGTTGAATCGAAACAACATGCATGGATGTAGCAGTCAGAAACATTAGAGAAATTATAGATGAAAAAGTTTTATCTCTCACTTTGTTTACTTATGGCTAGGTGGCTAATTATGATGTCTTTTTTAAGGTCGTTCATTTCGCATTAAAATGGAATGTATAGAAAAAAAATAAATAATTTTTTTTTTCTTTTGTGGCAAAAAGGTTTTCCTTGGGCAATAGGTATGTGGTGATGGTGATAAAGGCTGTCGAGGAAAGTAGTGGAATGAATTAAAAAGTAATTAATTGAGTGAATGTAGCAAATAGGTGAAAGTCCAAGTGAAATGAACATCTTGGTCCCTATAATTACTGAATGTGACACATTTTCTGGGAAGGTTCTTAATCCTTCTTTCTAGTTGCCAAACTTGACTTTATACGTTCATGTCTCCTTACTGTAACCTTCACAACCAACCAACTTTCTTATTTGTCGCTTTCAAATATCTTTCTGCTTCCCCGTCTCCTAAATTCACATTCATAAGATTATAATATATTTCATTATTCCAAAATGTGTTCTGAAATTTAGTAATGAAAATTATGTTATGTTATAAGTCACAAAGGTGGAGTTGGAAATTATGGAGTTACAGGAAGAAAAAGCCTAAACCTTCAACTTGGACTTAAGCCCGTCGTAATCAATTGACCAAAAACTGATACCGTCACGAATACTCTCACCAGGACCTAACTGTGAAATATCTCTACTTTTACTTCTTCTTTTTTGTCAATGTGAATCTTATTTTTGCTTTGAAAATATATTTTTTTTTGTACCATGTGTTTAAATGCGAATAGTGCTGTTCAAAAACTACACTCGGCCTAATTAGTATTGTATCAAACTAGTATTAAACCGAATTGATCTTTGTTAAAAATATATAATTATTTTTTCTTAATCTTTTAATTGAATGTAACTGTTTTTGTTCTAATTTAAAAAAAAAAATAGTTATCTATTAAACCAAACTATTTAAATTGTTGAAAAATATACAAATATGATTTAAAATAAGGTATTTACTTAAAAAGTTGAAACAGTTATAATCATAATATCACACTGACATGAATTGTGGAATTGGTGCATTGCGTTTTGAGCTCTAGAGAGTTCTCTATTTATAAAGTTCCCAAAATTAGAACATCTTTTTTATTGTATGATTGCAAGGTGAGACATTGCAACTCCAAGGACGCTACTAAAGTTGCATAAAATAACGTTGAAAACATGTTTGCCTTAACTAACCAATATAATCCAATTAGTCCAAATGTCTAAATAACATTGTGAAACTATATTTTTTTAACACAAATAAAATAATAAAAAGTGTAATTATTTATATCTAAAAATATATATTATATACTAACCTTAAATTTTTAAATACATGTATAAAAAAAAATAAAGTTACAACTTCAAAACTTGTTAAATTTAAAATACTTGAATTTCAAAATATCTAAGTAAACTATATATAATAAAACAATTCACATAATATATATTAACTAACCATATAATAAAATATTATACTCTATATTTTATGTATAATAAACTAAATGTATACAATTGTTTTTTCAAATTCTATTATTTGTATTACTATATTAATTATTTTCATCATATTTTTAATAAAATTATCAACGGAAAATCAACTAAAAATAACTATACAAAATTCATATTATTATTTTAAATTGAACAAAACAAAACAATCACTAAAATAATTTCATAACAATATAAGAATGCATATATATTATTTATCTTTAATAAATAAATAGACATGTAAATAAAAGAAGCAAGAACCACATTTGCTAAAATCATTTTAGCTTTGTCTCACTTCACCACGCATATAAAAGAATATCATATCCCAAATGACAAGTTTTATCCAACCAAATATATATATATATATATATATATATATATATATATATATATATATATATATATATATATATATATAACTACTAAAAAAATGTGTTATAAGAAAAAAAGTAGTTAGCTGTCCTTACTAGATTAACATTACTTTTTTGTTTATATGATCAGCCTTGAAATGTCCCATTTTTTATTTTTTGTGTTGCCTTAAAGCATGTCATATCACTCTTAGAGTTCACTCTTTAGGTGGCTCATCAGATTAGGATTCTAAAATGCTTTCAATTTTTTTTTTATAAAATATCTTGTAAAAATCTCCTTAACAGAAGTTGAACTCATAATAACTTTTATGTTCTATTTACCATTTTTATAAGATTTAATACTACTCTTGGCTCTCCACGTTTCTACACATAACTAAGGAAATAAATACAATTCAAAATATTATAAATAAGATTTCAACGCATGGCCTAGTTTTTAACTAAACAAATTATCACAACATTTTAATATAATAATAATAATTTAAATACAGAAAACTATTAAAAGCACCGCCTCCGACTCTGCCTATAATTAATTGCTCCACGTGTACCGTTTCTTTTTCTGTTTTCCTTCTGTTTCTCTTTTTGGTTTACCCTCTCCCTTATATAAACCTTTTCTGTAATTGTACCTTTAATACTTTTCAGATAATACAAAAAGTGTGTTTCACCATTTTCCTTCTCTGCTGTCTTCTTGTTCTTTTATCTGGGTTTCACTATCTTGTGTTTCCACGATGTATTCACTCACACACAGATGCGAGACTATGAGCTTCCACAAATGCCCAGAAGGTTTCGCTGCAGCTCTTCTATGATGGTATCAGAGCTCTTCTTTGAAGAGCTCTGTTGCGCCAACCCTAAATCCCCTTTTCTTTACTTTCTTTTGCTTTCTTTCACAATTTCTTGCATAATGGTAGAAGATCATAATAGTTCTTCCAGTTTTCTGTACCTCCATCCGGGTGAAAACCCAGTCGTTTCTCTTGTGTCTCCGCTCCTTGAATCAAACAACTACCACGCTTGGAGCAAATCTATGTTTACTGCTTTAAGTGCCAAGAACAAGGTCCAGTTTGTTGATGGGACTGTTGATGAACCTCTCAAGGAGGACGCCACTCACAATGCCTGGAAGAGGTGCAACAATATGGTGGTCTCCTGGATTGTTCACTCTGTTTCACCTGACATACGACACAGTATTCTTTGGATGAACAGTGCTCAGGCCATATGGGATGACCTCAAATCCAGATTTTTCCAGGGAGATCTTCTACGGATTTCCATATTGCAAAATGAAGCAGCTTGCTTGTGTCAAGGAGATAGCACTGTCACAGAATTCTTCACTAAGCTCTGAATCACATGGGATGAACTTGAAAGTTTTCGCCCAGAACCAGTTTGCTCGTGCGAAACACCATGTTCTTGTACAATGATCGAGATTATTGCCCAAAGAAAGCATGGAGATCGCGTCCTGCAATTTCTTCGAGGGTTGAATGAGCAGTATGGTAACATTCAATCTCATGTCCTTTTAATGGATCCCATGCCTTCTATTTCCAAAATTTTTTCATACGTTGTGCAACAAGAAAGACAAATTATGAATAACAATTTTTTGAATGCTTTAGAAACAAAAAGTGTTGCTGCTATTAATCCTGTTTCATGTTCATATTGTGGTAAAAATGGGCACACTGAGTCTGTTTGTTTCAAGAAAAACGGCTTCCCTACGAACAAAAACTATACCAATCGAAAGACTTGCTCTCACTGTGGTAAAGTTGGCCACACCATTGAGGTTTGCTACAAAAAGCATGGGTTTTCACCCGGTCATAGACTTCACAGTGGAAAAAGCTTCATGACCATAAATCAAGAAACCAAAACCGAGAGCCAAGACGATTCTCCTGATCATGAAGTTTGGCTAACTCAAAAACAGTATCAAGATTTAATGGCTCTTATCAAACCCACCAATGATACAGGGTCTGCATCCACTAATCAAATCAGTTCTATAGTCTCTACCTCCACTGCTACAGGTAAAACTATATTTTGTCTCAATTCACACAAAGAAAAAGGTAGTATCTCTTAGATTTTAGATTCTGGCGCAACAGATCACGTTGTTTCTTCTCTTAACCTTTTTCAATCCTATGAAAAGATTAACCCAATTATTATCAATTTACCTAATGGCATGAAAACAAAAGCTACTCATAAAGGAGTTATTCAGATATGTGATAAGATCATTCTAAAAGACGTCCTTTTTATTCCTGATTTCTGTTATAATCTTATCTCTATATCTAAATTGGTTGCACACAATCATTTATGCCTTACCTTTACTAATACTGTTTGTTCTATTCAGGATACGACAACAAACAAGAAGATTGGTTCAGTTACCTCTCACGCTGGTCTATACATCTTCCGTGACTACAACAACATCAGACAACACTCAAACAATTCTGCAAATATTCATCAAATATGTAAAGTTAGATGTAATAATCTTTGGCACAATCGCTTGGGTCATATGTCTGATAGACGTTTAGATATCTTAAAACAAAAATACCACTGTATTGACTCTAGATCTAATAATTGCAATGCTTGTCATGCTGCCAAACAAAAACGTCTTCCATTTCCTTCCAGTACTTACTACTTATGCCTTGCATTCTTTTGATGTTATACATGTTGATATTTGGGGACCTTGCTCTGTTGCTTCTTTACACTCTCATAGATATTTTTTAACCATTATTGATGATCATACTCGATATACTTAGGTGCATCTAATGAAAACTAAATCTGAAACCCGCCAACATCTCATTCATTTCATTGCATATGTTAAAAATCAATTTAAAATCACCATAAAGGTCATTAGGTCTGACAATGGCAGTGAATTTAATATGCATGATTACTATAAGACTGAAGGCATAGTTCATCAAACCTCCTGTAATGAAACACCCCAACAAAATGGTATAGCTGAAAGGAAGCATCAACATCTTCTAAATGTTGCTAGAGCTTTAATTTTTCATTCTAATATTTCCACTCAGTTTTGGACTTATGCTCTAAATTATGCTACTCTCCTTGTTAATATCATGCCTACACCTTTTCTGCAAGATAGTTCTCCTCATGACAGGATGTATCAGAAAGATTTTGACATTAGTAGACTTAAAGTGTTTGGTTGCTTATGCTATGTAAGCACTCTTCAAGCTAACAGGAAGAAACTTGATCCCCGTGCCAAACCTAGTCTCTTTCTTGGGATTCATCCTACTACCAAAGGTTATATCACTTATGATCTTGACAAGCATGATATAAAATATCTAGAAATGTTATTTTTTATGAATCTAACTTTCCTGATAAAAACTCCACCACTGTTGATAATCTACATGTTTCTTTACCTTTGAATAATAATCAAGTGTCTTATGATCATGATCAACCTTATGAAATGGTTACTTCCAATAATTCCTCTGATTCTGAAAACAATGATGAAAACAATATTGAGAATGACACTCATTCTCCAAGGCGGTCCACTAGAGTTAGAAAACCTCCTACATATTTAAAAGACTTTCAAATTTCTTCTTATAGCAGAACTAGCTCTAAATATCCTATTGATCATGTTCTAACATTTGATAAAATATCTACTGCATATAGAACTTTTATTTCTTCTTTAGACAGCTTTGCCGATCCACAAGACTACAAAGAAGCCATACAATATCAACATTGGCAATCGGCCATGTAGGAAGAGCTCACTGCTTTGGAACAGAACCATACTTGGACCATTACTACTCTACCCCGAAATAAAAAGGCTATAGGATGCAAGTGGGTCTACAAGACTAAACACAATGCTGATGGCACAATAGATAGATTCAAGGCTTGCCTTGTTGCAAAGGGGTACACCCAAATGGAAGGCATTGACTATTTTGACACTTTTTCACCTGTGGTAAAACTTACTAGTGTTCGGCTTATTTTATCTCTTGCCTCTGCTCAAAATTGGCATCTAAAACAATTAGATGTCAATAATGCCTTCTTGCATGGAGATTTGTATGAAGAAGTCTACATGCAATTGCCACCAGGAGTCACTACCACAGGTCCTAACCAAGCTTGCCTCCTCCACAAATCTCTCTACGGTTTGAAACAAGCTAGTCGTCAATGGTATGATAAATTATCTTCTTTTCTCCTCTCTCAAGACTTCACACAAACATCAGGTGATCATTCTCTTTTTACACTGGTGATAACATTACAATCATGATAGTCTACGTAAATGATATAATATTGACTGGAAATGACATTAATGACATTACTCACATTACTAACATGCTTAATGATCGTTTCAAAATTAAAAATCTTGGTAACTTGTCTTACTTTTTGGGTTTTGAGGTGGCCCGAAGTAGTGAAGGTATTCATCTTTCCCAGCGTAAGTATGCTTTGGATCTTCTCAACGAAACAGGAATGCTTGATGCTGCTCCTGTCAGTACACCAATGAACTTCTCAACCAAAGTTTCCTCTCAAGGAAATCTTGTTGATGATCCTGCTGCCTTCAGAAGATTAATCGGGAGACTTATCTACCTTACCAACACTCGCCCCGATATCACCTATGCGGTCCACCGTTTAAGCCAACACGTTGCTTCTCCAACTAAGCTTCATCATCAAGCTGCTTTCAGAATTCTGCGCTACATCAAACAAACACCAGGTCAGGGTATTTTCTTAAAAGCTATTAATACTCTCACCTTAAAAGCTTATAGTGATTCAGATTGGGCTGGTTGCCCTGACTCCCACAAATCCACCACGAGATACATTGTTTACTTGGGTGATTCCCCAATATCATGGAGATCCAAGAAGCAATCAACTGTCTCGCGCAGCTCATTTGAGGCCGAATACCGTGCTCTTGCTCAAACTGCCTGTGAAATTCAATGGCTCACCAATCTTCTCACTGATCTTCGCCTTCCATTCTCTCAACCTGCTACCATCTTCTGTGACAATCACTCTGCAATCAAAATTGCTACTAACCAGGTCTTCCACGAAAGAACCAAACATATCGAGATAGATTGTCACCTCATTCGCGAAAAAGTCCAGCAAGGAACTATCAAGCTTCTCCCCATCCATACCACTTTACAGCTTGCTGATATTTTGACGAAGGCTCTTCCTCCTTCCACTTTCCATACCATTAATTCCAAGCTTGGCACTCTGAACATCTATGCCAAGCTTGAGGGGGGCTGTCAGAAAACTATTAAAAGCATCGCCTCCGACTCTGCTTATAATTAATTGCTCCACGTGCACCGTTTCTTTTTCTGTTTTCCTTCTGTTTCTCTTTTTGGTTTACCCTCTCCCTTATATAAACCTTTTCTGTAATTGTACCTTTAATACTTTTCAGATAATACAAAAAGTGTGTTTCACCATTTCCCTTCTCTGTTGTCTTCTTGTTCTTTTATCTGGGTTTCACTATCTTGTGTTTCCACGATGTATTCACTCACACACAGATGCGAGACTATGAGCTTCCACAAATGCCCAAAAGGTTTCGCTGCAGCTCTTCTATGAATTATCTATTTTATCTTATGTAAATATTGTTTCCGAGTCTTACAATAAACTGATTTCTCTTTGGTTGGTGGAGATGTATTTTTAATTTTTTGACCTTAGCACAAGTTTGAGTGGCATAGTATGAACATAGCATGCCCCATATTTTGGAAGCATTTTGTAGTCCAACAATCTTGGTTAAAATTTGTCCTCATGAAGCCAAGAACCATGTAACAATTATGTGACTTTATTGCTCATGCAAAACGATAGGCAAGTGTAATTCCAGTGACATTAGTATGAAAGCAATGGTGAGACGGGAAGGAACATTTGAGTCATCCAATAAATGAAAAAGATTGAGACCTTTGATGGTAGCTGTGACTTGTTGTTGCTAGATCAGAAAGTTACTCTCATCAAGTTTGATGCTAATTAGAGTGTTAAAAACATGAAGAAGAAGGGTGGGGTGATGAGACGAGGGTTAGGAAGTAGCAGTTGCAGAGTTTGATGAAGATGTCATTTTTCCATAAAGTTGGTTTTAGGCCCGACTCACCACGGGTTGGTCACTTAGTGAGTTAATCCAACCCGGTTCATTTATTAGCAAGCCAAAAAAAATTCGAATCTGGTCTAGCCACCATGAGTTAGTGGGTTAAACGGATTGACTCACTGACTTATTTAATTACAATTTTGTTTTTTAAAATCCAAAAAGAATTATAATATTTTTATAATTTAAATTTAAATAATTTCACCTTAAAATGATGTTAAACTCCAAAGACAATTCAAAATAAAAAAATTAACATACAACTCAAATGTAAAAGCAAACCCAAAAAACGAATAAATAAATTTATAATTAAAAATAATTTTTGTGTCATTTATCCATTTACAATATTAGAGTCTTGAATGAATATATTTATAATATGTTGCTTTTTTGAAACATCTTTTTCTTTATTCTCATTTATAATACAATAAAAAAATATTAACTAATATTGAAACATAAAATAATAAATAAATAAATTAAACTAGATGAGTTGGTGAGCTAACCTGACTCACCACGGATTCAATTCGGGTGAGCCAGATTCTAAGTGAGTCAGATTGAAAATTGACCCGTGTAAAAAAAATTTCATTTTTTTAAACCGAATGCAACTCGAACCTATGATGGACCAAATTAGCCGTGAATTCTAACCCATTTTGATAGTACTACGTGGCCTTTGTTTCCAGGAAGTGCATTCAGGCCTTTATTTTACATTTATACCACCATGCTATAATTTTAACTTAAAAAATGTTTAAAAATAATAAGATTTTTACATATAGTAAATACTTTTTCATTCAATTTAATTTTTATATAATAACAATGTGAAAAAAGTTATATCTTTAACTCAATCAGAAATTGTTTATATATCTTTTAAGATAGCTATCATAAAAGGTAACTCATTTATCAAGAGAATGGGTGGCCTTGCTTTCTTCTTCGTAGTTGTGAGCATGTGTTCCAATAAGTCTTACTCTGTAAAAAAGTCGAGTAAGTCTCCTTTTTTGAGTGAGCATGATTTTGTTGAATATTTTATCCTTTTGTTTTAACATTTATTATTATGAATAATGATACTTAGACAATATCTTTTTTATAATATTTAAACATCATTTACATGTCATTTTGTGATTAGTCCAAAATTATTTTATAATCAATAATAATAATCATAAACACTATCATAGACCAATCACAAAATAACATATAAATAATATTTAAATATTGTAAAAAAAAAATGTTGTCTAATAATCATTATCCTATTAATATTGAAAAATAAAAAAATCTTGGTTGCATTCATAGTCCTTTTCTATTGTCTTCACGTGACTGCAAAATCAGATCAAATGTCTGCAGAAATAAGGTGCAAATAGAAAATTTGAAATGACAGTGGATTGAAAGAAAGAGAGAAAGAAGAAAAAGAAAAGGAAAGAGATAAAGTGATTGTGTATACCATTATTGGCTTACATTTCTTGTAAGGAATTGTTCAACTACTAGTCTGTGAGAAGATTCATTAAATTGGAGTATTTCTAGAAATTTTTAATTAAAATAAGATAGTTATTAAATGTATTATTAAATTAGAATTGGTTTTAAATATTTTTATTTTAATTAACTTTAAAAATTAAAATATCCCATTTACAAGATTGAAAAAATAAATTATTTCCATTAAAAAGGAATCTATGAATGGCAACAATTAAGTATTAACAAGAATCGAATGGCAACAAAACCATTAGTTTATGTTACTTTTGATTGATGTACACATTTTTTTTATTGATGTATACAAAATCGAATGTATAAAACTTGGTAATAATAATAATCACAATTCAAAATAATAATAATAATAATAATAATAAAAAAAAGATTATTATTTTGATTGATTTACACATTTTTTTAAAATTATTTTTAGATGTGACTTTAAATCTTTTCACTTTATTTTTTTTTATTTGCTTATGAATGTTTAATATCTTACTCCCATAATTTTAAATGCTTATCTGTTATTTTTTATTTAGGTTTAATTATTTCTTTTGTCTTTTATCTGGTTGAAAGTTTTATAAATGTCATTAAAAGCATGTCTGAGTTCGTAGCTTTTTATTATTTTCTTTAAAAATATAATTTTAAAATAAAATAAAAAGTGCAAAAAATATTATGTATTATTTTTTAACATTTGACATGTGACATAATTAAGTTAATTTTTCAAAAATTGAAAGTTTTTTAAAAGAAAAATAAAAATAAGCGTTACTTACAAATTTCAACAAAAATGGGGATGAAAGCATTAAGCCTTTTATTTATTAAAAGAAGAACTAAATAAAAAGAATGAATGAACAACTTGTTAATATATAATAAAATAAAAAATTAAGAAAATTTATAATAATAATGCATTCCCATCTCTATATATAGACTTTCTCACATAAAGTGCAGATAGAGGGAGAGAGAAGAAGAAAAAGAGAGATAGAAGTGTTGAGAAAAAATGGAGAAGTGGGTGGTGATTGTGATGGTGTTAGTGTCATGGAAAATAAGGGAAAGTTTTTGTGCTAATTCTGAGGTAACATACGATAGAAGATCTCTCATCATTGATGGACAGAGGAAAATTCTCTTCGCTGGTTCCATTCATTATCCTCGCAGCACTCCTCAGGTATGTGTAATGAATGTGTCTGCTATCATTATCATCATCATCATCACCACCATCATCTTCATCTCTATCTCTCATATTCATACATTCAGCAGATACATTTCAAACCTTTTCTGCATTTTCGTGTGTTCTTTACAAGCGCATTTCGTACAGTGATAAAAATTATCTGCCTTCAATTGAAGTAAACAGACATTGTTCACGGACTTGTATATGAAACCACATTCTCTGGATTCTTGTGTCTAAACAATGCTTAGAGTAAATGATTAGTACATGATTAATTATTAATTAAAGTGATTCATACTTCCTTTGCATTTTTAGGTAGGTAACCTGCACGTTCAGATGTAAACTTGTGAGCTGTGTAATTTTTTGCATTCACCTTGTTTTGAATGACAGAAACAGATTGGAAATGAAAGAAACCACATTTATAGTAACTTCATTTTCCAAAACTTTCTTTTAAGATAGTTCATTATTTCATTATTCCCGAACACTCTATTAATTATTATCATTATCTCCCCAAACTCTTTTATTTATTAATCTCTTAAATAAACATGTATAGCCTTCATTTCAAAAAACATTTGTCCTTCTCCATCAAACATTCTGTCTCTGCATTTAATTAAATATGCCCTTTTGTTCAACTAACCCATCTACAATGTACATTGCTCATACCATGCAATCCTTTTGAACCACACAAGCAAACCTTTACAGTATACTATTGCGTCACGGGTATCACTCAACTTTTTCTTTTATGCACGAATAAATGATAGAGAATGGTTTTCCTCAAACATTTTGGTTGGTTTCAACCAATATATCGAACATCAAGAGACTATCATTGGTTATATATCTAGCTAAATATTTTGCTACACTACCTAACTAAAGACACTTATTAACTCAAATAGATATAGAATATTTTATATTAATTAGAGATTAGATAAATAAATTTATAATATATAAATAATATTAGAGTCATATCACATTATCTTAAAAGATTTGTAATTTTTTAGATCATTTATACTGTTGTTGTCGGATCTATGTTATAATAAGGTTGAAGGATGTTTTTACCTTAAAAAATGTAAAATAAAAAAGTATAAAATAGAGAAAGGGTGTTATAACATGAGATGTTAGGAGGTTAAAATATGACTTGAAGTTTGTCTTGAGTAGACTTAACGTTTAGATATGAATGAGTTGAAGGGAAAAGTGAGAAGAAAAGGAAAAAAAAGGAGGTAAGGTAAGCGTTTTTGACAAATGAAAGCATTGTTGAAATGCAGATGTGGCCAAATTTGATAGCGAAAGCAAAGGAAGGAGGAGTAGACGTTATTCAAACCTATGTGTTTTGGAATCTTCACGAGCCCCAACCAGGAAAGGTATTCTTTCTGTTTCCATTTCTTTTTCATCTTATAAAGAAAAAGTTACTGAAAAGAGAAACAAACTCCACAATAACATGGAAAATTTGCCTCATCAATAACTTATGTTAAAGCCAAATCTTAGTTTCTTAATCAAATACTAAAGACGTTTTTTTCAGTTTACCATTATATCAATAATTTACTTTGGAATAATTATGTATTACTTTTTTAGTTTTGATGAAAAATGTTAAAGAGAGATTAATTAATTAGGGTTAAATGTGAGAACAGTATGATTTCAGTGGGAGAAATGACCTTGTTGGATTCATAAAGGAAGTTAAAGCTCAAGGAATGTATGTTTGCCTGAGGATTGGACCTTTTATTGAGAGTGAATGGACATATGGGTACCTTTCTTCTTTCAACTCCACCTTTTTATTTTTCTTTATAATAAGTTAATACTCTTTCAAATTCATTGTGTAATGTTTTTATCCCATTATTATTCTTTAAAATCATTTTTTAAATAAACCTTCAAAATAATAGTCTCCTCAATTGCATTAGTCTAAAATGTAATAAATATATAAATTAAGTAATAATATTAATGTTTTTCAAGTGATTAAAATGTCAAATAAATAGTTAAGCTTGGAGACTCAAATGAAATAAACTAAGTTTTCAATAATTTTTATTAGAAAAAATTTAGTTTTAAAAATTAATATGATAATATATTACATTTTTTTAGAACAAAATTTATGTTCTATTTATTTTTTTATAGTGTAGAGTCGCCATGTAAACTTATAATTTTCTAAACTCTTCTTTTCGTACGAGATTAATTATTTTAAGAACTTCATATTATTAACAAATAAAAAGTTATGGTAAGAATGGTTTTTTAATTAATGAATCAAAAAGCTTTCATACCATGTTTTATTATTAAATAACATTACAATCTTCTTTATACTATTAAGACATAAATTATTTATTCTTTTAAAAATAAATATTGAATTTGGTCGGTAAAACGTTGAATCCTTTAATAATGTATCATTTTCAATTAAAGAGATTCTTAAATGCTGTGCGAAATCTTTTTAGAGATTAACTGTTATAGTACACACTATTCAAATATTCATTTATTTATAGTAATATTCTTTTAATATTGCAATATATTGTTTGTTTTAATCTTTTTAATTTTTGTATGGAAAGTAACTGTTATTTTTCTATTTTTATATTTTGAGAATGATTAAATAAACAAATAATTGTAGGGGTTTTCCTTTCTGGTTACATGATATCCCTGGCATTGTCTACCGAACAGATAATGAGCCATTCAAGGTACATACATGCTACTATAGCATACTTGTGACAATTATTTATTATTTATTTTTGGAGTTCAAATTTTCTGTATTAAAATGTATTAAAGTATTGAAAAATTATTTTAACATATCAAATAAGAAACTAAATTCAATAAATAATTTAATTTTTTTTTGACACCCTCTTTCATTTATGCATTCCAATGTTCAGTTTTACATGCAAAATTTTACTACAAAAATTGTGAACATGATGAAAGCAGAGGGTCTATATGCTTCCGAAGGAGGACCAATTATATTGTCACAGGTACATATGATTCCTCTCAAAGATAAATAATTAACTTGTTATTTAGTTAATGTGTTTTACTTACACTCCTTAATTGTGTGCCACTGAATAACACAAGATTGAAAATGAATACCAAAACATTGAAAGGGCATTTGGCGAAGCAGGATCGCCGTATGTTCAATGGGCTGCAAAAATGGCTGTGGGACTTAACACTGGCGTTCCATGGATTATGTGCAAACAAACTGATGCTCCTGATCCTGTGGTTCGTTCTACTTAGCCCAAGAACTTGCTTATAATTTTAATTTTTTTATATGAATCCTTAATCACGTTTTTGGTTTAATATTTGGTAGTTAAACTAAGCACTTAATTTTGCTATTCATGCAGATAAACACATGCAACGGCATGAAATGTGGAGAAACTTTCACTGGACCAAATTCCCCCAATAAACCTGCTTTGTGGACTGAGAATTGGACATCTTTGTAAGTTTCATGCATTCTCTATGTTCAATTTTCTGATACATAATTACACACATTGTTCATATTTACAGAGCTTTTATTACTTAAGTGTAATTGATTTCACATAATTTTTTTCACAGTTAGGCTAATTCTGCCACACACTGTCAAATGTAAATGATGTGTGAAGCATAAGAATTAATATGAAACTAACGGTTTAAACACAATTAATGTTTTATTCTTGTGTGGCCTGAAGCTATCAAGTATATGGTGGACAGCCCTACCTAAGGTCTGCTGAAGATCTAGCATTTCATGTCACCCTTTTTATTGCAAGAAATGGAAGCTATGTCAACTACTATATGGTATTGTTACTGTGAAACTCTCCTTGGATTTGATAGGGTTTCCCTCTCTATCTTCTGTTGCTACAACTTGACAAAACAAATTAAGTAAGCTTTATCTTTCTGCATATAAAATGTATCAGTTAAGTCATAGCTCAGATTTTCACTAAACATTGTGTCATGTGTACCATCCAGGGAAACACTTTTTTAAATTTGAACCATCTTACTTAATCTTGATTACAGTATGTGCATCTAATTAACGTTGTTTGCATGAAAACTGACTTAGTACCATGGAGGAACCAACTTTGGGAGAACAAGTTCTGCTTATGTTATAACAGCCTATTATGATCAAGCTCCACTTGATGAATATGGTAATTGTACAACATTATTAGTTATTTTTCTGTCTCACCCAATTTGAGGTTTTAATGTTGCAAATTTTCAATGTTAGGTTTACTCAGGCAACCCAAGTGGGGACATCTCAAGCAGTTACATACTGCAATAAAGTCTTGCTCTACCACTTTACTACAAGGAGTGCAGAGGAACTTCTCTTTAGGTCAACTGCAGGAAGTGGGTGCCCTCACATTTGTTTCTTCAACAGGTTTATTTAAACTAACCATAATTCAGACATTCTTAAAATTTGTTTCATATTTTTATCAGGGATATGTCTTTGAAGAAGAAAAAGGAGAATGTGTTGCATTCCTTATAAACAATGATAGAGAAAAGAAGGTCACTGTGCAATTCCGTAACAGATCATACGAATTGCTCCCCAAGTCAATTAGCATCTTACCAGATTGTCAAAATGTGACATTCAACACTGCAAATGTAAATTATTACTCAGTCAAAATTAGTTACATACATATACACCAATTCTGGTAGTTTGTTTTCATGCAGCCTTTTTACATTATTTTCTGCTTATAGGTAAATACCACAAGCAACAAAAGGATCATAAGTCCTAAACAAAACTTCAGTTCAGTGGATGTTTGGAAGCAATTCCAAGATGTCATTCCAAGCTTTGAAGACATCTCACTAAAATCAAATTCATTTCTTGAGCAAATGAATACAACCAAAGACGAAACGGATTACCTTTGGTATATTCATAGGTTAGTTTTCTGGCACTCAAATACATATCATTCATTACTACTTTTTCATTTTTTATTGACATCGGTATATTGCTCATAAACTCTGAAGTGAAAACTGAAGCCATTGTTTTTGCAAACAGGTTTGAAAACAATTTATCTTGCAGCAAACCAACACTCAATGTTCAGTCTGCTGCTCATGTTGCCCATGCATTTGTGAACAACACGTACATAGGTACATAAATGTGCACATACTTTATCCAAAGTTTAGTCCAACGATTAATTTACTACTGTGTTCTAACTAACTATATCTTTTAGGTGGGGCACATGGAAATCATGATGTTAAAAATTTCACCTTAGAGCTCCCAGTTACATTACATGAAGGGACAAACAACCTTTCTATACTTAGTGTTATGGTTGGACTTCCGGTATAATATTCTAAGGAATTGATAAAGAAATTGTACAATGCATATCTTCCTTTGTCTTTGTAACAGATAAGTCTAACAATTGTCTGAAATTGTTTTTACTAAAAGGATTCAGGGGCATTTCTTGAAAGAAGGTTTGCTGGTTTAGTCAGTGTGCAACTTCATTGCAGCGAAGAAGAGTCTCTTAATTTGACCAATTCCTTGTGGGGTTATAAGGTTCTCTCTTCTCGTATTTTCATTTCATACCTTGTTCTACCTTTTGACATTGTCAGGTTGCTTATTTTTCTAATCTAAATTTTACATTAATGTACGTGTGTCAATTTTTTCACCCATTTCGTACATTACAGGTTGGATTACTGGGGGAGCAATTACAAGCATATAAAGGAGAAAATAGCAGTTGTATTGAATGGAGTCAACTGGGGAATATTGAGGAACAAACGCTCATTTGGTACAAGGTAAAATGAAGCACAAGACCCTAATGGTCTATTTTCCATTTTCTGAAGCTAGCACAAAATTTCAGTGTGGTGATGATTGATGACAATTTGAATTGCTAGATTGCATTTGACACACCAGAGGGAGATGACCCTGTTGTCTTGGACCTTGGTTCAATGGGAAAAGGTGAGGCTTGGGTGAATGGACAAAGCATTGGTCGTTATTGGATATTGTTTCACGATTCCAAAGGCAACCCTTCACAATCACTGTAAGTAACAACCTAAGCACCATTACTTTCTATCAT
Source organism: Vigna reflexopilosa (assembly GCA_027742785.1). Taxonomy (NCBI): domain Eukaryota; kingdom Viridiplantae; phylum Streptophyta; class Magnoliopsida; order Fabales; family Fabaceae; genus Vigna; species Vigna reflexopilosa. The sequence continues at coordinate 23,481,355 of CM050918.1, forward strand.
CTGTGTTATTAACTTAAGATATTGTAATTGTATTACTCCCTCTCAACTCAAATATAAGTAAAAAAAAAAATAACATTTTTAGTGAACTTTAAACAAATTTCAACTACCTCATATAATGTTACTATTTTTAAAATACCCTTTTCAATAAATATAGCTGAAGAAACAAGGTCATTAAATCAACTTAATTCAGTATGGAAGTAATTAATTTCGCTTATATATAATTCCTGGGATTGTTTATACTTTCTATATCATATTGTGTATAGAAAAGATGAGGGAGACACTTTAACTGCAATGACGATAGTGTAATTAACAGATCAGATTCCCTGATGCAAGTTTTGTCAACAGCGTGCAGCCAAATCCAATCCATTGATTAGTTTATAAATAATAGTTTGAGAAAGAGAGAGAACACAGTGAATCTCTCAGATTTTGGCTGCAGAGAACATGGTGATGTAGAGTCAGTAGAGGATCATGGTTCTGTAATTAATGCTGTATAATATGTTTGCACAGGTATCATGTGCCTCGGTCTTTCCTCAAAGACTCTGGAAACGTTTTGGTTTTGGTGGAGGAAGGTGGTGGGAACCCTCTTGGCATCTCCTTGGACACTGTTTCAGTCACAGATTTAAACCAAAACTTTTCTAAATTATCATTTCCCTCTTCTTCTTAGCTTAATATTTAATAGAACGAACAAAGAAAAAAAATGTAAAGCATCCATAGCATACACAAGAATCTGTTTCCTTTCTGGGCTTGGAGGTGTAACATTTGTAACTTGGCTTGTACTCATGATAATAATATATTACATATTCTTGAAACCTCTGCAGATCAGGATTGATTCTTTGTGATATAAATTGTAATGCTTTTCGGATCTATATATGTGGCAAGAGAGTTATTTATTGAGAAAAAGATCTCATTTGACCTTTCATTTATTAAAATTAGGTTTAATTAAGCCTAAGCAAAACTCATTGGAGATAGGTGGTAATAAAGTTGAAGATATTTTAGAAGTTTGAAGAAACATGAATAAGATAACATACAATGTTGGGACACTATAAAAGAGGAACGTGGTTGCGAAAACATTGGTCAGGGTGTTGAACAACATAGATACGGTAGATCCATGTTAAATTAAGAATGCACATACTGTCATGACCCCAGTGTTGCGGAATCGCAACTCAATCTATTCGTGGACAGGTTTCAATCTCTCAAATAACCAAAAAAATAAAAAAACATGAATGAAGGAAGCTTTTATATATATATATATATATATATATATATATATATATATATATATATATATATATTTAAAATAATACATGTCTTCATATATAAAATTAACAAAATAACGGTGTCCGATTCGTTTTGACTTAATCCGAGTCGGGCTAGCTTGACTATAAAAAATAGGTTGAAAATGATAATTCGTGCAGTTGTTAGATGAGTTTGCGGACAAATGGAAAATCCATGGACTGACGTCTTCCTCAATAGACCTTTAAACCTATCTCATGCTTGTCCAAGAGTTTCCTCCATGCCCTGTTTAAATGAAGAGATCTTCAACCTTCCTTGGATGACTTTCGACTGTGGAAAATATTTGTTCACGAATTTGGATGCCACGGTCTTCCACGTAGTGAAAGTTCCTTCTGGAAAGGAGTTTAGCCATGTCTTAGCATTGCCTCCCAGTGAGAAGGGAAACAAGCTAAGCTTTACTCGATCATCAAATACTCCAATCATCTTTACAGTATTGCAAATTTCACTAAATGTTGTCAAATGATCATAAGGATTCTCATTTGACAAACCATGAAATTTGTTGCCCTGTACCAGATGAATCAACGCAGGGTTCATCACCATGTTGGTTGTATTATCCCTTAGCATGGTTATACTGTTGAAATGAAACGGTCCCACAACATTTGATGCATCACCAAGTGTGCGTCTGGGAGGAGGTTGCTCAGCCGCCATCTCTTCTAGATCTTGTGTAAGAGCTTCTGGTGAGGGTTGTAACAGTCTCTCAGGAGAAGGAAACAGTTCTCTAGATGGATGTCTGACTCTCCTTCCCCTCCTGTCTGATAGTCCTTCAAGAAGTTGTTGTTGGTTTTTCTTACTTCTAGTATGAATGGTTTCCTGCATGCACAAGAAACAAATACCCTAGAAGCACTTTTTTATAAAAAAAATAATAAAAATAAAACAAGAACAAAATATATACAAACAAGTCAAATTTAATCAATTTACACTACTTGAAAAGTTAAACCACGAGTCCCCGACAACGGCGCCAAAAACTTGTTAAACCCCTGGCAAGTGTACCAGATCGTATCAAGTAATAATAAGTGGTAAGACCAAATATCGTTCTCCCAAAGGACTCTTAGGCCTTATCTTTCATGTCAATTGATCTTATAAGACTTGAAAAAGAAATAATTTTTGTGGTTGTATGCAAAACGAAAATAAACATGCAAATGCAAGTGATTCAATTGTCAAGGAAAAGATATGAATGAATGAAGTTGTTGGGGTTTACAATTTCATCTTATCCGCCCTCTTATATCTACTTTTCTTATTTAATTCGCTTTATTATCTAATTATCTTGCAAACTTTCTTTGCCTACCCTAAACATGATCTCTCGGCGAAAAGACACTACTACAAAAGTGCATAGATAGCGCTTTTTTTTTTTTTATCATAGATAGCGCTTTTTAAGCGTTATCTATGCGTGCGCTATCTAATAGATAGCGCTTCTAAAAAAAGCGCTATCTATTGGTGTTGACAATAAATAGCATTTTTTTAAAGAAGCGCTATCTATAGACCCCCTACATTATAAAACATAATTATAAGACAATCTTCAATGTGACTAAATATGAAGACCTATGAAAGTTTAAAGTAAGCAAATTAAAGTAATAATGAAAGTAATGTAGATAAGCTAGTTACCTTGGGAAAACTAATTGATGACAATGTGCAACTCCCTTGGCCACTATTGATATTAGCTTCTTCAGTAGTATTTGGTGTGCCAATTTTTCGAAGCGAAATCATCTCTTTTTCCATTCGTGCTATTTTTTCGGACATGTCTTTCATTTGAGCAGTTAATTTATCATGCTCATGGTGCGTATGACACTTTTTGGACGGGAAATAATCTCTATGACCGACTCCAAATCCCATTCTCCTAACACGACCTGGATACTCTGGGAGACATAAAGCTTGACTCAAAATGTCAGAATGATCATTACTCATCTCTTCTGAATTAGTTTGTGACAATTGAACCTAAACAAGAACCAAACATATCACATTTATTCTCATTTCACACACACAAATATAATATGAAAACATATTACTTACACATTTGTCCCAAACTTGCTGAGTTTCTTCGTTTTCAATTACCCCGCTTTTGTTCACACGACCATGCTTCCACAATTCTTGACGGGGAATGTTATTAACATTTGATCCCAGTTCCTTTATCAAATTATTGTGAAAAAAATCAAATTAGTTAGAAAATTGCAATAACTGAAAATTGGTCATGTAGGTACATCTTAATTTGTTGGGTGAAAACTGGCCTTGGAGGGACTATAGGGGTACACGTGAAATATAAGAGAGAAAGTGAGAAATTAGATGTTGAAATGTGGGTTTTAAATAAAAAGGGAGTGTTAGTGGTAAAGTTAGGTGAACTTGGTGGGAGAGAATGAGTAAGAGTACTTGATGGGTTTATGGAAGAGAGTAGGTTTTCTATTAAAAAGATGGATTAAGAAAATAAGGGATTTAATTAGGTTAAGGTCACATCAAGTATCCTTTTTGTTATGAACCTGAATGGGGTTGTGGGTTTCGGAAACTGTGAATGAAAGTGAGTAGGGTGAGTGAGTAGTCCAGTGGTAATGAAAAGTGAAGGAGAGAGATAGATGGTGCTCATGGTGAATTTTGGTGATGTGGTTTCTATAATATATTGACACGTTCTGGGCATACCTTAATAAAAAGGGTTTGGTAGAATGATGCTAGTCCAAGATAGGTAGTCATGTGAGTGAAGGGTCTTGGGTTGGTAAAGAGAGAAAGATGAGAGTTTGAAAGAAGAAGGAGAAAGAAAAAAAAAGGGGGGGTGGGTGTTTCTGGGTAGTAGTAGAGAGTGGTGTCAATTTTGTTTAGGATTTAACTAAAAGGAACGTGAAGTTGTGCATGGGGAAAAATTTTTAAGTCCAGGGCTGTTACAGGAAGAGCAGTGTTAGAGTGATGAGGGGGTCTAAAGTAAGTAAATGCAAAGTGTGTAAAAAAACAATAAAATAGAAGGAAGAGATTGGAGTGAGTGGGGTCATGTGAGATAAATAAGAGTGAGATAAATAAGAGTGAGGGTGGTTGAGTGTTTTTCTTGAAATCTAGAAAAAAAAAAGATTAGTGAGGATGAATGGTTTCAGAATGGTAGGAAAGGAACAGTGGAAAGGATTATGGGTTCGGGATGTTTTCTTATAGATTGATAACGCCTTAATAGTTTTTGGCGTAGATTGGACAGAGGGAAATAGGTTTTATATTTTTTTTTAGTTTCATTTTATAGATTATATTAATATATATAAAAAATTTAGATTACGTAAGTTATATATTATATATATAAAAAAGTTAGATTACGTAAGTTATATATTATATTAATATAATATAGATTTTTATATATCCAGTAAAATCCTTTCTCTTCCTTAAACAGGACATAATGCAACCAAATAACCTCTCACATCAAATTTTAACCCAATATAATAATTACCATCAAAACACAATTGTCATATCACACATTCTATTAGCATTACTTAAAATGAACTGGGCATGTCTAAAATATCCAAACAAGTACCACATTCATGCGTCCAGAAAGAAAAAAAATAGGCAAATAAGCTCATAAAACCAATCACACAAAGAAAGGTGGAAAATACATTTCAAGCTCACACAAAGTTACAATAATTTCTATTTCTAGTGCTTGCAATTTTCCAGTGTCAATCACTTTGCTACATATGGCTCTAAAGAAATAGCATAATTTAGTGATGGTCCATCTTACCTTTTTAGGAAAAATGGAACGTATGCCTATTGGTAACAAATGCTCCATCACAACATGATAATCATGAGACATTAACCCTATTAGCTTTAGATCTTTCATAGATACTAAGTTTCTAATGTTTGATGAATATCCTTCTGGAACTTTAACTCCTTGTAGAAACTTACAAAACACAATTTTTTCCTTTCTAAATAGAGTATGAGCTTCTGGAGGTAGATATTGACGTTTACCTTTCTTTATTGGTGCCAATTCTGTTCAAATTCCCATTTGAACTAAGTCCAACCTTGCATTGATGCCATCCTTAGACTTTCCAGGAACGTTCAACAACGTACCTATGACATTATCAAATACATTTTTTTCGATATGCATCACATCAAGGAAATGTTTAACGTACAAGGACTTCCAATATGACAAATCAAAAAATATTGACTTTTTCTTCCACCCACTTGTGACTAGATCTCTTGCAAAAGGTTTACTAAATTTGTTGTTTATATCCTTTACTTTTTCAAAAACTTTATCACCATACAACAATTCTGGAGCTCTACATTCTTCTGTCGTCCCATTAAATGCTTTTCTCCATCCTCGATAACGGTGCTTTGAAGGTAAGAATCTACGATGCCCAAGAAATACATTTTTCTTACCATGTTCCAATCACACCCAATCTGTATTATCTTCACATATAGGGCATGCACACTTACCTTTGATACTATATCCAGATAGGTTACCATATGCTGGAAAATCATTAATTGTGCCAAACAACATTGCCCTTAGTAGGAAACTTTCTTCCATATACCCATCATACACCTCTACACCTTCGTTCCACATATCCTTCAAGTCTTCAATAAGAGGTGCCAAGTATATGTCTATGTCATTCCCTGGTTGTTTTGGACCTGGAATTAACATGGATAACATCATGAACTTCCTTTTCATGCACAGCCATGGAGGTAGGTTATATATAATCATAACCACAGGCCACGTGCTATGCGAGTTGCTTTGCATACCATGCAGATTTATTCCATCAATAGACAAAGCAAGACGTAGGTTTCATGGTTCTTTCCCAAAATTAGGGTTATCATGATCAATTTTTGCCCATTGAGGAGAATCTGCAGGGTGTCGAATCTTTCCATCACGTATTCTTTCATCTGCATGCCATCTTAAGTTCTTTGCATCTTGTTCATTACGATACATGCGCCTAAATCTTGGTATTATAGGAAAATACCATACCACTTTGCTCGGCACTAAATTTTTCTTATAGCGTGATGTCATACATTTAGGACATTTATCCAATGGGGCATATTCATTTTGAAAAAGAATGCAATCATTTAGACAAGCATGAATCTTCTCGTAGCTCATCCCAATAGAGCTTAACATTTTTCTAGCGTCATACATTCGACTAGGAAGCACATTATCTTTTGGTAACATATCTTTTATAAGTGATAGTAATTCAGTAAGGCTAGTATCAGACCATCCATTTCGTGCTTTCAAATTGAATAATTTCAAGACTGCTGATAATCTTGTGAAACTAGTACAACCATTATACAATGGTGTCTTTGCATCTGTTGTCAACCTATCAAACATCTGAGGACAATCTCGCATATCCTCTTCGATAACGTTTACAATCTCCTCAACTTCATCTAACTCATATGTTGTGTTAGTCTCTTTCGGCATATAACTTGTATTATGATGAAAATCATTATTTATATTATTTTTTCTATTTTCACCATGTTTGGTCCAGCATGAATAACTTTTATCAATTCCATTGCATATTAAATGCTCTTCTAACTCATCTGCGTTCACTACCTTTAAATAACAACATTGCAAGCAAGGACAAATTATTCTACTAGGGTTTTTTGCATGCTCAACTGCAAATCTACAAAACTCTTTCACCCCATCCTCGTATTCTTTTGATAATCGACTAGCAAACATCCATTTTCGATCCATATTTTATTAATCTATCAAGATTAGTCAATATAGTATTAGAAATATATAGAAACTAACACTATTTGCAATATCATACAAATAAAATAATATTCATACTACCTCAACTTTGAACACACCATTAATCACGCCATTTATGACAATCTTGCAATACCATATTTCAACATATGATTTAAATCTATATTATGCAACACAAAGTGGTTTTATGTCTATTTCATTATAATAAATACAAAGGCATAACACTTAAATTAGTTCAGGGTATTTTAGCAATATGATCTTGTATTATCAACAAAATATCTACTAATATGAAGCAAAACAGATTTCTATATTCCCAAAAGCTTAACTTGTTAATTGGAGGTCCAAGGAATGGTTTTATATCTCTGACAGGATGTATATAACTGGGTCCAAAACATAGTTGGATTTTATAGGAAGAAATGTGGAGAATTCATAAAGTCAGAAGACAAGTTATTACCTTTCACATGATGATTTATTTTAAAATGATTAGACCAAATTGATCAGTTTCAACATGAATCAGTTTCAACATGCTTCCCAAATTGATCAATTTGTGTATTAAAAAAAAACCCTTCAACCTTTATAGTTTCAATATACCAGTAATAGAGACAATTGCATACCAACAAATATAATTAAAAGGAACAACTGATAATCATGTAGCAAGAATCCAATCATACACAAAACATGATTAGCTCCCCATACATAACTTAAACCATCAAAGAATGCATAATAAAAATATGTACTGTGTTGAGATAAAAACAGAGAAAATATATTTCTAAGGGACTTAATGGACCCTTCTCCTGTTCTGTTATTTATATTGATAAAGAGATGATACAATAGGGAGATAGAAGGTCAAGGAACTGTCCTAGACCACTAGGTACAATCATTATAGATAACCCAACACACTACTACCTACTTTAGTCTTACTGACTACCCTAATATAGGTAGACTTAGTAATTATTCTACCATTAAGATACACACAGCTCAAACACACTAACCAATAATTCTAACACTCCCCCTCAAGCTAGAGCATACAAATTGTATGAACCAAGCTTGGAATAGATAAACTCGATTTTGAAACAGATGATTTTTCTTCAAGAGTGTGAGACAGTGTGTTATCACACGTCAATGAACCACTAACAGCAACTTATGAAACTTCAAAAGTGGATGATGGAGAGCAGTGGTGGACAGCAACGGACAGTGGCGAATCACGGAACAAAGCTTCAAACTGCAGTTGATAGCTGCAGATAGTGTCAAGACAACCGCGGACAGCGACAAAGGACATCGGACAGATGTGAACAGCAATGACAATGCTGGTGGACAACCCGGAACAGAAACCAGAACAGGATGAACCTGAATGACGGAGAGCAGTGGTGGACAATGACAATCTACAAGGACAAAATCCCTCATCAAGTAAGGATGGGGCCTATAGTGGCTAAATGCGACAAAACTGCAGGGACTGCCATCTTTGAGATTGATGGGTGATGGGGCCTGTAGTGGCTGTAAGCGACAAATTACAGGGACTACCATACTTATGTGGCTTGAACTGCCATACTTGACTTGCAGTGTCTTGGAAACATACTCCCCCTAAACATCAACAAACGTTCATCAACAAACGTTCAGGGACTTCACTACCCTGAAGAACAACAACCCTACAGGAAATAACTGTCTTGCAGAGGCTAATAGCAATAGACCTGCAGGGACTACACTATCATGCAGCAGCTTAAACTTTCTCCCCCTCACGACTAAACTACACTTGAAGGTGGAAGAATTGGTGAGAACCGATCCGTACAAGGGTTTGGATAAATCTGAAACCCATAACTTCAAAAGATTCAAATCAGCGAACGGTCTCAGAACAACTCCACATGAGCTGTTACAGCACAGCATTTGCAGTGCAAAGAGAGGTTGGAGGTCCAAAGTTCTTTGCTGGACAACTCCCAAATGGTGATACTTAGCACTGTATCACAAGAAATACGGGCCAAACTTAGCTCAAGAAGAAAGTGACCAACGATCCAAGAAAGAACCGACTCATTTGCTTCTAGAGTGGTTGTTTTTTTTTTTTTTTTTGTCTTCCAAATTCTGAACAGATTGATGATGAAGGTATTCCAAGTGGTCTTTGAGAACCTACGGATAATGAGAAAAAATGGAAAAATGGAAGGTCAAGGCTCCTACGGATTTGGAATCGGAGGCCTTCTTCACAATTTTCCAGCAAATTAATTTCCAGGTGCAACTGGATGGCAACTTTCAGAATGGAGAAGAAAATAGCGGAGGCGAAAGAGGTAGAACTGGCTGCAGATTGTGGCAGCAGTGACTGCCTACAGTGGCGACACAAGCAGCGGATGACAAGAAGGTCCAATCGGTGCAGCACGAGAAAAGAGAAATAGAACCCATTGGTGGAGGCATACACCAGAACGCAGAAACGAGAACAAGGCTTCGCAATGCGAAAGTGTGGCGAGAAGATGAAGATCCTGAAGACAATGAAGACGGCAGCAATGGCTACTTTGGAGGGTCATACCGGAGAGAGGAAGCTCTGGCGAGACGACCGGCATCGGCGCAGTGTTATTCCGACAGCGGGACAGCGGCGGGTGAACAGTACGCGTCCGAGCTCAGCTGGAGACATGTGGCGCGTGGACGCGCGATGAGCGGATACAGAGACGGCGACCACCGGGGTTAGGTCGCGCTCGAAGAGACGATCCAGATCTGCTGGTCACCGGTCGAATCTGCGACGGTGGCCGGCGGCGGACGGTGGTCGACGGCGGACTTATTTGGTGCTCGTGGCGGCGCGGTCGGAGGATTCTGGTCCTGTCTCCGGCAGGGTTGGCCGTCGCTCAAGGAGGCGGCCAGATCCGCTGGTCACCGGACGAAACTGGGACGGTGGCCGGCGGCAGACGGTGGACGGCGGCGGACGGTGGCCGGCGACGTACGGATGCCGGCGGTGGATAGCGCAGTGTAGAGCGGAAAACAGTGAAGGCCTCTCTGAATACCCAGTTTCAGCTACTGGTCCGAAAGGAAAAAGAAATGGGTTCAAATCCTGAGACAGATTCTGGAAATATAGCTATAGCTAGGCAGATTATGAAAAAGAGATTTTTAGTAGGAGCCACCGGCGGCCGGACCGGCGGCCATGGTGGCCGGCCGCCGGCAAACAGCGAAGACAGCTGTTAGAAGATCAGAGAACCTGCTTTGATACCATGTTGAGATAAAAACAGAGAAAATATATTTCTAAGGGACTTAATGGACCCTTCTCATGTTCTGTTATTTATATTGATAAAGAGATGATACAATAGGGAGATAGAAGGTCAAGGAACTGTCCTAGACCACTAGGTACAATCATTATAAATAACCCAACACACTACTACCTACTTTAGTCTTACTGACTACCCTAATATAAGTAGACTTAGTAATTATTATACCAGTAATAGAGACAATTGCATACCAACAAATATAATTAAAAGGAACAACTGATAATCATGTAGCAAGAATCCAATCATACACAAAACATGATTAGCTCCCCATACATAACTTAAACCATCAAAGAATGCATAATAAAAATATGTACTGAAAGTATATAACTAAAGCAGTTATGGCCAATTCTGAGATATTTTATTGAAAATTACTGTGATTTTAAGGTTATTTAGCATGCATTCATTACATGTTATATTCTTTAATTATAAAAAGAGTTATTTTATAACATTATCATAAACATAAGGTACTTAACAAAAAAAAAATAACCACTCGTAAGACAAGCACTTCACACTAAGTGTTAATCCACTCATTTATAATGTTAAACCTATCTTGTTATATTATAGAACACGTTATTTAGGTTTGGAAAATCTGTTTAAAGTTGGCGTTCATGATTTGGTAATACTACAAAATAAAAGTGTCAATTTTTAAAGTGTGTATTTTTGTGTTTTAAATGGTTTTAATCAAATTCAGATTTCAGTTTTTGGCGAAGTCAAATTTTTACAAAGTCATTTGGCTTTTGGTGTAAAAAACTTTTGAGATAAACCACCAAACAACTTTAACGCAGATTCTGGTTGGAATATAGGTGCATGGATAAAAGTTATCTGCAGTATAAATGAGGATTTTCATGAAAGTTTTTCACATTGAAAGAAGCACAGCTTACTGACTTAGTGAGGATTTTCCCTTTTTTTAGAAGGATGATGCCATGTAAGTATGTTATGTTGCATTTTGAAAGGATATCTAGACTGTCAAATTTAGAATTTTGTTAAAGGACATTTTCTAGGTTGCTATGTTCAAAGTGGAAGGCACTATTAACTATTTACTTACCATGTTTTATGCAGATCCTGATGTCTACAGAATGACTACTTAAAGTCCTAGTTTGAGGGATTAAAAATTGTAAACAGTGTACATAGTGATTCTAGTATACCGAAAGGAGTTGGTGGCTTAGAAGATGGGGATTTTGACATTGTGAAAGAACTAAAGGAAAAAATACTATTGTTGAATAAAGAATTTTTGGAAGAAAAGAAAACAAGAAAAAATACATAACCATAAAAAAAATAGTGATCCACATAACTTCACTCTTTTTAACTGCTAGTGCACCCAAAGGAAAAATCGAAAACAGAACTGACTATGACATGAATCAGTTTCAACATGCTTCCCAAATTGATCCATATGTGTATTAAAAAAAAACACTTCAACCTTTATACTTTCAATATACCAGTAACAGAGACAAATACATACCAACAAATATAATTAAAAGGAACAAGTGATAATCATGTAGCAAGAATCCAATCATACACAAAACAGGATTAGCTCCCCATGCATAACTTAAACCATCAAAGAATGCATAATAAAAATATGTACTGAAAGTATATAACTAAAACAGTTATGCCAATTCTGAGATATTTTATTGAAAATTACTGTGATTTTAAGGTTATTTAGCATGCATTCATTACAGGTTATATTCTTTCATTATAAAAGGAGTTATTTTATAATATTATCATAAACCTAAGGTACTTAACAACAAAAAATATCCTAAGGTCTAGACTGTCGAATCCATTTTTCTTGGATTGAACTCCTTCATAACTATTTTGAAGAGTTTTTGCAACAACCCTTAACTATAACGCAACCCATATTTTACCTACCTTTTCTCCAGAATCATTGCAGGTAGAAATTTGAAACACAGACTAAACTTAATTTCAATCTAAGGTTAAGATTTATATTCAATCAGAATATACCAAAGAGCCAAATGATAACATTGGGCTTAATACATTGTTATCATTCTGCTATTTTTTTATACCCATCCCCTTTAAAACGAAAATAGGGCAAAGAAGAACCAAAATACAGAAGAGAAGGAGGAAGAGGGAATGTGATACCTAAAATGGCAGTCCTGAAACGAAGGAGCTTGAGGCAACACACACTTATGAAAACAGCAACTAAAACGAAGGAGCAAAGACGCCACACGCACTGATGAAAGCCACACGCACTGATGAATGCCACACGCAGATCGAAAGGGCAGAGAATGTAAGCAGAAACGAAGAACCAGAAACGAAAAAGAGAAGAGAAGGAGAAGAGGGAATGTGATACCTAAAACGACAGTCGTACAGCTTGAGGCACCTTGTACGGATGAAAGCATACGCAGATGAAAACGTCTAAGCAGAGAGAAACACCAATATCGTATAAGCAGAAATGAATCAAGTCGAAGGAGAAGCGCGAATTAAAATTTGTTTAATAATAAATGTGAATATCGTCTTAGCAGAAACGAATAAAGTGGAAGGAAAAGCGTGAATTGAAACTTTTTTTAATAATCTTATATTGCGCTTAATATAAAATGCGCTATGTGTCGTGTTACCATAGATAGCGCTTTTCCAAAAACGCGCTATCTATTGTTATATTTTAAATTATAAAATTAAAAAACGAGATTAATAAATTATAAATAGCGTTTTTTTTTAAAAGCGCTATCTATTATCCTATTTATAGATAGCGCTTTTTTAAACAAGCACTATATATTCATTTCCAAATTCATAGATAACGCTTATTTTAAAAAACACTATCTATTAGGTGTTATCTATTCGCATTTTTGTAGTAGTGAGAGCATATCATTAATTACTAATTTACTATCTCTAGTCTTCCTAAGTAATTAGCAATGCATATATCACAGAAGAAAATACAATTGATCGTCCTTCCCCTATCTCTAGGCAGTATTGCTTAATCAAGGAATTCCCTATCAGTTCATGACTTCCCCGTACGTCTCAGTATCAACAAAGGCAAATATCTTCTACTGAATAAGTTAAACGCTAAAAGCATTGAGCATAGACAAGGAACCCAACAATTGATAATATAAGCATATGAATAAAATAAGAGTTTCAATATAAGAGAGTTTCAAAAGATTACATTGTTCCCCAACAACAAAAGGTTTAGTTCACCATGGACATGGTGAAACTAAATGGAATTAAATGAAAGAATGGAAGAGTAAATCCTAGATTTGATAAATTGGAGCCTAAGCATCCAAGAAATTGCCTCCAAGGAGTGTAGAACTGCTCTGGACGTCTCTGCTTGCCAAAAGAATTCTCTGAAGATCGCACTAGGGCTATTTATAACGCATAAAAGTAACAAAATTTAAGCCCAAGCCCAGCATCCCACCGCTCAGTGCCTAATTTGGCCGCTCAGCGGTTTCCCTCTAATCGCAGGACTGCTCAGCGGTCCATCTCACCGCTCAACGGTTTGCCTCTAATCGCCTGGACGCTCAACGGCACCGCTTGAGTGAGAGGCAGTGACTGCTCCCTCGAATCTGGCGCTCAGCGCTGGAAAATAACGCTGAGTGGTGGCTTTTACTCTTCTTTTCTTCCTTTTTCTCCTTCTTTCTTGAGTCTAAGTCCTCCCTTCTTTACTTCCATCCAATCCTCATCAAAACCCTGCAAAACAATGCAAAACAAGCATAATATCTCTAAAAATAACTTTTGACTCTCATGTGACTCAACTAAGTGTTTTACTTGATTCTAAGCTCATTCTAAGTCATAAAGGGTGTGTTTTGATATCAAATTTAAATATAAAAATAACGGTTATTAAACCGTTATCATTATGTTAAACATTTTGCATTAATCTTGCATTGGATATTTCTTTATCCACACTCGATATTCCTTTTTTTTTCTTCTCATTTGCATGCGTCCTCCTTATAACTTTAGATAAATCAACAAACATCCATGTCTGGTTCCTCTTCGAAGATTCAATCTCTTATTTCATGATACATTGTGTTACTAACCTCTTACACCCTTTATTGCCCTTATGATGATTTTAGGCTTTATACCTTATATATATATATATTTTCAATTGTAGTAAAAACATGGAAACTAAGATAAACATACTCAAATTATTGTGTAGGTTTTTATCCATTGTCTCCCTATCATGTGTAAGCTGATAGATGGAGTCCAATTTTTTACATCCTAGCCTTCCCAAGTGAGAAATAAAAGGTTGATTCTTGTTTTCTAATGCTTTATTGTTTGACCCCTTGAAACAATTTTATCCTAAGCTAGAAGACTTTACCTCAACATGAGTTTTCTCTGGTTCTCTAAACATAATAGCAATTCGAGTCTCGTTAAATATGATGTCCCTACTTATAAATATTTAGCTTTCCCAAGCTCTAACCTTCGCAACATATACCCTTCCACTCATTCAAAATATCTAATAAAGATAAACCTCTTTATTTGTGCTTCCGACTTATCTTCCTTAGCATGAGCAAATGTCAAGATACTTGTTAAGTATAGTAAAAACTATGTATGAGATTAATCTCCTTTATGTTTAATATACACATAGGTCCCTTTATTTATAACAGAAGAAATATGGGTTAAGTGATAACGGTCTAAAAACTGTTATTTTTATACTTAAATTTGATATTAAAACACACCCTTTATGGCTTAGAATGAGCTCAAGACTCAAGTAAAACACTTAGTTGAGTCACATGAGAGTCAAAATGGGTTTTCTTGGTTTTATGCTTGGTTTCCCTTGATTTTGTAGGTTTTTGGAATGAATTGAAAGAAAGGTTGAAGTACCAAATGGTTGCGGTGCAGAAAAGTCAACCAGAATCCAAAAAAGTCAACCAGTTGACCAAAATGTTGACCAAACCGCTGAGCGGCAGTTTTAGGCGCTGAGCGGTAGTTTTAGGCACTGAGCGCCAGTTTTTCTTTTTTTTTTTTTGCTTGGGGGACCGCTGAGCGGTCTGGCGATTAGAGGGAAACCGCTGAGCGGCCAAATTAGGCGCTGAGCGGTGCAGTACTGGGCCTGGGCTTAAATTCTATTACTTTTATGCGTTATAAATAGCCCCAATGCGACCCTCAGAGTATTCTTTTGGCAGAAGAGGATGTCCAGAGCTGTTCTACACTCCTTGGAGAAGATTTCTTAGATGCTTAGGCTCCATTTTATCATATCTAGGGTTAGCTTTTCCATTCTTTCATTGTATTTCATCTAGTTTCACCATGTCAATGGTGAACTAAACCCTTTGTTGTTGGGGAACAATGTAATCTTTTGAAACTCTCTTTTATTGAAATTCTTATTTTATTCATATGCTTGGATATGCTGTTATTATCAATTGTGGGTTCTTTATCTATGCTCTATGCTATTATCATTTAATTCATTTGATAAATAGATGTTTGTCTTTGTCGATACGGGGACGTACGGGGAAGTCATGAACTGATAAGGAATTCTTGATCAACAAATACCACCTAGGAACAGGGGGGTAGGACGATCAATTGTGTTTTGCTTTTGTGGTACTTGCACTGCTAATTACTAGGGGAGACTAGGGATAGTAAGCTAGTAACTAGTGGTAGGCTCTTCTCGCCGAGGGATCGGGTTTAGGGTAGACTAAGAAAGTTACATGACAATTAGATAATAAAGCGAATTTAATAAGAAGAGTAGATATAAGAGAGTGGATAAGATGAAATTGTAAACCCCAACAACTCCATTCATCCATACCTTTTTCTTGCCAATTGAATCAATTGCATTTGCATGTTTACTTTTTGTTTTTGCATTAAATAACAAGTAAATTTTCTCTACAAGTCTTATAAGATTGATTTACACGAAAGATAAGGCCTTTGAGTCCTTTGGAAGAACGATATTGGGTTTTACCAATTATATTACTTGAAAATGATCTGGTACACTTGTCAGGGGTTTAACATTAAGCCAAAAATACAAATAAGAAATAATAACAAGCTAACTACTAAAGATAAAAGATAAAGATAATATATCTAACACTTCCCCTCAAGCTAGTGCCTTTAAATCATATGTACCAAGCTTGTTGCTAATATAATCCATGAAGACTTAGTGAAAACATCTGCTTCTACACTTGAGCAACACCAAATTTTTAAGGATTTGCAAAGACAACATACAAGATGAAATACCAACCCATAAGACTCCCTTGAAGCAACAAATCTGGGAGGTTTCCCCATATAAATTTCTTATTACAAATCACCGTTAAAAAATGTATTATTGATATCCAGTGGATGAAGAAGTCATTGTTGAAACACTACAGCTATAAATAAACTAACAAAAGTCATCTTTTCCACGGGAGAGAAAAACATATATGGACGGGTCAAACACAATGATGACAAAAAGGAAGTCAGAAGCCATTGATCAATAGGAGAGAGAACCTTAAAAATCTAAGATTCTTCAATCAAGACACTTGAAAGGAAAAAAGAGCAATATCGATGCTCTGAATAGTTGTCTAAAAGGAGATGAGACGTGCCACAAGGACAACGAAAAAGGGAGTAGATCAACAACTTCAAAAGGTGTTGAGAGTGCGTAAAAGCTCCGATGAAGGCGTTTGATGGAACGATGCTTATCTGGCCGACACGATCAAAATTATGTGATCGTCGATCGAAACTAGAACTCTAGTAGTGGCAGCGATAGACGATGGTGTTGCCGGCAGTGACGAGTATAGTGGCAGAGGCAACATAATTTTTTTTCCTCAAAAGAACTTCGCTCTGATACCATGTTAATATAGTGAAAACTATGTATGAGATTAATCTCCCTTGGGTTGAATATATACATAGGGTCTCTATTTATAATATAAGAAATATGGGTTAAGCCCAAAATACAAATAAGAAATAATAACAAACTAACTACTAAAGATAAAAGATAATGATAATATATCTAACAAGACTAAACATCCTCAAATTCTCATAATGTGTTTGTTTTCTACTCTTGCACCTTCATAGGAGTCTTGAACTTCATAGTATCTTATTGACTCTTTTATTAGATACACGACATTGTTTGTCGATTCCCCTAAAATGGTTA
The DNA here is from genome assembly GCA_027742785.1 of Vigna reflexopilosa. Classification (NCBI taxonomy): domain Eukaryota; kingdom Viridiplantae; phylum Streptophyta; class Magnoliopsida; order Fabales; family Fabaceae; genus Vigna; species Vigna reflexopilosa. The sequence goes on from CM050918.1 coordinate 23,498,534, forward strand.
CGACAAATCAACTCCCAATAACATGAACCTTACACACCAAAATGATTTTGCTCATTGTCTTAACAACTTTTTATTTATGCTTCTAGCTTATCTTCCTTAGCATGTCACCAAATGTCAAGATACCAAACACCCTCAGATTATCATAATGTGTTGGCTTTCTAGTTTGTATCTCCATAGGAGTCTTAAACTTCATAGTAGCTTATTGACTCTTGTTTATTAGACAAACAACATGGTTTATTGATTCCCCCTAAAAGAACTTAAACAAATCAACTCCTAGTAACATGAATGTTATACTCCAAAATGATTATGTTCATCCTCTTAATAAGTCCATTTTGTTAAAACTCATTAAACTAACCTTATACAAAGTTCAAACAATTGTCCATTTTGAGCACTTTAAGTTCTATTATTTATTGATTAAGTCACTTGTTAAATCTATGAGAAGTACTAGTCTTTCTTTTCAAGATATAATACCCTTCACCTTGAGTTTGAGATCGTGTTAAACCCCAAAGGTTCACATGAACATACTCAAATGCTTTATTAGATACATGTTTATTAATCTCAAACGTCAATATAACATGATACTTTCCACATGTGCATAAATAACAAAACTCTAGTTTCCCTTATGAGTCCCAACCTTAAATGCCACCAACTTCGTCTAATCTTACATTGTCTTAGTAGTCACATGCACATATATGATTAGTGTTGAACCACCCATTATGTAAATACTATTCTTCTTCATTCCTTTAGCAATGGTAGATGCCCCTTTAAAATCTTTGTATAGCTCTTTGCTCAATATTGGTTGTCAAACCCATAAGATCAAACATATTAATCGACTCTCGATTGTCAAATGATGAGAAACGAGAAAATTGTTCTAATATTTAGTTTAGGGGAAGATATTAATGTGAATGTAAGTGATAAGTCATAAGGTTGGTTGTTGCATGTTACCATGATAAGATCAAATTTATGTTCTTAAACAAAACTCTAAAAAATTCTCACAAAAAGAAAACTCAATTTTTTTTTATCAAAATTCATGTCTCTCGTTACATTACAAGGATATCATTTGATGAGATAAATTATGCAAAACCATCTACATTCTACATTAATTCCTATTTAATTGACTTTTAATATCTATTATTAATTAACTTATTTTTAATTCTCATTAATAATTCACTGGTTTTTTTAACTTTCCATGTGATCATTCAACCTCTTAATTAAAAATATAATAAAAGTCACAATAAAAACTCAAAATTACATTGATCCCATCAATATCATATCATCAAACAAATTCCATCTAACTCAATGCCCTATACAAACTTCTTTTTCTTAAGAAAAACTATAAATCCTTCTTTATGTTCTTTGAAAACTATAAGTCTTTCTTTAAGTTCTAGTTTCAAAGAACTTCTTCACTAGACACATGTGGAAGGCGCAACTTGAATCAATGACTCATCTTCTATATGTATCTAACATTAACATCATTAAAACTTTAACAAATTCGTAACTATCAAATGTTATAACAATATTAACATATTCTCTTTTGAAATGATAATTTGTATTCCTATCTTTTTCTAGATATAAATAGTTTACCTTGTAGTTTTAATTTTGAAACACTCAAATTTAATTCATTATCATTTTCTTTAGACTGTAAAGTTTTTATAGTTCTTTAATTTAAATTGAGATTTATATTTTCTCATTGTTCCTTGTTAAATAATAAAACATTTTTAAAGTATTTAAATATATTTAGAAAGATAATAAAAACCAACAAATTCAGTTCCAGTTTGCTCATAATTTATTATTATTCTTTAATCTCTACTTATCTCAATATTCAAAATTGTTTAATTAAGATATTTTTTTTTCACTATAAGAAATATGATTTTAAAATTCAAAATTATTGGTTAATATATTTTATTTTATAATTTCTTTTTCAACCATAAAGAGAAATAATAGATGCGCCTAAAATATAGGTTGAACATCGTGAATAGAAAAATATATTTTAAAAAGTATATTTTTGGCGGTTCAAAAACTTTTTGTTATATTTATATATTTAAGAAAAAAGGATTAGAAACTCATTTTTTTATCACACAGTTTTTAATTTATTCTGTTTTATTAGTTGAAATTTATAACGCACCTAGATATTCATACCTGATATACAATATAGGTATCTATCCACAACACTCGGGCACCGTCTTTTCTTTTTGATGTTCAAAAACGGAAAAAATAAAATAAAATGTCGGTGAGTGCATATTTTGGGACAAAACTCCGAAGTTTTTCTTAGACATGATGGATAATTATGATTAAGGATGATAATGAGTCGCAATATGACTCATCAGAATGAATCTAGATAATTATTGATGAAATGTTGTAAAGAAAAATGCTGTTTAAGTATATTATTCTTTTACTTAATTGAGAAATTTGTTTACTTGGTTATACAAAGTCTTGTTGGATTTTAGTAAAAGTTTGCATAGTTGAAGAATAAGAGATTTAGCATTATTGTACTTTAGTTGTTTACTAGCTGGCACTACGTGTGTCTGTGTCTGAATCGGTTACCGTGTTTGGGCGACCTTAATAGAAACAAATCACGTATTGGTGACTACGAATCTGAACAATTAACACATGTTCTGTCTCACATCTAATCTTTAGCAACACTTTATTAAAACCCCAACACACACTGAATATCAGTGTGAGAAAAATGAAGTTGTGTTTACTTGTGGCGGTGTTGCTGGTCACAGTCACAGTGGTTTCATGTGGCAATGTGAGCTACGATGGTCGCTCCCTCATCATCGATGGCCAACGCAAGCTTCTTATCTCTGCTTCCATTCATTACCCTCGAAGCGTTCCTGCGGTGACACTGCACAGCACCCCTTCTTTTATTTCTTCGATGTGGGACATACAGTTATCTGACAAGTGATGTGTTTGTGGCAGATGTGGCCTGGTCTTGTTCAAACAGCGAAGGAAGGAGGGGTAGATGTGATTGAAACCTATGTTTTCTGGAATGGCCATGAGCTTTCTCCTGGCAATGTGAGTAGTATGAAGTCATTTATAATGCACTGCATAGTTTATCTTTGCTTAAACTTGTTGGTAAGCATTTATTTCAGGAAATCAAAAAGTTAAAGTAGATTGAGGTTCTTTTATAAGTTAAAATCAACTTATGTTCATAGCTTTTGTAGATGTTTCTTTGTTTAACCTCTTCAAAAGTTGAAGTGCATAAGTTAATTAGTTGGAAGACAATAGATACTCTAAGAGGTTATAGTGTGATGTAAAACTTTGTAAGACTTCCCCACTCTTACTTGAAATTGTGAACTTGATGTAGTATTACTTTGGAGGAAGGTTTGATCTGGTCAAGTTTGCGAGGACTGTTCAGCAGGCTGGGATGTTCTTGATTCTTCGAATAGGCCCATTTGTTGCAGCAGAATGGAATTTTGGGTGAGTAATCATTTTTTTGCTAATCTTATTCGGTTCTAAACGATTGCTTCAAGTTACAGTGTCTTATGGTGGAGAAATTAAATAATATTAACCAGTTTTACGAAGTGGAATTCAATTTCATAATTCTTAACAATAGCTGTATGTTACAGTGGTGTGCCGGTGTGGCTACATTACGTTCCAGGCACGGTATTCCGGACTTATAATCAGCCTTTCATGGTATGTCTCTGTGCTTTGAATTATAATTGTAACTCATACCATCGTAGTGAAATTACTTTGATTGTCTAACTTTGTTGTCCCTTTCTTGGGGTTCAGTATCATATGCAGAAGTTTACAACATACATAGTGAACCTTATGAAGCAAGAGAAGCTTTTTGCTTCACAAGGGGGTCCCATAATCTTAGCTCAGGCAAGTATAACTTTAAACATTGCAATTTATTCGCAGTGCCTCTGTTTGTATTCTTAGGATGGTTATTACGGATATACATATGAACTACTATTTTTGGTAGCGTTCCATCAATTTGCTTGTCTAATTTGTCCTCTGAACATATCGTACCCAATGACTCCATTTAGCATCTTCACAATTTTGCAGATAGAAAATGAATATGGCTACTACGAAAATTTTTATAAAGAGGATGGTAAGAAATATGCCTTGTGGGCTGCAAAGATGGCTGTGTCTCAGAATACTGGTGTCCCTTGGATAATGTGCCAACAATGGGATGCTCCAGATCCTGTGGTAAGATTATACTCTCTTAGAGATGTTATTACAATACAAACTCAAAATAAATTTAGATTTGTAGTTCTTGTTATGAGAAGATAATGAAAACTTGCAATCATAAGTAGGAAATGTCATAAATATACATTATGCTGTGCTTCAAAATTCTTAATTTTTGCTGTTTATATTTATAATTTTTTTTCTTCTTGTTTTAAATATCTGTGTTGCTGGTCACATTTAGATGATAACCAATTCACGATTCTTTTTCAGATTGATACATGCAATTCATTCTACTGTGACCAATTTAAACCCACTTCTCCAAATAGGCCCAAAATTTGGACTGAGAACTGGCCTGGATGGTATGCTTGATCACTTTAAATCCTCCCTGCAGTCCATGATTCATATTTTGCTTCATAGGGTCCATTTTATACATGTGATTATGTACGTCATGGAAATGCTTTGTGGTGAATGTTTACAAATAGACACTTATTTGTTGGGCATAATTCAGAAATGTTGCTTTTATCCATTTTCCATTGACAATTATGTATCAAGTAAAACTGAACTTTTTCACTCGAGAAGGTTTTGGAGGTGTTTGGCAATTTTCTAAAAACAGATATTTAGGTAGATTGGAGCTGGGTTATATATGTTGGTATTTGGCGATCTACTAAACTTTAAGAAACCAATTCTCACCTGAGCTAAATTTGATATAAAATTATTTCTCAAAAGTCAAACACATTTTCTTTCCGTCTCTCTCTCTAGTTAAACATAAATGATCATTGGATAAGTTATACTTAAAGGATGACTCGTACATGGTGCGATTCAAGCACCGTATCTGTTTTCTCACCAATTGCAACTGCTAAAATCGTACATATCATATTGTGAATTTTGCAATACTGTCAACCATGCATTTGATATAGAAATTCAATATTAGGACTAGTTTTGGACCAACCTGAACCCAGTTTTGAACTGGTTTGACTCCATAAGACTTGTGTTACTGGTTCCATACTTCCACTTAATACCATTTTAAACTAGTTTTAGAAATTGCCAAAGTGGAGAAACTATCGTTCATGGATTTTAAAAATTGTGCAATAGTCTACAAGATAACCTAAATGCATCCGCTAGAATCAGACCTAGGAAAATAATAAAAATATGAAACTTCGAAAATCTAGCCTTTTCAGTTTACTTAGAACTTTAACTAGGGATGCTTTTCTTTGTCCTTCTATTTTCCCAGGATAGAGAAGCTAAAACTGTGCAATAGTTGATATTTGATTTTGATCTTGCAATAAGAATGTATCTCTCATTTAGTGCTCTTCTGTCCTGGGATTTTTGATTATTTTAAGGTTTAAGACTTTTGGGGGCAGAGATCCTCACAGGCCAGCAGAAGATGTTGCATTTTCTGTTGCTCGTTTCTTCCAAAAAGGTGGAAGTGTACACAATTACTACATGGTACATTTTTTTTTTCTTTTTCTAAATTAGACTGTTCGCACTGTATTAAATAATATTAAAGGACTTCAGAATGATATGCTATGTCTTAATTTATTTTCCTCTTGTTGATCTCTTTCTATTATCCCTGTTGATTAGTATCACGGAGGAACAAATTTTGGACGAACAGCTGGTGGTCCATTCATTACTACAAGTTATGACTATGATGCCCCCATAGATGAGTATGGTAAGGCATCTAACTAAAGTTCTTCTAACGTTGTAATTAATTTATGCTCAGATCTCTTTACCTATATTGAAAAATGTCCCTACTTCTTACAATCAATGCTAAAGTTCACTGCTTAATAAATTTATAATATAATGACAGGGCTACCTAGACTTCCAAAATGGGGACATCTTAAGGAACTTCATAGAGCTATCAAGTTATGCGAGCATGTACTGCTTAATGGGAAACCAGTTAATGTCTCCCTTGGTCCTTCTGTGGAGGTATCTTCCTTCTGTCAAACATTAACGGCTAGTACAAATATATTGTCTCTTGTTTAGCTATGAATCCTATTGGAGATCAAATTGTAATATATATAAGTGGATTGCAAACCTCATTTTACAAGTTAGTTTTGTGAAGCTAAATTAGATATAAATCCACTAATGTGGTATCATAGCCATCCCACAATGGAGAGATAGAGCAGTACGTTTTTTTGTGTTTCTAGTCAACCATGCCATTAGACATAAACAAGTTTTTCTTTATCTTTTTGCATACTAACAGAACTTTCTACGGTAAGGTATGATAATTTCTTGAATTGGTAATTTCCTTCTTTACAACTATAATGATTATAAGCAAGATGTTAGACAATTAAAAGTGTATGTGAGGAGGAATAAAAGGGGAGAAAGTTAGTGGAGGGTAGAGGGGGAAATCTGTTAGAGGAGAGATGGTTAGTTTGTTAGAAGAGAGAGAGGGAGTATAAATAACAAACAGATTTGAGAGAGAGAGGGGAGAAAACATTTTGGGTATTGAGACTGGACCTCTTGGCGGAGGAAGGGAGGCTTCTTTGGGGGAGATAGTATACTTGTATTTCTTTTTTCTACACATTACATCAGAAATAGAAATACAGATTCATACCTATTCTTCTATATTTGCTTACTGTTGAGTGTGTGTGAGAGCTTGGAATTGCTGTTCGGCTCCTTGAACAAAGAAACCTAACACAAGACTTGACAAAATAGTTCTAGTGGACACGTGTTGCATTATCTTTGTCCAATGTTATTGGTAAGGGATGTTGCAGAATTTTCATGGCTGGACAGTCTGCAGTTTAGTTCAAGCAAGTAAATTTTAGCTTTGTAATATTGTCAGTTGTCGGAGAGACAACTATTCTTGAGCCTACTTAATAATTTAAACCTGTAGAGTTGGTCCTTGACATGACATTGTGCTTCTATAACACCAAATCAATCAAGCTTTAACAATTGTGGGGTCTACCCTTGCATCCATCCCTAAACTTAATCGATTCATCGGGTATTATAAGCCATTTTGTACTAACCATTGTATTGCTTTTGCAGGCTGATGTCTATACTGATTCATCCGGAGCATGCGCTGCATTTATTTCTAATTCTGATGATAAAAATGATAGAACAGTGGAATTTCGGAATACATCATATCGCTTGCCAGCTTGGTCAGTTAGCATTCTTCCTGATTGCAAGAATGTAGTGTTCAACACAGCAAAGGTAATTTATTGCTGTTCCAACGTGGTTGACATCATTCCTTAATAATGTTTTACATAGAAATCATCATTGAGGGCTTAGTTTAAATTTGTAATCTTTGCTATAATAAATTTTAGTGATGCCAAAGATTATATTCGAACTCTGGTCTGGACGTTCCTCTAAAATTAATGAAAAATTTGCAGGTTGATGATAAAAACAGAATTTGACTTACACCTAAAACAAAATCTTATCAATCCTACTATTAGCTCAAAGTTTTGATGTTTAGATATATGCAATCAACTGCCATGAAACTGAAATTGATACTTGCATGGCCTATACCACTGTCAAAACGAGAACTTTCTCTTTAATAGAAATTATCATCATAATTAATTCCCCCCTTTTCTGTTCACCCCAATCTCTATTAACAAATGTGACAAATTATTATTGCATAGATATCTTTATACACTTCTTTTGGCTATTGTTTTTAGTCATGAAATTTTGTACAGGTTAATTCCCAGACAAATGTAGTTGCAATGATTCCCGGAAGTTTGCAGCAATCAAATAAAGGTGTAAATTCTTTGATATGGGACATTGTGAAGGAGAAACCAGGAATATGGGGGACAGCAGACTTTGTCAAAAATGGTTTTGTTGATCTCATCAATACTACCAAAGATACCACTGACTACCTATGGCATACCACAAGGTTTGTCTTAGGATAAAAAATATTTGAAGTGCACATATCGATCAATTAAAAGGAATAAGGGTAAAAGATACACATGCCTATGCATAATATTGCACTAGTATTATTTAAATTTCTTTAGTAAGTAATCCCTATAAAAATGTAGATCTTAGAGTTATGCATTATTTACCCAGCATATACCTGCATCTTTGATGAAGAAAATATTAATGAACATTTTGATGTGGCTAAAGCAAGGGGAAGGTAACGGTTTATAGGAAAATACTAAAACTTGGAATGACGAATTAGTAATGGTATTCCAGCAATTAAAGTAAAAAAGTTTTGACTTCCCATTGTCTTAAGTCTACTAATTGCCAGAATTGCTATCAGTAAAAAGTAAATCCGGATGTCAATGACTTGTTATGGTTTTATGTTATTATGGATAAAGTTATATTTTTGTGCTCCATTCCTTCCCAGTTAACTGTAAACTGTGACAAACATGCTTAATATCTCTTTGCTTGGACATTCGTTGTGCTATAGGCTTTAGGATTCTAATAAATTTTATGAAATATGAATTGGTGTTATTCAAAAGGCCTAGGAGGGTCGTAATGATTTTAGTTAGAATCTGTGCTATATTATCAATGTTGCTTCTTTTCATAATCAATTATAAACTCGTTTGTATGGTGTAATATACATTAACTTATATAATTTATTAAAGCGTATTTTGAATGTGATCAAAGCTCAATTTTCTATTGATGGCAGTATATTTGTTGGTGAGAATGAAGAGTTCTTGAAAAAGGGAAGCAAACCAGTTCTTCTAATTGAGTCTACAGGTCATGCTCTCCATGCTTTTGTGAATCAGGAATATCAAGGTTATCTTCTGATAGATAATAAATTTATTACTTCATATTTTATTAATCAACTCTCATTGTGTGTTCAAGTGAGACTTGTGAGTCATTATGAAATTCAGCACATGCAACCTTTCCCCTTCTCTTCTCTTGAAATTGCATTTCCCTTGCCTTCCAAAGTGTTAAGAATAAAATGTTATTTATTAAAGATAATTACATACCCATCAAATGAAGTAAAATGAAATTGGATGGGTTTCTCTTTTATTTTCAGAACTATATAAAATTTGTTATTCTAAGATTTAACATCAGTGGTGTTTTTAAATTTAAAATTAGAATTATATTTTGTTTCTGAAACAGATGCAAAGTCTGAATTTTTAAACCTTGGGGGAGCTATATAATTTGGACATTGACTTCTTCTGTGCCTTATAAATCACCAATTGGTATACATGGGACTTATGTTTCCTTAACGTGGATGTATTTTCACTTTCCTGTTATTTAACGTGTCTTGTATTATGGTATTGTGCAAATCTAAAACTGGCATTTTAATACTGACATATGAAATGGCAGTACTTGTTATATGAATATTAAACCAAAATAATATATAAATATCTTAATTTAGTAAATAAGAAATTCAAGCCTTTGTTCCACATTTATATAAAGTGGATAAATATTCACTTTTCAAAATAATGGAAGGAAGAAAAGAAACAGACTTACTTCAATATCTGTGACTTGCTTTCCCATGTAGTTACTAGCATTCAGCTGCCTTGTCACATTAGAAACAATTTTGTTACATGCATTCATTCTGTTTGTTACTAGCATTTGAAAACTACTGAATTGCAACACTTCAAAAGAGTACATGAGGTAATTCATGAACTCCGATAAACACAAGCTGTAACAAATGATTTTTATCTCTTGTTATTTGGTAATTTTAACCTTTTGTCCTTTAGGTACTGGTACTGGAAATGGTACACCTTCGCCATTCACTTTTAAGAATCCCATCTCCCTCCGAGCAGGGAAAAATGAAATTGCTTTGTTGTGCTTGACAGTTGGCTTACAGGTATATTCCTCTGTTTTAAGCTACTGTTGTAACTCCTAAGAAATACAAATTTCTTACCATGCTACTTTTTTCATTATGGTTTAGACAGCTGGACCCTTTTATGACTTTGTGGGGGCAGGACTCACAAGTGTGAAGATTAAGGGACTGAACAATGGGACGATAGACTTGTCTTCATATGCTTGGACTTACAAGGTGCCTTTTCACCCTTGTCCCACCCATCTTTGAAATGCTGCTCAATTTTTTATAGACCCTTGATAGTGGTATTACCGTGGAAATTTATATTTCATGCTTTCTCAGATTGGAGTGCAAGGAGAACACCTAAAGCTATACCAGGGAGATGGGTTGAGTAATGTGAACTGGACATCTACTTCAGAACCACCAAAAATGCAGCCATTGACATGGTACAAGGTAATGAATGCAAATTATCAATACATCTTTTCATTTAGTTTGTGTCTCTTGGTAAAGTATCTTTTAAAATTCTTGGCCTTGCAGACTATTGTGGATGCTCCACCTGGAGATGAACCAGTTGGATTGGATATGTTGCACATGGGTAAAGGTCTAGCCTGGTTAAATGGAGAGGAAATAGGAAGATATTGGCCTAGAAAAAGTGAATTCAAGAGTGAAGACTGTGTGAAGGAATGTGATTACAGAGGCAAATTTAATCCTGACAAATGTGACACTGGTTGTGGAGAACCAACACAGAGATGGTAAAACTATTGACAATAATAATTTCCATGAAATTGATAAATTGAAATGCAGTCTTTTCCTTTTTTTCATATGCAGAAAAAAATTACTTTCATAAACTGGTACAGAAGTTGTTGAAAATGTTGTCAGGTGCCAACCCTCTTAACCAGAAGAAATAGGCAAAGTAAAATACTAAAATCAGATTTTGTGTACAAATCGATGCAGTTTGTGCTGGTGGACTGATCCCTAACAGATTCTTTATATACAAAATAATTGACAAGCATTGTTCATAATATTAGGAAGGGGATACAATTGAAAGCTAGTAGGTTCTGTATGTTGTGCTTAATTTTTCATAATTATGTCCTCGATTTCTGGAATGAATCAGAACCCATAGTACATTCTTTCAATTTACTTTCTTTCGTAGTTCCTTTTACATCATTTGCAAATATAAAAATTCATCTAAAAATGAAACTAGAAAGCTTCATGATTTATCATAATTGTAAAGAACTAAATTTATTTTGGTAGGTCTCAAGAGTTATGCATCATTCTTCTTGTTTTAATGAAACATTTTGTATTTCCTATGCATCAGGTATCATGTTCCACGATCCTGGTTCAAGCCATCAGGAAATGTCCTTGTTCTTTTTGAGGAGAAAGGTGGAGAACCAGATAAGATTAGGTTTGTGAGACGCAAAATATCTGGTGCGTGTGCCCTTGTTTCTGAGGATTACCCGTCGGTTGGACTCCTTTCTCAGGGTGAAGATAAATTACAGAATATCAAAAACATTCCTTTTGCCCGTTTGACCTGCCCCAGTAACACTCATATATCAGCTGTGAAGTTTGCTAGTTTTGGAACTCCCTCTGGATCATGTGGATCTTTCCTCAAGGGAGATTGCCATGATCCCACTTCTAGCACAGTTGTTGAGAAGGTATATCTTTTGGCAATTTTTTGCATTGCATTTGGGGTGGTATTCTCTACTAGTATCTATTAAAATTTTCATTTTCAAAACTAACTACACAATTAAGGGATACCCTGATGCTATAGGCTTCTGATTAACTGTGCTAACAATCCTGTTAGCTTTGCTGTGTGTGTATTATAAACAACAATAAACAATTGCCAAAGGAACTAATCACAATTAATATGACTTACTCTTGGCTGGTAAGATCTTTTATTCCTCTTCATGTGCTATGTTTTTGTGGGGAGAAGTTGATCCATGAACCTTATGCATACCAAAGCAACATCCTGAATCCCACATTCAAAATATTGAAATACTTGTTACTTGAGTTTATCATATCCTTAACTGAACTTTAATCTAGGTGGCCACCCATTGTTTAGTAGAGAATGATGTTTCGTGCAGTGTTTCATTAAATGTTTGTTTGGTCTTTTATTTTGAATGATGATAGTACTGATAGAATTCCATAAACTTCGTTGTTGTTGCAGACCTGCCTAAACAAAAACGACTGTGTCATAACATTAACTGAAGAGAATTTCAAGACCAACTTGTGTCCTGGTTTACCAAGGAAACTTGCAGTGGAAGCGGTTTGTAGTTGATTATCAATTCCGGAAGAGCATTGCATTACACCATTTATTTTACCAACTTGGCTGCATGAAAAAGATGAAAATTTTGCTTGTATTAATATTAATATTAATATTATCGACATGGTCACATGTAAAATTTATGGCAGGGAAATTTGCTGTAAATGCATGTATCTTTCAATGAATTTGGATTTCACATGCATTGAGAATCAATGCATTTTGGGAGAGCATATCTCCGGTGAAAAAAACAACTGCACTCCTACATTCTGAGCGTTATTTTTTTTTTTAAATATATATGTTATAGTTAAAATTATTATTTTACGGAAAATTATTGAAAGGTTAGGATATTAGACAAAAGCATCCAAATGGATATTTTTTTTTAAATTACAAAAAGTTTACAAAAGTTGATCAATTCTGTTAATGTGGTAGGTACGATTTCATTGTAAAAAGAATATGTCAATTTGATATAACTTCATTCTCTTTCTTGTAATTTTCTTTTTTAAATTTTAATTGAAGTCATATATTTAGTACGATAATACGTAGTTTTGAAGTCATGTTAATTTAGTACGATTTCAGTATATTGTATTATAAGAATTGAAGTTATGTTAATATATGATTTTGTGTTTTGTATTGTGATATAAATTAAAGTTATATTAATTTGTTATGTATTTAGTGTTAAAAATAAATTAAAATTATGTCATGTTAACACAATTTTACTTTTAAGATTCAAAGTTATATTAATGTGACACAATTTTTTCACAATAAATATAATTTATCTATTTTTGTATTTTTTTTTAAATTATAGCATTTTAATAATTTTGAAAAAACAAATTATACCTTTTACCTAAGATCTTATGCTGTGTAATGTCACTGTTGAGAAATGTGAACACGAGGCTCTAACTCTAACTTTGTAGCGATGTTTGGACGTGGCTTCTTCGTGCATATCCAAGGCTTCCTTTTTTTTTATCATCATATGTTTAAAAATTTTAATTTTATTTTCTTTCTAAGTTTCGGAATGTAAATTTGAAAACATTTTAGAATATAGATCTAGAATAAAAAAATTATATTTAGGAGAAAATAAAAAATTATTTTAGATTATGTGGTCTAAAATACAAATTTTGAATTGCAAAATAAAAAAAAAAATTCTGTAAACATATATAAACAATTTAAATGTCATTCTATAACATTATTTAATACTAAAAAAAGTTAATATTATATTAAAAATGATTATATTAATTATTTTTAATTTAAGACTAAAAAAAGTTAATGTTATATTAAAAATAATTATATTAATTCATTTTTAAAGTTTAAAAACTAAAAAATATATTAATTTACTTTTAAAGTTTAAAATCAAAATATATCAAAATTTAGAAAAGAGAAAAATTTCAATTTCACGTCAAAAATTTAAGAATTAAAAACTTTCCTATTCTTTTTAATAAAATAGGTTGTAATAAGAAAATAAAATAAAATGTATTATTTTATATAAAAAAGATAATAATTTAAATTTTAAAGCTCGTGGTAGGAAGATGGTGAAAAAAGGTGTTGGTTTTGAAAACTTTATTCTCCCATTCTCTGTTTTCTCTTTCATAAAAGTCCTTTTGAAGGTCTCTCGTTTTCTCTTATCTTTACCAATGAAGGTAACCTAGATATCTAGCAGAACAACGAAGTTCTCCCTTTCTCTATTTTTTCTCATCTTTCCCCTCAAAGGTCCATTTAATTCGTCAGTATTTGAGTGAGATTTTATCATTGGTGGAATGTACATATAATAATAGTTATCATTCTAGTATTCAAAATGACCCCTTTTAAAGCTTTGTGTGGAAGGGATGTCAAACACCTTTGTGTTGGTATCAAGACGAAAAAAATGAGAGTAGGTCCCAAGTTGATACGATAGAGTACCAAGAAGGTAAAGTTGATTAAAGTCTTATACAGATAAAAGGAGGAGACCGTTGGAGTTTTGAGAAGGAGATCATGTGTTTTTGCGAGTCACCCTAAGAATGGGGGTTGAAAGATCTATTAGGACATAGAACTTATCGTTAAAGTTTCTTGAACCATATGAGATTCTAAAAAGGATTGGGCTTGTGGCACATGAGTTAGTACTACATCCTCAGTAGGAAAACTTGCACAATATGTTTCATATGTCTCAATTAAGGAAATATGTTTGAGATCCTGTCCATGTGTTGGAAGTTTATGACATCCAAGCTAGATAGTATTTAACTTTGGATGTAGGATCAGTGCAGGTGTTAGATATGCAAGCCAAGAAATTGAGAGTGATGGTGCTTTGAAATGAAGGGACTTAGGAAATTATTTGAGAACTAGAAAAGTACATGAGGAAGGAGTATTCACATCTCTTTCAAGAGTAGAATAATTTTCAGGTATATTCTCTAGATCAATTTATTTTTTTATAAACCGTGGAGATTTTGGTGGTGTAACCATGCATACAAGACTAAGTTTCTAACCATGGTAAATGTGTTTTACGACATTGATTATATTTATGGGTGAAAACACCGTAACTAAGTTTGTTAACTTAAATTATCAATTAACAAATATTTTTACTAATTCTTTATAAAAACCTATAATTGATTATCTTTTTAATAAGCTTAGTACACTAGTTTGTGGGGATATATTAAATATTGTTAAGATGTTGTTAGTTGCAAAATTTTATGTTTGTTACAGTATTATGAGTATTTAGACTTAGTCATATTTTCCTTTATTATTCTTCGTTATAAATGTATTACTCTATATTTTTTTCTTAAAGAAAATTAATCACATGTTTATTTTTTACTATTTTAACAAATTCAATCTAAATAAATATATAAAATAAATTACACATGTTTCATATACTATAATTAAAAGTAATGTTTCTTTTGTATTTCAGATATTTAATAATGAAAACATTGACAAAATTGAAGAAATTCGTAAGGAGTGAGCTAAATTCTTCTTAAGAGTGAAAAACATCTAGCTTTATATCATGAAAAATGTTTTGAAGGGTATTTAAACATTGCTTTATAATGTAGTTGTTTGGTATTGTGTTTTAATTCATGTGGTATTTAGACATTTCATTGTAATAGAATTATTTGGTACTGTAATCGTGTGATATTTAGACATTGCTTTGTATATATAGTTGTTTTGTACTGTGTTTTACTTTATTAATTATTAGTTAATATTTATTTTGAACAAACTTTGGTAGTTATAATAATTATATATGGATTCTGGTCATCTGGAATGTGTGGTTATGTTTTATGTAAACATTGAAACGATATTAAAAATAAAACTCACATATAACATTGATTAGTAAGTTAGCTGATGTTATATATAGTCTCTAGGACATATAATATTGGTTATTTCTCATTAAAGATATTACATTGTTTAAGAAATAAAAAGTAACTAATATTATATATGATCATCTTTTTAGAGATTAATGTTACTATTTCATGTTGATTTATTATTTTAACCGATATAATAATAATATATTCTATGTTGATCAATAACCGATATAATATGTTTTTATAAAATAAGATTGACAGAATCTATATCAACTAAAAAAAATCAATGTAATAGAAAAAAATAATGAATATAATATGTTGGTTTTGTACCAGTGGAAATGCATTGTAGGCATGGATCTTTATTTGTAGTTGACAAATGGTTTATCCGGAGAGTCCTTTGTTAGAGTTGTTTTTCTGTTAGAATTGTTTTAGTTTTTCTGTTCCCCTGACCTAACCCTTTAAAAGGTTAGGTTTTTCCCTTTTGTAATTAATGAATTCAAAAACTGCAGTATGAAAAACAGAAAAATGATTACTCAGAAATAAAAGTGAATGTTTCTTACCTTTCTGTGTTCCTTCTACGCTGATCTATCTTTTTCCCTCTTACGGTGTTTGCAACGGCAGTATTCCGGCAAGTCCACGACGATTTCTCTCTCTAGCTCCATTAAATCGCTTTTCAGAGCTTCTCTCTCTACCAACGTCTGAATCAAAACTCTTCTGCGTTGCTTCTGCTTTTCTCTCTATCTATGTCACTTTTACCTTTTCAGAGTTTCAAGAAAAGGCTTTTGGGCCTCTTATATTCACTACTAGGCCTATTTCATTATGGTATCAGAAGTGCAAACTGTTACTTGAGTGTTCTTGCTTTCTTGTTACATTCTTGTCATGACAGAATCCACCTCCGATCCCACCACTAATCCCTCCAGCCCCTATTACCTCCATCCTGGAGAAAATCCAGGCATCACCCTCATTTCCCAGATCATCGCTGAGTCTAGTTACTCATCATGGAGCAGAAATTTAAAATGTGCTCTTTTGTCAAAGAACAAAGTCAAATTCATTGATGGCAGCATCCAAAAGCCTGCCAGGACTGACAAATCTTTTGAAGCATGAGAAAGATGTGATACTATGGTTCTTTCTTGGATAATCAAGACCCTGTCACCATAAATCGCAGACAGTGTTCTTTATGCAGACACAACTCAAGAACTATGGGAAGACCTCAAAGAACGTTTTTCTAAAGGTGATTACTTCAAGATTTCAGACCTTCTACAAGACATTCACTCTATACAACAAGGAGAACAAAATATTAGTCACTATTACACTGATTTAAAAATCCTTTGGGAAGAACTTGAGTCTCTCCGCCCTATACCCACTTGCACCTGCCCTCACCAATGCGTCTGTGATCTTTCCAAAATCTCCCTCAGATACAGAGAAAATGAACATGTTATTTGTTTCCTAAAAGGCCTCAATGACACCTATCAAACTGTTCGTACTCAAATCCTCTTCATGGAGCCCCTTCCCAACATCAACAAGGTTTTTTCTCTGCTAATGCAACAGGAAAGACAGCATCAGGACAGGGGAGGCACACATGACACATTCAAGGTTTTAGCCAGCACATCTGACAAGACTAATTGGAGAGGCCAAGGCCGTGGTATCAACTCACGTGGCCACGGAAGAGGCAGAGGTAGAAATCCTAATTATGGGAAACAATGTTCCCATTGTCACAAGATGAATCACACCATTAATGAGTGCTACTCTAAACACGGCTTTCCGCCATGGTATAAGAAGAATGACCACCAAAACAGTCAGGACAGGGGAGGACACAATGAATGGAGCTATGCTAATGCTTGCAAAGAAGATTCAAACTCTACCCAGACTCAAAGCACTCACCAAGAAAATCAGAGTAATCCTAGGCAGGTTTTTACTCCTGAACAGATGCAGAAATTGCTGCAAATCATAGAGAATACCCAGACCCAAAATACTCACAGCATCAATCAAGTCCAAAGAAACATTCCTGGAGAAAATCAAGGTACTTTCTCCTGGATTATTGACACCGGGGCCACTGATCACGTAACCCATGAAAAGAAATATTTCATTACATTCCAGAAAATTAAACCTATCGCTGTCAAACTTCCAAATAATTTTGTGGTTACAGCTCAATATGCTGGAACCATTCAATTTTCTGAAAATTTTATCATTTTTAATGTTCTCTACATCCCTCATCCCTGAATTTTCTTTTAATCTCATATCTGTACAAAGCCTAACAAGAGATTTAAACTGTGTTCTAACTTTTTCTTCTAAGACCTGCCAGATTCAGGACAACTCTACCTTGAAGATGATTAGACATGCTAAAGTTTTCAAAGGCCTATACTATCTTGAGTCTTTTCCTGTTTTTACCCAGTATTATGTTCCCAAAGCTGTTCTTTCTTGTAAACATGTTAGTGATGATCTATGGCACTATAGATTAGGACATCCAGGAAACAGAGTTATAGAACAAATCTGTAAAAGTTTTCCCTATGTTCAAATGCCATCTAAAATTGTTTGTGATGTTTGCCATTATGCTAAACAACATAAACTGCCCTTTTCTCAAAGTATGATTGTTTCTGCTAATTGTTTTGATCTAATACACTGTAATATATAAGGACCCATTTCTATGTCCTCTGTCCATGGACACAAATATTTCCTCACCATAGTAGATGACTATAGTAGACACACTTGGACTTTTTTAATGCACAATAAAGGACAAACTAGAGAACTTTTACAGAATTTTGTCTCAAAAATCAAAAACCAGTTTGGAAAAATGATTAAAACTCTTATGGTATTGAACATCAAAGAAGTTGCGTTGAGACACCCCGCGTTGAGACACCCCAACAAAATTCTATTGTTGAACGAAAACATCAAGATATTCTCAATAAAACTAGAAGTCTTCTTTTTCAATCTGGGATCTCTACTGCTTATTGGTGCTATGTTGTTTCTCATGTTGTTTACTTGATAAATAGACTACCAACTTCTGTTCTTAATGGTAAGACACCTTATGACTTGATGTATAACACTCCTCCTACTTATTTGAACTTAAAAACCTTTGGTTGTCTTTGTTTTGCCTCAACCTTAGAGTAAAATAGACACAAGCTTGATTCTAGAGCTAGGAAAGGTGTTTTCTTAGGATATAAGAGTGGAATCAAAGGATACATTATACTTGATGTTAATACTAGAGAGATTTTTCTAAGCAGAAATATTGTTTTCCATGAAAACATTTTTCCTTATAAAAATCAACAAGATAATTATCAAAATTATACTGAAAAGGAGATTGAAACTGTTTTTCCAAATGATTTCTGGTATGATCCTAACTGTAATGAGACTCAAGATTATATAGAGGATATAAATACTGAACAAGAACCTACCTAAGCTTGGATTGGTAAATTTACACAATCCAACTTAAGGGGAGGATGTTAGAGTTGTTTTTCTGTTAGAGTTGTTTTAGTTTTCCCGTTCCCCTGACCTAACCCTTTAAAATGTTAGGTTTTTCCCTTATGTAATTAATGAGTTCAAAAACTGCAGTATGAAAAACAGAAAAATGATTACTCAGAAATAAAAGTGAATGTTTCTTACCTTTCTGTGTTCCTTCTACGTTGATCTATCTTTTTCCCTCTTACGGTGTTTGCAACGGCAGTATTCCGGCAAGTCCACGACGGTTTCTCTCTAGCTCCATCAAATCGCTTTTCAAAACTTCTCTCTCTACCAACGTCTGAATCAAAACCCTTCTGTGTTGCTTCTGTTTTTCTCTCTATCTATGTGATTTTTACTTTTTTAGAGTTTCAAGAAAAGACTTTTGGGCCTCTTATATTCACTACTGGGCCTATTTCATTATTCTGGATTTCAAAATCTCGAAAAGGGAAGGTGTCAGATTAACCAACAACGCAATAGAAAAATACTGATACTTACCTCCAACAACACATGTAAGGTGCACAGGCGTGCGTCTCAACAAAGGAAAAGGTTCAAATTAAATACAAAGAATGAAATTAAAATAAATGATGAGGTACAAGAAGAAATTGATGAGTGCAGAAAGCAATTGCTCCCATATAAACAACCAATATAATTTAAAACTGAATAGATTTTAATATCGTGTACAATACATATAGATAATTTAGAAATGAATGCACGTAACTAATATTTCATGGTCCTAAAATTTCAATCTATAAATATAAGTTTGGCTGTCCCTTCCTTGGAGAGGCAAGAGAAGTTTTTGTGTGAAATGTCTCCATGGAATTTCAAAGAGCATGTAGTTTATATTTTGTTTAAAAATGTTGATATTTAAGAAGTTGCAATGGTGAGGATAAGAAGATTAAAATTGTATAAAATAATATGAAAATATGGATTAAAATAAAATGGACCACAGCAATTAGCATAGATTATGATTGGTTTGTAAAAGGCGGAAAAGAGTAGGAAGATGTGAGTGGTGGGAAAAAAGAAAAGAAAGGAAATAAAAATTATCTTAATGTGCAGGTGAGGAAAGAGAGAGGGCCCGCAGAACCCTAACCTATGTGTCGTGATAAAGATTGATAAAGCTTCATAAAAACACAAAAAATAAGCGCCAAATCTGATTCATGCAAACACCACCACACACCATGAGCACCCCTAACCAGTCTTCCAGGAAGACCAAACGCCCTCACAAAAAGTCCCTCTCCCTCCCCGCCCGTAACGGAGTCTCCGCTCCGGATGATGGCGGAGAAAGGACCGTTAGGAATCTCCGTTTGTCCAAGGCCCTCACCATCCCTGACGGAACCACCGTCTCTGATGCCTGCAGACGCATGGCCGCTCGACGCATCGACGCCGTTTTGCTCACCGATTCCAATGCTCTGCTTTCCGGAATTATCACTGACAAGGTTACCATACAATTTCACGCCATTCTTTTTGCACTAAATGTTCTTTTCTCTTGTTCACGTTTCTGCGTGTCGTTTTCAGGACGTTGCCATTAGAGTCGTCGCCGAGGGGATGAAACCGGAGGAGACAACGGTGTCCAAGGTCATGACGCGGAATCCCGTCTTCGTGACGTCTGATACCCTTGCCATTGAAGCGCTTCAGAAGATGATTCAGGGTTAGCTTCGAAAATTTCCTCTGTCAATCTCCAACTACTAGTTAAATATTTTAAATATTTTGATGCATTTTTCACAGATATTCCAGTTGCATTCTGCGTTTTTTTTTTCTTCGCAGAGGATGATCGTTGTTGAACGTTATGTTAGTTAAGGGATATTAGTTTTTATTGACGTTACATAATCGTAGCTTGTGGGACCCTTTGTATATAAACATGTCTGCTCCATTCTAAAGTTAATTGAATTTGGAGGAAAGCACTTTCACAGCTAGATATGGAAAAGTTACATCACGTGACACATATTAGAGTTGGGCCATAACTTTATTGCCTTTTACTACTGCCACCATTTTATCGTTAGAACTATTAACTAATTCTGAAAGATTAAGAAAATTATTAATTTAATTAATGGTATTGATCATTTTTTAAATTCATTTTTTATGACAACCTTTAGTTGTTGCAGATACTGTTGTCTAATTAGATTTAGAGTTATCTGTATATTAGGAATTTCGTTAAGTTATTGCGTTTATTTCCGATTGGAGAACAGTGTTAACGGAGTATCATAAATATTGCATCTATGTTTTCTTTTTTCCTTTTTTATATAATGCGCAACGCTAGTGAAACACTTGAAACTAATGTATTTCTTCAATTACTCATTGAGTTAAAAGTCAGGTTAATTTTGTAAAAAAATAATGAAGTTAAAAGATGGTGTTAACATATTTTAGATTGATTCTCAGCAACTCCTTCACTAATTGTTTCATTTTTTGTTTGTTTGTCCTTCTTAAGTGATTCCTCAATTTTATTTTATTTTTGGCGCTGAATGGCTTTCAACATTGTTATCTTGTAATCATGGTCACCGTGTTGTAGAGTTTTTGTTGCTCTGTTTTTTGTTTCATTTTATTTTTGGCCGTTACGTTTTGTTCTTTAACTAGTTGGTTATGCTAGAATCAGGCAAGTAATTTGAATAGATTCTCTCTGTGTATATATATCTAGTTTAATGGACTCATACAGTGGCTAGAAAGTATTTGATTAAGCGAGAAATATAATTTGACTTTTTTTCCGATAGGTAAATTCAGACACCTCCCAGTTGTGGAAAATGGTGAAGTCATTGCCATGCTGGATATCACCAAGTGTCTTTACGATGCCATATCTAGGGTGGAAAAAGCTACTCAACAAGGGAGTGCCGTTGCTGCAGCAGT
Source organism: Vigna reflexopilosa (assembly GCA_027742785.1). Classification (NCBI taxonomy): domain Eukaryota; kingdom Viridiplantae; phylum Streptophyta; class Magnoliopsida; order Fabales; family Fabaceae; genus Vigna; species Vigna reflexopilosa. The sequence goes on from CM050918.1 coordinate 23,520,132, forward strand.
TGAGGGAGTGGAACTCCGACTGGCTGGTCAATTGTCTGGTTGGTTAACAGTTGTACTTTTACATACATTTTTATTTATGGTGCTTCCTGCTTGTACATAAACTCGAGTTGCTTTTTCTTGCATCTGGTACATCTATATTAATCTTTATTACAGCCATGGTCGAACATAAGTTTAAATTTTAAGATAAAATATATTTTGGTCCGTCTCAAATTTTGAATTTAATTTTAATCCTTCTAAACTTTAAACTTTTTGTTTTAGTCCCTTTAATTTTGAAATGCACCAACACTTTTAGTTTTTTCAATGGCTTAGATAATGTTTTGCTGAGAGACAAAAAGTGGTTTAGATTACATTTAAGAATCTAAAGTGGGCATTTCAAAATTAGAATCACAAAATCTGGACAAAAAGATTTAGTGAACTAAAACTGAATTTTAGATATTTTAGAGGAATCAAAATATATTTTATGCTGGCTTACTCTTAAACTTACTTGGCTGTTAAAAAGAAGTTAAAGCATTGTTGTCTCTCTGGCACAAAATAAGGCAGAAAGGAACTGCCAATACGAAAAAGGTTTGGAACATTTTCTCTTTTATCTTATTTTTCTTTTAATGAGGCTCTATTATTCTCCTTCACCCCCTTCCTACTTTTCCCTCATTTTTTTGGCAATAGTTTTTTTTTTTTTTTCTTAACAAGCCCAGAGTGGTCAATGTGAAAAACATAATTAGTTAATGACTCGTGTAGTTATTTGTTACTAAAACGAAAATATAGTTGTAGTCAGAGAAACTATTTTTGCTCGTAATTCCTCCACTGTATTTAAAAAATTTCGAATATTTTTATGGATCAAGTATAGGAGTTGTTTGTTTATGCATACATACTTCAGATGTTAATTTGGAAGGTATTCTCCGTGATGTTTGGGGAAGATTGGTAAGTGGAAGACAAGATACTATAAAGAGAAAGACATTAAAACTTGCAAGTTCTGCAATCTAAATTCTTGGGCAGCTCACAGTAATATTTGGGAGTGTTGAAAATAACCATGTATTCTCTTCATGTTTTAATGATGCTAATTTTCTGTTTCAATTGTCAATTTTTTGTCAGTTCCAAATACTTTTATTGAAACATTGAGGGAGCGCGTGTTCAAACCTTCCCTGACAACTATAGTTGGCGAAAATACAAAGTAATTTCACATCATATTTTCTTGTTCTTTTACATGTTGCCAAGTGACTCTTTTATAATTAGATATGATAGTTTTACAACATTCTGTAGCTTTATGTGTTTCTAGGGTTGCTATTGCATCAGTATCAGATTCGGTCTATGTAGCAGCAAAAAGGATGCGGGAGTTGCAAGTAAATTCAGCTGTGATTGTGTTGGAAAATAAGATTCATGGGATACTTACGTAAAATCTTTTTCCTTAGGCTTTAGTCTCTCTCCTCTTATAAATACATGATAGCAAATAACATTCTCACCTGAACCTTGTTTATAAAAGCAATATTCTTGATTGATATTTATCAAATGGACATTGGAAAATTTTGTTTTATGCACAGTATATTGTCCTGTGAATCTGTTCTGCAGTTCAAAAGACATCCTTCTGCGGGTCGTGGCTCAAAATCTTTCTCCTGAGGAGACTCCTGTGGAAAAGGTTGTTATTACTTTATATTCTTAAGTAACTATACTGGAAAGTGGTTTCATCTGCCTGGTGCTTATATTTGCTAGGTATTCTGAAATAATTTTGATTTTCTTCTTTATTCTTTGACTTTGTTACTTATTTTTTGTTAGGTGATGTCTCCAAACCCAGAATATGCATCTCCAGAAACAACAATTTTGGACGCACTGCATATGATGCATAATGGAAAGTACTTACATCTTCCTGTGGTGGACAAAGGTTAGCTTTGCCTTAATTGCGTACGTACTTCCTAATGTAATTGTGCTAAGTATTATTTATTTTTCACTTGCAGATGGAATTGTTACTGCTTGTTTGGATGTTTTGCAGATAACTCATGCCGCAATTTCTCTGGTAAATTTCATGTTTGAGTCTCAAAATACATGATAAACTAAGTTATTTAATGGATATTTTGAAGACAAATATTCAGGTTATCCAGTGTGTTGTGTGTCTGGGACTCTGTTTCAGTTGATAACTAATGCTGCATGATAATGATTTTTATAATAATTGGACCATTACTAAAATTGAACAAAAAATAATATAATCTTCATTCTTGAATATTATGAATTAAGAAGCATGTACATTACTAACATTTGGTACTATTGAAAGGATTATAGTGTCCTGTTTATAAGTTGTTTACTTTGTAGGTTGAAAGTAGTCCCGGAGCATCTAATGATGCGTCAAACACAGTTATGCAAAAATTTTGGGACTCAGCATTTTCTCTAGAGCCGCCTGAAGATTTTGACACCCATAGGTAGGTACCTTGTTAAATGTATTCTGTTTTCTATATGTGTTTGTTGAGCTGTTTTTTTGGTCGCACAAAAACACATGATATCTTAGTCCTCACTAATGAAATATAGGACTGATCAGAAAATCAATCCAAGGACTTGACAAAAATTAAGTTTAGGATGTAGAGTTTAGTCTGATTTTATTTATTAACTAACTAATTAATGCAAGGTGGGGACATTTAAAAGAATGAAACTAAAAAGGAAAAATCTAAACTAAATCTCTTTGAAGAAAGAAAGAAAATAAAGTAAAAGAAAAAGAAATAGAAATCTAACTAATAGGAAATGGACCTAAAATGTACAACGAGATGTGATATGAAACCGAACAAGTTAGAAATAGACAAAAACAGAACCTATTTAATATCTCTACAAAGTAAAATTCATTACTCAAAATAAAAATTCAAATGAAAAGCCAATATGAAATCAATAGCTGAACTAATTCAAAGTATATTCAAGAAACATAAAAGCTAAGAAACCTAAATGCTAAATGATCATGAACCTATATGAAATACTAAAATGAAATAATGGGTCTAACCTGGAAAGTGAAAGAATAATGCGGTGAATTAAAAGCTTAAAGTGAAATGAACCATGATTAAAGTACCCAAAATCTAAAAGATTAAAACTAAAATCCAATCATTGGAACTCTCAAACAGAAATGATCAATTCTAAAACATTTGGCAAAGGAAGAAATTTTAATGGATGAAGAATCATTCAATCAGAATCTAAAATTTGGAAATAAAAGAAATTCAACTAAAACTAAAATCATTCTAACAAACAACTACAAATATTACTCAAACAATGAATCATTGATTAAACTCATGAATTAGAATCAAAATTGCAGAGATTAGTGCAGAAAAGTGTTCATTTACAACTCAGGATGACGTCCTGTGAATTTATACCCACTTTGGGGTTTTTAAGTCCCAATTTAGAACTTAAAATGTGTAAAATTCTACTTAATGCACCAAACCGCAGCAAGTTCAACTCTGGTTCAAGTTTGTAACCAATATCAGAAGCACATTCCTATCCTAAATGCAATTAAAACTTACACCTAATCTCTAATGCACCTTTAAATTCCTAATAAAAACAATTGGCAGAAGCAAATCATCATTCTCAACTTGAATTTCCACAAACAACAATCTGGAATCCAAAAGAACCTAATTAAAAATTACCTAAACAGAATTGTCATCACATGAACTCAGAAAATATACCTAAAATTGGGTAAAACTAAATGATGAAACATAAAAGCAACATATGTATGAAAATAGAATAAACAATTAGAATCTAAACGCTGAAACATAACAACACCAAATCTGAAACTGTAAAATGCACCAATCCATTGTCCAGAGGCATCAGAATTCAACACAAGCTTCAACTATTACTATCAAAGCAAATAACAACCTAAAATTACAACTAAATCAATAAAAAGCATGAAAATAGCATTAACTACAAGGTAAAACCACAATAGCAATCAAAAATAGAACAATGGCAACGGAACTGAAATTTATTAAAAGGAAAATGGAAATTACACCAATAGAATGAAACCGAGACAACCACCCTACGAAGAACGCGTAAAAACCCTAAGAAAATCAAATCTCTCGAACACACACCTGTACAAAGTCGCTCGTGTGTCTCGTCCAAAAACCCCCTACGCTACGTATTGTCTATTTACATACCCCTTTATATAGGGGTCTGAATCAGAGAAAAAGAAAATAAAGGAAAAGAACCTTCCTCGCTTTTTCTTCTCATCCGATGGTGTCTCTTCTTCACTTTGCTTCCAGCTCCTCTCTGGACCCTTCGATCAACTCCACCTCACCGCCGATTAGAGCTTCCCACATCTATTCATCTTCGTTCTCCTCTGGGCAGCGACGCACGAGCCATGGCTCTTCTCTTCCTCGCGTTCTCTCTCGCACAAACCCTAGTTCGAGGGAGTGCTCTTTTGCCAAATGACTTGTGTGCGAATGAACCCCTCATGCAAAGGCAGTTTCAGCCTACCAAAACGACGTATTTCCACTTAACTTCAGCCCAAATTCTATTCAGCCAATGGCCCAATGTGCATCTGTGGACTTTTCACCCCAATTGACCAGGACTAACCTACAAAAAGAGAGAAACGGTAGAAGGTTTAAACAGCAAAAAAGAAAAAGCTATATAAACAAAACTCTAAAAAAATATTTTTATTTTGAAATTTAAAAAAAATAAAAGACTAAAGAACTATTTAATTAAAAACATTATTCATTGTCTAAAAACACAAGATTAGTATTATTTTTACAAAACTCTAAAATTAAAATAAAAACTCTAGACTATCTTAATTCTAAAAAATTAAAAACTAAAAGAAACTAAAATTGTAACCCAGAAAAATAAAAAAAATTGGGGAGTTATCAATTTTGTTCTGTTCTGTAAATAAGCATACATTGTCTGATTGCAGTGAAAACTCTGCACTGGTGACTTTGGACGGGGCAGATACCACAAAGTCTACATATCAGTCTGTAGGTTTTGGAAATTCATTTGCTTTTAAATTTGAGCATCCCAATGGCAATGTGCGTCGATTCTACTGTGGTAAGTGACATCTTGGGGAAAGCTTAGCATGAACTTTAATTTAGTGGCCTGCGTTTTGCTGTCGCTGTGGACTTGCTGACCATAAGTCTGGATTTATTATATTTAGAAGTTGCAAGTGTTTGCTGCTGTCTTTTTTATAGGTGCTGAACATGTAGACGAGCTTGTATCTGCTGTCATGCAAATAATTGGGGATTTTAATGACGGAGAACGCCCTAAAATTCTGGTATGTTTTATTTTAAGATTAGTTTAGTCTGCCTTTTGGTCGTACTAAATGTAAATATTATGATATGGTGTCGGGTTTTACTTTTTTTCTTCTAGTATAAGGATGATGAAGGCGATGATATTATTCTTGAGACTGATAACGATCTTGCGGCTGCTGTCAGCTATGCTAGGTCTGCAGGACTGAAGGTGAAGTTGTCTTCTTTTGTTTGTCTTTTCATTTGACAATGTGGCATTTCTATGGATCTGTTGTAATGTCTTTGATGCATGCTTACTCCAACCGTCTTTTTTATTTCAGGCATTAAAATTGGATTTGGTGTTTGCCACTTCGACCAAAACAACAAAAGTACCATCTGATACAGCGAGTATACAGAAAACCAGTACATTGACTCTCCGTTCTGGAATTTTTGCCGGAGTTATTGTTCTTGCGAGCGTTAGCGTATTGGTGTACTTAAAGCGCTCTAAACAGTAATAGATTTGTTAGCTTGAAAGCAAACATGCTATATTCTTATTCTAATTATTTCCAGAGGACACGGAATAGGTGTATATGATGTGGAGGTTTTCTAATCACCTCTTTTTATCTTTTTCTTGTTTGGGTCACTGATGTATTTATAACTTATGATATAGTCGTAATTTTAAGTGTTACATTCTTCTGTGTTAAGGTACTCTCAATTCTTTATACATCAAATTTTCATCACCCACCCCTCTAACCCAAAATAAAGTAGATTTGGTTATACGGTGGTCTATTATCAGCTTTAGATCACCGTCAAAGTCAAGCCATTTGAACCGGGAAACGGTTTATGTTTCTGAACTGGAAACATTGTTCAGATCATATACTTTTGGCTACAATATAGAACATCTACCTAGCTAGTGATACGGGGAAAAAAGCACTTTTAACTGTTTTCTAAACAGTGCTGGATATGACCTTAATTTGACCCGTAGCTTTCTATATTCTTAAAAATAAAAAGTGAATAAAAGTAAAATAATAAAAGTGGGTAATATTTGTGTCTTATATGTCTGTTCATAGTTTGATTGTGATTAAATTGATAATAATTAAATAATGTTATTTTAACTTTGAAGCATAAAATGTTAAGTAAAATTAAATGAAAATAATATAATATTTAAAGTCATAATATTAAAAATTAAATTTTATATATAAATTTCAAATACTTGATTCATAACTGCTGAAATACAATTTTTAAAATTAACATGAAATTATAATAAACGTAACAACACAGTAATAATCTATTAAGCAGGTACACAAACAAAATAAATATAATCACAATTTTTGGTTAAATCCATACCAATTAATATTGTTTTTTGTCAAGGAAACTGATTCCAGCATATTGTTGTTGATTTTGTCCAGTCTTCCTGGTTTTAGACTGATTCTTTGCATGACCTTTTTTGGGATTCATATCTATGAAAGATCTAGCACGAAGGCACCCGACATTTTGAAAGATTGACCAAGGTTGTTTCAGAATTAGTGAAGAGCGAAGTTGAGAACCATATTATCGATGAAAATGAAATAAGGTTATTTTGCCTTGAGATCAATGCTCTGTTGTATTACACTTTCTGCAGCTTACGTTCCACAGTAGCAGGTTCTTTTAACCCTTTGGGTGACAGGTATAGTAATGATGAAGACGAAACTGTGTAACACGCGTTGGGGAAGAGGGTAACGGTAGTAGACACGTGGCAAACAAAACACCAAATAACGAACTTCCTAAAAGTACATGTACGAAGAAAGAGAGCATAAAGTTGAATGAATTTATTCGGTGAAGGTATGTGCGTATGATTTTTCCCTCTGCAATCTTTTCTCTGAATATTCTCTCTGCCCCTTAACCTAATCCTCTTCTCTGGACTTTTTCCTTTTTTCAGGAATGAATGTTTATACTGTGAGGCTCACTCACATATTCTAAAGACAACTGCAACATCTATTTGTACTCTGTTTTCACAAATTTCAATTTCTTTTGTTACTGTTACAATAAATTGATTGTGAATGCAGACTTGATTTTCTTATTCTTATAATAACAATCTATAATTCCCTTTTATCATTCATTCTAACCTAGCACTGTTACACTATGTTGTATCTTAAACGTGGTTTTGCTGATTCAAATAAAGTATGGAAGCAATTGGATTTGGACAGAAATCAGAATTTATACTCAACAGAACTGGAGTTGTCAACAACTATAAAAAGTACAGATGGCACTATCTTTGTAGTGGCTTGATGGGTCATTTGGAAGCAAGAAATGCAATCTGACTCTCCGTAAATAGACCAAGGTGGAGCTGAATCACTCATCAATGACCATGCTTATTTCATATGGAAACTCAGGATAAAGGTGGCTTCGTTTATCTTTCGGGATCAATTAGGCAATTGATAACAGGTTTTTCAGGTGCTTGGGGGCTCTCCACCACTTTCAAAGCTGAATTAATCTCAACATATAATATGGCATACAAAAAGCTTGGGAGAATGGGTAATAGATATTTGAATATCGTTTCAAACATGTAATTTGTTAGGACTAATTTAAAACTTGGAGACTTTCAAAGTATTTAAAAAATAAATTTTAAACCTAACTTAATTTTACACAACCAACTTATAAAATGAAGCTTACACTCCTTTATATACTCTAAATTGACATTATTTTCAATTAGTGTGAGACTTTCAACACACTTTCCTCACGTCAAAGTATATACATCTCGAACATAAAACTAAATATTAATAATTGGTCCGATAATAATCCGATAATAGGTGAAACAATATGTCCAATAAATATAAATATCGTTAAGATAAATTCTATCAAGATTCTGATATAAGATGTAAACTTTAAGCCTAATTCAATACCAGAAAAATAATGAAACATTCAATAATAAAAGAAATCGTTTTAAGTGTATGAAATGCAGTACTGGAGCATTAAGTACAAGATCAATATTATTACAAACGAAAGTCACTAGCAATCGAAATATCGAATAGTTTGTCAACAATAGCTTTCATTAGCAAAAACAGTCATCACCTGCTAACGACTGAGGTACACTATAGACAACAGTAAACCTACCCTTTGCTGCCAAATCATGGATAAAAGGTTAAAGAGAGACCGATATTCAAATCTAATCAACAACGAACAAGACAAGAATCAAATCGCAGCTATATGAACTAGCAACCACAAAAACATTAGTAATTTCTACAAATACTTTCGTGCAAGAGCTCGGACTTTGGTATCAAAATGCGACGACGTGATCCGGGAGCCAGGCAAGTACAGGGGATTGAGGAGAGTCTGCAATTTCCCAAGCAAAAAATAAAATTACTTCATCTCTTATCATTTCAACAATCCATAAAATGAGGTTTACAAACAGAATTAACAAAAGAATTTGCACTTATTTCCACAATCAAATTAAGAGAACAATAAACAATTTCAACTTCTTTTACTGATAAGAGTGTTCCCAATCTTATCCTCTCGAGCAGAACAAAAGTAGTCGTTAAAACTCTGAAACTCCAACCACCGAAAAGAAACCATTGGGAACTTATTTTGCATTCTGCATATTGATACAGGAAGAATATTGTTCTACAAAACAGTTAGAAAGGATGGAATTTTGTAACCTTTCTAAAATTGCTCCTACCTTATTGTCGTGGGTTTGGGCCCCACTGTGGGCACTAAAATATTCTAGGCAAGAGAGATGACCTCCTTTGCTAAAGCACATAATGTTTGTTGACTTTTCTATGTTTTCTTCAATTCCTTTTATAATTGAGTAAGCTTCTACGCTTATAATTTTTATGCTAAAATTAAGATCATATCCCTAATTTTGTTCCTTGCATTTATGTTTATTTCCTTATTTGATGATTATTTGATCCTATCTACTGGTATTAGGATTTGCTATATTATTTGGTAGATTTGTTCTAGATTACGTATTTTTTGTTTAACTATGATAAATCTTTCAATATTTATTTGGACAAATATATTCTCATTTACTCGTTAATATTTGTATTATTATATTCCTAATAAATATTACGTGATTAATCTTATCCTGAATACGTCATATCTTCACTATATACTTTCCTAGGTCCGACTGACAAAGCTCATCTAAAGGTAGGATCCTACCTCTCACTATGCAGCCCCCGAGCCTTTGACAAAACTTATCTTAAGGTAGGTCGGGATCCTACCTATCACCACAAAAACTTTGAAATACCGGTTTGTCAATTGTCATTCTAGTTGTAATAACGTACAAAGTATCTAATAGGCAGTTTAGCATACCTATTATAGTGAAACATTGAATTGGTAATTAGGGGGAAAATGTAGAATGTGGCTAATTAAACATTTTGATAAGACTGAGACCAGAATTTTTTTTTTATTCCAACAGCTACAGATACTTTGTGTAGTCAGCACAGCATGCTTCAAGGAACTAATAAACATGAACTTTCTCATAATCCCGTTTAAAGAGAAGGATATTGTAGACTAAGAAAAGGCCACATACGGAACTGAAAAAGTAATGAAATGATAAATATGAAACATGTTGGGGTGAGCAAGAAAAAAGAAAACATATTACCTTTATGTAAAGCTCGTGCACCTCTTGGAAGAAACTTTTAATGCCATCATCATTACGAGAGTCATGTAGCAACATCAATCTGGTATGTATGATAAGTCAAGGAAAATCTCACAAATGCAGAAAAAATGTTCGTAAGCTGTAAGAATTCTCCATTCTTGGCTTGTTCATTTTGTTCCCCTTCATAATAATGATTCTTTAACCCATTTGTCACATTGATTTAGTTTAGAATTGAGCAAGTTATTTTCTTTTCTTTTAAAATGAACTATTCCTTGTGCTCCAAAAAAAACCCTTTATTTAATTTTTTAAGGAAAAAAAAATTATGATATTGAAAAACAAGTCTTAACTTATAAATGTTTATGTTAATAATTCAGGTTTGTAAATACATATGGTTGTGACAAAAAGGAGACATCAAAATAATTATGTGAATTCGCATTCACAAGAAAGTGAGCAGGATCAATGGCATAATTATACAATTAAAGAAGCAAACTATATTCAATGGTCCTTAAAGGTGGGTACTCAGTCTTCATTTGTTTGGATAAAACAAGGTTAAACAAAAAAAAAAAGTGAACAACATGATAGGCACAAAGGGAAGGTTTACACCATAAGGAAAACTATATGATTTAGTTTATTGTATGACAGAGTTAAAAATTGTCTATAAGGTAGATAGTTATTTGTCCATAATTAGTTGCATCTCACTTCTATAAAGTCAGAATGGACAAGTTTAGCAATTTCTATCTTTATTTTGTAACTTGTGAAGGTTGGGGAGGGAGAGTCTGGTTCTCTCTAATAACCAGAAAGTTATATGTTGTTTAGGTCCTCTCTTCAGAGGAAATTCAGTGTGAATGCTATATTACTTTTTACAGCTTAACCAAGTTCATTTGTATAGGTCTGTAATACCTATCATTGGTATTTAGAGCAATTTTCCTGGTGTTGTGGTGGCTGTGCGGCATGGTCAAAATGAGAATGGAGGCAAGATTGGTTAAATTGGAGCACACAGTGCAAGAACAAGAACATGAACATCAGAGAAGGTTCTAAAGGTTTGAGGAAATGATTACATGGCTGACAAGATTGGTGGAATGTTTCACATCCTCTGATAAACAACCAGCAGATAGTGCTTCTGTTGCTAAGGAAGGCAGCGTGAGCAGTCTAAAGAATGACAGAGGGAATGAAAGTGGACGTTTAGGAATGACTGGGAAAAAATGGAGGAAGCTAGATATTCCTGTTTTTGTAGGAGAAGATGCTTATGGCTGGACTAACCGGTTAGAGAGATATTTTCAGTTAAAAGAAGAAAGTCAATGAGGAGGAGAGGATGAGGGCTGTTATGGTGGCTTTGGAGGGAAAAGCCCTGAATTGGTTCTAGTGGTGGGAGACTTGCTATCCGAATCCCACATGGGAGGCTTTCAAAGAGGTGGTTGTTCAACGATTCCAACCAACAATGCTTCAAAATCCTTTTGAAGTCCTGATTGGGAAATTGGGCAGGTGGAAGAGTATATTGAACAGTTTGAGCAATATGTGGGGTTCTTGAAAGGTATAAGGCAGGATTATTTGATTGGCATTTTTCTGAATGGATTGAAGGACAAAATAAGGGCAGAGGTTATGTTGTATGAGCCCAAGAGCCTTGCTGAGTTAATGATGAAGGCTCAAATGGTGGAGGAAAAAGTTCAGATCACTTCCAAGGGAGGATCTTTGATGGTGCAGAGATCTAATACTAACTTTAGATTCCTGCCACAGACTAGGAGTCATTCTTTGGAGGGAGGAAATGCAGCCAGTTTTTCCAATTCATCCAGGGGACGAGGCGAAGGCAGTGGCTCTGTGAGTACTGTTAGTAGCTCTGCATTTGGACTCCAACAAAAGAGAACACCCTTCAAGAAGTTATCTCATGAAGAGCTGCAAGATAAGATAAAAAAAAGGCTTGTGTTTCAGGTGTGATGAGAAATTTGGTCCAAATCATACCTGCAGGAACAAACAACTTGATATGCTGTTGATTTCTAATGAGGAGATAAAGGATTTGGAAGGTGGCCAGGACATTATACCCTTGCTAGAGGAAGAAGGGGAGGAAACTACACAGATTTGTAATGGTTGGGCTCACTACAAAGAAGTCATGCAAATTGTGGGGAATGATTGGCAATGAAAAAGTGGTTATCTTGATAGATTGTGGCGCATCACACAACTTCATTTCACAAGAATTGATTACCAAGTGTGGGTTGCAATAACAGCCAACCTTATCATATGTGGTTGAAGTTGGGGATGGGCACAAGGTGTGTTGCCAAGGGAAGTGCCAAGGGTTAATTTTGAAGGTTCAGGGGTTGAAGATTACTTTGTTTTCTCATTGGGAGGTGCTGATATCGTGTTGGGGTTGGAATGGTTAGCATCCCTTGGGGAAGTTCGGGCTAACTTTGGCAATTTATTTTTGTCTATAGGGAAAGGGCCGCAGGAACATGTTTTAAGGGGGAGATCCCACATTGTCTAGATCAAAATCCTCTTTGAAGTCTTTGTGGCAGGATTTTAAGCAGCAAGGGGTGTGCTTTGTTATCAAGTGGGTAGAAATTAAGGACATTTTTCAGGACCACCATGAGTTCTCTCAATTTGGCAGCCAATGAGGACATTTTTCAAGAGATATAGGGATTACCCCTATCAAAGAACATGATCATTTTATCTACTTACAAGAGGGTGCTGCTATCAGCAAAAAAAAAAGACATTGAGAGGTTGGTTCAGGAGATGTTACAAGCGGAAGTTATTAGGCCCAGCATCAGCCCTTATTCTAGCCCCATTATTTTGGTCAAAAAGAAAGATGGAGGATGGAGGTTTTGCATCGATTATAAGGCTCTAAACAAGGTCAACATTCCCAACAAGTTTCCTATTCTGGTGATAGAAGAGGTATTGGATGAATTGGCAGGAGCAACCATGTTTTCTAAGCTGGATTTAAAATCTGTTTACCACCAGATTTTGATGTGTAAAGAGGATATAGAGAAAACTGATTTCTGCACCCATGAAGGCCATTATGAATTCCTAGTCATACCCTTTGGAATAACCAATGCGCTAGCAACCTTTCAGGCTTTGATCAATCAGATACTCTAACCTTTTTTGAGGAAATTTATCCTTGTCTTCTTTGATGATATTCTGATCTACAATCCAAACTTAGCTGCTCATGCGACCTACCTAACAGATGTTTTAGGGTGCTGCATCAGCATAAATTGAAGCTCAACAAGAAGTGTGTCTTTGACCAATTGCAGCTGGAATATCTGGGCCATATTATTTCACAGTAAGGGGAGGCAGGCAGCAGATCCGCAGAAAGTTGAGGCCATGGAGAAGTGGCCAGTTCCTAGAAATTGTAAGGCTTTTAAGGGGATTTTTGGGTCTCACATGTTATTATAGACATTTTGTCAAAGGATATGGTAAGTTGCCAAACCTCTAACTTGTAATACCTATCACAGCACAAGAAGGGCAATACACCTCTTTTTGTCTCAACTATGAATTAACCCCACATATAAAGGATATGACCAGCTGTAACATACACGGACACCATAAGCTCATTAAACCTGTCTACCGATTTCAAGTACCTGCATACCAAGGAACAATATGTTAAGAAAAAGAACATACAGAACAGGAAGCACAAAAGAGGATCATGATGTCAAAAGTTTCAAATTTGAACTAGAATTATGTATCAAATAAAAATTTAACTCACATAGCACTAGTAGTCCATGCGAGGTCCTGAACAATATCCAAAGCAGCATGGAGGATAAATTGATGCAGCTGAGCAGCATCCTCTCTCTGTCACCAGAGCATGGAATTGTAAAATGATGTAAATTTGGTGAAGTAAAAGAATAAACTACTTTAAAAGCCACATAAGACAAGCTGAAGCACGAGATTCAGATAAGCAATTAAATTAATTAGGTGAAAAAACCAAAACAAAAAAACAAATTACTCCATAACATTTTTCACATAATAGCGAAAAATAATCACACAACTTAATGAGTGGTCATGGATCAATGCACCTAAATAGTCTAATTACCAATATCTGGCTAGCAGCATGTTAAACAATATAAATAAATTTCATAAATGAACAAAAAGCTTGAAAATCACAAAAGCTAAAATGAAATAAATAAAGAAGAAAACCACACTTTAGCAGCTACTCCAACTTCAGCTTCATATATAGGAATGTCATTTCTGCTAACAATGATGAAACAGGCAGTGGTTGCCATTATGAATACCCTGCACACACAAAACACGAAAGAGGATATAAATATATTATTATTATACATATGTCCAATATATCAATAAAGATTTCAAAATCACAGAAAAAAAAAAATCCTAGTGATTTGAAAACATTTGCTTGCGTGCAAAAGCACAACAAATTAATCAATTGAAGAAGCAGGCACTGTCGTGTTCACTGAGTGTTGTTAAAATCGCGAGTAAGATCGTAAACTCGCACGATCTTGCGAGTTTGGACCACCAAGAGTAAACGCGGAGGACGGATCGTGGGCCGTATCGATACTTCTCGTCCTATGATAGACGGAACCCATGAGAAGCCCAACGCTCTTACCTTTTTCTACTAGGGTTACGTTCGCATACAGGAGCCCGACGCTAACCGTTCTCGTAGTCGTCGACGCTAGCTGCCCTCGTAGTCGTCGGCACTCGCGGCACTTGCAGTCAGCGATACTTAGTCTCTGTTTCTCTACTTTTTATTTTGCTCTCCATCTCTGTTCCTTCCAGAGTTTCTTTAACCACTGATGGGATGGCTTAATTCGTATGGAAGTAAGGTAAAATGACACTTTTACATTCGTTCATTTTACCTTTACATTCATTCTATTTAATTTTATATTCATTTTACACAGAAAAATAATCGTAAATAAATAAATTTTTATATTTTCTTAAAAAAAAAGAGTAAAAAAAATAAAGTGTCTAAGTAAAAAATTTATGTACTTGTGAAAGTGTCATTTTTCTTTTTCTGACTCCAGTTTTGAAAGAAAATGATATCATCCCCGCCTATTGCTTCTTTTTTATGTATTAAATTTTAATACTTAATCTTATTAATATTATTATTTTGTGTAAATTATTTTTATCATATTTATATATTATTTTTTTTATCATACATCTGTTTATAAATATAATTTTTGTTCATGAATATATATATATATATATATTTTTTTTTTTTATCCTCACTCATGTGACTGATTATCTGTTATGCTCAACAGTTCTTTAATTTGCCACTTAATGAATATACTTTTCACCATTGGTGGGAAATAGGATTACAAAACATTCCACTCCACTAAGTAGCAAAATATGCTACCTGCTTACTAGGTTTGATAGTATAGGTTAGATAGTTCCGATTAATTCAGGTACATCAAACACCATGGAATTCTAATTCAAAAGTGCACTTCCAACCCAATTGCCATACATCAATCAATAAGAACCACACGAGTTAAACAGAAGGGAGATCTACAAAAGACCCCTCATTCCTTTACCCTTCTCTGTTAAAGTCACGTTTACAGCCTATACAGACTCTCTCAAGTTTCATGATACAGTTCAAATTCTAAGCAAAGAACGTGACATAAATAGAGAATGCTCAATTTTTCTTTGGGGCATATTCCACCAGTTTATCCAGCATGGAAAAAAGCCAAATAGCTAAAACGGGTTTGTTTAACAGAAATTGATCAAGCATTATAATTTTTCAGAAAAAAAAAATGATGGTATCCTTTATAATTTCAAAAATCCTTATCCTGAAAGATTTGGACACAGTTTCTATTGGTACGAAAGCAATGTAAACAACATAGACACAAAGTAACAGTTGAGACTGAGAACGTAAACATCAAAATAAAACCTCTCTATGTTATTGACATAGTATGCATGGTTTAAATAGGCATGCAGAGTTTTACAGAACGGTAATAACAGAAACTTAAAACTAACTATTTGAATTATATGGAAGCCATTACTCTCCCTTAATTCAAATTCTTAAACAATACAATTCCAATATTCTTCCGCATAGTCTCGAACTTATCAGCAGTCAACGTCTTCGTGAATAGATCTGCTAACTGCTCTGTAGTTTTGCAGTAGCACAACTCAATTTTTCCTTTGTTAACTATGTCTCTCAAGAAGTGAAATTTCACTTCTATGTGTTTGCTCCTTCCGTGGCTCACTGGATTTCGTGCAAGGTTGATGGCTGAAGTGTTGTCCATCTTCAATTTCACAGGATCGTCCGATACCATCTTCAATTCCGTCAGCAGCTCCTCAAGCCAGACTCCTTGACAGTCTGCATAGCATCCTGCAACGTATTCTGCCTCACAACTTGACAGCGCCACCACTGATTGCTTTTTTGAAGACCATGACACTGGTGCCCCATTCATGAAGTAGATGAATCCTGATGTGCTTTTTCGTTCTACAGTATCACCTCCATAATCTGAATCACAAAATCCAGCAAGCTTCAAATCACTCTCTTGACTTCCATAAGGGAATAATATTCCATAGTCTAGTGTGCCTCTGATGTATCTCAAGATACGCTTCGCGGATTCCATGTGGCTTTTCCTTGGTTGGCTCATAAACCTGTTGATCAAGCCTACGCCAAACACCAAGTCGGGTCTACTGTTGCACAGAAATCTTAAAGAGCCAACAATTTGCTTGAACCTTGTTTCATCCACCTCCTCTTCAGTTTCATCTTTCCTAAGCTTCACATTCACTTCCAAAGGGGTCCGTGCAGCATTACACCGGTGCATATTAAACCGTTTGAGTAACTCCGTTGCATACTTTTGTTGGTGCATAACGATCCCTCCTTTTAAGCGTGCAAACTCCATTCCCAGGAAGTAACACAGTTCACCCAAATCTGTCATCTCGAAGTCTGATTTCATTATCTCCTTGAACTCATTAATATCTTCTTCGTTTGAACCTGTAACAAGAAGGTCATCCACATATAAACAAACAATCAACAAATTACCTGTTACGACCTTCTTAATGTATACTCCATGTTCTACTCTGCATTTCTAAAATACATATCGATTCAGCGCTGAATCTATCTTCCTATTCCAGGCTCTGGGTGCTTGTCGTAGACCGTATAGTGCCTTTTGTAACCTGTATACCTTTTCCTCTTTGTCTCTCTCTCTAAATCCAGGAGGCTATTGAACATAAACCTCTTCTTCCAATGTTCCATGAAGAAATGCGGATTTCACATCTAGCTGGAATATCTTCCATCCTCGTGCACATGCAATAGCAATCACCAGACGTATGGTCTCTAATCTTGCAACTGGCGCAAAGACTTCATCAAAATCTACACCTTTCTTCTACAGAAATCCCCTTGCAACGAGTTGTGCTTTATGTTTCGACACACTACCGTCTGGGTTCAACTTTCTTTTAAACACCCACTTAACACTTATACTACGCTTGCCAGATGGAAGATCCACCAACTTCCACGTTTTATTCCTTTCAATTGATTGAAGTTCCTCTAACATTGCATTTCTCCATACTGCTTGTTTCAAGACTTCATCCACATTTACAGGTTCTGCTCCAGCCAACAGAGCAATGTGAATCAAGCTTCCATCTTCATCAATTGCTTCATCTGAATATACTTCATAATCATCGAATTTGGATGATCTTGTTGTTCGTCTTCTTGGTCTCAAAGTTTCATCACTATCGCAAACAGGGACTTCCTCTGTCAAAGGAACAACCTCAACGCTTCCTTGTCCTTCATTGGTGATTCCATGCACCGAAACTTGCTTTGATCTTGCATGCATATAATTCCAATCCCATGAATCATTCTCAAGCACAACAACGTCTCTGCTAATAATCATTTTCTGCTTTATCGGGTCATAAAGCTTGTATGCCCCAGTTGGATGATAGCCCACAAGCACCATCAGCTCACCTTTGTCTTCAAGCTTAGTTCGTTTCTAATCTGCAACATGAACAAATGTTAAAGATCCAAATACCTTTAGATGCTTCACTGATGGTGTTGATCCCGTCCATATTTCTTGTGGAACCTTTCCTTCCAACCGTTTGGTTGGACACCTGTTGAGAAGATAGACAGCTGTCGTCACAGCTTCAGCCCATAGATTCAGTGGCAAATTCTTCTCCTTAAGAAGACATCTGGCCATATTCATGATCGTCCGATTCCTTCGTTCTACCAATGCATTGTGCTGAGGCGTGTACGGTGCGATCACCTCATGTATTATGCCCTTTTCTTGGCAGAACAGTTCGAAAGCATGTGAAGTGAACTCTCCCCCACCATCAGTTCGTAGGATCTTCAGAGTCTTACCACTCTCCCGTTCTACATTAACTACATATTTCTTGAAAATCTCCAATGCTTCACCTTTTGTTCTGATCACAAATACCCAGCTCATCCTGCTAAACTCATCAACGAAAACAATGAAATACCTATTTCCTGCCAAAGACGGTGTTTCGAGTGGTCCGCAGATATCAGCATGTACAACGTTCAAGCATTCCTTTGACCTTGTTTCTACTTTCTTCTGGAATGATTTCCTTGGTTGTTTACCTGCCAAACAGAATTTACAAGCATCAACAGGTAACGAAATGTGAGACATACCTAACACCATGGTCTTTTCTTCAAGCCTCTGCAGATCTCTAAAATTCAAGTGGCCAAAACGCAGATGCCACATCCAACTTTCATCATTTTTCAACGCTGCGAAGCACTGTATATTTTCTACTGCATCGAGACAGACCTGAAATGTTCTGTTCTTTGAAAGCCTGCTGGTCAAGATTAATGTGCCATTACTGTCGTATAGTTTCACTTGATTCTGATCACCCATGGTCACCGAAAAACCCTTTTCAACAAGTTGTCCGATGCTCAGGAGATTACATTTCATGTCAGGTACGAACAACACATTCGAAATTACCGCTCTTGATCCATTTTTTCTATTAACGATAACGTCACCCATACCTTCAACCTTAAGCGTGCTGTCATCAGCGAATTTGACCTTGATCTTCTTTGTATTATCAAAGTTAACCAGCCATTCTTTGTTGCAAGTCATATGATTCGAGCAGCCCGAGTCGAGATACCAGTTCTTGTTCTTCGAATTCACACATTCAGTGGTCGTCATTACCATCAATGTCAGTGTGTCTTCTTCTGATTCTTCTTGAACAATATGTGCCTCCTTTTCTTTGCTTGAAGACTTACTTTGATTCGCTCTTTCTGGAAAACATTCAGAAGCAAAATGACCATACTTATGACAATTAAAACATTCGATATTCCTTTTATCTTTCTTTTTCTTCAAACCCTTTTTGTAATATTTCTTGTCCTTTGAGTCAGAGGATTTGCTTGAATCAGATCTTTCGTCTGGTTCTTCTGCATCTGCACCACTTCCTTCCTTCTTCCACTTACCTTTCCTGGATTTTCCTTCCCATTTCTTGAACTTCTTTTTCTCTTCGCCTTTCACATGTTTGACTTTAAGTGCTTTATCATCACGTTTCTTAGAGTTCCTCTCACGCTTCCTCATCTCATATGCTTCTAAAGAACTCTGAAGCTCCTCTACCTTGAGCGTTCCAACATCTCTTGATTCTTCAATAGCAACAACAATGTGATCAAACACCTCCGGTAGCGATCTCATGATCTTTTCGATGATCATAGTATCTGTAACGACTTCTCCGCAAGCTTTCATCTGATTTGCGATCGTTATAATTTGGCTGAAGAAGTTACTTATTCTACCATCTTCCTCCATAACCAGATGCTCATATTGTCTTCTTAAAGCTTGGAGTCTTACCTTCTTAACTTTTTCTCCTCTAGAATAACATTGCACCAGAATACTCCACGCTTCCCTAATTGTGTTTACATTTTGGATTTTTTCAAAGTGTGTATCGTTTACACACTGATGAATGATCAGCAGCGCCTTATCATCCTTTTGCTTGAATTCCTTTTTCTTATCTTCTTTTCCAGAAAGATCCGGCTCAGCCCCTTTAATCACGTCACTGACACCTTGTACTCGGAACACCACGCGCATCTGGGTGCTCCAGCGGTTCCAATTTTTTTCTGTGAGGATCGGGAACTGTAATGAAGAGAGATCAGCCATTAGCACTGTTGCTTTCTTGACCAAGAACAACTCTCTTATTGATCGCCAAAAGTTTCAGCCACCCTTCTCCCCCACGGCAGAATATCCGTGAAGAATGAAAGAAACCGAACGTGCCCTAGGTTCTCGGAACCTGGCTCTGGATACCACTATTGGTACGAAAGCAATGCAAACAGCATAGACACAAAGTAACAGCACTCACAGTATTGAGACTGAGAACGTAAACATCAAAATAAAACCTCTCTATGTTATTGACATAGTCTGCATGGTTTAAATAGGCGTGCAGAGTTTTACAGAACGGTAATAACAGAAACTTAAAACTAACTATTTGAATTATATGGAAGCCATTAGTTTCATCGTCATGGGTTTCTACCTATACAACACTATTAACACTGCACAATAGGGACCAGTGTAAAAGACATTCAGTAAAAATTGCACCCAAGAAGACTGACTTATAATCAGGAAGCCAATTTTTTAACACAAGGCTTAACCGCGCCTGGCTATTGCTGTTTCAGTCAACAAGGAAAACTGAGTTTCATATTGGCTAATAATGTCTAGGACAGCTTAAAACATAAGCGCGAACATAAGACAAATCATTAGTTCCTAAAAGCTCATACACATCAAAACAAACGAATTGAAAATAAAAATTGATATACAAATATCAATATTTAACGATTAAAAATAGCACTAGTTATTGGTGGAGTCTATTATAAATAAGTAAGATACTATTTAAAATATACATATTATTTTCATGAAAATATGATGGCAATTATAACAGAAAATTACACGATATTGGTGCTCATATTTTATGAGCAGCTTTATATGCAAGGGCTAATAGGTAGTAGGAAGGAATTCTAAAGACAGAATAAAAACACCTAGCTCCATCCTCGGAAAACTTAGTTCTGTTGGGTAAGGTCTTGATGAAGTGACTAAAGTAGTATTCAGGGACTGCTGTAGTGGGATAGTTTAGTGTATGATAGATACCAAAAATAAGAAAGCACACTATAGCTGAATATTCACTTTATTATTAAAGAAATACAGAGTGCATATCCCAGGAAGAAAAATACAGATCTGTAAGCAAGAAAAAGTATTTCTAGATAGTTAGAGAGTGTCTAGTCTCTCCCAATTCCCAGCCAATTCCAGCCCCCCCTTCCCCCCACTCTCCTTCCACTCCTTATACCCATATAATAGAATTTCTCCTCTCCTAATGTGCCAGCTCAGCAGTTTGTTACATGGAATTCTTCTCATTCTCTCTCTTGCCATTTTGATCCCCTACTTTGCCCTTCTTTCTTTGTCTAATATACACCTTAGATATTTTGGGTTTGGGCCTAACTATTTCCGGGTTCCCGTCAACACTCCCCTCCACAAGATGCACCTTGTCCTCAAGGTGGAAATCAGGAAAATGCTCCTTGATTGTAGATAAAGCTTCCCATGAATTTTCAAAATCTGGTAAATCTTTCCATCTAATAAGAATTTTGAGATCCCCGTGTTGATTTCTTCTAACAGCAAGTGCTTCTGCTGGTTGAACCTTTAATTCCCAATCATCTGCTAAAAATAAAGGTAATGATTGGTTGGTGATTGTTGCAGCGATGGATTTCTTAAGTGTAGAAACATGGAAAACTGGATGCACTTTGCTTCCTGCAAGTAGTTGCAGTTTATAAGCAGCAGGACTAAACTTCTCCATAATTTCGTAAGGCCCATAATATCTCGGACTTAACTTTTGATTGACCTTTTTAGCCAAGCTCTTTAATTTATAAGGCTGTATCTTCAAATACACTACATCTCCAACTTGAAATTCCACCTCCCGTCGGTGCTTGTTGGCTTGCTTGCACATTCTGTTTTGGGCCTGGACTAGATGCTCTTTTAACTCATCCAACATATGATTCCTATCAGCCATCAACCTATTAACCTCCTCCACAGAAGACTGTATCATATCTCCTCTAATTAATACTGGAGGTTCTCTCCCATATAAAGCCTTAAAGGGAGTCATTTTAGTAGATGAGTTGTAGTTAGTGTTGTACCAAAACTCTGCCCAGCTGAGCCATTTAGGCCACTGTTTAGGCTTAGTCCCAGTCAAACACCGAAGGTAGGTCTCCAAACAACGATTCACCACTTCAGTTTGCCCGTCCGTTTGAGGGTGATAGGCAGAACTAAATTTCAGCTTGGTGCCAACCATTTTAAATAGTTCCATCCAAAAATGACTGATAAAAACTCTATCCCGGTCAGACACAATCGAAGAGGGGAACCCATGTATCTTGACGATATCTTTGATGAAAATTTCAGCAATGTCCTTAGCCGTGTAAGGATGAGCAATAGCTATAAAATGTGCATACTTGGTTAACCTGTCCACGATCACCAAAATGGTATCAACCCCTTGGGTTTTAGGCAATCCTCCTATAAAATCCATCGAAATATCAGACCAAGTGTGAGTAGGTATTGGCAAAGGTTGTAACAGCCCGCCTGGGTTTAAGGCTTGATACTTATTTTGTTGGCAAACTGCATAGCTCAACACATACTACTGTATTTCTTTCTTCATCCCTTCCTAAAATAATAGTCCAGAAATTCTCTTGTATGTTCTGAAAAATCCAGAATGCCCACCCAATGCTGAATCATGAAATTCCTTGAGTATTAGAGGAATTTTAGAGGAATTCTTTGGTATTACCATTCGTCCTTTATAATACAATCTTCCTTTTATTAATTGAAACCCTGGATGTGAATTCTGTTGTTTCAATAAATCCTAGATGATCCCCCTTAATCTAGCATTAGCTTGAATTTCATCTTCCAACCCATCCCATTCATTGAATTGTACGGTTGAAAGTGCTGAATATTGTAGCTTCCTAGAGAGGGCATCTGTTGCCCTATTTTCACAACCAGGTTTGTACCTTATCTCAAAGTCAAAACCCATTAATTTTGAGATCCATTTTTGCTGCTCCTCCCCCAAAATCCTCTGGTCAGCCAAAAATCTCAGACTTTTTTGATCTGTGTGCACCACAAAATGGCTACCCATTAAGTAATGCCTCCATTTCTGAACAACCAACACTATAGCCATTAATTCTCTCTCATAGACAGACTTTCGTTGAGCTCTATCAGACAATGATTGACTCATGTAAGCTATGGGTCTACCTTCTTGCATAAGCACAGCTCCAACTCCCTTGCCAGAAGCATCTGTCTCTATTACAAAAGCTTTCTCAAAATCCAGAACAACTAAGACAGGTAAAGTGGTCATTACAGCCTTGAGTTGTTCGAAAGCCTGTTGAGCATCATTTCCCCACTTGAAATTGTCCTTCTTGAGCAACTGTGTGAGTGGCCACACAATCTTGCCATAGTTTTTAACAAATCGCCTATAATATCCCGTGAGCCCCAAGAATCCTCTCAACCCTTTTAGATCCTTCGCAACCGGCCAATTTACCATTTCATTAACCTTGTCTGGGTCTGCGGAAACTCCTTTTCCCGAAATCAAGTGTCCCAAATATCTCAACTGTTGCTGCCCAAAATTACATTTCTTGGAATTTGCAAATAAATTATTTTCCCGCAGCAATTGAAGCACCCATTTAAGGTGTTGTTAATGGCTTCCCTCATCCGGGCTATAAATAAGAATGTCATCGAAGAATACCAACACAAACTTCCTTAGATATGGTTTTAAGACCTTGTTCATGAGAGCTTGAAAAGTAGAAGGGGCATTGGTTAACCCGAATGACATGACCAAGAATTCGTAGTGTCCCTCATGTGTCCTAAAAGTTGTCTTGGGAATGTCTTCTTCCCTCATTCGAATCTGGTGGTAACCAGATTTTAAGTCCAGTTTGGAAAATAGTACAGCCGATCCTACTTCATCCAATAATTCATCAATTACCGGAATGGGAAATTAGTCAGGTACTGTCAACTTATTAAGTGCTCTATAATCCACACAAAATCTCCACCTACCATCTTTTTTTCTTACAAGAATAACCGGACTAGAGTAAGGGCTAGTACTAGTCCTAATAATCCCTGCATCCAGGATCTCACCTACTATCTTTTCAATCTCATTCTTCTGATAATAGGGGTACCTGTAAGGTTTGATATGTGGTATTTGAACACCTTCTTTGAGACTGATTGCATGATCATGCTCTCTTCTTGGCCGAAGCCCTTGTGGGTCCTGAAAAATGTCCTTATACTCCTTTAGGACAGCCTTGATCTCATCAGATAACAATTGTTGATTTTCCTCTGCATCTTCTAACTGCTGATATGCAATATAGTAACCTACTCCTTCATCATGTAAGGCTTTAATCATGCTCTTCCAGGATGCTTGGCCCTTGCTTAGGGAAGGGTCTCCGTTTAACACATTCTTGCCTCCTTCAGCTCCCCATTTTACGATCATGTTTCGAAAATTAGCTTCAATGTCACCAAGGTCTGCCAACCAGTCCATCCCTAATACCACCTCAGTTCCACCTAAATTAAACAGAAAAAAATCCTTTTTAATTTTGACTCCTTGCACCTCAAGTTCAACTCCTCTATATTGCACCTCAAGATTTGTGAGAGGTCAGCCCCACCTTACTTTTTAAAGACAATTGAAGTGTCTTGTGCTCCAACTCTGTTTTTTCTTCCTCTTCCTCATCCCCATCCTCCGATTCTTCCTCCCCCCATTCTTCCATCAAAACCAACTCATAATGCTTCAGCTTGCATTCATGTTCAGGTCCCCATTTCTCCCCACATTTAAAACACAACCCCTTTTTACTCCGTTCTTGCAACTCAGCTTGCGAAAGCCTCCTACCCATAATGATTTGTTTGTCTCCGCTAGGCCCATTTTGCGGTTTGGGCTCAATTGGACCCGCACTTCCATAATTGGGCTTCTTAGCATACAGTTTATTCTTCATAGTATCTACTGTTGCAGTATATGATCTAGCCATCTTGGTCACCATTGGAGAAGTCTCCTTCTCACCCATGCTTACTTTCTCACTCGAGCCTAACACCTTTTTCTTCAAAGCCCAATTCTTCTCTTCCAATAATAGGGCCCGATCCATGAGTTCTGATAATGAGTCTATGTTGTACAACTTTAGTTTGGCTTGCAATTCTACATGGAGTCCGTTTAGAAAAATTCCTTTTAACATCACCCGATCAGCGTTCTTCAAAGGTGCTGAAATCATCTCAAAATTTTCCCTATACTTCATTACTGTCCCGGTTTGCTTAATGCTCAACAATGGCCCAAAAGGATTCTGCACCAATTCCGGTTGAAACCTCCAAATCACTGCCTCCCTGAACTGGACCCAACTTGGTGAAGGTGTTTGTTCCTCCCACCAATGGTACCAATTCAATGCCCGGTCCTCTAATGCTACTAACACCGCCCCCATCTTTTCATAGTCATCATATCGTTCACCTTGAAGTAGCGTTCGACTCTGTTAATCCATCCATAAGCATCATCACCAGCAAATATTGGAATCTCCAATTTTCGCCCTTTATAATCCCCCTTGGGTGGTCGACTCCCCCTTGGCGAATCTAGAGTTCTAGAACAGGTTTCAGAAACTCGTGATGAAATAGCTCGACTACCCTAACTCGCCCCCTCTGTGCGTCGTTTCGGAGAACGCCACTGTCGTGATCGACCCCTTGTATCTCCTTGACTTTTTTCCTTCAACAGCTGCTTGATTTCGTCCATTAGGATTTGATTCTCATGCTTCCATTCAAGCATACTTTTCTCTAGATTTTCAATCCGTGACTCCATTGTTGTTCTTGTAGTAACCATCCAGACCCCAAGAATCGTGGGCTCTGAATACCAATTGATAGATACCAGAAATAAGAAAGCACACTATAGCTGAATAGTCACTTTATTATTGAAGAAATACAGAGTGCATATCCCAGGAAGAGAAATACAGATCTGTAAGCAAGAAAAAAATATTTCTAGACAGTTAGAGAGTGTCTAGTCTCTCCCAATTCCCAGCCATTCCCCCCACTCTCCTTCCACTCCTTATACCCATATAATAGAATTTCTCC
This sequence comes from Vigna reflexopilosa, assembly GCA_027742785.1. NCBI lineage: Eukaryota > Viridiplantae > Streptophyta > Magnoliopsida > Fabales > Fabaceae > Vigna > Vigna reflexopilosa. The sequence goes on from CM050918.1 coordinate 23,545,841, forward strand.
TCTCCTAATGTGCCAGCTCAACAGTTTGTTACATGGAATTCTTCTCATTCTCTCTCTTGCCATTTTGATCCCCTACTTTGTCCTTCTTTCTTTGTCTAACATACACCTTAGATATTTTTGGGTTTGGACCTAACTATTTCCGGGTTCCTATTAGTGTAGCAGCCATAGTGGACCAAATATTGGGCTGAATAGTGGTACTATGCTCTGATTCCAGAAAATCCCTCAAAACAAAGATCTTATGGCTTTTTGAGAGAGTATGTTTGGGATTTCAATTTCCAAAAATGAAATTTACAACGGTAATAATATTGAAACTGATCAACAAGACCTGGATTTAATACACTTGATTCATGATCATAGTAAACTTGCATTTGACTGTTGCCTGTATTTACTTACGGTTACATGTTTTGTTTAAGACACCTATGACTTTTATTGTTAAATATGAACACCAATAATTTTGAGTAATGTTTACCACTGTTTAGAATTTGTATGTAATAACATGCATCATGCAAACCATATAAAAAAAGAAAATTGAAAATAGCAGCTAGCCTGTTATACTCTGTCCCTCTTCTTGGCTCTATACCTATACAGAAATACAACACACCCTATCAGATATTTCACATTTAGTATTGACAGCATGTCCACAATCTTAATATACCCTCTTACATGTCGGTGTCTGATTCATCACCTCTTAACTGGAAGTTTCTATACAGATACAAAGCCAAGAAGAACTTAGAAAGAACATATGGAAGAAGCTCTGCTTTGATTTGTTCTGTTTTACTTGATGCTAAAACATTTGATGTTCACTGTCTTCAATTCAATTTACCTTAATCTCACAGCGCATTGGACTAAATGGTGTGTTTGGTTTTGAAGAAAGAAATAGAAAGGATGGAAATATAGAAGAAACACAAGGAGAAAAAGAGAAACAGGTAAGAAATAAAATTGAATATTTAGTTGCTTGTTAGAATAGAAACACGAGAGAAATAGAGAGAGTACTTTGAAAGTTGTGTAATTTGATTAATTTGATAGAAAATAAAGGTAGAGATATAAGTAAAAATAGGTATGAAATAGTGGAGTAGGTCCCACCATATTTTAAAATTAATCCTCCCCTTATTCTCCATCAACCAAACTAACCAAACTAGTTCTCTCCCTCCCCCTCCTCTGTACCAAACAAACTTTAATTGTTTTACAATTAGTTTGCATTTAGAGGATACTAGGATTGTTTAGTGGAAACCAGCAGTAGGTGAAACTCAACTAGTCTAGGGTAATAAAAGTTATTTGCTAATTAGGGATACCAAGAGTGGTGAAGAATACTACACAACCAAGAGTGAGTGAAACTCAACTGGGCAATGTATAAGGGGATACCATGAGTGTCGAGTGTTACCAATGAGAAGCATTGGTGCTTTGAAGTAATTTTGATGATAATGCAAGTGAAGACTTGAAGACTTGAAGAACCTCTTGTAAATGATTAAAAACATTCTTTGAAGAAACAATTGTATAGGATTAATTTTGATGATGTAAAAATATTTAGAAATTTTCCTTTTTAGGGATTCATTGCGTAGATAATCGATTATCACAAGCCAAATTAGAAAAGAGTTGCTTGCGCAAATAATCGATTATCTCTCTGGATAATTGTTGAACAGATTTTTGTCACCTAAAATCTCAACAAACCTAAATTCCCCACCTAGTTTTAGTAAATAGTAAATAAATAAAATAGGTTTTAATTCTACAAATAAAAAACTACAAATAAAGTACATGAAACCACATAATAGCTAAAATAAAAAACAAGAAGCCTACTTAAACACCTAAGATTGAAACAATATCAAAAAAGAGAGTAAACAATAATTCCATATTTGACACTATACTAAGACACGTATACTACTCAAACAGAACAAAATTCAGTTCAAGATTCACATGACATCATCCTTTACATTCTAAAGAAAGTACTGAAGCAATATGGACATTTTCCTAATCTAATTTTAAGCATTCAAAACAGAACAAAGTACCAATTGAACATGAGAAATTAAAATCATATAAAAAATCCTTCAAAGAATTAAAACTATAACTACAAGGCATGAAACTCAAGTTCAGAAAGTAAATTTACAAGAAATAAATGCTAGAAAATGTAGAAATTCATAAGGAAAGAAAGTAGAGGCAGAATCATATTGAAAACTAAAAACGAGAAGCACAAAATAAAAAAAAATGCAAGTCAAATTTCAATATCAGAATGTAAAGACTAAACATCAACTCTAAACTTGAAATGACATAATAAAACCTAAAATTTCAATCTATATTCAACTATCAAATGTAATAAAATGAAACATCAATGGAATTAACCCTAGATTCAACTAAACATCACAAGAAAATGAATAAAGGCAGAGAACATAAATCGCAATAAAAGAATCAAGCAGAAATGGAAATTTTATTAAATGTAGAATGAAAAGTACAAGAAATTGCTACTGTAAAAGCAACGCTGAGAAACTCACGGGCTGTCACCACTGTGATTTCCCGATCAAAAGTCCAAGAATTACAGAATCTACTCTACGAATGCGCAAAAACCTTAAAATTCTGATATCTCGCTCAAGAACTCTCACGCGGAGTCTGTCACCCTCCACCGTCTAAAACTAAGAATGATGTCTGTCACCCACCACCCGCATTTTTACACTTAACAAGACTTCCAAGGAAAGTCATAAAACAGCAAAAGAACTAAAGAAGAAAAAAAAATAGAGGAAAGAGGAAAGGAACCTTTAACTAATTCTAGAAGCTTCTCCAACGAACTATGACAACGACCCGCTTCAATCTATTCCAGCTCAGCACACTTCCGATTTGCTTTTCCGGTCCGATTATCTTTTCGCATTCTCTCCAAGCCCTAGCTCGTGGGTCGAAAGAATTTGGGAGGAAATCCCCTTTATGTCGAACCTTTGCACGAATGAAGTTTAAAAGAAGAGACCCCTTCACTTTTGCCATCAAAACGTTGTCTTTCACTTACTCAGCAAAAAGGGCTTCAGCCCATTCATTTCACCGCTGAGCGGTTTGCCTCTAATCGCTCTAGACGCTCAGTGTCGCCGTCTGGGCGCCAGACAGTAGCTTTCCCTCGAATCATGGCGCTCAGCGGTGCATTTTGACGCTGAGCTGTGCATAGACTCTTCTTTTTTTCATTTTTCTTCTTCTTCCTTGAGTCTAAGACCTTCCTTCTTCAATTCCATCCTTAATTCTCATCAAAACCCTGCAAAACAATGCAAAACAAGCATAATATCTCTAAAAACAACTTTTGACTCTCAAATGACTCAACTTAAGTGTTTTACTTGATTCTAAGCTCATTCTAAGTCATAAAGGGTGTATTTTGATATCAATTTAAGCATGAAAATAACGGTTTTTAGACCGTTATCAATAGGAAGCTGTGGTTTCAAAGTTTCTAAATAAGTACTTCCCACAATAAAAAATCAACAAAGGTAAGCAAGAAATTTCTTCTTTCAAGCAGGGCATGGAAGAAACTTTAGGCCAAGCGTGGGATAGATACAAGAGCTGGCTGAGGAAGACGCCCACATATGGCTTTGACGAAGCAACGATAGTCATTCTTTTCCTTGGAGGACTTGGTTCACAAACCAAATAGATGTTAAATGCCTTAGCTGGAGGTAATATCAAGTGCAACCCCGAGAGGAAGCTTATGAACTGATTGACAACATGGTTGCCAACGACAATGAGATGCATAGTGAACGAGGAGCTCCACCTCAACAGAAGGGAGTTCTACAGTTACAATCTCAGGATGCCTTGCTCGCGCAGAATATGATTATTGCTCAACAATTGGAGAATTTGACAAAGACACTCTCTCAATTGCCAGAAGAGATACAAAACGTTTCATTGGTTCAGCAGCAACAACAATCACAATGGCAACAAATATCCTATTTATCTGACATAACTACGAAGCTTGAAGAAACTCTTCAACAATTTATGCAGGTAACTATCTTTAATCAGAAGAGCACCGAAGCGGCCATTAGAAACTTGGAGATACAAGTTAGCCAATTGGCTAAAAATTTGGAGGATATGCCTGACAGGAGTTTTGGGACTAATACTAAAGTTAACCCTAAGGAGGAGTGGAATGCCATTATGACTAGAAATGGTAAGATTTTGGATGAGAGAAAAGATGAGAGAAAGAGAAAGTTGAGTTGAGTAAAAAAGAAGAAGAGAATGAAGAAAGAAGAGGTGAGGTTGAGAGAAAAGAAAAGGAGAGAGAAGGAGAGAAAAGGAGAACGAAAAGAAGAGGGAAGAGATAAAAAAAGAAAAAGTAGTTGAGAATCCCCTTCCTTATCTGAAAAGATTTTAAAAGACTGAAAAAGAGAAGCCATATGGGTGTTTCATGGATATCTTCAAGCAATTGGAGATTACTATGCCTTTGACCGAAGCAGTGCAGCAAGTTCCTGCTTATGGTGAAGCACATGAAGCAATTCCTCAAAAAGAAGAAGTATCTAGATGGGGAAACAATTGAAGTGTAGGGTAATTGTAGTGCCATATTACAAAAGATGCTTCCTCTCAAATTGAAAGATCTGGGGAGTTTCACCATCCCTTGCACCATTGGAAATTATGATATAGGGAAGGCTCTAGTTAACTTAGGAGCTAATATCAATCTTATGCCCTTATCTATGCTTAAGAAGATTGGTGGTCTGGAGGTCAAACCTACAAAAGCAATCTTGCAAATGGTAGACAGGTCCATCAAGCATCCGTATGGTGTGATAGAAGACGTAGTGGTGAAAAATGATAAACTCAAATTTCCAGTGGACTTTGTAGTGATGGAGATGGAGGAACATAAAGAGATAGTGATCATTCTTGGACGACCATTCATGAAGACAACCAAGGTTGTCATTCATGTAGATGATGGATTGCTAACATTGAAGGATCAAGAAATAGAGGTAACTTTTAATGTCTTTGAATATGGGCAGCCAATTCAAGAGAAGCAGACTAATCCTAAAACATCAGATGAAGTTCTATTAGTGACTAGTCTACCAGATAAAGCTGTAAGTCGGTCAAGAAGAGGATTGATTGTTTCTCTACAAAAGAGGAAGGAGAGGAAGAAGAGAAGGAAGAAAAACTGGTTCACCAACACCCTGATGTGAAGAAAAATGAACCCAAACCCGACACACCAATGAAATTCTAAAACAGGTTATGGGTTGTCAAGAATATTAAAGAAAAAGGGATTCTTGAGATTGAAGCTCCTTATTTTAGGAGAGTGAAGTTGGTGGCCAGGAAATTGCTGAGATTTTGTTGGTGTTATGAAGGAAGGAAGAGTATCAACATTAAAGATCTAGATTGAGCTTATTGGGTCAAGCTAGTGACGTTAAAGAAGCGCTTACTAGGAGGCAACCCGGTTTTCTAAACTTATCTTTTTAATTTATGATTTATTATCTTATGTTTTTAGAATAAGTGTTGATGTACTTGATTTAAAACTTATATCTGATGCAATGGATTGATGATGATTTGATGAGTTTGCTTGATGATGCTTTTACATTGATTGATGTTGAGATGATTGTTAAGACTCCGGTAAGTGTACCGAATCGTATCTAGTAATATAAATGGTAAGACCAAGTATCGTTTTCCCTAGAGACTCATTGGCCTAGATAGTCATGTGATTTCTTGATTATTTAAGACTTGAGAAATGAAAATTAGGTTTTTAAGATGCAAGAGAGAAAATAAACAAGCAAAGGTTGATCAATTGACCAAAAGATTACGCAGGTGAATGATGTATGAATGAATTATGTTGTTGGGGTTTCTGATTTCATCCTATCCACTCTCATGTATTTACGAATTCAACTTCTTCATTAATGTCAATGCCACTTTCTAATTTACCCTAAACCCGATGTCTCGGTAAAGAGAGCATACTCCTAATTACTAGTTTACAATGTCTTGTCTCCCTAGCAATTAATCATGCATTACATTCACACAAAAGCTTAAAGGCAATCGGTCCTCCTATCCCTATGTCTAGGTAATATTGTTCTCGAGAGAATTTCCCCAAGTCTAGACTTCTCCGTATGTGTCCATATCGACAAAATCAATGATCATGCTATTGAATGAGTTAGACAAAGCATGCATAAAGTATAGAGGAAAAACCCTACCAACTAATGAATGAAAGCATATATAATCAAGAACAATTCAATACATGAGAGTTTCAAAGGATTACATCGTTTCCCCAACAACAATGGAGGTTTAGTTCACCATAGACATGGTGAAACTAGATGAAATTAATGAAAAGAATGAAAGATAAAACTTCCCCTCAGCGTTGGCGCTTGAGCGTTTGACAGAGAACTCCCCAGCGAAACTGGCGCTCGACGGTGAACTTGCGCTCAACGGTGGTTGCGGTTCTTCTTTTGTGCACTTTTTCATCATTTCTTGAGTCCAGTTCCTTGCTACTTCAACTTCCTTCATCCAATTCATGTGAATTCTTACCAAAACAAGGAAAACCAAGCATAAAACCAAGAAAACCACCCTTGACTCTCTTATTCTCTAACTTAAGCAAAATGCATGATTCCAAGCTAAATTCTAAGCCATAAAGGGTGTGTTTAGTGTCAAATTTAAGTATAAAACTAACGGTATTTCAACCGTTATCAATGATATATGAGATGTTATATACAGGTGGTCACTAGTGCAGTATCGGGCTTCAACGTCACCCCTTAGACGTCGGTTCGGGGGTGGATCGACGCATATTAATGATTGGTGGCATTTTCGTAAATAAGTTGGCCATATAGACATCAGTTTAGAGAGTCCCCGACGTCTATAACATTATAGACGTCGGGGCTCCTTAAACAAACGTCTATAGGCCTAACAGGTAGGTGAATAATCAGTCTATCTTGTCGACTAGACATCGGTTATAAGGGGCACCAATGTCTATATGTCTGAAAATGTCATTTCCTTCCGCCACCTAGACGTCGAATCCTGCTAGTATGACGTCCTTATTCGAGTATAGACGTCGGTGCCCCCTTACCTGACGTCTATATGTCTGACAGTAGGTGAGAAGTCATTTCTTTTCGCCATTTAGACGTTCGATCCCCCAACGCTAACGTCTATACGAGACAATAGACGTCAGTGCCCCTTCATGCGACGTGTATGGTCTGACATGGTAGGTGAAAAGTTATTTTTTCCACCATGAAGACTTCCTATCTCACCAACAAACGTCTATATGCGACTATAAACGTCGGTTTCCCTGACATCCGACGTCTACTTTGACGTCATATTAGTAAGGTCCCAGACGTATATTCGACTATAGATGTCAGTTTCTTTGCCAACAGATGTCTCATTCCTTGCCAACAATCATCTTCCTTTGCCTTTTCTCTCCTCTACATTGCATTTCAGGTGCGTTCGAACTCTTTTCAACCGTTTAAACATCGCTTTTATTTCGATTAAACTTGCTTTTGATCCGTTTGAGCTCATTTGAACTGATTAAAATAAGCTTTTCGTTGTGTTTTGATGCAGTTTTTCTCGTGTCTTTGTGTGGCGTAGTGCACCTTCTCCCTTTACTAGTTTCCTCGTAAGAAAAGCTTGCATTTATTTGGATCTCTTATGGCATTTCAACCTGAAACTGAACTTGGGTTGTTGCCTACTTCCACTCCTACCGCCAATGAAAAAGAAAACGGTGTCACCGTATTCTTTTTCTATGGCGAAAAAAAAGAATACGGTGTCACCGTATTTTTTTTCATTGGCAGTGGGAATGGAATTAGGCAACGACCCAGGTTCGGTTTTGGGTTGAAATGTCATGAAAGGTCCAAAAGACGCAATTTTTTATTACGAAGAAACTAGCAAAGGAAGGAGGTGCTACAATGATACCCAAAGATACGAGTAAAACTGCACCAAAACACAACGAACACCATCTAAACGTCGGTTAATGTAAATCTCGACGTCTATAGTTCCCTTAGACGTCGGTTTGTGTCATGTCCGACGTCTATAGAGTGCCCTTAGACGTCAGTTTGTGCCATGTTGGACGTTTATATATACGTCGGTGCATGACTTTAACAAACGTCTATAACAACGTCGAAACTACCGTACCCGACGTCCAATTGACGTCACTCATATAAATGTCTGTTCGGGATCTGACGTTAAAAGCCCAAAATAACAGACGTCTAAAGCCCTTTCTGCACTAGTGGGTGGTTCACAATATGTGTGAACAGATGCATGGTGATATGATTGTGATTGTGATATTGGACATGATGTGTATCTATGTATTGGAATTTGAAATTAGCATATGAGAGGTTTTGAACTCTAGAGTTTTTGTTGAATGATTTGCTGATACTTTGAAAAGCATGAATGGCTTTGCCTAGGTTTCTATGATTGAATCACTTGCTTGCTTGTGTCATATGATCAAGGCCATCTTTGATTAACCCTTTCTTAGCCAATGCATGATTTTAGCCAAATAAAAAAAGAACAACGTGTTCTACCCTTTTGAACCTTGAGCCTTTTACATGATATAAAAACCCTTTTAAAAATATTTACCTTTAGTTAAGTTGAGAATATTTGTATGGTATTGATAAAAGGTTCAAGTTTGGGGTTGTTGGGAAATTTGAAGAAAAAAAGAAAGAGAACAAGCATTGAGCTAAGTGTTGAGCAAGTATGAAAAAGAAAAAGAAAAGAAAAGCTTAATGCAAAAAGGGGAAAGTTGGGAATGAGTGAGATTGATTTGTTTAAAGAGAGATTGTGCTTGAATGAGAAATTTATGAATGACTATCTTAACTCAAGGATTTTGTGATCTAGAAAAACCAATTTTCTTCTTAGCCCAGCCACGTTACAAGCCATGGAAAGTCCTTGTGATGATAACTTGCTTGAGAGTATGATTGATTGTGGTTAAATGAAAGGCAAAGTTAATTTGTGTGACATTGTGATAGTAGAGAGAATGAGTCACCTCAATATACACCTGTGTGCTTGGGTGAAACACTTTCCTTGGTGTGCATGTGTGCTTTGTTGATTGGTCATTCATGATAATAGCATCTGTTGGAAAGACTGCGATTATATGAACACCATACTGAGCTTAATTGAAGTAATGCATCTGTACATCTTGACTGATATTTTTATGATGAGTTGAGAGTGATTACTTGTCTTGGAAGAAAGAGTTTTAAAGTGTGTTAATCCATTCTATTGATTGTTTGAAAACTGGGTTACATTTTCTTTTGCTTGAGGACAAGCAAAGTTCTAAGTTTGGGGTTGTGATAACGGGTAAAAACACCATTATTTGATACTTAATTTTGATACTAAATGCACCCTTTTTGACTTAGAAACTTGCTTGGACTCATGATTTTGCTTTAGTTTTGTGAATAAGAGAGTTGAGGTTATACTTTATGATTTTATTACTAAATTCCCTTAATTTTGAAGGTTATTGGAATGATTTGAAAGAGGTGTTGAAGTATCAAGGAGTTGTAGTGCAGAAAAGTCAACCAGAGCGTAGAATTTGGTGCTGTTTTGCGTCCGGGCGCCCTTTTGGGAGCACTGAGCGCAACTTTGAGCCACAATTCTTTCCTGGGTGCCCTTTTAGGAGTGCTGAGCGCCGACGACGTGGGCTTGGACCTGTTTTCTGTTATTTTTATGATCTATTTAAGACCCATATGCCTTAGGGTTTGTATCTTTTGATAGAAAGAGGCGCAAAAACATTCCTTTCACCCCTTGGAGGCGGAAGCTCCAATCTTCAACCTTTAGGGTTCTATCTTTCATTCTTTTCCATATTTCATTTAGTTTCTCCACCTGCACGAACCATAGACTATAAATAATGTTTTCCATAGCTCTTAGAAAGTAACTTTTCATTTGAAAGTATTAGAGTTGTCTGCCTAAGGGAAGCTCTTTGTGAGTGAAAAGGGAATATAAGTCATTTGAGAATACAAAAACGCTCTGGGAAGTTCTCAAGTGTTAGAGTTGCTCGAATCAAGCCTTGTGAATAGGTGAAACTTGCGCTTAGTGTGTCTAAGGTCAGAGCGATTCTCTTCAAGGTGATTGAGCATGTTGTTCCGTTCGTTTGTCGAAGGAAGGTGTTTTATGATCTTTTAATTTGATTATCAGATTGTAATATGTAAACTGATTTTTAGTGAAATAGTTAATCACTGTTTATAAAAATCATTTGTGTTGAAAATTATAGTGGAACCCTCTAAGGATATAGGAGACTGAACGTAGCTTAGTTAGAGTAAACTATTATAAAAATATCTATGCATTTAATGTTTACTTTTATCTCAACGCTTCTCTTATAAAACCTGCAGTTGCATTGTAGTTTTGAATACAAGAACTTCCCATACTAAACGATTATTCATTAAAAGGAAGTTCTTACAAACACTGCAGTGAATACTCTGAATATCACTTGAAAAGAATTTATTGTTTAAAACCAATTACAGGGTTGAGCATTTAACAACTACTTGAAAAATTTTGTACTTGACAAAAGTGCTATATTAGGAAGGTTGCAAAAAAGTTTTGCCATTAACACTATTCAACCCCATCCCCCTTTCTAGTGTTTTTCAGGTACTTCAACACTTGTAGTATTATTTATACTTTGTAGAGTCATAAATAGATGTGTTATCACTCTACTACTCACAAGGTGTCCCCTTTGCGCCTAGGACTAAAACAGTTCAATGGCTAGGACCTCCCATCGTTCTTTCCCTCACCGCGTTCCTCTCTATATGAGTTGAATGATTGGGAGTATATCAAAATACCTCCTTACTAAACCCCCAATGTCAATGCCTACATAACCATATCACCACAATGAATTTCTCCTTGAAATTCTCACAACACCACTACCGCACATTTTCGCAAAATATCATCACCTCAATAAATCATCATAATACTCATATACACACATAAAGACCATTTTAAATCTATCTCAAATAGTCAAAGTAGACAAACAGATTCACACATACACATTAGTGATCAAAGGTGGCACCCAACGCCAGACTTCTCACAACACCACTACCACACATATCCACTATCACTTCTAAAATTCCATGTTCTATGTCTTTACGTTCTCTCTAACAAAAACAAAATCGTCCTAAAAAATTTACTCATCAGGTAGAAAGAAAAATATGTTTTACTCATTTTCTCTTATCACAACCACATAAACATGATTGAGTTACAGTCCCCAACACCTTAACTAATTGACAACCTTGCTTCTGTGCTAAGTGATACAATTTTCAATAGTGTAGAAGGGTTTATCCATTACTCTCAAATGAAACTCTCAACCTCAAACCTAAAGCTTGAATGATCCTTTTCGCTTAACCAACTAAAATGTATCTGATATACTAAACTCACCTCCCACATGACTTCCACTACCTCTTATAAGTTTTACCAAAATCTAAAGATATCCTTAGGTTTCATTTCTAAAACATGCTAGTTATCATTTCACGCGACCTTATTTCCTCCTTGAAGAATCACTCAACTGACTTGACCACACACGACTTCTCGCCTATTGTCAAACATTAAAACTTTTGGTCACCCTCATTCATAACACCCTTATACCATCATGTTTCCTTTACTAACATTTGGCCAGTGGTAACAAAGTTTTTAGCAATGTTATCCCATTTCCAAGGAAGAACTTGTTGGAAAACATGTAGGCTTCTTTTTACACCAAGAGGGGGGGAGGGGTGAATTTGTGGGTTTTCAAAATCAGAGTCTTTTTGCAATCTTTTATGCAAAGTAGAAAACTTTACAAAACTTTCTTGGATTCCAAGTAATGAAAATTGTGTGCAGTGGAAAATCGTAGTTGACTACTCAGATAGTACAATCGACTAAATATAAAAGAGTATGGATAGAGAAATCAAACACTGGTTTTTATACTGGTTCGGCCTCAATGCCTACATCCAGTGTCCTTCCAATACCAGGAAGCAAATGCACTATAATGGTCAAGGTTTTTACAACAAGGCTTTTATAGAAGACCTCCACGTCAAAAATATAAAACACCTCTATAACCCTCTAACCAAAATACAGGCAAACAACACAACAAGACTTGCAACAAGATGTCCCCTCTCCTGCAATCTGCAAACCACTTTGAACAATCCTCAAAGTGAACCACACTCCACGAGTCTATCCCCTTTAATCAAACCAGGTACCAACAGCAATCACCACGGATGCCAACAAGAATCTTGATCAACCAGAAAACACCTCAATGTGTAGATATGTGATCAAGCAGTGAGCGTGCAATCAATCTTCCTTTGAATCTCTTTCAAGCAAGATCACTCCCGTCTTCTTGAAGAATTCTTGGAGCTCTATAATACCATAGAAATCTATCTGAAATAGAATGTGAAAATGTTAGATCAAATTGCCAAACTTCTTAGAACAACTTCAGGTTCCATCAATTCATAGAATTCTATATATCAGATGTTCTCTTAGTCAAATATGCTACTAATTCAGTTGACAAGGTTATGACAGTTATAACAGATTAGTCAAACCAGTAGCATTCAATCAAACAAATTAAATCCACATTCAATACAGTTGACCTTCTATTCAATGCTCAACTAACTTTTAAAAATATAGCCATTACTGTTCATGAGCATAACAAAATTTCAAAGCAAGTAATTAAAACAGTCGAATATGTGGCGCACACAGTCGACTTCGACAAGTTGAAGCATTTTGAAATTCTTTCCTTCACAAAATCTCACATAGCACTGATTCTGAAAATCTGTACAAAGACTTTAGTATAGTCGATTCAATTAGTACTGGAGTCGACTTTACTACAGCTTTGTCACAGAGTTTTAAGTTCACAAAAGTACTATGGTTTTCATCTTTCAAACCATGTGCAATGCAATCAGATATGATGTAACATGTACAATCTCAATAAGTATGCATTCACATAGTAGTATAATCACAGAAACATGTTCAACAATATATCAATCAACAAGCATTAAAACATGCAACACAACAACAACATATGTGTGTTATTAACAATGTGTTGTCATCATCAAAAACCAGAGTGATATAGATATTGTGTTGTCAACAATCTCAACAATCTCCCCCTTTTTTGATGATGCACAACCATGATAATAACCAACCATGTTTGCACAATCAGATACAAAACAGAGTAAGCAAATATATCAAACAGTTCAAATACTCTGCATGTAACTAAACCAATCAACCATCAACAATATATCAAGCAAATGAGATAGAAAACATTCTCCCCTTTTCATAAAGCTTTCATAAACCTTCTCCCCCTTTGTGCATTAACAAAAAAGGAGTGCTCTAGATATAATATGCTGATATACCAAACAAGGATGCATTAGTAAAAAGCATTGATGCTTCCCCTATCACATTTATTCACATGAAAATGATAACTCCCCCTGAAATGCAGGCATGAGCAGAAACATGTGTAAGAATGTAATACTCCCCTTGTCATTATGCATAAATTTCTAAACCAGATCAGATGCACAATGCAGTACAATCAATCAAAGCATACAAACAGTATAACACATAATTGTATCAAGTTTAAGATATCAAGCAATCCTATCATTCAATGATACAATTTTTAACAATCTCACAATATTATCTCAACCAAGATATTGCATAATCAATTTAGAGCAGAGATAAATTGTAGATAATCAGGATAAGATAATCAATCAACAAAAATTAACCAAATTCCATAAATGGAATTTATAACCCTGGTACGATCCAGTCGATTGAATTATTTTCTAAGTCGAATACATTGCTTGCTAATGATGTTAGATTCCACTTGTAGTTTCCAAAGCAATGTTTTTCCTGTAAAACCTTTCAAAGATCTTCTACAGATCAAGCATTTTAGTTATGCAAGAAAAATAATCCATAAGAAGTTAATATGCAAAGATGTGTAGCAGTTTAAACAATCATAATCGACTTCACACATTTCACAATCGAATCAATAATCACTCAGCACAACAGATTTCAATCAAGAAGATTAAAGCAACTGAAATTGATTCAAATTAGATTTCATTTCCTTGTTAAAAAGATATTACAATGTGTAGGAACAAAACAAGGCTAAAAAAAAAGGTAATGGCATGCTAGGCCATTCACAAAAGAAACAAAAAGAAATACACTAGGATTTGCGAAACATAGTTTTAAATTCTCTTTCTCTTATTATTAACAAAATGCTGAAGGACCATATCACTTTCATTATCCTCAGTTTCTTCCTCCTCACTGCCCTCATCCTCATTTCCTTGAGAAGAGCTTTCAGGAGAGCTTGCTTCCTTAAACAGTGCATTTTCTTCATTTTGTTGAGTTCTACCTTTCTACTCTTCAAGCTTCCTTTTTATGTCTTTTAACTCGCTCAGAACAATCCTTTCAAATTCATTTCGTGCCCTGTATTGATTTATTCCAGAAGATGATGCAACATCGTTGTTTCTCACAGCGTCATTCTTATATGTCTATCCTTCATATGTTTTCACCATGTGCATTAGATGAAGTGCAACTTCGTCAATACGACATGTTCGTTGATATTGTTCACTAGATTCACCAATGCATTCCACACCACAATGAATAAGGACTTTTGAAATGAAAACACAGTAAGGCAGTTTTCCAGATTCAGACTATGTTACTTTCAACATGTTATCAGAAATAGTTGTTGGCCAGTCCACTTGAATATTCTCTTTCAAGGCTATCAGTAGCATCAAATCTTCTGTAGTAGCCTGTGCATAATACCTCCTCTTGCCATGAGTATGTAGGATATGACATAAATGGATAATCTTTCATACTTCTTCATTCCTCTTGTCTTGTAATTAAAGTAATCTCTGTAGTCATCTGGATTTCTTAAACTATTTTGGTATTCAGCGAACTTATGAAATCCTTATACCAAGATGGCATTTCTCTCCACCTATCTTTAGTCCACCAATAACACTCCAAACTTCATTTGTGAGTTTTATGTCAACGCCTTTTACCCTGGAACAAAGAATATCATCCTCAATCTTCAAATTGCAGTAGAAAACTTTTACTAAATCTGGATACCAGGGACTTGCCGTCTTGACAAATTTCTTCAGGCCCTGGTGCTTAAGCCATCTTTAAAACGAGAACCCTTCATTTTTGAAGAATTTAAACTTCAGAAAGTTGTGCATCACCAAGCTTCTCCTTTTCCAACAATCAAGATATCTCGATTGAGCTTCATCATCACTTATCCAACCATTCAAATCAGAAACTCGTCTAGTATTCTTTATAGCAACAGTTTTGATCCTTCTTCTTGGTGTGGAGCTTGAAGCCATTGATAATGAAGATGACAATTGCTTTCAGAGGTTGAGAGAGATTAGGTTAGGAAAGTGAAGATTATTGTAGTGATTTATGACCATTAGGTTTATATTCATATTGGTCAAGGTTAAAATTTTGGAGGGAAAGTTTTAATTCCTTTTCGCACCAAAAACAATTTTCAAATATAAGACCCATTCAGACAGAAGATCAGAAGTCGATTACATTAAACAAGCAGTTGACAACTGTATGACCAACAGACTTCTAAAACAGAGTTTAACACATAGAAGCATAGTCGAATGAATTAAAAATGTAGTCGACTAATAATCGTGAAGTCAAATTTTCAAACTCATTCAATCAATCAAGCATACACATAATAACTCATGCAATCAAACAACAACAACCAATCAATTCAAGCATAATGCAGCAGAATGATACAATTTACCCGTTGTAGATACTCAAGATTTTAATTTTTCAAAAGTGATCCATCCTTGAGTTCATATTGCATCTGCTATATATCCCGCAAAACAATTCAAGTTTTGGTTGCTAGTACCCATTTTACTTTGGGTTCATGATTGTCAGTTCTAATCAATTGTTCCTTTGGTCTCCACATATAAATTCCTTTTGGAACACCAACATTTTTGTAGTAACAATTTCTAACATTGTGACCAACACAGTTACAATAAAAACATGCATTCTTAGCAGGTTTGCTCAAATCAATAAATCTATTTGTATTGGTTCTGTTAGATTGAGCTTTATATCCTATTCCTTGTCTGTATATAGCTTTGCCAGAGGATTTCAGTACAACATCTAAATTGTCTCTACCTTGAGTGAATTTGGTTAGCGTGCTAGTCAAGTAATCTATTTTCTCAATGTGAGTAGGACATTTTTCACAAGGTTTTTCTACTGTAACAGTTTCAATTTTAGTTTCCTTATCAGATAACAAAGCATCATTCAATTCCTTTTCTAATTTCTCATTTTCAGAAACAAGGTTGTTAATTCTATATTCATAATCTCTCTTCTCAGAGTTCAGTCGATTAACCTTGTACTGTAGTCGCATTGCTTCAGCATGCAGTTCTTGAAAAGCATCTCATAGCAGATCATACTTGATTTCCACTAGTTCATTTGAGATGTTTGCATCACTTTTGTAGTCATCCCATGTTACTCCAGTCATGTAGCAAATGTTGGATTCTTCCTCATGATCAGCATCCTCATCACTTGAGCTTTCATAATCTGTATACTCCCAAGCAATGTATGCTCCTCTTTGCTTTATGCTTCTGTCTTGAGGGAATATTTTCTTTCCTTTTTGCTTAGGCTTCAATTCTAGACATTCAGGCTTGATATGTGTTAAACCCCTGACAAGTGTACCAAATCGTATCAAGTAATAATAGATGATAAGACCAAATATCGTTCTCCCAAAGGACTCTTAGGTCTTAACTTTCATGTAAATAGATCGCGTAAGACTTGAGAAAAGAATTAAATTTAGGTTTTTGAATGCAAGACGAAAATAAACATGCAAAATGCAGTGAATCAATTGGTTAGAAGAAACTATGGATGAATGGAGTTGTTGGGGTTTACAATTTCATCTTATCCACCCTCTTATATCTACTCTTCTTATTTAATTCGCCTATTTATCATATTGTCATGCAAACTTTCTTGGTTTACCCTAAACCCAGTCTCTTGGCGAATAGAGCCTATTACTAATTACTGGCTTGCTATCTATAGCCTCCCCTAGTAACTAATAATGCATGATAAACGGAAGCAAAATACAATTGATCATCCTACCCCTATCTCTAGGCGGTATTAGCTTAATCAAGGAATTCCCCCCCCCCCCCAATTCATGACATTATTGTACGTCTCCGTATCAATAAAGACAAACAACATTTACCGAATGAGTTAAACGATAAAAGCATTAAGCAAAGGTAAGGAACCCAACAAATGATAATATAGGCATATGCAAGCATATGAATAAAACAAGAATTTCAATATAAGAGAGTTTCAAAAGATTACATTGTTCCCCAACAACAAATGAAAGAATAAACCCTAAATTTGGTATATTGGAGCCTAAGCATCCAAGGAACCGCCTACAAGGAGTGTAGAACAGCTCTGGACGTCTCTGCTTGCCAAAAGAATTCTTTGAGAATCGCACTAGGGCTATTTATAGCGCATAAAAGTAACAGAATTTAAGCCCAAGCCCATCTGATGGACGCTCAGGGCTTAATTTAGCCGCTCAGCGGTTTGCCTCTAATCGCAAAACCGCTCAGCGATGACCCTCCAATCGCACAGGACGCTCAGTGGTGCCGCTCAAGCGAGAAACAGTGACTTCACCCATGAAACTAGCGCTAAGCGCTGGAATTAGCGCTAAGCGCTGGAATTAGCGCTAAGCGCTGGAATTAGCGCTGAGCGGTGCACTTAGCTCTTCTTTTCATCCTTTTTCTCCTTCTTTCATGAGTCTAAGTCCTCCCTTTTTTTTACTTCCATCTTCAATTCTCATTAAAACCCTGCAAAACAATGCAAAACAAGCATAATATCTCTAAAAACAACTTTTGACTCTCATGTGACTCAACTAAGTGTTTTACTTGAGTCTTAAGCTCATTCTAAGCCATAAAGGGTGTGTTTAATGTCAAATTTAAGTATAAAAATAATGGTTTTCCAACCGTTATCAATATGCCCTTCCTTTCCACATTCCTAACATTGGACAACATTTGTTCGGAAGCTTTTCTTTTGCTTTGACCTGCATGGTTAGTAAGTTGACTATCATTTTGTATAAGTCGACTAAACTTTCTTACCATCGAGGTCATCAGTTCCTTTTCATCCATCTCTGCTTCTGAGTTCTCAGTCTTTGAGTTATTCTTGCTTGTAGCCTTTAAAGTAATGGATTTCTTTTCTTCAATCTCCTCTCCATCCTTTAATCTACCAAGTTCCAATTCATGTTCACGTAACTTGCCAAACAAGGTAGCCATGTTCATGCTTGTAAGGTCTTTGGATTCAGAGATTGCAGTGACTCTGGTTGCCAATTTCTGTTCAGACTTTTCAGAATCTTGATGTTGATCTCTTCTTTATCAAATACTTTCCCGAGAGTCATGAGATGATTAACAATATGTGTGAACCTTTTCTGGACATCATTAATAGTCTCTCTAGCCTTCATCCAAAAATTTCATACTCTTGTATTAGAGAATTATTTCTTGCTCTCTTCACTTCTTCCGTGCCTTCATGTGTCACCTCTAAGACATCCCATATTTCCTTTGTAGATTTGCATTGAGATATCCTGAAAAATTCATCAACTGTTAGTGCAGAGGCAATAATATTTCTAGCCTTAATATCATACTGAGCTTTTCTATTTTCATCAGTAGTCCATTCAGTAAAAGGTTTTATAACAGTTTCCTCATCAACAGTTTTAGTAGGCACATAAGGACCATTCAAATTTGCATCCCAAATTCCTTTATCCACAGATTGAAGAAAGATTTGCACCTAATTTTTCAAAAAGGATAATTTTTACCAGCAAAGAGAGGTGGTCTGTTTGTTGAAGCACCTTCACCAAAAGTTTGAAAACAGGAAGTCATCCCCAGGTTTATAATCGATTCAATGAAAAACAAAGTCGACTAGTTTTTCAAATATCTTATGAAAACCAACTCTAGTGCCAATTGTTGAAAAATAGGTAGGCTTTTTTTTAACCAAGAGGGGGGAGTGGGGTTGAATTGGTGGGTTTTCAAAATCAGAGTCTTTTTGAAATCTTTTATGCAAAGTAGAAAACTTTACAAGACTTTCTTGAATTACAAGTAATGAAAATTGTGTGTAGCGGAAAATCGTAGTTGACTACTAAGGTAGTACAATCGATTAAATGTAAAAGAGCATGGATAGAGAAATTAAACACTGGTTTTGATACTGGTTCGGCCTCAATGCCTACATCCAGTGTCCTTCCAATACCAGGAAGCAAATGTACTATAATGGTCAAGGTTTTTACAACAAGGCTTTTATAGAAGACCTCCACGTCAAAAATATAAAACACCTCTCTAACCCTCTAACCAAAATATAGGCAAACCACACAATAAGACTTGCAACAAGATGTCTCCTCTCCTGCAATCTGCAAACTACTTTGAATAATCCTCAAAGTGAACCAGACTCCATGAGTCTATCTCATGTAATCACAACAGGTACCAATAACAATCACCACGGATGCCAACAAGAATCTTGATCAACCAGAAAACTCCTCAATGTGCAGATATGTGATCAGGTAGTGAGCGCACAATTAATCTCCCTTTGAATCTCTTTCAAGCAAGATCACCACCGTCTTCTTGAAGAATTCTTGGAGCTCTATAATCCCAGAGAAATCTATCTGAAACAGAATATGAAAATGTTAGATCAAATTGCCAAACTTCTTAGAACAACTTCAGGTTCCATCAATTTATAAAATTCTGTATATCAGATGTTCTCTTAGGCGAATATGCTACTAATTCAGTCGACTAGGTTATGACGGTTATAACAGATTAGTCAAACCAGTAGCATTCAGTCAAATAAATTAAATCCACATTAAAAACAATTGACCTTCTATTCAATGCTCAAATAACTTTTAAAAATATAGTCGTTATTGTTCATGAGCATAACAGAATTTCAAAGCAAGTAACTAAAATAGTCGAATATGTGGCGCACACAGACGACTTCAACAAGTTGAAGCATTTTGAAATTATTTCCTTCACAAAATCTCACATAACACTGATTTTGAAAATTTGTACAAAGACTTTAGTATAGTCGATTCAATTAGTACTGGAGTCGACTTTACTGCAACTTTATCACACAGTTTTAAGTTCACAAAAGTGCTTGTGGTTTTCATCTTTCAAACCATGTGCAATGCAATCAGATATGATGTAACATGTACAATCTCAATAAGTATGCATTCACATAGCAGTATAATCACATAAACATGATCAACAATATATCAATCAATAAGCATTAGAACATGTAACACAACAACAACATGTGTGTTATTAACAATGTGTTGTGATCATAAAAAATCAGAGTGATATAGATATTGTGTTGTCACCAATCTCAACAGAACTTTCACCTAATACAACGATAAAACTAAATTTGCTACTCTATCTACACTTCTTACGTCATTAACTTGTAACCATATTTAGAACTACATTCATACCATCAGTCACAATTTTAGTAGGATTGGAAGAAGAAGAATGAGATTACAGTTATTGTGACCTTTATGGGTAGAGAAAGCAATAGGATTGGACAAGGTATGAGGAAACTTATCTTGTTTTTATTGTATGTGTGTATGTTCTTGATTATCTGGAATGATAATCTTGTCTTTGATGCATGTGTATGTATAAGAATATGTTTTGCATGGTGATAGGGTTTATATTATGTTTGTTTTGGGTTTTTCCTATGAAAGCATTTATGAATTTGTTGGGTTTGCCCATGATAATATCTATTGATGCTAAAAGGGGATAAAGGTATGTTGTTTGGGGGATTTACCATGCAAATATATGTTACAAAGAGTGGTATGATTATCATATGTAGTATGTTTGGTTTGTTTCGGTTGTAATTTGCATAATGATGGGTTTTGGATGATTCGAGTGATCTAATGTATATATTTGAGTCTTTTCATAAGGGTATGTAAGACTTGAATGCATGTATAATGTGTTGAGAAAGTTTTCTCGTGGTTTGGGGTTGATGCATGTATGTTTTGAACACTTGATAATTGTCCAAAATGAGTTTGGGTTCGACAATAATCGATTATTTGTAAGTTGCTTAAGTTTCGTCAATGGAATAATCGATTATCTGGGATGATAATCGATCATCCTTTCATATGTTGTATATCTGGTAAATTTGTGTGTGAACCTCTCTGGAATAATCAATTATCATAAGTGATAATCGATTATCTTAGTGTACTTTTGTTGGAAAAATGCGTCTTGAAGAAGAATGGAGGAGGGACAAGCTTCAAGGGTTGTAAAATGTGATATTGAGCAGGGAGTGAAGTTATTTGATATGGTTGGCTCAGATTGGACTCTTGTTTGAAATTGGAACATGGGTATGTGATGTGAGGCACTAAGGTGTTTCGTTGGTCAATGAGTATGAGAGGTGGAGGACATCTGTTCGCTTGTTGTACCTAGTAAATCTTGAGATTATCTGTGTGCGACACGAGATATGGACCATCTTTGACTATGGTTATAGCAAATAGGGTGGTGTTCAAGTGTTGTATAGGGAAGCTACAGGTGACCTGTTTGGGGAAGCTATAGGTATGGTGAGGTAGGGTACAAGAGTGTGACTTATTCTTTCATGATGGGGATATTCAAGATGATGGTACTTAGGATGGTGATAATGCTTCTAATGAGGTTATGTGATCGTGATGGTTACTGTGATTGTGGTGTAGTTAGCATAGGTGAGGATGAATGGGTAGACTATTGGTTTATGTGTGTGATGGTCATGATGAAATCAAGGATCGGTGATCACTGCTGATTTCCGTTAACGATGGAATCACTGATTCATTGTGTTATTAGTAAATAAGATGAGGTTGCTTCTTGATGTTATATACTGTTATTTGTTAATCATATTTTATATTTTTATGGTTTGTTTTATCAGTAGCTTACCCTTTATTTGTTTGTGTTTATAAGTTTGTGAATGAAATTACTGGTGATGATCATATAATGTATTATATGCAAGCATATATGATGTTGCAATGTTTCAGATTAATGGTGATGATCATATAATGTACTCGCTTACCCTATACATTGCTTTGGAACTAATATGATTTGATTTATTTCAACATGTTTAAATATTGAGTTTTTTTAAAAACAAAAATACGTTATTAAGTTATACAAATGTTTTGAAATGTTCAGTTTTTTTGTAAGAACTCGTGACATCCACAATTTGGAGTGTTACAATGACCACAATCAAATATGCATCCGAAGAAGAATACAAAATAATCTCAACTGAAATTTTATCAAATTTATCCATAAACTCCAATGTACATGTTATAGCAAATTATGAAAAATAATTTTTCCAAACTGTCTGATCGGAAAATTCGAGATTTAATACAAATGATTTAAAGTTTAACCATTTGTCTTAAATCTCAAATGGGAACTAAGTTTTACTTAGTTCTTAACTATGATTTCATACCACAAATATATTGAAAATTTAATCAACAATAAAATGCCAAAATTCAATCTAAAAATTTTACCAAACATGAAAACCATAATTAACACCACGTACTCAATCATACGCATACACAAGAGATAGTGTATAACAGAAAAACTAAAAATCACATCTATAATAAGCAATAACTACATTACAGTGTATGAAAACAAATAAACTAACCTTCTTGGAGGGGTTGAATATCATTATCGCCATGAGAGTGGAGGGAAGTCATTTTTCCAATAATGGAGAGTGAGGACTCTATATATGTTGCTGTTGTTGGAAGTCATGTGATCCTCCAACTCGAGCACAAATCTGCATCATAACCCAAAATTAATCAGTGAAAACAAAATTAAAATATCAATCAAGCTAACAACAACACATTCATTCAAAGTAAATAACTGAAAGTTACCTTTGCTCTTTCTCAAACTCATGAATGATGGACACATGGCGACAGACAGAAATGAAAACACGAAACGAAAGTGAGGCTCGCGTTATGATTTTGGAGTTAAACAATCAATTTGACATCGGCTAATCCATCATCCGATGTCTTATTCTGCAAACATTTCTAATTGGCGCCAGTTTGAGATATTTTCCAGAGTATATGTTGTCTGTGTTTGGGGATCCAACATCTATTAGGCATAAGACGTCGACCCTGCATGTATTCAACGTCCTATTGATAACGGTTGAAAATACCGTTATCTGTGATGTAATTTTGATACTAAATGCACCCTTTTATGCTTGGATACTTGCTTGAAATCATGATTTTCTGTTAAGTTGTGTGAATGAGAGAGTTAAGGTTGAATTTGGTGATTGGGTTGAGATTGTTGATAAGGGAATCACTGGTTTAGGTAAACTTTACAATCTCAGATACCTTCTGGTTTTTTATGATGACAACACATTATTAATAACAACATGTGTTGTTACATGTTCATATGTGTTACATGTTCTTTACTTTAATGTGAATGATTTCTTGAGAACATGTTTGTGTGAATTCTGTCTATGTGTGCATATTCATTGCGTTCTACATGAGATATTATCTGTGATTGCATAACATATGATTTAGAAAAGAAAACCGCATGCACTTTGATTGAACTTATAGTTGTGTGCCAAAACTGCAAGTTTTAAGTCGACTTCATTGTGAAGCAAGTCGATTAAAACTCGTGACTTTGCACATATTTTCTAAAATAGTGCTGTGAGTATTTTTGCAAAGAAAGATTTTCAAAACTGCATTGAAGTGACAAAGTCGACTGTATGCGCAAGCTACTCGATTTAGTTAGTTATGTTTTGAATTTCTATTGTTACTTGTGAAGTATAACGACTACATTTTGTTCTTTGACCAAGCATTAATTGTTAGTGAATTGAATTAAATGTGCAATCAATTTGGTTGGTCTGAATGCTACTAATTATTATAATTGTCATAACTGTGTGACTATAGTTGACTGTATTAGTAGCGTAGTCAACTCTGGGAGCGTCTATTTAACAGAAATCTATAAACAGACGTGATTCTGTATTCTACAGAGACTTTTGGAAAATCTAACATTTCATTGAATTTTTTTAGATCTTGATCTCTGTTAGAAAGTGAAAAGTTCTAAGAACTCATCAATAAGACGGTGGTGATCATTGTTTGAAGAGTTGGTTGACGAGCAAGTATTGGTGTGCGCATAACTGCTTGATCATTCTGCACTGAAGGTGTTTCATACGTAATCAGATACTTCTCTCAATCTTGTGAAGATTGTGGCTGCCCTGTTGTGATTACAGGAAGAGGATGTGTTGCGTTTTGGGAAACTTTGAGGATTGTTCAAAGTTGACAAAGACTGCACGAGAGGGGATATCTTGATGTTGTTCTTTGGGTGTTGTATGCCTATATTTTGGTTAGAGGGTTAGAGAGGTGTTTTATAATTTGACGTGGAGGTCTCTATAGAAACCTTGTTGTAAAAACCTTGACCATTATAGTGCATTTGCTTCCAAGTACAAGAACGACACTGGATGTAGGCAGTTTGGCCGAACCAGTATAAAAACTGCATTTGAATCTTCTATCCCTTAACTCTTTAAATTTCAACTCAACTTTATATTTTGCACAGTCAACTATTTTCCGTTGCACTTGATTTATCCTTTTCCTTGAGTTTCAAGAAACTTTTGAAAGTTCTCATTTTTAAGAATTTTTTTTTTGAAAAGACTCTGATTTTTGAACTTCACTAATTCACCCCCCCTTCTTGGTGTTGAAACTAAGCCATTCAATTTTCAACAGATTCAATACATAACAAGCTGTGCTCACTACATCTGCCCAAAAATACTTAGGCGTGTTCCTCTCGTTTAACATGGTTCTAGCTAGCCCTTCCAATGCTTTGTTCTTTCTTTCAACTACACCATTTTTCCGAGGAGTTCTGGGTGCAGATAAGTTGTGAGATATTCCCATTTTCGCACAGTACTCATCAAAAGCTTCATTATGAAATTATTTTTCGTGGTCACTTCTAATCGATTTGATTCTAAGTTCCTTATCATTTTGAATAATAGCAGCGAACTTCTTAAACCCCTTGAATGTGTCACTCTTGGCAGGAATGAAGAAATTCCAAGTGAAGCGAGAATAGTCATTCAAGATTACTAAGCCATAAAAATTTCCACCTAGACTTTTCACCCTTGAGGACCGAATAATTCCATGTGTAGGAGTTGCAGAGGTTTGGAAGTTGACATCTCCCTTTTGTTCTTGAAGGACTGCCTAGTTTGTTTTCCCTTTTGGCATGCATCACTTAATTTCTCAGAAGCATAACGAATGTTGCGAAGGCCTATAACAACCAGACACAACCAGACATGTTGATGTGAGCTAGTCTTTTGTGCCACAACCAGACATCATCTTCCTTGGTCATCAAATAGACGACAGACTTGAATGACGTTTCTTTAAAATCGATTATGTAGATATTATTATGTCTTTTTCCCATAAGTAACAACTCATCAGTTTAACCTTTGCTGATTAGACAATACTTAGGTTCAAAAGTAATCTTCAATCCTCTATCACATAGCTGATTAGACAATATTGAGAAGATTGTGCTTTAACCCTTCAACAAGAAGTACATTTTTAATTTCACAAGAAGAGGGAGTTTTGATTTTACCTATACCAATGATCTTTCCTTTATTGTTATCACCGTATGTGACATGACCAGAGGTCTTGTAGGATATGCTTATGAACTTTGTTGGATCTCTTGTCATGTGTCTTAAGCATCCACTGTCCAGGCACCACATGGAGCTTTTTGTTCCATGTCTCAAGCATTATTCTATTGTCTCATATTTTGCCATCATGATGAAGTCCCTTTCATGTACATTTCCTTTGTTTTCACTTTGAATGTTGTCATCCTTCTTCCTATTTAGAAATCTTATAAATCTTTCAGCCTGCAGATTTAATCTCTCTGATATGGAGCTGGACTTGGCGACACAAGTACCTTCTTTAATTCGTGAAGTTCTTGTTTCAAAATATTCATAGAAGCCGTTAGTAACAGAATTTAATTTAGCATTGCACGTAGCCGATATCAATTCAAATGCAGATTCACTTATCCTTCTAGTTTAAGAAAAAAAAGCCATTTTCCAAGAATAGTTGATTTAAAGTAAAAAATAGTCGACTTGTTTTTCAAATATCTTACTGATAACGGTTGAAATTACCGTTATCTGTGATTCAATTTTGATACTAAATGCACCCTTTTTGACTTAGAAACTTGTTTTAACTCATGCTTTTGCTTTAGTTTTGTTAATAAGTGAATCGAGGTTATACCTAATGATTTTATTACTAAATTCCCTTAATTTTGTAGGTTAATGGAGTGATTTGGAAGAGGAGTCAAAGTATGAAGGAGTCGGAACTCAAGGAGCAAGCAGAACTGCAGAAAAAGAGAAAAAAAAACGCAGTGCTGAAAAATCTGCTCAGCTGAGCAACAGTTTTGGGCTGAGCGGTGGAATGTGCAGAAAAGGTAGCGTTGAGCACCAGTTAAGTGCAGTTTTCTTCTATTTCGCGCTTGGGCGTCACCGCTGAGTGTCGTTTTGAGTGCCGCACCTACCGCTGAGCCCCATTTTTAGTGTTGAGCGCCGGCGACGCAGGCTTGGACCTATTTTCTGTTATTTTTATTATCTGTTTTAGGCTTGGACCCTTTTTTTGTTATTTTCTACCCTATTTAAAGACCTGGATGTCTTAGAGTTTGTATCTTTTGATGGCTTAAGCATATAAACACACTTTTCACCCCTTTGGGGGCAAATTTTGGAATGTGAGAGCTCTCCTTTTCTCTTTATAGGGTTTCTATCTCTTCCATTCCATTGTACACCTAGTTTCTTCATGACAGTGGAGAACTAATCTTATTTGTTACTGGGGAATGATGTAACCTCTAAACTCTCTTGTATTTGAATTTATTCTTATTATTGATATATGCTTCTTTCATTAATTGTTAGAGATATTCTTCTTTGCTCAGATGCTTGTGATGTTTTATTCATGTATGGCACAAATCTTATGATTTGTAAGTATCAGGAGATTTCGTACTCATAGGGTTGGACGATATGGGGATGTGACACCTCTCCTCTTCTCTCCCTAGGATTGTTATTGAGAGATATTTTACAAATCACGATCTGGGGAATTCTCCAAAAAGCAATATTACCTAGACATAGGGATAGGAAGGTTGGTTGCCTTTAAGCTTCTGTGCGAATGTAATGCATAATTAATTGCTAGGGTGTTAACACTCTGGCAAGTGTACCAGATCGTATCAAGTAATAATAAAACGGTAAGTCCGAGTATTGTTTTCCCAAGAGACTCACGACACTAAACTGTTGTGCTTTTGCTTAACCAATCAAGACTATAAGAACAATATTTTGGGGTTTTTGAATGCAAAGTGCGGAAAAATAAACATGAATGCAATTTGATCAATTGTGGTTAAACACAAAAGTGGATGGATGATGTTGATAATATGAGATGAATATGTTATTAGGGTTTAGATTTCACCTAATCACTCTCATTCATAAACGAATTCATCTTCTTCATTAATGTTAATGCCACTTTCTATTTTACTCTAAACCCGATCTCTCGGTGAAAAAAGCCTAATCACAATTACTAGTTTACTATCTCTAGTCTCCCTAGCAATTATTCATGCATTGAAGTGAATAAAAGCTTAAGGCAATTGACTTTCCTATTCTTATCTCTAGGTAATATTCATCATCAAGAGAAATCTCTAGATCGTGATTTGTAGATATCTCATGATACCAATCCTAGGGAGAGAAGAGGAGAGTTGTCACCTTCCCCAAATCCACCTACCCTAAGAGTGCGATATCTCCTCATGATACTTACAAATCATAAGATTTATGCCAAATATGAATAAATCATCACAAGCATTTGAGCAAAGAATAATATCTCTAACAATTAATGAAAGAAGCATATATCAATAACAAAGATCAATTCAAATACAAGAGATATTAGCGATTACATCATCCCCAATAACAAATAAGATTAGTTCTCCATCGTCATGAAGAAACTAGGTGAACAATGGAATGGAAGAGATAAAAACCCAAGAAAGAGAAAATGAGAGTTGTCAATTCCCTAAATCTGCCCCCAAAGGGGTAAAAAATATGTTTCTGTGCTTAAGCCATCAAAAGATACATTCTCTACGGTCTCTATGTCTTTAAATAGGACATAAAAATAATAGAAAACAGGTCCAAGCCCAAACAAATCATAAAAATCACAGAAAATATATCAAATCACGATCTGGTTGACTTTTTCTGCATTCTGGTTGATTTTTCTACATTCTGGTTGACTGGTTGACTTTTTTGCATTCTGTTTGACTTTTCTGCAGTGCAACTCCTTGATACTTCAACCTTTCTTTCAAATCATTCCAATAACCTACAAAATCAAGGGAATTTAATGATAAAATCATAAAGCATGTCCTCAACTCTCTTATTCACAAAACTAAAGCAAAATCATGAGTCAAAGCTAGTTTCTAAGTCAACAAGGGTGCATTTAAATATCAAAATTAAGTATGAAAATAACGGTTTTTAGACCGTTATCATAGGGATACAAGACATTGCGAACTAGTAATTAAGAGTAGGCTTTCTTCACTGAGACATCGAGTTTAAATTAAATTAGAAAATGACATTAACATTAATGAAGAATATGAATTTGTTTATGCACAGAGTGATTAGGTGAAATCTAAACCCTAACAACATATTCATCTCATATTATCAACATCATCCATTCACTTTTGTGTTTAGCCTCAATTGATCAAATTGCATGCATATTTACTTTTATCGTTTTGCATTCAAAAACCCCAAAATATTGATCTTATAGTCTTAATCGGTTAAGCAAAAGCATACCTGTTTATTGTCGTGAGTCTCTTGGAAAAACGATACTTGGTCTTACCATTTTATATTACTTGATACGATTCGGTACACTTGCTAGAGTCATAACACTTATGAAAACTGTGGAAAATATTTAGTGACAAACTTTGTAACCACAGTCTCCCATGTGGTGAATGTTCCTTCAGGAAAAGAATTAAGCCACGCCTTAGCATTGCCCGCCAATGAAAATGGGAACAAGCTAAGCTTTACTCGTTCATCTGATACACTTGCCATCTTCACAGTATTGCAGATTTCACTAAACGTTGTCAAATGATCATATGGATTCTCATTTGACAAGCCGTGAAACTAGTTGCCTTGTACTAGGTGTATAAGCGCTGGATTCATCACCATGTTGGTCGTTTGATCCATAGGCATGGCTATGCTATTGAAGTGGAAAGGACCAACAACATTAGATTGATCTGCCAATGTGCGTCTTGGAGGAGGTTGTCCTGTCCTGCCATCTCTTGTGTTCTTCTATCTGGTGAAGGTGATAATAATCTGCTAGGAGAAGGGAATAAATCCCTAGATGGGCGTCTGACTCTCCTTCTTCCCCTTGTCTCGCTTAAGCCTTTAAGAAGAGGTTGGGTATTTTTCTTGCTTCTAGTATGTCTAGTCTCCTGTTGCATGCACAAGAAACACAAACCCTAGTAGCACTTTTATATAATAAAATAACAAAATAAAATATATACAAATATCTACAATCAAGTCAAAGTCAATCAATTTACACTACTAGAAAAAGTTAAACCAAAAGTCCCCGACAACGGCGCCAAAAACTTGTTAACACTCTAGCAAGTGTACTAGATCGAACCAAGTAATATAATTGGTAAACCCAATATCGTTCTTCCCAAAGGACTCTTAAGGCCTAATCTTTCGTGTAAACTAATCGCTTGAGACTTGAGAAAAGAAATTAATTTGAATGGTTAAATGCAAAACAAACGTAAACATGCAAATGCAGTGATTCAATTGGCTAAAAGAAAATATGGATGAATGGAGTTGTTGGGGTTTAAAATTTCATCTTATCCACCCTCATATATCTACTCTTCTTATTTAATTTACTTATTTATCATATTGTCATGCAAACTTTCTTGGTCTACCCTTAACCCAATCCCTTGGTAAAAAGAGCCTATTACTAATTACCGGCTTGCTATCCCTAGCCTCTCCTAGTAATTAATAATGCATGATAAACAGAAGCAAAATACAATTGACCGTCCTACCCCTATCCCTAGGCGGTATTAGCATTATCAAGGAATTCCCCCCAATTCATGATATTATTGTACGTCCCCGTATCAATAATTGATAAATCAAGCATATGCAAACATATAAACTAAATAAGAATTTGGATATATGAGAGTTTCAAAAGATGACCTTGTTCCCCAACAACAAAGGGTTTAGTTCACCATAATCATGGTGAAACTAGATGAAATATAATGAAACAATGGAAAAGCAAACCCTAGGTTTGATAAAGTGGAGCCTAAGCATCTAAGAAATCTCCTCCAAGGTGTGTGGAACAGCTCTGGACGTTTCTTTCTGCCAAAAGAATTACATTTGGATTCGCACCGGGGCTATATATAAGCCAAAAAGATAAAAAAGACATCTCAGAATCCAAAATATAAAAACAGACAACCGCCCATGCGCCAAAGTTGGCTGCTCAGCGGTTTGCGTCAATCCCCGCCACCGCCCAAGCGTCACAATTGACCGCTGAGCGATTTGCCTCTTGTCGTTATGGACGCTCAGCGTTGGAATTTGACGCTTGAGCGGTCCACAAACTTTTCTTTTCTTCCTTTTTCTCCTTCATTCTTGAGTCTATGACCTTCCTACTTCATTTCCATCTTCAATTCTGATCAAAAACCCTGCAAAACAATACAAAACAAGCATAATTTCCCTATAAACAGATTTTGACTCTCATGTGACACGACTTAAGAGATTTACTTGATTCTAAGCTCATTTTAAGCTACAAAGGGTGTGTTTTGATATCAAATTTATGCATGAAAATAACGGTTTTTAGACCGTTATCACAAGCATATAAATAAAATAAGAATTTCTATATAAGAGAGTTTCAAAAGATTACATTGTTCCCCAACAACAAAAGGGTTTAGTTAACCGTAGACATGGTGAACTAGATGGAATTAAATGAAAGAATGGAAGAATAAACCCTAAATTTGGTAGATTGGAGCCTAAGCATCCAAGGAACCGCCTCCAAGGAGTGTAGAACAGCTCTGGACGTCTCTGCTTGCAAAAAGAATACTTTGAGCATCGCACTAGGGCTATTTATAGCGCATAAAAGTAACATAATTTAAGCCCAAGCCCATCTGATGGACGCTCAGCGCCTAATTTGGCCGCTCAGCGGTTTGCCTCTAATCGCAAAACCGCTCAGCGGTCCAATACATCGCTCAGCGGTGGCCCTCTAATCGCACAGGATGCTTAGCGGTGCCGCTCAAGCGAGAAGCAGTGACTTCACCCACGAAACTGGCGCTCAGCGTTGGAATTGGCGCTGAGCGGTGCACTTGACTCTTCTTTTCATCCTTTTTCTCCTTCTTTCATGAGTCTAAGTCCTCCCTTCTTTTCATCCTTTTTCTCCTTTTTCTCCTTCTTTCATGAAAAACCCTGCAAAACAAGCATAATATCTCTAAAAACAACTTTTGACTCTCATGTGACTCAACTAAGTGTTTTACTTGAGTCTTAAACTCATTCTAAGCCATAAAGGGTGTGTTTTAATATCAAATTTAAGTATAAAAATAACGGTTTTCCAACCGTTATCAAGTCACAACAGGGCAGCCACAATCTTCACAAGATTAATAGGAAAGGTTGATCACGTATCTTCAACTTTGATTACTTTGTGTGGTGTAAGTTCTCTTTGTGAGGAGATCCAATATCTTAGAGGTAGCCTTCTAGGTGGTGGAGACCCAAAGGGAGCTGGAAGTCTGGAGTGGTAGCCAAAAAGAAAGGAGAGAAACACCTTGGGAGATAGCTTTGATTTGGTTGTAATTTTTGGCTTTGTAATCCTTTTTTTTCTCTTGTAACTCATGGCCTTGTTAGGTGTTTTAAGGGAGTCTTTGGTGATTAATCCCATCTCCTAAAAAGAACCTTTATTTCTTAGTAAATTTCGTTTTTAGTTGGTTGGTTAGAGGAACCAAAGTTCTTCTAACTTAATCATTAGACCACATAGCTAGTTTATTTGTTTTCTTTAATTCTGATAGCTTAGTGTGTGTCAACTTTAATTTCAACTTTAGTTCCCTTTGAGAAATTTGGTTCAAGAGTGCCTAAATTAAACTTTGGCTAGGAAAGGTTTGGTATTTAAGAAATCCATTGTGATTCACCTCCCTTTCCTGAAAGTGAACTTGGGTGTCTTTTGCCTCTTTAAGTCTCTTAAGGAACTTTCTTTGAAATTTAAATATTTTTTTTTGCATTGCATCTTTTTGAAAACCTTTAAGGATTTCTAAGACTAATTCCTATGTAATTGGAAGTGACTCTAGTGAGGATGTTAAACCCACTTTGAAAAATTTAGCAAAAGAGCTAAAGTCACTTAAAATTTGGCAAAGGCAAGAAACTCTTCTCAAAGAAAAAGAAAGAATTGAAGGAGAACAATATCTTGCTAAGTTGGAAGAAGAACTTAGAGTCCTTAATGAAAAACAACAAAAATATCAAGAGGAAATAATGAGAAGTAAGAGTCATACAAGGAGGAGTTCTAAAACTCAAACTCAACTCACACACTATGACGTAGATAATAGGCTTGCAAACCAATACTATCAACCTCACCCACATAGAATTCATGATAGAGAGCACACTCCAAGAGAGGTTATAGTATACCTCCCTCATTTCCATGGTAAAGGAGATGAAAGTTGAACAACTCTTTGAGTGTCATCAAGTTTGTGAGGAGAGAAAAGTCACATTGGCCACATTAAGTTTCCAAGGGAATGTCATGTATTGGTGGACCTTGATAACGGTCTAAAAACTGTTATTTTTATACTTGAAATTGATATTAAAACACATCCTTTTTGACTTAGAATGAGCTTGAAATCATGCAAAACACTTAAGTTAGGTTACAAGAGAGTCAAAGGTGGTTTTAGAGATATTATGCTTGGTTTTACATTGTTTTGACAGGATTTAACGAGAATTGAATGATGGAAAGTGAAGAAGGAAGGAGTTGGACTCAAGAAAGGATGAAAAAAGGTGCAAAGGAAGAATCGCAGCCACCGCTCAACGCCAGTTTCAACGCTGAGCATCAGCTTCGTGAAGAAAATCACTGTTAGACGCTTAAGCGCCACCGCTGTAGGGAAAAGATAGAATCGCGCCTACCGCTGAGCGCCAAAATCACCGCTAAGCGCTGGCCTTCTCAGTAAAAGCACTGCCAAATGCCTGGGCGTGAACGCTCAGCGTCCCACTTAAGTGTCGCACCTACCGTTGAGCGGTGAAATCAGCGCTAAGCGCTGTAGTTGGGCTTGGGCCTGTTTTCTGTAATTTTTCACAGCTTATAAATAGATTTGTGCGAACATTAGGGTAATCTTTTGGCAGAGGAAGATGGCAGAACACTCTCTTCACTCCTTGGAGGCGGATTTTGGATGCTGGAGCTCCAATATACCAAATCTAGGGTTTATCTTTTCATTCTTTCCATTGAATTCATATAGTTTCACCATGAAAATGGTAAACTAAACCCTTTGTTGTTGGGGAACGATGTAATCTTTTTGAAACTCTCTTATATCGAAGTTCTTATTTTATTCATATCCTTTCGTTATTAATAGTTTGGGTTTTCTTCTCTGAATTTAAAGCTTGCATTATTTAACTCATTCATGATCATTGATTTTGTCGATATGGGAACGTACAGGGAAATCTAGACCTGAGGAGAATCTTTTGATTATGAAATATTACCTAGGAATAGGAATAGGACGGTCAATTGCTTTAAGCTTCTGCCATTAATGCGTGACTAATTACTAGGGAGACTAGGAATAGTAAACTAGTAATTGGGAATAGGCTCTCTTCGCCTAGGAATCGGGTTTAGAGTAAATTAGAAAGTTGCATGAACATTGATAACAAAGTTGAATTTAATAAGAATAGTAGATATAGGAGGGTGGATTAGGATGAAACCGTAAACCCCAGCAACAACATTCATTCATATCTTTATCTGTCAATTGATCAAGCTTTTGCATACATGTTTTTCTTCGTCTTTGCATTATAAACTTAAATTATTCTTCATTCAAGTCTTATGAAATCAATTCACATGAACGTCTAGGCCTAAGAGTCCCTTGGGAAACGATATTCAGACTTACCGTCTATTTATTACTTGATATGATCTGGTACACTTGCCAGGGTGATAACAGACCTCCCTTGTGAGAGAGAGAGAAGACTCTCTAATTTTCCCCAAGTCACCTATTGGAATGACTTGAAAAGTGCCATGAGAAGAACACACATTCCCTCATACTATCATAGGGAGCTAATGGAAAAATTCCAAAGGCTCCAACAAAGAGACATGAGCACAGAGAGCTATAGGCAAAAGATGGAGCTCTACATGATGAGGGCAAGGATTAGGGAGGAAGAAGGGACCATCATCTCTAGGTTTCTAAGTGTTCTTAGTCTTGAGATTAGGGATAGAGTGGAATTGTTGCCCTACCAAGACTTAAATTACCTGGGACAAATTTGCATTAAGGTAGAGCAACAACTCTTAAGAAAAGGTTTGAAAGCTTTCCATTATAACTCTAGTGTTAAGGAACACTACAAGAGGGAGGGTAAGCAAGTGGCAAAAGAAGAACCCTCTAGGAATCTAGGGAGGGAGAAGAGATAAGAGAAATAAAAAGAGAGGCCAAGGTTGTGCCCCTGTTCTGTTCTCCAAATTGCCACACCATTGCCCCCTTCAGACATTCCCACGAATGATTCTTGGCTTTCTCCTTCCAAACTCTAACCCAGTATCTAGCACTTCACTCCATACTGATGGAGGCTAGGCGCACCTTTCCCTCCTCTGGCACACCTTGCAACTCGAAGAACTTCTCCACCTTAGAGATCCACCCCAACGGATCAAACCCTTCGAAAATAGGTAAATTTACTCTCTTTTTCCAGTTGGGTTGCACTTCATGGCGTATTCCACCCAACTCTGCATTCAACCTCTTTATGGACAACTCCATGTTCTCCAGTCTCTTCCTCATGCTCTCCAATTTCCCTTCAACTACATTCATTCTTTCCTCCATGATGTCTTTCACTCGTCGCTATTAGTATCCGAAAGTTTCCTCCCATGACTATCCGGCTGTTTCCTCCCTTGACTATCCAGCAGGTTTCTCACCGTTTTGTTAGGTGACCGAGTAGGAGACGCAACGAAATAATAAAAGAATGGAATAGAACGAATTGATATCTTTTATTGATGGTAATATCTGGGTAAACACAAGTAAACAATAATTGGGAGCATAACCTCCTTTAGTCATCCAATAATTGGGAGCATAACCTCCGTCAATTATCCTGGAGCATAACTTCCTTTACAAAACTCACAAATCAAAAGCATAACCCTAGCAATAGACTCTAGCTTTATTTATACTAATTATTTCCCGTCCATCTTGTGCTAAATCTTTCCCTAAAATATATTTTTATAAATATTTCCCGTATATTTCCCTAGAATATATCTTTATTTAATACAAATCTTTTCCGTATATTTCCCTAGAATATATCTTTATTTAATATAAATATTCCCGGTATATTTCACTAGAATATATCTTTATTTAATATAAATATTCTCCGTATATTTTCCTAGAATATATATTTATTTACTCTAATTAAATTATATTATATTTATTTACAATAATTAACTTATACTGAATATTCTCCCACCTTATACCCTAACAGTTATCTACGTTAAAGTTTCCTTTTTACAATGGAGTTAGTTAGTTGAATGATTTTTTTGCTTTATTACATTAAGAGTTTTTGAATTATCTAAACATCTTATACCTTTTTCCTTACCTATTATTTTATTGTAATTTCTTACACTACCATTTTTTTTTCCTTTGATTAGGTTAAGAATACTTGTTGTTTAAACATTTGTTTCTAGTATCCATTAATTTATGTATTATGTAATTATTAAAAACTTCAGGATTGTGTCATTACTGCCTGGAGAGAAAACTCTGAAGCTAAGTCTCCTTTTGAATTGATTGAGTCACTGATCGGCCATACTGAATCTGTGGTTTGCCTAATTGTTGGACGTAATATGTTGTACTCGGGATCCATTGACCAAAGCATAAAGGTATGTCTATCGTGAGTTGATGTCGAAATATTACCTTTTTCCTTACATCATGTCAAATTTCCTTGAATTACAAAGTGATAAATTCAAGTATCATTCAATACCCAAATCTTGTTACCTTGTTTTCTTTAGGTCTGGGACATGGATACATTACAATGTACAATGACACTCAATGAGCATACTGGTGTAGTCACATCCCTTCTTTGTTGGAAGCATTATTTGTTTTCAAGTTCATCTGAAGGCACAATTAAAATCTGGGAATGCAAGGAAGTTGAAACTAATTTGACTGTGGTATATACACACAAGGAGCAAAGTGTAAGATGCCTAATCATTTGGTTGTATTTTTCTTAGAAAACAAGCTAACAATAGTCTTAAAGAAGTTGGTCAATTCACAAAATTCATATTGTTATTATACAAGGTATTATATCACTTTTTGGGATGCATGATGCAAATGGCAAACCAATATTGTTTTCCTCTTGTACAAAGAATTTAGTTTGCATGTACGAATTGCCATCGTAAGTAAACTTGAATTATATATTTTTTATACTATTACATATTAGTGTGTTGAATATCACTGCATATCTTACCCATGTCCTTTTCCTATATAGATTTTCGGAGAGGGGTCGTTTATTTGCTAAGAAAGACATTACATCATTTGAATTAGGCATTGGTGGAGGACTCTTCTTCATTGGAGATGGGACTGGTTTGCTTAAGATATGGAAATGGAATGAGTTACCTAAGGTGACATCCAATTAAGATGTTTTCTATACTCTTCAAACATGAATTTATCTTTTGTTATCAAAGTACATTGTGTTCTTCATTCTCATGCATGTCATCTTGTCTGACATCTTACATCATTAATGCATTTACCTAGTATATCTATTGCATCTTGTTTTTTCATAATACATGTTTAATTGGAAATTTATCATTTTAACTCTAAGTTCCAAGTCTGTTCACTGATATTTTTTGAGCAAATTGTTGATATTTGTTTCATGATCATGATTACTTGTTGGGAACCTTCACACACTACACATGTAGTCCTGACACTATGGCACTTAAGGAAGATAGTTTTTTGTTAATATAATTAAATAAGAAATGAATTATTTTCTATTATGTTTTTATGGTGACACTCACTGCATTTGGTTACTAGAGAATTGTTTTTCAATTATAAAAAAAAAAAAAAACTGACACCCCTTTGAGACTATATGTTACTGGGGAAAGAGACACTCCTTTGAGACTTGGTGTGGCAAGTGCAAAACATTATGTTACTGGAGAATTATCTGTCAATAAAATAAAAAAAATGTTACAGACACTCCTTTGAGACCCAATGTGGCAAGTGCAAAGCATTTGAGTGGAATATTCATGCTTAGTTGGCAGGTAAGTGCCTTCTAGGTCAGAAACCTAAGAGAAAATATTTTATAAAGAAAGAAGTAAAGTTAAAAAGATTATCTATCTTAATGTCTTGTGTCTTGCCTCAATTAATCAATTGCACTCAGGGACCTAACAACTTAATCATTGTTCCAAAAACATTGTGAAATGTGTGCTTTTTGGATATCATTGTATGAATTGGACTTGAGATGAGATTATATATTTCCATTTAAAAGCATTAATCATTCTGTTTGCATCATCATTCTATTTTAGTTGAATTTTAATTGCATTATCATTCATACCTTAGTTTAGGCGATTTTCATGCATTATTGTACTATTTGAATGATTTCATCATTTGTTATCTCTCTTTCGGATCATACATTTGGGTTTTGTGTCTTTCTTGTAAATAGGAGCTTTTAGGTGTTGAAATCACAATTTAGAGATAGCTAGTGTCAAGAATGAAGCATATCGTATTGTACCGCTATCACCTCGTGCAATCAAGAGCAACATCAAGAATGGGCAAACGTACATTGATATCACTCTGACCATCGACCTGTGGTTCTTTATCCTGAATAACAACCATTTCTCTCTCTCGATTATGTGTGCGCCTTCACCTTAACATTCACACAATCTAGGTCTGACAACGACTGGATTTGGATCACATGTCGTCCAACCACCACTTGATTGATGGAACTCACTATTCTCGTCCGATTTTCCACAAGTTGAACATTCAGTGAGGTTTTATTTCCATTCCACTACAAAATTGAAGAAGATTAGAGTTGAGGCAAACATGAAGAAGAAGATGAAATGCGAGTTAATTAAATTTGTAATACTTATACCCATGTTAAATGATTTACAAACATGTCAAAATACTGTATATAAACAAGTCAAATTTTGTCAATAAAATTAGCCACCAAAATATATTGGTCGCTACATTTATTTTTTCATTGACATAGCCACCTAAAAATATTTTAATTAAAATAAAAATTTGTTTTATTTTTATAAAATCTTATTTATTTCATGTTTATAAAGAATGTCATTTAACATTATTGGTCACATGGTCTTTGATAAGGTCACGTGAAAATCTAAGATGAAAATATCCATATTCCATTAATGCAATAACAGATGTAGTAATCACATTTGGAAAACTAACTCATTTTTGAAACTCATTGAGAAACAATATTGGCCTTCGCTTTACTCGTTGCTCAAATATTAAGATCAACAATTCCTGTCAATAATCCATTTATTTTGGGGGGGAACAAAAGGGATTTGAACTTTTGATTTGGTATCTTTGCTTATGGTTGTTTGCTTATGGTTGTTAGCATTGTTTTGCCTATGTTGAGTATGTTTGGTTGGAAATCTGAAAGTACGATGGAATGTGGAAGTTATCCTATTAGCTTCTTAGTATACTTGAAAATTATATGGGTATTCCTCTCTCCACCTCCACCTTTCTTCCCTCCACCTCTCCAACCTTCTCCAAAAAAAAAGTTAATTACAAAAATAACCTTTTTTCACCTTTTTTTTTTTACTTTTAATCTTATTTAATTACTTCAATATTCAATATAAATCCTTAAATTTCTACCATTTATAGTCGCAGCACCCCCACCTCTCAAACGTGCAATCACGTTAAACCAAACGAAATGCAATCCCAAGTCATTTTCATGCTGTGTAGCCCTGATGAAACCACTGATCATAGAGACATAAATTTCACTTTGCAAATAATGCAAATCTGAGAATGGTGACAAGAGAAGAAGAAGAAGAATAATGGTTAACTGAAGCTTCCATAATTAAACCAGCAGAACTTACACTAATCAACTTTTATGTGTGTGGAAGTGCAAAAGTCTCATGGGTGGTAGTTTCTCTTTGTTTAATGCTTCTTTGAATTCGACACAATTTTAAGTTGCATACACCCATCTCTATTTCACTGCTCGACAGCAACTGCCATGGGTTTTTCATACCAGAAACAAAAAACTCCAATGTTACTGATTATCAATGATAATAATATTAGAGGGATATATGGATATATAGAATGATAGATAGAGATAATAGCATTAGCATAGCAAACTCGCACCACTACACACTGCGGCTTCTCCTCCATTCTTGTCCCGAAGAAGAAAGGTCCGTAAATTGGCATTCTCTCCCTTCATTAGCAAGCTTTTTAAGCATATTTCTGGGGTTTGTTCCCTTTTCCTTTTCCTTGTTTGGGGTTTTCTTTGGAAAAAAAGAGAAAGGAAAGGAAGAAGAAATGAGAGAAAGTAAAACAAAAATGGGGAAGAGAAGAAGTGAAACGGAAATGGGGGAAGAGAGTGAAATTCGTGAGAGATGAGTGTGGGGGTGTAGCTGCCAGCAAAAATAAATGAGTAAAAATAGAATTTTTAAATTAATTAAAAAATTGTAAATGGTAAAAATAAAATAGTTTTAATTTAAGGATAAAATTGAAATTAGAAGAATCTGGGGAGGTGGAGGAAGAATGGTGTGGAGGTGGAGGGAACATCAACCAAATTATATTTGAGGTTTTTGGGTTTTGGCAGAGATCACAAGTTACTTCAATGTTTGGGGCTGAAGATCTTTGGGCCAAAGAATACACTGGTGCCAAGGTCAAGATGACTATATTTGATATTGCAAGTAGTTGTTGGTGTGGTATGTGAAACAAGTATTGGTTGAGGGAGATATATATATATGAACGAGAGATATTTTGTTTTTTTTTTTGTTATTATATCTTCTCGATTGTATATTATCATATCATTTTGGAAAAACATAATTCTTTAGTAAATCTTGGCTCATGAAACCATGATATCTGAGAAGTTGGAATGAAATAATAATTGATGAGGATAAGAGCAAATGCATGTGAAGGGCAATCATTGAAGTGACACACTGACATACACAGTTAAACCAATGCTTTCCTCTTTTACTCAAACCAATTTATGTCCAACTGTTTTAGTTTTGTAAGCCACTTTTGTGTGTCTTGAGAAATACATGGTGTCTTCATCTCACCGTCTGCATGATCACTCTTCGTATCCTTACCAAGGTTCTCATGTCTGTTCCTTTGTCTTACCTTCAACGACAGAAGCCGAGAAACCTCGTGTAGTCCACCCCACTTTTCCAGTGCACGCGCAATATCGTACCGCCCTGTTCCAAATTTCATGTCTACCAAGTCAATGTTTGCATCTTTTATAGACTTCAAAGAAAGCTGTATTTTGTTGCAGACAGAAACTCAAAGTTCAGAACAACAACATCTGAACCTACCTGCACGTTCAAATGACTTTCTACTCGGCATAAATGAAGGGTCTATTCCCCAGCTCCTTTGAAACCTACTTATCTGCATCAACATGTCAATAACGTCATTTATGTATCGATTTTCTTACACTTAAGGCATTTGTGAAACCATTAGCATTTCTACTGCGGGGTAAACAAATGCAAAGTGATACAGAGTGAACAAGGAAATGAAAGTATTTGAGATAGGAACGAGCTTTTGCAGCCTACCTCTTCCTGTAAATTTTCAAGATTGTCCCAGTAACCCTTTGGTTTGCGGTGTTTGTAAGCCAAGGAAAGGTTCAATACGGTTGCAACCTTTCTGAATCCACCCATGCGTGTTATAGCCTTCTCAATATCCACTCTTCCATTTAAACGAAGTTGCTTCCTCATTGGCATGAATCCTTCCTGTCCGTGTTCTGCGATGAATTGCAGGAGTTCAGACTTTAGTACTTCAATATTCCTCTGTAAGCCTGGCACTTTAGGTCTTTGCTGAGATGAACATCGATCATCGCAATTGGGAACTTCCTCGGCTGAACCAGGGCTGTCCTCATTTTGAAAGCTTGATAAAACAATTTGCTGCCCTGAATTTGTATTCTTCTCACAAAATTCTAAAGATTTTAATGCATTCTTGTTCTCAATGTAGTCTCTTATTGCAGACAAGTTTGATGGGAGATCTTCATAAATGACCTGAAATGACATTGTGCAAAAAATTCACTACATTTCATGGTGCAAATTGATAGTTAAAACAGATCAGAAGATTAAAATTTCACTCAATTAACGGTAGTGTTTAGTCAGCTAAGGAATTAATAGACAAAACCTCCTCCATGATGGCTTCTGAAAGGAAAGTATCCTTGCGCATTTTTGACTCCACAGAGTACTTTAGCAAGGTGTGATGATTTCCTAGTTGCTCAAAAATCCATTTTCCCCGGAAAGAATCAAAGTCCCCTTCAACTTGTTCAAAACTGATCTCCTGTTCTAAATATTCACACAACTCCAGCACAACACGAGCATGAAGCACCATATAAAGTAGGCCCTTACACCCTTCCTGCATGTTGATTAAACCAGGATATCACAAAATTATAGATAAAAATACAGTACATGTTCATTCTTGCATCAGTGTTTGTGCTAATGGGTACAAGTTTGTGTAACCGGTTGCAGATAAGGATGGTAAAGCACTAGCTGCTAAACAATTCAGGATATAAACAGATAGATATGATGTTCTCTTTTTAAGACTTTACTTCTTTAACATTGTCCTATACCTGAAGAACACGGACTTTATTGTTATCTCGTGATACAACCTTACTGATTGCTAGATTTGGAACTATCCTGCAACATATTATGTGGAATCAAATTAGAAG
This sequence comes from Vigna reflexopilosa, assembly GCA_027742785.1. NCBI lineage: Eukaryota > Viridiplantae > Streptophyta > Magnoliopsida > Fabales > Fabaceae > Vigna > Vigna reflexopilosa. The sequence continues at coordinate 23,587,673 of CM050918.1, forward strand.
AATGAAACAATAGAACTGGGAATTTCTTATTCAATGTTCCAATAAATCTAGCGTAACTCAGGAAGTGGCTTACTCAGGAAGAGTCTCATAGGCAGTTAGAATATTCCATACTTCACGAACAGGAGCTTTAACTGTTATGCTTGCAACAACACATCGATGAACACCTCCATTTTCCTTCATACCAAAATCACTTTATTACTAAGTATGACCAATTGCCGTAAAAACAGGTAATGGTCTGTATCCAGGTCAACTCATAATAATTAGTACATAAATTTACCATAAGGCCATCAAATCTGCGGAGATGAACTTCATCCACCATCCGAGGCCTGTCAAGCCTGCAAAACTTTCCAAATACACCCCAGTTGCTTCTCACCTCACTCGAAGATTTGAGTATCGAACTGGAAACAGAGGAGGCATTTTCCTTTTTGTTATCTGCAGGAGGAAACTTATCACTTTGACACAAAGAGCCATTTATCTTTTCAACACTTTCACACAAAGAACCATTTATCTTTTTAACAGATGACCCGTTAATGGCCATATAAGTTTTATGCAACTGATTTTCTGACACTGAAAGTTTCTGATATCCAATAAAATTCTTTTCAGCTCTGTATGCCAAAGCTCGAAGGTTCACAGGAAGATCAGATCTGATAATCCTTTCCAAAAAAATAGCTGGGAAATTGAATCTTGGTATTACATTGACTTCATACGATAAAATAGCAGTTGAGGACCTGCATATACCAGAATTCGTGTAAACTAGAAATGTAATAACAATGTGATTAATTTCAATAAGAACAGCCCATATGTTATTAACAAATGAAGATACTTATCCCATAAAACCCCACAAGAATTGAGACACTACTATGAGTGAAATTATTTAGGATGGCAATTGGAAAACTTTATTGTCTTGCAGGGAGAATTATTATTGCATATGGAAAGTTAGCCAAGTTATTGCATACTCTTTCTAAAATATAAGTATACTTTGACACATTTTGATTCATTAAGACGAAAGACGACAACAATAGCCTTGTACAAACAGATAAAGTCGGCTACATGGATCACACGATTTAATTGGAATTGGTGAAAATAGCAGTGAATGCCTTCTTATCATTTGTAAGAAATACCGTATCTTACTATATCATAATAGCATACAGAGATTGCTGTCATTCGTTCTTTTCTTGTGTGTGTGTTGTTTACAGTTGATGCATGCTTAACTAAAATTAATCCTTTCATTAATCAGAACCAGAACTTCATTAAACAAAGTTTGATAGTTTGAGATTGATATGACATATATATCATGCTAAAGATATACATATTGGTATCTTTTTGATTGATGTAAAACTGCTTTGCAAAAATGGCTTCATGAAATAGATTATATACCTTGTTCCAGATTTTACGGACCATTTGCCATCAAACTTCTTAAAGTCTCCATCAACCATGGAAAAGTGCAGTTCTCGATCCCATTCCTGAAGAATTAAAACGAACAAATATAGCAGTATTAATTTAACTAATTATTCACTTCTCTACTTAAGTTTTGAAATTTATTTCTAAAACAAGAGCTTTAAAACCTAAAGAAACAAAAAATTGCTAGAAGATGCTTTCTACTGCTCTTCTGTTCTCATCATGTTCAGCTTCTCCTGCTCTCTATGTCTTGTACCATCATCTACCAGTTGTCTCAACAATATCATACACAAGGCTTTTGAAAACTAAAAAAATAAAAATATAAAGAGAAATCAAATACACCTAAAAGTTTCAATTTCATTCCAATCAAGTAAGACTAGTGGCTGGCTACAGTGCCCAGTTCATATAGCGTATGCGTTAAAAGACACTCACTGAATTGATGACTTCTCGAAGATCCAAGACAACACGAGCTTCTATATGCCAATACATAGCCCTTTGGAATCCCCTTTGCTCTAACCATATCCTTCCTGGGTATGGACAAGGAATTCTCCCACTAACAGAAAAAAAACACATGCCTAATAAACTGTACCTTTAACTTAATCATCACCAATACAAAGTAAAGAACTTTTCTTTTTTTAAATTGAATGTGAATAGAAGCATTAACATTTGCATTACCTCCATACAAGATTTGGGATGAAATCAGCGAGACGCTCGTAATCAGTGAGAGCATCCCAAACGGATTCAGTGTCAGCATCGACTGTGATTTGGGCATTGACTCTGCGTTCCCTCCACGATACCACTTGGACCTCACAAAGCACTTCACGGTCACCCTCTTCCTCTTGCTGCTGAAAGCTTCCATCTTTGGCGTTGAAGTTGCACGTGAGCTTCTGGGTGGTCCTAGTTGACGACGAGGAAAGTGCAACAGCAATACCTCGAGAGTTTAGTGTGAGAGACAGAAACCCTATTGTTGTGTGTGTTGCTGGTTTTGAGAGAAAGCAGAAAGGGTGAGTTGCAATGCTGGAGGTGGAAGCGATCATGACTGGTGGGACTAACCAAATGAATGTTCCATTGGGTGGTTTGAGAGTACACATGGAAATGGAAGCTAAGGGATGTTGTTGGTGACAGTTGAGGAAGATACTTCTTGCATCGTAGCCACCAGTTTTGTTTTTGTCGTTTAGTGGGGCTCGTGAATTTGTGGCTCCGACACGACACTTGATGATGCGGTTGTTTTCGTCATTTCATCAGATTCTTTTGAATAGGAAAACTATTAGGTGGGACCATGTTCTATAATCAAAACAAAGAGGTAATGTAATCATGTTCTTATGTAGCATTAGCTCCTTTTATAAATCTAATTATTTTAAACATCAATTAAAAGTTTATTACAATATTTTGAAAATTATCTCCAAAATGCTGTCCTGAACCGTATAAAATGTTCTCAGTTTTTAAGGGAAACAAAATAAATGACAAATTTATCTTCAAAAGATAGTTGTGTTTCGTGTAGATTTTTTTCTCCTGACAAATTTATCTTCAAAAGATAGTTGTGTTTCGTAATTTTTCTCTCCAAGTAATCCCGTTTAAAAAAATTTAAATAAACCTTTTGGAATATTATTTCGCTAAATAGATTTATTCAAATATTATTCTCTTACATGGGTAGTACTCAAATATTATTCTTTATAGAGTGGATTTAAAAAAATTATTTTCAGAATTGATAGTATTTAAAATGGTTAAATTTAATTATTTTAATATTAATAGATAGAGTTTTTATAAATTGGTTTTATTATTTAAAAATATATATATTCTTTAGAAAGTTTTTTAATTTTTTTATTTTTTTTACTTCTTGTCTATCTGTGTGAAAATTGGAGACCGTTCTAATGATATTTGTGACAAATTTTTCTTTCTGATTGATTAATTTCTCAGTTTGAATAAATTAGTTTTTTTGTCTCTTTTTAGGTTCAAGTTAGTTCTTCCTTTTCATGTGGTCAAAATCTTGCTACATGTTTCTTTAAAGTCATCTATAAGATTTTTTGTTGGCAAGTGGTTCTAATGGCATACTCAAATCATGTTTATATTATTCCTAGGAGAAAATAAGGTATTTTGTGCGTTTAAGAACATTAAAAAGATATTTTAGCTATTTGGACTGTTATCAAATGTAAGGGAAGCTAGTTACTTTGGTGTGTATGAGTTTGATAAATTTGATATCTTGTTTGTTGATAATTATGATTCATGTGTATGATTAAATTGATTTTTATGGCTTGGATGCTTACTTCGTGTTTGATTGTTGCTTGGGTTTGTGTGATTAAAAGAAATTGGAATATGAGAAATTGAGTAAATTGGTACGAGTTTAATGTGTAAAAATTGCTTTGAACCAATTCACTGAGATAGAAGTACCAATTTGAACAATTGATTCAGGTCCAAGTTCACTTGAAATAAAAAAAAAATGTTTTTGTTGTCAATTGGTATAACATTGAGCGGTGCTATACTAACGCTAAGTGATAGCTTCGTCAAGGAGCATTTTAGCACTTGTACGTTGAGTGCCAGAAAGTATCGTTGAATGCCCATTTTTGTGAATGGTTTGACGCTAAGTGACACCAAGGTACTATTGAGTGCCATTTTTTTGTACTGTAGATCTAGAGCATTTTAGCTACGCTAAGTGCACATTTTTATGAGAATCATGGTGCTGAGCACCAAGACTGTCACTAAACACAACTTGTTGCAAAAGGTTTGGTGTTAAACGCCACCTGTAAGCGCCCATTTGAATGTTTGGATTTTGTTTTTCTTATTTGGCTGTTTGAGATTTGTTTAAATGGACTTATGTATCTTTATGAGTATTATAGCATTTTCATTCAGATGATATTATCGTTGCGGACATATGTGGTGGTGATTGTTGAAGGAATTTCAAGGAGAAATTCCCATTTATAATTATCAGTGTATGCATTAACATATGAGAGTTCATTCAGATGATAATATCGTTATGGACATATGTGGTGGTGATTGTTGAAGGAATTTCATGGAGAAATTCCTTGTTGTTATAATTATCAATGTATGCATTGACATATGAGAGATTAGTAAGGAGGTATTATGATACTTTACCAATCATTCAACTCTTATAGAAAGAAATGGTTGAGAGAAGGAGAGAACGACAAGAGGTCCTAACCATTGGACTGTTTTTGTCCTAAATGCGAAATGGACTAACTTTGTGAGTGATAGGATGATAAACTTTATGTTTATGACTCTATAGAGTATAAATATTACAAGTGCATGTATATAATAAAGCCCAATGTCAAAGGCGTGTATCTAGAAAATTGAGTCTAGTGTCAACTATTTGTGTAAATATATGATTTGTTGTACGATTATACATGTTTAGTTTATAATTAATAGGCTTAAACCCTTCATTGGTCCTTATATTTGTGTGCAAATCTCAGTTTGGTCCTCAAGTTTTGAACTGTATCAATTGGGTCATAATTTTTGTAAAAATGCACACATTTTACCCTAACCGTTAAGTTGTCTCAAACGGCGTTAATTGATGCTGGGATGAATTTTTTATTTTAGGCTTAATCCCTCCCTTGGTCCTTATGTTTGTGTGAAAATCTCAGTTCGGTCCTCAAGTTTTTCCTCAAGTCCTTATGAAATGCAAACATTTTACCCCAACCGTTAAGTGTATTGAGACGACATTAACTTTGAACTGAGCTGTAATTTTTTTTTTATGTTTTAAAATCATTAAATCCACGTGGCTATGGTCTTTCTTTTTCCTTCCAATCACTGATCACAGTTCACTCATTCCTCCACCCTTAAACCCTCAAACCCCCCGACTCAAACTTTTTCTCCCTCTCAAACTAAAAAATGTCGTCGTTGTCGACAGTTCAAAAATTATGACCCAATTTAGACAGTTCAAAACTTGAGGATGGAACTGAGATTTTCACACAAACATAAGGATCAAGGGAGAGATTAAGCCTAAAATAAAAAATTCATTTCAGCATCAATTAACGCCGTTTGAGACCACTTAATGGTTAGGGTAAAATGTGTGCATTTTTACAAAAATTATGACCCAATTGAGACAGTTCAAAACTTGAGGATCAAACTAAGATTTGCACACAAATATGAGGACCAATGGAGGGTTTAAGCCTAATTAATATATTTTAACTAATGTAGGATAATTCCTTTGAACACTAGCTTATTGTTGAAGGAGGGTACCATGTGAATCCAACCAATGATGGTGACGTTCCACTTTGTTATAGTTTTTAAGTAATTAGTTTTTTTAATTAATGGTCAAATACTTTGTAAATTGGTTGACCAAATTATGTATTAGGTTAATTAATTAATGAACTTTATTTTGTTTTCATTTCAAATTTTAATAAAGGCCCAATCCGTCACTTAGTCATCAGTCTTTGGAAAACAAAAAGGATGCAAAGTTGATTGTTATTTTGGTGACTTTTGGTTACCACAAATTGTAGTTACAATAAGCGAATTAATTCTTTTGTAATTCTGATGGCTAAAACTTTTAAAAGCTTAACCATTTTCATAAAAAAATACAAGTGAAATTTTCTGCAGAATATTAGAGTTTCTTACTCTTTTATCTTAGTGAGAGTAATTCTCGTAAGTTCTTGAGTGATTCAAGAAACCTAGGTTATATCAAAGGACTTTCCATCCTTTGTGTGTTGCCTCCCTTGAAAAGATTGATTCTTTTCTCCCAATTTTATTTCACTTTGTTTTTCTTTCTTCCTCCCAATTTATAGAAACTCAATTATGTCTAGTTTATCACATAGTCATAACTTGCGTTTTACTTATCCAAATTAAGTGTTTCTTGAGCCATAATTGAACTTCAGAATATGAACTTTCACCTCGTTTTGGAAACACCACAATTCAAAGTTTTGTAGCTTGAGATAGTGACATTTTGAAAATTCGATTCCCCATTTTTTACTAAGTTTCGAAATTTCTCTCAAGGTTTTAATCTTAAAGATCCTCAAGCAGTCCTTTTGTACATGTGGTTCTCATCATTTGGTATCAGAGCTTCGACTATGGGTTTGGAATGATGATGAAAACTTTCTATACAAGGTGTTTAATCGAAGGTCACCCTGTTTAGTTGCATATGGAAGCGTCAACAATGTTATGAGCCAAAGATTAGTGGAGAAACTCTACTTATCAAGAAGCTTTCATCCAAATCAAGCATGGATCAGATTCACTACAAGGCAATGTATGCAAGAAGTATTATGTGATATTGTTCTCATGGACTCTTGTCATATTTTAGGATGGTCATGGCTTCGTTTTAAAACATTCAATCTTGATGAACACTTGCTTTATTTAAGGCATGGGGGACATAAAATTAAGCTAAAATTTATGACACTAGGAAAAGTTAGGAAGGATTTGGAGACAAAATTAGAATGTTTAGCAACCCATGTTTTAAAATTTATCGAACAACACTCAACAAAATATTGATGTAAAAAGAAACATCGAAACAATTGGGTTTGCCCAATAGACAAGTACTCAACCAATATAATCATCTACCTTAATCAGTAAGACAAAATAAAAATAGGAGTAATTATGATCACGAAAAATAACGTTTTATACAAATGAATACTCTAAAATGATAGCTCAAAAACTATAAGCTAAATGATATAAAACTCTTAATAGAATATCCATACTCCATAGCATCTGAACATAGACACAAAGTTAAACAAACACTCTCAAAGGACATAATGAAGAAGGATTTTATAATATCTAAAGCTAATAGCTAATGTAACGCCTTTTAGACCAAACTCTTTGATTTTTTTTTATTCTAATAATGATATTTTCAAGTAAAAAATAAGCAAGTTAAAAGGCTGGAGATAAACTAACTTTTTCATAATAAAAATTTAATTGATACATAAATAACTTACTTAACCAATAGAACTTAGGATTCAGTATTTTATTCCATTTACTAAGATAAAATAAAAAACGAGTTTCACTTGATTAGTTTTAGCAAGTAGGAGAACTGTAAATAAATTATTGAATTTAATAAAATGTATTATCTTTAAAAGTTGGTGAAAAAGAAAATATGAATGTTAAGAGAAATAGAGAAAATAAAGTAAGGATGGAAACCTTCAAAAACAAAGACAATGATTAACTGAAATGCCCATAAAAGAAAAGAAAATCACAAACTGAAAAATATTTAAATTTGAACTTATAAAGAATTTATTTAAAAAAAAAAGCATTATCAAATTTAACAATTACCCATGAACACCATCCTGTTCATGTAATCATCCCTTTTTTTAAGCATCCCATAATCCCATAAAAAAAAGCACCTTCTCCTCACCCCTGAACTTTCTCATAACACCTCCACATTCCATGTCACAGCACTTCCCTCCATCTCCATCTCCATCTCCATCTCCAAGCTCCTTCCTCGAGCAAATTATTCTCACAACACCTTCATGAATTTGCTGGAACATTTCATAAACAATGGTTTTGGCCCCTTACTATAAAGCTATAGATCCCAAGATATGGTCACCTTGTGCTTGGATTTGCAAGGATGAAGAGATACCACAGGGGCTTCAAGAAAGTCATTTTCCAAAAGCTCCATGTGAGTTTTGGGTGGGAAACACATTCCATAATATCTAAATCCATGTTTATGGATTCAAAAATACCTTCCAACACATCTAATTCATAATTAATTTTTTATATATTTTAGATTGGATGTTCCAAAAATAAAACATTTCTAAATCTAGAAATTTCTTTCCAAACATTAAATATGAAAGTGAACAATAGATTTAGGAATATGATTTAGAATACACATTTTAGAATGCACATTTTAAAATATATTTTTTGAATATATTTTGGAATGTAAATTCCCGAATATGTTTCTGGATCTATTTTATTTTTTCAATCACGCCATTCAGAATTCATTAGAAAAAGGAGATTCATGAATAAGTTTTACCTTTTTATTATACTTTTAGTGAAGAATAATTTGGGATTTATGAGTTTTATTGGGGTACAGGAAGAAGAAAAAGGGAAAAGGGAGATGCATGGAAAACAGCTTGGTAAAAGCCCAATATTTCAGTACGAAATAGAACGATAGCAATGACAATGTCTTATTTAGCTTGATACAAAGTTCGACACTTTAACTCTTTAATTAATATCAAAGCTTGATCCCTCTGACTTAATCATGAAACATTTAATATTTGCATGCAGAACCAATAAAAAACATCCTTAAACAATATATTCAACTACTTATTTAACATATTTTTCTTCGTTTTTAAAATAGTGAGTAGTGATATAAATTATTTAGAAAGGACTAATATTTTAATCTACGAAAGTCTTTATACTTAGATAATAACATTTGGTATTGAAGAAAATAGCCAGAAGAAGTAAGTAATTGCGAAGCTTTGATCTGAAAGCAGGAAGAAATCTTGCGGATCGTGTGTGTAGTCAACTAAACTGAAAGAGGAAAAGGTGGAAGATCTTCCATGTCTTCGGGATCATGTACCTACCAATTTACCATGTTCTGTCAATTTTAAATATTAACTTTTTCTTTTAATGTTTTCATCACGTCAACCATTTCACTCTATTCTCTTTCTTTAGTTTCTTTGTACAAACGTAAACAAAACTTCAATGTAAATTCTCAGGTGCTGGTATTGTTAGTCTGACAGAATTTGAATTTCATTGAAGATTCATGGTGTGAATAAGTAGTAATTGTAAAAGAAAAAGATTGAAGGTGTGTTGTGTTGTGTTGTATTGTATGAGTCATGGTTTTGAACGTTAGATAAGAAATGGAACTGATGGTACATAAGAAAAAAATGCAGATGAGATTGATAAGAAATAATGCATACAAACGGGGCCCATCACTTCCTCAAAACTGTGCTGAGAAGACACATACTTGTGTGCTTCCCACTCAAGTAATCTAAGTGTCTCTTTCCGATCAACCTTTTCTCTTTCATCTTCCCTCTTTCTTTCTGTCTGTTTCACACTCTTTACACCATCAAAATACATACACAGTTCAAATCAAATGCTTAGGTGAAACACAGTCTGGTGTTAGTTTCTCATTGAATTCAAGTTTGAATTTTATTCCCACATGTCAGGTCTTTGTTGAATTATTATTAGTAACAATTATGATATATGATTCATATTATTTCATTTCAAAGTATTTAAACTTAACTTTGTATAAAAACAACTCAATAAACATGTAATATATTCCAAATCATAATTAATAGTAGCTCGAAACATACCCCCTAATAAACACCATAATAGTTTGTCTCTCTTCTAAAAAAAAAGTTATACTATATATATACCGATCATATAGACTGATTATATTACATTATATCGATCGTCCAAGTTAGTTTTAGTATTAAATTGATTGGTGCTCATCAAATTCAGTTAGCTAGCTATCTAACTAGGCTAAACAAGTTAGTAATAAGGTTTAATACATTTGGGCCATGATTAGTTTGATCTTAATCAAATGTTTATGGAGAAATTTATAAATAAAAGTTTAAAGTATGATTGTCCATGTACATGCATCATTGCATTTAAGAATCTTCTGATCGATCACTTATTGATTTTAGCATTAGAGTATTTTCTACAGATATCATCCGAGTAGTTTTGTTCGTATAGGAGATTTGAGAGACTAAACAGACAAGAGATAGGAGCAGCGTAGGACAAATTATCCAAGAATTGACACCGTTCCTCTGACCTATACCGAAATATTTTGGCGTCCACCGTGGGGCCGAGCAAGCATTTCTCTTACTCTCACTATAACTAAAACGGACAAGACGATCAATATAGTAGTGGAAGAAGTAAACTTATTCTCTTTTTTTTGCCTCAACCTCAACCTTAAATTTTGTCAACTTTTCTGTCTTGACAACTGGCCTCGTTTGACCTTTCGACCTCAGCCTCTCAGCCTTGAATTTTGTTGACTTTTCAGTCTCAACAGCTCGACCTCGTTCGACTTCAACCAGTTAGACTCAACAATTCGACCTTGATCTTTGGGCCTCGTGTGGTCTCAACTTGTCAGTCTCATACGTCCTGGTGGTCCCAACCTCAACCTCAAATTCTCTGTCGACTTTTCAATCTCGACAACTTGGCTTTGTTCAGCCTCAACCTGTTGGCTTCATTCAACCTTGACCTCTTGGCCTCAAATTTTGTCAACTTTTTAATCTTGAGAGCTTGGTCTCGTTCAACATCAACCTATTGGCCTTGTTGTTCCTGGTGGTCTCAACCTTTCAGCCTTAAATTTTATTTGACTTTTTAGACTCAACAACTTAGTCTCATTCAGACTCAACCCGTCAGTTTCGTTCAACCTTAACCTCTCAATCTTAAATCATTTGTCAGGTTGACCATTCGACTAACCTCTTAACCTCGTTTGGCCTTGAATAATGTTGTCGTTGACGCGATCAAATTAATACTACTAAACTATAACAACTTCAGTATTGCTAAGATAGTAGCCAACAAAATAAAAAGGGTAAATTCAACCTTAATTCATCTTCCAATGAACACATAATTGATTCATAACAAATTAGTTCTTATACAAACTATACAAAAGTGTTAGTAAAATAAAAATAATAAAGAAGATAAAGATAAATAAAATATTAGATAAAATAACAAAAGATAAAAAGAAAGAAATTTATAAAAGGATTTTGAAAAGATATAAACAATGATATAGGAAATAGATTGATTTTACTGCTTTTTCAATTAATTTATCGGTGTTCTCAGTATTAATCAAAGTACATTCTCAATTTAAAGTAAGATCTTTGTAGATTAATCATAGTAAATTTAACCAAAGTACATTCTCAATTAAATATTTCTATGCCTAATCATATTTATTTTTTTACCTCTTATATCAAGTAAAAGGCTAATTAACCAAATTACACTTGATTAATTCTAGTTAAGGTTCTTACCTCTAATCAAAGTACATTCTTAATTATTGGTAAAAAATCATTCAACCACATGAAACTTTCTAACTTTAATCAAAGTAAATTCTCAATTAAAATTAAGAACCCTTGGACTCATATGATTGATGTTATGTAGATTTAATATCATATTAACTTGCTACAATGTAAAATCATTACTTTTACTTGATTAAGCGACAAAAGACATAGAAAAATATAAATCAAAACAAGAATTAAAAGAACAAACTAATTTATTCATCTAACCTCATAATCCAGTTAAGAAATTACAGTAGAATCAACCCCATAAGCTTAGTACTCCATGGAATGTAAATAACATGAAAATAGAAGAAGAGAGGGTGAAGAACATGAGAGAAGAGAGAGAAAGGATGAAATTTGAACCCTGAAAAGGTTCCTCAGCTCCTCTAATATGTTTCCCTAAGTCTTTTTATATAGAAATTAGATTAGGCTTTTTTTCATGCTTTTCTATTGTTGTAATATTCTTTATGATAATGTAATCTTCTCCAACTATCTTCTAAATAATCCAATATCTTCAAGATATATTTGATTGTTGAAGAGATCTAAAAATATTTGAGAAAATATTTATTTCCACATCTCCATGAGCTTAACTTAGTTGTAACTGTACTAACACACTTCAAAATATCTAAAGAACATTTATGCAACTAAAAAAATATTTTTATCATGTTTTTGTATCTCATGCTCAATAAACCTAATTAGAAAAAATCCTAATTAAAATATTCTTTTAAAGTACAAAATCCAATTAAGAATCCAATATTAAAGGTGATAACGGTTGAAAAACCGTTATTTTTATACTTAATTTTGATATAAAAAACACCCTTAGTGACTTAGAAACTTGCTTTGACTCATGTTTTTGCTTAAGTTTTGAGAATAAGAGAGTTGAAGGTGAACTAATTGATTTTATGCTTAGATTTCCTTGTTTTAACAAGAATTGAGATGATTTGGAAGAAGAGTTGAAGAACCAAGAAGTCGGAGCTTAAAAAGCAAACAAAACAGTGAAAATCCTAATTAAAATATTATTTTCCTCATCTCTCTCTATCTTTTATGTCCTCATTTAGCCTTTAATTAGAAAAAAATCCTAATTAAAATATTCTTTTAAAGTACAAAATCCAATTAAGAATCCAATATTAAAGGCTAAATGAGGACATAAATATGCACATATCAATCTCTCGGCCTTGAATTTTGTCAACTTTTTAGTCTTGACAGCTTGAACTCTTTTGGCCTTAACCATTCAACCTTAATCAGTCAGCATGTTTGAACAGTCAGTCTCAACCTTTTGGCCTCGATATCTTAGTCGACTTCAGTCTTCATAACTCGACCTTATCTTACTGTCCTTATCATCTCAACCTTTGATTGGCCTCAATTTCTCGGTCATATCGTCTCACGATTGGACTTAAAACTTTGGGTAAGGATGATTTTTAACTAAGGAACCCTTTTCGATCGGGATAAAACTTCCAAGTAAGGGTTAGTTCCAACCAAGGAACCACTCTCGAAAAATCTATTGGGTAAAGGCGAGTTCCAAATAAGGAACCCCTCTTAATTAGACTAAAAGATTTGGGTAAGTGCGAGTTCCAATCTAGGAACCCCTACGAAAAATTCCATCAACTAAGGATGAGTTCCAACTAAGTAACCCCTCCTGATCGAACTACAACATTCGGCACACACGAGCACCATGTATCGTTTTCTTTTCAAACCCCTTCATCCCTTCTACTATAGATACTTGGGCTTTTGGGGGCTAATTTATATTACATACCCTTTGGAATGATCACCCCTTTGGTCAATCATCTTTGACTGATCATCCTTGGCCAACCACCTTTGGCTGATGACCCTTGGTCGATCACCCTTGTGTCAATCACGATTCATGGTGTAGGATAATCTTCCATCTCCAACGGTCTTATACACAGACCCTATTCGCTTGTTAACTTAGATCCAAGCTCAAGGCTTGGGGAGCCTGTGTGTTGTATATGTATCAACCAGTACAAACTAACTTGATCACATCAAATCGATCGTTCAAGCTGGTATGAAACTGATCAGTGTCGATCAGATCTATTTAGATATTTGACTAAGCTAAATAGGTTGAAATAAATTGGGGTGTGATTAGTCTAACCCTAATTAGAGGCCTAGACCTATAAATAAAGGTCTAAGGTATGGTTGTTCACACATATGCATAATCTCATTTAATACTATTTCGATCGATCACCTACTAACTTTAGTATTATAATATCTTCTGTAAGTATCATCTATATGGTTTTAAACGTATAAAAGAGTTAGAAGACTAAACAAACAAAAGATAAAAACGACGTAGGATAAACTATCCAAGAATTGATACCACTCGTCTGGACATACAAAAACAATAAGTTTTATATGTTCAATGTTATAAAAGTTGGTGGCATTTCTTCCAAAACTATCTAATATTGTTGTGTCCGTCAATCAAATACTTAGAAAGAACATCACCTTATCTTGAACACTATGACACATAAACCAAATGTAAATAAGATATTTTAGTTGGCAAAAACGAAAATATTCAAGACAACAGATACAATGTTAAATTTTTGACCTTGGTAAGAATGTAGTGGTAAGAATGTCCTGGCGACTCTCTGGAGTGAATTGACCTTGGGAGCTCTGCTCAACCAAGGAGTCCTGTAACATTACAAAACACCATTATTCTTTAAAAAGTTTAATGTAGTATGTATAATGAAATTATTATTATTTTAGGAACAATGATAACTTACAATTCTTTCAGAAATTTCCCGTGTAGTGTTAGAAGAGTAGGTGCCCGATGGTTTCATACGAGCCAACTTCCATTTCTCATGCCGAGAAGGTGGAGAAGGAGGCTGAGGGGGGCTATCACCCTGAGATGGTGGTCTAGCATCACCCTTTTGCTTGAGGATTTTCTCCTCAAGCTTCCTATACCCACCCCGAGATAATAGGTGGGGGTTTTTGTTTTGAGCACTTGTTTCTTGTGCTTTGCTTCTAATTGCCTGTCACATATATTTAATTAATTAGTTCATATGATATATATTTGTTAATGAGGAATTGAATAATATCAACTATGCTAACCTGCCATTCCTCTGATGTTCGACTCTGTACAAAAAGCCGCCAAGTCTCCTCATCAATGGACTTATATGTAGTACATGGAGACTTATTTTTATGGCTTCCAAAAATATATCTTGAGGTCAACTTTCTTTTAAAATTTCTGAAGTTTTCAGCAACAGTTGATAAACACTTATTTCTAAGTGTTGCGACATTTGGAATGTGAAATGTCATCTGAAAATAACTAATAAAGTTGTATCAGTACAAAATGATATCAATATAAACAAACTGTAATTCAAATGATATTAACTAACTTACCAATATATCGTTCCATATAATGTTCCGATCAACCTCGGACACATGATCAAAAGATGGAGTAAGAATACTAATCCTGTCACGTGCCACTACTCCAAGGTAGATCGGAAGTCATCTGCATTGGGGCCAGTTGCCACACCCGTGATCACGTCGACATTCACCGGTGTTCTTTCACCACTATTCTTTCTGATCAAAAGTTGTTTCATCGTGATGGGTCCTCTAGTGGATCGGGAAGGGGGAGCGGGAGTCTCATCCCCTGAAGAATGTGGATGATCAACCATATATCTGTCAACATAAATAACAACATGAAATATTAATAAAAGACTTATGTAATATCATATAATTTAACAAAACATGTAATAGTAATCATAGGAAATACTTATACAGAAATTGGAAATTCATACATAAAGATATGGATTCATCATATGTATATTCCCTCATCATGATCTGACCGAATTGCATGTACATCATCGTCAACTAGAGATTGTTCATCCAAATTTTTTGTAGTTTGAAATGAATGGTTGTCAGCAATATGAATATTAATCAGATTGTCTTCCTTAACTTCAATTTGTTTTTTGCCTTGAAGAGCGACATACCAATGGTCAGACGGAGGATCTTTGACATAAAAAACCTAAGATGCTTGATGTACCATGATAAACGGTTCGTCTTGATAACCCACCTTTCAAAAATCAACCAGTGTCATACCCGGTTCATATATTTTAACACCACTCTTATTGTCAAACCACTTACATTTGAAAAATGGAACAAAAAACTTGGTGTAATCAACCTCCCATATCTCTTCTATTATACCATAATATCTCATTGATCCAAGTACAAGAAATTGATCTTTTGATGTGGAAAATTGAAGTGACTCAACTTCTAAACTGACTCCACTATTTTGTACTGTGCTTTTATCATCCAAAGTCTTTATATAGAATGTGAAATTATTGACTTCATAACCTGTACAACATACGACATCAAACTTTAAACCATTTGCAAGCCACAATAAAGTTTGAGAAGAATGTGACTCTTTGTAAATTTCAGATTTGAACCAAGACATAAATGTTTTTTTATGCTCCATTATCTGTCATTTCTCTGATTGTCTTGGATTTTTATTCTTAACAATGGCTTTGTGTGCTTCCAAAAAAGGGATCACCTCATTTGTGTTGTTCAATATATAAAGATGCGCTTGCAACAACTCTTCGCGAGCTTTTGTCACCACATTCACACCTCAAATGCTTTTACTTGTAGAAAATTTATTCAACCATGATGTGCAAGGAACTCCTATTGGATTCGTTGATGTCATGTAATCTGAACAAAACTCGATACTTTATTTAGCAATATACCTTTCAATCATTGAACCTTCAGGACGATATGGATTTTTAACGTACCCTTTCAAAATCTTCATATAACGCTCAATAGGATGCATCCATCTTAAGTATACCGGTCCACACAACTTGATTTCTCTAACCAAATGAACAAGTAAATGTACCATGATGTCAAAAAAAGATGGAGGGAAAAACATCTCTAGTTGACACAAGATGATAACAATATTGCCTTGAAGTTCATCTAACTTTGTAGGATCGATGGCTTTACTACATATTGACGAGAAAATGAACACAACCTATTTATGGTCTGCCTAACATTTTTGGGCAAAATTCCACGAATAGCCACCAGTAACAATTGTTGCATTAAGACGTGGCAATCGTGAGACTTCATGCCAACAAGCTTTAAGTCCTGCATCGACACTGAACTCTTCATATTTGAAGAGTATCCTTGTGGTACTTTGATACTCTTTAAACAAAGGAAAAAACTTATCTTCTCTTGTCTAGACATTGTGTAACATGTAGGGGCAAATAAGTATGTTTACCAATCTCCTTGGGTGCCAACTCTTCTCGGATATTCATGTCAACCAAATCCAAACGAGCATTCACTCCATCTTTCGTCTTTCCCTGAATGTTGAGTAGTGTACCAATCAAGCTATCACACACATTCTTCTCTATATGCATCACATTTATGCAATGTCTAACATCTAACTTTGACCAGTATGGAAGATCAAAGAATATTGATTTCTTCTTCCAAGGGGTCGTTACAGATGACTTCTTGGATGTTTTCCCAAATACATGATGTATTTTATTAACTTTTTCAAGAATTTGAAGGCCAATAAGTGGATTTGGTGCTTCATCCCTCTCTTGATATCCATTGAATGCTTTTTTTAACCTTCGATATGGATGATTACATTTTAGAAATCTCTGATGACGCATATACACCGTCTTTCTTCCATGTTTCAATTGATGAGCTGCAGTGTTTTCTTCACAGATAGGACATGCTTTATGACCCTTGACAGTGTATCCTGACAAATTATCATAAGCTGGAAAGTCATTAATGGTGCAAAATAACATTGCACGCATCACAAAAGTTTCAGAAGCGAATGCATCAAATATTTCAACCCCATCAACCCACAAAAACTTCAAGTCTTCAACTAGTGGGCTTAGATAAACATCTATGTCATTTCCAGGCTGCTTTGGACCAGATATCATCATAGACAAAATCATGTACTTCCTCTTCATGCACAATGCAGGAGATAAGTTGTAAATTATCAATATAACTGTCCAACAACTGTGATTGGTACTCAGATTACCAAATAGGTTCATTCCATCAGTGGCTAAACCAAGCCTAATATTTCTACACTCTTTACCAAATTGGGGGAATTGTTGATCAATATTTTTCCATTGCTTTGAATCAGCTGGATGACGAAGTAGCCCGTCAATTTTTCATTCATCTGCATGCCATCTAAGGTTTTTAGCATCTTTGGGATTCGTAAACAAATGCTTAAGTCTGGGCACTATTGGAAGGTACCAAACTACTTTCAAAGCAGATCCATTTTTTTCTATCTGACCATTATCTTCACTGTTGATTTTTGACTTGTATCGTGATAAGCCACATTTTGGACACTTTGTCAAAAATTCAAACTCTTTCCTATATAAAATGCAGTCATTGGGATAAGCATGTATCCTTTTATACTCCATACCCATTGGACAAATAATTTTCTTCACATCATAATTACGAGTGGGTAGTGTATTTCCATCTGGCAACATTTCATTCAACAACGTCAATAATTCTATAAAACTCTTATCAGTCCATCCATTGCTCGCCTTCAAATTCATGAGCCTTAACACCGCTGACAAACGTGTGAACTTAGTTGAACCGACATACAAAGGTGTTTCCGCATCAGTCGACATCGTCTCATACACATGAGCTTTGGCAAAATTTTCTGCGCCAATATCGCGGATCATGTCCTCTAATTTGTCTTCATCCGGTCGATCTTCTTCCATGGTGGAATCAATAACATTTTTAGTTTGGGAGTCATTCGGAAAGTGCATTTCTTCGCCATGCCATATCCATGTTGTATAACATCTTAAGAAACCGTCACATATAAGATGTTCTCTAATTTGGGTTGCGTTCAACTTTCTCCCATTCAAACAGTTCACACAAGGACATCTAAACTTCACTTCATCATCACTTGTACCCTCATTACGTTGTGCAAATTGTATAAATTCCTCTACCCCTCTCTCGTACTCAGCACTAATACGTGGTAAATTAATCCAATTTCGATCCATTCCTAAATATTACATAAAAGGATAAGGTACACTAAAAATCAAACTTGCAATTTCATACATATCATTCAAACAATAATTTCACATACCGATTCTCAAATATTTTTTTGAGAATTTTTTGTTGAGAGTAACTAAGAAAATCAGACATTCTAAAAAATTAATTTTACTTAGATTTCATGTGATTTCCAATATTTCGTGATCATTTGAAAAATCAATCCACATATTATTTCAATGTCAAATTTGAGAATCAATCCTAAGTTCAAACCAACATATCACAATATACAATAAACACATCAAAAAAATATTTTTCAAAGACTAATTTTTACTGAAAATCAAAGGCAATATCTGGAATGGGCGTGGAAGAGACGATTGGGACGGCGGAGAGGAATGGTAGGCCAGAACTTAACGATTTCCAAGTGGAAGTTTGACGATTCTGGTCGGTCAAAACTCTTCCCTAACGTTGAAAATGGCAAATGAACCGAACAAATTGGAGTTTAAACAGTGCAAAACGATGGAAAATGGAAGCAACGCGGCGTCGTCGACGACGGAAAGCAATGCAGTGTTTCTGAAATTGTTTCTCGCGAAGAAGATGATACTGGCAGCGTTTTTTATTTTTTTAACCTAAAAGGGGAATATGCCGCGGTTCCCCACTTAACCGCGGTAATAAAGGGGTATAGGCCGCGGTTCCTGTTAAACCCCTGGCAAATGTACCAGATTGTATAAAGTAATAATAATTGGTAAACCCAATATCGTTCTTCCTAAACGACTCTTAAGGCCTCATCTTTCGTGTAAACTAATCTTTTAAGACTTGAGAAAAGAAAATAATTTTAATGGTTTCAAATGCAAAACAAAAATAAACATGCAAATGCAGGAATTCAATTGACGAAGAGAAACTATGAATGAATGAGGTTCTTGGGGGTTACAATTTCATCTTATCCGCTCTCATATATCTACTCTTCTTATTTACTTTTCTTATTTATCATATTGCCATGCAAACTTTCTTGGTCTACCCTTAACCCAATCCCTTGGTGAAAAGAGCCTATTACTAATTACCGGCTTTCTATCCCTAGTCTCCCCTAGTAACTAATAATGCATAATGAGCAGAAGCAAAATACAATTGATCGTCCTACCCCTATCCCTAGGCGGTATTAACATAATCAAGGAATTCTCCCCAGTTCATGACATTACCGTACGTCCCCGTATCAATAAAGACAAACAACATCTACCGAATGAGTTAAACTGTAGAAGGATTAAGCACAGGTACAGAACCCAACAATTGATAAATCAAGCATATGCAAGGATATAAAGTAAACAAGAATTTCAATATATGAGAGTTTCAAAAGATTACATTGTTTCCCAACAACTAAGGGTTTAGTTCACCATAATCATGGTGAAACTATATGAATTGAATGGAAGAATGGAAATAGCAAACCCTAGAATTGATAAAGTGGAGCCTAAGCATCCAAGAAATCTCCTCCAAAGGTGTAGAGCTGCTGTGGACTTGTTCTCTACCAAAAGAATTACATTTGAATTCGTACTAGGGCTATATATAAGCCAAAAAGATAACAAAAAAGATCTCAGAATCCAAAATATAAAAATAGACAACCGCCCAAGCGTCTAAATTGGCCGCCCAGCGGTTTGCCTCAACACATGCCACCGGCCAGGCGCCTAAAATGACCGCTGAGCGGTTTGCTTCTTTTCGCTCTGGACGCTCAGCGTCACCGCCTGGGCGCCACACAACAACTTTTCCTTGCACTAGGACGCTCAACGGTGGAATTGACCGCTGAGCGGTTCACAAACTCTTCTTTTCTTTCTTTTTCTCCTTCATTCTTGAGTCTATGACCTTCCTACTTCATTGTCATCTTCCATTTTCATGAATAACCCTGCAAAACAATGCAAAACAAGCATAATATCTCTAAAAACAACTTTTGACTCCCATGTAACACAACTAAAGAGTTTTACTTGATTCTAAGCTCATTTTAAGCTACAAAGGGTGTGTTTTAATATCAAATTTATGCATGAAAATAGCGGTTTTGAGACCGTTATCACAACCCCAAACTTAAAACTTTGCTTGTCCTCAAGCAAAACAAAGCAAAACTTGGCCTTCCAATTTTTCATCAAGTAGTTCTACACTTTTCAAAACCCTTTTCTTCATGACAAGTTAATTCAAATTTTCAATGGAATCCTACCAGTATGCAAGCATGCTTTCAATCCAATCTAGTTCACCTACTCGAATATTTCCCAACAGATGTTTTATTCATGAATGATCAATCCACTAAGCATAGATGTAAACATGGATTTCAACAATTCTTACCAAGCAAGTGTTTCACTCAATCATTCAAGTGTTTTAAGGAATCACTCCACTCTTTATTATTCACATGTCATATAAAACAATATTACCATTTATCTAAAACAATCAAAATCCTTACATGCAAATCCCATCACAAGGACTTTTCCAAGGCTTATAATGAGGCTAGGCTATCAAGAAAATTTGGTTTTTCTAGATTGCAAAATCCTTGAGTTAAGAGAGATATTTCATCATTGAAAAGGTTCAAGTTTAAACTCTCTCTATCACCAAACTCCTTTATTCCCAACTTCTTCCCTTTTTATCAATTTTGCATTGAGTTCCTTTTTCATGCTTTTATTTTTTTCTTTTTCTTCTTTACTCATGCATTTTTTTTCTTTCTTTTCAATACTTGAACTCAATGCTCCTCTTTTGCCTTTCAATTTTCCCCATACAACCCCAAACTTGAACCTTTTCATCACATAAGATTATTCTCAACCCTACTCAAGATAAATAATTTCAAATCAAGGGTTCTCATCCTGTTTAAGGCCAAGGTTCAAAAAGGGTATAAAATTTTAACCTTGTTGGGTGAAATTTTTGGCTAGATAAGGGCTTCCAAACATGGCCTTGATCATATAACATAAACATGCAAATCAATCAATTATCAAGACTAAGGCAATATCATTCACGATTCCCTGTGAACAATACATATATTAGTAAGAACTTTGGAGCTCAAAACCTCACACACATGCTTTCTCTCACATAATTCATTTATCGTGCTTAGCATCACAATCACAATCATGAACCACAACACATTTATTCATATAATTAGTGAATCATTTAACTGGATATCAACACACATACATTCTCAACACATATCAACACATTCAATCATTATCAAATACTTGTCATGCATTTTTAATACTACCATCAGAACCATTGTACAAGCCAAGCATAGACACAAAATAAAAGTTCAACCTATTCTACAAATTCAAAGTATAAAAGAAAAAGATACCTGGGTTGCCTCCCAATAGCGCTTGTTTAACGTCACGAGCCTGACCCAAACCTGTTTAGCACTCATCAGTAAGTGCGAATCTTGCCAACACCCATCAGTAGGTGTACCTTCCTGTATCCTTCAGTGGATACATAAAAATTTAGCATCCCTCAGTAGATGCTACCCAAAAAGTGTTTAAAAATCCATCAACTTACATAACCAGAATAAACCTATTCTAAAAATTGTTCTACAACAAATGGGATAAAATTAAATATCTTTAAATCTTTCCATCCCGGTTGGGATCTTCATCCTCCCAACTCATTAGTTGCCTTTTATCCACTCTTTTGATGGCTTTAGTAAATGGTTTTCTGATCTCTACCTTGCCATCTTCTCTGATATTTTCAACAATCCACTTCCTCTTCTTGAATCTTACCTGTGAGCCTCGTGGAAGTGGTATATCTTCTGAGTGAATTGTTCCTCCTTTATCAACCTCCTCATTTTTAGGTACCTGTAAAACATTAAAACTGTTAGAATTGGTACCTGTCATGCTTTCTTCTAATGCAATTTCTCTTCTTGACTTCCTGAATCTGGATCTTTTCTTTATTCTAATATTATTACCTTTAGAACAAGTATATAAGAGCACATTCTTCTTATCTCGCATCATGATTCTTCCATCATGAGCACTAATGAACATTTTAGACATAGCCATGAAAGGTCTTCCAAGAATAATTGGAATCCTCTCATCATCTTCAATGCCCATAACTAGAAAGTCAGCCAAAAACTCCAGCTGCTCCACACGCACAACCACATCTTCCACGATACCTAGTGGCTTTTTACTGGAACCATCCGCCACCGTTACATTAAGATTAGACGGTTTTAATGTCAACCCTCCAATCTTTCTCAAGAACCGTCCATGCATCATATTAATGCTGGATTCAGAGTCTATCATGGCTCCTTCTACCTCAAAATCATTTATAATACATGAAAGTGTCAAACAACCTGGATCTTTTACCTTAGGCGGATAATTCCTTTTCGGAGGTTGAACTTCAAATTCTTGCTCATCTTCATCTGTATCCAAATCTATCATATCTCCAAGATAAAATTTCATCCTTGTAGGAATTTGTTGGATTACAGAAGGCACCACAGTCACTTGGTTTTCTATAAATGGTCTAATCGTGACTGAATTTTTCTTCCTCTTCTCTCTCACCTTCACTGCTGCTTATTTCAATGACTTCTCTTTTTTCCTCTTCCTCATCACTGCTTCCAATCTCCACAACTTCCTTTTCATCTTTTCGCTTACTTCTTGTAACAACAGCTTTACATTCCTCTTTAGGGTTAACATCAGTGTTAGCCCTAAATTGGTGCTTCTCAGTGGTATCTACCCTTTTTAACAATTGCCCGACTTGCATCTCTAAAGATCTGATGCTGGCTTGATTACCTACTTGATTGGACTCATAAACCTTCAAGAATTTATCAAATCTATCATTTAAGTCTCTGACAACCTCTGTCAAATGGGTGACCTACTGCCACAGAGGTGAAGGTTGCTACTGCCTGAAACCCCCTGTTTGCCCTGATGGGAAATTCGATGCCTGATTAATACTTGGATGATTCTTCCAACCTTGTTTGGCATTACCTTGGTAGGTATTTTGAAACTGATTTCCCATAAAATTAGCTTCTTGCTGCATCTCTTCAGGCAAAGCACATTGACCATTGATATGGTCACCACCACAGAAATCACACAGCTGCTGTGTTTGAGAAACATTACGAATCTCCTTAGGATGTTGTGAGAGAATCTTCGTTAAATTATCTAGCTTTTGAGTCAGAAGATGGTTCTGAGCTAGCATAGCGTCATCTGCAGGCAAGTTCAAAACTCCTCTCTTTTGTGTAGGTATGCCTCTTTCACTGTAATTTTCTTGCTCATTAACAGCCATATTTTCTATCAATTCATATGCCTCATCTTCAGTCTTTTGTTTAACATTGACTCCAACTGAGGCATCCAACATCATCTTTGACTGAGTGTTCAATCCTCCAAGGTATGCAAGAATCAAGGTGGTTTTGTCAAAACCATGGGTTGACGTCTTTCTTAGCAAGCCCTTAAATCTCTCCCATGCTTGACCTAAAGTCTCTTCCATACCCTGCTTGAATGATGAAATTTCCAGCTTCCCTAGAGTAACTTTGGACTGTGGAAAATATTTAGTGACAAACTTTGTAGCCACAGTCTCCCATGTGGTGAATGTTACTTCAGGAAGAGAATTAAGCCACGCCTTAGCATTGCTCGCTAATGAGAATGGGAACAAGTTAAGCTTTACTCGTTCATCTGATACACCTGCCATCTTTACAGTGTTGTAGATTTCACTAAACGTGGTCAAATGATCATACGGATTCTCATTTGACAAACCGTGAAACTGATTGCCTTGTACTAGGTGTATTAATGCTGGATTCATCACCATGTTGGTCGTTTGATCCGTAGGCATGGCTATGCTGTTAAAGTGAAAAGGACCTACAACATTAGATTGATCTGCCAATGTGCGTCTTAGAGGAAATTGTTTTACCATCTCCCCTGTTTTTCAATTTGGTGAAGGTGACAATAATCTGCTAGGAGAAAGGAATAAATCCCTAGATGGGCGTCTGACTCTCCTTCTTCCCCTTGTGTCACTTAAGCCGTCAAGAAGAGGTTGGGTATTTTTCTTGCTCCTAGTATGTCTAGCCTCCTGTTGCATGTACAAGAAACACAAACCCTAGTGGCACTTTTATAAAAAAAAAAACAAAATATATGCAAATATTAACAATCAAGTCAAAATTAATCAATTTACACTACTCGAAAAAAGTTAAACCAAGAGTCCCCGGCAACGGTGCCAAAAACTTGTTAAACCCCTGACAAGTGTACCAGATCGTATCAAGTAATAATAATTGGTAAACCCAATATCGTTCTTCCCAAAGGACTCTTAAGGCCTCATCTTTCGTGTAAACTAATCTTTTAAGACTTGAGAAAAGAAAATAATTTTAATGGTTTCAAATGTAAAACAAAAATAAACATGCAAATGCAGGAATTCAATTGACGAAGAAAAACTATGAATGAATGAGGTTGTTGGGGGTTACAATTTCATCTTATCTGTCCTCATATATCTACTCTTCTTATTTACTTTGCTTATTTATCATATTGCCATGCAAACTTTCTTGGTCTACCCTTAACCCAATCCCTTGGTGAAAATAGCCTATTACTAATTACCGGCTTGCTATCCCTAGCCTCCCCTAGTAACTAATAATGCATAATGAGCAGAAGCAAAATACAATTGATCGTCCTACCCCTATCCCTAGGCTGTATTAACATAATCAAGGAATTCTCCCCAATTCATGACATTACCGTACGTCCCCGTATCAATAAAGACAAACAACATCTACTGAATGAGTTAAACTGTAGAAGCATTAAGCACGATACAAAACCCAACAATTGCTAAATCAAGCATATGCAAGCATATAAAGTAAACAAGAATTTCAATATATGAGAGTTTCAAAAGATTACATTGTTCCCCAACAACTAAGGGTTTAGTTCACCATAATCATGGTGAAACTAGATGAATTGAATGGAAGAATGGAAATAGCAAACCCTAGAATTGATAAAGTGGAGCCTAAGCATCCAAGAAATCTCCTCCAAAGGTGTAGAGCTGCTGTGGACTTGTTCTCTGCCAAAAGAATTACATTTGAATTCGTACTAGGGCTATATATAAGCCAAAAAGATAACAAAAAAGATCTCAGAATCCAAAATATAAAAACAGACAACCGCCCAGGCGCCTAAATTGGCCGCTCAGCGGTTTGCCTCAACACACGCCACCGCCCAGGCACCTAAAATGACCGCTGAGCGGTTTGCCTCTTTTCGCTCTGGACGCTCAACGTCACCGCCTGGGCGCCAGACAACAACTTTTCCTTTCACTAGGACGCTCAACGGTGGAATTGACCGCTGAGCGGTTCACAGACTCTTCTTTTCTTTCTTTTTCTCCTTCATTCTTGAGTCTATGACCTTCCTACTTCATTGCCATCTTCCATTTTCATGAAAAACCCTGCAAAACAATGCAAAACAAGCATAATATATCTAAATACAAAATTTGACTCCCATGTAACACAACTAAAGAGTTTTACTTGATTCTAAGCTCATTTTAAGCTACAAAAGGTGTGTTTTAATATCAAATTTATGCATGAAAATAACGGTTTTGAGACTGTTATTAGTTCCCCACCTAATTGCGGCCTATTCTCTTGAAAAAAATAATTGAAAATGACATTTTTGAAATTTTTTTCAAACTATATGCCGCGGTTCAACGTCCAACCGCGATCTATTCCTTAAATATTTAAAATTTATTCAGATCAGGGAATAGGCAGCGATTGTTCTGAGAACCGCGGTCTATTCCCTGACGTTCTGAATCTCCCAATTGCCTTTCCAACTGCCTTTTGGGAAATGGAAGGTTGCAGGGGAATAGGCCGCGGTTACGTGGCAAACTGTGTTGTTATATGCGTCTAAGTGGATGGTCATGTGTATCCTTTTCTCATCCTGTTTCACATTCCTCGTGACTCTTTCTTCCCCATCCTCAGTGTTGTGAAAATGAGATGATGAAGATTAAAAACTAGAATCCAAATATTGTAGCTATGAGAGTGGAGAGAAGAAGTAAAGGTAAATAGGTGGAGGACCTGAACACACTTTTGGATACATATTACAACATTATTTCCAAGGTCAAAAAATAAAATAAAAAATCTAATAATGTTAAGTGAGGAGAGCCTCATTCTTGTTTTTTTTTTTTAAAATCCCAAAATCATCTTATACTTTAAGAACAAAAAAAAAATATAGTTAACTCATCATATTTACCATAATGAGCTTATTTTACTTAACCAATTAAACCAAAATTATAATTGTTCACGCATTACTACAACTAAATATAGTTACACAAATTATTACGATAGATAACATAATGATACTTGCAATATTGGTTATGCTCATGCATTTAATCATGTATGACATAATTGGTTTAACACACAAAAATCATTCAAAAATGGTTTATGTAGGAAAAATATTATGAACAACGTACTTTTCTACCTTCTAGGGTGTATTTTTTCATTTTATGTTATAAAAGTCACGCTCATTCCTACTTCATTCTTGTATTCAAACTAGAACATCAGCAACAGATTTCGATAAAATTAATCGTTTTTCTCTTTTATTCGTATACATTGTGTTCCAAACAAAATGTTAGAATGATCTATATATTATTATTGTGTATTGAAAAAATGTGAAATGGTACCTAGGTGATAATAAATTGACGATGAAACTGTGAACAATAAAGTTTGGCAGTTGTTTGCTCTCTTTAAAGAGAGAAAGTTGGCCATGAAAGGTTCCCCCGAGTACCTCTGTCTCTGTGCTCTTTCTTTCTCTCTGTTTCATTTCCCAATAAACGTCAGATAGTCGTCATTTACTTCTTTCTTCTTTCCCATTTCAATTTCAAAATCTGCATTACTATCTATCACACAAAGGAGAAGGAGCTTTGGAAGCTGATTTTACTGATCCCATCGACCTTTCTCCAACATGGTTTCTGAACTTTCAACAACTTTAAAAGCCCCATAAATAAGTTACACAAAAACGCACACACGTACATATCCATACATGGCACACAACACAACCAGAGAAAGAAGAGAAAGATCCATGGAGAAACAACAGAAGCAATTGCATCACCTTACACATCGTCATCATAATAGAAACTTGTATATCTTCTCTAGAAAGACTCACTCTCACAGAATCCATACCTAGCTACTCTTGTCATCACTTCTTTTTCTCGTTAACTGTTCCACCGCATCTCTTCTCTCTATCTATTCTATTTCATCTTCTTGCCCCCCTCAACACAACTTCACCAACTTATGTGTAGCATGCCTTTATTAGTAGTCCCACATTAAATTCAACTGCTACGTTTCAAAACCTTCAAATCATTTTAATTATCATTTCTCAAACCTTCTTCACCTTCAATGTACGTGTCATTCCACATTTCCACCAAACTTTTTCTCTATCATTTCTTTTCAGGAAATGTCTATTATCTTCTCTATTATTTTTTTTACTTTCCTTTTAAGATTACTTTCCTTCTAATGCCTTTCTTTAATACTAATTATAGTAGATAATCTTTTCTGCCAATAAATAATCCAGTAAATATATAATAAAAAAACCATAAAGGTGAATATGATTAAACCAAAATATACTTGTAATTGAACTTCAAAGACGATATAATTATAAATGTTTTACGAGTGAGATTAAGAAACTTGCTCTTTAGATTTTTTTACTGCGATGAATTTTACTGGGTAACTTTTGATTTACCTGTAGTACCATTTTGATTCAGATTCATGAAAATGATGCCCTTTTTTGCCCAGTAAATTGAGAGTTCCCTTCCCTATAATTTTCACTCACCAGTCTGAAATGGGGTTAATTCAAAAAAAGCTGAAAGGACTTCAGAAGAGGGAGGGATGTTGTAGTTTGAAACCCTAGAAAGACCTAGAGACAGAGTACTGCAGATAAAGCAAGGAAGAAAATATTTCACATCTGATAGGTTTTCACTGTACATGCTTTCACCTTTCTTGTCCAGAGAAATGAACATTCGAGCCAGGAGAGGACTGATTAGCCAATTTATTCAATAATAATAATAATAATAATAATAATAATAATAATAATAATAATAATAATAATAAAATAATACTAGCAATAATATAATGCATTCCATTTCATGTTCACGCATCTGTCAAAAGCTATAATCTTAAATTAAGATTGCAGAAAACTAGAGAGACTTGGACTTGGTGTTGGTGACGCTGAAGCATGCATGTCTCTATCAGCTTTCTCTCTACCAGAGATCGAGAACGAAGGGCCAGATTCAATGGGACCAAACATGTAAATTCTTTCATGTCTGAGCTACATGTGCATCGGATAGACAGCTGAAAGCTGGGTGACTTTTTCCCTTGTATTTTTCTCACTCAGAGGTAAAAAAAAAATTTAAATCACACGGTTCAATCAGCTCAAAAGTTTAAATAAACTAAAATACATATGACCTCATTTGAGTGCAGCACCTTTGAAGCTTGAAACTTGGAAGAAACCATCATGAGGTCACTCACTCACTGATGTAATGGGAACATGGCTAGAAAGTAAAAGCCTAAATTAACCATAGTACACACATCTCATACAAGAAACTATAAAAGAAAAGAAAAACCTTCTGTATAACCTTATGCTGGAAAGTCTCTAATCTCTTAAGAATTAACGGTAAATTAAATAGCCTTCAATGAAAAACTACAAAACAGCATATATATATATATATATATATATATATATATATATATATATATATATATATATATATATATATATATATATAGTTAGCACATGTATTAAAGAAACTATTAAAGAATTGCAACAGAAAGAAAGCCTTACCAATCTCATGAAAAAGAGGATATTGATGAACAAGGACAGATTAAGTAGCTGTGGCGAGTGGCAAATGTTGGCTGAGGGGAATGAAGCCTGGTCCGAGAATCATTTAGGGTATAAATTAATTTCCATTAATTTACCCTGAAAACTGAAACACTTCATATATATATATATATATATACACGAATATACTCCTCAATGACCTCGAGCCAGACAACATTCCTCTCAACCTAACCTTTGCAAGACAACCTTACACAGTTGTAACCAAACATAATAATGTAACCATTACCACCATCTGTTTGAAGTTGGGAGATGATGAAACCAAATCCAAGAACATGTGAGTCCCCCAAAACACAAAACACAAGTTTTGAGGGGAATGAAGCCTGGTCCGAAGCCTTATAGTTCTTGCCAGTGAGAACCTCCTTGTGAAAAGCCTTGAGCCAGCCAACATTCCCCTCAACACTACTAACCCATCTCAACTCAACTCAACGTTTGCTGTTTGTCCCCCCTTCATTCTGAAAACCCTAACCTGCTTATAGCTTCTTATATATAGGACCAGAGAGAGAGAGAGAGAGAGAGAGAGAGAGAGAGAGAGAGAAAGAGAGAGAGAGGACTGACTCACTACACTAATGGCGCTTTTTAGTTACTCTTTCAGATGTTTTTTGTTCCCAAATTAGCTTGTGCAAAAGGGCACTTAAATTAACTGTTATGGTCAAAGATAAAAATGTTAAAAAAAAAAGAAGACAATGTATTTAGGCAATGGATTATATTATACGATTACCAATTGAGTTGAGGAGACAAGAGCACCAGCACCCCACAAAAGATCTGACTAAGACTGAGATTGAGGAGAGGCCCCTGCGTCCCTACTATTTGTAATTACTATAGAATGATAATAAAAAATAAGATAAGTGCATAATGCAGAGTGTGGTGGAGTTAAAAAGCAGGAAAAATGTTTGTTTTCCTATGCAAATACCTGGTGATGCCGGTGACCAACCGACCTGTTACCTGCTACCAGCCGTTGCCTCCCATCGAGTCAAAGAAACACAGAGAAGAAGACAAAACTGGTTAGCTTTAATGCGATTCTTTCATGATTACCTTATTATTTTTAGCCTTTTCCAACCCCTACTTTCAAACTCTCCTGTACGATCCCTTACCCGCACGGCCACACCACAATACAATCTAAAACCACTCTCTCCTTTTAACTTTCATTTTAAGGGCCTAATTCACTTCAAACCTTAATTTTTCACCTCTATCGTTTTCTCAATTTTCTCTTTCTATTCTATTGTTTTTCTTTTCTTTCTTTTCCACCACTTTATTCATCAATTTTCTGCAAAATAATCAATTTTTTTTCTACGTCAGTTTGTTTTCTTAAATAATGTCTGTGATATACCTATGTATCCAACTTGTTAACCGCAGGTACAATTCTAAGTTTCCAAGAATAACTTATCATCTACTTCTATAACTTCTAAGAACTATTTCGTCAAATCATTTCATTGTCTTATATCAGTAATATAAACTGTAATTATGTTACATGTTAGAGTAATTAAAGAAATTGTATTATCTGTTCCCAAAACCTTTATACTTACTGAAACTACAGTGGTCATCCAATGCAACCCATAATTCACACACTCATAACCTATATTTTCTTTACTGCACAACAACGATGAATATGAAAATTATTTATATGACCAACATTGTTGTAAATACTAAAAAAAGTGCTTTGGGGGATTGATAGTGTAAAGTGTTAATCTTGGAGTGGTCTGGTCTAATGAATATTGTTTAATTTTCTGATGTACTTACAATTCACAAAACATTACAAACAACCTCAATACGAAGAAACTGAGACTGTTAAAATTTATAATACAGCAGAAAAATAACAAGAAAGTGAATGTGTTACAATGACACTTGCTTTGAGAACATCAAGTGGCAATGTATACATAATTTAAATATAATTATGACCTAAAAATGTTTAGGCCAAAGCCAGGTGAGAGAGGAAAAAATATGGTCTAAGTCAAAGTTATGATTATTGGTCCAAGTGATAAGTTAGATTAGTGCTACATCATCATTTACCAATGATAGTTAATAACAAGGACTAAAATCATTAAGCAAAAAAAACATCCCAGCAAACTTGTATTTAAAAACTAGAACGAAAAATCCATATAGTTGAGAGAAAAAAACATAATAATTTATTATGGAAAATATACACATTTATATAACACTTCTTAGTTTTTAATATACATATTCCAGATTTCTTAACATTGTCTTCATCATTTTGATAGGAACATTAGAAACAGATAAGACCTGTGTCTAAGTCAAAATAGAAAGGTTGAGGGTAACAAAATTTTAAAATGTAAATAATTCATTTTTTTTTATAAATCCTGTCATAAATAATTTGAAATACAAATCTTAAAAATTTAACATTTTAAAATCTCAGTTTTTTATTTTTAAAAAATAATATTTCTAATTGATCAGTTATAGTAGTTAAATACTTTTCTTTCATTTCAAAAATAAATTATTATTATTTGTCGGGTATAAGAACTCATTAGTTATATTATGTGGCAATTTAATGTTTTCTAAGAAAAAAAATATTAACACAATATAAACCAAAATATAACTTATGTATTTATTTTTGAAAATGTATCCTCTGTCTTCTAATATATACGATATTATCATTAGTATTTTTTTTTATTTCTCAATGTTAAAAAAAAACTTTTAAGATAGTTTTAGTCATAATTAACTATTATTTTTCTTTAAAACATTAGATAAATAAAAAAACATATATAAGTTTGTGAGGACTCTTTAATTTATTTTAATATTTTAAAGATCCTAAATGTTATTGTTATTTTGTTTCAGACTCAAAATCTGAAACTAATTATCTTATCAGAAAAAAAAGGTTTGGTGTTCAATCAGAGAACTCTTTTTTCAAAAAATTCTATTATATTAACTGTCCATCAAAATAGATAAAATGGTATCTTTGTTGTGAAATTATATATCTGAAATATAAAATGAGAAAGAAATAATAAACAATGTAGAACTACAGAAAAATAGAAAATGGAAAAGGTATATATAATTTTGGTATGAGTGAGCATCTGTAGTCCACAGTGTTTGAACGGTGTTTGATAAGTTCCAAGGCATGCTGGCAACTTAATTACGCAGAAGACTTCTTGTATCAACAAAACCAAACAAATCTCAAACAACACAATCACTCCCTGTTCTTTTAAGTACCGATGCTATTCATTATTCCAACTAACTTAGTTTGGAAAAGGTCACGTTCACCTCTTCAAAACTGTTACCAAGTACTTCCATTTTTAAATCATACATTTTCTTTTCTTTTCTTAAATATAACCTAATTTTAATAATTCTTTTATTAGCAACATATTATATATATATATATATATATATATATATTAATAATTTTAAAATATACAGTAGAATAAATTGTACAAAAATATACATAGATTTTATACTTTTATAAGTTCACATAACTAGGTCAATTTAAAATTTTTATTTTATTTAATGATACATTTTCTTAAATGTTTTAACGTCATTTATAGAAAAAAAAATGTTTGTCAGTTTGCAATTATAATGGAGACTACAATGACATATTGTTGTGGAGAGAAATAGTTTTTATAAAAATTTAACCATAGACAAAAGAATGCACATTTTTAAAATATTGAAGTCTGTGTAAATAATTTCAAAAATATCATCACATCTTAAAAGATTTTGTTTTTTTTACACTAGTATAATAAATACGTTTGATACAATAAATGATTTTTTTTTTTACTTTATCTCAATTCTTTAATATATATTCTATGATATAAAGTTAGATCTAAGATCCAAGTTTAACTGATATTATATTTAGTTTTTATTATATATGTTTAAATAATTAAATATAAAAGAACATACAAAAAGATGCAAATGATTTGACATAGTTCATTTAGATACAAGTTGTGTGGTTATGCAAGTGTAATTTAAAAGGTGTTTGGGTTGAAAAATGCAAATGATATTTACATGTATTATTTGATACGTTAAGCCTTAATAAATGTAGATTCCTGTTTAGAAGATAAGTCTATTTTGTTTGACAATGTAAGTCTCAAGACTTAAGCATCTCATAGTACATATCAAACATTAACAAATATTTATTTTATCTTTGTAGAAATGCAAACCGAACATTTTCGAGATGCTCCAATAATAACGAATGACAAGTGCTTTTCCTTGTGCGGATCCTATTTCAACGGGGACTTGATGAGTTGATCCGTTTACGTGTCTTGCTTTTACTGCTATATCGGTATCTTTCAAGAAGATCTTATAACATTAAGTTCAAAAAATCTCTCAAAAAAGTGCTTTATGCAAAATAATTTTTGAGAAGAACAAAGATGTTAGCGATACAAAGTTAATCAATTGTATAGGCCTTGTCCTTTGTTCAAAGGGAAAAAGTAATTACCTACCAAAGCTTGTAAAGTATTCTCATGCATTATAAGTGTTTCGGTAGGATTGGTCAAAGGGTCGGTTGACCATCCTTCTCTACTCTCTTTCGATCGTTTTGATCATTTCTAAGAACGCAATCCTCCAATGGGTGGTGGATCTGCAAAAGACACTCTGACGCTCAAGTCAGATATGTTGTATAAAGAGGTCTATATTTTATTTAGGATAGTTCCAGGTCCTTTTACCTGAACGTGACTAATATATTTTATAAGGCTTGTGGTAGCCAAACACATTGATTAATCATTTAACCAGACAATTAAATTCAATAATACCTGTTAATTGTCTATTAATACCAGATTCTTGTGCAATATGACCTGTCAATCACTCATAAATAACGTATATTCACAATTAATATGACCATTAAACATATTAATTTGTCAGGTCACCGGGGTATAGTACAATAAGAATAGCAAAAGATGACATATACATTCAATGTTAAGTTAAGAAAATTTAATTCATCTTGAAGCCTCAAAGAAAAAAAAAAGTTAAACTTTTTCAACACACTCATAACAACTACAAAATATGTTTAATGACTATTTTCTTTCAAACTATATATAAAGGATCTTCTTGAAGAAGAAGTTGTTGTTAAGGCTAAAAGCTTGCACTAAAATAATCTTCTTAGCCAAATAGTAGTGAGAAAGAAAAATGTCATGATCATTAACATACTAGTAGAGCGTGTCTAAATCTATAAATCATCACAAAAAGTCACCTTCTCTAATGAGCAATGATGAACATAGTTTGTGTTACCAAATGAACCAATAAAAAACTAGCATGTGTATTTTTCTTACCATTTTATCTCTTTTACTTTACATATTATTATTTTAGTACTAATCTAAGGGGTAATGCCAAAATAAAAGCTAAGTTGGAAATATTTTTAAAACAAGTGATTTCTTTAAACAAAATGCTACATCTAACGTATCTCATCATACACAATTCTTAATAAGGGAGTCCTTGACAAATCACCTACTATACAAAATCATTGTTTGAATCACTATAATCATATGATATTAATGATAAATCTTAAAATAATATCTAAACACACCACAAACTCTCACTTCTTAAGTTTTTCTATTTTTGACATATAATGAAACAAGAAAATTTTTTCTTTTCGTCATTACTTCTACTCTTCCCCTCAAAATGGATTAAATGCATTGTTTGATTCAAGCTTGGATATAAATGAAGAACTTATTGAAATAACAGGAAAACACTAGAGAGAGAGAGGAGGGGGGGGGAGGGGGGTGAATAATGTTTTCAAAATTCTTTTGCAAAGTAGCATCTAATGGATCTAAAAGATATGTAATTTATATAAGATGTTTAGACACTGGTTTTTATGAAGTGCGTATATGGAAAACGTTTCAAAGAGAAAAACAATAAAACACATATATTATATTGGTTCATTCAACCTAAGCTACGTGCAGTTCCTCCTTAAGGAGTTTCACTATCTTTAATAAGATTACACGAGTTTTACCTCTCCAAGTTTACAACGAGTATTCTTACCACTCTTAGTTCACCTAGTCAACACGACTAACATGAATTTAACCACTCCTAATATACAAGTATTCTAACCACTTATAGTTCAACCCTATACAACTCGTATAGACTGTTTAACTCAATTGAGCTAAATACCAAGTGTTTTAATTCTCTATAGAATGTACAACACTATCAGTGTTTAAGAGTAAACACAGATTGGTAACTCTCATACAGAGGATAGAAAAAATTGATAACGGATCAAAAACCGTTATTTTTATACTGAAATTTGATACAAAACACACCTGTTATGACTTAGAATTAGCTTGAAATCATATATTTTGCTTAAGTTAGGAAATAAAAGAGTCAAAGGTGGTTTTCTTGGTTTTATGCTTGGTTTTCCCATGATTTGGCAGGATTTATCAGGAATTGAATGAAGGAATTTGAAGTAGAAAGGAGTTGGACTTAAGAGAAGGTGGAAAAGTGAACAAAAGAGGAAATGCAGCCACCGCTCAACGCTGACCTACCGCTGAGCGGTAGTTTCACTGAAGGATTCTCGTCAAACGCTCAAGCGTCAACGCTAAGGGGTGAAATTGAGTGTTGAGCCCACCGCTGAGCGCTACCCACCGCTGAGCGCTGACTTCTTCAGTGAAGTCACTGCCAAACACTTGGGCGTCAACGCTGAGCGTCTACCTCGAGTACCGTACCCACGTTGAGCGGTGCCCCAGCGCTGAGCGCCACTGCTTTGGGCCTGGGCCAGTTTCTGCTGATTTTAATGAGTTTATAAATAGATTTACATGACCTAGATGGTCTATCTTTTGGCAGAAGGGACCCCGAAACACACTTCTCACCCCTTGGAGGCGGATTTTGGATGCGGGAGCTCTAACTTATCAAATCTAGGGTTTATCTTTTCATTCTTAACATTGTTTTCATCTTGTTTCACCATGTCTATGGTGAACTAAACCTCCATTGTTGTTTGGGAAACAATGTAATCCTATTGAAACTCTCATATATTGAATTGATGCTTTATTCATATGCTTTCTTTTATTAATTGTTAGAGTTTTTCCTCCATTATGTTTGTATGCTTTGTTTAAGACATTATTCAATAGCATAATCTTTGATTTTATCTATATGGACACATGTGGGTAGATCTAGACATGAGGGAATTCTCTTGGGAGCAATATTACCTAGACATAGGGATAGGAGGACCGATTTCCTTTAAGCTTCTGTGCGAATGTAATGCATGAGCAATTGCTAGGGAGACAAGACATTGTAAAATAGTAATTAGGATAGGCTCTTTTTACCAAGACAATTAGGGTAAATTAGAAAGTGACATTAACATTAATGAAAAAGTAGAATTCGTAAATATATGAGAGTGGATTAGGATAAGTCGGAAACCCCAACAACACCATTCATCCATATCATTCAACTGTCAATTGATTAATCTTTTAATGTGCATGTTTAATTTTCGTTTTTGCATTCCAAACCCTAATTTTCGTTATTCAAGTCTTATTATAATCAACAAACCACACGAAAGTCTAGGCCTATGAGTATCTAGAGAAACAATACTTGGTCTTACCACTTATTATTACTTGATACGATTCGGTACGCTTGCCGGAGTCTTAACAAGTTTTTGGCGCCATTGTCGGGGACTCGTGGTTTAACTATTCTAGTAGTGTGATTATTGATTAACTTTGACTTGATTTTTTTTTTTAGTTTTGTCCTAACAAAATATTTCTAGGGTTTTGTTTTCTTGTGTATGCAGGATACAATTCAAACTAGGAGGAAGAAAAATTCGGAACCTCTTCTTGAAGGTTTGAGTGAAACCTAGAGGAAAAGGAGGATTCAAATTTCTAGAGAATTATTTCCTCCTCTGGAGGTATTGTTGCAACCCTCACCAGAAGCGCCTAACCAGAGCATATAAGAGATGACTGAGGAGGAAGCTCCTAGGAGACACACTCTGCCGGATGTTACCACAGTTGTTGGCCCTCAACATTTTAATAGTATTGCAAGGTCGAGGGTCAATGCACTGAGTATGGAGGTGAAACCGGCGTTGATTCATTTGGTGCAGAGCAACCAATTTAATAGGCTGTCAACTGAAAGTCCATATGATCATCTCACTACATTCAATGAGATTTGCAACACGGTGAAGATCAATGGTGTGCCGGATGAGGCCATTAAACTTAGCTTGTTTCCTTTCTCATTGGGAGGCAATGCTAAATTGTGGCTGAACTCATTCCCAGAGGATAGCTTTAAAACTTGGGAGGTTGTGGTGGCTAAATTCTTGAACAAATATTTCCTACAGTCCAAAATCAACAAAGGTAAACTGGAGATTTCTTCTTTCAGTCAAGACATGGAAGAAACCCTAGGTCAGGCATGGGATAGATATAAAAGCTTGCTAAGAAAGACGCCTATTGATAACGATCTAAAAACCATTATTTTTATACTTGAAATTGATATCAAAACATACGCTTTATGACTTAGAATGAGCTTAAAATCATGCAAAACACTTTAGTTAGGTTACAAGAGAGTCAAAGGTGGTTTTAGAGATATTATGCTTGGTTTTACAATGTTTTGACATGATTTAATGAGAATTGGATAATGGAAAGTTAAGTACGAAGAAGTTGGACTCAAGAAGAGATGAAAGAAGGTGCAAAGGAGGAATCGTAGCTACCGCTCAGTGCCAGTTTTAGCGCTGAGCGCCAGCTTTGGAGAGGAAGCTACTGTTTGACGTTGAGCGCCAACGCTGAGGGGTAAAATCGTAGCCGCACCTACCGCTGAGTGCCAGAATCACCGTTGAGCGGTGGTCTTCTCAGAGAAAACACTGCCAGACGCTTGGGCATGGACGCTGAGCGTCCCACTTGAAGTGCCGCATACCGTTGAGTGGTGAAACCAGCGCTGAGCGCTGTACTTATGGGCCTGGGCCAAAATTCTGTTATTTTTCTGTATTATAAATAGACCCAGAACGCACCAGAGAATGTATCTTTTGGCAGAGAGAGACGTAAGAACACTTCTTACAGTCCTTGGAGGTGGCTTTTTGATGCGGAAGCTCTAATCTACTAAATCTAGGGTTTATCTTTTCATTCTTTCCATTCAATTCATCTAGATTCACCATGAATATGATGAACTAAGCCCTTTGTTGTTGGGGAACAATGTAATCCTTTTGAAACTCTCTTATATCGAAATTCTTATTTTATTCATATACTTGTATTATCAATAGTTTGGGTTTTCTTCTCTATACTTTTAAGCTTGCATTGTTTAACTCATTCAGTGTCATGATCTTTGATTTTGTCGATACGGAGACGTACAATGAAATCTAGAACTGAGGAGAATTCTCTTGATTATGAAATATTGCCTAGAGATAGGAATAGGACGGTCAATTTCTTTAAGCTTCTGCCATTAATCATTAGTAATTACTAGGGAGACTAGAGATAGTAAACTAGTAATTATGGTAATAGGCTCTTTTCACCGAGAGATCAGGTTTAGAGTAAATTGGAAAGTTGCATGCACATTGATAATAAAGTTGAATTTAATAAGAATAATAGATATAGGAGGATGGATTAGGATGAAACCGTAAACCCCAACAAATCCATTCATTCATATCTTTATTTGCCAATTGATAAAAGCTTTTGCATTTGCATGTTAAATTTTGTTTTTGCATCACAATTTCAAATCATTATTCTTTCAAGTCTTATGCGATTAATTCACATGAACGTTTAGGCCACAGAGTCCCTTAGGAAACGATATCTGGACTTACTGTCTATTATTACTTGATACGATCTGGTACACTTGCCAAGGTGTTAACAAGTTTTTGGCGCCGTTGTCGGGGAATCATTGGTTTAACTTTTCTAATAGTGTGAATTTGATTGAATTTGACTTGATTTTTATGTTTAATTTTATTTTTGTTCTAATAAATGTTTTCTAGGGTTTTGTGTCTAGTTTTTGCAGGATGCAGTTTGGACAAGAATTCGACTATATGGGCACTCAATTCTATCAAGATGATTTCAACCACTGGTGGGAACCTCACTCAAACATGGATCAAAGCCAATTTAGGCAAGCTGTCGAGCAGCAAATCATTCCACTCAAGGAAAATACAAATTCTGACAAACTTCTTCAAAGTATCATGAATAGGGAAATATACCATGTCAAAGGTGTAAAGGAGAATACAAATAGTGACAAACTTTTTCCACAGGACATGGATACAAATTTTTCTTATCTTAGAAGTATGGAGGAGATGCAACAATGTAACTGACAGCAACAACACTCTCTATGAATGGCAAAGATGGATAACATCTTTGAAAAATTAATGCAAATCACCATCGCCTCTATAGAAAGTAGTGAAGCAAGAAATAAAAGGTTGGAGATGCAGATTCGTCATTCCAATGAGATATTGAATTCTAGGGTTAACACTGAGGTTAACCCTAGGGAGGAATGCCCAACCACTATCTCTGAAAGTGATAAGGTTGTTGATGAGGAGAAGATAGAGGAAGAAAAAAAGAGATAGATGGGGAAAAGATAGAGGAGATAGAAATAGAAAGGTTGAGTGAGGAAGAAGAAGATGTTGAGAAAGAAAACGCAGTGGTTGAGAGAAAAAGAAAAAAAAGATAAAATATGCGAAAATAAAGAAGAAATCAAGAAAAAAGAAAAAAAAGTTGAGGGAGGAGAGTAAGAAAAAGAGGAAGAGAGGAAAAAAGAAACGATCATATAAAAAACCTCTTCCTCATCAAAAGAAATATCATAGGAAGGAAAAGAAATTTAAGAGTTTTATGGAAATCTTCAAGAAATTGGAGATTAAAGTTCCTATGATTGAGACATGGAAACAAGTGCTTGGTGTTCTCAACTTTTTGAAGAAATTCAGCAGAAAGAAGAAAAAGAAAAGAATATCAAGCAAGGGGAATATCAACACCTACTGATGGGTGTTTGAGCTTTGCCGGGTCAAGCTAATCACCAACAGGTCTCTGGTGGAAGATGTGGTCATTCGTGTTGAGCACCTTGAATTCTTGGTGACTTTCTAGTGATGGATATGGAGGCCAATGAGAGGATTTCGTTGATTCTTGGAAGGCCTTTTATTAAAACTGCCAAAGTGATTATTAGTACCTATGACGAGACGACCATTTTGAAGGACCGAGAAAGCAACTTGATATATACTAGCTCTAAAGAAAAGCTTACATGAATACAAAAGAGGGCCAAATTCAAAGCTTCAAAGAAAAATGCTGCAGTTGAGGGATCTAAATGTGCTAACAATAATAATTGTAATATTTTGTAGGTATATAAAGAAGAAGATGTTGATAAAGCAGGCACAATCCACTTGGAGGACACACGATTCCAACCTTGTTCACTGGTGAAATATAAGAAAAAGGCGTGGATGGTGAAGAAGCATAAAAAGAATGGAGTAGTAGAAATTGAAGGACCATACTCCAGAAGAGTTAAGAGGATGGATAGAAGGAAATTTATGAGTTGGTGTGATGAAGACAACAACATGGAAGAGAAGACGTGAGCTATACCAGGTCAAGCTAATGACGTTAAAAGAGTGCTTACTGGGACGCACCCCAGTGATTATTGAACTTATTTTTTATTTTGGATTATTTGGACTTGTAATTTTTGGATCTGTAAATAATTTTTATTGGGTAGCATCTGCTGAGGGATGCTAATTATTTATGTATCTACTGAAGGATACAGGTAAGCACACCTACTGAAGGGTGTTGGAAAGATTTGCACTTACTAACAAGTGCTAGAAAGGTTTGGGTTAGGCTCGTGACGTTAAACAAGCGCTACCTGGGAGACAACCCAGTTGATTGTTATTTATTTTTAACTCTGTTTTAATTGCATTCTAGGATTTGAGTGTTGCATGAGAGAGGGGAACTGCATAAAAATTATGAATTAAGATTGAAATTAAGTGCTATAGGTCACAAAACGCTCAAGCAAACAAAAAATGGAGAATTTTCAAAACCGCGCCTACCGCTCAGCAGTAAGCCAGCGCTAAGCGGTGGCGTCGCAGAGGCAGATTGGGCTTTTTAATACAGCTCAGCGTTGGAGGCCCATCTGCACAATTTTAAACACCCCTTAGGGTTCGCCCAAGCGTCACTTTGCGCCTTGCACTCTTCTTTTGCATTCTCAAAAGCTTTTCAAGAGTTTCTCTTCACTTTTCCCATCACCCACTCACCAAAAATCATTTGTTTATCACCTTTGCACCATTCCTTTGACAAAGTTTGGGGTTTTTGGTGAGAGCACTGCATTTGGGGAGCATCCATCATCATTTAAGGAGCATTTGCAAGCATTCAAGGTTTCTCCACCCAAGTAAGTCATACAATCTTCATCTTAGGGTTTCTAGAATAGGAATTTGATGCAAGCATGTGTAGAAGCATGAAAAATTAGGGCTTTTGATTTCTATGCATGATTTGATGAAATAGAAACGTTTTACACCGATTGAATTGTATGATTTTGGTCTGGAACTGAGGAATTTGCAATTGGGTGGAGATTAGAGAGGTTTAGGCATGATTTTTTTGAAAAACTGCTGCCGCCACCGTTGAGCAGTGAACTGCCACTGAGCGGTGGCCTGGAAAAATTACTTGAATTGTTTGATTTTTGATATGCAGGTGGCGCTGAGGGGCCCTGTTTTGCCCTCAGCGTTGGACAATGTTGAAAAGATATGTGTTTGATGGTTTGCTAACCCTTAATGGTGAATTCTTTGATCTTTTAAATTGTATTTATGTAGGAATGACCTCCTCATCCGGAAAAAGAGTCAAGACCGTAGGGAACAAGACCCTTAATGGTGAATTCTTTGATCTTTTATCAATTCTTAGAGTTTTTCCTCCATTATATTTGCATGCTTTGTTTAAGACATTATTCAATAGCATAATCTTTGATTCTATCTATATGGATACATGTGGATAGGTCTAGACATGAGGGAATTCTCTTAGGAGTAATATTACCTAGACATAGGGATAGGAGGACCAATTGCCTTAAACCTTCTGTGCGAATTATGTAATGCATGATCAATTGCTAGGCAGACTAGACATAGTAAACTAGTAATTAGGAGTAGGCTCTTTTCACCAAGACATTTGGATTAGGGTAAATTAGAAAGTGGCATTAACATTGATAAAGAAGTAGAATTAAGTAGAATTCGTAGATATATGAGAGTGGATTAGGATGAAATCATAAACCCCCAACAACATAATTCATTCATACATCATCCAATTGCGTTATCTTTTTGGTCAATTGATCAAACCTTTGCATGTGCATGTTTAATTTTCGGTTTTGCATATAAAACCCTAATTTTTGTTTTCTCAAGTCTTAAAAGATCAAGATATCACATGAATGTTTAGGCCTAAGAGTCTCTAGGGAAACGATACTCGGACTTATCGTTTATTATTACTTGATACGATTTGGTACACTTGCCGGACCCTTAACAAGTTTTTGGCGTCGTTGCCTGGGAAAAGTGGTTTAACTATTCTAGTAGTGTGATTATTGATTAACTTTGACTTTGATTCACAAGTCTCATTCGATTCAATTAATAATGAAGTCGACTTGAACTATCAGATTTGTCACATAGTTTAAGTTCACAATAGTGCATATGGTTTTCTTCTTCGAAATTATGTGTAATGCAATCAGAAATGATGTAACATATACAAGCTCAGGAAACGTGCATTCACATATCAAAATCAACACAATGCATGTTCAACAAGATATTAATCAATAAGCAACAGAACATGTAACACATAACAAAACATGTGTTATTAATAATGCATTGTCATCATAAAAAACAAAGTGAACTAAGCACTGTGAGATTAAGGTTAGCTAAATCAACGCTTCCCTTATCAACAATCTCAACAATTTCCCCCTTTTTTGATGATGCACAACCATGATTAATAAACAACCATGTTTGTACACAAACAACTCAACCAGTCAATTAACCACTCAAAATCAAGCAATCAGTAAGAGCAAGTGATTAAAAGAACTCTCCAGTATAACAGAGCAATTTTCAGAGTAAAAAGAAATAACAAGTAATATAACTCTGAAAAGCATTGTCAAGGAATAACAAGTCAACCATATTTACCCCCTTTGTA
Source organism: Vigna reflexopilosa (assembly GCA_027742785.1). Taxonomy (NCBI): domain Eukaryota; kingdom Viridiplantae; phylum Streptophyta; class Magnoliopsida; order Fabales; family Fabaceae; genus Vigna; species Vigna reflexopilosa. The sequence continues at coordinate 23,630,654 of CM050918.1, forward strand.
AGCAATCCAAGATATAATCAACCATTTCTCCCCCTTTGTGCATTAACAAAAAAGGTATGCTTCTAGAAATGATATGCTGATAACCACAATTAGAGATGCATCAATATAAAAAAAAAACATTTACAATCAAAGATGCTCCCCCTATCACATATATTCACATGAAAAATATAACTACCCCGTGAAGTGTAGGCATGTGAAGAAATATGTAAGTGTGTAATGCTCCCCCTGTCATCATGCATAATTTTCTCAATCATATTCAGATGCATAATGCAGTACAGTAAGAATCAAAGCATACAAACAGCAATAACACATAATTGAATCATAGTTATGATTCAAGCAACATTATAATGCAAAAATACAATCATCAACAATCCCACAATATAATCTCATATAGGAAATAAGCAATCATTATGAAGCAGAGATATATCGAAGATAAGCAGAATAAAATAATCAATCAACACAATAACCAAATTCCAGTGATGGAATTTATAATCCTGTTAAGATCAACTCGATTGAATTATTATCCCAGTCGATTCCATTGCTTTCCAGTGAGTTATGATTCCAGCTGTGAATCCCAAAGCAATGTTTTCCTACAAAACCTTTCATGATCTTTTGAAGATCAAGCATTTTAGAAGCATAAAGATGCAAGAAAAATACTCAAACACGAAGTGAATATGCAGAACAGTTTAATGTAAAAATGTAAACATGCATAGTCAACTTCACTCAGTACATAGTCGATTCAATCATTCAATCAGAACAAATTTAACCAATCAGATTAAATCAAATGATTTAGAATCAAAACACTGATTTCATTACTTGTTCAAAGATATTACATTAGATGAGCAGAACAATACCAAGAAGAAAAACAAAACAAAACATAGAATGACATTCTAAGCCAATAACAAAAAGAAAACTGAACAACTAGGACACCCTAAGACTCAAAACACAATTGAGTAAACAAGACTTTATTCTGATTCAGAAGATTCTTCAATCTTCTTATCAGCACTGTTCTTTCCATCGTCTGAATTGTCTACAGATGTGTCCCCAACGCATTTATCCGAAGAACATAATCCATTTTTTTGTGTAGCTCAGATAAAGACTTTTGCAGCATAATCATTTTGTCATCCAGTTTGTCAAATCTTTTGTCTACAGGTCTTTCAAATATGGTATGAGGATGAAACTTATATCTGGAAGAATCAACGTTCAATGGATTCAACTCTTCTGTGGTAGGAATATCATCAATCATAATCCAGTCCTCCTTTAATTTTCTGAAAGGAACAAAGTGTGAGAAAAACTTTTCCATTACATTTCTCTTGTTGCAGTGGATGATCTTTTCATTTGTGAGGTTCACTTTTTGCAGTTTTAATACAGTGCTTATGAAGAGTCCATTGCTTTTTGTAAACTTCATCATATGATCACGAATTGCAAATGCCGAATTCGTTGGAGTATCAGAAAGCAGAGCATATAACAAATATATGTCTTCTCCGTCAACAAAGATTGATCATCCTCCCTTGGAAGCAGTATCTGAGTTATCATATACACACATAGACATTCATCCATCCTTAAGTTTCTGATGCTAAAAAATTCATCTTTATTACCTAAATTAGGATTCTTTAAGAGACAATTGTACAAGTCTCTTTTGTGAGATCCTGAAATTCCATGATGTGTTCAAAGACCTTCTTATTGAAGACCTGCTACATTCTTCCAGATGACGTGATCAATGGTGATGTCAACACCTTTCATTCTTGACTTTAGACTATTTCCTTCTCTTCTCAGATTGGAATAGAAAAATTTGACGAAGTTAGGATGATATTCACCTTGCATTTCAGCAAACTTTGTCAGACCAGCCTTAGCTACCCATTCTTGAAATTTGAATCCTTCATTGCGATAGAACAAAATGCTAATGCATTTGTGTCGCATGACTTCTTTGAAGCCCCACTTGTAGATGAAGTCAGTTCTTTGATCGTCATCATTGAACCAACCAAAAGGATTCACTTCTCGCATTGCAGACACATAACGCTTTCCAGGACGTGATGAAGAGGCAGCCATATTCTGCAGTACAGAAGCTTCTTCTATCAGTATAATGGTTTTATTTTTCAGAGTGTATGAACCAAGGGCATACCACACACCTATATATATATATATATATATATATATATATATATATATATATATATATATATATACCTACGGGTGCGAACATACCAAGCAACGACTCATTTGAAAATTCAAATTTGTGTAAACCCAAAATAGAGGTTTCAAGTCGATTCAAGTAAAATGAAAGTTGACTCTAGTTTTGAATAGAGTTTACAAAAACAGAGCTGTACATCTTAAAACATATAGTTGCTTAGATTCATAATAAAGTCGACTAAAGTTCGTGAAACTGTTTTTCAGATCAAATTCAATCATACAACCATACAGACAATCACACATACAATTAGACATCGAACAGTCAATCAATTAATGCATGATGCAGTGATGTAATACTTGTTACCCGTTGTAGGCACTCAAGATGATTGATATAGCCAATGTAGTTCATCCTTGAGCTCTCACTACACATCCTTGCATCTGATTGTCATCCTGCAAAACAACTCAATTTTTTTATTACAGGTACCCATTTGAACTTGGGTCCTTGATTGTCTGTTTTAGTCAATTGTTCCTTTGGTTTCCATACATACAAGCCTTTACGAACACCAACACTTCTATAATAACAGTTTCTAACAGTGGGACCAACACAATTGCAATAAAAGCAAGCATTTCTAGCAGGTTTCCTTAGATCAATAAACTTCTTTGCATTGGTTCTATTAGTTTGAGCTTTATAGCCTATTCCTTGTCTGTAAATTGCTCTACCAGAAGACTTTAATACAACATTTAAGTTGTCTCTACCTTGGGTAAATTTGGCTAGCGTGCTAGTCAAGTAATCTATTTGTTCAATATGAGTATGACATTTTTCACAAGCTTTCTCTACTGTAACAGTCTCAATTTTAACTTCTTTAATAGACATAAGAGCTTCATCTAGATATCTCTCTAATTTCTCATTTTCAGCCACAAGGTTATTTATTCTATGCTCATAATTTATCCTCTCAGAGTTAAGTCGATTAACCTTGTGTTGTAGTCGCATAGCTTCAACATGTATTTCCTTGAATGCTTCAATCAGCAGATCATACTTCACTTCTATTGGTTCATTCTCAAAATTTGCATCGCTGTCATAGTCATCCCATGTTCCTCCAACCATATAGCATATATTTGATTCTTCTTCTTGATAAGCATCTTCATCACTTGATGCATCAAAATCACTGTTTTCCCAGGCAATGTAAGCTCCTTTGTGCTTTTTGTTTTTCTCCTGTGGAAATCTTCTATTGGCTTTCTGCTTTGGCTTTAATTCTGGACAATCTGGTTTGATATGTCCTTCTTTGTCGCATTCGTAGCATTGGACAACATTTGATCTGAAGCATTTCTTTGCTTTTCCTTGACCTGCATGATTAGTAAGTGGACTATCATTTTTCATAAGTCAACTGAACTTTTTTACCATCATGGTCATCATTTCTTTTTCGTCCATTTCTGCATATGAGTCATCTAACTTTGAGATTTTCTTGCTTGTTGCTTTTAGAGCAATGGACTTCTTTTCTTCAATCTCTTCCTCATCCTTCAGCCTTCCAAGTTCCAATTCATGTTCTCTTAACTTGCCAAACAAGGTAGCCATGTTCATGCTTATAAGGTCTTTGGATTCTAAGATTGTAGTGACTTTTGGTTGCCAGTTTCTGTTTAGACTTTTCAGAATTTTGATGTTGATCTCCTCTTTATCAAACACTTTGCCAAGAGCCATAAGGTGATTAACAATGTGTGTGAATCTTTTCTGGACTTCATAGATTGTCTCTCCAGCCTTCATCTGGAAAAGTTCATACTCTTGAACCAAAGAATTCTTCCTTGCTCTCTTGACTTCATTAGTGCCTTCATGTGTGACTTCCAAGACATACCACATTTGCTTGACAGATTTGCATTGAGATATCCTAAAAAATTCATCAACAGTTAGTGCAGAGGCAATGATATTTCTAGCTTTAACATCATACTGTGCTTTTCTATTTTCCTCAGTTGACCATTCAGAAAAAGGTTTTACTACAGTTTTTCCATCCACAGATTTAGTAGGCTCATAAGGGCCATTTAAAGTTGCATCCTAAATTCCTCTATCCACAGATTCAAGAAATATTTGCATTCTGATTTTCCAAAAAGGATAATTTTCACCAACAAACAGAGGTGGTCTGTTTGTAGATGCACATTCATCAAATGCTTGAAAACTGGAAGCCATCCATAGGTATATAGTCTATTCAAGAAAAACAAAAGTCGACTAGTTTTTCAAATATATTATAAAAACTAGCTCTGATACCAATTGTTGGAAAACAGGTTGGCTTTGTTTTAACACCAAGAGGGGGTGAATTGGTGAGTTTTCAAAATCAGAGTCTTTTCCCTTGATTTTGTAGGTTTATTAAATGATTTGAAAGAAGGGTTGCAGTATCAAGGAGTTGTAGAGCAGAAAAGTCAACCAGAATGCAGAAAAGTCAACTAGTCAACCAGAAAAGTCAACCAATCAACCATAATGCTGAAAAGTGGACCTGAGTGCTGCAAGCAACGTTGGGTGGTGGCCGGGCGGTGGTTGGGCAGTGACCCAGCGCCGGGCGGTGCCGCTGGGCGGTGGTTTTCCAGTTTTTTACTGTTTTTCGCTTGGGGGACACCACTGGGTGCCATTTTGAGTACCGCACCCACCGTCAGGCGGTGTAACCACTGTCGGGCGGTGGACTATTGGGCCTAGGCCGATTTTTCTGTTATTTTTTGAGTAATAAATAGAATTGCACGACCCAGAAGGGGTATCTTTTGGAAGAAAGGACGCAGAAACACTTTCTTCACTCCTTAGAGGCAGAATTTGGATGCGGAAGCTCCAATTTATCAAATCTAGGGTTATCTCTTCCATTCTTTTCATCTAGTTTCACCATGATTATGGTGAACTAAACCCCTTTTGTTGTTGGGGGTAATGATGTAATCCTTTTGAAACTCTCATGTATTTAAATTCTTACTTTAATTCATATGCTTTCTTTTATCAATTGTTAGAGTTTTTCCTCCATTATATTTGTATTCTTTGCTTAAGACATTAATCAATAGCATAATTTTTTATTCTATCTATATGGAAACATATAGTTAGGTCTATACATGAGGGAATTCTCTTGGTAGAAATATTGCCTAAACATAGGAATAGGAGGACCAATTGCCTTAAGCTTCTGTGCGAATTATGTAATGCATGAATAATTTCTAGGGAGACTAGTAATAGTGAACTAGTAATTAGGATTAGACTCTAATCACCAAGATATTGGAATTAGGGTAATTTAGAGAGTGGCACTAATATTGATAAAGAAATAAAATTAAGAAGAATAGTAATTATATGAGAGTGGATTAGGATGAAATCATAAACCCCCAACAACACCATTCATCCATAAAGTTCAACTGTCAATTGATCAATCTTTGCATGCATGTTTATTTTCTATTTTGCATTCAAAACCCTAATTTTCGTTTCATTAAGTCTTAAGAAATCAAGAATGCATACAAATGTTTAGGCCTAAGAGTCCTTTGGGAAACGATACTCAGACTTACCGTTTTATTATTACTTGATACGATTCGGTACACTTGCCGGACTCTTAAAAATAGCATAGTCGACTGAATGTAAAAGTGTAGGGATAGAGAATTCAAACGCAGGTTTTTATACTGGTTTGGCCTCAATGTCTAAATCCAGTGTCCTTCCAATCCTAAGAAGCAAATGCACTATAATTGTCAAGGTTTTTACAACAAGGGTTTTATAGAGACCTCCACGTCAAACATATAAAACACCTCTCGAACCCTCTAACAAAAAAATAGGCAATACAAACAGCAAGACTTATAGCAAGATATCCCCTCTTCTGCAATCTGCAACCTACTTTGAACAATCCTCAAAGTGTACCAGACTCCACGAGTCTACCCCCTGTAATCACAATAGGTACAACAACAATCACCATGGAATGCAACACGATTCTTGATCAACTAGAGAACACCTCAATTGTACAGATAATGATCAAGTAGTAAGCCCAACATAAATCTCCTTCAGAACCTCTTCAAAGAATGATCACCATGGTCTTCTTGATGAGTTCTTGGAGCTCTAAATCACAGAGAAACAATCTGAAACAGAATATGAAAATGTTGGATTTCCAAAAGTTCTTTGAAGCAACTCAGGTCTCGTCTATTTATAGGTTTCTATAAAACAGATGCTCTTGTAGTCGACTAAGCTACTAATACAGTCAACTGTCTTCTGACAGTAATAACAGTTAATTCAAATTAGTAGCTGTCAGGTCAAACAAATTAATTCCTCAGTTAATACAGTTGACTCTCATTCAATGCTTAACTAACTTTTAAAAATATAGTCGTTACTGTTCACAAGCATAAGATAATCTCAAATAAAACAACTAACAAAGTCGAATGCAAAGCGCACACAGTTAAATTTGACATGTCAGTACATTTTGAAATTCTTTTCAATGCAAAATCTCACACAACATTGTATTTGAAAATCTTTGCAAAGTCTTCAGTCTCAGTCGATTTAATTAATAATGAAGTCGACTTGAACTATCAAATTTGTCACACAATTTAAGTTCGCAATAGTGCATGTGGTTTTATTCTTCGAAATTATGTGTAATGCAACTAGATATGATGTAACATATACAAGCTCAGTAAATGTGCATTCATATATCAAAATCAACACAAAGCATGTTCAACAAGATATTAATCAATAAGTAACAAAACATGTAACACATAGCAAAACATGTGTTATTAATAATGCGTTGTCATCATCAAAAACAGAGTCAACTAAGCACTGTGAGATTAAGGTTAGCTAATCCAGTGCTTACCTTATCAACAATCTCAACAATCTCCCCCTTTTTTGATGATGTACAATCATGATTAATAAACAACCATGTTTGTACACAAACCGCTCAACCAGTCAATTAACCACTCAAAATCAAGCAATCAGTAAGAGTAAATGACTAAAAGAACTCTCCAGTGTAACAGAGAAGTTTTCAGAGTAACAACCAATAACAAGCAATATAACTCTGAAAAGCATTGTCAAGTAATAACGGTCTCAAAACCGTTATTTTCATGCATAAATTTGATATTAAATCACACCCTTTGTAGCTTAAAATGAGCTTAGAATCAAGTAAAACTCTTAAGTTGTGTTACATGAGAGTCAAAAGTTGTTTTTAGAGATATTATGCTTGTTTTGCATTGTTTTGCAGGGTTTTTGATGAAAATTGAAGATGGCAATGAAGTAGGAAGGTCATAGACTCAAGAATTAAGGAGAAAAAGGAAGAAAAGAAGAGTCTGTGAACCGCTCAGCGGTAAATTCCACCGCTGAGCGTCCTAGTGCAAGGAAAAGTTGCTGTCGGGCACCCAGGCGGTGACGCTGAGCGTCCAGAGCGACAAGAGGCAAACCGCTCAACGGTCATTTTAGGCGCCTGGGCGATTGTCTGTTTTTATATTTTGGATTCTGAGATCTTTCTATTATCTTTTTGGCTTATATATAGCCCTAGTGCGAATCCAAATTTAATTCTTTTGGAAGAGAACAACGTCCACATCAGCTCTACACCTTTGGAGGAGATTTCCATGATGCTTAGGCTCCACTTTATCAATTCTAGGGTTTGCCTTTCCATTCTTCCATTTAGTTCATCTAGTTTCACCATGATTATTGTGAATTAAACCCTTAGTTGTTGGGGAACAATGTAATCTTTTGAAACTCTCATATATTGAAATTCTTGTTTACTTTATATGCTTGCATATGCTTGATTTATCAATTGTTGGGTTCTTTACCTTTGCTTAATGCTTTTACCGTTTAACTCATTCGGTAGATGTTGTTTGTCTTTATTGATACGGGGACGTACAATAATGTCATGAACTAGGGAGAATTCCTTGATTATGTTAATATCGCCTAGGGATAGGGGTAGGACGATCAATTGTATTTTGCTTCAGCTTATTATTCATTATTAGTTACTAGGGGAGGCTAGGGATAACAAGTCGGTAATTAGTAATAGGCTCTTTTCACCAAGGGATTGGGTTAAGGGTAGACCAAGAATGTTTGCATGGCAATACGATAAATAAGCAAATTAAATAAGAAGAGTAAATATATGAGGGCGGATAAGATGAAATTGTAACCCCCAACAACCTCATTCATTCATAGTTTCTCTTAGTCAATTGAATTCTTGCATTTGCATGTTTATTTATGTTTTGCATTCAAACCATTACTTGGGAGGAAAAGTGGAGCAATTTTCTGCGGTGATGATGTTAGTGGATCCGTGAGGTTCGGGTCAGGCTCGTGACATTAAACAAGCGCTATTGGGAGGCAACCCAAGTTTCTTTTTCTTTTGTACTTTGAATTTGTAGAATAGGTTGAACTTTTATTTTGTGTCTATACTTGGCTTGTACAATGGTTCTGATGGTAGTATTAAAATGCATGACAAGTATTTGATAATGATTGAATGTGGTTGACTGAGAATGTATGTGTGTTGATATCCAGTTAAATGATTCACTAATTATATGAACAAATGTATTGTGGTTCATGATTGTGATTGTGATGCTAAGCAGGATAAATGAATGATGTGTAAGAAAGCATGTGTGGGAGGTTTTGAGCTCCAAAGTTCTTACTGATATATGTATTGTTCACAGGGAATCATGAATTATATTGCCTTAGTCTTGATAATTGATTGATTTGCATGATTATGTTATATGATCAAGGCCATGTTTGGAAGCCCTTATCTAGCCAAAATTTCACCCAAGAAGTTTAAAATTTTATACCCTTTTTGAACCTTGGCCTTAAACAGGATGAGAACCCTTGATTTGAAATTATTTATCTTGAGTAGGGTTGAGAATAATCTTATGTGATGAAAAGGTTCAATTTTGGGGTTGTATGGGGAAAATTGAAAGGCAAAAGAAGAGCATTGAGTTCAAGTATTGAAAAGAAAAATGCATGAGTAAAGAAGAAAAGGAAAAAGTAAAAGCATGAAAAAGGAACTCAATGCAAAATTGATAAAAAGGGAAGAAGTTGGGAATAAAGGAGTTTGATGATAGAGAGAGTTTAAACTTGAACCTTTTCAATGATGAAATAGCTCTCTTAACTCAAGGATTTTACAATCTAGAAAAACCAAATTTTCTTGACAGCCTAGCCTCATTACAAGCCTTGGAAAGTCCTTGTGATGGTATTTGCATGTAAGGATTTTTATTGTTTTAGATACATGGCAATATTGTTTTATGTGACATGTGAATAGTAAAGAGTGGAGTGATTCCTTAAACACTTGAGTGATTGAGTGAAACACTTGCTTCGTAAGAATTGTTCATGAATAAAACATTTGTTGGGAAATATTGAAGTAGGTGAACTAGATTGGATTGAAAGCAAACTTGCATTTTGGTATGATTCCACTGAAAATCTGAATTGGAAAATAACTTGTCATGAAGAAAAGGGTTTTGAAAAGTGTAAATCTATTTGATGAAAAATTGGAAGGCCAAGTCTTGTTTTGTTTTGCTTGAGGACAAGCAAAGTTTTAAGTTTGGGGTTGTGATAACGGTCTCAAAACCGTTATTTTCATGCATAAATTTGATATTAAATCACACCCTTTGTAGCTTAAAATAAGCTTAGAATCAAGTAAAACTCTTAAGTTGTGTTACATGAGAGTCAAAAGTTGTTTTAAGAGATATTATGCTTGTTTTGCATTGTTTTGCAGGGTTTTTGATGAAAATTAAAGATGGCAATGAAGTAGGAAGGTCATAGACTCAGGAATGAAGGAGAAAAAGGAAGAAAAGAAGAGTTTGTGAACTGCTCAGCGGTAAATTCCACCGCTGAGCGTCCTAGTGCAAGGAAAAGTTGCTGTCTGGCGCCCATGCGGTGACATTGAGCGTCCAGAGCGACAAGAGGCAAATCGCTCAGCGGTCATTTTAGGCGCCTGGGCGGTGGCGTGTGTTGAGGCAAACCGCTCAGCGGTCGTTTTAGGCGCCTGGGCAGTTGTCTGTTTTTATATTTTGGATTCTGAGATCTTTCTGTTATCTTTTTAGCTTATATATAGCCCTAGTGCGAATCCAAATTTAATTCTTTTAGCAGAGAACAACGTCCACAGCAGCTCTACACCTTTGGAGGAGATTTCTTGGATGCTTAGGCTCCACTTTATCAATTCTAGGGTTTGCTTTTCCATTCTTCCATTTAGTTCATCTAGTTTCACCATGATAATGGTGAACTAAACCCTTAGTTGTTGGGGAACAATGTAATCTTTTGAAGCTCTCATATATTGAAATTCTTGTTTGCTTTATATGCTTGCATATGCCTGATTTATCAATTGTTGGGTTCTTTACCTTTGCTTAATGCTTTTACCATTTAACTCATTCGGTAGATGTTTTTTGTCTTTATTGATACGGGGATGTACAGTAATGTCATGAACTGGGGAGAATTCCTTGATTATGTTAATACCGCCTAGGGATAGGGGTAGGACGATCAATTGTATTTAGCTTCCGCTCATTATGCATTATTAGTTACTAGGGGAGGCTAGGGATAGCAAGCCGGTAATTAGTAATAGGCTCTTTTCACCAAGGTATTGGGTTAAGGGTAGACCAAGAAAGTTTGCATGGCAATATGATAAATAAGCAAAGTAAATAAGAAGAGTAAATATATGAGGGCGGATAAGATGAAATTGTAACCCCCAACAACCTCATTCATTCATAGTTTCTCTTAGTCAATTGAATTCTTGCATTTGCATGTTTATTTCTGTTTTGCATTCAAACCATTCAAATTATTTTCTTTTACTCAAGTCTTAAACGATTAGTTTACACGAATGATAAGGCCTTAAGATTCCTCTGGGAAGAACGATATTGGGATTACCGATTATTATTACTTGATACGATCTGATACACTTGCCAGGGGATTAACATCAAGCAATAACAAGTCAACCATATTTACCCCCTTTGTAAGCGATCATAGATATAATCAACCATTTCTCCCCCTTTGTGCATTAACAAAAAAGGTATGCTTCTAGAAATGATATGATGATAACCACAATTAGAGATGCATCAATGTAAAAAAAAACATTTACAATCAAAGATGCTCCCCCTATCACATATATTTACATGAAAAATATAACCACCCCCTGAAGTGTAGGCATGTGAAGAAATATGTAAGTGTGTAATGCTCCCCCTGTCATCATGCATAATTTTCTTAATCATATTCAGATGCATAATGTAGTACAGTAAGAATCAGAGCATACAAACAGCTATAACACAATTGTATCATAGTTATGATTCAAGCAACATTATCATGCAAAAATACAAACATTAACATTCTCACAATATAATCTCATATAGGAAATAAGCAATCATTATGAAGCATAGATATATTGAAGATAAGCAGAATAAAATAATCAATCAACACAATAACCAAATTCCAGTGATGGAATTTATATTCCTGTTTCGATTGAATTATTATCCCAGTCGATTCCATTGCTTTCCAGTGTGTTATGATTCCAGCTGTGAATCTCAAAGCAATTTTTTCCTGTAAAACCTTTCATGATCTTTTGAAGATCAAACATTTTAGAAACATAGAGATGCAAGAAAAATACTCAAACACGAAGTGAATATGCAAAACAGTTTAATGTAACATTGTAAACATGCATAGTCAACTTCACTCAGTACATAATCGATTCAATCATACAATCAGAACAAATTTAACCAATCAGATTAAATCAAATTATATAGAATCAAAAGAGTGATTTCATTACTTGTTCAAAGATATTACATTGGATGAGCAGAACAAGACCAAGAAGAAAAACAAAACAAAACATAGAATGGCATTCTAAGCCAATATCAAAAAGAAAACTGAACAACTAGGACACCCCAAGACTCAAACCATAATTGAGTAAACAAGACTTTATTCTGATTCAAAAGATTCTTCAATCTTCTTATCAGGACTGTTCTTTCCGCTATCTGAATTGTCTACAGATGTGTCTCCAAAGGAATTTATCCAAAGACCATAATCCATTTTTCTGTGCAGCTCAGATAAAGACTTTTGCAGCATAATCATTTTGTCATCCAGTCTGCGAAATCTTTTCTCTACAGGTCTTTTAAATATGGTCTGAGGATGAAACTTATATCTGGATGAAACTTATAAGCACTGTGAGATTAAGGTTAGCTAAACCTGTGCTTCCCTTATCAACAATCTCAAGAGCCTCAGTTGGAGGTAACATTAAGCAAAAGACTGCGGAGGAAGCCTATGAGTTGATAGAAAGCATGGCGACTAATGAGAATGAAACTCATAGTGAAAGGTGCATGCTGCTTCCAAAAAGGGGAGTTCTTTAATTGCCTAATGAAGATGCCTTGCTTGCACAGAACAAGCTGATAACTCAACAATTGGAGAATCTGGCAAGGACTATTGCTCAACTGCCTAAAGAGCTGTAGAATGTTTCACAGGTGCAGCAGCAACTCTGTGACTGTTGTGGTGGTGACCATATCAATGGTCAATGTGCTTATCTAGAGAAGGACTAAGAAGAAGCAAATTACATGGGCAATCAATTCCAATACCGCCAGGGTAATTTCAATCAAGGTAATTAAAACCAAGGTTGAAAAAATCACCCAAGCATTAGGCAAAGTGAAAATAGTCAATTTAGACAAGCAGGAGGTCAATTCAACATATAACAACATCCATCACCTCTATGGCAGCAGGTATCTGCTTTGACTGAAAAATTTATCAATTTTGAGAAGTTTGAAATATTTATGAAGGTGTATGACTCCAAAGTTAAAAGTGATGAAGCTACTTTCAGAGATATGCAGATGTAGATTGGCCATTTAGCCAAGAAGCTGGAGGATATGGAGCAAAATCAATTTAGGGCTAATATTGAAGTTAACCCTAAAGAAGATTGTAATGTTGTGGTGAGTATGGTTAAGGAAAAAGTGGAAAAAGAAAGTGTTGAGTTAGAGGAAAGAGAGGAAAAAGAAGAGATTTGTGAGGGTGAGATAGAAAAAGAAGAAGAGAAGATGTGAGAGAAAAAAATTGAAAAAGAGAAAAAAATTGAGAAAGGTGAGATGATTCTTCCTTACCCAAAGGAGCATAAGAGAGATGAGAGAAAGTGTGAGCGCTTTAGAGAAATATTCAATCAAATGGAGATTACTATACCATTAACTGAAGCACTTCAACAAATTCCTGTCTATGCAAGACGTATAAAGCAGTATCTTGGAGAAAAGATAGATCATGAGGAGAAAGCTATTGATGAACAGGGAGATTGTAATGACTCTTTAAAGAAAGAACACCCTCAAAAAGTGTAGGATCCAGGAAGTTTTACAATTCCCTACGCCATTGGGAGTGTGAAGATAGAGAAAGCTTTACTTGATTTAGGGTCAAGTATTAACTTAATGCCCCTATCCATGCTGAAGAAGATTAGTGGTCTTACATTGAAGCCAACAAAGATTTTCTTACTCATGGTAGATGGATCACCAAAGAAACCCTATGGTGTGGTGGAAGATGTTATGATTCGCATTGAAAAGCTTGAATTCTTGGTTGGATTTGTGATGATAGAAATGAAGGAGGAGGACAAGATCCCAATCATTCTCGGAATGCCGTTTATGAAGATGGCCAAAGTAATCATTAATGTTGATGATGGGGTAATTATGCTTAAAGACTGAGAAGAAAAGGTGATCTAGGATGTCTTTAAAGAGAAGCAGATTCGAGTAAAAAAGATTAGTCACAAAGCTTCAAAGAAGCATGCACTAGTGGCTAGACCAAAATCTGTAAAGGCGGCCAACAAAGGTAATAATTGTGTTTTAATGCAGGTTAAGGAAGAAGAGAAAGTTGACAAAGGAGGGACAATCCACTTTGACTTGAAGGATGCACCATTCAAGCCTGGTACTCCTGTGAGATACAAAAAGAAGCTGTGGGTGGTGAAAGGTTTTAAAGAGAATGGAAGTTAAAAATCGCTACCTGGGAGGCAACCCAGTTGATTGATTTACTTTTGTTGCATGTTTTAATACTGTTCTAGTAGCATTTATGGTTTAATTGTTGCATAAGTGAGTAAAATGAGTGGGAATTCCATGAAAACTAAAATTTGAAAGTTTAAATTGAGGGTTACAAGGTCCAAGACGCTTAAAGTAAAGCAAAAAGGGGGAAAAAGCCAACTCACAGAGGGCTTAAGTGATTTTATTACCCAGCGTGGCTTAAGTGATTTTAAAAATTGGGCTTAAGTGATTTTGAAAAATTGGGCTTAAGTGATTTTGAAAAATTGGGCTTAGCTTTCTTGGCCCATTGCACAATTTTATTACCCCTTAGGGTTTGCCCAAGCGTCTACAATCATCCCTCTACTCTCTCTTTCACTTTCAAACACTCTTCTAAGCACTCTCGCACTTCTCTCATCATCCTACTTCTAGAAAACCCATTCTCAATCAGTTTTGCATCATTCTACCATCAAAGTTTGGGATTTTTGAGAGAGCACTACATTTGGGCTTCATTCATCATCAATTTACAAGCACTTTGCACACATTCAAGGTCTCTCCACCCAAGTAAGTCATACATTTTTCATTCTAGGGTTTCTAAAACATGAATTTGACGAAAATGTGTGCAGAAGCATGAAATTTTAGGGATTTTGATTTCTATGCATGATTTGTTGAAATAGAAACTATTTGGACCGATTAAAATGTGTGACTAAGGGTTGGAACTGTGAAATTTGAATTTGGATGGAGATTAGAAGTGTTTAGGAGGAGTTTTGAAAAACTGCCGCTGCCATCGCTGGGTGGTGGCCTGGCAGATTGTGCTTTGCTTGTTGTTTCAGATGCAGGTGGCGATGATGGGTCCTGTTTAGCCCTCAGCGCTGATCAGAGATGTGTTTGGATGTGATTGATGTTTTGCTAACGCTTAATGTGTTTTGCTTTGGTCTTGTGAATTGTGTTTGATGCAGGAATGACTTCCTCATCAGGAAAGAGGGTTAAGACCGTAGGACAGAAGAGGAAAGAACCAGATAGGTTCTATTCTGACAGGTTTCTAACCAGGAAACATGAGCTACATCATCGCCTTGTCCAGGAAAGACGTTTATTAATGAAGAGGAAGGCAAGTTTTTGCTCCTCAATTTGGACAGGAACTTGAGAGCAGGAATTGGGAAAAATTGGCTACGTGTGGGAAAAATTGAGAGCAGTGGTAAAAGAGTTTTACACAAATGCCAAACCACTGGATGATTCTCACTTCATGGATTATATGAGCTATGTGTGTGGTAAAGTTATCAGGTATGATCCTGAAACAATTAAAAGGTTTTTGAACACTGAATGGGTAGGTGAGTAGTGCCAGTGTGAGTTGAATGTTCAAGAAGGGACTGACTTTGATGATATGGAGAGAGTACTCTGTGTGCCTGGAGGGCACTTTTACAGGAACCCAAGTACGGCTGCAATGCACATAAAAAGGACTAATTTGATACCACTTGAAGAGTACTAGATGACATTCACTCGTGCCAATGTGACGCCATGCTCTCATGTTTCAGACATCACTGTCAACATGGCTATGTTCATTTACTGTGTGCTGAAAGGAATGAATATCAATATTGGCCAGGTGATTGCAAATGAGGTCAAGAGCTGTGTAGCCATTACTAGCAACAAAGCACTCTTGGGACATCCCTCATTGATTACACACCTATGTTGGGAAAATAGGTAGGCTTCGTTTTTACACCAAGAGGGGGGGGGTGAATTGGTGTTTTGACAAATATAAAATCTTTTCGCAGTCTTTCAATCGAAGTATTAAACTTTTTACACTTTCTTGAAATGCAAGTAATCAAAAATTATATGCAATGGAAAAATGTAGTTGACTGCATGAAAAGTAAAGTCGACTGCAAAGTAAAAGTATAGGGATAGAGAAAATCAAACACTGATTTTTATACTGGTTCGGCCAATAATGCCTTTATCCAGTGTCCTTCCAACCCAGGAAGCAAATGCACTATAATGGTTGCGGTTTTTACAACAAGGAATTTCTAGAAGACCTCCACGTCAAAAATATAAATCTCCTCTCTAACCCAAAACCAAAATATAGCTGCAGAACAAAACAACCAGACTTGCACCAAGAATCCCCTCTTCTACAATCTGCAACAACACTTTGAACAATCCTCAAAGTGAACAATCCCGTGTAACCAACAGATCCAAATACCAGCAGTCTTTACAGCTGCCAAGCCAGAAAAACAATGCAGTAGTCTTTAAGGATGCCAAGCCTGAGACGTGATCAACACAGAAGCACCTTCTTTGTGTAGATACTGATCAATCTTGTGTGCACAGAAGAACCTCCCTTTGAATCTCTTTCAAGAAAGATCTCCACCGTCTTCTTGGAGAATTCTTGGACCTCTTACAACAGAGAATTTGATCTGAAACAGAAATGAAATTTTCAGTTCCTCAAAAGTCTCTTAACTGATTCGTGATCAGTCTATTTATAGATTTCTGTTAATCAGACAGACTCTCAGTCGATTTTGCTACTAATTCAGTCGACTGGATTATGACAGTTATAACAAACAGTCAACCAAAAACAAAACACATTTAATACAGTTGACGAAGAAATTAATGATCAACTAACTTTAAAAAATATAGTCGTTAGAGTGCAAGAGCATAAAAGAATTTCAAATCAGATAATTGATACAGTCGAATGTGTGGCGCACATAGTCGACTTCAACCATGTAAAACATTTTGAAATTATTTTCTTCTCAAAAATTCACAGAGCACTGATTCTCAACATTTGTACAAAGAGTTTAGCATAGTCGAATCCATTAATAATGTAGTCGACTACACTAGAACTTTGTCACACAGTTATAAGTTCAAGAAAGTGCTTGTGTTTTTCAGCTTTAAAACATGTGTAGAAAAACATATGTAATGATGCATTGCACATAACACATAAAGCATATATTCACATTCCACATATATATCAATCAATCAACATAGGAACATGTAACACAGTACATAAGCATGTTCATAGATATAACAATCAATTTGCATAAGAACATGTAATAACAGCAAGCAACATATGCATGCTATTAAGCAATGTGTTGTCATCATAAAAAACTAGATTGATATAGAAATTGTGTTGTCAACAATCTCAACAACCTATGCTATGCAGCTAGGGTGGATACATCTACTCCACCATTTGAGCAACTCAGGAAGGCCATCGATGAGGCCTATTACAGGCAGTTTTGTGGAGGAGTTGAGGCAGCAGCTCAGCTAGCGCCTCAGAGACGCTCTAGGAGGAGAGTTCCACCACCACATGCTTAAGGAGATGAACATGATGCCGAGCCTTCTTAGATGAGGGACATGTATATGTCTCTTGTAGAGTCCAGATTAGAGTCCATTCACAAGGGACAGGTTGCTACTGCCGAGATGATCATAGGTTTGTACAACACTCCTCCTGCACATAGGTGGACTATGGATGAGTTCCACAACGTGGTGGCTTGTATTGGTCAAAGCCAGAGTAATTCATCTTGACAGAATGGAGGCATCTTCAACAAACCACAACAACCACCCTTATGGCAACAGGTGGCTAGTTTGACTGATCATGTCAAAAGCCTAGATGAAAAATTTGACAAATTCTTCAAAGTGTATGATTCTCATTATACGAGTCATGAAGCTAATTTTAGGACTTTGGAGATGCAAATTGGGCAGCTAGCAAAAAGGGTGGAAGTCACAGAAAAGAACCAATTTAGGGCTAATTCTGATGTTAACCCTAAGGAGGAATGCAAAGTTGTTGTGAGCATGAGTGAGAGAAGAGCAGAAGAAGAAATAATTGAGATAGATATTAGTGAGGATGAGGAAGAGGAGATGAGAGAAAAGAATGATATTATTGAGTTGGAGAGTAGTGAGCATGAAGAAGAGGAGAGAAGAGAAACTCATTGTGGGCAATTTAGAGAGATTTTTAATCAGGTAATTGTTATGCCTTCTGTTGAAGTACTCCACCAAGTTCCTATTTACTCCAAGAGAATAAAGTACTATCTTGGAGAGGTGATAGATCTTGAAGAAGAAATTGAGGAACAAGAAGTTTGTACACGTCCTAAGAAGAAAAAACATCTGCCTAAGATGAAAGATCCAGGAAGTCTTACTCTTCCTTGCACCATTGGAGATGTGGATGTAGCTAGAGCTATGCTAGATTCTGGGTATAGTATTAATATGATGCCTTTATTCTTTCTGAAGAGGATTGGAGGGCTAACATTGAAACCATCGAATCTTTCTGTGATGGTGGCAGATGGATCTTCTAGGAGACATGTTGGAATGGTGGAGGATATGGTTATTCGGATTGAGCATCTTGAATTCTTGGTCGATTTTGTAGTCATGGACATGGAGACTAATGAAAGGATTCCATGGATTCTTGGAAGTCCTTTTATGAAGACTGCCAAAGTGGTTATTAGTGTCTATTACGGGAGGATTATGCTAAAGGACCAAGAAAACGTTCTAATTTATACTGGCTTTGAGGAGAAGCTCACACGGATACAAAAGAAAGCCAAATATAAAGCTTCAAGGAAAGAGGCTGCAGTTGGAGGATCTGAAGGTACTAACAATAATAATTGTAATATTTTACAGGTACATAAAGATGATGATATTGATAAAGGATGCACAATCCACTCGGAGGACACACCATTCCAACCCAGTTCAAAGGTAAAATACAAAAAGAAGGAGTGAATGATAAAGAGGCATTTAAAGACTGGAGAGGTAGAAATTAAAGATCCATAATCCATATCAATAAAGACAAACAACATTTACCGAATGAGTTAAACGATAAAAGCATTAAGCAAAGGTATGGAACCCAACAATTGATAATATAGGCATATGCAAGCATATGAATAAAATAAGAATTTCAATATAAGAGAGTTTCAAAAGATTACATTGTTCCCCAACAACAAAGGGTTTAATTCACCATAAACATGGTGAACTAGATGGAATTAAATGAAAGTATGGAACAATAAACCCTAAATTTGGTAGATTGGAGCCTAAGCATCCAAGGAGTGTTGAGCAGCTGTGGACGTCTCTGTCTGCCAAAGAATTTTTTGAAAATTGCACTGGGCTATTTATAGCGCATAAAAGTAACAGAATTTAAGCCCAAGCCCATCTGATGGACGCTCAGCGCTTAATTTAGCCGCTCAACAGTTTGCCTCTAATCGAAAAACCACTCAGCGGTCCAATACGCCGCTCAGCGGTGGCCCTCTAATCGCACAGGCTGCTCAGTGGTGCCGCTCAAGCTAGAAGCAGTGACTTTACCCACGAAACTGGCGCTCAGTGCTGGAATTGGCGCGGAGCGGTGCACTTGACTCTTCTTTTCATCCTGTTTCTCCTTTCTTTATTTCCATCTTCAACTCTCATCAAAACCCTGTAAAACAAGCATAATATCTCTAAAAACAACTTTTGACTCTCATGTGACTCAACTAAGTGTTTTACTTGAATCTTAAGCTCATTCTAAGCCATAAAGGGTGTCTTTTAATATCAAATTTAAGTATAAAAATAACGGTTTTCCAACCGTTATGACAACTCCAAACTGAAAACTTTGCTTGTCCTCAAACAAATAAAACAAAACTTGGCTTTCCACTTTTTCATCAAAATAGTTCAACATTCCAAAATTTATTTGTCTCACAACAAGAGTTACTCAATGGAATCTTATCAAGATGCATGCATGCTTTCAATTTAACTTAGTTCACATGATCACATATTTTCCAACAGATGTTTCATTTATGAATGATCAAGCCACTAAGCATAAATGTAAACATAGAATCTATCAATTCTCACCAAGCAAGTGTTTCACTCAATCACTCAAGTGTTTAAGAGGTCTCTCCCTCCCTCTGCTATTCACATAACACATGAAACCAAATTGCCCTTCATCTACTACAATCAACATTCTTACATACAAATGTCATCACAAGGACTTTTCCAAGGCTTATAATGAGGCTGGGTTAACAAGAAAAATTGGTTTTTCTGGAACACAAAATCCTTGAGTGAAAAGAGTTATTTTAGCATCCAAAGTTCAAGCACAAACTCTCTTTTTCACCAATCTTACTCATTCCCAACTTCTTTCCTTTTTCTCTTTTCATTGAGCTCATCTTTCATGCTTTTTCTTTCATCTATTTTCTTTTCTCATGCTTTTCTTTCATTCAACACTTGAGCTCAATGCCTTTCTTTTGCCTTTCAATTTCCCCCACAAAAAGGGTAGAACACATGGTTCTCTTTTGTTTGGGTTAATATTTGGCTACGAATGGCTTCCAAAAATGGCCTTGATCAAATGGCATAAACATGCAATTCAATCAATCATAAAGATTCAGGCAATATCATTCATGCTTCCATATGAATAGCACATATATCAATGAATACTCTAGAGCTCAAAACCTCACACAATTGTGCTTTTCTCAAACATCATTCATACGCCCTGCTTAGCATCATAACCACAATCATAAATCATCACACATCTGCTCACAAAGCTAGTGAACCATTCACCTGTATATCAGCATGCAACACACACTCAATCATCATCCACATCCAATCATCAGTTGAGACAACTCATCATGCAGTAACATCATATCAAACTATCATCAGAATCAGTGTACAAGTCAAGCATAGACACATAAAATAAAGTTCAACCTATTCTACAAATCCAAAGTACAAAAAAAAAAAGAAAAATCCCTGTCTAAGTACTGGCATCCATCAGTAAATGACCTATCAGTCCATGTAAGCCCTATACTCCCTTGTAAGAGCAAGAGCAACATACCTACACTGCTCTCCTGGCCACTCAGTACCCAGAAAGCTGTTGATGGTGTCGGGGTCATATCTGATGATCTACCCCTTCACATAGCTCATGTACCTCCCAGCTGAAACTTCTCCTCCGAGCAAGGCGTTCGCATAGAATTCCTTCACCAGCTCAATGCTAGGTGGTGTAGGATAAGTGGTCAATCTCTCCCAGCCTCTCCTCTCGATCTTCAATTCAAACTCAGGAGCCAAGTTTGGAATATACATGGCCTTTCTCTCCATCAATAAACGCCTATCCTGTACAGTCACATAATGCTCCTCATGCTTCCTAGAAAGAAACCGAGAAGAATAAAATCTTCTTGGCCTTTCTGGCTCCTTTGTCTTGTTGCCCATGGTCTTCACTCTTCTTGAGGATGACATTTTTGTATCAAATAAATTCAATAACATCACAGAAATTCAATTACATTCCAAATCATGCACAGTCTAGCACTGAGGGAAAAACAGGGCCCCTCAACGTCCAAGCATCACAAGTAAAAACAAAACCCAAAACCTGATGAATTCCGATTAGCGGTCAAGCAGACCGCTTAGCGGTTTCAATGAGGGTTTTTCAAAAACCCTCTTTCAAAGGTTCTAATGTCCACTATAACACCATCGGTTCAAAGGTTCATGCAATTCAATCGGTTCAAACAGTTTCTACTTCATCAAATCATGCATAGAAATCAAAAGCCCTAATTTATCATGTTCTTACACATGTTCTTCATCAAATTTCAATTAGAAACCGTAGGAATGAAATTGCAGAACTTACTTGAGTGGAGATCTTAAATGCTTGCTAAACGTCTTCTTAAATGATGATGAATGCCTCTCTAATGCACAACCCTCAACAAAAACCCCAAACTTTTTACAAGAGAATGGTAAAAAATTAAGATTTTTGTGAATGGGTGATAAGAAAAGTGGGAAAATTTCTTTTGGAAAGCCTTTGAAAGTGAAAATTGGGTGCTAGGGTTTACAGAGAACGCTTGAGCGAGCTTCAAAGAGGAGTTTCAAAAGTGCAAAATCCCCAAAAATGCTGAGCTTTTAAAAGCTACAGGGAAGTCTGCGTCGCCGCCGCTCAACGGTCAAATCGACCGGTCAACAATGGGCGTTTAATTTTTCTCCCTCTTTTTTGCTTGCTTTTGTGTACTCCACCCTGTAGCACTTGATTTCACCCTTCAATTTTTCATTTATATACATTTCTCGTCTCAAATGCAACATTCAAAACATACAATGTACTTAGAAGAGAGTTAAAAACATAAATAATCAACTAGGTTGCCTCCCAAGTAGCTTTTAAACCCCTGGCAAGTGTACCAGATCGTATCAAGTAATAATATTTGGTTAACCCAATATCGTTCTTCCCAAAGGACTCTTAAGGCCTCATCTTTCGTGTAAATAAATTGTTTAAGACTTGAGAAAAGAAAATAATTTTAATGGTTTCAAATGCAAAACAAAAATAAACATACAAATGCAGGAATTCAATTGATGAAGATAAACTATGAATGAATGAGGTTCTTGGGGGTTACAATTTTATCTTATCCACTCTCATATATCTACTTTTCTTATTTACTTTGCTTATTTATCATATTGCCATGCAAACTTTCTTGGTCTACCCTTAACCAAATCCCTTGGTGAAAAGAGCCTATTAGTAATTACCGGCTTGCTATCCCTAGCCTCCCGTAGTAACTAATAATGCATAATGAGCGGAAACAAAATACAATTGATCGTCCTACCCCTATCCCTAGGCGGTATTAACATAATCAAGGAATTCTCCCCAGCTCATGACATTACCGTACGTCCCCGTATCAATAGACACAAACAACATTTACCGAATGAGTTAAACTGTAGAAGCATTAAGCAAAGGTAAAGAACACAACAATTGATAAATTAAGCATATGCAAGCATATAAAGTAAACAAGAATTTCAATATATGACAGTTTCAAAAGATTACATTATTCCCCAACAACTAAGGGTTTAGTTCACCATAATCATGATTAAACTAGATGAATTGAATGGAAGAATGGAAAAAGCAAACCCTAGAATTGATAAAGTGGAGCCTAAGCATCCAAGAAATCTCCTCCAAAGGTGTAAAGTTGTTTTGGACTTTGTTCTCTGCCAAAAGAATTACATTTGAATTCGTACTAGGGCTATATATAAGCCAAAAGAATAACAGAAAAGATCTCAAAATCCAAAATATAAAAACAGACAACCGCCCAGACGCCTAAATTGGCCGCTCAGCGGTTTGCCTCAACACACGCCACCGCCCGGGTGCCAGAAATGACTGCTGAGAGGTTTGCCTCTTGTCGCTTTGGACGCTCAGCGTCACCGCCTGGGCGCCAGACAACAACTTTTTGTTGCACTAGGACGCTCAGCGGTGGAATTGACCGTTGAGCGGTTCACAAACTCTTCTTTTCTTCCTTTTTCTCCTTCATTCTTGAGTTTATGACCTTCCTACTTCATTGCCATCTTCCATTTTCATCAAAACCCTGCAAAACAAGCATAATATCTCTAAAAACAACTTTTGACTCTCATGTAACACAACTTAAGAGTTTTACTTAATTCAAAGCTCATTTTAAGCTACAAATGGTGTGTTTTAATATCAAATTTATGCATGAAAATAACAGTTTTGAGACTGTTATCAGTAGCGCTTGTTTAACGTCACGAGCCTGACCCAAACCTTTCAGCACTCATCAGTAAGTGCCTCCAACACCTTTCAGTAGGTGTACTTACCTGTATCCTTCAGTAGATACACAAAACTTTAGCATCCCTTAGTAGATGCTACCCAAAAATGTTTAAAATCCAAAGAATTATATGTCCAAAATAAAATATTCATAAAAATGTTTTACAATAAGTGGGATTCAATAAAATAACATCATGTCTTCCCATCCCGGTTGGGGTCTATCTTTCCAACTTATCAGCTGCCTTCTATCCATTCTTCTGATGGCTTTGGTGTATTGTCTTCTAATCTCCACCACTCCACCTTCTTTAATCTTGTTCACAATCCGCTTTCTATTCTTGAATCTTTCTTGTGAACCACGTGGAAGTGTTATATCCTCTGAGTGGATTATTCCTCCTTTATCAACCTCTTCATCTTTAGGTACTTATAAAACATTACAACTGTCAGTATTAGCACCTATTGTGCTATCTTCGGATGCAGCTTCCCTTCTGGACTTTTTATGTTTGGCTCTCTTTTTAACTCTAACATTATTTTCTTGAGAGCCATTATACAACAACACATTCTCTTTATCTCTCATCATGATTCTTCCATCATAGACACTAATAAGCATCTTTGAAGTAGCCATGAAAGGTCTTCCAAGAATCATTGGAATCCTCTCATCATTTTCCATTCCCATGACTATAAAGTCCACCAAGAATTCTAATTGCTCAACACGCACAATGACATTTTCGACCATACCAAGCACCTTTTTAGTGGACCCATCTGCCACCGTCACATTAAGATTAGATGGTTTTAACACTAGCCCTCCAATTTTCTTCAAGAAACGCTTAGTGTTAAGACACTGACAAGTGTACCAGATCGTATCAAGTAATATAAATTGTAAACCCAATATCGTTCTCCCAAAGGACTCAAAGGCCTTATCTTTCATGTAAATCAATATCGTAAGACTTGTAGAGAAAATTAACTTGTGGTTTGAATGCAAAAACAAAAATTAAACATGCAAATGCAATTGATTCAATTGGCAAGAAAAAGATATGGATGAATGGAGTTCTTCGGGTTTATAATTTCATCTTATCCACTCTCTTATATCTACTCTTCTTATTAAATTCGCTTTATTATCTAATTGTCATGCAAACTTTCTTAGTCTACCCTGAACCTGATCCCTCAGTGAGAAGAGCCTACTACTAATTACTGACTTACTATCCCTAGTCTCCTCTAGTAACTAGCAATGCAAGTACCATAGAAGCAAAATACAATTGATCGTCCTACCCCCCTATTGCTAGGTGGTATTGCTTAATGAAGGAATTCCCTATGAGTTCATGACTTCCCCGTATCGACAAAGGCAAACATCTATTTATCAAATGCGTTAAATGATAATAGCATAAAGCAGAGATAAAAAACCCAACTATTGATAATAACAGCATATGCAAGCATATGAATAAAACAAGAATTTCAATATAAGAAAGTTTCAAAAGATTACATTATTCCCCAACAACAAAGGGTTTAGTTCACCATTGACATGGTGAAACTAGATGAAATACAATGAAAGAATGGAAAAGTAAACCTAGATATGATAAATTGGAGGCTAAGCATCCAAGAAATCTTTTCCAAGGAGTGTAAATCAACTCTAGACGTCTTCTTCTGCAAAAAGAATAAATCTCAAATCACACTAGGGCTATATATAGCATAGAAAAGTAACCGAATTTAGGCCCAAGCCTAGCAGACCACCGCTCAGAATCGTATTTTACCGGTTAACGGTTTCCCTCAAGCCGCGTCACCGCTCATCGGTCAGTGTCACCGCTGAGCATTTTGCCTCTAATTGCCCTGGACGCTCAACTTCATCTCCTGGGCGCCAAACAGTGCTTTCCCTCGAATTATGGCGCTCAGCGGTGCATTTTGACACTGAGCGGTGCATAGACTCTTCTTTTCTTCATTTTTGTTCTTGTTCCCTGAGTCTAAGACCTTCCTTCTTCAATTCCATCCTTAATTCTCATCAAAACCCTGCAAAATAATGCAAAACAAGCATAATATCTCTAAAAACAGCTTTTGACTCTAAAATGACTCAACTTAAGTGTTTTACTTGATTCTAAGCTCATTCTAAGCCATAAAGGGTGTATTTTGATATCAATATAAGCATGAAAATAACGGTTTTTAGACCGTTATCACAACCCCAAACTTAAAACTTTGCTTGTCCTCAAGCAAACAAAACAAAACTTGGCTTTCCATTTTTTCATCAAATAGTTCAACAATCCCAAAATTCATTTTTCTTATGACAAGAACTACTCAATTTCAGATTTTCAGTGGAATCTAATTAAGATGTATGCATGCTTTCAATTCAATTCAGTTCACATGATCACATATTTCCCAACAGATGTTTTATTTATGAATGATCAATCAACTAAGCATATATGTAGTCATGGAATTCAAGAATTCTCACCAAGCAAGTGTTTCACTCAATCACTCAAGTGTTTAAGAGGTCACTCCACTCTCTACTATTCACATGTCACATGAAACACAATTTCCCTTCATCTAATACAATCAACATTCTCACATGCTCACAAGGACTTTTCCAAGGCTTATAATGAGGCTAGGTTAACAAGAAAAATTGGTTTTTCTGGATCACAAAATCCTTGAGTCAGGAGAGCTATTTTAACATTTAAAGTTCAAGCACAAACTCTCTTTCTTTAACCAATCTCACTCATTCCCAACTTCCTTTTATTTTTACATTGAGCTCATCCTTCATGCTTTTTATTTCTTCTTTTTCTTTTCTCATGCATTTTTCTTTTTCAACACTTGAGCTCAATGCCTTTCTTTTTGCCATTCAAATTTTCCCAACAACCCCAAACTTGAACCTTGTTAATACATACAATTATTCTCAACCCAACTCAAGGTAAATAATTTCAAATCAAGGGTTTTCATCCTGTTTAAGGCCAAGGTTCAAAAAGGGTATAACATTTTAAACACTTTGGGTGAAAATTTGGCTAAGTAAGGGCTTCCAAAAATGGCCTTGATCATATGACATAAACATGTAATTCAATCGATCATAAAGATTCAGGCAATATCATTCATGCTTTCAATTGAATAACAAACAAATCAACAAGCACTCTAAAGCTCAAAACCTCACACAATTGTGCTTACTCAATCATTCAATCATACATCCGGCTTAGCATCATAACCACAATCATAACTCATTATACATCTTTTCACAGAACTTGTGAACAATTCACCTATATAGAAGCATATATAACAATCTCAATCATCATCCACATCAAGCATCATCAAGCATACTCATCATCCAATCAAATCAAACCATAGTCAGAAAAGGTGTTCAAGCCAAGCACAGACACCTACACTACTCAACAAAATTCAACTTATTCTAAACATTCAAAGTACAAAAGTGAAAGATAAAACCCTTGTTCTAAGCACTGGCATCCATCAGTAGATGCCATATCACTCCATGTCGTCTTCGGAGTCCTCATCCTCTCCAGCCTCTGCATCCTCAAAGTTATCATCCTTGTCATCGTCCTTCCTGACTGGAGCTTCAGCTGCTCCACCTCCACTCCCATGTGCCTGCTCTGGCCAAGCCACTCTGTTGTTGAACTCATCCATCGTCCACCTATGAGCAGGAGGTGTGTCGTACATGCCTATGATCATCTCAGCAATAACAACATGTCCTTGGGGTGGAAAGACCTTAACTGTATGCAAAATTCTTATAACTGATGATGGATGAAACCAAAATGCAGTGCTCTCTCAAAAACCCCAAACTTGGATTATGAATGATGCAAAAGTGATAAAGAATGGATCTTCTAAAATGGAACAATTAAACCCTAAATACAATTCACACTCACTTTACTCACTTATGCAACAATTAAGTCCTAAA
This sequence comes from Vigna reflexopilosa, assembly GCA_027742785.1. Lineage (NCBI taxonomy): Eukaryota > Viridiplantae > Streptophyta > Magnoliopsida > Fabales > Fabaceae > Vigna > Vigna reflexopilosa. The sequence continues at coordinate 23,658,001 of CM050918.1, forward strand.
TGCAACTAGAACAGTATTAAAACATGCAACAATAATAAATCAATCAACTGGGTTGCCTCCCAGGTAGCGCTTGTTTAACGTCACGAGCCTGAACCAAACCTTTCTAACACCTATCAGTAAGTGCAATCCTTACCAACACCCATCAGTAGGTGTACTTACCTGTATCCCTAGTAGATACATAAAAATTAGCATCCCTCAGTAGATGCTACCCAAAAATTGTTTAAAAATCCAAGAATTACATGTCCAAAATAAAATAAAACTAATATATTACAACACTTGGGATGACCCCCAACAAACACCCATCAGTAGGTGTTGATATTCTTCTTGCTTCATATTCTTTTCTTTTTCTTCTTCCTGTTGAATTTCTTCAGAAAATTAAAAACACCAAGCACATGTTTCCATGTTTCAATCATAGGAACTTTGATCTCCAATTTCTTGAAGATCTCCATAAAGCACATAAATTTCTTTTCTTTGCTATGATATTTCTTTTTATGAGGAAGGGGTTTTTCACATGATCTTTTCTTTTTTCCTCTCTTCCTCTTTTTCTCACTTTCCCTCAACTTCCTCTTTTTATTTTTCCTTGATTTCTACTTTTTTAATTTCGCACTTTTTTTATTTTTTTCTTTTCTCTCAACCACTTCATTCACTTCCTCACTCAACCTTTCTGTTTCTATCTCCTTTATCTTTTCCTCTTTTATCTCTATCTTTTCCTCATCAACAACCTTTTCTGTTTTTATCTCTTCTATCTTTTCTTCCTCTATTTTCTCATCATCTCTTTCTATCTTTTCCTCCTCTAACTTCTCCTCATATATCTCTATCTCTTCTTCCTTTATCTTCTCTTCCTCAACAACCTTATCATTTTCAGAGATAGTGGCTTGACATTCCTCTTTAGGGTTAACTTCTGTATTAACCCCAATACCCAGAGACTTCAACATGCAACAGAGTTGTTCCTGCCATAAACCTTCTTCGGGTTCCCCCAATGTTTCTCTTTGTACAGAAGATTGTTTTTGTTGTAAACGTTGTTCGGCTTCCCCCAACTTTTCTTTCTGCAAAGAGAATTGTTTCTTCAGTAAGCGTTGTTTAGCTTCCTATAACGTTTCTCGTGGTATAAAAGATTGTTTCTCTTGTAAACGTTGTTCAGCTTCCCCCAACGTTTCTCTTGGCGTAGAGGATTGTTGCCCAAATTGGCTTTGATTCATGTTTGAATGAGGTTCCCACCAGTGGTTGAAATCATTTTGATAGAATTGAGTGCCCATATAGTCAAATTCTCGTCCGTACTGCATCCTGAAATGTTAGGCATAAAACCCTAGAAAACATTTATTAGAACAAAAATAAAAACAAACATAAAATCAAGTCAAATTTAATCAATTTACACTACTAGATAAGTTAAACCACGAGTCCTCGACAACGACGCCAAAAACTTGTTAAGACCCTAGCAAGTGTACCAAATCGTATCAAGTAATATAATTGGTAAACCTAATATCGTTCTCCCATAGGACTCAAAGGCCTTATCTTTCGTGTAAATCAATATCGTAAGACTTGTAGAGAAAATTAACTTGTGGTTTGAATGCAAAAACAAAAAGTAAACATGCAAATGCAATCGATTCAATTGGCAAGAAAAAGATATGGATGAATGGAGTTGATGAGGTTTACAATTTCATCTTATCCACTCTCTTATATATACTTTTCTTATTAAATTCGCTTTATTATCTAATTTTCATGCAAACTTTCTTAGTCTACCCTAAACCCGATCCCTTGGTGAGAAGAGCCTACTACTAGTTTCTGGCTTACTATCCCTAGTCTCCTCTAGTAACTAGCAATGCAAGTACCACAGAAGAAAAATACAATTGATTGTCCTACCCCCTATCCCTAGGTGGTATTTCTTAATCAAGGAATTCCCAATCAGTTCATGAATTCCCCGTACGTCCCCGTATCGGTAAAGGCAAACATCTATTTATCAAATGAGTTAAATGATAATAGCATTGAGCATAGATCAAGAACCCAATAATTGATAATAACAGCATATGCAAGCATATGAATAAAACAAGAATTTCAATATAAGAAAGTTTCAAAAGATTACATTGTTCCCCAACAACAAAGGGTTTAGTTCACCATTGACATGGTGAAACTGGATGAAATACAATGAAAGAATGGAAAAGCAAACCCTAGATATGATAAATTGGAGCCTAAGTGATGAGTCGTTATTTCTTGAACCATATTTAGTTTATTGCACTTAAATAAACCAGGGAATTGTGTTTAATTGTCTGTTATTTCCCCGTTTTCCGAATTCTGCTTAATTTGGTCGGAAATTCGTATTTTCGCTAATTTGGATATTTTGAGCTGATTAAGCGTATTTTTGGTTACAGGGAAATTGTGGAAATATCATCTGGAGCATTAGGATATGGTGTGGCACACTCAAAGGCTCAGCATTTAGTCATTTAAATTTTAATTAAAGTTGTAATTTCGTTTTTTAGAAGCCCTTGATTAGAATTAGGTGTTTTGGACCCTTTTATGGGCAATTTTGTAAAAAACCCTTGTGTGGGACACTTGGCATAGACTTTAGGGTTTCTTAGAGGTGGTCCCCACCATTTTTTTAGGGTGTGGGATGGCTTTTTAGTGAGAATGGCCGAGACACACAAGAGGAGAGGGGACTTGACATTTCATTTTTTTTAACACTTCATACTTTTGGTTTTAGAACTTTTCTCTCCTAGGGTTTCATGTATGAACATGCCTTAAGGGAGCTTGCTTGGTGTTTTCGGTTTTGGAGCCATTTCAATGAACAAGATGCAGATTTTCTTTGTCTCTTAACTCACTCTTGGTTATCTTAGCTCATTGGTGGTGAAAATCCATTCATTCCTTCTTCCATTTGATTATTCTTGATGCTTGAAGCTTGAGTTTTGGAGCTTGTCCTTGCATTTCCATGGTGGATGTTGGGTTTGAGTAACTTTATATTTCGTTTTCCTCTCCCTTTGCTGTTGTTCCTCTCGGTTTTCATTTCATTTTGGTTGGTTGGATGATAAAAATGGAGTTTTATGTGAGTTTTGGGTTGAAAAGAGCTTAAGTTGATGTGTGGGTGTTGTGGTTTGGGCTCTTTCTTCTTGTTTTTCGGTTTTAATGTTTGAAGCAAGATTACAACCAGAATTTTGTGTTGTTTATGGTGACTGGACGTGCTGGACTTGAAGGGTAGGGATTCATTTTCGTTTTTTACTAAAAACTTGAAGAAATGGAAGATTTGGTTGGGTTGAAGTAGCATATGTTTGGATTTATTGTTCATGACTTGTTTTGAAGCTGATGCTTGGTTCCTTGGGGTGTATTCACGTTAATGTATGGTGAAGAAAAGGTTTTGAAGGGTTGTCTTGGTGGAGAAACCGAAATGGAGCATTGGAAGGGAGAGATAAGGTGCATTTAAGTTTTTACCATTTTTGGACCAACACAAAAGATGCTTGTTTTGACTCAAGGAAGGTTTCCACTTTTGAACTTTGTCTTTTACTTGCATTGTAGCTGCCGAGAATAGCACAAGAGAATGGAAGTTTATGGTGTTTATTTTCATTGGACCTTGCTTACATGGCACATTGGTTTGACTATCCAAAGTATCTTCCATTTGCACTTTGGTCTTTGAAGCAACTTTTGTAGAAGCTTTTTTTTAGCTCACGACAATTGTGTCTTAGTTTGTGGATTTCATTTTATTTTGCTGCATGGGAGGAGAGAATGGACGGTATTGTATGATGTGGAAGGCACATGTTAATTTCCTCGGAAAATGGTGCACATGGGAGAAGAAGTCAACACATTTGGTGGCTTATTGAAGCAAGAAAGTCAAGTTTGGATATGGTGCTTGGTGACTCACGACCATGAGGTTTTATTTGGACAATTGGACTTTTAAAATTGATTGCTAATTGTCATTTAGTCAAGTAATTTGCTAGGATTAAATTAGGCTTATTGGTTTCCTTAGTTTTTAATTAATTTAGTTAGTAGGATTAGTTGTTTTTTATTTCCTTAATTTAGTTTTGCATTTAAATTAATTTAACTGTGTTAGATAGTTGATTGAAACAGTGTTGGTGTCTAGTATTTTAATTTTTTTTAATGTTTTCTAATGTGTTTGGTCGTGTTACTTTATCTGTCATGTTAGCTTAAATTAATTTAGTTGGTCATTAGCTATATTGTGATGTTTCCCTGAGATTTCTGTACCGTAACTATGTTTGCTATTCTGACCTTTGTTAATGTGATATCTGTATTGACACCTGCAATTGGGTATACGCTTAGTTACCTAATTGGTGTGACATCTTCGCTTAGTTGATGAAACTGTATGGTGTAATTCAGATTTGACATTGACACTGCGTTCGCTTAGTTCGCTTTTATGAGAACAAGATTAACCGTCGCTTAGTCGGTTAACTCTGTTGGATTAGAGGTTTGAGTAGCGATTTTATTTTGTTAATCGGTGATGGGAAACATTGTAATTAAGTTAATGACCGACTGTTTTCTCTCCCTGTTTTATTCCACATTTTTACGTCTTTGTATGCATTTCTATAGTTGAATTTCCATATTCGTCGTATTTTGATTCTGTTTTCATCCGCGTTCAACGCAAACCGTTTTCACAACCCCCCCATTTCGTGTTTGACTAAATTCTGAACCGCAAAATTGGTCCTTGAGAGACGACCTAGGAGTCATATCCTAGCTATACTGCATTTCTAAATTGCACATTAAATTTGTGTGGGCTGCGACAACCCATAACTAAGCATCCAAGAAATCTTTTCCAATGAGTGTAAATCAACTCTGGATGTCTTCTTCTGCCAAAACAATAAATCTCAATTCGCACTGGGGCTATATATAGCACAGAAAAGTAACAGAATTTAGGTCCAAGCCCAGCAGACCACCGCTCAAAGTCGTATTTTACCGCTCAGCGGTTTCCGTCAAGTCGCGCCACCGCTCGGCGGTCAGTGTCACCGTTGAGTAGTTTGCCTCTAATCTCCCTGGATGCTCAGCTTCATCTTCTGGGCGCCAAACAATGCTTTCCCTCAAATTATGGCGCTCAGCGGTGCATTTTGACGCTGAGCGGTGCATAGACTCTTCTTTTCTTCATTTTTCTTCTTTTTCTTTGTGTCTAAGACCTTCCTATTTCAATTCCATGCTTAATTCTCATCAAAACCCTGCAAAACAATGCAAAACAAGCATAATATCTCTAAAAACAGCTTTTGACTCTAAAATGACTCAACTTAAGTGTTTTACTTGATTCTAAGCTCATTCTAAGCCATAAAGGGTGTATTTTGATATCAATTTAAGCATGAAAATAACGGTTTTTAGACCGTTATAACTTAGGCATCATATTAATGCTAGATCCAGAATCTATCATAGCTCCTCCTACATCAACTTCATTCACAACACATGGAAGAGTCAAACATCCTTAATCCTTTATCTTGGGCGTATGATTTTTCTTCTTAATCACTGAAGGCACCTCAGTCACTTGGTTAAAACTTTCTCCAAATTGCCCGTTGTGACTCCCTCTTTCCTCATTTTCTAATTTTTTTTCAAACCTCTCCTCTTCTTTCTCTTCCTCACCATTTTCACTCATCTCTTCATCTTCCTCCTCACTACTTTCTACCTCAATAACTTCCTCTTTTGATTTTCTTTTGCTCCTTGTTACAATAACCTTGCACTCCTCTTTAGGGTTAACATCAGTATTAGCACTAAATTGGTTTTTCTCTGTGGTTTCCACCCTCTTTGACAGTTGACCAATTTGCATCTCCAAAGATCTGAAAGTGGCTTGGTAACTTGCATGTTGAGACTCATAAACCTTCAAAAATTTATCAAATCTATCATTAAGGCTTCTGACAGTCTTTGTCAAATGATTAACCTGATGCCACAAAGGTGATGGTTGCTGCGGTCGGAAGCCTCCTGTTTGCCCAAATGGGTTATTCTGAGTTTGCCCGATACTAGGATGGTTTTTCCAACCTTGGCTAGAGTTGCCTTGGTTGAAATTCCCCTGCTTATACTGGAACTGGTTCCCCGTATAATTTGCCTCCTGTTGCATCTCCTATGGCATAGCACATTGATCATTTATATGGTCACCACCACAGAAATCACAAAGTTGCTGAGCTTGGGAGACATTCCTAATTTCCTTTGGAAGTTGTGAGAGAATCTTTGTCAAATTATCTAGCTTTTGAGTCAAAAGATGATTCTAAGCTAGCATAGCATCATCTGCAGGCAAATGCAATATTCCCTTCTTCTGCACTGTTATGCCTCTTTCACTGTAAGTTTCCTGCTTATTCACAGCCGTACTCTCAATCAAGTCATAGGCTTCATCCTCAGTCTTTCTCTTTATGTCACCTCCTACTGAGGCGTCCAACATCATCTTCGACTGTGTATTCAGGCCTCCTAGGTAAGCAAGAACTAATGTTGTCTTGTCAAACCCATGAACTAGTGTCTTCCTCAATAAGCCTTTAAACCTATCCCATGCTTGCCCGAGAGTTTCTTCCATGCCCTATTTAAATGATGAAATTTCCAACCTTCCTTGGGTGACTTTAGACTATGGAAAATATTTGTTGACAAATTTGGTTGCCACAGTTTCCCACGTAGTGAATGTTCCTTCTGGAAAGGAATTTAACCATGTCTTAGCATTGCCTCCTAATGAGAATGGAAACAAGCTAAGCTTTACTCGTTCATCTGACACTCTAGTCATCTTGACAATATTGCAAATTTCAATAAATTTTGGCAAATGATCATACGGATTCTCATTAGACAAACCGTGAAATTGGTTTCTTTGTACCAGATGGATTAACGCAGGATTCATCACCATGTTGGTTGTATTATCAGTTGGCATGGCTATGCTGTTAAAGTGGAAAGGGCCAATAACATTAAATTGATCCGCTAGAGTGCGTCTTGGAGGAGGTTGCTCGACTTCCATCTCCTCTGCTCTTTCTTCTAGTGAGGGTAATAATATTCTTTCAGGAGAAGAAAACAAATCCCTAGATGGGCGTCTGACTCTCCTTCCCTTTTTATCACTTAAGCCTTCAAGAAGAGGTTGCATGTTTTTCTTGCTCCTAGTATGTCTAGTCTCCTCATGCACAAGAAACACAAACCTTAGTAGCACTTTTATAAAAAAACAAAAACAAAACAAAATATATACAGACAAGTCAAATTAAATCAATTTACACTACTTGAAAAGTTAAACCATGAGTCCCTAACAACGGTGCCAAAAACTTGTTAAACCCTTGGCAAGTGTACCAGATTGTATCAAGTAATAATAGATGGTAAGACCAAATATCGTTCTCCCAAAGGACATTTAGGCCTATTTATCATATTGTCATGCAAACTTTCTTGGTCTACCTTAAACCCAATCTCTTGGCGAATAGAGCCTATTACTAATTACTGACTTGCTATCTCTAGCCTCCCCTAGTAACTAATAATGCATGATAAACGAAAGCAAAATACAATTGATTGTCCTACACCTATCTCGAGGCGATATTACCTTAATCAAGGAATTCCCTCCAATTGATGACATTACTGTACGTCTCCGTATCAATGAAGATAAACAACATTTACCGAATGAGTTAAACGATAAAAGCATTAAGCAAAGGTAAGGAACCCAACAATTGAAAATATAGGCATATGCAAGCATATGAATAAAATAAGAATTTCAATATAAGAGAGTTTCAAAAGATTACATTGTTCCCCAACAACAAAGGGTTTAGTTCACCATAGACATGGTGAACTAGATGGAATTAAATGAAAGTATGGAAGAATAAACCCTAAATTTGGTAGATTGGAGCCTAAGCATCCAAGGAACCGCCTCCAAGGAGTGTTGAGCAGTTGTGGACGTCTCTGTCTGCCAAAGAATTTTTTAAAAATTGCACTGGGGCTATTTATAGCGTATAAAACTAACAGAATTTAAGCCCAAGCTCATCTGATGGACGCTCAACGCTTAATTTAGCCGCTCAGCGGTTTGCCTCTAATCACAAAACCGCTTAGCGGTCCAGTACGCCGCTCAATGGTGGCCCTCTAATCGCACAGGCTGCTCAACGGTGCCGCTCAAGCTAGAAGTAGTGACTTTACCCACGAAACTGGCGCTCAGGCAGGAATTGGCGCTGAGCGGTGCACTTGACTCTTATTTTAGGGAAGCATCCATCATCAATCAAAGAGCATTTGCAAACATCTAGAGTATCTCCACTAAGTAAGTCAAGCAAATTCATTCTTAAGGTTTCTAGAATTGGGATTTGATGAAGAACATGTGTAGAAACATGAAAAATTAGGGCTTTTGATTTCTATGCATGATTTGATGAAATAGAAACATTTTGCACCGATTAATTTGCATGATTTTGGTCTGGAACTGAGGAATTAGTGATTGGGTAGAGATTAGAGACGATTAGGCATGGTGTTTAAAAATTTCCTGTCGCCACTGCTGAGCGGTCAGCTGACGCTGAGAAGTGGGCGACATATTTTGTTTTTTGCCTTCTTTTGAAGATGTAGGTGGCGCTGAGGGCCCTATTTTTCCCTCAGCGTTGAGCAGTGCTGGAAAAGTATGTGTTTGATGGTTTGCTAACCTTTAATGGTGAATTATTTGGTCTTTTGAACTGTATTTGATGTAGGAATGACATCATCATCTTCAAAGAGAGTGAAGACTGCAGCGAATAAGAGAAAGGAGCTAGAGAGGCCACGGAGATTTTACTCTCCTAGATTCCTCTCTAAGAAACATGAGGAACACTTCCTGATTGTGCAAGAAAGGCGATTATGGATGGAGAGAAAGGCCATATGGATTCCAAATTTGGCTCCTCAGTTTGGTGAAGAGTTGGAAAGCAGGAACTGGGAGAAGCTGGCCACGTACCCCGCACTAGCTAACATTGAAGTGGTGAAGGAGTTTTATACTAATTCTTGGTTAAGGGGGGTGAACTTGGACAGGTATACAAGTTATGTTCTTGGGTATTGAGTGGGCTGGCGAACAATGCCACTATGCACTGAATATGAGGGAGTGTTCAGATTATGAGGACATTGAGAGGGCACTTTGTATACCTGGAGGGCATATCCACAGAAATCCAAATGGTGTGCCCATTAACATCAAGAGGACGGATCTGACACCCCTGGCAAAATACTGGATGGCATTTACTCATGCCACGTCCAACTTTGTTCCCATGTTTCTAACATTACTGTTCACAGGATTATGTTTATCTATTTTATGCTGAGAGGCCTGAATGTGAATGTTGGTGAGGTCATCGCTAATGAGATTCAGAGTTGTGCAGCTACTATGAGCAGCAGGACACCATTAGGTCATCCTTCTCTTATTACACATTTGTGCCATCAGGGTGGGGTGGATACTTCTGTTCCACCATTTGAGAGGCCTAGAAAGGCCATAGATGCTGCTTACTACAAACATTTTTCTGGAGAAGAGGCGGCTGGACCAGTGCCTCGGAGACGGCCCAGGGGAGAAGCAGCTCAATAGGATGAGCCAGCACAACATGCAGATTCGTTTCAGATGAGGGACATGTACATGTCCATGATGGATGCCAGACTTAAGGCTATCCGTAGAGGGCAGGTGGCCACACCTGAGATGATAGTAGGCTTGTACGACACACCACCGGTGCACAGGTGGACTATGGACGAGTTCCATAGTGTTATGACATGGCCCCAGGAGAAGGCACAGGGGAATGGAGCTGGAGCAGCTGAAGCTCCAGTCATGGAGGATGATGAGGATGATGACGAATTTGAGGATGCAGAGGCTAGAGACGATGAGGATTCAGATGACAACATGGGTTGATAGGGCATCTACTAATGGATGCCATTGTAGAATAACAGGGTTTATCTTGCTTTTTCAGTTGTATTTTGAACTTCTAGATTAGGATGGATTTTTTTGAGTAGTGTAGGTATGTCTGTACTTGCCTGAACACCTTTTCTGATGATGGTTTGACTAATTGATTGCATGATGAGTTTGCTTGATGATGCTTGATGTGGATAATGATTGAGATTGCTTTACATGCTTATATACAGGTGAATTGTTCACAAGCTGTGTGAATAGATGCATAATGAGTTATGATTGTGGTTATGATGTTAAGTAGGATGTATGATTGAGATGATTGAATGAGCATAGTTGTGTGAGATTTTGAGCTCCAGAGTGCTTGTTGTCATATGTGTTATTCATTTGAAATCATGAATGATTTTGCCTGAGTCTTAATGATTGATTGAATTACATGCTTATGTCATATGATCAACGCCATGTTTGAAAGCCCTTATTTAGCAAAATATTTGCCCAAAGTAAAGAGAACTATATGTTCTACCCTTTTTGAATCTTAGCTTGAAACACTTTGAAAAACCTTGTTGAGAAAGATCTTTACCTTGAGTTAAGATTGAGAATAATTGAAGGGTATTGATAAAGGTTCAAGTTTGGGGTTGTTGGGGGAATTGAAAGGCAAATGAAGCATTGAGCTAATGTGTTGAATGAAAAAGCATGAGAATAGAAAAGAAAAGAAAAGAAAAAGCATGAAAAATAAGCTCAATGCAAAAGCAAAAGGGAAAAGTTGGGAATTAGTAAATTGGTTGAAAGAGAGTTGGTGCTTGAACTATGAATGTTGAAAAACTCTCTTAACTCAAGGATTTTGCAATCTGAAAAACAAATGTTTCTTGTTAGCCCAACCATGTTATAAGCCTTGAAAAAGTCCTTGTAATGGAATTTGTGTGTGAGAATGTTGATTGTAGTAGATGAAAGGAAATTTTGTTTCATGTGACATGTGGATAGTAGAGAGAAAAGTGACCTCCTGAAACACTTGAGTGATTGAGTGAAACACTTTTCTTGGAAAGGATTAATGAATTTCATGATTACATTTGTGCTTAGTTGACTGATCATTCATAAAGATAGCATCTGTTGGAGAGTATGTGATTATGTGAACAATATGTGAACTAGAATGAATTGCAGCATGTATGCATCTTGATTAGATTCCATTGAAGAGATGAATTTAGTAATTACTTGTTGTGAAGAAATGAGTTTTGAATGTGTTCAACCATTTTGATGATAGGTGGAAGGTTAAGTTTTTTTTTGTTTTCTTGAGGACAAGTAAAGTTCTAAGTTTGGGGTTGTGATAACGGTCTAAAAACCGTTATTTTTATACATTAATTTGATATCAAAACACAACCTTTATGACTTAGAATTAGCTTAGAATCATGCAAAACACTTTAGTTTGTTTACAAGAGAGTCAAAAGTGGTTTTAGAGATATTATGCTTGGTTTACATTGTTTTGGCAGGATTTGATGAGAATTGAATGATGGAAAGTGAAGAAGGGAGGACTTGAACTCAAGAAAGGGTGAGAAAAGACGTAAAAAATGAGTCACGACCACTGCTCAGCGCCATTTTCCAGTGCTGAGCACCAAGATTGACCGCTGAGCGTTCTGCGATACTTGAGTCCACCGCTGAGCGGTGAAATGACCGTTGAGCGCCCAAATTATGGGTCTGGGCCGAAATTCTGTTATTTTTCTGTATTATAAACAGACCCAGTCCGACCCTTAGGGTTACCTTTTGGTAGACAGAGACGTCAGAACACCTTCTACACTCCTTGGAGGCGGCTTTTGGATGCGGGAGTTCCAAATTACCAATTCTAGGGTTTATTCTTTCATTCTTTCCATTAATTTCATCTAGTTTCACCATGTCTATGGTGAACTAAACCCATTGTTGTTGGGGAACGATGTAATTCTTTTGAAACTCTCTTATATCGAAATTCTTATTTTATTGATATGCTTTTATTATCAATAGTTTGAGTTTTCTTTTCTGCGGATAGAGCTTGCATCGTTTAACTCATTCGGTGTCATGATATTTGATTTTGTCGATACGGGGAGGTGTGGGGAAATCTAGAACTGATAAGAATTCTCTTGATTAAGAAATACTACTTAGGGATAGGAGTACGACGGTCAATTGCTTTAAGCTTTTGAAATTAATGCATTAGTAATTACTAGGGAGACTAGGGATAGTAAACTAGTAATTATGGTAATAGGCTCTTTTTCGCCGAGGGATCGGGTTTAGAGTAATTTAGAAAGTTGCATGAACATTGATAATAAAGTGGAATTTAATAAGAAAAGTAGATATAAGAGGGTGGATTAGAATGAACTCATAAACCCCAACAACTCCATTCATTCATATTTCTATTTGCCAATTGATCAAGCTTTTCATTTGCATGTTTAAACTTCGTTTTGCATCAACACTACAAAATTATTTTTCTTTCAAGTCTTATGCAATCAAATTACATGAACATCTAGGCCACTGAGTCCCTTTGGAAATGATATTTGGACCTACTGTCTATTATTACTTGATACGATTTGGTACACTTGTCAGGGGCTTAACATGATGATAATTGATCGTGGTAAATGAAAGGCAATTTTGTTTTATCTGCCATGTGGATAGTGAAGGGAAGAAGTGACCTCTTGAAACACTTGAGTGATTGAGTGAAACACATTTTCTGGTGAGGAATGATTCCATGAATCTATGATTTTATTTGTGCTTAGCTAATTGATCATTCATGAGAATAGCATCTGTATGAGATTATGTGATTGTCTGAACACTATGATGAGGTGATATGAAGCATGTGTGCCTCTTGCTTAAATTCTGTTGATGAGCTGATTTGAGTGGTGACTTGTCTTGAAGTATTGGTTTTGGAATGAGTTGAACCATTGTGTTATTTGGTGGAAGACTAAGTTGCATTTTGTTTGCTTGAGGACAAGCAAAGTTCTAAGTTTGGGGTTGTGATAACGGTTCAAAACCGTTATTTTCATACTTAAATTTGACATTAAACACACCCTTTATGATTTAGAATTAGCTTGAAATCATGCAATTTCCTTAAGTTAGAGAATAAGAGAGTCAAAGTTGGTTTTCTTGGTTTTATGCTTGGTTTTCCCTTGTGTTGCCAGGTTTTATTAGGAATTGAATGAAGGATGTTGAAGTAGAAGGGAGTTGGACACAAGAGAAGGTGGAAAAGTGAGGAAATGAAGAGTCGCATCCACCGCTCACTACTATCCTAGTGTTGAACGCCAGCCACGTAGAAGGATTCTCTGCCAAACACTCAAGCGCCAGCGCTGAGGAGTGATTTTGATTGTCGACCTCACCGCTGGGGGGTGAAGCCACCGCTGGGCGGTGGACTCTTTAGAGAACTCTCTGCCAAACGCTCAAGCGTCAACACTGAGGGCTGATGTTAAGTAATGAACCTACCACCGGGAGGTAAGCCACCACTGGACGATGGACTATTGGGCCTGGGCCAAAATTCTATGATTTTTCCTGAGTTATAAATAGTTCTGCACGAACCAGAAAAGATATCTTTTGGAAGAAGGGACGCAGAAACACACTTCACTCCTTGGAGGAGTATTTTGGATGCGGAAGCTCCAACTTATCAAATCTAGGGTTATCTTTTCATTCTTTCCATTATTTTCACTTAGTTTCACCATGTCCATTGTGAACTAAACCTCCATTGTTGTTGGGAAAACGATGTAATCCTATTGAAACTCTCATATATTGAATTATTACTTATATTCATATGCTTTCTTTTATCAATTGTTAGAGTTTTTTCTCCATTATATTTGCATGCTTTGTTTAAGACATTATTCAATAGCCTAATCTTTGATTCTATCTATATGGACACATGTGAATAGGTCTAGACATGAGGGAATTCTCTTGGGAGCAATATTACCTAGACATAGGGATAGGAGGACCAATTGCCTTAAAGCTTCTGTGCAAATTATGTAATACATGATCAATTGCTAGGGAGACTAGACATAGTAAACTAGTAATTAGGAGTAGGCTCTTTTCACCAACACATTTGGATTAGGGTAAATTAGAAAGTGACATTAACATTGATAAAGAAGTAGAATTAAATAGAATTCGTAAATATATGAGACTGGATTAGGATGAAATCATAAACCCCAACAACATAATTCATTCATACATCATCCAACTGTGTTATCATTTTGGTAAATTAATCAAACCTTTGCTTGTGCATGTTTAATTTTCGTTTTTTCATATAAAACCTCGATTTTTGTTTTCTCAAGTCTTAAAAGATCAAGATATCACATGAACGTTTAGGCCTAAGAGTCTCTAGGGAAACGATACTCGAACTTATCGTTTATTATTACTTGATACGATTCGGTACACTTGTCGGACCCTTAACACATAGCGAGACTGCATAATTTGCAGAACGCAAGTGCTATAGAATTATGCACTCCTACACTTTCTTACCATTTCTAGGCCTTTTCCATAATTTCTAACACCCCTAATTCATGTATTACACCTAATTAAACCTGTCTAGATGTTTCTAAACCTTCCTATTACAATTCTAAAGTGATCACAACTCAACATTCAATCCAAAACTTAAATTTCCATAACTTGAGGACCATAAACCCAGTTCTAACACTTTTCAACTATTTTGACCATTTTGGTGACTCAAACAAGTCACAATACACTAGCTAAGACTGCCCCAACAACCCAATTATGCCCAGAACCCCTAACTCCCAAATTCACTACCTCACTTCCTCTCAAAGGACCTAGAACAACTCCAATTCACTTAACTTTCTTCCTAATAAGTATCATAGCAGAATTCACACTCCCAAACAATTCAATCACAAAAGTACACTTCTCCAAATCAATTCACAACACCAAATCACCCATTCACAGTCAATCATTTCCAAACATGCAACTCAATATGCTCAACACTTTAACAGCAAGACCCAAACAACATAGCAGTACAATATACAACATACTTACACAACATGCAACAAATTGAAAGAGTATTTCTAGCTCCCCTTACCTTAGGGTTGAACAACCCAGCTTACGAGAATGACTCAATAGCGCCTATCTCAGCAAGAACTTGACAAAACCCTACAATCCACTAGAGTGGTGATAAAAGACAGCTCTTAAAGCTAGGTTTGACAAAAAATTAAAGGAGAAGGTTTCCGGTTACATGAATTTAGTAGAACCCCATGCCCTAGGTTCCAAAACAGTGAAGGAGGAAGGTAGAACTACTTATCGGTCAAAATGAAGAAAATGATCGGTTCAATACGGAGCCCTCACGCTGCGGACGCTTGGGAAGCACCTGCTCAGAATTCCACTGGCTTAGTATAAAGAAGGGGTAGAGAGAAGACAGAGAACTTGAAGAAATGAGTTTTAGAGTGAGGTAGCAAAAATAGGCTAATGAACCAGGGTGTTCTAGACAAATCAGTTTATACTATTAAAATCTGGTTCTATTAGTCTAATACACTAATCCCCTCTTTTAATCCCAAATTTTTAGGTTTTCACATTAAGAATAAATATATAATTTTAATAACGATTATTATAATGAAATGTGTAATTTTATATAACTTATTATTAAATTTTAACATAAAAAATATTTTATATTTTAAATATATCTATAAATTTATAAATATTAAAATATAAATTCAAATTAGATTTTATATTCAAAAAATTTCAATTAACTATTCAAATTCAATTACAATTATTTATTTGACTTAATTTTATTTATTTACATTACCCATTTATTCAAACTAAAACAACCTAGTCAAATTTATTAGAGTTCTCTCTATTGAAATTCTTTTTTCACTCCCATAAAAAATTTTATAATTGATTTGTTAAATAAACGTTAGAAAAATAGAATGAAGGAAGCGCGTGATATGATTTAATGAGTGGTACGGGAGGGGTGGGTCCCGCAACCAGAGGAAAAAGAGCACGTGAGATGGGTGCTTGAGGGAGTGGGCCCCATGAAGTTGTTAGATGTGGGACCACTATTACTCAATTATTGGATGATCATAGTGCCATTTTCCCCTCGTATTCCGCCTATATTTTATCCGTATCTTCCGGGCCCTTTGCTTTCACTCACCAATTCCCCTCATTTCTATGCTTTTGGACTCACCCTCTACATCATCACTTCTTCTCATTTTTGTTTTCTCAAACATCTTTCTTTTCTTCTTTGTCATCTTCATTTTACTTCTTCCATTCTCAGATAAACAGTTAAATAAATTCTCTTTATATAATAATTTTTAGGTTGAATTGTTTAGTCGTCCTTTTTAGAATAATGTATATATTTGGTTTTTATAATTAAAAAAAGTGTTAACTTCGTCCACGTATGGATTAATGTATATAAATAAAATTTATTTTTATTCATGGTGTTTAAATAGTTAATATTGAGTTATTGGTCATGCTGAGAATTTTTTTTATCGTGATATTTGTTTGTGATGTAATCCAATATTGGTTTGTGTGTGGAAATTTTGGGATTAGGATTTAGAACAAAATTGAATGTTTATGAAATTGGGGATTTCGAGTAGAGAAGAAGAGTTCACGAATTTTGAGATTTCTAAAAGAGAAGAAGAAAAGCTTAATTCGTGATTTTGAATAGAGAAAAATAGAAGCTCAATTCGAGATTTCAAACAAAGAATAAGAGAAGAGAAATTCGGGATTTCGAACATAGAAGAAGTCAAAGTACAAAATCAACCTTTCTTTAATCGAAGTGGGTTCCATTGAAGGTCAAAGGAGCATATTTGTTGAATATACATGATTTTGTGTGTCTACTTTTGTTTTTTGGCAATGTTGTGATGATTGGATAATTTAGGGTTAGTGTTTTAGAGTTGTGATTTTATTTCAAATGTTTTCGAAAGTTGTGCTTCCTTGTAATTTTATGTGTAATATGATTTATTGCTTATTTGTTTATATAATCATTTGATAGTGGTGGTCCCCTATGAAGTTAGATGTTGTTTTCGTTATGGTCCCCCAATATGTGTGATGGTGTTTTCATTTTGGTGCCTCATTTGAAATTGTTGTGTCAGTGTTTTTAAGGTATGGAATGTAATATGTCCTATATTGTTTGATCATTTTGATATATAATAGGGTTAAACATATATTATTTGAGATGTTTGACTCTGTTTACAAAGTGATCTTTCACTATGGGGGTTAGTTTGTCAATAATGGGTCATTGAAATATATGTGAGAAAGCAATATTTTGGTATGTGACCTAGAAAGATGGAGCTACTTTGAGATTTTGTCCATTTTGAAGGAGATGAGTTATGTGAATGTTAAAGCGTTGTGATATTCAATAGGTGGAGGTTTTGTGTTAGAAACAAGGTTGGAACTGTTATCTGATGATAAAGGTGCATCTCATATGGTGAACATTGCCACACTGAATGGTCAAGTTCACTTGTACGTTGTACACATGGTGTCAGAACCTCAAATAATAAATATGTTGGAATATTTTCCCAGTGAGGGTCTTTGTAATGACGGTGATTGTGAAAAAGTTTGTTGAGATTGTTGATAAGGGAAGCACTGGTTTAGCTAACCTTGATCTCACAGTGCTCTAATTACTCTGGATTTTGATGATGACAACACATTATTAATAACACATGTATTGTTATGTGTTCATGTTCTATTCTTTATTGTGGATTGATAACGGTCTCAAAACCGTTATTTTCATGCATAAATTTGATATTAAAACACACCCTTTGTAGCTTAAAATGAGCTTAGAATCAAGTAAAACTCTTAAGTTGTGTTACATGAGAGTCAAAAGTTGTTTTTAGAGATATTATGCTTGTTTTGCAGGATTTTTGATGAAAATGGTAGATGGAAATGAAGTACGAAGGTCATAGATTCAAGAATGAAGGAGAAAAAGGAAGAAAAGAAGAGTCTGTGAACCGCTCAGCGGTAAATTACACCGTTGAGCGGCCTAGCGCCCAGGCGGTGATGCTGAGCGTCTAGAGCAACAAGAGGCAAACCGCTTAGCCGTCATTTCTGGTGCCTGGGCGGTGGCGTGTGTTGAGGCAAACCGCTGAGCGGCCAATTTAGGCGCCTGGGCGGTTGTCTGTTTTTATATTTTGGATTCTAAGATCTTTTCTGTTATCTTTTTGGCTTATATATAGCCCTAGTACGAATTCAAATGTAATTCTTTTGACAGAGAATAAAGTCCACGACAGCTTTATACCTTTGGAGGAGATCTCTTGGATGCTTAGGCTCCATTTTATCAATTCTAGGGTTTGCTTTTTCCATTCTTCCATTCAATTCATCTAGTTTCACCATGATTATGGTGAACTAAACCCTTAGTTGTTGGGGAACAATGTAATCTTTTGAAAGTCTCATATATTGAAATTCTTGTTTACTTTATATGCTTGCATATGCTTGATTTATCAATTGTTGGGTTCTTTACCTGTGCTTAACGCTTCTACAGTTTAACTCATTCGGTAGATGTTGTTTGTCGTTATTGATACGGGGATGTACGGTAATGTCATGAACTGGGAAGAATTCCTTGATTATGTTAATACTGCCTAGGGATAGGGGTAGGACGATCAATTGTATTTTGCTTCCGATCATTATGCATTATTAGTTACTAGGGGAGGCTAGGGATTGCAAGCCGGTAATTAGTAATAGGCTCTTTTCACCAAGGGATTGGGTTAAGGGTAGACCAATAAAGTTTGCATGGCAATTTGATAAATAAGCAAAGTAAATAAGAAGAGTAGATATATGAGGGTGGATAAGATGAAATTGTAAACCCCAACAACCTCATTCATTCATAGCTTCTCTCGTCAATTGAATTCCTGCATTTGCATGTTTATTTTTGTTTTGCATTTTAACAATTAAAATTATTTTCTTTTCTCAAGTCTTATACGATTAGTTTACATGAAAGATGAGGCCTTAAGAGTCCTTTGGGAAGAATGATATTGGGTTTACCAATTTTTATTACTTGATACGATCTGGTACACTTGCTAGGGCTCTAACAAGTTTTTGGCGCCGTTGCCGGGAACTCTTGGTTTAACTTTTTCTAGTAGTGTAAACTGTTTAAATTTGACTTGATTTTTATGTTTATTTTTATTTTTGTTCTAATAAATGTTTTCTAGGGTTTTGTGCCTAATGTTTGGAGGATGCAGTTTGGACAAGAATTTGATTATATGGGCACTCAATTCTACCAAAATGATTTCAACCACTGGTGGAAACCTCATTCAAATATGTATCAAAGCCAATTTGGGAAAAAATCCTCTTTGCCAAGAGAAACGTTAGGGGAAGCTGAACAACGCTTACAAAAGAAAGAATTCTCTTTGCAGAAAGAAACGTTGGGGAAGGCTGAACAATGTTTACAAGAAAAACAATCTTCTGTACAAAGAGAAACATTGGGGGAAGCTGAAGAACGTTTACGGCAGGAACAACTCTCTTGCATGTTGAAGTCTCTAGGTATTATTAGGGTTATACTGAAGTTAGCCCTAAAGAGGAATGTCAAGCCACTATCTCTGAAAGTGATAAGGTTATTGATGAGGAGAAGATAGAGGAAGAAAAGATAGAGATAGATGAGGAGAAGATAGAAAGAGAGGAGAAAAAGATAGAGGAGACAAAAATAGAAAGGTTGAGTGAGGAAGACCAAGATGAGGAGAAAGAAAAAGAAGTGGTTGAAAGAAAAGAAAAAATTAGAAAATATGCGAAAATAAAGAAGAAAAGAAGAAAAGAGAAAAAAAGAAAGTTGAGGGAGGAGATTAAGAAAAAGAGGAAGAGAGGAAAGAAGAAAAGATTATATGCAAAACCTCTTTCTCCTCAAAAGAAATATCATAGGAAAGAAAAGAAATTTATGTGCTCTATGGAGATCTTCAAGAAATTGGGGATCAAAGTTCCTATGATTGAAATATGGAAACAGGTGCTTGGTGTTCTTAATTTTATGAAGAAATTTAGCAGGAAAAAGAAAAAGAAAAGAATATCAAGCAAAGAGAATCAACACCTACTGATGGGTGTTTGAACTCTACCGGGTCAAGCTAATGACGTTAAAAGAGCGCTTACTGGGAGGCACCCTAGTGATTGTTGTACATTAATTTTCTTTTACTTGGACTTGTAAATATTGGTATTTTCGAACAATTTTTGGGTAGCATCTACTGAGGGATGCTAAATTTTATGTATCTACTGAAGGATACAGGAAGGTACACCTACTGATGGGTGTTGGTAAGATTCGCACTTACTGATGAGTGCTAAACAGGTTTGGGTCAGGCTCGTGACATTAAACAAGCGCTATTGGGAGGCAACCCAGGTTTCTTTTACTTTTGCACTTTGAATCCTTAGAGTAGGTTGAATTTTGTTGAGTAGTGTAGGTGTCTATGCTTAGCTTGTACAATGTTCTGATGGTGGTATTAAAATGCATGAGAAGTAGTTGATAATGATTGAATGTGGTTGACTGAGAATGTATGTGTGTTGATATCCAGTTAAATGATTCACTTATATGAATAGATGTGTTGTGGTTCATGATTGTGATTATGATGCTAAGCAGGATAAATGAATGATGTGAGAAAGATAACATGTGTGTGAGGTTTTGAGCTCCAGAGTTCTTTATGATATATGTATTGTTCACAGGGAATCTTGAATGATATTGCCTTAATCTTGATAATTGATTGATTTGCATGCTTATGTTATGTGATCAAGGCCATGTTTGGAAGCCCTTATCTAGCCAAAATTTCACCCAAGAAGTTTAAAATTTTATACCCTTTTTGAACCTTGGCCTTAAACAGGATGAGAACCTTTGATTTGAAATTATTTATCTTGAGTAGGGTTGAGAATAATCTTATGTGATGAAAAGGTTCAAGTTTGGGGTTGTATGGGGAAGATTGAAAGGCAAAAGAAGAGCATTGAGTTCAAGCATTGAAAAGAAAAATGCATGAGTAAAGAAGGAAAAGAAAAAAATAAAAGCATGAAAAAGGAACTCAATGCAAAATTGATAAAAAGGGAAGAAGTTGGGAATAAAGGATTTTGGTGATAGAGAGAGTTTAAACTTGAACCTTTTCAATGATGAAATAGCTCTCTTAACTCAAGGATTTTGCAATCCAGAAAAACCAAATTTTCTTGATAGCCTGACCTCATTATAAGCCTTGAAAAAGTCCTTGTGATGGTATTTGCTTGTAAGGATTTTGATTGTTCTAGATAAATGGCAATATTGTTCTATATGACATGTGAATAATAAAGAGTGGAGTGATTCCTTAAAACATTTGAATGATTGAGTGAAACACTTGCTTGGTAAGAATTGTTGAAATCCATGTTTACATCTATGCTTAGTGAATTGATCATTCATGAATAAAACATCTCTTGGGAAATATTGAAGCAGGTGAACTAGATTGGATTGAAAGCATGCTTGCATCTTGGTAGGATTCCACTGAAAATCTGAGTTAACTTGTCATGAAGAAAAGGGTTTTGAATGAAAAACTACTTGATGAAAAATTGGAAGGCCAAGTTTTGTTTTGTTTTGCATGAGGACAAGCAAAGTTTTAAGTTTGGGGTTGTGATAACGGTCTCAAAACCGTTATTTTCATGCATAAATTTAATATTAAAACACACCATTTGTAGCTTAAAATGAGCTTAGAATCAAGTAAAACTCTTAAGTTGTGTTACATGAGAGTCAAAAGTTATTTTTAGAGATATTATGCTTGTTTTGCAGGATTTTTGATGAAAATGGTAGATGGAAATGAAGTAGGAAGGTCATAGATTCAAGAATGAAGGAGAAAAAGGAAGAAAAGAAGAGTCTGTGAACCGCTCAGCGGTAAATTACACCGTTGAGCGGCCTAGTACAGGGAAAAGTTGTTGTCTGGCGCCCAGGCGGTGATGCTAAGCGTCCAGAGCGACAAGAGGCAAACCGCTCAGCGGTCATTTCTGGCGCCTGGGCGGTGGCGTGTGTTGAGGCAAACCGCTAAGCGACCAATTTAGGCGCCTCGGCGGTCGTTTGTCTTTATATTTTCGATTTTGAGATCTTTTCTGTTATCTTTTTGGCTTATATATAGCCCTAGTACGAATTCAAATGTAATTCTTTTGGCAGAGAACAAAGTCCACGACATCTTTATACCTTTTGAGGAGATCTCTTGGATGCTTAGGCTCCATTTTATCAATTCTAGGGTTTGCTTTTTCCATTCTTCCATTCAATTCATCTAGTTTCACCATGATTATGGTGAACTAAACCCTTAGTTGTTGGGGAAAAATGTAATCTTTTGAAACTCTCATATATTGAAATTCTTGTTTACTTTATATGCTTGCATATGCTTGATTTATCAATTGTTGGGTTCTTTACCTGTGCTTAACGCTTCTACAGTTTAACTAATTCGATAGATGTTGTTTGTCTTTATTGATACGGGGACGTACGGTAATGTCATGAACTGGGAAGAATTCCTTGATTATGTTAATACTGCCTAGGGATAGGGGTAGGACGATCAATTGTATTTTGCTTCCGATCATTATGCATTATTAGTTACTAGGGGAGGCTAGGGACAGCAAGCCGGTAATTAGTAATAGGCTCTTTTCACCAAGGGATTGGGTTAAGGGTAGACCAAGAAAGTTTGCATGGCAATTTGATAAATAAGCAAAGTAAATAAGAAGAGTAGATATATGAGGGTGGATAAGATGAAATTGTAAACCCCAACAACCTCATTCATTCATAGTTTCTCTCGTCAATTGAATTCCTGCATTTGCATGTTTGTTTTTGTTTTGCATTTTAACAATTAAAATTATTTTCTTTTCTCAAGTCTTATACGATTAGTTTACACGAAAGATGAGGCCTTAAGAGTCCTTTGGGAAGAACGATATCGGGTTTACCAATTTTTATTACTTGATACGATCTGGTACACTTGCCAGGGGTCTAACATGGATGATATCTTATTGAACATGTTTGTGTTGTTTTTGATATATGTATGCATATTCACTCATCTTATACTTGATAGATCACATGTGTTTTCCTTACATATGTTTATGAAAAGGAAAACCACATGCACTTGGATGAACTCATAATGTGTGGCAAATCAACAAGTTTTACGTCGACTTCATTATGAAGCAAGTCGATTAAAACTCGTGACTTTGCACAGATTTTGAAAAGCAGTGCTATGTATGATTTTGCATTGAAAAGTTTTCCAAATTTAGCTGAAGTGCCTAAGTTGACTACATGCGTAGTGGATCCGACTTAGTTAGTTATTTGATTTGAAATTCTGTTATGACTGAGTACAGTAACGACTTTATTTTAACTGTTGGTCAAAGCTTTTATTGTTAGTCAACTGTAATAATTGCAAAATCAATTTGGTTGTTCTTGACTGCTACTATTTGACTTAACTGTTAAAATTGTGTAATGACAATCAACTTTATTTGTAGCCTAGTCAACTACAGGAGCGTCTGATTTATAGAAAACTATAAATAGACGTGTTTCACAAGGAACAAGAGACTTTCGTGGAACTGACATTTTCATTTACTGTTTTCAGATTAAGTTCCTGTGATTGTTTTCTCCAAGAACTCATCAAGAAGACCGTGGTGATCTATCTTTGAAGAGGTTCTTTGAAGGAGAAGATTTTTGTGCTTACAGGTTGATCATACTTTGCACATTGTGGTGCTCATCTGATGATCAAGATTTCTATCAATCTTTGTTAAGATTGTTGTTGTGGTAATGAAGGGATTGTAGCGGGTTCACTCATGGAGTCTATACACTTTGAGGATTGTTCAAAGTCGGTTAAAGATTGCAGAAGAGGGGATACACTTTGGTAATGTTGATTCCATATTTTGTCAGAGCGGCTACAACGAAATGGTTAGCGTGGAATAACAAACAAAGAGGGGTTTTAATATATTAAAATGTATTTTAATCTATTAAAACAGATAAAGTTGAGTTTTCAGCTTTAACTCGTTTTAATCGATTAATACTAGTTTTAATCAATTAAAACAGTGTGATTTTGACTCTTAACATCAATTACAAAGTATGAAAGCACATGGAATCAAAACTAATGAAAATCTAAGTCCCAGACAATAAACTATAATTATTAAAAAAGCTTTCCATTGCAAAACTAGTCTTTAAAGGATCTTCTTGAATCTTGATCTTGACTTGATTTTTGCATCATCAAAACTTCTTCTTCACCATTTTGCTATCATATTTTGGTTAGAGGGTTGGAGAGGTGTTTTATATTTTTGACGTGGAGGTCTCTATAAAAGCCTTGATGTAAAAACCTTGACCATTATAGTGCATTTGCTTCCAGATATTGGAAGGACACTGGCTGTAGGCATTGAGGCCGAACTAGTATAAAAATTTGCGTTTCATTTCTCTGTTCCTACACTTTTATATTCAGTCGACTTTACTGTTAACGTAGTCAACTTTGTAATTTCCACTGCACTTAGAATTTTCATTCCTTGCGATTCAAGAAACTTTGTAAAGACTTTTACTTTGCGAAAAAGATTTTACAAAGACTATGATTTTTAAACCTCACCAATTCACCCTCGCTCTTGGTGTTGAAACGAAGCCAACCTGTTTTCCAACAATTAGCACCAGAGCTGGTTTTCATAAAATATTTGTAAAACTAGTCGACTTCTATTTTCCTTGAATCGACTATATACCTGGGGATGGCTTTCAGTTTTCAAACTTTTGGTGAAGATGCATCTACAAACAGACTACCTTTGTTTGCTGGTGAAAATTATCCTTTTCGGAAAATTAGAATGCAAATCTTTCTTTAATCCATGAATAGAGGAATTTAGGATGCAACTTTGAATGGTCCTTTTAAGCCAACTCATACTGTTCATGGAAAAACTATTTTGAAAAATTTTTCTAAAAGGTCTCAAGAAGAGAACAGGAAAGCACAATATGATGTCAAAGCTAGAAATATCATTGCCTCTACACTAACTGTTGATGAATTTTTCAGGATATCTCAATGCAAATCTACCAAGGAGATGTGGGATGTCTTGGAAGTCACTCACGAAGGCACTGATGAAGTCAAGAGAGCAAGGAAGAATTCTTTGATTCAGGAGTATGAACTTTTCAGGATGAAGGCTG
Source organism: Vigna reflexopilosa (assembly GCA_027742785.1). NCBI lineage: Eukaryota > Viridiplantae > Streptophyta > Magnoliopsida > Fabales > Fabaceae > Vigna > Vigna reflexopilosa. The sequence continues at coordinate 23,682,735 of CM050918.1, forward strand.
GTGAAACAATATATGAAGTCCAAAAAAGGTTCACTCACATTGTAAATCATCTTATGGCTCTTGGCAAAGTCTTTGACAAGGAAGAGATCAATATCAAGATTTTGAAAAGTCTGAACAGAAACTGGCAACCCAAAGTCATAACAATCTTTGAGTCCAAAGATCTAACAAGCATGAATATGGCTACCTTGTTCGACAAGTTAAGAGAACATGAGTTAGAACTTGGAAGGTTGAAGGACGAAGAAGAGATTGAAGAGAAGAAGTCCATTGCACTGAAAGCAACAAGCAAGAAAGCCTCAAAGTTAGAGGAAGAATTAGATGCAGAGATGGACAACAATGAATTGATGACCATGGTGGTAAGAAAATTTAGTCGACTTATGAAAAATAATAGTCAACTTACTAACCATGTAGGTCACAACAAAGCCAAGAAAGCTTTCAGGTCAAATATTGTTCAATGCTATGAATGCGGGAAAGAGGGACACATCAAACCAGATTGTCCAGACCTCAGGACAAGAGTAGAAAGTAGAAAGGAGCTTATATGGCCTAGGAAAACAGTGACTTTGATACTTCAAGTGATGAAGATGCTTATCATGATGAAGAGTCAAACATCTGTTATATGGCTGAAGCATCATTGGCTGACTATGACAATGACACACAGTTTGAGCAAGAACCGATTGAAGTCAAATACGACCTACTACTGGATGCTTTCAAAGATATTCATGTTGAAGCTATGTGACTCCAGTATAAGGTTAATCGACTTAACTCTGATAGAAAGGATTATGAATATAGAATTAATAATATTGCCATTGATAATGAAAAATTACATAAAGAGTTAGATGAAGCCTTATTGTCTGCTAAGAAAGTTAAAATTGGGAGTATTACAGTAGAGAAAGAATGTGATAAATGCCTTGCTCATGTGAAACAAATAGATTACTTGACTAGCACGCTAGCCAAATTTACACAGGGTAGAGATAATCTGAATGTTGTATTAAAATCTATTCGTAGAGCTATTAACAGACAAGGCTTTGGTTATAAAGCTAATTCTAATAGGTCCAATACAAGAAAATTTTCTGATTTAAGCAAACCTGTCAAAGATGCTTGCTTTTATTGTAATAGTATTGGTCATACTGTTAGAAATTGTTATTACAGAAAAGTTGGAGTTCCTAAAGGATTATATGTGTGGATACCTAAGGAACATCTGGCTAAAATTGACAATCAAGGACCTAAATTCAAATGGGTACCTGCATCAAAAACTTAAATTGTTTTGCAGGATTTGAAACAGGTGCAGTGAGAACTCAAGGATGAACTAACATGGATATATCAACCATCTTGAGTGTCTACAACTGGTAACATGTATTATCTTACTGCATCACATATGAATAGCTTGATTGTTTGATAATTGATTGTGTGTATGATTGTATGATTGATTGTCGACTTGATTATGGGCTTAGTCTACTATGTGTCTTTGTATGTTTGTATCTATTTTGAAATCTATATGTCATACAGTAGTCAACTTTGATTTTATTCAAATCGACTTAATGTCTCTATTTTGGGCCTTAAAGTTTGAAAATTTAAAAATTGGCCTCGCTTGAATATTGCCTTGTTCACGCCTGTGAAAAATGTTTATAAACTTTAGTTAGCTACTGTTGAGTGTGCTATTTCTCTGTTAACCCTAAAGTTGAAGAGGAAAGTTTCCAATAGTTACTTCTCAATGGCATCTTCTAGCCGAAACCCTAATGAAAGCAAAGGAAAGCAAATTGTTGTAGTGTGGAATCCTGATCCTTCTGGTTGGATTAGTGATGAGGAATCAAGAAATAGGTTTTTAATCAACCCTGTCAAGGCCATGGCTCATCCTAATCATCTCAGTCTTAAAAAATTCAAAAGAGAGGGTTTTGATTTTCCAAGCTGGCTGAAAGTGCAAGAGCTGTCAAGTCTCGTCCAAATGAAGGGAGATTGGTATCCTAACTTGGTGGATGTCGTTTACCATAATCTAAAGTTCATGGATGGTGGTATGAAATCCAGAGTAAAAGGTGTAGATGTGTTTATCGATGACTTTATTTGGATGTTATTCACTGGACTTGAAGCAAAAGGAGCACATTCACACTTGTCCAACTCTGAAGTCAATCTGAATTTGAAGAAGAGTAATCTTTATTCAAGCTGGATAAGATTTCCTGAAGATCAATCTATACAAAAGGTTTGAAGAGGGAACGGAGGATCATTGCCCGCATTCTGTCATGGGTCATATTACCTGGAAGGATAGTTCATAACCGAATGACCACTGAAGATGTGTACCTGATGCATGCTATCATAAACAAAATTCCTACTAATTGGATAGAAGTAATCAAGAATCATTTGAAGATAGTTGCATTCAAAAATTCCTACTACCTACCATATGTTGTCCTTATAAGCAGGATTCTTGTGATACAAGGAGTGAGGGTCAATGGAGAAAAGAAATATTCTAGAGACAATGCAAATGTGATAAACCAAGATACTTTGGTAAACCATGGCATGAGGAAGACAATAAGTGGATGGTACTTTAAAGACGAAGGCAAAACCATGTTTGCTCCTGAAACTAAGTTTGAAACATATGCTACTGAATAGTTCAGAACCTTGAATGATAAAATCGACAACCTTGGAGCATATCCACAACAAGAAGAAAGCAGTTCCTCAGGAGAGTACACTACGAAAACCTCTGGTTCAGATTGAGGGTTATCAGAAAAAGATGTGTGTTTTGGTCATGTCCTTTCTCTGTTTAGAAAGTTCTTAGTTTCTTTTTGAGAATGGCTTAGAATTGCCATTATGTTTGGTCTTGTTCTGTCAACCTATTGTAATAGCATTTGAACAAGAAATGAAATTAATTGTTTTGATTCAAATTCATTTGCTCTAAATTGCTTGATTGAATATGCTTGATGAATACTGAATTGACTTTGTAATTGTTGAAGTTGACTATGCACATACTCACTGTTACATTAACTATTTTGCATACTCACTTCTTATCTGTTGAATTTCTTGCATTACTATGATTCTAAATTGCTTGGTCTTCAAAAGAATTTGAAAGGTTTTGCATGAAACATTACTTTAGAATTTACCACTTGAATCATATCTGTTTGACAAGCAATGGAATCGACTTGATAAATTGTTCAATCGACTTATCACCTACAGGGGTTTATAAATTCCATTTATTGGAATTTGCTTATCAAGTTGTTTGTTCATTTTATATCATTTTTCTTCAATATATTTTTGTTCTTATATGACTGTTTTGCAATGAGAATATATTGTGAGATTGTTGATAGTTGTATCTTTGCTTGATTGAATTGCTTGCAATCATAACACTGATACAATCTTAATACAAACTGATTGTATGCTTTGATATCTGTATGACTGCAATTTGCATCTAAATCTGATTTTGTTGTATGCATAATGATAAGGGGAACATTACTTGTTTGCATAGATTTTTCACATGCCTACATTTTAGGGGGAGTTTATATATCTCATGTGAATATCTGTGATAGGGGGAGCATCATTGCATGTTTAATCTGTTAACATTAATTTTCTCTGATGCAGCTCTAGTATTTCATGTTATCAGCATATCCATATCTGAAAGCAAACCTTTTTTGCTAATGCACAAAGGGGGAGAAATATTTGAAAAGTTAGATTAATATGCTTATTTGCTTTATATGTGATTGTTTACTTGATACTGTGTTATTCAAAGTAACTGGGGAGAAATATCTTTTGTTTGCTCTGATATACTAGAAATTTCTCTGATATACTGGAAAGATCATTTAATTACTTGTACCTACTGATTGCTTATATTAGCTCTGATATTTAGTGATTACTTGACTGTTTATGAGCTGTATGTGTACGAACATAGTTGCATATTAATCATGGTTGTGCATCATCAAAAAAGGGGGAGATTGTTGAGATTGTTGATAAGGGAAGCACTGGTTTAGCTAACCTTAATCTCACAGTCCTCTAGTTACTCTAGTTTCTGATGATGACAACACATTATTAATAACACATGTATTGTTTTGTGTTACATGTTTTATTCTTTATTGTGGATGATATCTTATTGAACATGTTTGTGTTGTTTTTGATATATGTATGCATATTCACTGATCCTATACTTGATACATCACATGTGTTTGCATTACATATGTTTATGAAAAGGAAAACCACATGCACTTTGATGAACTCATAATGTGTGGCAAATAAGCAAGTTTTAAGTCGACTTCATTATGAATCAAGTCAATTAAAACTTGTGACTTTTGCACAGATTTTCAAAAGCAGTGCTGTGTGATTTTGCATTGAAATTTTTTTCAAATTGAGCTGAAGTGCCTAAGTTGACTACATGCGCAGTGGATCCGACTTAGTTAGTTATTTGATTTGAAATTCTGTTATGATTGAGTACAGTAACGACTATATTTTAATTGTTGGTTAAAGCCTTTATTGTTAGTCAACTGTATTATTTGCAAAATCAATTTGGTTGTTATTGACTGCTACTATTTGACTTAGCTGTTATAACTGTCTGATGACAGTCTACTTTATTAGTAGCCTAATCGACTACATGAGTGTCTGATTTATAGAAAACTATAAATAGATGTGTTTCACAAGGACCGAGAGACTTTGGGTGAATTGACATTTTCATTTCCTGTTTTCAGATTAAGTTCGTGTGATTGTTTGCTCCAAGAACTCATCAAGAAGACTGTGGTGATCTATCTTTGAAGAGGTTCTTTGAAGGAGAAGATTTATGTGCTTACTGGCTGATCATACTCTGCATATTGTGGTGCTCATTTGCTGATCAAGATTTCTATCAATCTTTGTAAAGATTGTTGTTGTGGTCCTTCTGGGATTGTAGGGGGTTCACTCGTGGAGTCTGTACACTTTGAGGATTTTTCAAAATGGGTTAAAGATTGTAGAAGAAGGGATATCTTGTTGCAGATCTTTATTGTTGCTACCTATATTTTGGTTAGAGGGTTAGAGAGGTGTTTTATATTTTTGATGTGGAGGTCTCTATAAAAGCCTTGTTGTAAAAACCTTAACCATTATAGTGCATTTGCTTTCGGATTGTGGAAGGACACTCGATGTAGGCATTAAGGCCGAACCAGTATAAAAATCTGCGTTTGATTTCTCTATCCCTACACTTTTACATTCAGTCGATTTTACTGTTAACGTAGTCAAATTTGTAATTTCCGCTGCACTTAGAATTTTCATTCCTTGCGATTCAAGAAACTTTGTAAGGACTTTTACTTTGCGAAACAGATTTTAAAAAGACTCTGATTTTTAAACCTCACCAATTCACCCCCCCCCTCCCCTCCCTCTTGGTGTTGAAACGAAGCCAACCTATTTTCCAACAAAGTTGATGTTGAGGGTTAAGGTGAGGTTCATTTGGAGGTCTTTGTGCCATACTACTCTTCTTAGGTCACCAAAAGCTAAAGAATCCCATGTGGTCTCCTCTACCACCTTCTTCTACAGTTGACCTAACCTCTCTAAGAGAACCATCAAACACCACCATATCACCACCAAAACACCAAAGGTCGAGAGCCTTACCCCTTATCCTTCATAGCTTCTGCATATTCATCATCATCATAGCGTCTCTGCTAGCTTTGGTCCAACCAACCTAGGAGGCTGTTATCATTTGGAAATCAAAGCTTAGGTTATTTTTTGTTTGTCTTTGTGTTGTCCTAACCTTGTCTTGTTGTAGATATCTTAAAATGGTCCAAATCAACCTACCTTACTCTATAGTTGATGGTTTCCAAAATTAAACTACATCTAGCTCAAAGGTCCAAAACATACGGGTCTGTAGTCAAATGAAATCCCTTTAAGTATAGTTTCCCAAAAAAAAAATAATGAATCATATCATTTGGAGTTCTATGAAGAAAGCTATGGCTAAAACAATCAGGAAAGGTTAGAGTTTCCAAAATGTTGCCATCAACGTTTTTCAGGTTTGGTTTTAGTTGTTTTGGATATTATTTTATGCCTTCTAAATGTTCCTAAATATGTTGGATATCATGTTGTTTGCTTTTGTTGAATATTTTCTTCATATTTTACATTCAATCATATCATATATTTGGGTCATTTTGCTTTATAAATCCATCCATGTTGTTTAGCATTATGTGTAGTAATTTTTATGTCATTTTCTCTAAGTTGAGCTTATAAACATCACAGAAAAATATGTACAACTCAGATTTCAAAACCGGATCATATACAAGCCTTTGAGTGCCTTATCTGCATAGTTTTGGCTTGCATGAGAGGAAGAGTGTTGGCTTTGAATGGGTATAAGGGCCTTGGGTCTCCTTGGGAATAACAAAAGGTAGAGAAGTTGGGTTTTGGCAATGGGTACAGGATAGTTTTGTAAGAGAGAAGAGTGTTATTTTGTTAGGCACGCGAATACGAAAGAGTGAGGATGGTAGTCACGACACTAGTGTAAAAATGGCTTTTTATAGCTACTGTTTATACTTGTTGAAATTTATCAAGTATAAAAAATGATATGGTGGCAATATTGTAAATAAGATAAACTTTTTTACACCAATAGGTGTAAAAAATAATATAACGGCAAAACCGTAATAAATGATAAATAGTTCTACACTAGTTAAACTCAAAATAGGTATAAAAGTTATTTTTTATACCGACTACATTTAAAACTGGTATAGAATATTTAATATTCTGATGCGTTCTCACGCTTCACTTCCTCTACGCGTGTCTTCACTTTCACGCTGCACTTATTCTCCTTTGCTTCTAAATCGCCAAATCAGTCGTCAAAACCCTCGTGCTCTTGGACCGCAACTCATCTAGAAGGGTTAGATCCTCTCTTTTGCTATATTTAGGCGATTAGGGTTCTGTGACAACACAAGAATGAAGAAGGTGCGTGATTAAGAGGATGAAATGTGTTTTGGAAGGGTCTTTCATCAAAACTTAGGTAACAAAACTCACCTCATAACTCACTTTTACATTGAATAAAATATTATTGATCCATTGGGGTGTTTATAACCATCATTTGGCTTTGATGCCATCATCATTATGATTTCAATGTTTCTTATAATTGCCATATTTGAACATTGACCATGGTAGTTGTTGGTGTTTATGAAACATCACCACCAGCTTAGTAGATGAAGATGAAAATAAAAGTTAAATTGAGTTCTTTGAACAAGTGGCCATCTGCCTTCTATCTTTTAGAATTTTTCTATAAGTCTTTGCATGAAAGGTTGGGTACTTGTGCAGGGCAAGATGCCTCAAGATTACGTACGAATGCTTAAAAGGAAACAATCTAAGCATTATTTGTATCATGGTACACTTGTACGCTAATTTATGCTTCATGAACAAAAGGAATTTCTCTAACATAGCCTTCAAATCCTAGTTAATTTTCCCAAATATAGCAAAACTTACAGAGTAGAGCTAGATCTGTTTAATAACAGCATAAAACAAGATTCTGTTTAATAAGATTTTAAATAAAAGAAATAACTCTGCACATTTGTTTAAGAATGTTATTTGAATACGTTAATTCCTCTCACAGTAACGTTATACAATAAAATTTATGATTAAGACTATATTGTGTACATATATCTTAATCTTAACGGCTCAATTTAATTATACCAGAATCAATTTTAGGTAACTTTAAAACCAATGTACTTTTGTATCATTCATTGAATTTGTTGTTTTAACATTAGATGTATAACTGTGCATAGGAATACGAATAAAGACAATGCTCTTTGCATAAGGCAATGCTCATTTCCCATAAGTTTACAAGATTTTCTGGCTGATATTTCATAATGTTAGAACTACTAATCAACATTTTGGGATTAGTCAACCTTTGGTTCCAGATAATCAAAGTTTAGTTCCCAAAAATAATCAACTTAGGTAGAACTAAGAAGAACTGGGACAGGAAATCAAGAATGTTCTACCATAAGTGAACCAGCCAAATGATTTTATTCTAAATTAATATTTAAGATTAGTGAAAAGATTATATCCTGAATTGAGAGTAAAAATATTTCACTCTTCTTTTCAAGAACAGATTCTCTCCTATCTGTTCTGTTTATGAATGAGCATCCAATTATGTGAATGTGATACAACATTTCCTTCACTCATTGAATATCTACTAAGGAGGAACAATTGCATCACTGATTTTAAGTTATGCGGATTTACAATTCCATAAAGTGCTTGCACAAAACATTCTGATTCTTAAAACTTCTTTAAAAATGCAAAACCATGGTTCTGTCACAATCATGTGTCAATTAAATGGCCAAATTGGAGGAAATATGAAATGTTAGATACACTTCCACCAAACAATGCCTCGTTTTGTTCTAACTTTGATTCTTGTGGAAGATTAGCATTGTGTTTTTCTTTTGGTAATGTAGATGAACTTGTTTAAACTTGGTTGACAAAGTTATTCTCTATTTCTTTGTTTAGAGTTAGAACTATATTTAATTCAACCTTGAAAGGCACAGGGAAAAAGAGAATTTGCAAAATGCAAATTTGAGGTTACCAAACAAATTTTGATGAAGTTTGTTTGCTCTTGGATTAATTAATTGTTTTGAAACTTTAACTAAGAAATGGACATTAGTGGATGATTAGGCAACATTATTTTATCATTAGTAGTGTTAGATATATTATCTTTATTTTATATTTATCTTTTATCTTTAATTAGTTTGTTATTATTTCTTATTTGTATTTTGGGCTTAGCCCATATTTCTTTTATTATAAATAGAGAATCCTATGTGTGTATTTAACACAAGGGATTAATTCCAATATATAATTTTCATTATATTTAACACGGTATCAGAGCCTAAGGTTCCTTTGAGGTAAAAGTTTCTGGTGCTTCTACCACTATATCCGCCACTGCCGGCGGCGGGGCCATCTACCGCTGCCGACGACGCCGTCGTCTACCGCTATTTTCTATTGCTGCAATTACCGGAGTTTCAGTTTCGACCGACGATCACAGAGTTTGGATCGTCTCGGCCAGGTGACTACCATGCCATTAACAACGCCTTCATTGGAGTTCCTTTTAAAGTTATGGATTTGCTCCCTTTTTTCGTCGTGCATTGTGGCATGTTTGGTAGTTATTTAGAGCATTGAGGTTGCTCTTTTTCCTTTTTTTTTTCTTTTTCAGGTGCCTTGATTTGAGAATTTTTATTTTTATAGTTTCTCTCTCCTGTTTATCTATGGCTTCTTCCGCTGCTGTCTCTTCTAACCTCTATTTTCACCATTGTGTTTGACCTGTCTATATATACTTTTTCTCCCATGGAAAAGATGACTTTTGTTAGTTTATTTATAGTCGCGATGACTCTTCAACAATGACATCTTTATCCACTAGATATCAACAATGCATTCTTCAAGGGTGATTTGCAAGAAGAGATTTACATGGAGCAACCTCCTAGATTTGTTGCTTAGGGGAGTCTTCTGGTTGGTATTTCATCTTCTATATTGTCTTGCAAATCATTAACAATTTGATGTCACTCGAGTGCAAAAGCAAATATATTTTCACTAAGACTTGAGGGGGAGTGTTAGATATATTATCTTTATTTTATATTTATCTTTTATCTTTATTTAGTTTGCTATTATTTCTTATTTGTATTTTGAGCTTATCCCATATTTCTTCTATTATAAATAGAGAACCCTATGTGTGTATTTAACACAAGGGATTAATTCCAATATATAATTTTTATTATATTTAACAGGTAGATTCAGAATATGTTTCCTCTCATCTACAATAGAAAGAGTATGACAAAGATAAAAAAAATAAATGGATGATTATGACTTTGTATAATGGACCTATATGCTAGCACCCACTAAAAATAAACAAAAAAAAAATAGAGATATTTAATTAAAATCTTACTTCAAGAGAAAAAAAATGAATCTGAATATTTTAGGCGTCTTCACCAAGTAAACACTTAGAGCACATAAGGAGAAAAACAGAGTTTTCTTTTTAAAAATAATCCTAATTTAAAGCCTCAAATCAACACTTTAACCTAGTTTCTTAAGATGAATCGATGCTAAATTTTCATACCTAATATCTTGTTAGTTTTTTTGAGAAAGTCATTGAAAAAAATTAACTTATTCACAACTCAAAATAAGTTTTTTTTTTTATAAGCTAAATGATTTTAACTTCCCTAAAAAGCTGCACTAGTGCAGTGAGGGGCAACGAAACCGGTTATTTTTGCTCATAGGCACCGGTTCCTGAACCGGTGCATATTCAGGCGAGGTAAAAAGTGGTAGATTTTATGCCTCGGTTCTGAACCGAAGCATAAAGTGGTACGATTTTGCCTCGGTTCAAAATCAACCGAAGCCGTAACATAATTTTTTTATTTAAATATCTTTTTTCGCTGGACTTTATGCCTCGGTTATTGAAAGAACCGGTGCCATAGGGGAGACTTTATGCCTCGGTTATTGAAAGAACCGGTGCCATAGGGGCACTTTTGGCTTCGGTTATTGAAAGAACCGGTGCCATAGGGGCACTTTTTTCCTCGGTTGTGATACGAACCGGTGCAATATTCCCTTTCTGCATCGGTTATGGCATGAACCGGTGCATATTCCCTTTCTTTTTTTTTAAGAACAGGTCTGTTTCTGCAACATTCCCAACTGCAGAAACAGACCTGCATATAATTTTACGGCCAAAACAGTCCAAAATAATCCAGAAGCATATATTTTGAATGAAAATTATATTAAAAGACACATACATTTAATGTAATCAAAAATCAACTTCTTAGAAGCATAACAATCCAATGTAATCATAAATCAATCAAATGTACAAAGTTAAACTACTAATGATGTACAAAAGCATAAAACAACTTAGAAGCACAAACTTAGAACGTATTATATCCTAATATGTACTACATACTATTATATAATTGAATTATATATTTAGCCAGTGCTTTCCTCACAAATTTAAGTGTCTTCTCTGGAATTAGAGCAGTCATATTGAATTTCTGCATAAAACACAATGATTTCAATTAGTGCATATGAAATCTAAACTATAGATAAAATAAAATTCAAACCTAAATATTACCATTTCCCATCCATTAGTGTAACGTGCACGAATAGTGGTCATCATCCAAAACATGACGTAGTAACCACATTCATATGACCCCGTTTGTCTATTACACTACAATATAACATCATAATTATAAAATTTTAAGTAACATCATTGGAATGGTACAAAATGTAACAAAGTATGGACTAAATTACCAAACCTTAAGGGGAGTCCATATAAGCTTTTTAGCTGTAGCAGTAGATCTCCCAGATAATATCATATATGTTGCAAGGGAACTATTAAAATAAATTGCTTTAGCATACATTTATATAACAAAGAAAGTTGAAACATTTAGGTTCTTACCAATCTACTACATGTTTAAGAGAGTTGGGAGGAGACTTGTGCAATGAACAAAACCAGACAGCAGTGTTCTCCGGTATGGAGATCACAAGTAGCTGCCAATGACGCCTGAAATTGATAATAACTTAATTGTCATATACCAAAATTAATAAATGAAACTTTAAAGTTAACAAACTTCACTTACCCATGTATATAAGGGAGAAAATATATCTCCTTCCCCATTGCAAAGCATGTGGTGATGTATGATTGAATATCATCAAATTTATTTCTGTCATGAGTCATAGAGGGGTCAATGAACCCATATACATCATTGAAGCCCTTCTTGTTACTGACACCAGACATAAACCTGAAATGAAGAAATAATCTGATATAAGTAACTTGATAAACAAGAATTATATAAAAAAGTTATAATAAACTTACATCATTCACAACTGAATGAGTGTAATATTAATTTCTTCTGTCCCTGACACAAGCTCCCTAACATCTTGCTGATGCAAGTACAATGGGATATGAGCTTCTCTTCCAAATATAGTAGAATCCCATTGTACAATCATTGGCGCATCTGAAATGATGTTAACAAGCTCGTCTAATGCACTAAGAGGGTCATCCTCGGATAAGTGAGGCTTCTTCGGTGTAGGACCTCCCTCTTGACCTGTCTGCTGTTACATGAAAAAATGGTTATGTTATGACGTCAATAAGAAGTAAATATTAAAATTGAGAAGTATATAGTAGGAGTGTTTACTGGGGGGTCAGATACATCACCAACCAAAGGTCTAGGCCAGGCGACGAAGGACTTAAATGCCTCTTCCACAGTCACAAACTCAAATGTCGGCACAGGAAGAATGGCATCTCCTACGACAACATCATCCACCGTGACCTTGACCTCATTTTCTGCTAGCTGTACACCATGCACTAATGTGGCTGTCTCATACACTGTGCCACGAGCCACTAGTTGTCTCTCTGTATCAGAGAGAATATATAAAAGACATGGATGAGTGTCGTCCATGTCGTCCCCTGGGGCACCGGCACCTGAGCAACTTCCTTTGCCGCTTCTACCTGTCAAATTAAATTTTAGGTTATACAAAAAGTAAATTAATAAATAAAATGATTATTAAGTTTACCTGTAGGGGGCATAACATGTTCCGCTATAGGAGATGGCGGAGGACGATTGCCAAATTCCTCATAACGCTGCTGGAACTGGCGCGCAACCATTTCAGCAACTTCTTCATATAACTCTGCCCGAAGCTCTTTTCTGATCTCCTCCTTCAGTTTTTGTTCATACTCTTTACTAATTCCGGATGAAGATGGACGCGAGGAAGACCCAAAGAACTGTCGTATGCCTATGCCAGTCCCAGCACCACGCACCCGTCCTGCGTGCTCAGGTCGTCCAATAGCTGTGGCAAGAATATCCTGACGACCTTCTTGTGTGAATTGACCTTGGGAGCTCTGCTCAACCAAGGAGTCCTGTAACATAACAAAAATTCATAATTATTTGAAAGATCTATGTCAAATATATAACAAAAATGTTTTTTAAATATGTGAAATGAAATCTTACAATTCTTTCAGATATCTCTCTTGCACTATCGGAAGTGTAGGAGCCCGATGATCTTAAACGGGCTAACTTCCACTTCTCGTGCCGAGATGGTGGTGAAGGAGGAGGAGGAGGAGGGTCACCACCCTGAGAATGTGAAAGTCTACTATCTGACTTCTGCTTCATTATTTTTTCCTCAAGCTTCCTGTATCCACCACGAGATAGTAGGTGTGGATTTTTATTATGAGCACTTATAGCCTGTGCTTTTGACCTTGTTTCCTGTGACAAAATGAAACAATTGTTATGATGTAAATTTATGAATTATGAATTGAATGATTTTACCTACACTTACCTGCCACGTCTCGGATGTCCTAAGTTGTACAAATTGACGCCATGTTTCTTCGTCAATTGAAGAATATTTATGACATGGAGTTTCATTGCGTTTTGCTCCAAATATATATGTGGAGGTCAATTTTGTCTTAAACCCCCGAAATCTGTCTGCAATTGCAGATAAACACCTACTCCTTAGGCTCTCGACATTTGGCATATCAAATGTCATCTGCAACAAAGAAAGTAATAATCTTGTATCAATACAATTTTATCAATATAATGAATGTAGAATTTGGAGCAATATTGTTTAACTTACCAATAGATCTTGCCAAATGAGATTCCGATCAGCCTCAGATACATGGTCAAAGGATGTAGTAAGTATAGAGATACGATCACGGGCTAATACTCCAAGGTAAGACCTAAATACATCTGCATTTGGGCCAGATGCAACTCCAGTGACCACGTCAACAATGACAGGTGTCCTTTCACCTGCATTTCTTCTAAGTATAAGTTGTCGTAACCTCGTCGCTCCTCTCGTCCGTGTAGAAGTGGTGGGGACTTCATCCCCTGACGAATGAGGTGGCTCAGCCATATATCTATCACAATAAATAAGATGAAAGATTAATAAAACACTTATAAAATAACATATATTATTTAACAAAAGCCATAAATATTTACACAAACATGAAATTCATACATAATCATATGGATTGGTCATATGTATATTCCCTCATTGTGATCTTCCCGAATTGCTTGTATATCATCAATTAGAGGGTGGTCATCCAATTTATTGTCGTTTTAAATGGATGGTTGTCAGCAATATTAAGATTACTTATATTCTCTTCTTTATCTTCAATTTGTCTTTTTCCTTGAAGAGCAACATACCAATGGTCAAACGCAGGATCTTTGACATAAAAAACTTGACTTGCTTGATATGCCATGATAAACGGTTCGTCTCCATAACCAACCTTTCGAAAATCAACAAGTGTCATACCAGATTCATCTATTTTGACACCACTCTTATTGTCGACCCACTTACATTTGAAGAGTGCAACGGAAAACTTAGTGTAATCAACCTCCCATATCTCTTCAATTCTACCATAATATCTCATGGATCCAAGTACAGGATTTTGATCTTTGGATGTGGAAAATTGTAACGACTCAGCTTCTAGACTGACACCACTATTTTGCATTGTGCTTTTATCATCCAAAGTCATTGTATAAAATGTGCAATTATTAATTTCATAGCCTGTACAACATATAACATCAAACTTCAAACCATTTGCTAGCCATAACAAAGTCTCAGAAGACCGTGATTCTTTCAAAACTTCATATTTGAACCAGGCCAAGAATGTTCTGTTATGTTCCATCAACTGCCATTTCTCTGATTGTCTTGGATACTTGTCCTTTACAACGGCTTTGTGTGCTTCCAAAAATGGGATCACTTCATCTGTGTTGTTTAATATGTACAGATGTGCTTGCATCAATTCTTCACGACTTTTTGTCACCACATTCACACCTCGGATGCTTTTACTTGTAGAATGTCTATTCAACCATGAATTCTGAGGGACTCCTATCGGATTTGCTTTAGTCATATAATCAGAGCAAAACTCAATGCTTTCTTCAGCAATATATCTTTCAATCATTGAACCTTCTGGACGATATTGATTTTTTACGTACCCTTTCAAAATCTTCATATAACGCTCAATAGGGTACATCCATCTTAAGTATACTGGTCCACACAACTTTATTTCTCTGACCAAATGAACAAGTAAATGCACCATGATGTCAAAAAAGGATGGAGGGAAAAACATTTCTAGTTGACACAAGATGATGATAATTTCGCTTTGAAGTTCATCTAACTTTGTAGGATCGATTACTTTATTACAAATTGACGAGAAAAATGAGCACAATCGAGTTATGGTCTGCCTAACTTTTTTGGGCAAAATTCCACGAATTGCCACCGGTAACAATTGTTGCATTAAGACGTGACAATCGTGAGACTTGAGTCCAACAAGCTTTAAGTCCTGCATTGACACTAAGCTCTTGATATTTGAAGAGTATCCTTGTGGTACCTTAATACTCTTTAAACAAAGACAAAAACTTATCTTCTCTTGTTTGGACATTGTGTAACATGCAGGGGGCAAATAAGTACGTTTGCCAATCTCTCTTGGTGCCAACTCTTCTCGGATCTTCATGTCAACCAAATCCAAACGCGCATTTACTCCATCTTTTGTTTTTCCCTGGATGTTTAATAGTGTACCAATCAAGCTATCACAAACATTCTTCTCAACATGCATGACATCTATGCAATGTCTAACATCTAACTTTGACCAATATGGAAGATCAAAGAATATTGATTTCTTCTTCCAATGAGTCCTTACAGAAGACTTCTTGGACGTTTTCCCAAATACATGATGTACTCTATTAACCTTTTCAAGAACTTCAAGTCCAGTAAGTGGAATGGGTGCATTGTCTTTCTCTTTTTCTCCATTGAATGCTTTCTTCAACCTTCGATATGGATGATTAGATTGTAAAAATCGCCGATGACGCATATACACTGTCTTCCTTCCGTGTTTTAATTGATAAGCTGCAGTGTTTTCTTCACATATAGGACATGCTTTATGACCCTTGACACTGTACCCCGACAAATTACCGTAAGCTGGGAAGTCATTAATGGTGCAAAATAACATGGCATGCATCATGAAAGTTTCTGAAGCAAAGGCATCAAATATTTCAACTCCATCAACCCACAACAACTTTAATTCTTCAACTAGTGGCTTGAGATAAACATCTATGTCATTCCCAGGTTGCTTTGGACCAGATATCAATGTTGACAACATCATGTACTTTCTTTTCATGCACAATCCAGGAGATAAGTTGTAAATTATGAGTATAACGGGCCAACAACTGTGATTGGTACTTAAATTACCAAATGGGTTCATTCCATCAGTAGCTAAGCCAAACCTAAGATTTCTACATTCTTGACCAAATTGAGGGAATTCTTCATCAATATCTTTCCATTGCTTTGAATCAGCAGGATGACGAAGCAACCTATCAGTTGTTCTCTCATCTGCATGCCATCTTAAGTTTTTACCGTCATTGGGATTCGCGAACAAACGCTTAAGTCTGGGCACGAGTGGAAGGTACCAAACTACTTTCAAAGCAGAGCCATTCTTTTCTGTGTGACCACTATCTTCACTGTTGTTTCTTGACTTGTATCGTGATAACCCACATTTTGGACACTTTATCAAAACTTCATTCTCATTCCTATATAATATGCAATCATTCGGACATGCATGTATCCGTTTATACTCCATACCCATTGGACAAAGAATTTTTTTTGCATCATAATTACGAGTGGGTAATGTGTTTCCATCTGGAAGCATTTCATTCAACAACGACAACAATTCTGTAAAACTCTTATCAGTCCATCCATTTGTCGCCTTTAAATTCATGAGCCTTAACACCGCTGACAACCGTGTGAACTTAGTTGAACCGGCATACAAAGGAGTCTCCGCATCAGTGGTCATCGTTTCATACACATGCGCTTGGGCATAAGCTTCTGCGCCAACATCGCGGATCATGTCCTCTAAATTGTCTTCTTCCGGTCGATCTTCTATATCCATGGTGGAATCATATACATTTTCAGTTCGAGAGACAGTTGGAAAGTCTATTGATTCGCCGTGCCATATCCATGTTGTATAACTTCGTATGAAACCATCACAGATAAGATGTTCCCTAATATCAGTTGCATTCAACTTCCTCCCATTCAAACAGTTCACACATGGACATCTAAACTTGACTTCATCATCACCACTTGTACTTGCATTACGTTGCGCAAACTCTATAAATTCTTCTACCCCTCTCTCGTATTCAATGCTGATGCGTGGTAAATTCATCCACCCTCGATTCGTACGCATGTTTACTGAAATTGTTGACACAATTTCAATAATCTTGAATGATCACTTTGTTCGTGTTTGTATTCAAGGTGTGATCCTATCCCATTCAAGAACATTCATTTTTTTAGTTTATTAAACATATCAATTTTAAAAAACATATCTTAAATTTCACGAAATTTTGCCAGCATTTCGCATTGGTCTTCAGGTTACACGAAATGAAAGTGATTATAAATCACAATCAAATATGCACCCGAAGATCAATACAAAACACAACTGCAAAATATCATGAAATTTAAGACATGTATACTAAAATTGATATGTATTAATAAACTATGAAAAAGTTATTACTGTTCTTAAACTGTCCAATCGGACAATTCAAGATTCAATACTTGTAAATTATTATTACCATCTCCTCTATTCATTTGTAAAAAGTACATTTGTTCAAAAAATCTGGAGATAGTAAATATTTTTTGTATTGAATCTCAAACGGGAAACTAAGGCTAATTGTCAACAACAATATATATTCAAGCAAAAAAATAATTACATATACAACATGCAATATATTCAAACAAACAATATATTGAAACAAACAACAAGTGAGAATAATACAAGTGAGAATAATATTGAGGGAAAAGATAAGTGAGAATAAGTTGTTTGGATTAAGGAAAAGATGATGAAAAATGTAGAGGATTTGAGATGAATGTTTATAAAAGTTAAAGAATAATGTGATAGATTTAATAAATTCAAAAAAAATGTTTTAATTGATAAAAATAGAAGATTACTATTATTTATTTTATTGTTTATTGTTGCTATTATTTATAATTTTTTTACTATTATTTATTTTAGTAATATTATTATTTATTTATTTTATTATTATTATTTGATTTATAATATTTTATATGATTTTAATCAATTAGATTTATTTGTTTAATAAAAGCATATTGTCTTCAACATTCTATGCTCCAACTCCCTACAATTATCACCACTGTCTTCTTTTTCTTCTTTCTCTCTTTCTCCCTTTCTTTCTCTCATCTCACAGGACTGCATCTACCTCTTCTATTGGGAGAATTTCTCACTTTATTTCATTACTAGAACTCCCCCAATTCTAACGGGCATTCACGCTAATTCATGTTTTGTAAAACTATACCAATATTCTACATCACTTTTACCAATTTTTCATTCAATAATTTACAATCAGGAAGCAAAACGCAGATAGCAGATTTTTCTTACTGCATAAAGTCTCAACCAATATACCATTCTCAGCCAATATACCAACTCAAATATAAGACAAGATAAACAGGGTTTGAACAACTTACCGTGATGGGCAGCACCAACGATGATGGCGGCAGTGGGGCAACGACAACAACGGGACCGACGACGGCAGAGTGGACGAGGACGACGAAAACTACAGGGACGAAGGCGGCAGAGTGGGAAAACGGAGAAACTTTAGGCGTAAGAGATGAAGAACAGAGGCCGCAACGCGAAAGAGGATGCAGGTTCAGGCGAGGAAGATATTGCCGGTTCAGATGGCTAGAGAGAAAATGTACCGAGGAAGAAGATGCACAGTGTAGGTGATCAGTCTTTACGGGAAGGTGAAAAAACATTTAAATGAGAATGTGCTTCGGTTATTCAACTAACCGATGCCTAAGCCTAAATAGGCCTCGGTTCCTGGTAAAAACGAGGCATAATCCCCCAAACATATGCTTCGGTTCCCCTAACTACCTGAGGCAATAACATAGTCCTGTCATTCCTTCAAGCGAAAAGGCTGGTTACAAAAGGCTATAGGCATCGGGTGTTCTACAAACCGAGGCAATAACAGAGATTTTAAAAAGTTGTCAGCCAAAAGTCTGACTTGCAGGGCGTACAACAGAGGTTTAGGCATCGGTTCTTGACTAAACCGAGGTCGTACCTCTCTTCTGCATCGGGTCTGCATGCAACCGAAGCATATAATAGCTTTTTTAAAAAGTTGTCAGCCAAAAGTCAGATTTGCAGGGCGCACAGTAGAGGTTTGGGCATCGGTTCTTGACTAAACCGAGGTCGTACCTCTCTTCTGCATCGGGTCTGCATGCAACCGAAGCATATAATGTCGCATTAATTACTAAACTGCCATCGCCTTTTCATAGGCAGCGGTTTGGTATGAAACGATGTATATTGTGCGAGTTTAAAACCAATTATTCTACTAGTGCTGATTTATCTTATGCAGTGGTGAATTAGATAAAAAACATATTTATAAACTAATTTTAGTTTATGGGTGAAGCTTATTTCATTCTTCTAGTTTTTTTTATAAGTGTTTATGAGCAAACTGATCATAACAAGGTTATATTGTTTTTTAGAAGTTACACGTATTATTGATTAAGTTATGATGAGCTGAGTAGCTAACACTTTCTAGGATTACAAATAGTTGGTGCCTTGTAAGTGTGTTGCCTTGAAGGTTCTCCGAAAACTTTTCGGGCAGGATTTAGTTCCAGATCTTGTTGCCTATGTTGTGACCACTACTGGACGCTTGCATGTGGCCAAACAATTGTTAACTCTTCCTGTTGGAAACTTGAAGTCTTTTGCTAGAAGTAAAGAGGGGCTAGCCATTCTCAATTCGTGGATACTGGTATTATTATTTCACTTGATGCATTTTTCACACTGCCATTTAATATATTTATGTTTGACAGTACATCCATTTTCACAATTACAAAGTAAAGCATGTTAATGCGTGTTTGGTTCAGCTTATTTCTGTTAATTTTTGAAAATGAAGTTGTTCCCCACAAAAAAATAGGCTAGACATAACATGCTATTTAGGGTTATGGAATTTTTTAGTTTTGGGCTTCTAATTCATATCTAAATGCATGATTCAATGGGAAAGGATGGGACCCAACTCTTGAGGCATTGTTTGCGACTTCTTGTCCGTGTTTCAAGTGATCTTCTTGTTGTACGATTGTCAGGTAGTTATTTATTTATTTCATGAATTTACGTTAGTCTTAGGTTTTGTTTATTTACTTATGTGCCATACCCTTTTATAATACTTTTGAGGGAGAAATAGATGTTCAAGTGGGAGATGAAAATAATTTTAATTGTACCACGTTATGAGATATATGTTTAAATTAATGTCAGACCTAGTTTGTGTCTTTTCTTATTATTATCGATTCCTATCTTTTAATCAGCCTAATGAAGCTATGAATTTATAGTGGAAGATATATTTATGGTCCTGTAGATGATTCTGGTTGGATGAAGTCACATGGAAATACAGTGTATGTTGTTTCCTCTGTATTAGTGTTTATTTATTTTTTATTACTTGGTGTAGGAATGGGGAAAACAGTGAAGGAAAAAGTTTGTGTACATACCAGCCGTGATATTAATGCTACCTGAGGCTTGCTGAATCCTACCTCTGTTGGAAGCAATTCACCTTCCCACGTCCATGTGAAGAAATTGCACAGCAAACAAGGCAGACAACTGCCATCATATGACTCAAGGCATGAATTCAGTTCTTCTAGGTCCAAAGGTTCAATAGACAGAGTGGTTATAGAGAAGGAGGATAACCATTGTGCTATATCTGAAGAACAGGCTGCTATAGCTGCTGTAGAGGCTGCACGTGTTAAAGCTCTTGCTGCTGTTGAGGTTTGTTTCCCTTGGAGTTTTGGTAGATATTTTATGAGACGTCTTCAATAGAGAACATGTCATAAAGGATATTCGAGAGCAATGGACTCCATTTCTTTTATCCATTTGTAGATGATTAGATGTTTCAATATTACATTTTGAGTTTAGGAACTATTTTATGTGTAATTATGTTAAGTAAATATATTTATGAACTTTCTTGAGTAAATATTATATTTTGATTTGCTAATAGAAAATTATTTGCTTGTTATTGATTATTTAGACTGTATTATGTATGGGATTGAATTTTATGCAGGTCTAGATATGGATAGTAACATATAAAAATCAAATATTCTAAAAAAAACATCACTTTTTACATAGGTTATAACATCACCAGGTATAAAAGTGAGACTCTTTTATACTTGTTCCAGCACCAGCAGGTATAAAAAGTGAATTTTTTTTCTATCAACAAAGGGGACTTTTTATACCTGCTATCAGAATATCAAGTATAAATATCATACTTCTATACCTGTTACAGCAAAACCGGTGTAAAAGTTAAACTTTTTATACCGGTTCTAGAACCGGTGTAAAAAATTGAAAATTTTCTATACCCCTTGATTCTATACCTACTCGAAAACTGGTATAAAAAGTATTTTTTAAGAGGTATAAACAAACTTTTTCGCACTAGTACGGTTAGGTTTGAAGGATGAAATTGATGGTTAGATAAGGGGAGTAGCTAGGATATATCCTGTGTATTGGGTTTGACTGATTTTTCTTGAGCTTGTTCTGTAGTGATTGTTTTCGGTGCATGTCTTCATGTGGTGGATGTTTTATATTACCTTAATGGATATCGGTTTTCTTTTGTAATGCGTGGGAAGTAGGGTTACGGATTGTAGAAAAATCAATGACTCAAGAATTTTGTTTGGGTTGTGTTTGAAAAAGAAGGAAAAATATGGTATTAGGTTTCATGTTTTGATAGAAGTAGTATTTGGAAAATAAGGGAAAGTTTGGGGAAAAGGGGGTGGTTCACGTGGAGGAGAGAGTGAGCGAGGGTTCATTAGGGGTTTTGGTGGTTCTGCAAGGGTTGTTTCATGGAGAGAAAGGAAGAGTATTGGAATGTTTTAGATAATAGAGGAAAGAAACAGGAGAGAAAGGAGGAAGAAATAAAGAAAAAGAAAGGGGGAGAAATTGGGAGTTGCAATATTAAGTGAAAAGATTGAGTGTTATATGTCATTGTAGTGAGAGGGGTGGCTTTCGGGTTGTACCCAAAGAGAGGTTCAGTGGAGTGATCAAATAAGGACCATGATATTTTAACAACTTGTTTTAACAACTTTTTGACAACAAATTATGTGTCACTATTTTATTGGTTCGTATATTTGAAACTGACCAATCAAATAAGGACCATGATATTTTAACAACTTGTTTTAACAACTTTTTGACAACAAATTATGTGTCACTATTTTATTGGTTCGTATATTTGAAACGGACCAATCACAAGCTGTCACATAAGTGGTTGTAAAAATGTTGTCAAAAAAAGTTGTTAAAGATATATTTTCCATCAGATAATTGTGTAATATATATTGAGGGTTTGATGAGTGTAAGGGAAAGAGAAACCTAGTAGAATGTAGTGTAGTAAAGGAGATTATATAAAGGAAAGACGGTTGGCATAGCGTACTGGTGCAGAGGAATGAATCCCTCTTTGTTTGGTTTTTAGTTTGCTCAAAAATAGGAAAGATTAATTGTCCTTTACGTTTTGGTGTTGTTCTTATAAAATGACTAGTAGGTAAAAATGGGTGGGTCCCACTTTAATTGAAAGAAAAATAAACAGATACTGGGAATGAGGGTGGTGTCAACTCTTTTAGTATTACTAATAGTAATTGCATGTTCATGTGACCGTAATATTAATAACGGTTGAAATACCGTTATTTTTGTACTTGAATTTGACACTAAACACACCCTTTATGACTTAAAACTAGTTTCAAATCATGTTTTTTTCTTAAATTAGAGAATAAGAGAGTTGAAGGCAGTATTATAGGTATTATGCTTGGTTTTCCTTGTTTTGGCGGGAATTAACATGAATTGGATGAAAGAAGCTGAAGTAGTAAGGAGTTGGACTCAAGGGAAGAAGGAAAAGTGCTTAAAAGAAGAATCGCAGATGATGCTGAGCGCCAAAACCACCGTTAAGCGCTAGCTTCGTTGTGGAGTTCTCTGGACAACGCTTAAGCACCAACGCTGAGGGAAAAATCCAAGTGTCGCAGCCACCGCTAAGCGGCACTTTTACCGCTGAGCGCCAACCTCTTCAGTGAGTTCTATGTTAGGCGCTTGGGCATCAACGCTGAGCGATATTTCTGAGTGTCGCGCCTACCGTTGAGTGGAAAAACCAGTGCTGAGTGTCAGTCTCGTGGGCATGGGCCAGCTTTTGCTATTTTTTATGAACTATATATTGATTTGCACGACCCAGAGAGGGTATCTTTTGATAGAAGGAGACACAAAAACACTCTTTTCACCCCTCGGAGACGGATTTGGGATGCGGAAGCTCCAATCTACAATTTCTAGGGTTTTATCTTTCATTCTTTTCATTATTTTCATCTAGTTTCACCATGTCTATGGTGAACTAAACCTCCATTGTTGTTGGGAAAACGATGTAATCCTTTGAAACTCTCATGTATTGAATTGATTCTTGATAATATATGCCGTACTTCATTAATTGTTAGGTTTTTTCCTCTACACTCTATGCACGCTTTGTTTAACTCATTCAATTGCATGATCATTGATTTTGTCGATATGGACACATACGGGGAAATCTAGACTTGGGAAAATTCTCTCGGCAGCAATATTACCTAGACATAGTGATAGGAGGACCGATTGCCTTTAAGCTTCTATTCGAATGTAATGCATGATTAATTGCTAGGGAGACAAGACATTGTAAACTAGTAATTATGAGTAGGCTCTCTTTACCGAGACATTGTGTTTAGGGTAAATTAGAAAGTGGCATTGACATTAATGAAGAAATCGAATTCGAAAATACATGAGAGTGGATAGGATAAGTCGAAAACCCCAACAACAACATCATTCCATAATTTTATCAACCATTGACCTACGTATTCTTTGGTCAATTGATCACAACTTGCATTCGTGTTTATTTTCTGTTTTGCATTATAAACATTGATTTTGTTTCTCAAGTCTTAAATAATCAAAAAATCACATGACTTTCTAGGCCAATGAGTCTCTATGGAAAACGATACTTGGTCTTATAATTTATATTACTTGATACGATTCGGTACACTTGTCGGAGTCTTATCAAGTTGTCGGGGACTCGTGGTTTAACTATTCTATTCTTGTGATTATTTTTGTTTTTGTTTGTTCTAATAAATGTTTCTAGGGTTTTGTGCCTTTGCAGGATGCAATTTGGACAAGAATTTAACTATATGGGCACTCAATTCTACCAAAGTAATCTCAACCATTGGTGGGAACCTCACTCAAGCATGGATCAAAATCAGTTTCGGTAAGCTGCCGAACAATTTTAGGGGTTACCACAACAACAATGACAGCAACAACACTCTCTATCAATGGCAAAGATGGATGACACCTTTCAACAATGTATGCAAGAGGCCATCTCCACTCAGAAAAGCATTGAAGCAATATCCAAAAGGATTGAGATGCAGATTAGTAACTTAATATGAAACTGAAAGATTCTGGGGTTAATACTGAAGTTAACCCCAGGGAGGAATGTCAAGCCACTATCACTATAAGTGACAAGATTTTTTATGAGGAAAAGATAGAGAGAGATGAGGAAAAGATAGAGGAAAAAGAAACAGAAAGGTTGAGTGAGAAAAATAAAGATGAAGAGAAAGAAAAAGAAGTGGTTGAGAGAAAAGAAAAAAAGAGAAAATTGAGGAAAAAGAAAAGTAAGAAAAAGAGGATGAGAGGAAAGAAGAAGGAATCATATGAAAAACCTCTTCCTCATCCAAAGAAGTATCATAGGAATGAGAAGGAATTTGAGCACTTTATGGAGCTCTTCAAGAAATTGGAGATTAAAGTTCCTATGATTGAGACATGAAAACATGTGCTTGGTTTTATCAAATTTCTTAAGAAATTCAGCAAAAAGAAGAAAAAAAAGGAAATAATATTGTTAAACCCCTGGTAAGTGTACCAGATCGTATCAAGTAATAATAATTGGTAAACCTAATATCGTTCTTCCCAAAGGACTCTTAAGGCCCTATCTTTCGTGTAAACTAAGTGTTTAAGACTTGAGAAAAGAAATTAATTTGAGTGTTTCAAATGCAAAACAAAAATAAACATGCAAATGCAAGAATTCAATTGACTTAGAGAAAATATGGATTAAGTGAGTTGTTGGGGTTTACAATTTCATCTTATCCACCCTCATATATCTACTCTCCTTTTTTACTTTGCTTATTTATCATATTGTCATGCAAACTTTCTTGATCTACCCTTAACCCAATCCCTTGGTGAAAAGAGCCTATTAGTAATTACCGGCTTGTTATCCCTAGCCTCCCCTAGTAATTAATAATGCATGATAAGCGGAAGCAAAATACAATTGATCGTCCTACCCCTATCCCTAGGCGATATTAATATAATCAAGGAATTCTTCCCAGTTCATGACATTACTGTACGTCCCCGTATGAATAAAGACAAACAACATCTACCGAATGAGTTAAACGGTAAAAGCATTAAATACAGGTAAAGAACCCAACAATTGATAAATCAAGCATATGCAAGCATATAAAGTAAATAAGAATTTGGATATATGAGAGTTTCAAAAGATTACATTGTTCCCCAACAACAAAGGGTTTAGTTCACCATAGTCATGGTGAAACTAGATGAAATATAATGGAAGAATGGAAAAGCAAACCCTAGATTTGATAAAGTGGAGCCTAAGCATCCAAGAAATCTCCTCCAAAGGTGTAAAGCTGTTGTGGACGTTGTTCTCTGCCAAAAGAATTACATTTGAATTCGCTCTAGGGCTATATATAAGCCAAAAAGATAACAGAAAGATCTCAAAATCCAAAATATAAAAACAGACAATCGCCCAGGCACCTAAATTGGCCGCTCAGCGGTTTGCCTCAACTCACGCCACCGCCCAGGCGCCTAAATGACCGTTGAGCGGTTTGCATTTGGTCGCTCTGGATGCTCAGCGTCACTGCCTAGGCGCCAGACAATACTTTTCCTCAAACTAGGACGCTCAGCGGTGGAATTTACCGCTGAGCGGTTCACAAATTCTTCTTTTCTTCCTTTTTCTCCTTCATTCTTGAGTCTATGACCTTCCTACTTCATTGCCATCTTAAATTTTCATCAAAAACCCTGCAAAATAATGCAAAACAAGCATAATATCTCTAGAAACAACTTTTGATTCTCATGTGACACAACTTAAGAGTTTTACTTGATTCTAAGCTCATTTTAAGCTACAAAGGGTGTGTTTTTATATCAAATTTATGCATGAAAATAACGGTTTTTAGACCGTTATCAAATATTCAGAAAGGAGAAATATCAACCTTGAAGATGGAATTTAAGCTTTATTGAGTCAAGCTAGTGATGTTAAAGAAGCGCTTGCTGGGAGGCAACCCAATTTTTGACTTTTTCTTTTTAATTAATTATTTGTGTGGTTTGGATTTGATTTTTGTTTTGCAGTAACGACATCATCTACTGATGGAAGTTGCCATGATAAAGATGAGAAATAATAGAGTCTACTGAAGGATGCTATGTGAATTAGGCATCTACTGATGGGTGTCATTGACAGCATATATTGATGAATACTGATGAAGATGAGAAAGATTAGCATCTACTGATAGGTACTAATGAGAAGGAGGATTGCACCTACTAATGGGTGCTAGAAAGAGTTTGGGTCAGGCTCGTGACGTTAAACAAGCGCTACCTGGGAGTAACAATCTGAAATAGAATCTGAAAATGTTAGATCAACAAATGTCCAAAAGTCTCTGAATAATTTCAGATAACATCTATTTTTAGATTTCTGTTAATCAGACGCTCCCTCAGTCGAATATGCTACTAATTCAGTGGACTAGGTTATGACAGTTATAACAGATTAGTCAAACCAGTGCATACAGTCAAACAAAATAAATTTCCATTCAATACAGTTAACTTATATTCAATGCTCAACTAACTTTTAAAAATATAGCTGTTACTGTTCATGAGCATGACAGAATTTCAAAGCAAACAACTAATATAGTCGAATGCATGGCGCACACAGTCGACTTCGACATGTCAGAGCATTTTGAAATTATTTCCTTCACAAAATCTCACATAGCACTGTTTCTGAAAATCTGTATAAAGACTTTAGTATAGTCGAATCAATTAGTACTGGAGTCGACTTTACTGCAGCTTGGTCACACAACTTTTAAGTTCACAAGAGTGCATGTGGTTTTCATCCTTTAAAAGATGTGTAATGCAACCAGATATGATGTAACATGTACAAGCTCAATAAGTATGCATTCACATAGCAGTAAAACACGTAAACATGTTCAACAATATATCAAACAATAAGCATACGAACATGTAACACAACAACAACATATGTGTGTTATTAAAAATGTGTTATCATCATAAAAAACCAGAGTGATATAGATATTGTGTTGTCAACAATCTCAACAATCTCCCCCTTTTTTGATGATGCACAACCATGATTAGTAACCAACCATGTTTGCACAATCAGATACAAAACAGAGTAAACAAATGATATCAAACAGTTCAAATACTCTGAATGTAACTCATCCATACAACAATATATC
Organism: Vigna reflexopilosa; assembly: GCA_027742785.1. NCBI lineage: Eukaryota > Viridiplantae > Streptophyta > Magnoliopsida > Fabales > Fabaceae > Vigna > Vigna reflexopilosa. The sequence continues at coordinate 23,710,164 of CM050918.1, forward strand.
AAGCAGATATGAAACAGAAAACATTCTCCCCCTTTCATTAACAATCATAAACCTTCTCCCCCTTTGTGCATTAACAAAAAAAGGAATGCTCAAGATATAATATGTTGTTAAAACAAACAGAGATACATCAGTAAAAATGAGCAATGATATATCATGCATTGATGCTCACCTTATCACATTTAATTACATGTAAATGATAACTCCCCCTGATATACAGGCATGTGAAGAAATAAGTGTAAGAATGTAATACTCCCACTGTCATCATGCATAAATTTTTAAACAAGATCAGATGCATAATGCAGTACAAATAATCAGAGCATACCATCATCAAAACACAGAATTGTATCACAGATAAGATATCAATCAATTCTATCATGTGATGATACAATTTTCAACAATCTCACAATGTTATCTCAATCATGATATGCATAATCAATTTAGAATAGACATAAATTGCAGATAATCAAGATAAGATGATCAATCAACATATATAACCAAATTCCAGAAATGGAATTTATAACCCTGTTACAATCCAGTCGATTAAATTAATTCCTCAATCGAATACATTGCTTGCTAATGATGTTGCATTCCACCTGCAGTTTCTAGAGCAATGTTTTTCCTGCAAAACCTTTCGAAGATCTTCTACAGATCAAGCATTTTAGTTATGTAGGAAATATAACCCATAAGAAGTAAATATGCAAAGATGTGTAACAATTTAAAAACTTTAAAAAACAAGCATAAAAGACTTCAATCAATACACAATCCAATCAATCATTCAACAAAGCAGATTTCAATCAAACAGATTAAAGCAATTGAAATCGATTCAAACAATTGATTTCATTTCCTTGTTTAAAAAGATATTACAATGGTAGGAACAGAACAAGGTTCAAAACAAAAAAGATGGCTTGCTAAGCCATTTACAAAAAAAAAAGAATCAACCTATGACTCTAAACAGTACTGGATAAGCAAAACTTTATTCTGATTCAGAAGATTTTTCAATCTTTTTATCAGCACTGTTCAGTCCACTGTCAGTGTCACCAATAGATGATTCTTTAAAAGCTTTTATTCGTAAAGCATAATTCATTTTCCTGTGTAACTCAGATAGAGACTTTTGGAGAATAATTATCCTATGGTCCAGTCTATCAAATCTTCTATCTACATACCCTTGAAATGTACTCAAAGGATGAAACTTATATCTGGAAGGATCAATATTTAGGGGGTCCATTTCACCTGTAGTGGGAATATCATCAATCATAGTCCATTCCGCCTTTAATTTGATGATGCCAGCAGAGTTTAAGAATAGTTTCTCCATAACATTACTCTTGTTGCACTGAATAACCCTCTCATTTGTGAGATCCACTTTTTGCATTTTTAGTACTTTGCTGATGAAGACCCCATATGGTAGAGATAATCCTTTGCTTTTAGTAAACTTCATGATATGGTCATGAATTGTAAAGGCCCAATTAGTTGGAGTATCAGACAGTAGAGCACATATCAAGTACATGTCTTCTTCATTTAGTAAGGATTGATCATCCTCTCTTAGAAGTAATATCCAAGTGATCACGTACGCACAAAGACATTCATCCATCAATAAATTCCTGATGTTAAAAACTTCACATTCATAAGCTAGAGCAGGATTCCTTAAGAGACATTTATATAAATCTGTTTTGTTAGAACCAGCAATTCCATTATGTGTTAATATTCGTTCTTGTTAAAGGCCTGCAACATTTTCCCAGATGAATCGGTCGATGGTAATATCAACACCTTTTACTCTTGACTTCAGACTGTTTCCTTCCCTTTTCAGATTGCAGTAAAATACTTTGACTAAGTTGGGATAAAAATCACCTTGTATCTCAACAAACTTTGTCAAGCCATCCCTGACAAGTCATTCTTAAAATTTGAATCCTTCATTCCGATAGAAAAGAATGCTTATACATTTGTGTCGCATGACTTCTTTAAAACCCCACTTGCAAATGTAATCAGTTCTTTAGTCGTCGTCACTGAACCAACCAAAAGGATTAGCTTCTCTTCTAGCCGACATTGGTCTCTTTCCAGAGCGTGATGAAGAAGCAGCCATTTTGCACAGAACAAGGAGAAGAATTGTTTTGAATCAGAATAAGGGTTTCATTGCACACAATGACCAGTTAGGAGTCTAATGTATATAGAGAGACGCGCCAAAGATTTAGCATGCAAACCCCAGATTCAAAAAAACCAAATTTTAATGTTTTAAAAACAGAGACTCTAGTCAAATACATTGAACACACAATTGACTAATGTATGTCAAGAGAAATTTTAAAATAGAGTTTAACACATACAGAGAACATAGTAGAATGAATTAATAATATAGTCGACTAAGACTCGTGAAACATCTTTTCAAAACCATTCAATTAATCAAGCATACAAACAAACATTCATGCAATCAATCAGCTCAAGCATAATGCAGCAGAATGATACAATTTACCCGTTGTAGATACTCAAGATTTTGATTTTTCAAAGTGATTCATCCTTGTGTTCAAACTGCATATGCTATATATCCTGCAAAACAATTTAAGCTTTGCTTGCAGGTACCCATTTTACTTTGGGTCCTTGACTATCAGTCCTTGTTAGTTGTTCCTTTGGTTTCAAAACATATAGACCTTTTGGAACAACAACATTTATATAATAACAGTTTCTAACATTATGACCAATACAGTTGCAATAGAAACAAGCATGTTTAACAGGTTTACTCAAGTCAATAAATCTCTTTGCATTGGTTCTATTTGATTGAGCTCTATAGTCTATTCCTTGTCTTTATATAGCTCTGCCAGAAGATTTCTGTACAGCATTTAAATTGTCTCTACCTTGACTGAATTTGGCTAGCGTGCTAGTCAAGTAATCTATTTTCTCAATGTGTGTAGGACATTTTTCACAAGGTTTTTCTACTGTAACAGTTTCAATCTTAACTTCCTTAGCAGATAACAATGCATCATTTAATTCTTTATCTAATTTCTCATTTTTAGAAACAAGGTTATTAATTCTATACTCATAGTCTTTCCTTTCAGAGTTCAGTCATTAACCTTGTACTATAGTCACATTGCTTCAGCGTGCAGTTCTTGAAAGGCATCTCGCAGCAGAGCATACTTGATTTCCACTGGTTCATTTGAGATGTCAGCATCACTATCATAGTCATCCCATGTTACTCCAGTCATGTAGCAAATGTTGGACTCTTCCTCATGATCAGCATCTTCATCACTTGAATTTTCAGAATCTGTATTCTCCCAAGAAATGTATGCTCCTTTTTGCTTCATGCTTCTATCTTGAGGGAATCTTTTATTTCCTTTCTGCTTAGGCTTTAATTTTGGACATTCAAGCTTGATATGTCCTTCTTTTCCACACTCGTAACATTGGACAACATTTTTTCTAAAGCTTCTCTTTTTGCTGTGACCTGCATGGTTAGTAAGTTGACTATCATTTTGCACAAGTCGACTAAACTTTCTTACCATCAAGGTCATCAATTCCTTTTCATCCATCTCTGCATCTGAGTTCTCAGTCTTTGACTTAATCTTGCTTGCAGCCTTCAGAGCAATGGATTTCTTTTCTCCAATCTCTTCCTCATCCTTTAATCTACAAAGTTCCAATTCATGTTCACGTAGCTTGCCAAACAAGGTAGCCATGTTCATACTTGCAAGGTCTTTGGATTCTGAGATTGCAGTGACTTTTGGTTGCCAATTTCTGTTCAGACTTTTCAAGATTTGGATGTTAATCTCTTCTTTATCGAACACTTTCCCGAGAGCCATAAGATGATTAACAATGTGTGTGAATCTTTTCTGGACATCATAGATAGTCTCGACAACCTTCCTCCTGAAAAGTTCATACTCTTGTATCAAAGAATTCTTTCTTGCTCTCTTTACTTCATTTGTGCCTTCATGTGTTACCTCTAAGACATCCCACATTTCCTTTGTAGATTTGCATTGAGATATCCTGAAAAATTCATTAATTGTTAGTGCGGAGGCAATAATATTTCTAGCTTTAATATCATATTGAGCTTTTCTATTTTCATCAGCAGTCCATTCTGTAAAAGGTTTTATAACAATTTTCTCATTAACAATTTTAGTAGGCACAAAAGGACCATTCAAGGTTGCATCCCAAATTCCTTTATCTACAGATTCAAGAAAGATTTGCATTCTGATTTTTCAAAAACGATAATTTTCACCAGCAAATAGAGGTGGTCTGTTTGTTGAAGCACCTTCACCAAAAGTTTGAAAACAGGAAGCCATCCCTAGGTTTATATTCAAATCAATGAAAAATAGAGTCGACTAGTTTTTCAAATATCTTATGAAAACCAGCTCTGGTACCAATTGTTGGAAAACAGATAGACTTCTTTTTACACCAAAAGGGGGGGGGTGAATTGGTGGATTTTCAAAATCAGAGTCTTTTCGCAATCTTTAAATCAAAGTATAAAACTTTACAAACTTTCTTCATTTGCAAGTATTGAATATTCATGTGCAGCGGAAAAACGTAGTTGACTGCGCAGATAATAAATTCGACTGTAATTAAAAGTGTAGGGATGAGAAAATCAAACAGTGGTTTTTATACTGGTTCGGCCTTAATGCCTACATCCAGTGTCCTTCTTGTACCCGGAAGCAAATGCACTATAATGGTCAAGGTTTTTACAACAAGGCTTTTATAGAAGACCTCCACGTCAAAAATATAAAACACCTTTCTAACCCTCTAACCAAAATATAGGCAAACAACACACAACAAGACTTGCAGCAAGATGTCCCCTCTCCTACAATCTGCTAACCACTTTGAACAATCCTCAAAGTGAACCAGACTCCACGAGTCTATCCCCTGTAATCACAACAGGTCACAACAACAATCACCAATGGATGCCAACAAGAATCATGATCAACCAGAAAACACCCCAATGTGCAGATATGTGATCAAGCAATGAGTGCGCAGTCAGTCTCCCTTTGAGTAACGTCTTAAACAAAGCATTAGCAAGAACGGAAGAAAGACTCAAACTATTGATAAGCACAAGTATATGAATAAAATAAGAAATTCGATATAAGAGAGTTTTAAAGAATTACATTGTTCCCCAACAACAAAGGGCTTAGTTCACCATAATCATGGTGAAACTAGATGAATTAAATGGAAAGAAGATAAAAGGTAACCCTAGATTTGCAAAATTAGAGCTCTCGTATCCAAGGTGTGAAAACCGTGTTTCTGCGTCCTTTCTGCCAAAAGGTACATGCCCTAGGTCGTGCAAATGTATTTATAACAAAGAAAAATAACTGAAAATAAGCCCAAGCCCATAAGTACACCGTCCATCGGTGGTTAACACCGCCCGGCGGTGGGTGCTGTTCCAACTCCACCCCTTGGCGGTGCCCTTTAAGCGCTTGGCGACGTTATGCATAGAAGGTCACACCGCCTGGCGGTGGCTGCAGTTCATGTTTTCTTCAATTTTCCACCTTCTTCTGCATCCAACACTTCTCTTCCTTCAATTCCTTCATCAAATTCCTGATAAATCCTGTCAAAACAAGGGAAACCAAGCATAAAACCTAAAAAACCCACTTTAACTCTCTTTCTCTCTAACTTAAGCATTTTGCATGATTTCAAGCTAATTCTAAGTCATAAAGGGTGTGTTTTAATGTAACTTTTAAGTATGAAAATAACGGTTTTTAGACCGTTATCACAACCCCAAACTTAGAACTTTGCTTGTCCTTAAGGAAACACAATGCAATCTAGTCTTCAACAATTCATCACAATGGTTCAACCTTTTCAAAATCATATCTCAAGTCAAGTTATCACTCAAATCAGCTTATCCAAGGACTTCAATCAAGATTCACATATGCTTCAAATCAAACCATCATAGTGTTCTTCACATTCTCATAGAGTTCAACAGATGCTATTCTCAAGAATGATGAATTAGCTAAGCACAGATATAATCATGGATTCATGGAATTCTACCTTTCCAGACAAAGTGTTTCACTTAATCACTCAAGTGTTTCAAAAGGTTACTCCATCCCTCTACCATCCACATGTCACATAGAACGAAATTGCCATTCATTTGCCACAATCAAACATCATCACATACATATGTCATCACAAGGACATTTCAAGGCTTATAATGTGGTTGAGCTAACAAGGAAAATTGGTTTTTCTAGATTCACAAAATCCTTGAGTTAAGAGAGTTATTTACATGATCATGGTTCAAGCACAAACTCTCTTTTTACCAATTCTCACTCATTCCCAACTTTCCCTTTTTCTTTACATTGAGCTTTTCTTCTCATGCTTTTTCTTTTTCCATCTTTTTCTTTCCTTTTCATGCATTTTTATTCCACTTAATAGCTCAATGTCAAACTTTTTCTTTTTCAATTCTCCCATCATCCCCAAACTTGAACCTTTAACAACACCACAAAATATTTCTCAACCTAACTCAAGGCAAAGATTTTCAAGCAAGGGTTTTTCTTCTATTTAAGGCTTAGGTTCAAAAATGGTAGAACATAAGATGTTCTTTTTCATGTGGGACAAAAATTTCATTTGGCTAGAATAAGGGCTTATCAAAAACGGCCTTGATCATATGACACGTACATGCAACTCAGTCAATCACAGAAACTCAGGCAAAATCATTCATGCTTTCACATAGATAGCAAATATATCAACAAGAACTTTGGAGTTCAAAAACCTCACACAAAAGCCTATTCCAATAATTCAATCAAATACCCTGCTTAGCCTCATAATCACAATCACAAAATCACAATGCATATGTTCACATAGCTAATGAACACTCCACCTGTATATCAGCATATGGCAATCTCAATCATCATTCAAAACAAGCATCATCAAGCAATAATCTCATGCAAACACATAGCCAAACCATCATCAGAAAAGTTTCAAACAAGGTACATTACTACACTATTCAACAGAAGCAAACATATTCTAAGAATTCAAATTACAAAACAAAACAAAAGATAAAGAAAAGAAAAATCATGTTCTACTGCATTTGGCATCCATCAGTAGATGCCATAGAGGCTGCTCATCCCATGTTGTCATCTGAATCCTCATCTCCAGGCTCAACATCCTCGAAGTCCTCATCATCCTCATCCTCATCATCCTTCTCCATAACTAGAGCTTCAGCTGCTCCAGATCTGCTCCCCTGTGTCTGCTCAGGCCAAGCCACTCTGTTGGTGAACTCATCCATCGTCCACTTATGCGCAAGAGGTGTATCATAAAGCTCACGATCATCTCTATAGTAGCCATTTGCCCCCTGTGAATGGCCTCCAATTTAGACTCCACCAGAGACATATACATATCTCTCACCTGAAACGGCTCAGCATCATGAGGTGCATCTCCCTAGGCACGAGGTGGTGGAGCTCTCCTCCTAGCACGCATCCTAGGTACATCCTGAGCCGCCTCTTCCCCTCCATAAAATTGCCTATAATAGGCCTCATCAATGGCCTTCCTAGGGAGCTCAAAAGGTGGATTAGACGTATCCACCCCAGTTGCATGGCATAGCTAGGTGAATAAAGATGGATGCCCAGTGGTGCTTTATTGCTAGTAGTCACCGCACAACTCCTAATCTCATTGGCTATCACCTGGCCAATGATGATGTTCATACCACTCAGCACACAATAAATGAACATGGCCCTCTTGACATTAATGTTAGAAATATGGGAGCATGGGTCACATTGGCATGTGTGAATGTCATCCAATACTGTGCTAAAGGCGTCAGATAACCCCTCTTGATGTAAATAGCATCTCCATTGGGGTTCTAGTAGAAATGCCCTCCAAGCACACAAAGTACTTGTTCCATGTCATCAAAGTCAATGCCCTCAATCACATTCAACTCATATTGGCATTGCTCTCCTATCCATTCTACATAGCTCATGTAATCAGTAAAGTAAGAACCCTCAAGTGGCTTGGCATTCGTATAAAAATCCTTCACCATAATTGTGTTGGTAGGAGCAGGGTGTGTGGCCAACTGCTCCCAATTTCTTCCCTCCAACTCCGGTCCAAACTGTGGAGCATAGTCAGGAATCCAGCTTGATTTCCTCTGCATAATAAGACGTCTCTCCTGAACCTTGAGAAATTACTGCGCATGCCTCCTGTGCAAGAACCTGTGATTGTAGAACAACTCAGGTTCTCTTCTCTTGTGGCCTATGGTCTTCGTTCTCTTCCCTGAAGAGGATGTCATTCCTACATTCAATATAATTCATAAGACCACAACAAAGCACATTAATCATTAGCAAATAACTAAAACATGTCTTATCTCATCACTAACCAACGCAGGGGGATGGATAGCACCCCTTAGCGCCACCTATCAAACCAAAAACAAGCAACATCAAACATCCAGGCCACTTCCCGACGTTGTTAACACCGACCTATTTTTCCCTTGGCGCTGATAGGTAGTGTGTTTGGACGAGGTTTTGTGATTTACTAACGCTTAATGAGATTTCTTTTGGTCTTGTGAATTGTATTTGATGTAGGGATGACCTTCTCATCAGGGAAGAGGATCAAGACTATAGGAAGCAAGAGGAGGGAACCGAAGCGCTTCTATTCCAACAGGTTCCTTTCTCGAAGACATGAGCAACATTACCTCCTTGTCCAAGATAGGCGACTCCTGATGGAGCGCAAGGCGGGATGGATTCCAGACTTGGCTCCACTATTTGGAGAGGAGATGGAGAGCAGACAATAGAAGAAACTACCCACCTATCTTGCACCAGCCAACATTGCAATGGTGAAGGAATTCTACACCAATGCAAAGCTATTGGGTGACTCCCACACTCAGGATTATATGAGCTATGTCAAAGGGAAAATCATTAGGTATGATCCTGAGTTTATTAACAGGTTCCTGAATACTGAATGGACAAGTGTGCAGTGTCAGTTTGCACTCAACATGGAAGAAGGGACAAATTTTGATAGCATAGAGAGTGTGCTTTGTGTGCTTGGAGGGCATTTTCATAGGAACGGTAGTGGTGTAGCTATGCACATGAAGAGAGCTAATTTGACGCCTTTGGCGCAGTATTGGATGGCATTCTCTCATGCTAACATCCAACCTTGCTCTCACGTCTCAGACATCACTTTCACCAGGGCCATGTTCTTATGTTATGTGGTCAAAGGTTTGAATGTGAACATCGGCCAAATCATAGCAAATGAGATCAAGAGTTGTTCCAGCACTATGAGCAACAATGCACCCTTGGCGCGTCCTTCTCTAATTACACACCTCTATCAGTTAGCTGGGGTGGATACTTCTACTCCACCATTTCAGAGACCAAGGAAAGCTATTGATGAGGCCTACTATAGGCAGTATGTTAAGACCTTGGCAAGTGTACCAGATCGTATCAAGTAATAAAAATCGGTAATCCCAATATCGTTCTTCCTAGAGGACTCTTAAGGCCTCATATTTCGTGTAAACAAATTGTTTAAGACTTGAGTAAAAGAAAATTAGTTTAAATGGTTTGAATGCAAAACAGAAATAAACATGCAAATGCAGGAATTCAATTGACTAAGAGAAACTATGAATGAATGAAGTTGTTGGGGTTTACAATTTCATCTTATCCACCCTCATATATCTACTCTTCTTATTTACTTTGCTTATTTATCATATTTCCATGCAAACTTTCTTGGTCTACCCTTAACCCAATCGCTTGGTGAAAATAGCCTATTACTAATTACCGGCTTGCTATCCCTAGCCTCCCCTAGTAATTAATAATGCATGATAAGCGGAAGCAAAATACAATTGATCGTCCTACCCCTATCCCTAGGCGATATTAACATAATCAAGGAATTCTCCACAGTTCATGACATTATTGTACGTCCCCGTATCAATAAAGACAAACAACATCTACCGAATGAGTTAAACGGTAAAAGCATTAAATACAGGTAAAGAACCCAACAATTGATAAATCAAGCATATGCAAGCATATAAAGTAAACAAGAATTTGGATATATGAGAGTTTCAAAAGATTACATTGTTCCCCAACAACAAAGGGTTTAGTTCACCATAGTCATGGTGAAACTAGATGAAATATAATGGAAGAATGGAAAAGCAAACCCTAGATTTGATAAAGTAGAGCCTAAGCATCCAAGAAAGCTCCTCTAAAGGTGTAAAGCTGCTGTGGACGTTGTTCTCTGCCAAAAGAATTCCATTTGGATTCGCACTAGGGCTATATATAAGCCAAAAAGATAACAGAAAGATCTCAAAATCCAAAATATAAAAACAGACAACCGCTCAGGCGCCAAAATTGGCCACTCAGCGGTTTGCCTCAACACACGCCACCGCCCAGGCGCCTAAAATGACCGCTCAACGGTTTGCCTCTTGTTGCTCTGGACGCTCAGTGTCATCGCCTAGGCGCCAGACAATACTTTTCCTCAAACTAGGGCGATCAGCGGTGGAATTTACCGTTGAGCGGTTCACAAACTCTTCTTTTCTTCCTTTTTCTCCTTCATTCTCGAGTCTATGACCTTCCTACTTCATTGCCATCTTCAATTTTCATCAAAAACCCTGCAAAACAAGCATAATATCTCTAGAAACAACTTTTGACTCTCATGTGACACAACTTAAGAGTTTTACTTGATTCTAAGCTCATTTTAAGCTACAAAGGGTGTGATTTAATATAAAATTTATGCATGAAAATAACGGTTTTGAGACCGTTATCACAGTACTACGGAGGAGATGAAGTAGCCCAACCAGTGCCCCAAAGACATCCTAGGAGGAGAGGACCACCACAAGCACATGCACCAGCTCATGATGCAAAGCCCTTTCAGATGAGAGACATCTACATTTCTCTAATGGAGGCCAGGTTGCAATCTATCCACAGAGGGCAGGTGGACACCACTGATATGATTATTGGGCTTTATGACACGCCCCCTTGATAACGGTTGAAAAACCGTTATTTTTATACTTAAATTTGACACTAAACACACCCTTTATGACTTAGAAACTAGCTTGAAATCATGCATTTTGCTTAAGTTAGAGAATAAAAGAGTCAAAGGTGGTTTTCTTGGTTTTATGCTTCATTTTCCTTGTTTTGGCACGAATTAACATGAATTGGATGAAGGAAGCTAAAGTACTAAGGAGTTGGACTCAAGAGAAGAACGAAAAGTGCTTAAAAGAGGAAACGCATGTACCGCTGAGCGCAAATCCACCGTTGAGCGCCAGCCTCGTGGAGGAGTTCTCTGGCCAACGCCTAAGCGCCAACACTGAAGGGAAAATCAAGTGTTATAGCCACCATTAAGCGACACTTTCACCGCTGAGCACTAGCCTCTTTAGTGAATCCATTGGACAACGCCTGGGCGTCAACGCTGAGCGACATTTATGGGTATCACGCCTACCGTTGAGCGGTAATCCAACGTTGAGTGCTAGACTCTTGGGCCTAGGCAATTTCTGCTGATTTTTATGAACTATATATTGATTTGCACGACCCAAAGAGGGTATCATTTGGCAGAAGGAGACGCAGAACCACTCTTTTCACCCCTCGAAGGCAGATTTTGGATGTGAAAGCTCCAATCTACAATTTCTTGGGTTTTATCTTTCATTCTTTTCATTATTTTCATCTAGTTTCACCATGTCTATGGTGAACTAAACCTCCATTGTTGTTGGGGAAACGATGTAATCCTTTGAAACTCTCATGTATTGAATTGATTCTTGATAATATATGCTTTACTTCACTAATTGTTAGGGTTTTTCCCCACTCTATGCATTCTTTGTTTAACTCATTCAATTGCACGATCATTGATTTTATCGATATGGACAAATACGGGGCAATCTAGACTCGGAAAAATTCTCTCGGGAGAAATATTACCTAGACTATAGATAGGAGGTCCGATTGTCATTAAGCTTCTATGCGAATGTAATGCATGATTAATTTCTAGGAAGACAAGACATTGTAAACTAGTAATTAGGAGTACGCTCTATGTTGGAAAACAGGTTGGCTTCTTTCTTCACCAAGAGGGGGGTGGGTGAATTGGTGTTGTTTCAAAAACAAGTTCTTTTCGCAATCTTGAAATCAAAGTCTAAAGATTTTCAAACTTTCTTGAAATGCAAGCAATCAGAATATGTATGCATTGGAAAATACGTAGTTGATTGTGTAAAGAATAAAGTCAACTGTAATGTAAAAGATAAGGGATAGAGAAATGCAAACACATGTTTTTATACTGGTTCGGCCAACAATGCCTACATCCAGTGTCCTTCCAACCCAGGAAGCAAATGCACTATTGATAACGGTTGAAAAACCGTTATTTTTATACTTAATTTTGATATCAAATGCACCCTTGTTGACTTAGAAACTTGCTTTCACTCATGATTTTTCTTTAGTTTTGTGAATAAAAGAGTTGAGGACATGATTTATGATTTTATCATTAAAATCCCTTGATTTTGTAGGTTTTTGGAATGAATTAAAAGAAAGGTTGAAGTATCAAATGGTTGGAGTGCAGAAAAGTCAAACAGAGTGCATAAAAGTCAACCAGCCAACAAGAAAAGTCAACCAGTCAACCAGAATGTTGAAAAGTTGACCAGAGTTTACCAGAGTGCTGAAATGTCAACCAAAATCAAAAAAAGGCAACAGAACGTGATTTGATATATTTTGTGCGATTTTTATGATCTGTTTGGGCTTGGACCTGTTTTCTGTTATTTTTATGTCCTATTTAAAGGCCAGAATGTCTTAGGGTTTGTATCTTTTGATGGCTTAGACACAGAAACACACTTTTCACCCCTTTGGGGGTAGATTTGGAGATGGTGACAACTCTCTTTTTTTCTCCTCTTTAGGGTTTCTATCTCTTTCATTCCATTCACCTAGTTTCTCCATGACGATGGAGAACTAATCTTATTTGTTGTTGGGGAAAGATGTAACATCTAAACTCTCTTATATCAAAATCCTTATTTTATTTATATGCCTGCATATGCTTATGTTTATCAATTGTTGGGTTCCTTACCTTTGCTTAATGCTTTTATCGTTTAACTCATTCGGTAAATGTTGTTTCTCTTTATTGATACGGGAACGTACAGTAATGTAATGAACTAGGGGGAATTCCTTGATTATGCTAATACCGCCTAGGGATAGGGGTAGGACGATCAATTGTATTTTGCTTCCGTTTATCATGCATTATTAATTACTAGGGGAGGCAAGGGATAGCAAGCCGGTAATTAGTAATAGGCTTTTTCGCCAAGGGATTGGGTTAAATAAGAAAAGTAGATATCAGAGAGTGATTGGGTGAAATCTGAATCCTAACAACAAACTCATCTCATATTATCAACATCATTCATCCACTTTTGTGTTTAACCTCAATTGATCAAATTGCATTCATGTTTACTTTTTCGTACCTAATATTAAAAAATCATAAAATATTGTTTTTATAGTCTTGATTGGTTATGCGAAAGCACAACAGTTTAGTGTCGTGAGTCTCTTGGAAAAACGATACTTGGACTTACCATTTATTATTACTTGATACGATCTGGTACACTTGTGAGAGTGTTAACAAGTTTTTGGCGTCGTTGCCGGGGACGTGGTATAACTATTCTATGTGTGTGATTCTTAACCGATTAGACTTTCTATCTTTCTATCTCTTTATCTATCTTTCTATCTTTCTGTTTCTTTATTTAAAAAAAAAACGAAAATAAAAAATTATATCTTTTTCTATTTAAAAAAAAAATCTTTTTCTGTTTTTATTTTTCTCTTTTTATCTTTCTATTTTTTAAAAAAAAAAGAAAAAAAAATATTTTTCTGTATTTATCTATCTGTTTTTATTTTTTCTATCTTTATTTAAAAAAACGAAAATAAAATAAAATAATATCTTCTCCTTATTCTTCTCCTCATTTTGCTCCTCATTCTTCTCCTTATTCTTCTCCTTATTCTTGTCCTTATCTTTCCATCTTTCTATCTTTCTATCTTTCTATTTATTTTTCTTTTTATCTATTTATTTTTTTTATTTTTTTTTTATCATTCTATCTTTATCTTTTCTATAAAAAAAACGAAAATTAAAATAAAAAAAAATATCTTTTACTGTTTTTATTTTTTGGGCTAATTCTGTACTCTAGTGCAATGTTTTTTAGTGTATGCAGGATAAAATTTTTGGTACTAGGAGCAAAAGATCATCAGGAGGCAGATAAGGAAGGAGAATTGTTTCACCAACACCCTGATGTGAAAAGTGACAAACTCAAACCTGGGACACCGGTGAAATTCAAGAATAGGTTATGGGTTGTCAAGACTATCAAAGCAAACATGACTTCTTGAGATTGAGGAACCTTAGAGTTGGTGATAAAGGAAATTTCCGAGATGTTGTTGGTGTCATAGAGGAAGGAAGAATGCCAACATAAAATATCAACACCTACTGATGGGTGTTTGGGCTTTACCGGGTCAAGATAATGACGTTAAAGAAGCGCTTGTTGGGAGGCAACCTAGTTTCTAACCCCGTTTTTTAATTATTATTTTTTCTTTTATTTTATTTTATTTTATTTTATTTAAATTTTTTAGGTTAAATGTTGTTTCTGATGGCAGTAATGATAACATCTACTGATCGATGTTAGGTGATTTGGCATCTACTGATGGAAGCCCATGAAGATAAGAAAGATTAGCATCTACTGATGGATGCTATATGGTTAGACATCTACTGATGGATGTCACTGACAACATTTACTGATGAATGCTACTGGGATAGCATCTACTGAGGGATGCTAGAAGATTTAGGTATCTACTGAAGGATACCAGGAAAGTACCCCTACTGATGGGTGCTAGAAAAGTTTGGGTCAGGCTCATGACGTTAAACAAGCGCTACCTGGGAGGCAACCCAGTTGATTGATTTATTTTTGCATGTTTTAATTCTTGTTCTAGTTGCATATGTGAGATAAGTGATTGGGAATTGCATAAAAATTAAATTTTGAAAGTTGAATTTGAAGGTTTAATGGGTTAAAATGTTTTAAAAAGAAAAAAAGAGAGGGGTGTAAACCGCGCCCACCGCCGGACGGTGAACTCACTGTTGGGCGGTGGCGACGCTGAGGGGTCAAAACGTTTTAAAAGAGGGTTTTATTCTTTTGGCCCATTATTTGATTTTTCTACCCCTTAGGTTCGCCCAAGCACTCTTTACCAAACCCATAATCTCTCTTTCACTTTCAAAAATCCTATAAAGATTTCCCAACACTTCTCCTATCATCCTCTCTCTTAAAAACCAAATTTTTATCACTTTTTCATCCAAGTTTGGGGTTTTGTGAGAGCCCAGCTATTTGGGGTTGATTCCTCCACATTCCTTGGAAGAACTTTAGTGTGCTACTAACGTTTAATGAGATTTCTTGTGGTTTTGTGAATTATACTTGATGCAGGGATGGCCTCCTCATCAGGAAAGAGGATCAAGACTGTGGGGAACAAGAGGAAGGAATCAGAGTTAGAGCAGTTGAAGCTCCAGCTATGGAGGAAGATGATGAGATAGCATTTACTAATGGATGCTATTTGCACTAGAACAGGATTTTCTATCTTTGTTTTTGTATTTATTTGTTTCTGTTTAGTAGTGTAGGATTGATGAACTTGATTGGACACTATATCTAATGCAGTGGTTTGATATTGATATTTATGCATGATGGTATTGCTTGATGATGCTTTGATATTGATGATGTTGAGATTGCACAATATGCTGATATATAGGTGGTGGTTCACAAGCTGTGTGAACAGATGCATTGTGATTTTGTGATTGTGATTATGAGGCTAAGTAGGGTATTTGATTGAATGATTGGAATAAGCTTATGTGAGGTTTTTGAGCTCTAAAGTTCTTATTGATATATTTGCTATCTACTGGAAGCATGAATGATTTTGCCTGAATTTTTGTGATAGATTGAATTGCATGTATGTGTCATATGATCAAGGCCATTTTTGAAAAGCCCTTTTCTAGCCAAAAATTTCGTCCCACATGAAAAAGGAACATTCTATGTTCTACCCTCTTTGAACCTAAGCCTTAAACAGAATGTGAAAACCCTTGCTTTGAAAATCTTTGCCTTGAGTTAGGTTGAGAAATATTTTTGGGGTATTGTTAAAAGTTCAAGTTTGGGGTTGTTGGGAGAATTGAAAAAGAAAAGAAAAGTTAGGCATTGAGCTTATGAGTTGAAAAGAAAATGCATGAGAAAGGATGAAAAAGATAGAAAAAGAAAAAGCATGAAAAAAAAAGCTCAATGTGAAGAAAAGGGAAAGTGGGGAATGAGTGAGATTGGTAAAAAGAGAGTTTGTGCTTGAACTATGAATGTATAGATAACTCTCTTAACTCAAGGGTTTTGTGATCTAGAAAAACCAATTTTCGTTGTTAGCCCAACCACATTATAAGCCCTGAAAAGTTCTTGTGATGACATGTGTATGTGATGATGTTTGATTGTGGCAAATGAAAGGAAATTTTGTTCTATGTGACATGTAAATAGTAGAGGGAAGGAGTGGCCTCTATACACCTTTGAGTGAAACACTTTTGAGTGCTTGAGTATCTGGTGAGGAATGGTTCCATGACTTCATGATTATATTTATGCTTAGCTAATTGATCATTCATGAAAATAGCATCTGTTGGAAGAGTATGTGATTGTGTGAACACCATGATGAGTAATTTGAATCAAAGCATGTGCACATCTTGACTAAATTCTATTGATGAGTTGATTTGAGTGATTACTTGTCTTAAAAGAAAAAAGTTTTTGAATGTGATTGAACCATTGTGTTGATTTGTGGAAGACTAAGTTTCATCTTGTTTTCTTGAGGACAAGCAAAGTTTCAAATTTGGGGTTGTGATAACGGTTGAAAAACCGTTATTTTTATACTTAATTTTGATATCAAATGTACCCTTGTTGACTTAGAAACTTGCTTTGACTCATGATTTTTCTTTAGTTTTGTGAATAAAAGAGTTGAGGACTGTTTTATGATTTTATCATTAAAATCCCTTGATTTTGTAGGTTTTTGGAATGAATTGAAAGAAAGGTCAAAGTATCAAATGGTTAGAGTGCAGAAAAGTCAAACAAAGTGAAGAAAAGTCAACCAGCCAACCAAAATAGTCAACCAGCCAACCAAAACAGTCAACCAGTCAACCAGAATGCTGAAAAGTTGACCAGAGTTGACCAGAGTGCTGAAAAGTCAACCAAAATCCAAAAAACGTCAACAGAACGTGATTTGATATATTTTGTTCGATTTTTATGATCTGTTTGGGCTTGGACCTGTTTTCTGTTATTTTTATGTCCTATTTAAAGGCCAGAATGTCTTAGGGTTTGTATCTTTTGATGGCTTAGACACAGAAACACATTTTTCACCCCTTTGGGGGTAGATTTGGAGATGGTGACAACTCTTTTTTTTCTCCTCTTTAGGGTTTCTATCTCTTTCATTCCATTCACCTAGTTTCTTCATGACGATGGAGAACTAATCTTATTTGTTGCTGGGGAAAGATGTAACCTCTAAACTCTCTTATATCAAAATCCTTATTTTATTTATATGCCTACATATGCTTATCTTTATCAATTGTTGGGTTCCTTACCTTTGCTTAATGCTTTTATCGTTTAACTCATTCGGTAAATGTTGTTTGTCTTTATTGATAAAGGAACGTACAATAATGTCATGAACTGGGGGGAATTCCTTGATTATGCTAATACCACCTAGGGATAGGGGTAGGACGATCAATTGTATTTTGCTTCCGTTTATCATGCATTATTAATTACTAGGGGAGGCTAGGGATAGCAAGCCGGTAAATAGTAATAGGCTCTTTTCGCCAAGGGATTGGGTTAAGGGTAGACTAAGAAAGTTTGCATGACAATATGATAAATAAGCGAATTCAATAAGAAAAGTAGATATGAGAGAATGATTGGGTGAAATCTGAATCCTAACAACAAACGCATCTCATATTATCAACATCATCCATCCACTTTTGTGTTTAACCTCAATTGATCAAATTGCATTCATGTTTACTTTTCCGTACCTAATATTCAAAAATCCCAAAATATTGTTTTTATAGTCTTGATTGGTTATGCAAAAGCACAACAGTTTAGTGCCGTGAGTCTGTTGGGAAAATGATACTTGGACTTACCATTTATTATTACTTGATACGATCTGGTACACTTGCCAGAGTGTTAACAACTATAATGCAAGAGCATAACAGAATTCCAAATCAGACAACAGATACAGTCGAATGGGTAGCACACATATTCGACTATCAACATGTAAAACATTTTGAGATTCTTTTCTTCTCAAAATAACACATAGCATTGATTCTCAAAGGCTGTACAAAGGGTTTAGCATAGTCGAATCCATTTGTAATGTAGTCGATTGTACTATCACTTTGTCGCATAAGAATAAGTTCAGAAAAGTGCTCGTGATTTTCAGCTTTAAAACATGTGCAGTAAAACATATGAATGATGCATAGCACATAGCACATTAAAGCATGTAAATACGTTACAGATATATATCAATCAATCAACACAGGAACATGTAACACAATACATAAACATGTTCAACAGATATCACAATCAATCAGCATAAGAACGTGTAATGCATCAACAACATGTGCTTGTTATTAAGGAATGTGTTGTCATCATCAAAAACCAGATTCATATAGAAATTGTGTTGTCAACAATCTCAACAATCTCCCCCTTTTTTTATGATGCACAACCATGATTAATAACCAACCATGTTTGCACACTTTAATACACAACAGAGTAGCAAAAGAAATATAACACAATTATCACAGTTCAAGTACTTTGTATGTAACACAGATAATAGCAAAAAATACCAAGCAGAATATGCATGAGATAGAATAATTATTCTCCCCCTTTCATGTAGCATCATAAGATCATAAATTCTCTCCCCCTTTGTGCATTAGCAAAAAATGTATGCTCTAGATATTTTGCTGAATAATTAAACAAACAGAGATGCATCAAAAGAATATATGCAAATTTTCAAATGCAATGATGATCCCTATATCACATTTAATCACATGTAAATGATAACTCCCCTGAAATGCAGGCATGTGAACTAAAAATGTGTACAGAGTGATACTCCCCATATCATTATGCATAAGTAATAAAATCAAACTAGATGCACAATGTAGTATATTACAGATTGAACAATCAGTTTAGAACATATTTTTATCAAAGACAAGATAGCAAACAATTTAGATATGCAATGATACAATCTTCAACAATCTCACAACATTATCTCAAGTAAGATATTTCCAATAAATAATAGCAGAGATAATAGCAGATATATCAAAATAAGCAATCAGTAAATGAATAACCAAATTCCAGAATTGGAATTTATAACCTTGTTAAGAGAAGTCGATTGCACAATTTCCTCAGTTGACTACATTGCTTTCCAAAGTTGTTGAATTCCTCTTGAAATTTCCAAAGCAATGTTGTTCCTGCAAAACCTTTCATAGATCCTTTCCAAATCAAGCATTTTAGTTAAGCAAGAAATATAGTCATAAACAACAGAAGTCAATATATACAGATTCATAACAGTTCAAGCATAGTTTACTTCAAACATATTGCAGTGAATCAATCAAGCAGTGCAAGTAATATCAAACAAATTTAAAGCAACAATATTGATTCAAACTACTGATTTCATTTCCTTGAAAAGAAGATATTACAATGGTATAGTACAATCAAGGAACAACAAAAGAAAGCTAACAAAGGATGGCAGTATAAGCCATACCAAAAAAAAAACAAAAGACATAAAGAAGCACAATTTAAAAGAAACTAGTTTTTCTTCCTTTTCTTCCTTTTCTTGTTAACAATAGTGAAACTGCCCTCATTTTCACTTTCTTGTGAGGAGCTTTCAGTAGGACTTGCTTCTTTAGAAGATTCATTTTCTTCATTTTGTTGATTCATGTTAATATGCTCATCAAGTTTCCTTTCAATTTCATTTAACTTGTACAGGACAACTCTTTCAAACTCATTTCGGGCCCTGTACTGATTGATTCCAGAGGATGATCCAACATATCGTTATTAGCAGCTTCATCTTTGTATGAGCATCCTTCTGAAGATTTCACCATATGCATCAGATGAAGTGTGGCTTCTTCAGTGCGGCATGTTCGTTGATATTGCTCAGAGGATTCGACAATACATTCTACTCCATAATGAATAAGAATTATTGAGATGAACACACAGTAGAGCAACTTTCCAGATTCAGACTTTGTCACTTTCAACATGTTATCAGAGATGGCTGCTGGCCAATCTACCTGAATATTTTCCTTCAAGGCTTTAAGCAGCATCAGGTCTTCTGTGGTGGCTTGAGCATAGTTGCCTCCCCTGGCCATGAGTATGTAAGCTATGACATACGAGGCTAATCTTTCATCCTTTTTCATCCCGCCAGGTTTGTAACCAGAGTAATCCTTGCAGTCTTCTGGATTCCTTAAACAATTTTGATACTCAGTGAATTTGTGGAATCCTTCAATCCCGAGATGACATTTTTCTCCACCAATCCTCAGTCCACCAATACTACTCCAAACTTCATTTGTAAGTTTTATGTCAACTCCTTTCACCCCAGAACAGAGAGTATCATTCTCGATCTTCAGGTTACAGTAGAACACTTTTACCAAATTCGGATACCAGGGGCTTGCCATTTCAACAAATTTATTTAAACCCTAACGTTTCATCCATCTTTGAAATGCAAATCCTTCATTTCTGAAGAATTTCAATTTTAGAAATTTTTGAGATACCAGACTTCTTCTCTTCCAGCATTCTAGGTACCTTGTTTAAGCTTCATCATCGCTTATCCAGTTATTCAGATCAGAAGCTATTCTAGCATTCCTCGAACCAACATTTTTAACCCTTCTCCTCGGTGTGGGAGTTGAATCCATTTCAGTTGATAGGTAGAGACAGTTTCCTTAGAGAGAATGAGTGCAGTTGAGTATCAGATGAATGAGGTTTAGTGTCGTGACCCTTTTTATAGAATTTTTAAGGCACAAAGCAAATGTGAAATTTTGGAGGGAAATATTTGACTATATTTCGTACCAAAAAATAATTTCAATCTCAGACACAACTAAAATGAATATTAACAGTCGAATACCCAGTGGGCTTGGTTGACAAGGTGTGTCAAAAAGTATTTCAAACATAGTTTCAAAACCACATGCAAGACATAGACGAATGAATTATTAAAGTAGTCGACTACGACACGTGAAAAATAGAGTTTTACAAACAATCAATCAATCAGACAGACAATGTATTCATGTAATCACACAACAACCAACAATCAATTCAAGCATAATGCAGTAGGTTGATATGGATTTACCAGTTGTAGATTCTCAAGACAATGATTTTAAGCCAAATTGATCCATCCTTGAGATTACAATGCATCTGCTTTGTATCCTGCAAAACAGATTAAGATTTGGTTCCTGGTACCCATATAACTTTGGGTCCATGATTGTCAGTCCTTGTTACTTGTTCCTTTGGTTTCCAAACATATAATTTTTTAGGAACAACAACATTTTTGTAATAACAATTTCTAACAGTATGACCAACACAATTACAATAGAAACATGCATTCTTAGTAGGTTTGCTTAAATCAATAAATCTCTTAGTATTGGTTCTGCTAGATTGAGCTTTGTAACCTATTCCTTGTCTGTAGATAGCTTTGCCAGATGATTTTAGTACAGCATTTAAATTGTTTCTTCCTTGAGTAAACTTAGCTAACATGCTAGTTAAGTAATCTATCTTTTCAATATGTGCAGGACAATTTTCATAAACTTTTTCTATTGTAACAGTTTCAATCTTAACATTTTTAGCAGATAACAAAGCTTCATTTAAATCTTTTTCTAATTTTTCATTCACAACAACAAGGTTATTAATTCTATACTCATAATCTATTCTTTCAGAGCTTAGTCGATTTACCTTGTATTGCAGTGGCATTGCTTCAGCATGCAGTTCTTTGAATGCATCTTGCAGTAGATCATATTTGATTTCCACTGGTTCATTTGAGATGTCTGCATCACTGTCATAATCATCCCATGTTACTCTAATCATGTAGCACAAATTTGATTCCTCATCTTGATCAGCATCTTCATCACTTGAGCTTTCAGAATTTGTATTTTCCCAAGCAATGTGTGCTTCTTTTCTTTTCAGATTTCTGCCTTGAGGGAATCTTTTCTTTCCTTTCTGCTTCGGCTGTAATTCAGGACAATCAGGCTTGATATGTCCTTCCTTTCCACACTCGTAACATTGGACAACATCTTTGAAGAAGTTGTTCTTTTTGCTTTAACCTGCATGGTTAGACAGTTGACTATCATTTTGAATAAGTCAACTAAATTCTCTTACCATCAAGGTCATCAATTCTCTTTCGTCCATGTCTGTTTCTGATTTATTCTCGCTTGTAGCTTTCAGAGCAATGGACTTCTTTTCTTCAATCTCCTCTTCATCCTTAAGTCTGCCGAGTTCCAATTCGTGTTCACATAACTTGCCAAACAAGGTAGTCATGTTCATCATTCTGAGATCTTTGAATTCAGAGATTGTTGTGACTTTTCGTTGCCAAATTTTGTTCAGACTTTTCAGAATCTTGATATTGATTTCTTCTTTATCAAAGACCTTCCTGAGAGCCATGAGATGATTTATAATGTGAGTGAATCATTTTTGCACATTATAGATGCTTTCACCAGCTTTCATTCTGAATAATTCGTATTCTTGTATCAGTGAATTCTTTCTTGCTCTCTTTACTTCATCTGTGCCTTCATGAGTTACCTCTAAGACATCCCACATTTCTTTTGCGGATTTCCATTGAGATATCCTGAAAAATTCATCAACAGTTAGTGTAAAGGCAATAATATTTCTAGCTTTAATATCATACTAAACTTTTCTATTTTCATCAGCATCCACTCAGTAAAAGGTTTCAAAACAGTTTCTTTCTCAACAGTTTTTGTAGGCACAAAAGGTCCATTTAAAGTAGCATCCAAGATTCCTTTGTCTTGCGATTCAAGAAAGATTTGCATTCTAATTTTCCAAAACGGATAATTTTCACCAGCAAACAGGGGTGGTCTGTTTGTTGAAGCACCTTCACCAAAAGTTGGAAAACAGGAAGCCATCCCAGGTGTATAGTCGAATCAGAGAAAAACAGAGTCTACTAGTTTTTCAAATATCTTATAAAAATCAGCTCTGCTGCCAATTGTTGGAAAAGAGGTTGACTTCTTTCTTCACTAAGAGGGGGGGTGAATTGGTGTTGTTTCAAAAATAAGTTCTTTTCGCAACCTTGAAATCAAAGTCTAAAGTTTTTCAAACTTTCTTGAAATGCAAGCAATCAGAATATGTA
Organism: Vigna reflexopilosa; assembly: GCA_027742785.1. Taxonomy (NCBI): domain Eukaryota; kingdom Viridiplantae; phylum Streptophyta; class Magnoliopsida; order Fabales; family Fabaceae; genus Vigna; species Vigna reflexopilosa. Next base: position 23,733,380 of record CM050918.1, read on the forward strand.
TGCAGCGGAAAATACGTAGTTGACTGCGTAAAGAATAAAGTCGACTGTAATGTAAAAGATAAGGGATAGAGAAATGCAAACACAGGTTTTTATACTGGTTCGGCCAACAATGCCTACATCCAGTGTCCTTCCAACCCAGGAAGCAAATGCACTATAATGGTTGCGGTTTTTACAACAAGGAATTTATAGATGACCTCCACGTCAAAAATAAAAATCTCCTCTCTAACCCAAAACCAAAATATAGGCAATAAACCAGCAATACATGCAACAAGAATCCCCTCTTCTGCAATCTGCCAACACCACTTTGAACAATCCTCAAAGTGTACTATCCCCTGCAATCAACAAGTCAAAAACCAGTAGTCTTCATGGATGCCAAGCTGCACAATCAATTCCAGCAGTCTTCACAGGATGCCAAGCCTTCACAATCAATTCCAGCAATCTTCACAAGATGCCAAGCCTTCACGATCAATGACAAAACACCTTCTTGTGCAGATATTGATCAAACAATTTGCAGTATAATCTCCCCTTTGAATTTCTTTCAAGAAAGATCACCACCGTTTTCTTGGAGAATTCTTGGTGCTTAGAGAAATTTGAAACAGAAATGAAATTGTTAGTTCATCAAAAGTCTTCTAAACAGACTCGTGTTAAGTCTGTTTATAGATTTCTGTTAGTCACATGATTTCTCAGTCGAATACACTACTAATTCAGTCGACTGGATTATGACAGTTATAACAGATCAGTCAACATAACAACTTTCAGTCAACCAAAACCAAACCACATTCAATACAGTTGACTAAGTCACCAATGCTCAAGTAACTTTCAAAAATATAGTCGTTAGAGTGCAAGAGCATAACAGAATTCCAAATCAGACAATAGATACAGTCAAATGTGTAGCACATATATTCGACTATCATCATGTAAAACATTTTGAAATTCTTTTCTTCTCAAAATAACACATAGCACTGATTCTCAAAGTCTGTACAAAGGTTTTAGCATAGTCGAATCTATTAGTAATGTAATTAACTGTACTATCACTTTGTCGCACAGGAATAAGTTCATAAAAGCATGTAAACACGTTCCAGATATATATCAATCAATCAACATAAGAACATGTAACACAATACATAAACATGTTCAACACATATCACAATCAATCAGCATAAGAACATGTAATGCAGCAACAACATGTGCTTGTTATTAAGCAATGTGTTATCATCATAAAAAACCAGATTGATATAGAAATTGTGTTGTCAACAATCTCAACACTCTCTTCACCGAGACATCGAGTTTAGGGTAAATTAAAAAGTGGCATTGACATTAATGAAGAAGTCGAATTCGTAAATACATGAGCGTGGATAGGATAACTTGGAAACCCGAACAACAACATCATTCCATAATTTTATCAACCATTCACCTGTGTATTCTTTGGTCAATTGATCACAATTTGCATTCATGTTTATTTTCTGTTTTGCATTATAAACACTGATTTTTGTTTCTCAAGTCTTAAATAATCAACAAATCACATGACTGTCTAGGCCAATGAGTCTCTAGGGAAAACGATACTTGGTCTTACCATTTATATTACTTGATACAATTCGGTACACTTGTTGGAGTCTTAACAAATATAATGTCTAGATAAATCATTATTTTATTTGTATCAATATTTGTGTACTTTTGTAAAGGAATTTATATTTTAACAACTTTTTTAACAATTTTTTGACAATGGGTCATGTGTGCTGGGATTGTTGACAACACAATATCTATATCACTCTGGTTTTTGATGATGACAACACATTTTTAATAACACATGTTTTGTTGATGAGTTACATGTTCTATTGCTTATTGATTGATATCTTGTTGAACATATTTTTATGTTTATCTTGATATGTGAATGCACATTTATTGGGCTTGTATATGTTACATCATATCTGGTTGCATTACACATGTTTTGAAAGAAGAAAACCACATGCACTTTTATGAACTTATATTGTGTGGCATAACTGCAAGTTGTAAGTCGACTTTATTATGGGGAAGTCGAATTAAGCTCGTGACTATGCACAGATTTTCAGAAACAGTGCTATGTGAGATTTTGCATTGAAAAGAATTTCAAAGTGAACTATTGTGTTGAAGTCGACTGTGTGCGCCATGCATTCGACTGTATTTGTTGCTTGATTTGGAATTCTGATTTTGAAAACTCACCTATTCACCCTCTCCTCCTATCTTGGTGTTAAAACGAAGCCTACATGTTTCCCAACAATTGGCACCACAGTTGGTTTTCATAAGATATTTGAAAAACTAGTTGACTCTGTTTTTCTTTGAATCGACTATAGACCAGGGGATGGCTTCCAGTTTTCAAACTTTTGGTGAAGGTGCTTCAACAAATAGACAACCTTTGTTTGCTGGTGAAAATTATTCTTTTTGGAAAATTAGAATGCAAATCTTTCGTGAATCCGTGGTTAGAGGAATTTGGGAAGCAACTTTAAATTGCCCTTATGAGCCTACTAAATCTGTAGATGAAAAAACTGTTGCAAAACCTTTTACTGAATGGTCAACTGAAGAAAATAGAAAAACACAGTATGATGTTAAAGCTAGAAACATTATTGCCTCTACACTAACTGTTGATGAATTTTTCAGGATATCTCAATGCAAATCTGCAAAGGAAATGTGGGATGTCTTGGAAGTCACACATGAAGGCACTGATGAAGTCAAGAGAGCAAGGAAGAATTCTCTGATTCAAAAGTATGAACTTTTTCGGATGAAGGCTGGAGAGACTATCTATGAAGTCCAAAAAAGATTCACACACATTGTTAATCACCTTATGGCTCTTGGCAAAGTGTTTGACAAAGAGGAACTCAACATCAAGATTTTGAAAAGTCTGAACAGAAATTGGCAACCAAAAGTCACTACAATATCAGAATCCAAAGATCTTACAAACATGAACATGGCTACCTTGTTTGACAAGTTAAGAGAACATGAATTGGAACTTGGTAGATTAAAGGTTGAGGAAGAGATTGAAGAAAAGAAGTTCATTGCTCTAAAAGCTACAAGCAGGAAAAACTCAAAGTCAGATGACTCAGATGCAGAGATGGATTACAAAGAAATGATGACCATGATGGTAAGGAAATTCAGTCGATTTATGAAAAGTGACAGTCAACTTACTAACCGTGCAGGTCATAGTAAATTAAAGAAAAGCTTCAGATCAAACATTGTCCAATGCTACGAATGTGGAAAGGAAGGACATATCAAGCCAAAATTTCTAGAATTAAAGCCAAACTAGAAAGCTAATAGAAGATTTCCTCAAGATAAAGGAAGAAAACAAAAAGGAGCCTACATTGCTTGGGAGAATAGTGACTCGGACTCTTCAAGTGATGAAGATCATGATCAAGAAGAGGAGTCTAGCATATGCTATATGGCTGGAGCAACACAGGATGACTATGACAATGATGCAGAGTTTGAGAATGAACTAATAGAAGTGAAGTATGATCTATTGTTGGATGCATTCAGGGAAGTACATACTGAAGCAATGCGACTGCAATACAAGGTTAATCAACTTAACTCTGAGAGGAGAGATTATGAGCATAGAATAAATAACCTTGTATGTAAAAATGAGAAACTAGAAAAGGAATTGAATGATGCTTTGTTATCTGCTAAAGAGATTAAAATTGAAACTGTTACAGTAGAGAAAACTTGTGAAAAATGTCCTACACATATTGAGCAAATAGATTACTTGACTAGCACGCTAGCCAAATTTACTCAAGGTAAAGACAATTTGAATGTTGTATTAAAATGCTCTGGCAGAGCAATTTATAGATAAGGAATTGGTTATAAAGCTCAATCTAACAGAACCAATGCAAAGAAGTTTATTGATCTAAGCAAACCTGCTAGAAATGCTTGCTTTTATTGCAATCGTGTCGGTCACACTGTTAGAAATTGTTATTATAGAACTGTTGGTGTTCCTAAAGGATTGTATGTATGGAGACCAAAGGAACAACTGATTAGAACTGACAATCAAGGACCCATGTTTAAATGGGTACCTGCAACCAAAACTTAAGCTGTTTTGTAGGTTTACAAACAGGTGCAATAGGAACTCAAGGATGAGCTGCACTAGATATATCAATCTTCTTGAGTGTCTACAACGGGTAATTTGTATCACTCTATTGCATCATGCATAAATTGATTGGTTGTTGATGCTTGTTTGTGTGTATGATTGTATGTTTAAATTGTTTTGAAAAACTGTTTTCACGATTTTTAGTCGACTATATTATGAACTTATTCGACTATTTCTCTATTGTCTACACTATGTTTTTGTGTTTTATAAGTCTTACCGCTGTCAATGGAAGTTTAATCAAATCGACTTGAGTCTTTATTTCTTGTGGTTAAAACTTTGGTTCTATTTTTTTTAATTTCGAAATAGGTCACTTTTGGGTTTCTATCCTTCGCACCCTTTTATATGGGTCTTTCTTAGTTGTGTGATTGTACTCCTATCTTGTCATCTTCCAAATTCCCTAATCTTAGAAAGAAAGGTTCAAGAATTATCTCTCCATGGCATCCTCAATTCGCTCTGGACATAAAGACAAAGGAATGGAAATCATCACTTTTAGGGACTCAAACCCATTGGGATGGATCAGTGATGAAGAGAATCGAGAAAGGTTTCATGTTTCCAAACTGGCTAGAAAAGCAAGGTTTGTCTGACTTCGTACAGATGAAAGGATACTGGTATTCTGACCTAGTCAAAGTGTTCTATCATAATTTGAAGGTGGTGAATAATGATATATATTCCAAGGTATAAGGCATTGACATTCATCTTGATGACTTAATCTAGAACATTATAACAAACCTACCATCTGAGGGTCCTTACTCACATTTACCCCCAACTGAAATAAATACCTTACTAAGCAAGAAACGGGTATACCAAGAATGGCTGAGGTTTCCAGGTATGTACTCTACAAAGAATGTGTTTGCGCATGAAGGGCTTCTGAAAGAAGAAAAGATTGTTGCTCATCTCTTGGCAAAGATTATCCTACCCGGAAGAATTAGAAAAGACAGAATGATCACTGAGGATATTTATCTGCTTCATGCTATGAAAAATGGTATTTCCACAAATTGGTTGCAAATGGTGAAAGACCACATGGAATATGTCGCTCTGAAAAGATTATTGTATCAGTCATATGCCTGCTTTATAAGCAATGTCTTGGTACTTCTAGGTGTTGACATCAGGAATGAACAAAAGTGTATTTTGAGTTCTTCAAATACTTTTGATAGAGATTCAATCATGTCACTTGGATTAGTAAAGACCATGAATGGATGGGGATTCATGGGTGAAAACATTTCAGAGAATAACACAGGAAAAACATCGACTACAACAGCGGTTAAAACAAACTTATTTCTTGAGACAAGCTTTGAAAAATATGCAGTAGAACAAATAAGAATTCTACATAACAAGTATGACCATCTTGCAAGGATGCATCGTGCTAATCAGCAACATGTGGCAAAAAGCTCTTTTGAAGAAGATTCAATTGAACCTTTCTGACTAGCTTAAGGAAATAGGAAATACGACTGTCCTACACAAATGTGTCCTGTGTTTCAAGTTCTTCGTTTTGATAATGGCTTAGATTGCCATTTTGTATTGGTCTTGTTCCGCTTATCATTGTAATATCTTTGAACAAGTAATGAAAATCAGTGTTTTGATTCTAATTCAATTGCTTTAATATGTTTAATTAAATTTGCTCTGATTGATTGATTGAATCAACTTAGTACTGAGTGAAGTTAACTATGCATGTTTACACTGTTACATTATTCTGCATATTCACTTCTTGTTGGATTATTTTTCTTGCATAACTAAATTGCTTGATCTGCAAGAGATCTTTCAAAGGTTTTGCAGGAAAACATTGCTTAGAAATCACTGCTGAAGTTCTAACTCATTGAGAAGCAATGAAATCGACTAGGATACTAATTCAATCGACTTGATCTTAACAGGATTATAAATTCCTTCACTGGAATTTGGTTATTGTGTTGATTGATTATCTTATTCTACTTATTTGCAATATATCTCTAATTCTGATTGCTTATTTTATATATGAGATTATATTGTGAGATTGTTGATGATTGTATCTATGCATGATAAATTTGCATGAAATCATATACATGATACAATTTTGTCTTATACTGGTGTATGCTCTGATTGTTACTGTACTGCATTGTGCATCTATACTTGCTTTGAAAATATGCATAATGACAGGGGGAGCATTACACACTTGAACATATTTCTTCACATGCTACACTTCAGGGGGAGTTATCTTTTTCATGTGAATATATATGATAGGGGGAGCATCACTACATGTTTTCAAACTGCTTACATTCTTATTGATGCATCTTTGTTTGGTTTATTAGCATATCATATCTAAAAGCATACCTTTTTTGTTAATGCACAAAGGGGGAGAAGTATTGTGAAATGTTATCTGCTTGATATATTGCTGATTGATTGTGTGCATTCAGAGTTTTTGAACTGATTTGATTGTTATATCTTGTGGGTACTTTGAATTTGGTTTGGTATTGTGCAAACATGGTTGTTTATTAATCATGGTTGTGCATCATAAAAAAAGGGGGAGATTGTTGACATTGTTGACAACACAATATCTATATCACTTTGGTTTTTGATGATGACAACACATTTTTAATAACACATGTTTTGTTGATGAGTTACATGTTCTATTGCTTATTGATTAATATCTTGTTGAACATGTTTTTGTGTTTATCTTGATATGTGAATGCACATTTATTGGGCTTGTATATGTTACATCATATTTGGTTGCATTACACATGTTTTGAAAGAAGAAAACCACAAGCACTTTTATGAACGTACATTGTGTGGCATAACTGCAAGCTATAAGTCGACTTCATTATGGGGGAAGTCGAATTAAGCTCGTGACTATGCACAGATTTTCAGAAACAGTGCTATGTGAGATTTTGCATTGAAAATAATTTCAAATTGAACTATTGTGTCGAAGTCGACTGTGTGCGCCATGCATTCGATTGTATTAGTTGCTTGAATTGGAATTCTGTTATCCTTATGAACAGTAACGGCTATATTTTTAAAAGTTAGTTGAGCATTGAATGTTGGTCAACTGTATTGAATAAGGAATTATTTTGTTTGACTAGACTGCTACTATTTTGACTTAACTGTTATAACTGTTATAATACTGTCGATTGTATTAGTAGCATAATCGACTACAGGAGCGTCCGATTTATAGAAATCTATAAATAGACGAGACCTGAGTTGTTTCAAAGAACTTTTGGAAATCTAACATTTTCATTTTCTGTTTCAGATTGTTTCTTTGAAGATTAGAGCTCCAAGAACTCATCAAGAAGACGATTGTGATCTTTCATTGAAGAGTTTCTGAAGGAGAATTGTATCGCGCTCATTGCTTGATCAGAATCTGCACAATTGAGGTGTTTCTGGGTTGATCAAGATTCTTGTTGGCATTCGTGGTGATTGTTATGTGTTAACACGCTGGCAAGTGTACCAGATCGTATCAAGTAATAAAGAGACGTTAAGTCTGAATATCGTTTCCCAAGGGACTCTTAGGCCTAGACGTTCATGTGAATTGATTTCTTAAGACTTGAATAAAGAATGAATTTAGGGTTTGTAATGCAAACACTAAAATAAACATGCAAATGCAAAAGCTTGATCAATTGACAGATAAAGATATGGATGAATGGTGTTGTTGGGGTTTCGGTTTCATCCTAATCCACTCTCCTATATCTATTATTCTTATTAAATTCAAGTTTATTATCAATGTTCATGCAACTTTCTAATTTACTCTAAACCCGATGTCTCGGCGAAGAGAGCCTATTCCTAATTACTAGTTTACTATGTCTAGTCTCCCTAGTAATTAGTCATGCATTAGTGTACAGAAGCTTAAAGAATTTCACCGTCCTATTCCTATGTCTAGGTAATATTTCATAATCAAGAGAATTCTCCTCATGTCTAGATTTCCCTGTATGTGTCCATATCGACAAAATCAATGATCATGACATTGAATGAGTTAAACAATGCAAGCATAAAGTATAGAGAAGAAAACCCAAAACTATTGATAACAAAAGTATATGAATAAAATAAGAACTTCGATATAAGAGAGTTTCAATAGAATTACATCGTTCCCCAACAACAAAGGGTTTTAGTTCACCATTGTCATGGTGAAACTATATGAATTGAATGGAAAGAATGAAAAGATAAACCCTAGATTTGATAGATTGAAGCTCCCGCATCCAAAATCCGCCTCCAAGGAGTGAAGAGAGTGTTCTGCCGTCTTTCTGTCAAAAAATATCTTTTCTGGTGTGCTCTGGGTCTATTTATAATATAGAAAAATAATAGAATTTTGGCCTAGGCCCATAAGTATACCGCTCAGCGGTAGGTGCGACACTCAAATGGACACTCAGCGGTCACGCCCAAGCGTTAAACAGTGTTGTTTTTGAGAAGGCTAGCGCTCAGCGCTGAATCTGGCGCTCAGCGGTACGCGCGGCTACATCTTTACCCCTCAGCGTTGGCGCTTAAGTGTCAAACAGTGGCTGTCTTCACAAAGCTGGCGCTCAACGCTGAAACTGGTGCTGAGCGGTGGTTGCGATTCTTCCTTTGCACCTTTTTTCATCCTTTCCTGAGTCCAATTCCTTCCTACTTCACTCTCCATCATTCAATTCTTGTTTAACCCTGTCAAAACAAGGAAAACCAAGCATAATATCTCTAAAACCACCTTTGACTCTCTTTTATCCTAACTAAAGCAATTTGCATGATTTCAAGCTAATTTCTAAGTCATAACAGGTGTGTTTTGTATCAAAATTAAGTATAAAAATAACGGTTTTGAACCATTATCAACATTTGCTTCATCCTCCACCTACACAACCACTTCATCCTCCACCTGCACAGCCAATTCATCCTTCACTTACATAACCACTTCATCATCCTACACAACCACTTCTTCATCCTCCACATGCACAACAACTTCATCATCCTCCACCTACACAGCCACTTCATCATCCTACACAGCCACTTCTTCATCCTCCACATGCACAACAACTTCATCATCCTCCCCCTACACCTCGACTTTATCGTCCTCATTCCCACCTACATGGCTACCTTCACTCTCTATACTTGCAAGACACAACAAATAAAGTTCTTCATTTAATTCACTTTGAACACTAATCTCTGGCTCGTCATCCACACTATGGACCACAAACAAGTGAACTTTCCATAAATACTTGGCAACGTATACCATGTTCGTTGCATCTCTATCATCATACAACTTATGCAGAATATCTTAATTGCAATAAAATAACTCAGACACTTTAATATACCCCAACTCCTTAATGGAATCTAGCACTTCGAAATAACTCCATTTGTTAGGGTGCACACTCCAACAAGTGACTTCCCCACCAATATATCCAAAAGGTATATCCTTTACCAGGGTCCCACCATGGTGGACCACAACATTAAATCTCTCCTCAGACATTCCAAACGCAAGCCTACAAAATATACTTTATGGGCATGGGACCACTATGGAAACACAAAAAGTAACTGCTATTTACGCTAAAATAACTGCTAAATCGTATGGGAAACAATAAAAAATAAACCAACAATCAACAATCAACCACACACAACCAATTATAATATGTTACACAACAATGCCCTAAACAGTTCGCACAATTTTTCAACAAAATCTATCTTTGGAAAAAATCTAACACTCACATTTTGATGTGTGCATAAAATGTTACAGAGGAATGTCACAACACAGAGCTTAGTTACAAGATTACGAACGCATACCTGACTACCAAAGATCAATGTTTCCAATTTCAACTGGACGTCACTGATGTTTTTCCAATCTCCTTGATTTTGCTACCAAACCACGCAAGAACTTTGATTCTCAACACACTTAATTTAATTTTGTAAATAAAAACCTTAATATCTGCGATTGCAATTTTAAAATGATTAAATCCACCTCACTGTGCCTATACAGAATCAACGTGGGCAGTTAAATGTCATCTCAACACTGTTGTACACACTTGGACTGTCTATCGTTAACGATTCAAACTTTTACCAACATTTGATTAAACAAATTAGATAACAAATAAACATTAGCCAAAATACATGCAAAGAAATCTTAAACCTTATTTTTCATATAATTATCTAAAGATAAAAATACATTAATTTCACTTAAAAAAATCGTTTACTAGTACCATATTATAAAAAAAAGAAACATGAATACATCATAAGATTAAGTTTTCACGAATTTCATGAAAACGATAATAAAATCTTTTATAAAAAAAAACATAAAAGAATGTCAGGAAGACATATTCCAAGTTTCAACAACTATATTAAAAATGAAAAATTCAAATAAGTGAACTTTTCTTCCATTTACACAAATACTTCCAAATACCTACAAAAATTTAAATTTATTATATTTTATTAACAGGATACACCCATGCAAAAATAACTTTTGTTTTTTCCTGCACTAATAAGATATAAAGTTCACTTTTGCCATTCACTCTTTTTTTTTTTACTTTTTCACTCCTTCATCTATACACATGCTAGTATCTCAAGTATTTTTACTAGAAGATTATCGTACTCATAAATATCATAGAATGCTTACCAATTTACATATTTTCAAAATCTATAGACTTATTGAAACATAAGAGTAGAAAACAAAGAAGTAAATAAATAATAATAACAATAATAACTTGCTTTTAAAACGGTTGACCCGACTGACATTTTATCTCACAGTGTATTGACCTATCAGAGCAGGCATTTATTACCATATACGGTATACTATCACCAAGCACATGTGCAAAACGAGGATGTGCCGTCGCAGATCAGAATAAAAAAAGCATCCTATGTAAACATATACTCGAAACTGTACTTTAAAAGAAATTAAGTAAAATAGTATATTTAAAATCTTGAAAATACAAAATACACATTATTATTATTATGTGAAGAAAGTAAAAATGTAGTACAATAACGAAGCAGAAAGATAAAAAATTATTCATCAAAGAAAGGAATCGGTATTGAAAGCTTTTGCCCAAAATTCAAAATCAGCTAAGACCTTCTATAAAAAAACTCTTTCAAGCTATTATTAAGAATAGGTTATTGTAAAACACGGTCGCTGCAATGTTAAAATCAATAAAAAGAAAATGAAAGATTCCCCATATCACTTTAGTCTAAATAAAATAAAGGTTTTAAAGCACATTTTTATTCTTATATCTATAGAAACTATTTAATGTCTGTATATTTAAATTTTTTATATATTTTTTAAAAATTCAATATAATTTCTTCCATTAAATCAATTATCATAAGTGATGAATTAAAATTTGCTTATGTATTATCTAATTTCAAAGACAAAAAAATAAAATTAATGTTAATTTAACAAAAAAATCATATTAAATATTTTTAAAAATGTAAAAACCATGTTCAATAAAAAAAATGGATAAATATATATTGAATAGCCGTTATAAATATAAAAATAAAAGTTACTATTAGTAAGTACCAGTAACACAGCAAAGCAAACCAAAAATAGGAGAAAAGAACTACAAACTTCCCTTTTTGCTTATCTATGCAACCATTCCCTTGCATAATTTATCTGAAGCAATGTTTTTTGCTCGTTCTTTACAAGTATTGTACATTATTTACGAAGCTTTATTTTTCTGAGAAAAGAATGGAATAATACATGTGTACAGTATATGCATTAGCAACTTCAGGATCCTCCCGGATGGATTAGAATATATATATATATATATATATATATATATATTGTTCATATGGTGATGCATAGAACAAACACTGAGAGATTAATCACATTCTGAATCTTCTTAAAGAAATACCATTAATTGTTAATTATTGGAGCAGACAACCTATGCATATTCCAGTATAGCACCTGTATGATTGAACCCGCATGAAACTTGCAACGCTTTCACGTCTTCTCCAAAGCAAACTCTCGTAGGACTTACATAGTCCACATCACTTCCATGACCCTGAACGAAGGCATAAACGGTTATTTGTAGTTGCAACGCAGATAACTGTGCACTTAGCAATATTAAAGACCACAAACTAATCGATTAACTTAGGAGATGGATCAGTATGACTTATCCGATCCCATATTCCTCTAAGGAAATATGTCTTCAATTAGAAAGATCGCGTGTGAGGAGCAAATTTTATATACATTCGGAAGTCATTATTAATTGTACATTTTCTCGTTAATCCAGATAAGTTCTAGGATTCTTGGTTCTAATACTAGGATATATAAATTATTTGAAGCATACCAATTGTCCACTAGAAGAATGTCCATCTTCAGAGAACGTCCCATTGGAACCTCCCCAGCCCCATGTGAACACTCTTCCTTCTGAAGTCGATGAAAATTCCAGGATAAATGAAGATAACAAGTACAGTGTAAACACCAAGTTCAAGTCATATGAGAAGAAGTTACAATTTTAATGAACTTAAATAAAACATTATCAAAGAAATCTGGAAAAAATCCACAACTTGTACAATCCAAAAACAAGCTATGTATTACACCATCAAATCTCCATAGAGAGCCCACAGCTCTAAAGAAATCTGTAACCGATGTTGCAGTTAACACACGCAAATTTTAATCTTGAAAAGAAAACGCAGGACATCAACAGATACTGAAACAAATTAGAAAAATGATCAAGTTTCTCCAGGAGTCAAGAAACTCATCACTAATTTTTAGTCCACATATCCTCATTCCTGTAAGGAAATTAACTGCCTTCATGAAAAATGTAATAAAAAGCAGCATAATTTGATCATAGAACACAACTTTTCAAATAAGTTCTGTGGCTGAGAGGAATGACTCATCATCCCCTGTATAATATATGATGGTGCAAATTAAAATGTCCAATTGCAAATTAAAATGTCCAAGTGTTATTTAAAATAATTTACTATCAAAATCCTACAGTAAGTTATTTTAATTTTATCTAGTGAAACCTAGACTTGAAACAAGAGATCTAATGGAACTTATATCTAGGAATGGAACTTGAGCTATTAGTTGTCTTAAACCCTAGATTTTAATGTCGGTTAGCTTGTTAAGTGAGAAGAACTAGGCTCTTTCACCTAATTAGGGTTTGGGTGCTTTAATGGGTTGACATTAGTGTTTAGTGGAGAGGAGATGATTTTGTGTGGACACAAGAGTGAAGCCTGTGAATTCTACCCTTAGCATGTCATCCATACTATTTCTAACCTTTTCCTTCTTCTAAGTGCCTCCAACATTCAAAGTCCACCTTTTATTTCTTTGTTAATTTATCTTCCCACACATAATCTTATATTCTATAGTCTAGATAAATTATTAATCATACAATTCTTTAGTATTACACAAGTCTCTTGGAAACAATACTTGAACTTACTATTTTATATTACTTAAAGCAGCACCTATTTATCTATGCTTACAAAATAGTCCCCACTTAGTCCATTTAGAATTTACATAACACAAATGCTCATGTTAAGATAAAATTCGTCTAGAAAGTAAATCGTCTAAGCAACCCAACTTTTGAAATTTAACTATCAACATTAAACGGAATATCATTGGTTAGGAAAAGTTGTTTTAATCAAGTAACGTCTAACAAAAAAACATCTTATAACTCTGAAGCCAAGAGTTGCAGTAATGCTTTCTAGACCAAATTGATTGAATATAGAGTAAAGTTAGGCTTCGCATTGAAAAGCTACCAACTTATAGTGTTCAAATGTTGCTTAAGGCTATGAGAAAAAGCTCTGGACTCTACAAAATAGACTATAGTCAAACTTCACATTGAAAAGCTACTAACCCTTCAAAAGTCAACTTCGATCATCTTGCAAGAGAAACTAATATAGAAGAAAGCTTGAAGAGAAGATGTTGTTGATGAAAAGACACATAATAACATAAGAAGAGAAGCAATAAGAAAAGAGAGAAAAGCTCAAAGTGTTCTTACATCATCTAACGCTCAATATCTTTTGAGAGAAAAATCTTTGTAAAGAGATAAACACTTTCAAGTGTTACAGATTGTATTGTATTTGCACACATATCCTCTCACTGAGAGTCATTCATCTGTACCTTGTAGAAAATTTATTTATGAATTTGTTGTAAGTTCTGGGGAAAACTCAAATATTAGGTTGTTCAGCTTAGGTTGAGTTGAACGTCTAGACAATTGTCTAAGGTTAGATTTTGTAGAGGCTAAACTCGGTTTAATCAAATTGACTAGGAAACTAGGAGTGGTGCTAATACCCGTTGTAATCAAGAGTAGTGAGAATACTTGGAGAAATCCTGAAGAGACAAAACTCGTGTAATTTTGGAAAAGATTAGTGGAATTCCTTAAAAATTCTTAAAGGAAAACTAGACATAGTTCAGATTGAGGAACTAGTATAAAAATATGTGATTTAGTGTTTTTCTATCAAAAACGTTTTCCATTCACTCACAATATTAAAACCTAACATCTAATCATCTTAAAACTTTTGCATATCATCTTTACAATTATTAGAGGCTAATTTGCAAAAAGATTTATTAAAACACTATTCACCTCCCTTTAGTGTTTTCCCTACAAAACCTAAAAAAAATCAATCAAGTTTTCCATACTCTGTCCCTAAACTCAACATATATGAACTAGAGACAGCTAGGTGAGTAACAAACTTCCTCGTAATTAGAGTCAACATCTAAATTAACAATGTACTTTAGTGTAACCATCACATCTAAAGAAATTTCTATGAGAAGTTTAGTAGGACGATTAGCATTTGGAACGGGTGGACATAGGTTGGATATACTCCTAAATCCACCCAACTCAACTGAAGCTTAAAAAACTGGCTTGACTCAGGTATCCAGGTTATGTCCATCCTGGTTAGTTCAGATTGGAAGTTGGTTAAAACCTCTCCAACCTGATCCACCTCAAATTCCCTTTTATTTATTTTTCTATCCTTTTTCAACTTATTAAAACTGGACTTTTGGCTACCTCTAACAATTGGCCAATATTTACAGGAGGAATGGGTAATCTTTAAAATGGCTTCCCTTACACATATGTTATGAGATTGGTTAGCTTTGCTTCCTTGATATTTTCTTTGATCTCTTTTATATGGCCTTGATGAAATTATTCTTTTGTAATAAAAGAAAGCAGCATTTACATCAATATGGCAAGAAAAACACAACTTAATGGGAATTATTTTCTGTTCAAGGGAAGAATTTACCAGAGATTGCTGCAGTATGCTTCCAACCACAAGAAACCTGGCTAACAGAAGACTTCAAGAATGGCCCTTGAACCTGTTTAGGTAGATGAATGACATCTGAGGAGCTGGATAAAAATAGTTTGAAAAATCAGAACACTAACAGGCATATACAAAAAAGAATGTCAATGCCAAATATGAAAAGGACCAACTAACAAGTCTTAAGTATGAAACAATACCCAATGCCAAGGCACCCATTTTCATTTGAACCCCAGGTATAAAGCTCTCCAGAATCTACAGAAAACAATATAATGAAACAGTAAAGAAATGATTACAAACAAATCAGACAAGGTTAAGTTCTGAAACTGACGAATTACTTGTCAGGACACAGGTGTGGTAGCCACCACAAGCAACTT
Source organism: Vigna reflexopilosa (assembly GCA_027742785.1). Taxonomy (NCBI): domain Eukaryota; kingdom Viridiplantae; phylum Streptophyta; class Magnoliopsida; order Fabales; family Fabaceae; genus Vigna; species Vigna reflexopilosa. The sequence continues at coordinate 23,748,980 of CM050918.1, forward strand.
CTTTTGAGTATGGAAGTTCAGTGATCAAGGATGGTCTTGTCGCGTCACTCATTTCCTTTAAACGCTGAGGGATTGAAAATATATTAGTCACCACAAGCAGAAGACGTTGAGTAGAAAAAAAAAAATACTAATTGCTTACCAAATTTTCAATTCCTCTTTCACCAAATACTAAAACAGAACCATTTTCTGCAAAATTTTCATCAAGATAGGGTAGAAAAATTCGCAATGAGTAATACAAGACGGTATAAAAAAAATTACAAGATATAAGCTATAACTAACAAGTACCATCAGTACAGGCTGAACTTAGCAAACCAGCAGCTACATATTTTACCTAAACATAGTCAAGAATAGAGGCAAAACATTCAAGATCAAAGCTAATATTAGAAGCCAGTATAACCATCTTAAATTAGAAGCAAAACGGCAATCCATTCATCATCACACCTTGATTCCTTCAAGATCCTTTATAAGCCTTGGAGTATACTCACTGCATAATATTAAAAAAGCATATAAACACAGAAACACATTGTTAGGGGTGGAAAGTATATGAGAGGAAGAGGTATAGGAGAGAAAGAGAAGGGCGGGAAATTAATTAGAGTAACAAGAGAGATATCAAGAGAAGATATTCAACAAAGGATAATTAGAGTAATAAAGCCAAATCTCAATATATTATTCGGTATAAGTTAAATATAGTAAATAAGGCTAAAGATATTCAAAGAAGATATTCAGAGAAGATATTCAGCAAAGGATAATTAGAGTAACAAAGCCATATCTCAATATATTATTCAGTATAAGTTAAATATAGTAAATAAGGCTAAAAATATTCGTATCAGATACTTATAATAAATAGGATTATTTTCTAATATTCAGTACATTTTTGGGAGGGAATTAATTAGTATAAATAAAGGGGAAGCCTAGGGTTAAAGGCATGTTTTTGATTTGTGAGTTTTGTAAGAGAGGTTATGCTCTCAGGTAACTGACGGAGATCTTGCTCCTATTTATTAGAAATAATTGATGGAGGTTATGCTCCCAATTATTGTTTACTTTTGTTTATTCAGATATCACCATCAATAAAAGATATTCATTCGTTCAATTCTATTCTTTCATTATTCTTTTGCTTGTTTTGAGTGTGTGTGAGGTTGATTTGGTTACGTCTCTTACTCGGTCACGTAACAATTGGTCCGACCTGCTGGATCCGATAGAGAGAAGTGAAAGGCCAACCGGATACTCATTGAAAGGAGTAGTAGATATCATGGAGGGAAGAATGAATGTGGTTGAAGGGAAACTGGAGAACATGGAGCTTGCCATGGGAACCTTAGAGGCAGCAATGCAAAGGAGTTTCCAAGAATTGTTGAGGATGATAGAAGGACTAAACTGTCAACGAGAGGGGAAACCAAAAGGAAGCCAAGGTTCTATTAACGGTGCAATGAAGGAAGACGAGGGCGAGAAGGATGATGGATCGAACGATGGGGAAGGGATGGACCAAATAGTAATGGCGTAGGTGGAGCGAACGGTGTTGGGGGAGGTGGACCGAACGGTGTTGGAGGCAGTGGACCGAACGGTGTGGGACGTTAGGAGGAACAACTGAATTGGAGAAAGAGGGTAGAGTTACCCATTCTTGAAGGCATTGATCCGTTAAATTGGATCAATAAAGCGGATAAATTCTTTGAGTTACAAGGGGTATCGGAGGAAGAAAAATTACGTCTTTCCTACATCTGTATGGAAGGCAGTGTCGGGTTTTGGTTCAGATTTTGGAGGGAGCAGACGGGAAACCGAACGTGGACAGGACTGAAGGAGGAAATGGTGTTACGGTTCGGAGGAAGAAATCAGGGACCAGTCTTCGAAAGAGTGGCGGCTATTAAGCAATCAGGTTCCGTAGAAGAATACATCCAAGCTTTCGAAATCTTGGTGGGCCAGACAAAAGCGGTTGCCAAAGAACAGTTGATGGGGTACTTCATGGCAAGACTACAGGATGGAATTCGGAATCAAGTCCGATTGCTTGATCCGCAAGAGTTGATGATAGCCATGAGGATGGCAAGAGACGTGGAGGAGATCCAAGGGGGCGTGAAGGTCGGGAGCGGAAGTATGATCAAGAATCAATCTGGGGAGAAATCGAACAGTGTAGATACGCAGTTGGAGCTCAGTCGCCCTAACCAGAGCCGAACGGTAACTGCAATGGAGAGCCGAGCGGCCATCATGGAGAATGTGGGGACCGATGAAAGGAAAGAAATGTGAGGGATCTTCCCTATGAGGAATATGAAAAACGAAGAAGGAAGGTGCTTTAGATGCGGCGAGCAATTCGGTCCTGCTCACCACTGTCCGGACAGGAGCTTGAGAGTCACGATATTGGCAGAAGACGAGGAGGGAGGGCCACCACCCGAGCCTCCAGACTTGAATTGATGAAGAGCCATGAGATCAAGCTCCCCGATTCCAACCTTGAGGACAAGGTTGTTTTGCAACGGGGTGTAATGTTAGGGGTTGGAAAGTATATGAGAGAAAGAGGTATAGGAGAGAAAGAGAAGGCCGGGAAATTAATTAGAGTAACAAGTGAGATATTTAGAGAAGATATTCAGCAAAGGATAATTAGAGTAATAAAGCCAAATCTCAATATATTATTCGATATAAGTTAAATATAGTAAACAAGGCTAAAGATATTCAAAGAAGATATTCAGCAAAGAATAATTAGAGTAACAAAGCCATATCTCAATATATTATTCAGTATAAGTTAAATATAGTAAATAAGGCTAAATATATTTGTATCAGATACTTATAGTAAATAGGATTATTTTCTAATATTCAGTACATTTTTGGGAGGGAATTAATTATAGTATAAATAAAGGGAAAGCCTAGGATTAAAGGCATGTTTTTGATTTGTGAATTTTGTAAGAGAGTTTATGCTCTCAGGTAACTGACAGAAATCCTGCTCCCAGTTATTAGAAATAATTGATGGAGGTTATGCTCCCAATTATTGTTTACTTCTATTTATTCAGATATTACCATCAATAAAAGATATTCATTCGTTCAATTTCATTCTTTTATTATTCTTTTGCTTGTTTTGAGTGTATGTGAGGTTGATTTCGTTACGTCTCTTACTCGGTCGTGTAACACACATAATATAAATAGCACGGTAAAGGTTGCAATTTGTATAAGATAGTAGTCAAAGCAGCTCTGTTTGGATAATTAACACAAGTATCAAATACAGACACTGTTTACATAGTTATTTTTTCTCATAAACACTTCTAACTTAGAAATTCTCCAGACATGTTTTAAGTGCAGAAGGCATTCTTCAATATATTCTAAGTGTCCTTTCTTTGTATCGAACTCAAATTGGTTACTTTAGTAAATAAGATGGAGAAAACACAATGTAGTCAACCTACACTTTTGCGCTTTTGATTGACGTGTATATATATGATGAGGTTTACAAATTGGTTAAGAACTGAACTTTAAACCCAATTCAATCCCACAAAACCGATTTATGATGAGGTTTACATCCACTTATATACTCTAAATTGACTTTATCTCTAGCTGATATGAGACTTCCAACACACTTTCTTACGTTAAGATATATACATTTTGAGATATATACATTTCGTGCGCATTAATAGGTGGTCCGATAATAGTCTAATAAGGAGTGATTAGGCTCTAACAATTACTTTGATACCATCTTAAGAAGTGAAATTTAAGTCTAACTCAACTCCACAAAACCGACTTGTAAGATCGGATTTGTATCTAACTTTATCTCTAACCGATACAAACTTTCAATATATATATATATATGTATGTATATGTATGTATATGAATGTATGTATATATATGTGTATCTATATGTATATATGTGTATGTGTATATGTATATATATATATATATATATATATATGTGTATGTGTATATGTATATATATATATATATATGTGTGTATGTGTATGTGTATATGTATATATATATATATATATGTGTGTATGTGTATATGTATATATATATATATATATATATATATATATATATATATATATATATGTGTATGTGTATATGTATATATATATATATATATATATGTGTATGTGTATATGTATATATATATATATATGTGTATGTGTATATGTATATATATATATATATATATATATATGTGTATGTGTGTGTGTATGAATGTATGTATATATATGTGTATGTATATGTACATATATATATATATATATATATATATGTGTGTGTATATGAATGTATGTATATATATATATATGTATATGTGTGTGTATGTGTATGTATATATACATATATATACATATATATACATATATATGTATATATATATATATATATGTGTGTGTACATATGTATGTATACATATATATATATATATATATATACATATATGTATATACACATATATGTCACAAATACATACATGTAAGGCACTTACGTTAAACCCTAATCCTAAAACTGGTACATATAAAGAAGCAATAATAATAATAATAATTAAATAACAATACAATTCAACATGGTTAAAATCTATCAGAACTTCCATTTTTATCTCATTAAGTAGACGAAAATAAACAAAACGAAAATAAACAAATTGGCTTATGTATGTAACCAGTTCCGTAAATTGCAACAACAAAGTCAATGACAAAAAATGAATAAGTACAAACCATTATTAAAAGAGAAAATTGCACCTCTTTTAGGTTCAATAGCTATAATTTCCGTATTAGCTTGGCTTAAGTTCTATATAAGCTAAATTATTAGTCAGTTTTTGTATAATCTACTTTTTAAAATTAATGTTTCTCAATTAATCATGTATTTTTCCATTTTGTGTATTTGTTTTCTCTTATTGTTTGCTGTCAGCCAATCAATGTCCCAAATCTTACCCCCCTACATATATTATATATGGAGGAGGTCTGTTTTGACAACCCAAATTGCAGTCACTCAAATTATCTAAGTTACCCGCCTACATATGCGTCTATGTTGCCAATATTCTCAACAGCATTTTTAAATGAACATGCAGCTTTCTTTATCCTTCTTAAAGCTTCTTCTTTAAGAGCATGTATGGGTGGAAATTGATTGGTCTGAATAAGGTTTTGCTTAAACAGAGCAGTGATTGAATGGGTCAAAGCACTAGTTCAAGGTTCAATAGTGGTCAAACCAATATTAACAAAATTAATATAATAATTAAATAATATTAAAAGAATTGGATTAAATATGTTTAGTCTCTAAACTTTGACACCAAATTATAATTCGTTTTTGTTCAAAATTTTGATACACTTTGGTCCCTAAACTTTAAAAATAAATGGATATAATCCTTTCAATCCAACTATGTTAATATTTTTAACATTTTAAACTGTCCAATCGTGTAAATAGCTCAAACACCAACCTTAGATGTGTTTGACCTGTTAAAATATTTTAATACAATTGGATTAAAAGAACTATTGCTAAATATTTTAGAACAAAACTGGTTTAAATATTGTTAAATAAAGTTTTAGAGGTGAATTACTTAATTATAAAATATTTTTAAACAAACTGGTTTAGGCAGGTTTTCTGTTTCTTTGATTGGCACTTCAGTAAGACAATTTCATGGTTTCTTTGAACTGGCTCTTGGTCCAACCAGCTGATCAGATACATTTTTCAAACTAGAGGGAAAAACTAAGGTAAAACAAATTATAAACTATAGAAACTAAAACCAGAACTACCCAAGGCACGATGAGACAGAAACAGAAAATTTTATGACAGTTCAGTTCCAAACCAGAGTAAAAGAAACCCAATGTAAAACAAATTATAAACTACGATATTATAGCCACTACTACTCAAGCCATGAGACAAAATGGAAATAGGTAGAGGTTAGAGTTTATATAAGTCGAGCCTAACTTGTTAATAATGATGTAAGTCTTATTTTATGGTCTAAACTGACCTTCATGATAACTTATTTAAAAGTTTATTTCATATTATGCTTAATTTATCTTTCAACAAGCCATAGGCGAGTCTTTAGGTAGATCAACACGCTTAATATAAATCGAAGTAAATAAATATATGATTTAATACATTATAAAAGTTTAACAAAAAAATATTTGCACAAACAGATTGGTTTGTCAGCAGACCAATAGACTTCTCCAAATATATAAAACTTGATCTTTCTAACCAAGCATACTTTTGCAAACATATTGACCTAGTTCATTTCATAAAAAAGCCTAACTTGACAAGGACCTAATGCAGGCTAAGCCACAAGTCTCTCATGCGATCTATTCTATTCTCACCCGTAAGTGCAAGGTAATAAAGAGGGTGAGAAAATGACTATCAATCTCTGACAGAAGAATGAAAATTAGATAACTTTATAGTAAATCCTAAAAGGGCGGGAAAATCTACACTCCATTAAAAGAAGGATGGAAAATAGCACCCGGCTTGTTAGGTCTTAAAAGGGAAACAATAAGGAGGTCAAGTGTTAAATTTTTTACCACAAAGTGGTAAGTGTTTTTGAGCCAAATCACTTGAGATAAAATGCAATTTCCTAAACATAATATAAAAAATAGCAGAGATACGAAGTAATGAGAACTAAACTTGTTCAAGATAAGAAGGGCAGAACCTGGAACTGCTGAAGAATCCTAGGATGCTTGACTCGTGGCCATGACCAAGTCTACCAGACACTCCCATTCCCCAACTAAAGGCCTCCCCACCATCTAGCAAAGATAGAAACAACAATTGAGAAGAAGATATTATAAATATATAGTGTACAACTGTTAGGTTCCTTTGTTCAAGGAGCCGAACAGCAATTCCAAGCTCACACATACACTCAACAATAAGCAAATATAGATGAATAGTTATGAATCTGTATTTCTATTTCTGATGTAATGTGTAGAAAAAAGAAATACAAGTATACTATCTCCCCCAAGGAAGCCTCCCTTCTTCCACTGGCCAAGAGGTCCAGTCTCAATACCCAAAATGTTATCTCCCCTCTCTCTCTCAAATCTGTTTGTTATTTATATTCCCTCTCTCTCTTCTAACAAACTAACCATCTCTCCTCTAACAGATTTTCCCCTCTACCCTCCACTAACTTTCTCCCCTTTTATTCCTCCTCACATATACTTTTAATTGTCTAACAACAACCTACAGTCATGCTTGATATGAGGAACTCAATAACAACAATTGAGATATTTGCATATTTAGTATAGAATCTACAGTCAGCTTGCTAAGAGAAACTCAATAACAATAATTGAGAAAACATATATTTAGTGTACACTTTATATTCATGATTGCTAAGCGGAACTCAATAATAACAATTGAAAAGATATTATGAATATCCAGTGTACAAATTACAGTCATGCTTGCTGAGAGGAAATCAATAACAACAGTTGAGAAGATATTATGAATATTTGGTATATCTATTGCATACCACTAATTGCGACAGTGTGCTCTGAACCCAGAGCTGCCATTTTAATGTTGATTCCATCCAAGTATTCTACTTTAGTAGGCAAAGGAACTATGTTTGGAGCCCCTACATTTCAGGAAAACAGAGTTAGCTGCCGTCCTTTTTTCTTTGAGCACCTTTAACAGCTCTAGAGTATCAAGTTTTCAAAGTTAAACATAATAATATTAGAAGGTTCAGGAGAAAAAAACTCTTTAGGTCCATTAAATGCTAATACAGGTTTAGTTCTTACTTTTTCCAAGTCCAAGCTGCCCACTTGTGTTTTTTCCCCACATGTAAAGCTCTCCATCCACTACAACAGAGACAAGAGAGAAAGGTGGACATGGGGCAAATTTAAAAATAGGAAGGTAAAGAATATGCAATAATTCAGAAGATAAAAGAACTTAAAGCTGTTAAATACTCATTTTGGAGGAAAAGAGAAGCCATCCAATATCAAATACAAAACTTGTACGGTAAATTATTCATGTAGAAAACTTGTACAAAAATAAAATATCAAATACAAGTTTTTAAAGGTGAACGCTACCATGCATAAGCACCGACCTGTGATCGCACAAGAATGATTATAACCAGCAGAGATGTGCACAATTTTCTTCTCCTCTCCAAAAACACGAAGTGGCTCCTGAGATATCCAAAAATGGCGCTGTCAAGTAAATTTTCCTGGTTCCTACTTATTTCCAGAGGGCATGCATTCATCTAACAATCGAGAAAAAACAATCTACTGCAGCAGAGATAAGTTCAACAGACAAAAAAATACAGCTAAAAAAAGCAAAACAAACCATACCACTGAGTAGTGCTTACTCTCTGAGACACCAAGCTGCCCAAAATCATTAAGACCAGTTGCATATACACATCCATCGTCTGCGAAAGGAAGACAGTATTGTGAGCCCCTACACGGACATTACGAAGACTCTTCAATAGTCATCAGACTCATCACCAATTTTATACACCGGCATATTGTATCATCCAATCCAATAGCCCAGTGATGACAATTATTACTAATCTAATCCAGTAAGTAGGAAGTTAAAGACATTCCAACTCCCATGAACCCAAGAAAAGATCCATGGCATCCCTACAAAATTCACACACGAACCCCAAACAATAGTACCACACAAGACTAACCCTTCAGAAGGCATAATATTGTTATAACAATCAAGAAGATAACGATTCAATTCCGTTTTCATTAATAATGCTCAATTTAATAGATAGAATAAACAAAAAAAAATAAGAGAAAATGGAAGAAAATCCAATTTGATAAAGAGGAATGAAAAGCGAACCTGTTAAGAAGAGAGTGTGAGCACCGCCACAAGCAATGGCTTTAAGGTTCTCGTTGCGGAGGGCGGCGCAAACGACGGGTTTCCATTGCGAATTCAAGTTGCCGAGACCCAATCTGCCGTAATCGCCGTTCCCCCACAACGCAGCGAACCTCTTTCCCGCCACGCGCGAGAAAGATCGCGTTAGAAAACCTAAACCGGAAGCTCTAATGGCGAATTTGGAGAAGCTTCGACGCCACATTTGTGGTGAGAGGAAACGGTGGTCCGTGAAGAACGTTGTTGAATTGAGAAAGAATCATGAAGCGATTAAATAAAGTTCAAAAATTAAATCAATAACGCATTGAAGAGAGAGAGCAAAGAAACATTTCATGGCTCACACTGCTGCAACGTCTGCTATGTTCTTCTGCTGATGGCGGTTAGTTATGGGTAGAACCTTGTAGACAGATACAAACACTGATTTACCATTTGAACCCCTCCTCGTGAATTAATTTTTTTTAACTCTACTTTATTCTTTTAAAATTATAATTTTATTTTAAGGTACTGTAAACTTAAACTTAAGTGGATTTGGAGAAGAATAATAAAGAGATTTGATGATAAATTATTTTGTTGTTTATTTAAATACATTTGATGGTAAATGAGAATAAATTTGAAAGTAAATTTTTTATTTTCATTTATTTTTAAATGTATTTAAATAAATAACAAAAAAATTTATTATCAAATTCTCTTAATTATTTTTTCGTAAATTCATTCAAGTGAATAAGATTTAAGAGATTCACTTTCATTATTTATTATTCCGTCTTATTTTTTAAATTGTGGCAATTTAATTATTTTAGAATATTCAAGATAAAAATTTATATTATTTTTAATTAGTATAAAATTTGTCTTATTAGATTCATGAAAATTAAAATGCTAATCTATGATAAAAGAAATTAAGTTACAATTTTTTAACATATTGTTTACAACTTAATTTTATTTTCACCTTACTATACTTTATTATCCATAAAAGTTATTGTTTGTACATTTTTCAAGTAATTCAAAAATAATTTTATGATATAATTAATTATTATATATTATGTTAAATAATAATATACTATATGCATATTTACAAATAAAAAAAATTACATTACATTTCATCCTAATAAAAAGTCATTTCTATATAATTTCAATATCTATGTATCTATCTATACATACATGCATTTTAGATTATTTTGATAAAATAAATCTAAATAAAATGTGATAAAACCAAGATTTTTATATAAAAAATCAATTGGTTATGAGAAATGAAATTTTCTTCATTAAAATTCAGATTATTTTGTTATAAATTTTGGAATGGGCAGTTTATTACAAATACAAATTCGTCTCAAAAAAGATCTTGAAACTAAATTTTGTGAGACCATTACGTGACAATTAATGATTTTTTTTCGTCATGAATGTTAGCTGACAAATTTTGTGACGGTATATATCATGGAAAAATCTATTAAAGTCTTTTCTATTTTTTTAGTATTAATTTTATACATAAATTATTATTTGAAATAAAAATAATTAATATATATTGTAAAAAGTTAGAAAATTATTTAAAAGTAAATTTGATATATTTTAAATGAACTATGAATATTTTAATATTAAATATTAAAGTGAAAATCCTATAAAAAAATAAATATTTAAATTTTATTTTTAAAAAAATTATATAGAACTAATCTTAAATATAATTTTTTCAATATAAATAAAAAACGTTTTCAACGAAGACAATTTGTTTTAGTACGTTCTATATTCAACATAGATAAGAAAAGAACCGGATTCAATTTTAAAAAAAAAATCAGAACCAAAAGACCATAAAGATTAATCCTTTTTCTTTTATTCTTAAGCCAAAAATCTCTCTATTGGAGTTTTATTTTTTTTTTTCATTTCAATTACCACAAAAATTGGAGCTAGAGAGTTCTTTGGATACTATCAACTACTTCAATTCAAATTAACAGTTATGTCTTTTTTTTCTTTTAAAAATTTAGATTAAGAATATTAATATAATTATTATTATATTTAAATAAATAATTTACTTATATAATTATGTTTAAGTGTTATAATTATTAATGATTATATATATTTATTTAAATAATGAATTTAATAATATGAGAAAACTTAAATAATTAATCATCATTATTTGTTATAACGAATTAATTAAAAATAACTATCATTATTTTAGTATTGTTTTTTATGTTAAAGTAATGGATTATAAAAAATACACCTAATGTCAATACTAGTAAAAATAAATATAATACGAATAAGGTTAAAATATAATATTTAAATATAAATTGTTTGTTTTAAATTATAAAATTGATATCTTATACAAAAATGTGTTAAAGTAAATTGTAAGGACATTTTACTAACTATACTAATAATACTAATAATTCTAAACATAATATTAATACCAATCATAATAAAACATATATATTAATAATAATAATAATAATTTTACTGATATTACTAACAATAATACTAGCGTTAATTAAAATATTTATAACAATACTAATAATAATAATAATAATAATAATAATAATATAATAATAATAATAATAATAATAATGATATTAATTCTAATAATGATGATGATAATAATAATAATAAATATAATAATAATATTAATAACAATAATAATAATAATAATAATAATAATAATAATAGTAATAATAATAATAATATAATAATAATAATAATAATAACAATAATGTTAATTCTAATAATAATAATAACAATAATGTTAATTCTAATAATAATGATGATAATAATAATAAATATAATAATAATATTAATAATAATAATAATAATAAATAATAATAAAAATAATAGAATAATAATAATAATAATAATAATAATTATTATTATTATTATTATTATTATTGTAAAGACTTAGCAAATGATATTTAGAAGTAGTTTAAAAATAGTAAAAGTCGATAATTTTAATATTAAATATTTTAATATAAATAGTTCTTTTATAAAGTAGTTTTATTATTTTAAAGCACACCATTTTTCTAGAAACCACTTTTTTGGAGTTCTTTAACTTCTCTTTGGGAGATTAGTCTACTTTTTGTAATTAGTAAATACTGGTTCTAACTGTGGCTAGGTATTATCTTTAGCATTTGTTGTTGAAAAAGGAGGGATATCCCCTTTGGCATTGGTTGTTGAAAAGGGGGTGACTCTCTTTGGCATTGGTTGTTGAAAAGAGAGTGTTATTCTCTTTGGCAAATAGTTATAGAAAAGAGAATGGTGTTCGAGTGCCGAATCTTCTTTGGTGAAGGGAAAAATGTTCTACCTTGTGTGATTGGGGAATGGGTCTGAAGCCAGAAGAAGGATGACTTGAGTGTATCTGTATGGGGGAAGCTACAGATTGGGCTGTAGAGGCGACTATAGTTAGTGAGGTAGGGTATAAGAGTGTGACTGAGTCTTGTCATGATGGAGTTCATGGTTTGGTGATGCTCATGGTGGGGCTCATGATTGGGATAATCATGTTAGTGATGTACCTATGATGATGATCATGGTATTGAGGATGCTCTAGGTTATGCTATGTTGATAATGGTGTTACTATATTGGTTACAGTAAATAGTTAACATAGGTGCTAATGAGTGGATACACCAAAGGTCTATGTGTGAGATGTTAGTGATGACATCAAGCATCAAGGATCAAAGATCGAGGTTCGAGGGTTGAGGATGGATGATCGAGGCTTGGAGAACGAGTGATCAGATATGATTGAATTGTTATTACTTATATGTATGAGATGTTTGATTATGATTGATATAATCAAAAGGTATGTATCTTGTTGTGTGTTTGATTAGTGTTGATATAATCAAAAGGTATATATCTTGTTGAGTGTTTGATTATGGTTGATATAATCAGTATGTATGTATCTTGTTGTTATGACTGTTTTATCGGTACTTACCTCATACATGTTTGTGGTTGTGTGTTTGTTAATGAAATTATCAGCGATGATCGTATAATGTGTTATACGTGCGTAGATGATATTGCAGATTTTCCAGAGGTATGATAGATTCGTGAGATGATTGGGAAAGATTTGGGTTTCTTTAAAAAGTTTTTTTGACATAGACTTTTGAAACAAAGTAATAGTAGTTGTTTTATTTCCTTAGTTGTTGTAATTACTTTCTAAATAATGTAATTGGACAAGGCTTTTAGAGCTATTATGTTTTCAATAAATTATGCTTGTTGAAAGGTAAAGGTTATGAAAAAATATGTTTTCGCGCTATGATAAAGTTTTGAAATTTATAAATTTTTGTAAACCCGTGACATTCCAGAATTTGGGGCGTTACAGGTTCACTCAAGTGAGCCACGCCTAGTTCTCCTCTAAGACCTCTTAGAGGGTTCAACTATAATCTCAACAAGATTAAAACTAAGTATTAACACCACTTTGGTTCCACCTAGTCAATCCTAGTAACACAATTACACTAACTAGTTGATTATTCTAAACCACTCCTGGTAACCCTAGTGAATTCTAGTAAAACTTGTTACATTGACTAGTATGAGTTTCACCCACTCATAGTTTCCACTAGACAATCTTGGTATCTACTTGATACACTGCCTAGTTTGAGTTTCACCCATTCCTGGTTTCCACCAAACAATCCCGGTAACATGTTATGTTGTCTAGTAGGGGTTTAACTCAACTGAGTTAATCATCAAGTATTTAAATTCTCTTCAGAATGTACAATCAAATAGATTGTTTAAAAGTCTTAGACGATAACTCTCATAGAGAGGATGCGTTTACAATACAACTCAATATAATAGACCTTGTAGGATTTTTTTCTCTTTTTACAAAAGTAAGCTTATGACTTTTTGAGGCTTGTAAATATTCTCAATGTTTGTGTTCTTGCACGAGTGTGATCCTTTTCTTTTATCTTTCACGTGGTTCGTGTGCTTATCCTTCTTGTTCTTTTTAGCAGGGATTCTTCTACTTTTAGGCTTCACGAGAAAAGATCTGTTAAATAATGCTTGTCTTTTGAACATAAGATCTTTGTAACCTTTTCGCATGTAGCAGCCATAGGTTAAAGTCAACGTGTCAGAGAAGGCATGCTTTTTGAAGTACTTTATCCAAAGTAGGTTGTACGATCTCCTTAACATGACTTTTGATAAAGAGAACATTTCATAAATATCTCCTTTATTTCTAATGTCAACTTCCGACTTGTTCATGATGAGTAGGTAGATATTTGTATTCATCTGCACAAAGTAGACTAAAATTGTATGCTGGCAGATATGTCATTTTTCTCATAACTTTTGTTCTTTTAAACGTTGTGCATTTAATGCATTACATTGCATGTTCAAAATAACTTTGTAAATCGTTTAAGTACTCTTGACAAGATACCTAGTATGATTCATAAGGATTTCATCGTTTGGATGACAATAACATTTGTATCAAGGTATCGTTTAGTCTTTACTAGACGTTTACTTACTAGCACTTTGTGAAAGCATGTTTAGGTGAGTATTTTTCAACATATTGTTTTAGGAGTGTTGTTTACAACTTTAGCACATTTACCAGAAACATTATGTAGCTCATGTTTCATCTTTTGGAAAGATACAAAAGTGTGTTTAGCAAGGATATCGTTTAATGATGCGTCTATGACCCATGACAACGCGCTTACTAAAACAACATTTTTAATGCTTTTGCTAAATTATCATACATTGACTTTTTCATAGTAAAACATTGTTTGATAGTGTTTACTAAAACTTGTTCTTTGTTCTTTCATATGATATAACCCTTGTTTCATACGATGTCTTTCATTCAACGATATTAGTTTTACAGGGTTTATACTTGTCAGATGTTCATTTCGTTTATCGTTGTTTGTTAAACTTCAAAACATGAAAGTGTTATACAGTCTTGTCTTATAGACGATCTTTTCTTAACAATTTCCCTCATTTTGATGTTTAACAAATACACATCTAAACGATATGGTTTTCAATCAGTGCAAGGAATTTTGATCAAAATCTTTTGAAAGACTTTGAGCGTTATGTTATGTTTGAACCATATAGCATTTGAGATTTACATTATGATTAATAGAGTGATTAATATGCATGGAGGTTAGTTTTCAACAAGTAATCAAAAAGTGTACATAATTTTCAGCAAGTACTCAAGACATATATTATCAAATACTCAAGTATATCAAGCACATCAGATTACATAAATATGAATGTGTACTTGTTATGCATGAATACTTCTAAGAACTCCCCTTGATTATATGTTATCCTATGCTACTCTATCTAGAGTGCTTCCCTTGAGTACATGCTCCTAGAGACTTTTCTCTCTCTTATTTGATAAAGATCAAGAAGGTGAAAATAGAGATAGAGCATCATCATCCAGGTGAGGTGGTGAGGTAAAGGGAAAACTTCATCAGAGGGGAAAAAGAAGGCTTAAGAGAAGAGGGTTGGTTATGGACAAGGAAAGGATGAGAAAAATAAGAGGAGGTCGAGGGAATGAGGAGAATAAGAGGTCTTATATGGAGGTTTAAGGGAAGGAGGAGGCAATTATGATGAAGGTGATAGATGCAAGGTATGTCAAGGTCTGATGGTGAAGGATGGTGTTTAGGTAGGAGAACCACTTGCGTAAGGCAAGGTAAGTTCTGAATATGCATGTAAGGAAGTAGGTTCAAAACATAACAGACTTAGTCGAATGCAGTACGCATATAGTCAACCATGTAACAGTTTAAAACATAGTTTTGAAAAACTTTCTCTCTGAAAAATCTCACAGCACATTTTGAAAAGGTTTGTGCAAAGACACGAGTTTTAATTAACTCACCCCATAATGAAGTCGACTTAAAACTGTTGTTTTGCAACACAATTTAAAGTTCAACATTAGTGCATGTGGTTTTTCTTTTCCAAAAACATGTTGTCATGCATTCAAGTATAAAATCACATATATACCATAGTGAAATGCAAACAACACAATGATAACGGTTCAAAAATCGTTATTTTTATACTTAATTTTGATATCAAAAGCACCCTTTTTGACTTAGAAACTTGCTTGGACTCATGATTTTGCTTTAGTTTTAGGAATAAGAGAGTTGAGGATATGCTTTAGGATTTTATCATTAAATTCCCTTGATTTTGCAGGTTTTTGTAATGAATTGAAAGAAGGGTTGAAGTATCAAGGAGTTATAGTGCAGAAAAGTCAAACAGAATGCAGAAAAGTCAACAAGCAACTAGAAAAGTCAACCAGTCAACCAGAGTGCAGAAAAGTTAACCAGAATGCAGAAAAAGTCAACCAGATCGTGATTTGATATATTTTCTGCGATTTTTATGATCTATTTTGGGCTTAGACCTGTTTTCTGTTATTTTTATGTCCTATTTAAAGACCTAGACACCCTAGAGAATGTATCTTTTGATGGCTTAGGCACAAAAACATATTTTTCACCCCTTTGGGGGCAGATTTGGGGATTTAACGACTCTCCTTTTCTCTTTCTAGGGTTTTTATCTCTTTCATTCCATTGTAGACCTTGTTCTTCCATGACGATGGAGAACTAATCTCATTTGTTATTGGGGAAGATGTAACATCTAAACTCTCTTGTATTTGAATTGATTTTTGTTATTGATGTATGCTTCTTTCATTAATTGTTAGATATATTCTTCTGTGCTCAAATGCTTGTTATGATTTATTCATGTTTGGCATAAATCTTTTGATTTGTAAGTATCATGAGGAGATATCGCACTCTTAGGGTTGGTGGATTTGGGGAAGGTGACAACTCTCCTCTTCTCTCCCTACGATTTGGGGAAGGTACCCCGATCCGATCTTATCTGTAAACCATCTACTCCCGTACAAGTACGATCATCGTAGGTGGAAACCACAACCAAAACTTTCAGGGTGAGCAACCAGAAATATCATCAAATTAATCAATATATCATTTATAACTTAGTTGTTAAGTCTTTATCATAATTCTACTACATCCAACAACAAAATAATACTCAATAAGACTACAACAACTATCATCACACTCCTATACCATTCCTTTAACTAGAATTTGTACCATTCCCATTAGCTCCATCTCACCTGTCAAACAAAGGCAACGCGTGCCTATACCAAATTCTCTTATAACCCATTTTCCCATTTTTTATACTTCCACGGATATTCTATTTTACCGAAATAGAACAATTCGAGTGGTCCTCCACCGCAGCTTCGAACCTGTCTCCCCTGCTCCAAAATGTCCTTCACGACATTGAACTCAACATGAGTCGGAACCCTACGGGCGAGACATCCCTCCCTTTCTACCCTCCCGCAAGAGGAAAGGCTAGCACTCGAATTTTCAGTCTCTTCTACCGCCCCTCAAGGACGAAGAGATCCACTTTTCTACCCTCCCGCAAGAGGAAAAGTGTCAACCCATAATAAGGAAGTATAAAAAAAAAGATACATATTCCATGATGATAATGACACCATTATCACAAATGTGAAAGACAACCTGTCCATAAGAGATCAACTCAGTACTTTTCAGATCCCTACCTTTTACAACACTCACCAATTACATGACACCATCACATACCTTTTCCTAGTAGTCCCCACATGGCCCACTACTTGGTATTTTATTTCAACTACATACTTCACACAATCCATGTTTAAAATAATATTTTCTCATAATAGCAATTAATGCAGCAGACCCAATCCATCATAACTCTTTCACTTTATACTCATGCAAGCACACCATGCCATACGTAATAAATCATGTAACATTCCATTCTTACACGTGGTCCTATTCAACAAAGCACACACAAAGGAAACTTACACTTCCTCTTTACTGGTCATGCATACATGAACAAATAAAACTCTGCACTTCTTCTTTCCAATAACAACCAAAACACAAAGATGATTCCATTTTTACAGAAATTGCCTAGCATTTAGTGATCACACGAAGCACAAATATATAATCCTACTCACACACAAAGTTATACACCATACTGCATTTTTCCCATTATCACAATAATAGCAACATGAATAACCTACATAAAACCCATATATCACAACCCATATAAACTTTATAAATCTTCACCAATCCACATTACAGAAATAGTTTATGAAACAAATAAAACATGCACACACCACCTTGCAAGTGTAGCCAACGCATGGTACAACCCATAGATATCAAATTTAATTACATGCATCACACTCAATCAACCATCAAAAGTTAACTTTTTTTTTAGATTACTCTAACCAATACAACCATGCAGCATAATACATATAATCTCTAACCCATCTTTAAAACAATAAATCAAGACCCAATATCCACATATGATAACTTCTTGGTTACTCCCCTTACCTGGTCTCGTATGATTTTTTGTTTCCAAGATCACCAAGAAAGCTTAACAACGTCACCGATGGTCCTCCCATTTTTGATGCTCCGTTCTCAGCTCTATTTTCTCTTAGAAAACATATTTTCTCACCTTCATCTTTCTAATTTTCGTTTTTTCTCTTAAGGTAGCAAAATGACAACCCATTTTCACTCTTCTCCTTTTTATCCTCTTGTATTCTATCTCCATCCTTTTAATATTAATAAAATCTCTCAATTTATATCTAAAACCACTAAGATTTCCTCTCTTATTCTCTCTTAACAACATTTTAAAATATCACCAACCACCAAATCTTTTTGAAATCTACAATATATAATAATGATTTTCTCTAATAATAATATTTCTTTTAATCTTTAAACCCACCAAGATTATATCTCCTATTTTCATTTAACTAATTTTTAAAATAACAACAACTATATCTTCTAAAAGATTTACATAATATTATTTTATTAAATATCTAGATTATTTAATTTGCATACTTTTCCTTTCTACACACTCCCTTAATTAATTTCTACACCAATTAAATAAAGGTAAAAGACCCCTTTGCCCCTAGGCAAAAAAATATAAAAATAAAGAAATAACATAACAAATATGTTCTAACAAAAATATAAACACAAGAACACTAATCTCCAAACAAAAATTCAAAGTCTTAAAAATACATTATTTTTAAAATCCTTATTTTTCAGGATCTCACATTCACCCCTTCACAAAAGAATTTTCGTCCCCGAAAATTAGAATGATCAGAAAACATACACCTCACAATAATATCACAAAAATTCATATGTAACCATTACCTTAACAAACTTCAAAAGTTTAATATTAAAACTCAATTCAAGTCAATTCCATTCAACTCCACTATAAATTCATCACCTAATAACACACCACAATTATCAAGTAATATTATAAATAGTCTTAATAAATAAAATACTCAAATCTATAAATATTTTATTTATTGCAGGTCTTATAACTAGAGAATACAACCTCAGGAGAATGTAGTAAAAATTATGAAAATAAGGTTGTTAAAAATAAATATGTTCCTAAAAACAAATATGATAATAGAACCCGTAGAACATGGGTAGAAAAAGGAACAATAAATAGAAACACTGATACTGTATCTTGTTTTTATTGTATGAAAAAAGGTCATACCTCAAATAAATGTAAAATTAAACATTATGGTGTTTCTAGTGGTAGATATGTTTGGGTTGCAAAACAACTTTAAAAATCTAACCCAAAGGACCCATACAAAATAGTTGGGTACCTAAGCAACTTGTTCTCTTTGTTTTGGAGGAATTATCAAAACCAAGGAAGTTCATGTGGTGCCTTGATAGTGGGTGTTCAAAACACATGACCAGAGACAAGACAAATTTCACAAACTTCCGGAAAAAGGAACAAGGCTTTATCACCTATGGTGACAACAACAAAGGAAGAATTCTTGGAAAAGGAGATATCGGAAGCAAAGATACCTTGATGATCAAAGATGTGCTCTATATGGAAGGATTAAGGCACAACTTAATTAGCATTAGTCAATTGTGCGATAAAGGACTCAAGGTAACCTTTGAACAGAATTCTTGCACAATATATAAAAATGATTCTTCTGAAATTGCAGTAAAAGGAATTAGACATAACAATATTTATTTGATTGATTTTGAAAATGAATCTAGTAGAAATATTTCTTGTTTGGTTGTGAAAGAAGAAAACCCATGGTTGTGGCATAAGCGTGCGACTCATATTCATATGCAACAATTGAATAAACTCATGTCTAGAGATTTTGTAATTGGTCTTCCAAAACTAAAATTTGTGAAAGACAAATTGTGTGATGCATGTCAAAAGGGTAAACAAATAAAATAATCTTTTCAATCTAAAAATGTTGTTTCTAGCTTAAAACCCTTAGAACTTTTGCACATGGATTTGTTTGGTCCTTCAAGGATAAAAAGTTTTTGGTGGAAATTATTATGCTTTAGTTATTGTAGATGATTATTCAAGATATACGTGGACTTTCTTTCTTACTCTTAAAAATGAAGCTTTCAAAGAATTTAAAAAATTTACAATTTTGGTTTAAAATGAAAAGGATTTAAAAATAAAAGCTATTAGAAGTGACCATGGAGGTGAATTTCAAAAATACCATGTTTGAAAACTTTTGTGAAGAACATGGTATTTCTCATAATTTTTCTACACCTAGAACTCCTCAACAAAATGGAGTTGTAGAAAGAAAGAATAGATCCTTAAAGGAACTTGCACGTACTATTGATAACGGTCTAAAAAGCGTTAATTTCATGCTTAAATTGATATCAAAATACACCTTTCATGGCTTAGAATGAGTTTAGAAGCAAGTAAAACATTTAAGTTGAGTCATTTGAGAGTCAAAAGCTGTTTTTAGAGATATTATGCTTGTTTTGCATTGTTTTGCAGGGTTTTGATGAGAATTAAGGATGGAATTGAAGAAGGAAGGTCTTAGACTCAAGGAAGTAGAAGAAAAATGAAGAAAAGAAGAGTCTATGCACCACTCAGCGTCAAAATGCATCGTTGAGCGGCATTATTCGAGGGAAAGCCACTAACTGGCGCCCAGGCGGTGACGCTGAGCGTCTAGAGCGATTAGAGGCAAACCACTCAGCGGTGAAATTGACCGCTGAGCGGTGGTGCAGCTTGAGGGAAACCACTGAGCGATAAAATTAGACGCTGAGTGGTTGTCTGCTGGACTTGGGCTTAAATTCTATTACTTTTATGCCCTATATATAACCCTAGTGCGATTCAAATATTATTCTTTTGGCAGAAGAGGACGTCCAGAGCTATTTTACACTCCTTGGAGAAGATTTCTTGGATGCTTAGGCTCCATTTTATCCAATCTAGGGTTTGCTTTTCCATTCTTTCATTGTATTTCATCTAGTTTCACCATGTCAATGGTGAACTAAACCCTTAGTTGTTGGGGAACAATGTAATCTTTTGAAACTCTCTTATATTGAAATTCTTGTTTTATTCATATGCTTGCATATGCTGTTATTATCAATTGTTGGGTTCTTTATCTATGCTTTATGCTATTATCATTTAACTCATTTGATAAATAGATGTTTGCCTTTGTTGATACGGGGAAGTCATGAACTGATAGGGAATTCCTTGATAAAGCAATACCACCTAGGGATAGAGGGTAGGACGATCAATTTTATTTTGCTTCTGTGGTACTTGCGTTGCTAGTTACTAGGGGAGACTAGGAATAGTAAGCCAATAACTAGTAGTAGGCTCTTTTCGCCGAGGGATCGGGTTTAGGGTAGACTAAGAAAGTTTGCATAACAATTAGATAATAAAGCAAATTTAATAAGAAGACTAGATATAAGAGAGTGGATAAGATGAAATTGTAAACCCCAACAACTCCATTCTTCCATATCTTTTTCTTGCCAATTGAATCACTTTCATTTGCATGTTTACTTCTAGTTCTTTGCATTCAACCACAAGTTAATTTTCTTTCAAGTCTTATAAGTTTAATTAACACGAAAGATAAAGCCTTTGAGTCCTTTGGGAGAACGATATTGGATTTACCAATTATATTACTTGATACGATCTGGTACACTTGCCAGGGGTTTAACAAGTTTTTGGCGCCGTTGTCGGGGACTCGTAGTTTAACTTTTTGAGTAGTGTAAATTGATTAAATTTGACTTGGTGTAATTATTGTAATTATTGTATATATTTTGTTTTTGTTTTATTTTTCTTATCTGTAAAAGTGCTTTTAGGGTTTTTGTTTCTTGTGCATGCAGGAAGCAATACACACTAGAAGTAAGAAAAGTCAGCAACCTCTTCTTGAAGGTATATCAAATAGGAGAGAAAGAAGAGTTAGACGTCCATCACGTGAACTCTTTCCCTCTCCTGAAAGACTCCTACATTCTTCACCAGAGGCTTTTACACAGAACCTAGGGGAGATGGCAAATCAACCTCCTCCAAGACGCAGACTTGCAGATCAGTCTAATGTTGTGGGCCCTTTCCATTTCAACAGCATAGCCATGTCTACGGACCATACAATTAATATGGTGATGAATCCAACACCAATCCATCTGGTACAAAGCAACCAATTTCACGGATTGTCAAATGAGAACCCATATGATCATTTGACAACATTCAGTGAAATTTGCAACACTGTGAATATGACTAGAGTATCAGACGAAAGAATAAAACTTAGCTTGTTTCCATTCTCATTGGGAGGCAATGCTAAGACGTGGCTTAATTATTTTCCTAAAGGAACATTCACTACATGGGAGATTGTGGCAACCAAATTTGTCAACAAATATTTTCCACAGTCCAAAATTACTCAAGGAAGGTTGACGATCTCATCATTCAAACAGGGCATGGAGGAAACTCTTGGGCAAGCATGGGATAAGTTTAAAGGCCTATTAAGGAAGACACCGGTCCACGGGTTTGACAAGACTACCCTAGTTCTTGCTTACCTAGGTGGTCTGAACACGCAGTCTAAAATGATGCTGGACGCCTCAACTAGAGGTGATATCAAGAAAAAGACTGAGGACGAAGCCTATGACTTGATTGAGAGTATGAATGCTAATGAGCAGGAAACTTTTAGTGAGAGGGGCGCACCTGTAAAAAAAGGGGGAGTTTTGCATTTGCCAGCAGATGATGCCATACTAGCCCATAATCATCTTCTGACTCAAAAGCTAGATAATTTGACGAAGGTTCTCTTGCAACTTCCAAAGGAGATTAGGAATGTCTCCCAAGCACAGCAGCTTTGTGATTTTTGTGGCGGTGACCATATTAATGGTCAATGTGCTATGCCAAAGGAAATGCAGAAGGAAGCCAATTACATGGGTAATCAATTCCAGTATAGGCAGGGTAATTTTAACCAAGGTAACTCTAGCCAAGGTTGGAAGAACCACCCTAGTATTGGACAAAATCAGAATAACCCATCTGGGCAATCGAGAAGCTTTCGACAACAGCAACCATCACCTTTATGGCAGCAAGTAAGCAGTTTGACAGAGACTGTTAGAAGCTTGAATGATAGATTTGATAAATTTTTGAAGGACTATGAGTCTCAACAAGATAGTGACCAAGCCAGCTTCAGATCTTTGGAGATGCAAATTGGTCAGCTGTCCAAAAGGGTAGAAACCACTAAAAACAATCAGTTTAGGGCTAACACTGATGTTAACCCTAAGGATGAGTGCAAAGCTGTTCTGACAAGAAGTAAAAGGAAGGCAGAGGTGGAAATAACTGATATTGAAAGCAGTGAGGAGGAAGATGAAGAAATGATTAGTAATGAAGAATCTAATGAGCAGGGAAGCAGTGAAGAAGAAGAGGAGGAGAAAGAAGAAGAGAAAGAAAGTCACCAAGAATCATTTAGGGAGATCTTTTATTAGGTGACTGTTATTATTTCAGTACTTCCACCAATTCCTGATTATTCCAAGAGGATTAAGTATTATCTTGGAGATGTTATTGATCTTGATGATGAAGAAGATCAGGAATTTTGTGTTAAGCCTAGAAAGAAGGATCATCCGAAAAAAAGAAAGGATCCAGGGAGTTTAACTCTTCCATGTGTCATCAACGATGTGGATATAGGAAAAGCCATGATTGATTCAGGATCGAGTATTAATTTGATGCCCTTCAGTTATTTCAAAAAGATTGGAGGGATACTATTAAAACCAACTCAAACTACCCTGACAGTTGCGGATGGTTCTATTAAGAAGCCAGTTGGTAAGGTAGAAGATGCAATTGTTCGAATTGAGCAACTGGAGTTCTTGATTGATTTTGTAGTTGTTGATATGGCGAATGAGGGAAGAATTCCATTAATATTGGGAAGACCCTTTATGAGGACTTCTAAAATGTTGATGCGTTTCAATGACGGGAAGATGATATTTAAGAGATCAAGAACAAATGTTGATTTATGATGGCACTAAAGAAAGTACAATCAAAATAAAAAAAAAGAGCCAGATATAAAAAGTTAAGAAGAGAAGCTGCATCTGAAGAAAACACAACAGGTACTGATACTGATAGTTGTAACTTTTTGCTGGTACCTGTAAATGAAGAAGGCAAAATTATCCATCCTAAACCAAAAGAAGACCCATTCCGACCAGGCATCAAGGTGAAATATAAGAAGAAGGAGTGGGTAATAAAAGAGCTGAAGGAGAAATGAGTGGTGGAGATTGAAGCACCATATTTTAAACGCACAAAGCAATTGGATGGAAGAAAGCTGAGAATTTGGTGTACTAAAGACACCAACACGAAGGACAACACGTGATTTTTCTGGAGAAATATATTTTGTTGGAAAACATTTTTTTTTTAGTTTAGTATTTTGGACATGTAATGCCTTTGATATTTAAACAATTTTTGGGTAGCATCTACTGAGGGATGCTAATTTTTATGTATCTACTAAAGGATACAGAAGGTACACCTACTGAAGGGTGTTGGTAAGGATTGCACTTACTGATGAGTGCTGGACAGGTTTGGGTCAGGCTCATGACGTTAAACAAGCGCTACCTGGGAGGCAACCCAATTGATTATTTGTTTGTTTTTAAACTCTGTCTTAGGTGCATTATATGTTTGCATGTGCATTTGAGAGGGGAAAGGCAAGAAATTGAAAAACTGAAGGTTAAAATCAGGTGCTACAGGGTGGAATCACGCAAAAGCAAGCAAAGAAGAGAGGAAGATAATTACCGCCCACCGCTGAGCGGTGCATTTTACCGTTGAGGTGTGGCTGCGCAGGCCCCGCTTGGGCTTTTAAAAGCTCAGCGTTTCTGGGGTTCTGCACTTTTGAAAATCCTCTTTGAAGCTCGCTCAAGCGTTCTCTGTGAACCTTAGAACCCAATTTGCACTTTCAATGGTTTTCCAAAGAGATTTCCCCACTTTTTCTTATCACCCATTCACAAAAACCTCATTTTATACCATTCTCTTGTCAAAAGTTTAGGGTTTTTAGTGAGGGCTTTGCATCGGGAGCCATTCATAATTAATTAGGAAGAAATCTTGCAAGTATCTAGTCTCTCCACTAAAGTAAGTTGTGCAATTTCATTCTTAGGGTTTCTAAATTTGAAATTTGATGAAGAACATGTTTAAGAATATGATAAATTTGGGCTTTTGATTTCTATGCATGATTTGATGAAGTAGAAACTGTTTGAACCGATTGAATTGCATGGATTTGGTTTGGATTGATGAAATTAGTGTTAGAGTGGAGAATAGGGCAATTTGGAAAAGGATTTTGAAAAACCCTAGTCGTCGCCGCTGAGCGGTCTACTTGGACGCTGAGCAGTGGCGCGACCAGAGGCAAACCGCTAAGCGGTCTGTTTTTACGCTAAGCGGTCTGCTGCAGTTTTGGATGCTTGATTTTTGATGCAGAAACGCTGAGGGGCCCTATTTTTTTTTCCTCAGTGTTGGACTGTGATTGGTTTGGAATCTGACTAATGATGTACTAACCCTAATGATGAATTCCTGTGGTCTTTTGAACTTTATTTTATGCAGGAATGTCATCACCATCAAGAAGGGTGAAAACTCTTGGCAACAAGAGGAAGGAACCTAAGATGCAAAAAAGATTCTATTTGCCTAGGTTCCTCTCCAGGAAACATGAGGAACACTGTGTGACTGTGCAGTGGAGGAGATTGCTGATGGAGAGGAAGGCCACTTTTATCCCAGACTTGGCTCCTGAATTTAGAGTAGAGATTATGAGGAGAGATTGGGAAAGGCTGGCCACATATCCTGCACCAGCTAGCATTGAATTGGTGAAGGAGTTATATACGAATGCCTTGACTAGAGAAAGAGTATCGGCTGGAAGATACATGAGTTATGTTAGGGGGCAGACCATTCGGTATGACCCTAACACTATTAATAGCTTTTTGGGAACTGAATGGCCTGGTGAACAATGCCAGTATGCAACACTTGTTGGGGGGTTCAGAGACATAGCAGACATTGAGAGGGTTATGTGTCTTCCTGGAAGGCATTTTCAGAATAACCCTAATGGAGTGCCCGTTAACATAAAGAGGGCAGATTTGATGCCTTTGGCAAAATACTGGATGACATTCACTCATGCCAACATTCAGTCGTGCTCCCATGTTTCCGACATCACCATGCATCAGATCATCTTCATCAACTGCATGTTGAGGCAGTTAAATGTGAACGTCGGGAAGGTCATTGCCGACGAGATTCAGAGTTGCGCTACCACTATGAGTAGTAGGACACCGTTGGGACATCTGTCCCTGATTACCTTTTTGTGTCTGCAGGCTGGGGTGGATACTGCAATTCCACCATATGAGAGGCCTAGGAAGGCCATAGATGCTGCCTATTATCAATAGTACTATGACGAAGAGGAGGTAGCCAGAGTATCTAGGAGACGTCCTAGGAGAGCAGCAGCACATCAGGAGCATGTACCTGTAGATGCACCAGCACAACACATCGAGCCATTCCAGATGAGGGACATGTATATGTCCATGATGGAAGCTAAGATGGAGGCTTTTCGCAAAGGGCAGATAGCTACTGCTGAGATGATAATAGGGTTGTACGATCAGCCACCAGTGCACAGGTGGACCATGGACGAGTTTCATGGAGCTATGGCTTGGCCTCAGGAGCAGGCACACGGCAGCGAATCTGGAGCAGCTGAAGCACCAGGCATGGATGAGGATGACGATGAAGATAACTTTGAAGATGCTGATGATGGAGACCAGGAGGACTCAGATGAGGACAAGGATTGAGAGGGCATCTACTGATGGATGCCCATGCTTTAGACATGGTTTTATCTTGCACTTTAGTATTTTGTTCTTTTTAGAATAGGTTGAATTGTTATTGTTAGTGTCCATGCATAATGAATCTATTTGATGATGATTGGATGTGGATGATGATTGAGTTGTGTTGCATGTTGATATCCAGGTGAAAAGTTCACTAGCTATGTGAACAGATGTGTGATGATTTATGATTGTGGTTATGACGCTAAGTAGGGTGTATGAATGAATAATGTGAGAAAGCATATTGTGTGAGGTATTGAGCTCCAAAATATTCATTGTTATATGTACTGTTCACCGGAAAACATGAATGATATTGCTTGAGTCTTGATAATTGATTGAATTGCATGTTTATGTCATATGATCAAGGCCATTTTTGGAAGCCCTTACTTAGCCAAATTTTCACCTAAATTGATTAGAACCGTGTGTTCTACCCTTTTTTAACCTTGGCCTTAAACATGATGAAAAACCCTTGCTTTGAAATTATTTACCTTGAGTTGGGTTGAGAATAATTGTTGAAAAGGTTCAAGTTTGGGGTTGTTGGGAAAATTTGAATGGCAAAAAGAAAGGCATTGAGCTCATGTGTTGAAAAAGAAAAATGCATGAGAAAAGAAAAAGAAGAAAAGAAAAAGCATGAAAGATGAGCTCAATGTAAAAATTAAAGGAAAAGGAAGAAGTTAGGAATGAGTGAGGTTGGTTAAAGAAAAAGAGTTTGTGCTTGAAATTTAAATGTTAAAATAGCTCTCTTGACTCAAGGATTTTGTGATCCAGAAAAACCAATTTTTCTTCTTAGCCTAGCCTCATTATAAGCCATGGAAAAGTCCTTGTAATGGCATTTGCATGAGAGGATGTTGATTGTATTAGATGAAGGGCTTTTGTTTCATGTGACAGATGAATAATAGAGAGTTGGAGTGACCTCTTAAACACTTGAGTGATTGAGTGAAACACTTGCTTGGTGAGAATTGTTGAATTCCATGATTACATCTATGCTTAGCTGATTGATCATTCATAAATAAAACATCTGTTGGGAAATATGTGATCATGTGAACTGAATTGAATTGAAAGCATGCATACATCTTGATTAGATTCCACTGAAAATTTGAAATTGAGTAGTTCTTGTCATAAGAAAATGAATTTTGGGATTGTTGAACTATTTGATGAAAAAGTGGATAGCCAAGTTTTGTTTTGTTTGCTTGAGGACAAGCAAAGTTCTAAGTTTGGGGTTATGATAACGGTCTAAAAACCGTTATTTTCATGCTTAAATTGATATCAAAATACACCCTTTATGGCTTAGAATGAGCTTAAAATCAAGTAAAACATTTAAGTTGAGTCATTTGAGAGTCAAAAGCTGTTTTTAGAGATATTGTGCTTGTTTTGCATTGTTTTGAAGGGTTTTGATTAGAATTAAGGATGGATTTGAAGAAGGAAGGTCTTAGACTCAAGGAAGAAGAAGAAGAAAAATGAAGAAAAGAAGAGTTTATGCACCGCTCAACGTCAAAATACACCGCTGAGTGCCATTATTCGAGGGAAAGCCACTGTTTGGCGCCCAGGCGGTGACGCTGAGCGTCTAGAGCTATTAGAGGCAAACCGCTCAGCGGTGAAACTGACCGCTGAGCAGTGGTGCAGCTTGAGGGAAACCGCTGAGCGGTAAATTATGACGCTGAGCGGTTGTCTGCTGGGCTTGGGCTTAAATTCTGTTGCTTTTATGCCCTATATATAGCCCTAATGCGATTCAAATATTATTCTTTTGGCAGAAGAGGACGTCCAGAGCTATTTTACACTCTTTGGAGAAGATTTCTTGGATGCTTAGGCTCCATTTTATCCAATCTAGGGTTTGCTTTTCCATTCTATCATTGTATTTCATCTAGTTTCACCATGTCAATGGTGAACTAAACCCTTAGTTGTTGGGGAACAATGTAATCTTTTGAAACTCTCTTATATTGAAATTCTTGTTTTATTCATATGCTTGCATATGCTGTTATTATCAATTGTTGGGTTCTTTATCTGTGGTACTTGCACTTCTAGTTACTAGGGGAGACTAGGAATAGTAAGCCAATAACTAGTAGTAGGCTCTTTTCGCCGAGGGATCGTGTTTAGGGTAGACTAAGAAATTTTGCATAACAATTAGATAATAAAGCAAATTTAATAAGTTGAGTAGATATAAGAGAGTGGATAAGATGAAATTCTAAACCCCAACAACTTCATTCATCCATATCTTTTTCTTGCCAATTGAATCACTTGCATTTACATGTTTACTTCTAGGTCTTTGCATTCAACCACAAGTTAATTTTCTTTCAAGTCTTATAAGATTAATTAACACGAAAGATAAGGCCTTTGAGTCCTTTGGGAGAACGATATTGGGTTTACCAATTATATTACTTGATACGATATGGTACACTTGTCAGGAGTTTAAAAACTATGTTAAATGAATACAATGTTCCTAAACAATTTTGGGTTGATGCTGTGAGTACTGCTTGTTATGTTTTAAATAGAATGCTTATTTGACCTATTTTGAAACGTACTCCGTATGAACTTTTTAAGAGTAGAAAACCAAATGTTTCACATTTGAGAATTTTAGGATGCAAGTGTTTTGTCTTAAATAATGGAAAACAAAATTTAGGAAAATTTGATTCCAAAGCTGATGAAGGAATTTTTCTTGGATATTCCTTAACGAGCAAAGCTTATAGAATTTTTAATCAGAAAACTTTCACAATAGAAGAATTTGTACATGTTGTTTTTGATGAAATTGTGGACCTTGAGGAAAAACCTCTTGAGTCAGAAGAGTCTGATGCATGTAGTATTGAAAACTTATCAAAGACAACAATTGAAGAAAAGAAGGATGACAATCCTCAAGATGAAGATTTAAACAGAATATGGCAACAAGCTAGAGGATTATCACTGGACAACATTATTGGCGATATCACAAAAGGGGTAAACACAAGAAGCAGTATAGTAATTTATTGCATGAATGTTGCTTTTGTGTCACAGATTGAACCGAAAAACATCAAAGAATCTCTTCAAGATGAAAAATGGTGTATAGCAATGCAAGAAGAGCTCAACCAGTTTGAAAGAAATCAAGTTTGGGAATTAATTCCTAGAAATGACAATCATCAAGTAATTGGAAAAAAATGGGTGTTCAGAAACAAATTGGATGAAGATGGTAATATTACCAAGAATAAAGCTAGGCTTGTAGCACAGGGATACAGTCAAGAAGAAGGTATAGACTATGATGAGACATATGCTCCAGTTGCCAGGTTAGAGGCAATACGCCTACTTCTTGCATACGCATCTATAATGAAATTTAAATTATTTCAAATGGATGTGAAAAGTGCTTTTCTAAATGGCTTTATCAAAGAAGATGTGTATGTTGAACAACCACCATGGT